>JAKKIB010000181.1:0-2400000 GCA_023089585.1 Melophagus ovinus | reverse complement strand
TTTTTGAATATTTAATATTTTGAAGTTAGTCAATAAGATAAGATAATAATTAAAATTCATCTTTTTCACATAATTTATATTAAAATAGTATAAGTTTATGCAAACGAATTAAGAAATGATCGGTGCCATCCAATAAAAACCGCCCCACCATTCGCTTCGATAGTTCTAAATATATTTAATAGGCCCAGATAATTTAGACTTAACTATTGCGTTAAGTATTTTTATATACACACTTATAAATTAGATTTTGAAAATGTCATGTATACATCCTAGAGTCCAGGGTCCATTGACTTTTAGTAAAATGTATCAATATGTTTGACATAGATGGAAATATACAGTAATAAAAATACTACAATATTTTAGGAGAAAATATCGACTTTCAACGCTTTTAACGTAGGGCACATATCACCAACTATACATGGCCAGTGGTAAAAATGTTATAGAAATCATAAGCAAATAAATTACATTTTGTGTGAATGTATGTATGTGCGCGTAATATTAATATATTATACTTTAACATATTTAATTATATATAGGGATTTTAAATGTACTACATTATTTTTGTTTCTTGCCATATATTATTCCAATTTCAATTATATACAAAATAAAACGGCATTTTTTATAGAAATTTCTTCTATACAAGTAATTTTATCCTTTTTTTTTAATATAAAACCAAAAGTTTATAAGTAAATCGTTTCTCAAAGTTTTGAAATGTCTATTCTAGTATTTTGTTTCACAAGGCAAATTTTAAATTAAACAAAAAATTTAAGACATTTAATTGAAAATTATCTATTTTATTCGTTATGATAATTAGGTCTTAATTGATTTTATGTTATGTATCTTTTTTTTTATCACAATCATTAGATGCTGAATCACTAGCTGGTTCAGGCGGATGTACTAAAACATGATCGATTAATCCTAATTCTATAGCTTCATCCGGCGACATATAGGTATCACGTTCCATACGCTGATAAAGTAGATCATAACTTTTATTTGTATGCTTTACGTAGATGTTTGTTAGTTGTTTTTTCAATTTAACAATCTCCTCTGCCTGAATTTGTATATCTGTAGCTTGACCCTTAGCACCACCAGACGGTTGATGAATCATAATGCGAGAATTTGGTAATGAGTAACGCATACCAGGAGTGCCGGCAGTTAATAAAAGTGAGCCCATAGAACAGGCTTGTCCAACACACCATGTAGCAATTGGTGGCTTTACATATTGCATTGTATCGTATATCGCTAAACCGGCAGTGACAATACCGCCAGGTGAATTTATGTATAAATGTATAGGCTTATTGGTATTTTCCGATTGCAAATAGAGTAATTGTGCTATAACTAAAGAACTTATATCATCTTGGATTGCTCCCATTAAACATATGATTCGCTCTTTTAATAAACGTGAATAAATATCGTACGCCCGTTCACCTCGGCCGGTCTGTTCAACTACCATTGGGACTAAATGCATTTGCCGTTGCAAATGAATTTGGCATTGTGTCTTTAATATTCTGTTTAGAGATTTAAACATTTTTCTTTTAAATGTATTCAGTCTTCTTCTATTACGTTTTTGTTTTTGCTTTTATTTTCGTTTTTGTATTGTCAGGAATATTATTCAATTAAATGAATGTACAGATTATTACGGGTATGATTACAATAATATATGAATTTAATTAGTCAAGAATCATAAATTATAAATATTATAAATAATAATATAACAGAAATATATACATTTCTTACATATATGTATTAATTGTAGTTTTATAAATAAAATATATAAGTTAATATATAATTTGTTTAATGTATAAATCTAAAATTTTTATACATTTTACAAAATACTTTAATTATCAACGCTGCGTCTATCATTACATTTTACTATTACACGGAGTGCTTTGAGTAGTACAAAATAGAAGTTTAAAGCGAAATGGTGAGCAGCGTATATATAAATTATTAAAAAGTAGAATAATGAATTGTAATATATAATATTATCCCTTTTTAACGTGCATTCCTTAACTAATTCGTGAATAAAGCGGCCACGGTTTGTGTAAAGAAATTTTTTCAATTAAAGTTAAAGTAGGCAGCTTTGTGAAAAACAAAGGACAGTAAAATTAGTTTTTAGTATTTTATTAAGTTTGCTTGAATAACGGTATATTATTTGCGAAATTATATATGTATACATAAATAACGGAACTATATGTGTAGTATTAAAAAGTTATAATGTATAAATGTATATATATATATATATATATATATATATTAATATATATATACATATATATATATACATAAAATAGAAAGTTTATATTGTGTTTGATTGCTTTGCAGTAATTGTGTCTCATAAAGAAAAGTTCAAGTCCACTATAAACATATGATGTCATTAAAATTTAGATTATCCATTTAAGTTGTACATATATATAAGTGTATATAAATGATTAATTCCTGTTATATATGTATGATTAATTCCTTTAGTGCATTCTCGTTTTGTTGCATTACATACATATAAATATATATGTACTTGAAAATATAAGTAACATTAAACCCTGTAAGCACCTGTGTTTGCGTGTGCGTTTGCGTTTGTGGACATATGTGTACGAATTCTATATTTACTGCACTTCATAATCGGATGTAAAGTAATTTTTTGTCTAAAGAAATTTATAACAGTGGGAAATGGTGTAATGTCTGAGCAAGAAGAAGTATGCTACAAAAAAGAGATTTTCTCGTAAAAAATGCAAAATATAAAGAGAATTTGAATAAAGAGAAAGCAAGAAAGAGAAGTAATTCGTTATTGTTTTTTTTATTATATTCTGTTGCTGCTATATTTTGTACCTTTTTTTGTTGATAAACGAATTTGAAAACAAAGCGTAATAAACAAATTGTTAGGTGAAATATACGTCCAATCTACATGTTGAAAATATACATAAAGATTTATAAAAAGGAATTTAAAAAAAAATATAGAGAAAAATTAAAAATCCCTCCAATAATACAAAGAATATTTCTAATGTATCGTTTAAAACCAAAAATTAAAACAACAAAACAGATAAGTCAACAAAACAAAATAAAATATAATAAAATAAAGTAAAACTGTTAAAACGATTCCGCCCATAAATATTTCGTGTTTCAATGGAATATAAGCGAAATGTAAAAACAAGAGCATTTTATTTAATATTTAAGTATAATTAGTGAGAACAAAGAACAAAAGTATCTTAATCTGAGATTTCATATAAAAATTTTTATAGTGCGGTTCTTTCAATATTATTTATTTTGTTTGTGGTTTTTCTAAATATAACAAAAAAAAAATAAAGCAAAACAAGAAAAAAAACGGAGAGCAGTAAATGTACCTTCCCGTTTATGCCCGTCCAACATTACAGTACATGGCTAACAACAACAACAAATAACAAAGCTTTTAAATTGTACTTTTATTTATTTATTTATCATCACATTATTTATTTATCATCACATCATCACCAAACCAACACCATCACCTTTTTATATATACACGAATACAAAAACCATTGCTACAGAGCAGTAACAACAATAACGCGGTGTGGATATATATACACATATATACGTTGTGTGGTGTAAACTTACCGTTATAAGCGCCAGTTACTATAAAAATGTCGTTGAATAAGGGACTCGCCAAATTGGGCGAGGAGAATACGAATAAAACGTTAGATGAATTACGTTTAGAAGTGGAACGTTTAACACGAGAATTAGATCAGGCGACAAGTGAAAGGGCTCAATCTGCTCAATATGGTCTATCATTGTTAGATGAGAAATCACATCTAGAGCAAAAAGTTGAAGAATTGGAAACGTTGTACGATAATGCAAAACATGAATTAGAAATAACACAAGAGGTAAGTTCTTTAAAATTATATAAATAAACCAAAATAAGGCAACAGTTTTTATTACATCAAAATAATTAAATGCATAATACAAAAAAAGAAAGTAAAAATGAAGTAACCTCAACGTGTACGTATGAAAATTTTGAGTAGAACTGATTAAATTACCAATACAGTAATAATCATTAATTACGCTACGTATATAAAACTAGTAGAGAAATGAAATGGACAGTAAATGAAAAAAACAAAACTGACAATGTGGCAAAAGTATTAAGTTAATATACATGAATTTACAAAATATTATCTATACATAGATTAGTTTACTTAGATAATTAAAAAAAGCGAAAGACAATACAAAAGCGTAATGCGTCCAAATCTAGCGATTCCATTTTCATTACCCTTTTAACAATAATGAAACAACGGAGAAGCATGTATAGATTTAAATGTTGTTTTTTTTATTTTTAGAATATATATCAATTTATTTATTTCATTACTTGTAATGATAAGTAACAGATAATTAATACAAATATTTAAGTATATTAATAAGCATTGAATTTTAAGTGACATGTCCATGGTGCAGCTTAAGGTAATCCGTGCAATTCTTACTGCAAAAGTTTGCCATCTCCTGAAGTAGAACAATATAAATTAGATTATATAAGTAAATTTGATGCTATACTGTATGTCCAATAGACTAAGTCCACAATGTACCAGTTGGCTTGATTTTATTTTATTGACCAAACATTGCCATAACAAAAAATTTTTAACTGTTTAAATGAGTAACTAATTTGGCATGAACACTGAATCAAATTACAAAGTAAAAGTAATTAACTGTAATAAATAGTTATGTCATTCAGTATCAATTATGAAAATTTTTAAAAATTCCTCTAAAAGTTTGCCAAGGAAATTTATTAATTATAATGAAAAAAAGTACTTTTGTTTGGGATTTTTTCTTTCATATATTTCTTTGTTTTCCACTTTTAATTTTTATACAATGTAAAATGTACATGTAAATGGATATATATATAACTCCATACCTCCTGCCTGCCATTATAGTTAGTTTAGTTTAGTTAGAGTTTACAAATATACTTATCATAATTTATGGAAAACAAAAAACAACAAAAAACAAGAAGTAGTCGAAAAAATGAAACATAAAAATTGAAAAACCGAATTGAGGAAATGACAAATGCTTTTAGGTGGAACTCAATAAAACAGATTTTAATTTCTTTGAGAAAAACATAATAAAACGATTGAGGTAAATAAATTCATAGAATAATAGCAATTGGGTTTCTCTGTTGTTTTTGTTGCTGTTCCTTATCATCGTTCACTTACATTTCTACCTTTATCTTTAAATTTACTTCATGCCTCAATACACAATTTACCTCTAAAGAGAAATGACGATGCAGATGTTTATTATTCATAAAATACAAAGCCTTAAACGCACTGCGAAAATTTTTTTGTTATCAATGCAAGATTTTAAACAGGAAATTCTCCAAGGATTTCCATATTCTTGTCGAAATGTATAACTCGAAGCCTTTAGTAAAAAATAAATTACCTGATACTTCTCCACATTTTTCTCAAAACTTCTTTATTTCATATAAGAACCTTAATAGTTAGTTTATGTCATATATTAGCACTATTTTAGGCGAAATGCCAACAATTGTCTATACATTCCATTTCGTCCATTCTGAATTTGGTACATCTACCTATAATTGTCTAAAAATCAATTCAAATAACACAATTTAAAATTACATTTATTATATGTTTCCAAAGTTACAAGAACTTTAAAGAAACTTGCCTTTAAAATAAAAAAAGGAACAATTATCATTAGCATAAGAATGATAGATGGGTAAAGCTTGCATGTCAATTTCAATGTCTGGGAGTTACCATCCAAATAGCAATTTCATTAGTAAATAATTAAAAAGTTTGTGAAATAATTTACATTTCATAATTCATTTTCATAATTTGCTATTGTTTATATTAAAAATTTTTACATTAATTAAGGAGTAGAATAATTTCGTAGACTCAAATAAATGTCAGGGCTAATATTATTTTGATGCTTTAGAAAAATATGTGATGCATCTTAGCAGATATGTTAATTCTTGCAAAAGAAAAGCTTAAGCTTATCATGATGATTCAATTTTTCCACTAAATTAAATCGCTCATTTTATGGTAAATTAAATGAAATTTTGTGAAATGCTTGCTCTTCCTATAAATAATTACTTTCCTCTATTACATTAGTTTCAGATTTTCTGGCACAATTTAGTAAGTGACATTTTGAAAGTAATTTTCCTTTTTCAAAAAAAAAAAGAGATCTTCAAAATATTATTAGTCTTATTTATTTATTAATGAACTTATCTGCTTTATAAAATTGAAAATTTTCTCACTTTATAGATTAATTTTGTTACCATCGTAAGCTATAAATTTGATTATTAGTTATATATTATATCTCATTCCATTCATATAAAATTATTAGTATGGAAAAGCAGCCGTTTGCTCTCTTGATTTTAAATTAGCAATTTACATGATTAAACTTATATAAATCACTTATAGCATGGCACCTATGAGATAGATAGATGATTGGTTGGTTGGTTGGTTGGTTTTGCATATATATCTTATACATTATATAAAGTGCTAGTAGATATTCCCTTGTACAATTATGCGAAACTTAGATAAAGGTAGAATTGTTACTTTCTGTGTCTTGCTCTTTATCTCGACCACTTAAATTGCCATTATACGCCTAGTTGAATTCTGATGTACATACCAAGAAATACATAAAGTGTGCATATACATATATGTATGTATGTATCTATATGTACGTATGTGTGGAATCGAAAAGATGCCATATCTGAAGAGATATGTAAAAATGAAGTACATAGTTGTAGATATCTGTGAAGGCTATATGGATGATTGGATGGTTGGTTGGATGAATGAGTGGTATTTTTATACTAAAAGAAGGTAATATTATTTTAACTAACTACACTACTACTTTATGCTAAGAAATCATGAACGGCATGTCTATATATACATTACAATAAGTGACAATTAATTAAGTAGATATTTGTTCATTTATACGCAACATTATAGGATTTTATTAACATTATTTAGTATGCGCCATAATGTTACCATCATATTTTTATTAAGAAATTACTATTTAATGCCTTTCTTGTTTATTTTAATTTACCCTAGAAATTAAAACTTGAATTGAATGCAAAACGTTTTTCTTTACGTTTTTGGTTGGCCTTTCATTTTTTTTTTTATTAATCCAATGATATTTCATTTATGCAAAAGATTACCATCTAAGATTTCCTATATAATAATTTAAAATAGATTTGCAATTTTGTGGAAGTTATTTATAATCTTTGTCATGTCTGATAAAAAGCAATTTTTATTTTATAGTTTAGCAATTATTTAGAAAATTATTTTTATTTGTTCTTAGTCACCAGTTGGTCCATATATAGAACCATATAAATTAAATGGTTTAACATTAACAAATGACGTAAACTTATCTAAAGAATAAATTGTTTTCTCTTTCAATAAAACTAATACATTTGCTCCTTTTAGGTGAATTTTCAGATCATTTGAATTAAAATCTGTTTCCAAAATTGAAAATTGCTTTGAATGAAATCTTTTCATGATAAAGTGCCTTCCAATCATTCAAGCAGGATTTGCAACCGTTCCAAGAACCAATATGATGTACGTAGCAATCTCACCCATATAAATCTAATTAGCTGATTTGCCTTAAAACCATCAACGCATGATTTTAAATTTACCTCCTTTTTACTTTTGAAACTTTATGGAAAATGTCTCAGACCTTACATTTAAGCTTTTTATATTTTGCATGAATCTACTAATAAAATATTTATAGATATTTATAACACGTACGCCCGCCGTGTGGTGCTTTACATAAATAAGTGAACTACTTGTGAAGATTTAATTTTAAAGTTGAATTTGAGCAATTGCCAAATAAATATTAATAAAAAAGTTTCATAAGTAAAAGCTGAAAAAACGAAATATTATATGCACATGAGTGTTAAGAGAAGTATTAATAATAAAGTTATAGACGTTATGCATACGCATATAAATATACACAATTTAATGTGATAACGATGAGATGCGGGCGTTTGCTTTTGCAGGAATAGCCCAAAATTATTATGGCTATTGCAATTTTTTCTTTTATAAAAGAAAAAGACGTATTTATAAATATATATTATATACATACACATACATTCATATATCTATATATATATATATATATATATATATATATATATATATATATATATATATCACATATTACTACTTGTTCCATGCATAGTCAAGTGGTTAAGTCTTGTGTTAGTAATAATGTTCATTGCTCGTTCATCATTTGATTTTCTATTTTCAATTGTGTGTGTGTGTGTGTGTATGTGTGTGTGTGTGTGTGGTTCATATTTTCACAATATCATATTATTGCATCAGTTTTGCTTGCTTATTATTAGAATAAAGAATGAAGTTTTATTTATTTATTATTTATTTTTATTGTTGTTTGTTTGTTTTTTCATATTCTGCTGCAGTTTTCCACCCTTCTCTGAAATTTCCTTTTGTCAAGTATCCACTGTATTATGTTTTTAAAATGTTGCTGTTGTAGAACTATTAGACGTTATTGCCCTCTTTAAATTGTTATGATTATTAAGAGTTAAGTGATTGTAAAAGTCTACGCTTTTAGCTGCCTTTAGCCTTAGTGTCGTTTCTTGCTTGAGAAATGAAATAAAATTTATATATTTATTTTATAGAATTATACACATTTTATGCAAGGAGTGTTTTCAAGTAAATAGAACTCTTTTAAAGCAGTAACAAAGAAAAAGGCTTGTTAATTTAATAAAAATAGTTGAATTGTGTTATCAAGACTTTAATCAATAAGCATTTTATTTGCATAAGTTCTTCTAAGCCAAAGATCGATATTTGTCAAATAGAATTATGAGTATAATCTACTGATTTAGTTCAGCTTATTTTGATTAACCGATTTTATTATATTTTACATTTTTTTCTATTAAGTAAAACAAAAATTTCTAATTTCATTGATCCTACCTGATGCAAATCAATGCAGGTATTTTATCTTGACCATTTTACTAAAATATTGATATTAAATTTTACGTTTCTCCTAAAGTAGTTTTACAAAATATTAACGATTATTAAATAATTTCGTTAAGAGGAATGAATAATGCATAAATCGCCAATTTCTGTTTGTGCCATTTTGTGGTGCAAGTTATCGTACATGGCAAACATCTAATTATTTAACGTATATTTACTTCATTTTTTACTTTTACATTATTCAACTATTTATTATTGTTGCAACGATTTGTTATCGTTGTCATTATTTAATTAGAATTAATAATTAATTAAATATTTTTCCGCACAAATAGAGACCATATTATTACTGGTTAACATTTGAGCTCATAAATAAAAACTTATAATAAATTTGTTTGTTCATTCATCGTTCGTTTATTTGGTTGGGTCATTTTAGTTTTCTATAGGGTTTTCATTGTGCACAGTGCCTATGTATATATGGATGAATGTATGCATGTAAATGGGTGGTGCTAAATAAATTTCCTTTATAGTTTTCTATGACTTTTAATTCATAACTTATGAAATATTTCCGGGAGAAAGAAAGTAAAGAAGGAGACAGAAGAAGAAATGAAGTAACCTTAAGGGACATAACATTTGAGATTACCAAACGGATAAATTATCAAGAATTTCTTTATGGTTTCTTTGTTGCGTTGTTTGTATTGCTCTACGTTGGCCTTTTGTGAAAAGGCTACACCAATGGTCCATGATTACATTCAACTTTATTTCAGTATAACGCATTTGTCCTTGTATTTATAACATAGTGATTTACCTCTAAGAAGAACAATTGAAATTGTTTATATGATTTTACGTTTATTAGCTGAAGAGATCTAAAAATCTATTAATATTAAATATTCAACAGGCGTAGTGTAAAAATATACATTCCAGGGATATGATGAAACTATTGAAAATATACAATTTTCTCAAAGTCTTAACTAAACCATCATTTTTTTTTATATTTGTCAAAGGAAAGAAAATTATCAATGACCTTTGAATAGAATGACTGGTTTAGCTTGTTTTTGCTATGGCTTAACTACGTTTTCCAATTGCACTACTTTATCTTTATAAAACATTCCAATTTAAATGGATTCCATTTAATTTGAGATTTTTGAACAGATGATGGGAGTTATCATTTCCATTAGTTTAATGTTGTAAGAATTTTGTTGAAATTACAATACGAAATTACTGGAACAAATTTTCTTCATTGAAAGTAAACGTCTCACAAGAAATGCTTATTGGAATTATATTGCAATCTTAAAAATTTTGGTTATATTTCCTTTAATATTTGCGTAAATATTCCATCAGAAATATGTTAAATACAACTCCATCCATTTGATAATGTTAGTTAAGTGCTTGTACTCAGACTTTCGATTTAATGCATACAAATTTTTATGTAAACTAACTCAGTTCAATTTATAACTTATTAATTAATTAACTTAAGTAAATATTTAATGGTTTCTAAAAATAAACCTGAACAAACAAGCAGTAGCTATAGTGTTGGGTATATTCGAATTGAAATAACAATGAAGAAAAAACTCCAAGCCTTATTAAACAAGGCATGACAATACATGTCAAAATAATAAGCATAATAATAATAAATTCTCTTTAATCAAGAGGGAAAATCGTGTTGGCAAAGTAACTTTACAATTCCTGTGAAAAAGAACAATAAAACAAAGTAAAAGCGAGGGAAAAAAGTAGAAAAATTCAAATCAAAACGAATGAAAACAATCGAAAAACATCGTAGACAACTATGAAATATTGTACAACACTTTTTCGAAATGACTGAGAAATTAAAATTGTCCAAAAATGTCATACTATGAAAAATGTGAGTTCGGAAATTATATAAACTGAAGACTAACTACATTAAAAACATTTCATCAAAATGCTTTAAAAGGGAATAATGGAAAAGATTGTACAATTTTACTTAAATCAAAATCTTTCTATCTACAAAATTTCACTCAAGTATCATTAAAATTTTGATAAGATGTAAATTAATATGCGTAAACAATCGACCACATAGTTAAATTTTACAATGTACTTAGAGAGTGATTCTGATTTTACACCAGTATAATAAAAAGTGATGAAATTGTTTCCTCTACTTAAATACATTCGCTACATTACATAATCACCAAGCCTCATCTCGCAAACGCTGTAAAATATAAATACAAATTCAGCAAAATGACGCTTTAATATACAAAACATTTTTCTGTATAACAGTTCAGCATTCTTTTTTCTATATTTATGTATATATATATATATATATATATATATATATATATATATGTTTGTTTGTGTATATAGAAAGTGTAAGAACGGCAAAATGTTATGACATTTTAATTGAAGAAAAATTGGTCTAATACCATTTCACTGCACCTTTATAATAATAGCTTTTGCTGCTGTCTATATTCCATGGTTTAAAGAAATATTATGTATACAGGACATTTCCATCTATTATTTGCAAACGCCCTTCATTAAACGTATACAAATTAAAGCAAGAAAGAAGTGCGAAAAAAGTTGCACCCAACAATGTCAGGTAAATTAAAATGTTTGTAACAGGGAAAGTAAAGGGTTCAGCGGACCTTACAGAATGTAGGCTTAGATTCATAATAAGTATAAAAATCTATGTGGCTCCTAGTGGTATCTATAATTAAGCTAATCCAAAAATTTCGATTTAGTAGTTTGCGCAGAAACTTAATAGAGCTTATCATTATTTTGTTTGTTTTTTTTTTTTTGTGAAATACGCCTACTTGAACACATCACCTCAAATTATGAGGGTCCTTGGTTTATATATGTGGTAATGAAGTGAAAAGCTTAACGATGTATATTTGATTTTAATTAATTAGTCTGAAATTATAAAAGTATGAATGATTTTGTAAATGTACACACTTTCCTACTTCAGCTTCAATTTTCGAATAAATTTACTTTGTAATTCATAAATTGTAATAATTTGATCTCGTTTGTTGTACTGTGAATAAAATTTAATAGTAGAAGAAGAGAAGTCAATTGTGAGAAATATAATAAATGTTTTACCTTTGAGGTTTAGCCAAACCCCCGACTTGTCATCATTATGTAGAGGAAAAAACATGATAAAATGTTATAACTTGCTAAAACTGCTACAATAAAATATATTGTTGTTGTTAACAATACAAAGCCTCAAGGATTGTATGTGTTAATAATAATCAATACAACATAATAATACTTTTGGGACAACTTGTAGTATTAAACATCAGTTCAATAATATTCTATTTTATACAAAATTGTGTGAATAAGGAATTACTAAGAATGAACAAGCGTTTTTTTTATTTGATTTATTTTCATGGCTCAGTCATTAGATTAGATTCTACATTTTTTAATGAACGCCCATAAACAATGGACAATGAATTGAAATTACTTCAAAGTTTGCTGGCTTTTCCTGATATGGTCATCAGCAATTTTATACTTTTGCAAATTATCATTTTTAGGGGTTAAATAGTGGGCAGATAACCTATTTGAGCAGACTTTAGTCCCATTTCCTTTGTTTTCCTTTTTTTTTAATGTCTTACATGTCACACTTTTTCTCATACATCCACTTTGCTTGCTCGTTTTAGGCCCTTAAAAAATATCAGACATCACAAAAAGTCACCACTAAAACAGGCATCGAACAGGAAGAGACATTGCTTAATGAGACGGCTGCTTTAGAATCCACGTTGACTATGCAAATATTAGATTTGGAGAATGAAGTGAAGCAATTACGGCATGAATTGGAGCGTGTGCGTAATGAACGTGATCGTATGCTACAAGAAAATTCTGATATTGGTCGTGATAAATCAGATAATGAAGCTGAAAAGTTCCGATTGAAAGCGGAATTGAAAGAATTGAAATTTCGAGAAACCCGTTTACTAACCGAATACACAGAATTGGAAGAAGAGAATATTACATTACAAAAACAAGTTTCCAATTTAAGAAGCTCACAGGTAATAGAATGATCCGTGTTACTATTATTGTTAATACAATTCGCTTGGTGGCCTCGTTCCTTCTTGATATATTGTTGTTTAGGTGGAATTTGAAGGTGCTAAACATGAAATACGCCGTTTAACTGAAGATTTAGAATTGTTGAATCAGCAAGTTGATGAGTTGAGTAATTTGAAGCGTATTGCTGAAAAACAAATGGAAGAAGCGTTGGAAGCCTTACAAGTAACTAAATTAAACTAAAATTAACTAACTAACTAATTGACTAACTAAATATAATTCTGAATCAATGTAATGGATATATTTTTGCGTTTAAGGGTGAGCGTGAAGCGAAATATGCTTTGAAAAAAGAGCTCGACAGTCATTTAAATCGTGAATCGATGTATCATATTAGCAACTTAGCTTATAACATACGCAATAACATCGATGATAATACAGGTGCCAATAGTGAAGGTGAAGAAGAGAATTTAGCTTTGAAACGCCTTGAGGCTGATTTAACAACCGAATTAAAATCTCCAGATGGCACTAAATGTGATCTATTCTCGGAGATTCATTTAAATGAATTGAAAAAATTGGAAAAGCAATTGGAATCTATGGAAAATGAGAAATCTAGTTTAACAGCCAATTTACGTGAAGCGCAAAGTAATTTGGATAAATCACAAAATGAATTACAGAATTTTATAGCACGTTTGGCGGTATTGGCTGCCCATATTGATTCATTAGTTCAATTGAAAAAGCAATACGATAATTGTAATGATCCATTAGAATCAATTAAAAGGCAACAAAATGAAGATAATCTAAAGCAAAAATTGCGCGATTATGTAACACAATATAGTAATTGGTTTACCTTGTCTTCAAAAGAAATCGATGTATTGAAAAATGATTTAGTTGAATTGCAAAAGGGTCTCAATTATACTGACGCTATGACTTCATTGCGAAATGAAATTATTAATCTAAAAAGTAAATTGTTAAATACGGAACAGAAAACGTTAGATTTACAGGGTGATGTAGAAACCTTAACAAGTATATCACAAAATGCTGGACAAAGTTTAGCATCAGCGCGATCAACTTTAACGGTATTAAGTGACGATTTAGCCCAATTATATCATTTAGTTTGTACAGTAAATGGTGAAATGCCTGCTCAAGTACTACTGGATCATAAAAATTGTGACATGAGGTACAATTCTATGTCCATTTTGTTATCGTTTACTTGATATGACTTGATTTCATTTCACTTGGTTCTCCCTTTTGCTTAGTTTTGAGAATGATTCTCTTACTGCAATCCAATCACAATTTAAATCGGATGTACTGGTTGCCCAACCACAAATTATTGCTGATTTGCAAAGTTTAGCTGATTCAATGGAAATTAAAAAATATGTGGATACAATTAGCGATCAGATAAGACATTTAAAAACATCCGTTGAATATGCCATTGATTTAAATAAAAGCAAAAGTCGTAATGGTATTAGTGATGGTTAGTTTATAATTACAATTCTGTTAATTAATTTAATATGATTCGATAATTCTGAACCGTTTTGTGTCCCCCGTTTTTAATTTTCTTTTCATAGGTGATAAATTCAGTGAAGAAGTTGAAGTTTTACAAGAGCAAATTATTAAATTGAAAAGTTTATTGTCCACGAAACGTGAACAAATTGCTACATTACGCGGTGTCTTAAAGTCCAATAAACAAACGGCCGAAGTGGCATTGACTAATTTGAAATCGAAATATGAAAATGAGAAGATGGTAGTGAGTGAGACGATGTCGAAGCTTAGAAATGAATTGAAAATCTTAAAGGAGGATGCCGCAACTTTTTCAAGTTTACGCGCGATGTTCGCTGCCCGATGTGAGGAATATGTAACTCAAGTTGATGATCTTAATCGTCAATTGGAAGCAGCCGAAGAAGAGAAGAAGACTTTAAATCAATTATTACGTTTAGCTGTACAGCAAAAGTTAAATTTAACGCAAAAATTGGAAGAAATTGAAATGGATCGGTGGGTGCATTTGGGTCGATAAGCCTTATAAAATTCAATTAGTCAATCATTCATTCACATAATTATTTCAATCCCAATATAGCAAGTATATTAGTTTTCTCTTTTTTCAATTCTCTTATTCTTTGTCCATTTGTAAATATGCCATCCCGTTTTTCATTTTCCATAATATTTAAATTGATGCTTTATTTATTATTGTTAGTTTATCGCAAATTGTAAGTTAAATCATTTTGGCAAAGATATTTAATTGATAAAAATCTTTGCTTAAAAAACTAAAACAGCGATGACTATTCTCAAGTTCTAAGTAGAATCATTCAATTGTGATTATCATTTTCTATATTTCTGTCATTTATTCAAATATTTATTGCATATTGACCATTATTACAAAAAAAAAACCGAAATTTAGTTGTATTACCTAGACGGCTTTATTATTAAATTTTTGAGTCATGCACCGCCTACACTTTTCATACTTGCTATCATAAAATACACTATTTTAATAAGAATATTTTTTTATTGTTATTTTTTGAAGCCAAACCATTTTTCAGTTGAGATTAATTTTTTGTATCGATTTAAGTAATGCCGCCCATCCATTTAAAGTCTACCCATTTAACATATTACAACATTCAAACTGCATGCCGCAATTTATAGAATGTGTAAAATGTAATTTCGAAAATTGTTTTAGCCAAAAAAATTTAAAGCTAAATACTAAATCTATGTGAAAAATTTGAATCTTGTCCCACAAATTGGATTTCTCTTAAGTATTTTAAAAATTAGTACTTTTAAGATATCCTTTCTGTTCATTTTAATTACATTAAGTGGTGGAGGATGTTTTTTAGTAAAGTTTTTATTTTATTGCATATTAGAAAAGGTAGACAAATTTCAGCATAAATTATTTATGCAAAATTTGCATAAATAAAAATTCTTTGGAAAATTTATTTAAATATAATAGTAGTTACTAATCATTTCGTTAGTAATAATTTTCGTTTGATTTGCGTACAATTTTTTGACCTGAATTGTGAATTACAAAATATTATTATGATTTTCTGTTTTTGTTGTTTGTTTGTTTTTTTTTTTTTGGTAAATTCTCCAAACTAGAGAAATGCGTCACGTACGTCGACCATTGCAGCCACAAAGATCGGGTGGCCCTAAATCAGCATTTGCTTCAAGACCACCATCAGCCAGAAATTCAAATGGAAATAATAATAATCAGAATCCTTTCTAACATAAAATTAGCGTACAACGTAAACTCTTAGCTTTAGTTTATACTCTACTTAAATTATAAATAACAAATAATTTATAACAATTTTATATATATATATATATATACATAACATTTATATGTTAATTTAATTATTTTTTTGTGCCTTCTTTTTGAGTCATTTATTATAATATTATCATTTGCTTAATCTGGTTTATGGGTTTGTTCTTCAAATATTTCCAATGCATAAAATGATCTAATTAAATCGAAATGAATTATCAAGCTGCACAATTTTGTGGTAATTTTTTTTTTTGGACAAATTGTAGCTGGTCTGTCTAACCAATCCATTCTCAATCTGTTCATCCTTTTCTTTTTAATATATTTCTGTGAAAAGTCAATAAATTTAAATCAAAAGACGAATGACTACAATTGAAACACTTCAGTTTTATGCATAATTTTGGGGAAGATATTTTCCTTATATAAAATACAAGTGAAATCTATTTTGAAATAATTCGTGAAAATTGAAAAGAAAATATCCTTTGAATAGATCTATATTTTTGAATTCTCTCCCTCCCATTTAGTGGAATGTCATTTAATAGTATATTATTTTGGAAATATTTTAAGTTATTTGAACGAAATAGAATCATTGAGGGGTAGTCGCTAATCTAATCGGCTAAGAGCGGCTAGAACACTCTTGCTACTTCTGTTGCCATTATTTACTTCTTTCTTATTATTTATATATTTTGCTCATTGTATAGAAAATTTTATAACACTTTACCTTTTTTTTAAATGTACGGTCCCTTTAAGAAAAATGGGAAATATTTATTGTTAGCATAATTAAGAAATAATTGAAAAGCTTAAAACTGTGTTCAATGAATGAATGAATAAACGACTTTTTGTTACAGCCTGTATTTTTCTTCATTCAAGAGGTAGCTTCTTTTTTTATTTAAATTTTACATTTATTTTTCTACATATTTGTTGAGTTTTTCAGTGAATAACACTTTAGTGCTATTCACTATGCACTATGCGTAAGATTTTTACCTGTGCATGTGATTATTTGCCATGGGACTTATTGTTCTCTTCACAAAGCAAATAATACTACAAAACATTTTTTACATAATTAATTAATTAATGGTCTTGTACTTAATATTATATTTACACACAAACGTATACCATCAAACACATGAATATTTATTAAGGCCAACGAAAAAAATATTTTGCAGCATTAACAATTTGTGTGTTATCTATGGAATATGTGAAGAAACAACAACAACAACAAATAATACATCACAATACACAATGATATTATTTTGTGAGAAAGTGGGTTGTTTCTCTATTTCTCTTTTTCTCCTTTTATTATATTTTTGCATATTTATTTATTTGCCGATTTGTTTCTGCTTATCTCATACATATTTAATTATATTATCACCATTTTAAATTAACAATAATGACACAATGAGATTTAAATATTTAGTTAAAATTATTGTATTTATCTAAAATATATACGCATCACCACAAGCATTGTTGTATTAGTTATACAAGTTAGTAAATAAAAATTAAACACAACTTAAAAATCAAAAATTTTTAGTGTAGCATTCTATTTTAATTTCTATGCGCTTTCTGTATTTTGCCTGCATAATATTTAATCATTAAATAAATAGGATTAAGAGAGAAATGTATAGAAATAGAATATAAAACTACTTGAATATTATCCAAAATTTATTTACTTACTTCGATACTTTATTTATTATTTTTTTCTTGTAGTAATTTTTGGGGCTGATTTACCTTGAAATAAAAATAAATCAAAATGAAATGAAAATACGTGGACAAAACCAGTAGGGAATCACTTTACAATGCCATTAGAAAATATATGAAAATTTTATATAATGGCGAAAATATGAAAAGGATATACTTTGAATTCAAATGAACTATTACTAAGCTTCTTGCTTCCTTATATTACTTTTTATTGCCTTCTTTTGATTTAAGATATAAAGCAAATGTTTCTAAGGATCTGCTTTGTTTAGAAAAATATTATTATTTAGCTTTTAGTGTTTAATTTTTAAAAGAATTAGATAATTTGTTTATGGAAAGTGTAAACTAAGCTAAATCCACAAGTCAGACAGAGACATATAGTTTTTGAAGTGGGATCGTTTAATATAGACAAATAATGGATACTTAAATTAGAAATATTACCTAGCCCTTAAAGTTTTTGTGGTTTTCTAAACACAGTTAAACGTTTATTTACACCATAATCAAAATAATCGCCGAAACGATATTTGTTAAGCGAAATAATAAGCCATTAGCATGATTATGATGATCGCAAAAAGTAGCGTATGAATTTAGCGTTAGTCATAACCAAAATTCCCTAATTCGTAATTGAAAATAAGACTTAAAAATATTAGTCACTATTTTTATGTTCGATTATTTTACAAAAATTTACTCTTATATGAAAAATGAATGGTAGTAAAATAATGACCAGTAGTAAAAATTCAATCTAAATTGTAGGCAGATTTATTTTAAGTTTCGAATATAATTTTCACATTATATTACATAAACAATAATTATTATAAATACATAGAAGGCTCGTTCAATAAGTTCGCCTTTACAAAATAACCACCACAATACAGTGTATAACAATTCTTTGTCAACTTATTGAATAATGTGAAGTGTTTTTTTTTATTATCAAAAATAAAAGCAACAAGAAATAAAGTATAAAAGCCAAACAAATAAATTACCGAGCCATGAAACAATGAAATTAAAAGTATAATGAAAAATAACAGTAACAAAAAGAATTAAAATAAATTTTTGATAAAAACAAAAGTCATTATATTTCATATTTCATAAAAGTGTTTACACATACTTTACAGTTTACTCTTTAATGCATGATTATATTAAAAAAAATAAAAAGGTATCCAATAATAATTTATCGCGCTGCATACTAACATATCTAATTTTAATAATAATTATTTAAAAGTACCAAACCATAAAGCTAAACAAATTAAAAATGTAAAATTTTATACATGATAATTACAAAATTTTCTTCAACACAAGAAACGGAATGAAATAAAATATTAAATTAAAATAAATTAAATTAAATAAATACACAATTAAATGAAGTAAAATAAACGTAAATTGTACTTTTAACCGTCCCATTTTAAAACATTACAGATTTATTTATAACTATAATATACATTTATTAATATATAATTACAAGCATGCAATTATCATTGTTAATGTTTAATTGCTGTTTTCTTATATTTATTATACTTTACTTTTCTACTACACCAGAACATTGCTTGAACGCCTTTAAATATGTTATTAAAATTACATTAAATATGTCATTACACAATTACAAATGTTCAATTATAATTTTTCATAATTTCTTATCTAAGTACATTAGATTCTATGTATTTTTATACATTGGTTTTCGTTATGGATTTGTTGTGGCATTTTCATACATCCAAAATTTCTCGTAACACGTAAAGAATTGATTAAAATATAAAGATAGATTGTTCAAAATATTTACAGAGCACAGTTATCATAAATTTGTTCTTCTCGATTTTCTCTTTTCTGAACAAAAGTAATAATAATTTATTCATTTAAAATGCACAAACTTTTTGAGCAATCTGATATATATATAAATATACATATGTAATAATTAAAACAGTGTAGAGTCCGTTCTATTTACATTAAATAATTTGTTATACAAGTAGGTTGTTTAATAAATTTACGGAATAACATATTTTAAATTTTTGGGTTTTTTGATTTGTAATACGAATTCCGTGGGCTTATTGAACAAAACGCCATTAATTCTAGATATTGTACATGTAAAATATAAACAGACTATAAGAAATAACAACAACAAAAACAACAAGATGTCTACATCTAATAAAAATTAAATTATCAAATGGTAACTATTTTATTACAAATCTAAATAAAATTATACAAAATATAAGTAAAAATCAAGGGACGAAACAATTCAAAAATAACTTAAAACGGTATACAATGAATTAACATTAAGAATAAAATGAAATAAACTTATTTAAAACAAGAAAAGCAAAAAAAAAACAAACGTAAATTCTATTCTTTCGTTATTTTTTTCTGTTTTTTTCTACTTTTTTTTCTTTTCCAAAAGAAAATGAAAATCCATTAGAAAAAACTTTTGTAAAAATGAACTTAAACGTTTTAAAGTATATTCACATATCTCTGGCCTCCAAAAAGGTTAATCATGTTGGGCACTATGTTTAAATAACTGCAATCCTTTAAAATGCCTAAATTTAGAATCATTATAATTAATTCTTTTATAATTTCTAATCAAAATCCATTTTCAAATACTGAACACTACATTTAGGCACTACTTTTTTGTTTACATTAAGTACGTTTGTTATACTTTTGAAGCAATACTTTTTGATTGAAATTTCATAAATTTAGATATTTTTGCCATTTTTTTTTTTTGCTTTTGTTCTACTTCTTTAGACAATAGATAATTTTTCAATTCGTGCTAATAACGGTGTATCTGTGTGATACTCAATACTTTTAACAGTGAAATCACCTTCATCGTTGGCGTAACATTTTAATGTTGAAATGGAGAAAGTACGATGTGGATAATTATAATAAGTAAAATATTTACCATTGACAGCTATCATGAAAGCTTTGTCAGTTAAACCGAATGCTATTTTAAATAATTTACCACGTTGAAATGGAAATTCTCCATCAGTTTCTTCATCGTTTGGTGAAAAACTAAAATGGCAAAAAATTTGTTATACAACATATTTGTCATTTGTCATATTCAATTGAAACTAAGTAAAAGCATTTTTGGGTAAATTTGAAAAATAAAATCGCACCAATTATCATTTTTTGTACATGCCACGTAAAGAAATTTATTCAAGTACTCTATTTACTTAAGTTTTAAGTATAATTGGTGTTTACCTTTTATTTTCTCTTTGATAAGTCCGTGTGACTGTCATTTTCTGAAAGTTAACATGAAATTTTAGTATAATTCGACCATTATCATTGCACAGAAAACAAATTGAGAATTCAGCATTGGGTAAACCTTTTGCTATGCATTCCAAGACTACAACTGTACCTAATTTATTAAATACATATGAAAAGAATTGTGACATCTGCATAATATATTAAATGGATAATCATTTTCACAAAAAACACAATAATTTTACTTTAGCACTCACCAATTTCATATTTTTTGGGTACATCACTTTGAAATGAGATCTTTTCAGCGCTTAGTAAACCTTTTGGAAATACAACTGGAAAGAGCATGCGATGATGGAATTGTGTAATTTTCTCAAAATCACCTTGCATAATAACATATTTAATTTCTCGAATCGGTTTAACGTATTCAAATGTTCCATATATATGCTCGTTAACATAAATTTCAAAGCATTTTTGTAAAACTGCAATACGAATTATGAAGAGTTCACCTAAAAAAATTTATCCATATTAATAAGAAAGTGTTGGAATTAATATTAGTGAAAGAAAAATACCGAAAATTAAAGAAAAACATAAACATTTAACAAAGGAGGTTAACTAAACTTATCTCCAAATTTTGAAAGATAATTTATTTTTTGAATATGACAAACATTGTGCAAAGAAATAATGAGTAAAGAGATATTTCACCTGGTACTAATGGATTTTTTGGTCCTTCATTTCTACAGTTTTTTAGTATTTCTTCTTTTTGCCAACCCTCACCCGGTTGAAACATTGAACGTATTATTTGATTATCACGAAAATCTACTTCTACTTTAAGATAAACCGTTTTGCCATTATTTTGACAAGAATCAGCATCTGTAAGAGAATCTATTAAATCTAGAGATATTCTTCAATATTTAAACAAAAAAAGAAAGGAACAAATGAAAAGATTTTAGTATTTTATTTTATTTTAGAAGACATATAAATTACGTCCAGAAATTCTCACTTGTTTGGATTTGGTTTAATTTTGCCACCTACAATTAAAACATGACCGAATGGCACCTCTGTGAAAATTTTTCCTTTCCAAACATTCATCTTATCTTAAAAAATTTTTAAAATACTTGTAACACTTGTTTCTTCTGCCGTATATTTTATTATAATTCTATGCGCTACTTTTAATTGAAAGTGCCATTTTCCAACTAAAACCGTTTAAATTCTTATAACAATTAAATAGTTTGTTGATATTATTTATATATATATAAATATTCTCATGGATGTTACGTTACCTGGAAATGGTGCAATTACTATTTTACATTTCAACTATAGACATTGACTTGTAATATTTATAGATATGTGCAATATATGCAATATATGCTTAAAAATACTTTCAAAACATAAACAAAATACATCAGTATTTTGCACAGTACAGTGTGATGATTTTCCCTTAAAAAAAATAATTCAATAAAAGCCATTTAGCATATTTAATAATAAAACAATTAAAAGTAAAAGCATTTCCATGAATTTAGGAAAAGATTCTTAAATTTTGAAATAATCTTAAAATAAATAAATATTAATTTTTGGCAAAATATATAAAATTCATTATTAGGAAAAATTCCAGAAAAATTTCTTAACCTCTCCATTTGCTGCACATTGCTATATAGATCAAATTGAAATGGTAAAGACTTACGAAAAATATCACAAACTGTGAATTTTTTCTATTCTAGGCCATTTATGATACAGGATATTATCAATTTGAAGCTGGATCTATCCAAAGATAGGTCCAGAAGAAGCCGGTAGTGTTCTTTATTATAATAACCATCAATTGACAATCAAACCCTTTTTTATGTTTAAAAATCCATGCAAGATGCGTTGGAAAATGAAATAATTCTTGCATTTCACCAATTAAAAAAAAGACCTATGAAATTTCTATGATTTACAATTGCAACTTTCTAACACTCTGTTGTGACATTTTGTGTAATATTTTTTATAGATTTAACCCACCGTTCTGCTACATTTTACGTTGGGCTTTATACTTTTTTACTTTCTTTTTTGTTGTTGTTGTTTTGTTGTTTTCTCTTTTTGTTAACATAATTTCAATTCTTTTGCATATCGACTTTAGAACCTACAACTGTCACAATTTTCATTCAATTTTCATGGGCACGAAAATGTAGGCCTTTTTTTATTATTATTGTAATTGTTATTATTATTTTTTATTTATTTATGTATTATTATAATTTTATATATATATATATATATATATATGTAAACCCTTCCAACATTTTACCAGTACAATATTTTGCGCCTTGCGTGCCGAAAATAAACAATACAACAACAACAATGACAACATATAATGATACCTCTTGCTTCTATAACTACGTTTCTCTTCTTATCTCCTTATCTCTTTCTCATGCATTTTATCAACTGTATTTTCATCAAACAATTTCCATTAAAACGTCTATTAAGAAGATTTTTGTTTTGCCTTTTTTTGTTTTTCGTTTGTTTATACAACATACAACAGCAATAACAATAATGACAATAAAGTATGTTAATATCAATAAATAAAAACAACTACAACAAACATTGTACAAAATATATAATTGTAAGTTTTATTTGTTTTTGTGTGTGATAGAATTTCTCATGTTTATGATTTTGTTCATTTCCTGCAACTCCGAAAGTTTTCTTCAAAGGAAATTCTCCTGTTCAGACACATTTTTTCAAGCTTTTTATTATGGTTACTAATACAAATATATTGACATATAATTTTAATGCATAAGATGCTCAGATGATTTGAAAAATTTGCAGAATAGTAATAAAAAGAAATAGACTAGAAAAAACTTTTCATAAATATATTGAAGTATTTTTATGGTAACTTATTTCTAGTTACATTAGGAATGAAGTCACGGATGTGTACATTACTAGAAGTAATAAACTAATAGATGAATCTAGATCTGCTGTCAAATAAATAAATGAACATTAGGAGGCGTAAAGTATAAACTCTTTCAAAGAAGTTTTATGCGACATAAATCAAAATTGATTTTCCTAGACACATTTTTAAAACGCGAATACCATAGGCTTTGTCTATGGTTTTATGGAATTTCGATTCAATTCGATTTGCCTTGAATTTATTCATAATTTGAAATACGTCACCTTGGCAAATTGGGGGCGACCAATCCCGAGAAGCACCTGCTCAATTGGGAGTGGCTCATGAGATGGTTTCTGATCCATATCCATCAGGGGACATCATGAGTTCACGAGATCAGATCCAAAGATTTAGTTTGGTACCACGGGATCACCAAATTCATATTTGCCCATGTGGTGATGTTGGAGTTGGCTTCGTGGGGGCTGTGGTGTCCATGTCGCGGACGTAGCTCGACCTATTATGTTTATACCACTATTATAGTTTTGTCGAGCAGGGTGCCATTTCCCGAATAAAATGGCTAGCTGGGTAGGCTTATCGGGCTAATTTAATCTAAGCCAAGGGGTTTTAAGAAGGCCCCGAATGCTTACACCAAGGATTAAGCTAACTAGATGAGGTGCAATAGTGGCTTTAAATCGGAAGCTAGTCGGGACGGTGGCATGCACTTTGTGACGTGTCTACCAACGATAGCGATCATAAGTATGTTTATACCATGCATTTGAGCCTTCCAGGCAGGTATGCATGTAAAACACTAACTGTACCTTGGCAAATTATACTCCAAGGTAATCTACAAAATTTCTCTTAAAAGCTTCATGCGTCGGACAAGTGGAAAAACAAAGTTTAATTGATTTTAGACAACTTTGAAAAATGTAAATGACAAAAAATTTCATAATCACATCCTTAAGAATACAAAAATCATGTTATATTGTATCCAAATTTTCTATTGCCAACCACATTCTAAATCTATCTTATCAAATTGCCTATTGCAAAAATTAACTAACCATTAAAAATTAAAAATGGTGTAAAATGTTTTTGTAAGTAACCAATGTTTTCGACGAATGATCCGACTTACAGAAAATTTTATGTTCATTATAGTATTCCTATTCTTAGTTTTACTTCTTATTGTTATTGTTGCCATGCAGTTGTTTCCATTCATTTATCACATTCTTCTATGTAACATGAAAACAAATTACTTGATGTTTTTTTGCACAATTTCATTTTTTAATGGTTTTCAATAGTTTGAGGGTAATCAAAGGAAAGGCAACATATGCACGAAGTACTTAAATTTTTCTAATAATTTTTTTATACATGTGTCACGCGTAAATTATGACATTATCAGTTAGTGTAATTATTGAAACAATATGTAAATTTAGTTTTTTACTTATTACATACATGACTATTAAAATCCACGATTACATAAAGTCTATTTAGATAATTCAAATAAATGAATTCTCCAAAAAAAAGAAAGTTTTTTGTTTTATAGACACATTTCAAAGGCTAAGAATGAGAATCATTCTACCAATCGATCCAAAAGGACATGTCAGTAAATTACTTTTTTTTATTTTAAGAAATTTGAAATTTTTTACTAGATCGTATTAAGAAGGAAGCATATCATTTCTGTTATCCTAATATAACATTTCTTACATTCAAAACTTCATTTTGATTTGTTCAAACCTTTTAAAACCATACAAGTTTATATGGTGACTTACTCTATGAATTTAGTTTTTAGATAATAAAAATGTAAAGAAGTACAGTACTTCTATATAATATTTGATTAAGCGTGACCGCAAAGCGTGTTACGAATTGAAACAATAAAAATTTACAATAATTCAAAGTTTTTCAGAGTTTAAGTAAAATATTGAAGACTTTGTAGCAGTTCGCTTTATCTATATAAACTATACAATATAAAAGTTTAACAGGATAAAACTTATGTGCAGAAAGAATTGTACACTACAATACAAAAAGTATTTCGAAATTCTAAATTAATTTTTATCACAAAATGCAAAATGTTAAGCATATTGTTATCATATATCGTTCTCTTGTTAAACCAAATTTCTTTTGTAGATGTAATAGAGCAATAATATGATTTTAATGCAGTCATTTGTTAAAATAAGTCTTTGCTTTGGTAAAGTCATATTTTATAAAGCTAAATAAAATCTGTACATTTTAATTTTTTTAAATTAAGTCTGAATGTATCTCAAAGTGCTTTACTAGGCTTTAGTGGCTTAGAAGCCTATTTGATATTTTACATATTTGCAATTATAATAAAAGTGAAGTCTGTCGTCAGTAGTTTAGGAAAAACTGAATTAATTATCGCCTGGAAGTTGAAAACTTCAAAATCTAAATGAATGTAATTGGAATTATGTTTATTGGTATGAAATTTTGTAATAAATTAATTTCGTAATTAAGTACAATTAAATACTTTACAAATACAAGTTGTATTGTTCACCTTGAAGACTAGATTCCGCTAGTTTGTTACCCAAATGAATCAAAATCAATTTATCAAAAAAATTAATTTACCTTTAAAGAGGTTAAATTTGCAAAATTGCTTAATGATTTACAAAAAAAAAAACATGACAGATTTAAAGCCACGTCACATTTTGCAACTTTTTAAACACTCTTTTTACATATATAAATATATTATTATGATGTTGTTTAAGCGGGTAAATAACTTAAGCCAAACGAACAAACTTTTTAGAAAAAACTTTTATATATATTAATTTATATGTTTGTATTCATTTGGCTCAAGTAATTTTCTGCTTAATATTTTGGTAACGAATTTTTGATTTGTTATTAAATAAGAAAAGGATTAACACATTTCAAATTGATATCTGTAATTACTCAAATACCAAACAAAAAAAAAAAGAGATTCTTTTAAAATCGCGTATCAATTTCTTCTACCATCGTTTTCGTTTTGATAATTTCTTCTACTTTAAGTTTCTTGTATAGAGTTTCTTGCAATTTTTTCTACTTTATTAGTTTCTTGTTTTGTTTTTTTGTCGATCACTAATGCAGCACACACAACCTTTGCAATTGGAATAACAGTTATCAATTGTCATTACACACCTGTGCCATATCAAAGCGTAACACCATTTAGTGTATACAT
Source organism: Melophagus ovinus (assembly GCA_023089585.1). NCBI lineage: Eukaryota > Metazoa > Arthropoda > Insecta > Diptera > Hippoboscidae > Melophagus > Melophagus ovinus. The sequence continues at coordinate 2,372,977 of JAKKIB010000181.1, read as the reverse complement.
AAACTTTGTGTATAATTCTTTTACACCCTACGCCATTTGATACAGAAATGCATGACATCATAATATTTTACACTTACATGTAACATCTAAAAGGTCTTACAAACGAGAGAATTATTTACTAAATCAATTAACCAGTTTTATTATACGTCTCTTTAAATTCTGCCCATAACTTTTAAAGATATTTTACTGGTATATATCTATGCAAGGTAAGGTTCCGATGCAGAAACAATTTTCAACACGCATAATTTCCAATCTCAAACAATTACAGCACTTGTAAATCTATAATTTTTTATATCTAAATCTGTGGAGAAAATTTTAGCCACGGAAGCACTTCTTTGGACTACTTCAGGCGTCCCTTGTACGAAACGTACGCCTTTTCGGCGAAATATTTCCTTTTAGAATTTTTCTCTAGCATTTCTTTGGTACATAAATTAACTGAAGACAAGTTATTCCAAATTGGACTATGTGAAAGGTGTACAGTATTTAAACGACTACGTTCATCAATTATATTATTTTAATTTGTTACTTTTTTTCGGGGAGAAGACACAACGTTATATTGCATATTTGCGATATCAGTAAAGAAAAAACTATAAATAATTTTACGAAAAAAAACGCACTCATGTACTTATATATATAATATACCAATAGACATTAGAGCAAAACTTTATAATATATATATATATATATATATATATATATATATATATATATATATATATATATATATATATATATATAATGTAGTACGTACACAACTTTTTGAAATGGCCTAGCGAAGCAAAAGTAAGACAAAATGCCGTTTAGTTAAAGTTTACCCTTTTTCTTTATAATTGTCCCGTAAACACACATGTTGTAAGTTATATATTAAGTTTGGCCCACTTTAAAAAGCGTTTGGGAAACAGAATTACCTTACAAGATGTTTGAATTAAGTGAAATCTAAACTTAAAACTTTAAAATATTTCCAAATTCTCTGGTGCAAATTTTCTTTTGAAGTATATGTTCAATAATCATCTAAAGCCACTTTCGTGCAAGCTTTTTTTATTATATTCCACTTAATCAAATCCTTATGTTATTGAGCATTTCAAGCTGCTGACATTTACAATCTGTTTTTTTTACTAAATTAACTACAGTAATTTAATAAAATTAAAATTTTAAATCTAAATTCAGACTAATATATAAATTAAAGAATAGTACATATTCCCAGTTATTTGACAATCCAGTTATTCAATACCCATTTTTAATATTTTGTCTTAGCTTATCAGGCCATAAACGTAAGATGTCTAGTTATCAAACATTTCAATTTCTTTTATATAATTCTGCCGAGCGGTTTTGAAATTTTCCTCAAGAGGTGAATAAGTAAAAAGAGAACGTAAACGAGCTCTTGACATTTCAACAGACTATTTGAAAAATTTAAGAAACATTTGAAAAAAGTTTTATTATTTTATTGAGTTACAAAACCTTTAATAAATTTGAATTCCTATTCATCGCCTCTTCATAGTTAAGGATATCGGGAGACTGCTCTAGTGGAATTATTTCTTCAATTACAGGTTCCATTTTTTCCAGTTTTTCCTCTTCACGTGTTCTAAAATGAATAAATTAATGAATGAACAATAGAAAATAGCGCCCAAAGAAAAAATCCTTAACATTTGTAGGAAACTGATTTTACAAAGACTTCTTCAAGTCTTTTAAATTAATTAAGAAACTTTGGATTAGGTAGAAATAATTTTCCTAGAAAGATGCATGGTTTTTACTCATAAATACTTACATATTTTCTAATATAAGATTCACCTCTGCCTCCAAAGCATTATATTTATTATTAATTTCTTGAATAACATCCATCCTTTTGTATTTTAGCAGATTTTGCTTTTACTTATTATTTAAACTTAATTTGCCACAATGGTTGCTTAGTTACAAAACAAACAAAGAACGAAACAAAAACTTTGATAGATAATTTACCTTTGCCTCAATGGATTTTCAAAAACTTCAATTCCATGATTAAAAATTCTTTTCACAAAATTTTACAATCAATATTGACTTTTTATATTACATTTAATTTTAGATTATTGTCAACTACTTAAATTCTTCAAATTATTGTGTGAGAACAACAAAAATGGACATAACTTATTTCTCTTGAATTACCTTTTTTTTGAATTTCATTTAAAAAATTTTGTATTAAAAGATGTGAATACTTTTAAAGTATCATCTAAAATATGAAAATAACCAGACTTTCATGCATAATAAGATTTCTCTACACGAATTATTTTAATATAGCAAGATTAAACAAGAAGAAGCATTTATAAAGTTTTTCTTTTACATTTATTTCAAAATTCTATATGATTACGACAATCGTACATAAAATATAAGTCACAAGCCTTTATTTGTTAATATATTTGTGAAACTTGTACATGCATCCGAAATTAATGTTTTCTTTTCAAAAAGATAAATAGAAAAAAAGTAGTGTGACTTTATTATTTTGTGTATAATATATTTATACTGACATCTAAAAAGGCTATTTCTAGTTATACTAAACTTTAAATTCTTATTATTAACTTAACTTCTAAAGGAATAAATTTTTTCATCTGAATTTAAATTTAATGTTTATATAAACACATAATGGAAACGCTTATATGCATAATATAAAATTAAAATTAAAAATAAAAATATTGGCCAAATTGTCATCCCTAAAGTTGGAAGTAAATTAAATATAGAAATATTCTTATTCAGTATAAAAATTTTACCCAACAAAAAAAAATGCAATTTGAAATTGCTTAATATTTTCCAATTGTGCTGCTAACATCGCTACTTTCGTCTCTCATGGCAGTATGATCACGCCGCTTACGATTATTTGTATCATCTAATAAATGTATTAAAGTTTGGGCAGTATTTTCTCTACTTATGTCATTCACAATCGGTGGAAAGCATTCTTTAGGTAAAAATCGATGTAGTATTGGTGATATTAAATCAGCATCTAATTTTTTTATGATTGTTGGACCTGTTATAAATGAGACAATAGCGCCCACTAGAACTGTTGTGCATACACCAATTGGATTAATCCAATGAAATGATAAACGGTATAGTGGGAAAACATTTGATGCATCCACATAATTATCAATGGGCAAAGTTATATTATTAGGGCAATCTTCTACCGAAATATTTAATTTTTGTGGCACAGCATAACCTTGAGCCAGAGCTACTTGTGTACCAAATGATATCCATCCAGATAAAAGAGCACCAGCAAAAGCTCCAAATAATGCACCAATATTATTACACCATGGTACTAACATGCCCAATGTGAATAAACCGCACGTTGTACCGGCAGCAATTGCTGTTACTGAGGTAGCTACACTTAATATACCGCTCAGTTTTTCCAAAACGAATACCAATGCTACTGCTAAACAGCCTAATATCACAATAGATGACTTCACAATAAATGTGGCAATATGTTCACTTACATCTCTGCGCATACATCCCTTAACAATATCCTCCAACATGACAAGAGATGTCGAATTCAATACAACTGATAGAGAGCTAAGGGCAGCACCGAAAACTCCAGCTATAAATAGTCCAGGTATGCCATGTAAACCACCAACCGTTTGCATTACAAATATTGGTAAAAGTTGATCGTCATGCTACAACAAATATGTCAAAAATAAACAGTTTAACATCACTTTACTAAAACAGACATAATGTTTAATTATGTACTCTATTGTGTACGCTCTAGCACTTTGTCTAAGACAATATCCTTATTAGTTCAAATGATAGAAACTTCTTGAGATGTTTATATATCTTAAATGTCTATAAATGTCCGATAAACTTATTATAGGAAAAACTGATATAGCATACAATTAAATTATCTAATGTAATTAAGATAATTACTGTAATTAAATCAGCTGTTCGTGGATCACAATTACTGTAAAAATCATACACCAATAGACCAGCATAGCAACATACGGAAAGGAATACTATAATACCAATTGTAAAAATGCCAATTGACCATTGAGCCTTTTTTAATGATGACAATGTCATATAACGTTGTACCATTGTTTGATTGACCGAATTAAATGATGTCCAATAGAAGAAGCCACCAATTAAAACGCCCCATAAAGTTTGCCTCTCGTACATAGATGGATTAATATTAGCAAATATTAAGCGACCACCTTTAGATGCTGTTTGAAATACTTTAACTATGCCACCAGCATAAATGGTACCAAGTATTACCACAACTAATACAGAAGCAAACATTATCAATATTTGCCAAGCGTCTGTATGTACTACAGCTTTTATGCCACCCTAGCAAGAATTTATACAATATAATTTACGTAAAACAGAAGGTAAAAATTTTATCAATTTTCAATAAAATTTTCAGGACGATAATAATAATCGAATGGATTAATAACTTACCACTAATGTGTAAATTACACATAATATGCAAATTGTACCACTGATAATATGCACATTGATACCCGTCACTAAAATCAAATGAAAATATTAAACGTATGCAACAGCTATAAATATAATAATGGCAACATTCTTGAGCTGTACATGCCATAAAAATTATGAAATTTAAAACAAAGTAATAGAAAGCAAATTGAAAGCGCTTTTCACAAAGAGAAACAATTTCAATATCTTGACATTTAACTGTTCTCTGTAAAGTATTGACCATCTTTACAATTCTTTTACAATTCAAAATTAAAATTCGTTAAGAAAGTAACACTAAAATGAAGCTGAGAATTGCGACGCTTGTTCTTGCCACCATTCCTTGTATGGAAGCTAATGGCTTTTATATTTTCAAAACTATATGAAAATTAACTTCCATTAAAAAAAAAAAAACTTCAAATTTAATTTGGTATATAAAATTTCGTTGTAAAGAAAGAAGTTCAAATCTAAACTTCTCTTTTGTATAAAAATGATTTCTAAAAACGTGTTTTTAAATTTTTGATGAAATTCTCTTGTGCTAGAAGCGCAAAATATTTAAGTAATAAAGGAAAGAAGGAATTCTTAACACCCTTTTTCCTTACTTTCTTGTTGTAGTACTTATTCTTTCTATTTTTTATTATCTTTTTAAGAATACTTAAACCAATTTCAAAGACTCTTTCACATATCTAAATGAAGTGATTGTAGTAAGTCAAATTACACTTACCCTGATTCAAGGCGATTGCTGGCACATATAAAATAATTGGCAAAAAGAAAATCTGTCAAAAAAAAATTATAAAAAAAGAAAACTCAGTATCTCAATATAAGAGTATTTATGAAATATATCAATATATATAAATACCTCATCCATAACGAACATAACAGATGCAATGCTACGTACAGCGGGGCAAAAGCGCATTTCCAAATACTGGAAAAAACATATGACAAAAAAAAACTCTTAATTAAATTGCATGTTACGCTAATTACAAAGTAATGTACAAAGTAATTTTGGATAAAGTTCATTATATGAAACCTTACTATAACTTAATACAACAACAGTAAGAACAATAATTCTAAACAATGGACATTCAAGAAAATTTAATGTTAAGTGATAAGGTGTATCACAATGGAATGTTTCCGTTCTTTTCTTCTCGTTAGCATTATTATTATACATGTTGATTACTTTTATTTATATCAAACTCTATATTATTCTGCTATTTTTACATAAATACGTATTATTATTGTTTTGTTATTCGATTATTATTATTATTCACTTTGACCAAAAGCACATGTGACTACACGGAATCCATCTACGAATACATATACATAAGTATGTTGGAACTATCTTCTAACGTCATGAGTTAGTCACAATATTGGCAACACCTAAAAGTAGAAGGCCAAATATTGTAAACTGTCTATATATTCTTGATTAACATGAAAATTTGTCTTAGTGAAACACATTTGTTTGTCTTTTTGGAAAATTTGAAATTTGGACTTCAAATGTATTAGGAACACTAAAAGTTGTTACACATAATTACCCATAATAATGAAAGTGAAACAAATCGCTTATAAGGCACTTTTACAAACTGAAAACAAAGCAGAAATTTGACCTTTTTTTTAATCTCATAGATAGCTGAAGTTGTATCCATTAATTCTAACGTTACATTACTGATAAAATTAATCGAAATTGGCACAATTTGCCACATGTGTAGTTCAGGGTATAAATGATGTTTATTCAAAGTATTTTCACAAACATGTGTAATAACTTTCGTCTTTGTTTAAACTTCGATGTAATACCTGAGCGTCTGATAAACTATCTATTTAATAGCCATTGTAATAAAACAATGAATGACTGTAGATGCATATGAATACTTTGTACTGTTCACATTTCACTAATAGATTTCATTCAATGATTAATTAACTAAATGTGCGTTTATAGATGTAGGCTTTATGTATGCTTTGTACTTAGACGCCACTTTGATATCAAAGTTGATTAAAGCGTATTTATTTGTTTTTTTATTTTTGTACTCTACAAGTGTTCTGGTACATTAAATTTAATAAAAATTTCACGCTACTACGTCGATTGCAGTTGTAACTATACACATTCAATCGTTTGAGTTCGTTTAACGATGAAGTTTTGAATGTATGAAGAAAAATGTGAATGTACTTTTTATTGCATTGTACTGTTTTGTATTAAATACTTTAATTATAATTAATGCTGAAATTAAATACCCTAAGCCAAAGCCAAGTACTTGTTTGCAATTCTTTTTTAATCTATAAACACTATTTTTTAGTTTTTTATAATATTAAAAAATGTTCAATGAAGGTCATTCCCAGTATTAACAATTGTATACATTTAACAATGATATAGATTAAATCCATTCCTTCATCTACCAAATCTATAATGCAAATAATATAATTTTATGTATTTTTATGTAAATTTTATATATAGATGATTAGATTTATAGAGAAGTTAAAATGTATATACATATATATATATATATATATATATATATATATATATATATATATATATATATATGTTACCTCATAGGATGAGTTAACGCGTAATGTTGTAAAGACTGGTAAATAGACTTTGCCAACAACAATTGCCATTAAACTTATTGCTATAATGATCATCCAATATTGTGTGCCAAAGTAGTAAATTTCCGTTACTGTACCAAGTATGGTTACACCTGAAACATAACTATCAAAAAACATTTCATCATTTTTCTCCAATTTCTTCTAGTATTATTATAAGGTCAAATTTAATTAAAACGAATTAAACTTACCTACCAACCAAACTCATAGCGACAGGAAATATTTTCAATTGACGAGAACCCAACAAATATTCAGACATTTGTGATGAACCAAAATCATTGCAACGCCTCTTTTTTGTATTATTAACAACATTCTGTTGTTGTACTTCTGGTAATTCTCTTGATTTGTCTCTTTTGTAATAAGCAAAAAAGATACCAGTGCTGGTGGATAAAAAGATCATCGAAGCAAATACCGCATAATCAGCCCAATGAAAATGATACTCAAAGAAATCTATATATTTTTTCATCTAGTAGAAAAAAGTAAACAAAATCTCAAATTATTATTATACATTTTATATATTTAAATTTCTCTTAAACAAAAACAACAAAATAAAAGAAGAAAAATTAGATAAGATTAACTATTAATTCCTCTATATACTTCGCCTCATCTGAAGAAAATATTCACAAAATCCAACAAATGGTATTTTATGAAAAATACTTTTGAAAAACTCCTAACTAGGAAAATCGATTATTATGCTTTTAAATTTTGTCCACAAATTACTTCTACAAAAATGCGATTTTATAAAAATTGTTATCGAAAAGAAAAAGAAAATAAAATCGTATGGATCGTCATTTTAAATTGAAGACTCTGACCATGAAATAAATTAATCATCATTAATTAAATCATGTTAAAAAACATACCTTTCCTCTATCTCTCTCGCACTTTTATTCTTTTACTTTCATTTTTTTTCTTACTTAAAAAAAAATAAATTGATAAAAAAATAACTGTAATTTGAAAATGTGGAAATATTGAAATACACCCTATATATATATATGTACATATATATATATATATATATATATATATATATATATATATATATACATTAAATTACTATTTATACATATGTAAAATTATTACTTATTACAGCTGTGGGTGCCTATAAGGCCAGGTACATGTAAATATACATATGTGTAAATAAATTTGTTATCAAATTTACGAATTGTGCAGTAATTGCACTATTTTAACTTGCCATAAATGTAAATGAATTCATAAACAATACATAACACCTTAAATGTAATCTAAATTCTTAAATTTGTTCTATTATTAATTGTTATTATTTTAATATATAATTACATATATATTTAAATGCCATTTACTAATAAAATAGTCAAATACTTTGCATCAGCATCATCATATCCTTTCTTTTTCTTTTTCATTTGTAATGATATAAAGTTCATTTGTCCATTACCATTTCTACACTTAGATTAAACAAGTTCATTTATAGAAAAGAAAATTTTCTACCAAAAAATAAAAGAGGAACATTTTTGTTGAAAAAACTCTAAATGGAAGTTCACTGGGGAAATCTGTAATTGGTAAACATTTATTTTAGCATACGAAAAATTTATATGAATTGCTCGACTAAGACAAAATTTTCAATAAATTTCTCACACTCAATAAGCCGAATGATTCAAATTACGAATTATATTACAAAACTATGTCAGGAGAGTTAACTTAAATGCTATTTACAAATAACGCATTAAAATCGTTTTACGTCATAAACAAATCAAATGGAAATATGTGTAGAATGATCGATCAATAATTTATAGTAATTTTTATACATTTAGCATGCTATGCTTTCCATTTCTATAGATTATTCATGATAAGCTTGTGTAAAACTACGTAACATTTAAAGAGAATTGAGATGACTCCACATTTTATTAAATCAACATTATTTTTTAAATCGATTTAAGTCTATTTGTCTGACCGTTTAAATGTTCACACGTCGCCTATTACCGTTTATTAAGTTGTAGATGGCAATTTTTTAAATATTTTAATAAAATTCATTATGCAAGCGCCTTTTGCTCCAAAGATGACTTCTATAGAAAAGGCTTCATATCGCACTGCTTAACTTATAATAATTCTTATTATTTTTTTAATCACATTTATCAAAGTGATATAGAGTATATAAGAGTCGACTCTGTTCGTCTATAAATTTCTTACTTGTTTTTTTTTCTCCTGCTATGGTTACTTTAATTGTTAATGGTTAACGTTATAATACTGCTAATTTCTTTTTTGCTTTCTTTTTATATATTATGTAAATGAATTTACTAGTGAATCAAGGTTATCTTTTCTTCTATAGAATATATGACACATACTCATATATATAAATATATTAGCATTTTTTTATAATACCACAATAAAATATCATTATTTTCTATGAATGTTTATTTCGCAAATATTTGGGACATGCCGACTTTTTTTTATCAATTGCCTCAGAATTTTAATTTAATTGGAGATTACATCTGCCCGCTGGTTCGCCGATGTAATTGTCTGGATGACCATCCAATATTTCATTGTTTAAAACGATTAAATTACAAGTTTAAGATATTTCATGATATTTGATATATGAACAAGTTTTTGTCTTTAATCAAGTCCATGCAACTTGGTTAAATTATTTTCACGGTGAGTCCTCATGTAACATTCTACTTAAGAAAATGGCCGTATATAAAAGAATTTTACAATCATTAATGCAAATCCGCATTCACAAAGACCCCGATTTTATGAGTACTAAATTTAGTTCAGATTGGTTCATTTTTTTTTTGGATATCCTTCCATATTTTTCCATATGAACTTATCAAATTCTCTACACATTACAATTTGTCACTCCCATGATTTGTAATTCATAATTTCTTCTTTTTTTGACACTCTTAAAACCGTAACTTATAATGTAGAGTATTAAAGAATTAGTCGAAATGTTTTTACTTGTGTTTTTTTTTGTATAAGTTAACCATTTCACTAAGTTTACTATTTGTAATTGAGCAAATATAAAACACAATAATAATAAGATTACTAAAAATAATAACTTAGCAATAATAATAATCATAACAATACAAAAACCGGTTAAATAGACTCTATTTTCCTAGCAGATATCGCAATTTTCACATCAGGTAGACTTATCTTTTTAGCTATAAAATTCATTCCAGACATTTCTCAATATTACGAAATGAACGAAACGAATCTATAAGAACTTAGCGCAATTATTTGTAATAAAAATGCACATAAAGCAAAATGAAGAGAAGTAAATGCCGGTCCGCAAGACATGTTGATTTCATTTAATGTCTTCTTTACCTTATTTTTGTTTGTTTGTTTTTTTAAATCCATCACCCAAAAATATGTAGTTATGTTTATTTTGTCAAAATCATTTGCAAACACATTATAAAATTTAAACTTAAGCAACTTAACAAAATATGCATACTTTTACTTAATTAGAATAAAAATCTTAATTGTATAATTATATCTACCTTTCTATGGTAGAAGTATCGCCCTAATAGCAAAAGAAGTGGAAATATATAACTGAAATGTAGCTCGAATTTGTAGAAGATCTTATTCTTGAAAATTGTACAAATTAATTAAACCATGCTGCCCACGGACACAATAAACTAAGGACAATCCTATTTCTTTTACAAAAACGTATTAATTATTTAACCGTTAGACATAATTTTCAATTAATAGACGAATGATAGTTTTGTATTTTGTATGTATCCTTTGCAGACCACGCCTACTTTACAATATATAAGTATATTAATTCATCATCATCACTCAAATTGGGAGGTTACATTTAAGACCTGACCTCAGCCAAATTCAATTTCTTTAGCTGTTTAATTATTATAACACACAACAACACTATTCGATATTTATTTATTTGGATTTCTTTACGTATTCTTATTATAGCTTACACGTTTTGTTCATGTTATATTGTAATCAATAAGTTCACAGACAGCACTCAACCTTACATTAATGACGTTTTACAACCATAATATCACACATTTTCATATTCATTTAATTTCCGGTACTCGAACTTATTAAACAAACTAATAAATAGTATTGTTGTTGTCGATGATATTTTAATTTACTGGTGGCCTTTCTTTTTTTGTTTTTTTAGACAAGTGAATAAAAACTTTTGCCTCTTGGATTTGGCCTTCTTTTTGTCTAGATTTATTCGAATTTTACTTAAACTTCTTTTTTTTATTCATATCAATTGTAGAAAACGACTTGAGACTTTTGAGAGACAAATGAATAAGGTAGAAAGATAGAGAGAGAAAAAAAATGAGATAGGTTGGTTAGATAGTGAAAAGCGAAAAAAAACATTATAAATTAAAATACGGATTTAAAAATTTAATGAACCTTGTTAATAGTTACCGCGCCACTGTAAGAAAAATACAAAACAATAAATGCAATAACAATAACAATCTTAACTCTATACATGTACACATATATTTTCACATATTATACATTTCACTATTGTGTCTATTAATTATCTACGTTTAAGAGAAATTTATTTTAAAATGAATGAATGAATGAATGACTGCAAGAATGAGCGATTGATTGTGTGAATCAACACAAGCAAATTATTATATTATTAGCACTTTTCGTTATAACTTTGTTTACATTTATTTAATAATAAGCTCCGATACTACACAGCAGAAGTAATTAATATTAATTAACGCGTTTTTTTTTCAAATACAATTTGTTCAATAAACAAAACAAAATTGCCGTAAACCGTTTTACGATCGCCTAACCTAATGATACGTAAAATGAACACAATATCAAAGAGTCGTCCACCACATTCATTAACAAACCGTGAGAAGTGTTATTTTAAACTAAAATCTATCTCTTTGAAATAGCCATTTGTGACCAATAGTTTTGGTCAAATTTGTTTTTTAATCTATTTCTTAGTGATGGAAAAATGATGATAATTATTGTTGTATTAGAGAAATTTTTCAGTGGTATTAAAACGAAAATTATCTTAAACTTTATCAAAAATCGATTAATAACACTATTTACTAGAATAAATTTTTGAAAAAATTAAAAAAATTTATTTAAAAAAGGCCATTATAAAAATAATTATCTAAGTGTTTAAGTATCGCTAGAGAGCTTAACAAATCTTACTAACAAGAGTTTCTTTAATGCCATACTCAGTTTTTCTTAATGCATTCCTCTTTGAATTAATGACTAAATTACAATACAATTCAATCTCATTATAATTAGAGATTTAATTTCATTTCAATTCATTTATTTAATGATTAAATTGCAATTAAAAAACCTTCATATTCAATTGTGAATTGTAGTGACTAAATATGTAATTACATTACTTAGGAAATGTATAATGTTAATGTGAATCATCTTACTAAATTTCTCATAACATGATCTACAATTACTTAGACAATTTGCGATCTATTTGTGAAGACCTTTAATAAATCGCTTTTCAAAAGAAACATAAGGATAAATATTTAAAGGAAAAGAAAACAAGTGTCAGGATTAAAAAATAATAAATCGTTCAATATAAAATAATGCAATGGTATAAATATGCCGGTATTATAATATTTACATCAATCTTTTATTGTGAATTCATAGCAGATTATATACCGCTATGGCATTGCCAATGGCCATTAATCAAAGCAATAACAACAAATGAAAAACAATTAAAAGCAATGATATTAGCTGATATACATTTAATTGGGCCAATAAAAGGTCATCGGCTGGATAGATTTTATAGAGAATGGCATATGAATGGGGCATATCAAGCAGCCGTTAGACTACATCAACCACAAGTTGTATTCATTTTGGGTGATTTATTTGATGAAGGTGATTTAGTTCATACAAATTATTTTAAAGAATACGTTAAACGTTTCAAAAAGTATTTCCACACATCAAATCATATACCAGTTATAACGATAGCCGGTAATCATGATATTGGCTTTCATTATAAGTATGTACTTTTATCAAATCCAATTTAATTTAAGTAACATGGCATAACTGTTTATTTAATAGGATGAGCATCGGTAATTTAGTAAAACGCTTTAAAAAATATTTTAATAATACTGGTGTTCAATTATACAATATAAATGATATAAATTTTGTTGTAATTAACTCTATGGCCATGGAGAATGATGGTTGTCATATATGTGAGAAGGCTAAAAGTGATCTGTTAAAAATTGCAGGTTTGTGCTTGCTTTTTAATTAATATTGTCCGCTATACATATATATATATATATATCAAAATGTATCATTAAACTATTACATTACAGATAAATTAAATTGTTTACAAAAATGGACGGCATTATGTGAAGATGTTAATCCTAATCAAAAATATAGTGCTCCAATTTTATTACAACATTTTCCCACATATCGGCTCTCTGATGCCGAATGTATAAAACATGATTCTCCCTACTTTGAATTATACCGAGAAAATTGGGAAATATTATCGAAAAATTCCACCGATTGGTTAGGTGAAATTCTTCAGCCACGTTTAGCTTTTGCTGGTCATAGCCATCACTATTGTCATTCAATTAATAGTTGGAATGTTGAAGAGTACACTGTGGCTTCCTTTAATTGGCGTAATAAAATTGAACCCAGTTTTCTTATGGTAATGTCTCCAACTCAAAAAACTACAATACCTTCTCACTTAAGTTAATTTATATAAGTTAACTAACGGATAAAATTATAAAAAATTTTAGGTAACTTTTACTTCCACCGCGTATGCGGTATTTAAATGTGATATGTTAAAACAACAGGATGTTCTTCATGCATACATTTTTGCATTTGGCTTTCTTATATTACCTGTAATATGGATATTATTACAAAAACTTTTATATTTGATAATGACTTTTATGTATTAAAAATTATATGAAAGAAACTGGAAGAATTATATTGTGCAGCCATGTGATATGATCTTGTTCACTTGTTGCGAGGTTTCTTCCACCCAATACATTTCTACGTGCCATTGTAAACACAATGATAACGAACGAAAAAAATTTAAATGGATGGTCGCACAATTAGACGATTAATTTAGATTCAGAACATAATTTCAAATATAATTTCCACTGAATGATCTGAAAATCAAATTTGTCTATGCATACATGCGTATTATATATGCATAGTATATTTTAAAATTTATATATATATACAAAGTATAGTACTATAAAATATAATAAACGAGTAATAAACTTTGTAAAGATGCCAACATTTTAAGTTTCCTGCTTTTCCTTCTGTTCCCTTTTCGCCAATGATAATTCACAAAGTCTGTAAAAAAACGTTATGTATGATTAATTTTAATTCATGTATGCAATTTATACCGGCGTATAGAAGGCGACAATAATTCCAAATCCAGATCTTTAAGTTTTGTGTGTCCTGTAGCAAACGATGCAATTGTTCCAATAAGGACTGTGGTGATTACACCTACAGCATTAATATAATGAAAGGATAACATGTATATTGGAAATATTTCAGATGTTTTAGTGTGGGGCACTATTTTTGGTTGTGTTACGTTAGCACTGCAACCGGAAACGTTAATGGGTAGTTTTGCATAATGCAACCAACCATTTGATAAATATATCTGCTGTCCAACAGATATCCACGCAGTAACTGTATAACCACATACGGCACCAATTAGGGAACCTTTCCAATTACTCCATGGTATTAGCATACCCAAATTGAATAAGCCAAAATTTATACTGGCTGATATGGCCGTTAAAGAATACGCTACGCTTAGAATGCCGCCCATTTTTTGTAAAACAAAAACAAACAATAATGCGAAAATGCCTAGAACGACCACCGAAACTTTCACGATAGTTGTTGCCACTGCAGGGCTAAAATTCAATTTTAAAATGCCTCTGCCAATATCTTCCATAACAACTAAAGAAGTTGTATTTAAAACTACTGATAATGAACTTAACCCGGCACCAAAAACTCCAGCTATAAATAATCCTGGTATGCCCGGATATTTACCAGTCACTTCCAAAACAAATGCCGGAAATAATTCATCCATATGCTTCGATGTAAACAACAAAAAGAAAAAGAAAAAATTATAAACAGCCGACCATACTTGACCACACCTATTACGAACAAATTGTTTGCTGTACTCAAGGAACGTGAACTATTTTGTGAGAATTGCACCTTATTAATTTAAAATGGAATTGTCATCATAAAATAATGAGTGGGCGTGGTCGACATTTTTATATCCACAACTCAGAGATTGGTAGTATACTTATTTTGTCATAATGTTTGTAACGCTTAGAAGGAAGCTTCGGGGACCCTACAAAGATTATATATTCTTGATCATCATATTCTGAATTGATTTTAACACGTCTGGCCATTTGTCTGTCTATGTATCTGATCTGTTGTAAACATTGTCCCGGTCGTAAGATTTGAAATATCAACCTCAAATTCGGCATTAGAATTTCCTGTACGCAGGTGCGTATTAAAATTGGCATTTTTTAACGCATTTTTAAGCAAACATTTACTCTTTTTTGCTTCTAACGCACAAACTGCAACAGATAGCCAGTTAGAACTATGCCTATATATTAAGGCAATCATTGTACAACACATTTCCAAAAATCATGCCAATTGATGACACTACATTATACAACATTAAATGATCACAAGTTTTCTGTTTTTGACTTTTTGTTCAAAAATATAGAAGATAGAAAACTGAAATTTTTCTTTTGCCTAAATAATACTGTTACGCAACACTTGCCTAAAAATTGATAGCGGTTTTCCAAGATTTAGTCTTAACCAAACTTTTTATTGGTTTACTTTCATATGTAAATATTGTTCTGCCCCTTCTCTAAAGAGCACATAAAAATGATTTAAAAAAAGCTAAAAAGTGTTGCAAAAGGCACATAGCGATTATCTTTGTTGTTCAGAATTTTTCGTCACATTACGAAATTATGAGGAGATTAGTGGACAGACATTGCCATTCAGAATGTGTTGCTATAATGCACCAAGTACCTTCTAGCTTCTACATATACTATATTTTACGCTACCCAGACTACCTCAACAATCGGTTTGTAATAGAAATGAGTATATACCTAGTATAAAAAGCCAAAATAAATATACCTGTATTATACCAGATTCAAGAGGATCACAATTTCGATACGTATAGTATATTAATAAACCGGCAAAACAACAAAACATTACGAATAGTCCAATCAAGGTAGTAAATATTGCAATTGCATAGCGGGCTTTCCTTATAGTTGGTAAAGTTAAATAGCGTTGGACCATCGTTTGATTTACAGAATTAAATGATGTCCAATAACAGAAACCTCCAAGAAAAACCGACCAAAACGTTTCACGTTCCACCAAAGATGGAGAAAAACTAAAAATAGATATATAGTTACATAGAAAATGAAATGTTTCTATTTGTTATACTGTAAATCACGTATTTGTGATTTTGAAACACACGTTTATACCATTCAACTTGAAATTACTTTCTGATTTGATGTCTAGGTGTCTAATGTCTATCCATACAAATTTGTTATCAAAAAGTACAATTTGCAATTTTAAAGGTATGATTATGAAATTTGTATTTGCATTTTAGCCAAAAAGCTAATAAAATCGAATATTTGGAATAAATGCCTAGGAGAAGAACACAACTTTGGATATTATACCGTACATTTTGGGTCAGCATCACTTTTTGAATCGTTGTGTGTCCGTCCGTTTATATTTGGTTTATGTAAATTTGTTATAATCATATTTTTGAGATATTTTAATGAAATTTAGTACATATGCAGGTTTTAAATCATACATTCACCTATTTTTTGACCTACTCTCAAATAATTTTCAAATTATTCAAAAAAAATATTTTTTCTCCTAGATTTTGTTTTAAAAGTTGGTGTAGAGTACTTAAAAGAGGCTCCAACTGTCTATAATGCTTTGACTTGTTTTTTTTAGTATTATCCTGTAAAAGTTATTACTTGGTAAATTTTATTCGACCTCCTTTATTAGCGGCATCTACTACCGGGGTAAATCCACCAGCTTCGGTTACGCCAATTATTACTATGATGAAAACAGATATCAGCATAATAGTTACCTGCCATGCGTCTGTGTGGACGACAGCTTTTATGCCACCCTTTTGAAAATTAAAAGAAAGAATTTTACAGTTGCTATCTTCTCAGTGAATATAATAAGTGAAGAAAAAACTATTCGGGTCCATAAATTACGTTCTTCATTAGAAATACTCACAATAACTGTATACGCAGCACACACGGCGCACATTGTCGTAGCTATTAAAACTTCATTTACTCCACTAACTAAAAAACATATATTTATATAAATACATATTTACATTAGAAAATTCTGATTAAAATAAATTAATTAAGACCATTACATTCGGTTCAGACCAAATTTAAAAATACCGCTCACCCACCCAAATTTTCTCATATTATGTTCAATCTAATCACACTTGAGTAGATCACTTTTAAAATATTTGTACTACTACTGCTAAAATCACATTTACCGAGCAAATTAGTGATGGATGTCATAAGTTAGACAATCAGAAATTACAAGGTATTGAATATATAGAATTCGTCAATCAATTAATATTTGACGTTGGTCAACATGCATAGGTTTTGAAGCCACGCTTTGTTTTTGATTTGTTTTTGATTTGTTTTAGCTTTTTTAGGCACAGTAGAATTGTTCTTTAATTGTTGGGGTGAAGGATATTGAATTATGTTTATTGTATTTTAAATATTACCTCTATGAAGTGCTAAAGAGGGTACATGCAGAATCATGGGTAGGAAAAGCAGCTAAATTATAAATTAAGAAATCTTTAAAGTCTATCGCTTAGTTTTTGTAGTATATTGGAAAAAGGTAATTACCTCATCCATAATAAATAAGAAGGCTGACATACTTCGTATTGATCTACCAAATCGCCTCTCCAAATACTGACATTTATTCAAGTTGTATTAGTAATGTTGTCATATGAGTATAAAAATTTAACAAATTTAACTAAGAATGTTACCTCATAGGAAGAGCGTACCCCAAGAGTTGTAAAGACCGGCAAGTAAACGAAACATAGTGGGAATGCCATCATAATTATAGAAAGACCAATCACGGAATATTGCGTCCCATATGTATAAATTTCAGAAGCTGAACCCACTATTGTTACTCCAGAAACATAACTATCGTAGACCATAAAAAAGTTGCCCTTAATTTACGTATATAATTTACATATTTTTTAAATTGACATAAATTGGGCTTCTTACGTAATGAACGTATATGTCTAAGTTGTTTCATAACAAACTTTTAAACTTTTTTAAAAAACTTAATGATTCAATTTTCATTCGCTTTCTTAATTTGAACAAAATAATGTAGGGTATTTAACAATCCGCTTTAACTGAATATATAATTTCGACTTCTTGTTCTTTAGTTTTAGTCAACTCACCTGCCCAGCAGACTCAAAGCTATAGGTATCACAGACATTTGGCGCGATCCTATTAAATATTCATTTAATTTCGATGAACCATAATCAATTTCCTTTTCTGCTTTTGTTTCGTCCTTTGGTTCAAATTTCCTAATAAAATTAATTATGTAAGAGTCATTACAGTATGCTTTTTTTGTTTTTAATGTAAATTTTAACTCACTTAGAAAATGTGAAAAATAAACCCAACGCCGTAGATAAAGTGACTAATATACCAAACACAACGTAATCAGGCCACGTTAGAAATTTTGGGTTTACGTCTATAGTTTCACTCATTTTGCTGTGTTGACTTCTCCTTTTTAATTTTTGTATCAATATTTTTTAATAACACGATGTTTCGTACTAAGATTCAAATGATATAAAAAAAATAGCAATAGACATTAAAGCACCTCAACAAATTCAAGCAAACCGTATTTTCCAAACAATAATGTAATAATCAAGAAGTAGAAAAATTTCCAAATTATTGTAAAATTCAATATTGACATTAATAGAAATAAAACAAATTTAAACAAGTGAAGACTTTTTGAAATGTTTTAAATATTTTCGAAAGTACTCTCTTGCGGCATTATATAGCAAAGTATTTCAAAATAGTTTTTTAAAGAAGCAGTTACTAAAAGTTATTTATTGTAAACAAAAGCAATTTAAAAAAAGATGCTATTGCGAAAAGAGCAAGTAAAAATATAAATTAAACGAAATTCTTTAGTCACGTTTAGCTTTTACTTGTCATAGCCATTATTATTGTCGTTCAAGTAATAGTTTCTAATGTTGAAGAGTACACTGTGGCTTCGTTTAATTGGCGTAATAAAAATGAACCCAGTTTTCTTATGGTAATGTCTCCAACTCAAAAAACTACAATACCTTCCCACTTAAGTTAATTTATATAAGTTAACTAACAGATAAAATTATAAAAAATTTTAGGTAACTTTTACTCCCACCGCGTATGCGGTATTTAAATGTGATATGTTAAAACCACACGATGTTCTTAATGCATACATTTTTGTATTACCTGTAATGTGGATATTATTACAAAAAGTTTTATATTTGATAATGAATTCTATTTATTCAAAATTATATGAAAAAAACTGTAAAAACGAAAAAATTATATTGTGCAGCCATATTATGTGATCTTGCTCACTTGTTGAAAGGTTTCTTCCGCCCAATACATTTCTACGTGCAAAATTCAAAATATCGAAATGCTATTGTAAACACAATGATTACGAGCGAAAAACATTTAAATGGTTGGTCGCACAATTAGACTATTAATTTAGATTCAGAACATAATTTCAAATATAATTTTCACTGAAAGATCTGAAAATCAAATTTGTTTATGCATTATATATGTATTGTGTATTTTAAAATTTATATATATACAAAGTACCGTAATATAAAATATAATAATGAAGCAATGAATTTTGTAAAGATGCCAACATTTTAAGTTTCCTGCTTTTCCTTCTGTTCTTTTTTTACCAATGATAATTCACAAAGTCTGTAAAAAAACGTTATGTATGATTAATTTCAATCTGGAAAGATGTACTTAGTAATAAATTTGATGTATGCAATTTATACCGGCGTACAAAAGGCGACAATAAATTTAAATCCAAATCTTTAATTTTTGTGTGTCCTGTAGCAAAGGATGCAATTGTCCCAACCAGTATTGTGCTGAGTATGCCGATAACATTAATATAATGATAGGCTATCATATACATAGGAAATATTTCAGATGTTTTGGTGGGGGGCACTATTTCTGGTTGTGTTATATTAGCACTGCAACCGGATACGTAAACGGGTAGTGCTGCATAATGCAGCCAACCATTTGATAAATACAACTGTTGTCCAACAGATATCCAAGCAGTAAATACGTAACCGAATATGACACCAATTAATGCACCTTTCCAATTACACCATGGTATTAGCATTCCCAAATTGAATAAGCCAAAATTAATACTGGCCGATAAGGCTGTTAAAGTATACGCTACGCTTAGAATGCCGCCCATTCTTTGTAAAGCGAAAACAAACAATACGGCAAAAACGCTTAGAATAATCGCTGAAACCTTCACCACAATTGTTGCCACTCTAGGACTAAAATTCAATTTTAAAACACCTCTGCCAACGTCTTCCATGATAACTAAAGCAGTTGTATTTAAGACTACTGATAATGAACTCAGCCCGGCACCAAAAACTCCAGCTATAAATAATCCTGGTATGCCCGGATATTTACCAGTCACTTCCAAAACAAATGCCGGAAATAATTCATCCATATGCTTCGATATAAAAGAGATAAAAAAGAAAAAAATATACATAACTTAAGTCAAACATAATTAACCACACCCTCTATGAAAAAATTATTTGTTTGTTGTACGCAATGAACGTGAACCATTTTGTGAAAATTGCGCCACATTATGTTAAAACATAATTGTCATCATTTAAATATAAATGAAGGGTGCAATCGATATTTTTCACTTTTATGAGTAAATATAATACAGTTTCGAAAAAAATTCAATTTTGAATATATTTTAGCACAAGTTGACAGTTTTGCATTGTGACATTGCATAAAGCAAGATGTTGTAGGGCATTTAAAAGTTGACCCCGACCGATTATAAAGTTCATACTTGTTTTTTAGTATGCACATACCATACGATCGATTGATAAAAAGCAAAAGTAGACATACCTGTATTATACCGGCAGTTAGAGGATCACAATTTCGATATGTATAATATATTAATAAACCGGCAAAACAACAAAACAATACAAAGAGTGCAATGAAGATAGTAAATATTGCAATGGCAAGGCGGGCTTTTTTCACAGTTGGTACAATTAAATAGCGTTGCACCATCGTTTGATTTACAGCGTTAAATGATGTCCAATAAAATACACCTCCAATTAAAATCGACCAAAACGTTTGACGTTCCACAAAAGAAGGAGAAAAACTAAAAATATGGATATTGTTACATCGAAAGTGAAATGTGTCTACTTGTAATACCCTACATCACGTATTTCTGTATATACAATGCACCTCTCAGTATACTAATCGACTTTCTGATTCGATGTCTGTCTGTTTGTCTAATATCTATCTACATAAATTTGTTATCAAAAAGAACAAGTCGCAATTTTAGAAATACTTTAATAAAATAAGCTAGGAGGGGGGTTGTATTTTCTCCGAAAAACGAATAAAATGGACTATGGAGTATGGTTGTTATACCCTATAACACTTTTAATACAAAGTACTTTAAGTTTATGTAAGAGCCAGACTCACCTTTTATCATACCGATTGAGTTAGATTCACTTTCTGAATGGATTTCTACCTGTCTGTCTGTATTCGGTTTATGTAAATTTGTTAGCAAGATATAAATCAAAATTTTCAAAGTATTTCGATGGAATTTGTAACACAAGTGGTTTTTTGACCCAAGTCCATATAATTTAAAAAAATATTCTTACTCCTAACTTTTACTTTACGAGCTACTGTAGGGTATTTAAAAGACGGCTCCAACCGTCTATAATGTTTTGGCTTGATTTTTTTGGTATTATCTTGTAAAAGTTATTACTTGTCAAATATGATTCGACCTCCTTTATTAGCGGCATCTATCACCGGAGCAAACCCACCAGCTTCGATTATGCTCGTTACAACTACAATGAAAACAGCTACCATCATAATAATTACCTGCCATACATCTGTATGGACAACAGCTTTTATGCCACCCTTTTAAAAGTTAAAAGTATATTACAATAATTATTGTCTCCTTAATTAATGAAGAAAAAACTATCGATTGTTCGAGTCGGTAGGGAATGCCCATTATTAGAAATACTCACAATAACTGTATACGCAGCACACACGGCGCACATTATCGTAGCTATTAAAATTTCATTTATTCCACTAACTAAAAAACATATATTTATGTAAATACATATTTATATTAGAAAATTCCGATTAACGTCAATTAATTAAGACTATTACATTCGGTTCAGACCAAATTTAAAAATACCCCTCGCCCACCCAAATTTTCTCATATTATGTTCAATCTAATCACACTTGAGTAAATCACTTTTCAAAAATGTGTACTACTACTACTAAAATTACATTTCCCGGTTAAATTAGCGATTCATAATTAGACAATCATAATTTAGACAATCAGCAATTACAAGGCATTGAATTCGTCAATCAATTAAACAACGATTTAATATTTGACGTTGGTCAACATGACCTGCATATGTTTTGTTTTCCTTCTTTAGGAACAGTAGAAATGCTCTTTAATTGTTGGGGCGAAGGATATTAAATTATGTTTATTGTATTTTAAATATTACCTCTATAAAGTGCTAAAGAGGGTACATGCAGAATCATGGGTAGGAAAAGCAGCTAAATTATAAATTAAGAAATCTTTAATGTCTATCGTTTAGTTTTTGTAGTATATTGGAAAAAGGTAATTACCTCATCCATAATAAATAAGAAGGCTGACACACTTCGCATTGATCTACCAAATCGTCTCTCCAAATACTGGCATTTATTCAAGTAGTAATAATAAAATATTGTCATATGAATGTGCATATAAATAATTTAAACAATTTAATTAAAATTACCTCATAGGAAGAGCGTACTCCAAGAGTTGTAAATACTGGCAAATAAATGTAGCATACTGGGATTGCATGAATAATTATAGAAATACCAATCACGAAATATTGTGTGCCAAACATATAAATTTCAGAAGCTGAACCCAGGATTGTTACTCCAGACACAAAACTATCATTAACTCATAAAAAGAGTTGTTTATAATTTAGATATATAAAAGTATCCAATTAAAAAATTTCCATAAATTTTCCTAAATTGAATAAGCCAAAATTTATACGGCCGATATGGCCGTTAAAAAATACTCTACCACCAGAGTACAGCCCATTATTTTAAAGCGAAAACAAACGATAATGTAATAGTACCTAGAACGATGTTATTAACCTACATATTACCCTATTTAAATATTTTAAGACATATCAATGTCACAGGTGTATTTTTACACAAAGGCTCTATCAAACCCTATTAAAAATGGTTAAGGTTGAGCGGTTTTTTACAACTACGCTCCATGTAACGTTCTATGCTGATAAAAATTGTTATATGGTACAAATGTAAAAATGGATAAATTTACATATTTACATATTTACATAAGTTGACCTTCTCACAACTGTCAAAGTTGTTTCAAATGGATTGACAATTTTTTCCACAACTAACTTTTGAAATTAAAAAAAAGCAATTATTCAATTTCAATTCAGTTTCTTAGCTTAAACAAAATAATGTATGGGGCTTGGATTCGTTATTCTTTATTTTTAGCCAACTCACCTTCCCAACAAACTCAATGCTGCAGGCCACACAGCCATTTGGCGTGATCCTATCAAATATTCATTTAATTTCGATGAGCCATAATCAATCTCTTTTTCTGCTTGTGTCTCTTCCTTTGCTACCCCTTTCCTAATTAAATTAATAGTGCAAAAGCCAAAATGATACCCCGTTTTTATTTTTTATTTAAGCTTTAACTCACTTATAGTATGCAAAAAATAAGCCTATTGCAGTGGATAGAACGGTTAGCAAAGTAAACACAAGATAATCAGGCCACGTTAGATATTTTGGGTGCACGTCTATAGTTCCACTCATTTTGCTGTGTTGACTTTTCCTTTTCTATTTTTGTATCAATATTTTTTAATTACACGATGTTTCGTACTAAGATTCAAATGATATAAAAAAGAAGCAATAGATATTAAACCACCTCAACAAATTCAAACAAACTGTATTTTCCAAACAATAATGTAATAATGTAATAATCAATCAAGGAGAAGAAAAATTTCCAAATTAATGTAAAATTCAATATTGACATTTATAGAAACAAAATAAATTTGAACAAGTGAAGACTTTTTGAAATGTTTTAAATATTTATGAAAGTACTCTCTTGCAACTTTACACAGCAAAATACTTCAAATTATTTTCTTAAAGAAGCAATTACTAAAAGTTATTTACTGTAAACAAGAGAAATTAAAAAAGTATACGGCTATTGAGAGAAAGGCCCTTTTTCTATAAACTTCCCTTTTACTTAATTTAGTCCAATTAAAAAAAAAGAAGAAATAAAAGCTAAAAAAACAACCCATTTAAAAGACTAACCTTCAACGGCTTCCTAATCTTTTGAAATATGTAGATGTTATTGTTGTTTTTGTAAACACGCCCTTAGTTTTAGTTTTGAAGAATAAATAATAACTAAATAATAACCAAATAATAACGTTACAATTTATTGAAGTATGCCTTTATAAAAGTAAATCGTCACAATAAAGTAAAAAATTATTTTATGTCCGTTGAAAACCAGTAAAAAACATCAATTATACATTTATCTGTTGTACGACGCCCATATCCAATAATGTCTTTGGTAAACCAGCATATTGTGGATCAGTTATTTGAATTGTTAAATTTCCATTAATATTCTGTATAATTTGTACTTGTATTGTTTGATTTAATATTAAAACTACAGCTGCTTCTAATGCTTTTTCATATTGCTTTTGTTGATGCTCGTAATTACCATTCTGATCTGTATGCTCTTTCAGATTTGCTAAACGGCAACGTATGGCAAGTCCTGGACTATTTAATTGAGCTTCAGTGCATTTCGCCAAACAAGACAATGGTACAGTTTCAATATTTCCATAATCTATATAGAAAACCTTATATGTGTGTTTCTCGTTATGAATATGTAAAATTTTGGCACGATACCAATAGCAATCTTTTATATATTGAGAAAGAACAATATCATTAACTTTTGGTTGGGTTTCAGAAGTGAATTGCTTTTGTAATACTGATATTTCATGATCGGCCCAATAGAAACTGTGACACTCTCTAATACCCCAAAATGTAATCGGCGTGTCCACATGGGTAACAACTAAGCTTAAAAATTCCTTTTTTTTCTTGGTTTCTACCACTGATGACAATTTGTCACTTAAAGATAATTCATCAAGCTGCTTTTCGCATGGCGTTGACGATGACGCTGCATAAAAATCATGCTGTTTATTAATATTGGGATTTGAGACATTTAGAAATGGATTTCCTATGGAACTATTAGGATTCATTTGATATTCTTGGTTTTGGTCATTTATGGACTCCACTAAGATTAGATGTAAATCACTTCCCACACGGTAAGCAACTTGAAATTTAACTATTTTACATTCATATTGTCGTAAAGTCATTTCAAGATACGTTTGCTCAGATTTTATTACACCATTTACAGTTAAAACACCTTCCAAAGTACATTTGATTGCTAATGGTGGAATATTTTGATATTCAGGAGGCAATTTATAAATTGCACGCTGGTGGCCGGTATCACTATTTTTTAATGGTAAAACCTCACCATAATCTACAAGATATATGGAACTTTCCTTAATATTTTCACTAGTCTGAGGATTAATAATACCCCGCCATAATAAATCTCCATCTTCCCCTTTATTTTTCATTACACAAAATACACTGCCATCAAGTATATTGTTAATATCAATCACTCGCATAGTTGATGTTTTACGGAATTGAAAAAGTTGATCATAATCTTCTATAGCGCACACATAAAATGTGAAATTTGCATAGTCTTGTACATACGTAATGGATGCGTCAAATTCATAACTTCTAATATAATTATCTAATTTCTTTTTGGGTAATTCAAGATTAATAATGCTTTGTACGTCTAGTTTGGACCTAACGAGATTATGGTACGATTTTCTCTGCGGCGTCTTTTGATTTCCTGCTGAATATTTTGCATTATTATCAGAATCTTTTATTGCTTTCACATTATAATTTCCCGCTGATGATGGCGACCTACTCATCATAAAATTATCATCACATATTTCTAAAGTTTTACTATGATCTATTTTAGGAATCATAGAATTTTTCAAGTCTGTCATATATTTATTACTGTACTCTGCATTACCACAACGTAAAATATTCCGAAGTAATACATTATTATAGCACACACTAAAAGCAGCACCAGCACATCCAGCAGTGCCATTATAGCTTTCATTAGTCCATTCATCTGCTTCCATAGCTATATTAAATTTTCTTGCCATATTTAATACATTTGTTAATTCTGTTATGTGACGGTCTAAAACGTACAACGCATCGTTATTGACCACCAACTTTCTAAATATGTTGCGCTTATGTTCACATTGTTTCTGAAAACGCGTAATATTATTTTGCAACAAATCCAATTCATCCTTACAGAATGATTGAATTGCCGTCATTTGCTCGAATTTAGATTCCATAATCCTGTTTTGAATTTCCTTGCTCTTTTGTCACTCAACTTAATCGATTTGTATAAAGGAAGCACGTTTATTAAGTAATTATTTTATAGTACAGTCAGGAAAATAAGGCATAGGACATTACAGGAAAGTTTTTTTATGTTTACCACATAACACCGTTAGGTAAAGAAAATAAACAACAAAACCACGAAAAGAAACAAATTTTTTGCTCGATTTGTTGATATTATTACAGGGAGGTATTAAGAAGCCACGCCAAGATTATAATTATATATAAAGAGACTATTGTACAACTACAAATTCTTGCACATGCATTGCAAATTCCACTTGTTCCGTAGATCATAGAAACATTCTTTTACTTTATCACCGGACTAATTTTATAATGCCTTTTTTTTAAATGGCCACACCAATTTTTTATTCAACTTAAACATTCACAAATTGATAACCTTAAAAGATTTTTTTTTTGAATCATACCAAATATATGTAACTAAATAAAATACTTGTACTTGAATACTATCTTTGTATCAAGGCTTAGTTTTTCATTGCGGTAGCATCTTTCTATACCTGATTTTATTAGAAAAATTGAAATTTATAATTCAAGATAATAAAATAATTTCATTCAATATTCGTCTATTCATTATTACAACGTGTGAGATATACATTTATATAATCACACGTACTGAACTTAGACAATATATTCATTAAGACGTAAATTTATCGGCCTTCAATGTATGTAGATAAGTCAATTTCATCTGGCAATTCTGTTATATTAACATCAAATCTGTCTTGGACTTCATTCAATATTTTTGCATCTGTTTCATCCGAAACAAATGTAATCGCTAAACCTTTAGTACCGAAACGGCCAGCTCTTGCCACACGATGCAAATATGTATCAGAATCTTCTGGCATATCGTAATTAAATACAATATTGACTCGTTCGATATCCATGCCACGACCAAAAAGATTGGTAGCCACCAAAATACGCTTTTGAAAATCTTTAAACTGTTGATAACGATTTAAACGCTCTTCCTGAGTCATGCCACGATGTATACCAATGGCTGGAAAATTTTGCTCTGTCAACAATTGAGCCAATGCCATGCAACGTTGCACAGACTTTACAAAAATTACAACTTGATTGAATTCTAACACATCCAATAATTCAAATAACTTCTTATTTTTCTCGTTTTCTTTCAATTTAACATAATGCTGTTGCAGGCCATGCAAAGTTAATTTTGCTTCATCATCCACGTAGACTTCCATCGGCTATAAAGAGAAAGACATTTGAGACATAGACACAAAAACGACCATTTGATATAAAAAAAAAGAAAACTTAGTTTCATTAGAATAAATACTTGACAATGATATATATGTACATATACATAGATATTAAGTGCATTTACATATATATGTACACACGCACACACATTATTTTTCTACATACGAATTTGTATACTACCACCGAGCAGCCCTCTATTATTCATTCTGTGCTTGTTGCAGTCTTCAATATACTTATCCCTCATATAACATATTACATATACGCATAGTATCCTTAAGAAGGTATAAACTGCACATTTCCATAAAAATTCGATTGCTTCATCCTGATAGTTAGGACATATTTGGCAATTTCTATAAAGTCGTCATAATTAGTGTTGGAAAATTGGACTCAGTGTTTTCCGCTTTTAATTGTTGTCAGTTATTACCACCATGTGAGATTTATTTTATTATATTTGATTAATTGTGTTAAACCTTTATGGTCTTAAGTAATTTGAGAAATATTCGAATTCTTGTTATAATTGAATTTTCTTTACACCTCATGTGGCACTTAATTATAATACAAATGATTTTTTTCGCCAAATAATCAACAGCTTAATAGGCGTTTACCCGTATAACTTGTACGTAAATGTTTTGTACTAGTATTAAAATAGCGAAGAAGTTTTATTTTCGTTTTGTACGTAGATATTGAGACGCAAGTGGTCAGTGGAAATAATAACTGTGGTGGTAGTAGTTAACAGTAGTACACAATACTAGTAGTAGGAGATTTGTAATATAGACACCATTAATATTTACATCTTGCATAAATTTTTTGCAAACAGGACGAATATCTTTGCTAAGTGTAGCGGAAAACATCATAACTTGTTTTCCGTGCGGTGTACTCCGAAATATCTCTTGTACATCACGACGCATATCTGTATATTTTTATGAATTACAGGATAAAATAGCAGGTTGTTATATTGGAATGTAAACGTAATGAATTTGTGTTTATTATAGTTGTGAGTACTAACCCAATTGTTCCAACATTTTGTCACATTCATCCAGGATGAAATGTTTCAAATGTTTTAAGTTTAATTTTTTATTTCGTATCAAGGCTAATATACGTCCAGGTGTACCAACAACAATATGTGGCGTTACATTCTTTAAAGTCTCCTCATCTTTTTGTATTGATAGGCCGCCAAAGAATACACCAACCTTTACGGATGGCATATATTTGGAAAAGCGTTCATATTCTTTACTAATTTGAAAAGCCAATTCTCGAGTATGACACATAACTAATACATATACCACATTTTCGGCCGGCTCCAATTGCTGTAAGGTGGCTAATACAAATACAGCCGTTTTACCCATGCCAGATTTCGCCTGACATAAAATATCCATACCCAATACAGCCTGAGGTATACATTCATGTTGTACTAAAAGTAAAAATGTTATGATTGTAAGTGTATATTATCAGTTTATCGTTCCTCTTTGTGATAAAGCAGGGCGAAGTAATTTTAATGGTCACGTACCTTCAGATGGATGTTCAAAACCACAATCAACAATGGCTTTTAAAATTTCTGGTTTTAATAAAAAATCGCGAAAACCTGAACTGTGAATGGAAGCGTATGTACCTTTGACATCTTTTTTGGGTACTTCATGCGTTTCAGTCACGGCAGTTTCCGTTTGTTCTTCGTCTTCATAATCCAGCAGTTCATAATTGTCCGCCATTTTTCTAAATGCCTATTCTAACCTCTAAGATAATACTCTTCGTTAACTTATTTTTTTCTAATAAAGCAGCAAACTGAAAATAATTACACATTTCACTACTTCTTACAATATAAAAAGAAAAGAAATTTCAACTTAGTCTTTTTTTGCGTAATAAAAACTCCTACCGCCATTTTAAAACACGAGGAATTATGAATTATTTTGCTAACCTTCAACTAAATTAAATTATGTTTAATTAATATTTTATTCATTTTACCTTAGCTTTGTCTCGTTGCTCTCTATCAAATACTTTGGTTCAATAATTATTTAATTTTTTTTAATGTACAAAATTCAACTGCTTAAATTTTATTGGCTTTCTCTGTTATACAGAAAAAACTATATATATCAATTATGGTTTTTTTCATGCACTGAATACAACTGGAGTGAATTATAGCGAAAGACCAAATAGTTTAAGTATATAAGGCTATCTCGTTCAAAAAAAATTCGCATTTCTTTTGAAAAAAAAACAATTTAGCATTTAGTGGTGGCGTATATTTTATTCGTTTTAACGTGTGAATGCCGTTAGCGAATACTATTAACACATGTGTAAGTAATTTTTTTATAAGTTAAACCATTTTTGTTAAATATTTGATACGTTGGAAATGTATTTAAATAGCAGCTTACTAAGATCTAATACAAAATTATTAACAACAAAGTTAAAAAGCTTAAAACAGGTCACTTTAATATAAGTATACGATATTAATTAATAAAAGATTATATAATTACATATATATATATATATATATATATACAATATACATATCACAGAATGGCTACTGTACACAGAAGAAATTTGCAGAACATAAACCAATTGAGAGGATACGGAATATTGGTATATCGGCACATATTGATAGTGGCAAGACTACTCTAACGGAACGCATACTATTTTACACTGGCCGCATTGCGCAGATGCATGAAGTAAGAGGTAAGGATAATGTTGGGGCCACTATGGATTCCATGGACTTGGAACGTCAAAGGGGCATAACCATACAATCGGCTGCCACATATACACTCTGGAAGGATACAAATATTAATATAATTGATACGCCCGGTCATGTAGATTTTACTGTAGAGGTAGAGAGGGCATTGCGCGTTTTAGATGGCGCTGTTTTAGTATTGTGTGCTGTTGGCGGCGTTCAAAGTCAAACATTAACAGTGAATCGTCAAATGAAACGGTATAATGTACCATGCTTGGCATTCATTAATAAATTGGATCGTATGGGATCAAATCCATACCGCGTACTGTCACAAATGCGTTCTAAAATGAATCATAATGCCGCACTTCTGCAATTACCAATTGGCTTGGAGAGTAATTGTAAAGGTATTGTTGACATAATAAATCAAAAGGCAATTTACTTTGAAGGGGATTTTGGCACACAGTTACGTATGGATGAAATACCCAAAGATAAGCGTCAGGAAGCTGTAGAACGACATCAAGAGTTAATAGAACATATATCCAATGTAGACGATACATTAGGTGAAATTTTTTTGGAAGAGAAAAAACCAACCGTAGTTGATATCAAAGCGGCTATAAGGCGTTCTTGCATAAAACGTACCTTTACGCCTGTTTTATTGGGTACTGCGTTAAAAAATAAAGGCGTTCAACCATTATTAGATGCTGTTGTGGATTATTTACCTCATCCTGGTGAAGTAGAGAATTTAGCTTTAATAGAAAAAATGGGAAAAGAACCGCAAAAAATCACCCTTAATCCAGCACGTGATGGTAATGCTGGATTTGTTGGTTTAGCATTTAAGTTGGAAGCAGGACGTTTCGGTCAGTTAACGTATTTACGTTGCTATCAAGGAGTTTTACGCAAAAGTGATACTATATATAATTCGCGAACTAAAAAAAAAGTGCGAATCGCCCGTTTGGTGCGTTTACATTCGAATACCATGGAAGATGTCAGCGAAGTGTACGCAGGGG
The DNA here is from genome assembly GCA_023089585.1 of Melophagus ovinus. Taxonomy (NCBI): domain Eukaryota; kingdom Metazoa; phylum Arthropoda; class Insecta; order Diptera; family Hippoboscidae; genus Melophagus; species Melophagus ovinus. The sequence goes on along the minus strand of JAKKIB010000181.1, from coordinate 2,341,343 downwards.
ACATTTTTGCTTTATTTGGTGTGGATTGTGCTTCAGGTGACACCTTTATAACTAATCCTAACGAAAATTTAGCCATGGAATCTATATATGTACCAGAACCCGTTGTATCTATGGCTATCAAGCCCTCTAATGCCAAAGATAGAGATAACTTTGCTAAAGCGGTTGCCAGATTTACTAAAGAGGATCCCACATTCCACTTTTTCTACGATAATGATGTTAAAGAGACTTTAGTATCGGGAATGGGTGAATTGCATTTAGAAATATATGCACAACGTATGGAAAGAGAATACAATTGTCCGGTAACATTGGGTAAACCAAAAGTAGCATTCCGAGAAACATTAGTGGCACCATGTGATTTTGATTATTTACATAAAAAACAATCGGGAGGTTCAGGTCAATATGCTCGCATTATTGGTACAATGGAACCATTACCGCCACAGAAAAATACTCTATTAGAATTTAGTGATGAAACTGTTGGTACAAATGTGCCTAAACAATTTGTGCCAGCTGTGGAGAAAGGTTTTCGTGAAATGGCTGAAAAAGGTATGCTATCTGGGCATAAATTATCTGGTATACGATTCCGCTTATTGGATGGTGGCCATCATATTGTTGATTCTAATGAATTGGCATTTATATTGGCTGCACATGGTGCAATTAAGGATGTTTTTCAAAATGGTAGCTGGCAACTTTTAGAACCAATTATGCTAGTAGAAGTTGTAGCACCTAGTGAATTTCAGGGTGCTATTATGGGCCAATTAAATAAGCGTCATGGCATTATAACAGGCACCGATGGTGCCGATGATTGGGTTACCGTTTATGCCGAAGTACCATTAAACAATATGTTTGGCTATGCTGGCGAATTAAGATCGAGCACTCAAGGTAAAGGTGAATTTACCATGGAATACTCAAGATACTCTCCATGTTTGTCCGATGTGCAAGAGCAAATTGTGCGTCAATATCAGGAATCGATGGGTTTGGTGCAACCCGAAAAGAAGAAAAAGAAAAATTAGTAAATAATTCTATGGATATTAATCATTACAGTATTACTGTGATATGCGAAATTATTTAAATTGTAATTATGTAGTGTGTGCTAACATATAGTCGGTCGGGGCCGACTCTTAAATACCCTACTCTACCTTGCCGAATGTAGAAGAAAGTTGAACAAATTGCACTAAAAGCAAAGAAGGTAATATAATCTTTATTTTTGAATAATTTGACAATTTTGTTAGATGTGGGAGTACTTAAAAAATGAGCCGACGGAATTTGGCACTCGGAATGCATCGATTATTATCACAAAATCATTGAAATGTTGCTTAATCCTGAATGTTTTCGGTGGGAAAAATTATAAAATATCCATGAAATGTCTCTAACAAGAAAGCGTAATTCAATTTGTTCTAAGTAATTTTATTAAATTTCCTTAATCAATTCATACTACACTTGATTCAATTTGAATTTCTCTTGCTTGGCAAAAATGTCTGCTCTATGTAACTGATATAACAAACGTTCTTCAATTTGTTTCACTGCAGCTACAGTTAACACTAAAGTATCGTGCTTCAACATTGAATATGTATTTAGACCATACACAGGCATTAAATTGACATAACTTAGGCCTTCTGTAGCTTCGCATATATTTTTAGGGAATATATCTCTCTTGTCAACGATCAGAACAGATGGGCCCCAGTTTCGTTCATTCATCAAATCTTTAATAAATTGACTTTCTGTAGCGGCTATTTCTAAATCTTTGACAACATGTAGGTCATCTTGAGCTAACTTAACACTTAAAGTTGATGTTAAACCGATAATTCTTGTAAAAAATGGCAACATATAAAAATGTGTTGTTGGAGAGCGTGGTCCATGGATAACACCACCACCCCGAAATAAAGGGGACCTAATAGAGCCATGTCGTGCTTTACCTAAGCCTTTTTGAGGCCATGGTTTACGGCCACCACCTCTCACTTCAGCTCGAGTTTTTGTATGAGCAAAACTTACAAAACGATGTTTACGTTGCCACTCAATATTTTCTTGTATGATATCTACACGTGGTTGAGCTGCAAATACATCTGGATGCAATTCGATTAAGCCAAATTTTTCCTCATTTACTGTATTTAAATTCTCAATCCAAGCTTGCCGGCATCCATTTAAATTAATTGGATCATATTTGTCAAAGTTCTGTCGTAATATTAGCGGAGGTGCAGTCTGTGTGGATGTAGGTTTAAGTTTATCTGCACCAGTTTCTGTATAACACAGCCTTTTTGTTCCATTAAGATTATTAAATGAATTGGTAAAGAAATTTACAGTTACGCCTTTGAGTTTCAGGAAACGCAACATTCTTTCAAAATTATAAGAATATCTATACTTCGTTTTTAATTTAGTTATTATAGGATAAGTATAAACATATGATTTGTTGTATACAAATTAATAATAGAATGGCCACATTATTTGTATTTGAGAAAATAAGCATAAAAAGAATAGAGTGGCCATTTCAAAGGCAAAATAAACGCCTATAGTTATCTCTTTTCAACAGTAATTTATTTTATACTTAAATTTTTTAAGTGTAAGAGATAATGAAATATTTGCTAACTAATATCAGATATTTATAAATGAATGCGAAATTGAAAGAGACGAATGAAGAACGTAATGTTTTCTCATTCTAAACAAAACCAGTGAAAAAGAGATGCACTAGTTGCAATTGCAAGCATCTACGAAAAATATTAGCTGTAAATAGAAATAGTAATTCGTTACCTATTTGTGAGTGCGGAACTAATTTTTTTGTTAATTGAATTATATATAATGTAGATGTGCCAACCCTTCTATAATTTTTTTCATCTATAATAATTAAAATAACGTATCGGGGTAATATTTATAATTTTGTTAATACTTTTAATGTTAGATGAGCTAAAAAAAAAGAATAAAACAAAAAGCGATAATAATACAGTGCACGTTGAGTGATCATAATGAAACATAAAATGCTATGGAAAATTTTTGCAAAAAAAATAGTGTGGGAAAAATATATGTATTATTTAAACGGCTCCCTTTTATTATAATAATAATAAATAAGAAAATGTACTACATATAAAATATGAATAATATAAAATTTACATTGGATATATATATAAGAATTATTAAGTGTCACATATAATGAGCACCCACAATTCATCCGTATAAATTTGCCTTAAATATTCAAAGATAGGCATGTCACCGTCAATGGCGGCTGTTTATTAACTATAATACGTTAATTTATCTTGGTTCCTAAAACTCTATGGAAATTTCCTACAATAAGTGAATCTTTATTATCTTTAAAAATCATCAAGCATTCGTCATTGCTTTATTCCGAAAAGATACGTAAAAGGCAATTAAATATATTTTTCTAATATTTTTTTAAGAAACATTATTGCGCATTTGTCCTTGTAACGGGATTTATTGAATTTTAAAAGTTGTCGAATCTAATCTGTTTCCAATTTAGCTTGTTAAATAGATGTATTTTGAAAGAATTGTTATTACCTATGCGAAAATTATATTAAATTAGTTTTAAATTGATCTATATAATAAGAAAAAGTGTGGCACACATTTGCAATAATTACTAAAGTGAAAGAGGATGCAATTAACGTTATTATAAATAAATAACTATAAGTCAATTAGTAATTGCTTATGATTCTAAAGTATATAAAAGCGGATGTGTATAATAAGATAGTCAATAAGTTTGCAAGTTTAAATCACGGCTTTTAAGCATTTCTCCGATTATAATTGCTTTTTATTTAACTTCTACAAATTTATTAAACAGTCGTTTTGTATATATATTTATAGGTGAATTTTTTTATGTATAACACATAAAAAAAATAAGAGTCCGTGTATATAAAGCAATCAAATAATACTATTGAAGCAAAGGTAAAAAAGTGAAATTAAAGTAACTGTAACAATAGTGTTAGCAAACGTACTACAGTAACATTTCTAATGTGGGATCCGAAAAAAGAATCAATAATAAGAACAACACAGGACAGTGTAGAAGATTGTGCTTGTAGCACCAGCAGCATGGACACAGTAAAATCTTTGCAGACGTCTGCAAATACATCAAATGTAAATGCCAATATACAACAAGAAGATAGTTTATTACCACCCAATAAATTGTCTTCAAAAATAGATATTGGAGTGGCAGAAGATGATGAAACACTCGATTCGGGCATTTTATCTGGTTATTGTGATAGTGTTGATGTTCTTGCCGTGGAAGTGAAAAAATTAAATACACGTACTTCAATTGAATCATGTTCAAGGTATCCAAAACGTAATCATAACGAAAATTGCGAAAAAGATAATTTTGAAGACGTACAAATATTCGATTCGGGTTGTATTGACGAAGACGATGATATAGTAGTTAAAACAACCAATGGTAAATTTCCTAACAATGCTCTAAAGCAAAGTCAGAACATAACAAGTACCGACGAACTCAGTAACGATCGGTTAACACAAAGTTCGCTGAATACTACTGCTACTGCTACTAGAACAACGGTGAGACGTGAAAGTGAAAATTCCCAAATGTTATTCAAACGTAATGTGGAATCTGGGACGTTACAAGGGTTTTGTAATTTAAGCCTACAAGAAGTAAACTCAAATCAAGGTGCCAATAATACCAATCAATTGTTACATGGCGTACAAATTAATGATTTAAATGTTACAAAGCAACAACAACAAGAACAACAAAATGATTCAATTAATAATATTTTTGCTTCCATAATTCCAAACCTAAGGCCATCAAATGCAGTTCCAGTTGTCAGTAATTGGCAGCAATTTTATAATCAAGATGATGACGGAAACACGTAAGTAAATTGATTTATTATTCATGTCTCTTACTAAATTATTGGAAAATACGTTTTATAAAACTATAAATAAGTAATAACAATAATGCAGTAGAGAATAGAAAAAATAATAGAAAAAAATTGATGAATGAAAATTATTCTCTTTATATTGAATTGAAATGAGTGAATGATTTGGTATTTATTTTTTTAGAATAAATGGTGCCTTTTCCACTATTTATTCGAAGTTGTCGTATGTTTTGCATTTTTATTTTTTTTGTTATTACTATATAGTTTCTAAATCCCATTTTCTAATTATTATTATTGTTAGTGCTTCCAATTTATTAATTTAGTTAAAAATCTAAGATTTTACATAACCGTCACTATAGGATACATTTGAAGTGATATGATATTGTCCTATTTGTTTTTCAGTAAAATGTTAATTTTTATAGGCATGTAAGAAATTTGGCGCAATTTTATTAAAGTAAAATGGACATTAAAAATCAATTGCAACTTGTGCAGATTGATTAAAATAATTTTTTAATTAGAATGTTTATTAGTGATTGTTGTTTAAAAGTGAGTTTGGTCGCCTTGTGTAATACGTCTGCTGTTATAGCCCGTTTCAGAATATCTCCATTAATTGGCAGCCTTCTGTGTACAATTTTATATCTGTTAGATTCTTCATATAAGGCCCTTCTGGTGTCTTCATTAAAATATTCTTCACATTCATTGAAAGGTATTATTTTTAAAATAGAAACTATTCAGAATCTAATACTGAACTTTTTCAAAGATGCATATAATTTTCAGATTCTTTCAAGTTTTCGTCGTAGGTTTTGAAACTCTACAAATTATTTAGAGGCAAATTTTGTAGACATAATAAAACAGAATGAGTTTTAATTACCTTTATCATTACAATTTCAGACCATTACATTTAGCATGTTTCTGGGGTGAAAGAGATGTGGTGGCTGCTATAATACGTCTTACGCCACATCCATATGTACTAAATATACCAAATGATGTCGCTCAAACACCATTACATATCGCCACATTGTCACAACAACCAATTATTATAAGAATGTTGTTAATAGCGGGTGCAATGGTAAGATAAAGACATTGCAAAATTAAATATTTGTATACAAATTCGTTCTTTGGTTTTTATAAGTATCTTACTCACAGAATTTTTCTATTATGTATTATTTCTGTCTACTAAAGCCTAATTTGCGAGAAAGTCGCGGTAATACAGCTTTACATTTAGCGTGTAAAACTGAGAATGAGGAAAGTGTACAAGCTTTGACTGCGCCAGTTACTTCTTTAGAAATGAGTGAATTTGAACAAAATTATCGTATTAATTGTAGAAATTATGCCCGTCTTCCATCCGATTTGGAAATACGTAATTATGATGGTGAGTTTTCTTTCTTATTCTTTTTTAACTCTTATATGTATTCCTATCTCTTTATATTCTAAACTAATTATGCATCCATTTTGACCACTATAAGACTAATCGAAAATAAGGCGTGGCCATATCGCTTGAGAAAAAATATGCCATATAACGTATTTATTAAGGTAAATTGTTATAGAGCAATCCTTTGATGCGCTAGATTGTATAGGTTGATTGTTGTTACAAGAACTTATTCATAGACCTCATGGGACCCATTGTGTTTAATTCTAAGAAAGCTAATCTGTCGGTTCAATACACTTTTTTATCTTTCGAACACAGATTGAGAAATATAGGTCGAACCTTTTACGTCAATCTTTTTGTACATTCAAACATCCAATTATTTTGTATGTAAGATATAAGTTTCTAAAGGAACAAAGTTTAATTTTAAGTGGTGCGTATAAAAGGCGTCAGTCAAAATTCCAAGTTTAATACTGGAATCATAGTTATTCACTATAAGATATATTTAAGGAATTTTCGAATTGTCCAAAGATTAACATTTTACCTCAACCGCTAAAGTATTGATGAAAATTAATGTTTTTATGTTATTTGATATAATGTAAAAATATTCAATTGTTAAGATTCTAAAAAACTTCAACAGGTTGTTCAATAGGTTCTGGAGTATATTTCTTATGTAGGATTTGCAAATATTTTGACAACTTTATTTATTCATTTACAATTGGTTTAAATTCGATTACATAGCGATTAAATATAATTAAATTAGAACAAGGTTACATCAATTGATTTCACTTTTGAAGGCTATAATTTTGAATGATAAAGACATATGTATATGTATATATAATTTATTTTGTTACTTTAAATTAAATTTATGGGCATAGAAGTTTACTGTTATTGTCTCATTCAGAAGTCTAATATTTGATTCAAATATTACCATAAACGGCAAGCTAAAGTTGCATAATTTGTTGTGATTTTTTTTTCTGTTTTTTAAATCTAGTTGTAGTTGAAATTTCTCCTATTTGAAATCTGTTGCATTTTTTGGTAATTTGCTGTATTCATTTTTTTTCTTTGATTTTGTTTTGTATTTGTTTGGCTAGTTGTAGCCACAGACACAATTGAATTCTGTTTTGCTCTCTTCTGTCTTTCGATTCGGCATTCATTTTAAATTAATTTAGTTCAAATTACATTATACGGCAGTATTGTTTTGTGTTTATTGTTATTATTATAATTGTGTGGCCATGTGCATGATAAATAGAAAAGGGGGATAAATATATATGAGAACTTAAATCTATGAAAAAAGTTTTAAATATTTTTTAATTAGATAATTTTGTTGAATATATTTATAGGTATAAATAGATAAAATATACCAATACACACATTAATATTTTTATGTATACAATATGATCTAGAAAAAAACAAAACAACAAACAAAGAGTAAAATATAAAAAGTGATTATATTAATAAAATAGTTTACGCTGCTTTTTGGTATTATTATTTGCGCTCGACAATCGAAATATACCACAACATTATAAAAGAAAAGCAAGTCAAATAGAAAAATTATATTTTTGCGCTTGATTTTAGACAATTTTGGGGAACTTGAACTATCATTTTACTGTGAGCGTGTCATTTAGCCAATGTAATAAAATTTTAATACCTATTTGCATGTGTAAGACCTTCCACTTTTGAATATTACCGTTCTTAGAGCATCTTGACCATGTCCTCTTGACAAAAACATTAACACACCAAACTTTCGTATATTGAGTATAAAAAACTTGTAAAAATATTACATAAATTATTGCAATCCATGAGTAAATTAAAAATAGATATATTGATTTTCAATAATATTGTTCATTATTAAAATTTTTTCGTTGGTTACACTTTCACAATTGTATTTATTGCTTTTAAGCTTTTAATAGTTTAAAATATATGTAACATATATTGTTTTGCTTGTATTTTGTTATGTAAAACTAGGGAAATTCTTTTCTTCTATTATTTTCTTTTCGCCATTAGGGAATTTTTACTCTATATGGAATTTATTTACGGTTTCATATATTTTCAGAAATTCTCTCATATTATAAAAATGATAAAAACAAGTATTTTTTTATGACAAATCAATGATTAAGAGTTATTGTTAAAAAGAAAGTACTAATCATTAATGACAAATGGTTTGTTGTTTTGTTTTGTTGATAACGCAACAGTAGTAATCACAATATTGCTACGGATTTGTCAATAATATAATTTTACTAAGGGGCTATTTAGATCTGGTTATTGATACAAGATTTGATCTTTATCTTAAGCCATTGTTTTGGCATTCTTTTGCTTGATCCAATTTTTGGTGAAAAATACTCTAATTGATTTCAAGATGAGTTCTACTAAATCGTGAACTACTTTAGATTATTTTCATTAGAAACAAGTGAGAAATTCGAATTCAACGAAATCGTGCTTCTTTTGCTTTGTGAATTATTAACCCATTTTTTTGTAAAAAGCGTTTATCTTTACTATGAGATGAAGATGAATTTTTTAATACTTGGCGATGATACACTTGTTACACTTGATACAGAATGTTTGATTTCATTTCTCTGAATTTGCTTCAAATCGGTTCATTTTAGAGCTAATCTTTTATTATTAGAAATTTCCTTCGTGAAAGCCTTGTAAATATATTTTAATAATAATTTTATGGTGTGCTCTAGCATGCACCACCTACTGCCCCCAAGCGCTTAACGTAAACACTGTACATACGATAAAATTAGTATTTGCGTGATCAGTCTTCATTGTTTTAATTTTAGATTTTTACCAATATTTTTTCTATGCTATGCATAAGCCTTGGTAATAATGTAAGTAACCTTGAGATTGACCTTTAACCTTTTAAAAACGAATAAAAGAAAGAAGAAATGGAAATTTAAATATTTTCATGACATTTATTCCAAAGACTAAGGATTTTGGATTATTAAGATAACTTCGTGGTTTAGAGAAAAATTTCAAAGATCTTTGTCAATTGTGATGGTTTATAATGGAGAAATGTATTTAAGAAATTTCATACAGATTATTAGGTTGTTTGTTCTTTAGTATCTGAAAAGTGTAAAATCCTTTGAGAAACCATTGGTACAACTTTTAGAGGTAGAGGCAAATATTTATGTAGTGAAGAAAACTTTCTCAATTCTATAAATAATGTGCCTTCATTAAATTTTGAACCAATTTGTGTAAGCCTATCTCAGGTTTTTATAATAATTTCAAATTTGTCAAATGTTGGCCATTAGATCTATGTATGAAAATACTAAACGGAGTCTGTTACCATGCACTATTAAAGTATAATCAGTATAACCAGTTGAGAATATAAAGTCATGTTAAATGTAGTCATTCATCAATAAATTTGAAATTATTCAAAATTATGTTTATGATATTAATGTTTTCATGCACAATATATATACATATATATAAAAGCAAAATATATTGTGTTTAATTTTTGTGTCTGTCTGTTAAAAGCATATATATATATATATATATATATATATATATATATATATATATATATGTACATTAGATATACTGTTGTTGGCGTCATTGTTGCTACAAATGTGTTATCGCTGTTACTGTGCTGTTGTTGTTGTTGTTGTTGTTGTTTTAATTTAAATATATACATATTTTTGTTTGTGGGTTTTTCCTAAAATACAAAAAAAAAACAAAAAGAAACACGACGATGTGGGATGGTGATAAATAGTGCTACTAGAATAATAATATGCCAGCAACCTCATTCACTTTTTGTTCGCCCTCCCTCTCTCCCTCCCTTTGCTTCTTCTGCACATTTCAATAAAAATGAAAGAAAGAAGCAGTCAATTGTGTTTCTCGTACAATTTGATAGTAATAGAAAAAGAGCAACAGTTAAATTATACTATAAATTACTATATGTATATGCGTATGTATAATTATTTATATAAATAGCTTTTATTAGTATTTTATTTGTAAGACTGTAATTGTCTTATAAATATATACCATGTGCGTGCTTTTCACTAAGTATATATATACTTATATATATATATATAAACTAAACAATGGATTTACAATTAACATGACCATGTATGGTGTGAATTACAATAAATCACACATACAATTATGAAATAATAATGAAATTTACATTGCTCATTAATTGAGGATAATATTTTTGAATTTTCCTATTTTGATACTATATTTATTACATGTGAATTTAATAAATTGGAGCACATCTATCTTAAAGAGTCAGTCGCTCTTTTTAATTAGCTTTTCTGATTAATTATATAAATTAGTCGAAGCATTTTATGAGATAGGTTTCTAAGTATAAAATTTGCTCTTAATTGCTTCGATATTAGGGAAAATCATAGTAAAAGAAAACAGGTTGGAATTATTTGTGTGATCATTCCCCGGAAGCGGAAGCAAAGCAGAAAACCCCACCTTAATTAGTTTTTTCTTATATTATATTTGTATATATGAAATTTGAACGAGGTGTGATCTATTCCACAAAACATTTGTAAAATTCTTAGAAAACCCAATTCTTCACTTGTTTATTTATAATTTTGTTTGATAATCGTATTTAGCAAATCAGTTTGTAGGGTATTTAATAGTTGGTTTTCTTCCACTTTTTCTATGCTTTTCTTTAAGTGTTTTTTGTTCAATGCAATTGCTATTTATACTTCTTCATTAGGTATTTATATGCATCATAGTCTGCGTTTTTCTTGTTTTATTTTTTCTTAGTTTCTTCCTTTGTGTCATAGTTTTTCCACATTTGAAATATTTATATTCTGCATAGTTCTCTTTTTAAGTCAAACATATCTTTTTTTTATAAAATTTATATTATACTTAAAATTGAATTCTTTCGTATGTTAAAATATTCAAAAGAAAAACGTAAAATATTAATCTCTCATTTGAACAAGTTTCAATTATTGTTTTTTTTATTCACTTTCTTCGTCATTTATTGTTTATTTGATTTTTGAGCCTTTGATTACAGAATCTGCCAGAGATGATGAATGTTTTATTTTATCAACTGCTTTATCATAATTAATCTAATTTATTGTTTTGACATATAAAAGTGTAGCAGAGGTTGCCGTATTGCGCTTGTAAGATTTATTCCGTTTTATACCGTTTTTGGAAAGAAGGAAATATTTTAGAAACACAAACAATTGATTTTAAATGTGTTGAAAGAATTGAGCCAAAATGTTGTTGCAGCATTTTTTCAATTGCTTAAATTCATGGCAGACAATTTTAGTTTTTAACAGGCGGCCAATGCCGTTTATAAGGCCCTTAAAATATTTTCGGAACTTGCATTATTGAATTACATTTGTAAAACCTTTTGGGTACTACTTGAATTTATTTTGTTGTTGTTGCTATTGGTGAAAATTGAATATATTCTTAAGAATGATCGATATATGCTTGCTCTCGAAAAACCTTAAATAATGCCACTGGCTGTGATTATAAAATTCAGTTCAACGAACTGCTTTAACTTTTAAATAATTTGGGTATTTTTGATTAAGATTTTTAATTTTATTATGATCTTTTTGAAACGAATAAATTTGCAATGAATTTATATTGTTTTGAGAGGGAGAGTGGGTGGGTGTGACAAGATATGTGAAGGACAAGACAAGACTAGACATTTTATATGATAATTATTAATATGCATTTTTTTATAAAATATATTATAATTTTATACAACTTATTGTTGTAATGTGAATATATGAAACTGAAAAATTTCTGTATTATATGTATATATAAATTTGAAAGATGCATTTTGGCCGCGTGCCAGGTGTAATGTGAAATTTTGCTTTTTAAAATAATTATCTATCTAAAAAGGGAATTCTTTGAGGCATTTATTTTGATTTTCCGTTATTTTATTTGTTTGTTTGTTTATTGCCCCCCAAAATATATTTCTAGACAAACAGTCGTTTTACATTGCAATTTTTTTTTTTTTTTGGTAAATTATTGTAAAATATTCATACTAAATATAGCAAATAATGCTATGAAAGAAATCTTTACATTCTTTACTGCTCAGAAGGTATCGTTATTCAGACATATATATGTATTTAATAAATGATATTTGGCAGACAGTTAGAAAAAAGTAGAATTTGAAATATTTTTCATTTTTAATTATAGAGATAGATATAGAAAGATTTTTCTATATTTATACTCAATATATCGTTATTTCCAATGCTCTTGTATAAGTATTCCTAAACAATCAGAGCAGAATTATTCAAGTCAATCATTTACTTTTATCACAGAAAACCTGTTGATCGACTTTCTTTAACTGGGGTCATTTTTGCGAATTTGATATAGATTGATGCATTCATTGAAAAATGTAGTTACAACATGATAAATATTTGGAATATGTGAAAATAAGTGTTAAGTGGAAAAGTGGCCTTAAAATCATTTCATAAACTCATTACACTTTTGTCATCTAATGATTAGACTTATTACTTTTCGATTTATTATTTAGTTGCATAAAATAATAAACCTTTTAGAGGAATCTGGGGTTAGGAACAGGATGAGTAGCTGTGTGTGTAGGATGTGTGCTCATATTATTTTATATTGTGCTTAATATCGATCACAACGCATTTTCTTATTGTATAAGTTCCCCAAAATAGATGTATATACTATATCAAATTTACAAATTTACTCATTTATATACATACATGAATAATATTAGGAAAAACCCTTTAATATCATGAGCTTACGGTCACACTTAATAACATTTGGTTTTTCCCTGTTCCTCATGGTTCCTGCTTTACTTTTTTGTTTTTTGTATTTTTGTATTTAATAATTTTTTGTTTGCTTAAATATCATGTACTAGACCCCAGACCGAAATAAATATCGAAAAAAGAGAAAAAACAACGAGTAATTAAACCATGAAGCATCAAACTAAATAAACAATGTATAAAATATGGGAAATAATGATGATGGTAAAGAAGCAAGACAGAGACAGACATAAATAGAAAGGTAAATAAAAGTAAGCAATAACAATTATTATAACCATTCGCATGCGTGCGTGACTTTATGAAATATACATTTAAAAAGGCGAAATATTATTGTTTAGGCATATTAATCAATCTCAATGTGGGAATAGCCAAGTTAAACCAGTCAGCCATCTTTTTATATAGCAATTTCAAGTTGAATGATAGAAATAATTTCATGTTGACTTCTACCATGTTTTCTTTTTTTTGCTTGTTTTTATTTTACATCTCTTTCTCTAAATTAATTTTTATTAAAATGTTTTGATTTAAGTTAGTAATAAACTTAAAATATGGCTAATCATTTTCTAGTTAGTTACGCTGAAGCGTTATACCATTAAGTGATTCAACAGGCAAGTTTATTGGACTCTTTTTCTGGTTTGTGTTGCACCATTTTCATTTATTTAGCAACCATTTTCAAAGAGAGAAAGACTTTCTCTAACTATAACCGTAACAACTAGCGAAGTTTTTACTTATTTTAGTAACCGGATAGATCATTTGACGAGCAATCATTATTTGTTAAGATATCAAGCGATGAGTGTGTATTAAAAAACCAAACAGAACCGGCTAATTTAGTGGCATATCCGTATTCCTCTAGTAAAAGGCCCCTTAAAACACACGTTTGTTTTTTTTCTTAAATAATTTGCACATCTAATTATTCTATTGCTAATGAACTATATGTATGTTGAATTACGATAGTGATTTGAAAAATTTAATTTCATTGTTTGATAGATTGATTGCCTATACCTTTGATGCTTTTTTCCATTCCGTTGATTTTGTTGCTTTTATTTATTTTTTTATTTTGTATATCACTAAATAACTAGTTTCTTTTTTTGTATCTTTATTTCCTGTTATATTTTGTTTATGCGATAAAAATATTCGTAATAACCTGTTTTTACATATTTTTGTAATGCGAATTTTGTTGGGATTTTACGCATCGTATTTACTAATAAAATCAAAAAACCGTATTACAAAACGTCTCATTTTTCGTTTTAATGTTGTTAGCCGTTTTTCTTTTATGGTCCGCGTCACTAAACCGGAATGGAATGTAGAAAAAATGCATAAAATTTTTGTTAACAAAACAAATAAAAAAGAAAGAAAAGGAATGAACACAGTTAAATTATGCAATGATATGCTATATGACATGACTAGAATGACGGAATATTGTTTATACATATGAAAGTTACATTATTAATGCACTTGTTTTATCTGATTACCATTGTTGGCAGAAGACTTATTTAATAATATTTAGGGTAAAGTGTGTTGATTCGATTTAAAAGTTTAAATTCAGAAGAATAGAATCAATAACTGAAGTAATTGGCATTTATTGCAATAAATTACAAGAAAGTCTAGTTTGAGCTGGCAGGTGAGCTTAGGCGGACAGACGCACAGGCAGATTTTAATCGTTACACGAAATTATTCCGAATAGATCCGTATTGTAAAGTAAAAAGTAAACAGCAATTTTAATATATACTTTGTATTATCTTTTATATAGGGCCAATATTGTCAAATGATTTTTTACTATTTATTTCTTTACATTAATTTTTTCTTGTGCTTCTTTAATTTTCAGGCGAAAACTGTGTTCATTTGGCTGCCCAATCCGGTCATGTAAACATATTACGTACTCTCGTATCATGTGGTGCCGATATAAATGTCAGAGAGGGTAAATCAGGCCACACATGCCTACACATGGCTGTAAAAAGTTCAAATGAAGCACTTGTCAATTTTCTAATAATGGAATGTGGAAAATTAAATTTAGAAGTACCCACCTATGCCCGTTTAACCGCCTATCAATTGGCTAAATTCTTGAATAGAGTACAAATAATACAATTATTGGAGAGACATGGAGCTAAATTATTATCACCACCTGAAAGTGATTCAGATTATAGTGATAGCGATGTGGATGCCGAAGAAGTTTTGGTAAGTTTAAGTAATTTTAGTAATATTTTTTTTATAAATTGAGAATAAGCTAATTTTATTATAGTGAAGAAATACTGTCTTAGCAGTAATTTATTGTATAGATATGACCAATCTAAGCGTAAGATCTTAGGATGCTTCTATGAAATTTGAGGGAGATTTTGAGTTTTTTCAATTAGAATAATTTTTGTTCTTTTGGTAGCAGATTAGATCGATTTAGAATTAGAGAACTATACATAGATAAATGATACGAATGTTATTGGATTTCGAACCTTTAAGTAAGTTAAAAGAGAGTCTAGTGTTGCCAAAGCATTTACTCATATTATGTATATAGTTTTACTGCGCTTTTATATCGAAGCATAAATATATTATAAATATAACATATATTGTCATATGTGATTTGTTGTGCTTGCCTTTGAAACTAATGACATTTTTTTAATTTGTCCTATTTAATTTGCAGTTTTCAAATCGTTTCGGTGATCCTGGTTATTTTGCAAATTTTCAAGGCCCCAATAATGCTATGCCTGTGGCCTAAGGTGGTATCTGCTATTACTATAATTTATTTGACAGTTTTCTATTGTATCATTTTTAATTTTGTATTTTCTCGCTTGCCTACCAAATAGCATCACCTCTTCTTCCAATTCATTAGAAGAATAATGGTTGGGCATATCAATATCAATTTTTTCGATGTTTTTCTTTATTACATTTACACTTTGCATGAATAGAGGAATAGAATAGCAACCATTTAAGAAAATTAAGTCATAATTTTTGGTCGTTTCTTTTCATTATTTCGTGTATTTATTGCCCATTTGTTTTACATGTATAATTAAGCGTAAGGAGATGCAGAGGCGGAATTTAAATAGTTTATTTTTATTTAGTTCCCAAATTTTCGTAAAAGTAAAATTATTTATATTTTTTGTCAGTCATGTTGTGTTTCAGCCTTTCTCACATATTTTGCATGCAAAATTAGTTTAAAAGAAAGAGGCATAATATAATAATAAATTGCTGTGTACGTGTAAATAAGAAAACAAAGAAAAAAGTGACAAACAAGTGCTTTTTTTAAATAAGCTTAATTCATTTGAAGTTGTTCGCACTTAACATATCAACATATTAACAATAATAACACTCAAACATAATACAATACTAAAATACCAACAATGAATTTAATCTAAGATACAAGTCAACATTTTTATAATGCAAATTTTATATTAGGCGATTAATTGAAAATTTGGTTTGTGCGTATCGTATGTAATAAGATATTGCATTGTATATTGTAATGATAATGTGGTAAGTTTCTTCTATCAATCTTTAATGCTTATATTCATAAAATTCAGTATTAATATTTCTTTTGATACTTGCTATTCAAATATATTTATAAGGGCCCATAATTTATTTATTTGAACAATACATTAAATGTATTCGGTGATGAAAATTCCTGAGATATGGTATAACATATAAAAGCCTTGGTACTTGGCAATGTTTTGCAATTAGTTGTTTTCTGTTAGATTATTAGAAAGTGGTTCGTCTTCTGGATTGGGTAATTTCTGCCAAGATGGCTTTACACCCCAAATCTCTTGAGCGTATTCAGATATTGTACGGTCTGAAGAGAATTTTCCACTGGCAGCGATGTTATTTATTGCCATTTCCAACCATTTAGATTGATTCTGATAGGTTTTTGAAATAATATCTTGCATTTTTATGTAAGATTCAAAATCTGCCAATAGATAGTAATTGTCATATTTTAATAATATGTCAGCAATGTTTTGAAATTCGTTTGGATTTTGGGGGCTAAAGAAACCACCAGCTATCTGGTCAATGCATTGTTTAATATCTAAATTCTTATTATAATAATCCAGAGCGTTATAGCCTGATTTTCTTAGAGTAGCGATTTCATCAACTGTCATGCCAAAAATGAAAATATTTTCACGACCCATTTCTTCAGCCATTTCAACGTTGGCACCATCCAAAGTTCCAATAGTAAGAGCACCATTTAACATAAATTTCATATTACCTGTACCGGATGCTTCCGTACCAGCGGTAGAAATTTGTTCTGACAAATCTGCAGCCGGTATAATCTTTTCAGCTAACGTCACCCTATAATTTTCTAAGTAAATTACTTTCAATTTATCACCAACAATTGGATCATTATTAACCACATTGGCTACAGCACAAATTAATTTAATAATTTGCTTTGCTGCATAATAACCTGGAGCAGCTTTACCACCAACCATTATGGTTCTTGGTGTATAATTCACTGCAGCAGGATCTCTTTTAATACGATTATACAATGTAATGATATGTAAACAATTTAATAATTGGCGTTTGTATTCATGAATACGTTTCACTTGAATATCAAACATCGAAGCAGGATTGACACGTACACCATAATCAGTCTCTAGAATTTGTGCCAATTTCAATTTATTTTCTTGTTTAACTCGAGCTATATTTCGTTGAAAAGTGGCATCTGTTGCCCATTGCTTTAATAATTTTAATTGATCTAAATGAACAGGCCATTCGGTACCAATTTTTTCGCATATTAAATCTGATAAACCAGGATTGCATAATAATAACCAACGGCGTGGTGTTATACCGTTGGTTTTGTTCTGAAATTTGTGTGGTTCCATTTCATAAAACGAACTGAATAAATGATCTTTCAATATATTTGAATGTATGGCGGCCACCCCATTAATAGTGTGTGATCCAACAATCGCTAAATGTGCCATATTTATGCGTTTGACACCATCTTCTTCTACCAATGACATTCGCCGTAAACGCTCAATATCATTCGGATAAAGTTTTTTAACGTTTTCCAAATGCAAAAAGTTTATGTGATAAATAATTTGCAGGTGACGTGGTAAAATAGCTTCAAGCATTGAAACTGGCCAATGTTCTAAAGCCTCGGGTAATATCGTATGATTTGTATAAGCACATGTTCTTCGTGTTATGTCCCAGGCTTTATCCCACTCTAAATGTTCGATATCTATTAAGATCCGCATTAATTCGGGAATAGCTAAAGAAGGATGAGTGTCGTTTAATTGAATGGCCACCTTTTCAGGGAATTGCTCAAAATCTGTTCGAACTGGTTCACGACAACCAAATTTGGACGCTTTATATCGGCGTATAATATCTTGCAATGTAGCAGCTACCATAAAATATTCTTGTTTCAAGCGTAACTCTTTACCCTCAAAAAAGTTATCATTAGGATAAAGTACACGTGAAATATTTTCCGCTAAATTACGATCTAATACTGCTTGTATGTAATCACCATCATTAACTAAAATATATGGTATGAGTAAATGGAATTATGTTTATTGAATTAGCTATATAGAAATAACAATTAAGTTGTTCTACTTACAGAATTTCAAACTAAAACCAATGGGAGATTTTGCTGACCATAAACGTAATGTGTTTACATAATTATTTTGATAGCCTGGCACTGGGCTATCGTATGGCATGGCATAAACAATTTGCGTATTAACCCATTTTTTACCATTTTCAGTATCAATAACGCGCCCATAAAATTGTACAGGTATCATATATTCGGGGCGCGCTTTTTCCCATGGATTACCAAAACGTAACCAATCATCCGGCTCTTCGATTTGTTCACCATTTCGAATTTTTTGTGCAAATATTCCGTATTCGTAGCGGATGCCATAGCCATAAGCCGCTAAACCCAAAGTGGCCATCGAATCTAAAAAGCATGCAGCTAAACGCCCTAAGCCACCATTGCCCAATCCAGCATCTTCTTCCATTTGCTCTAAATTTTCTATATCCAGACCCAATTGATACATGGCCTCTTCACATTCAGTTTCTATCCCCAAATTAATCATGGTATTTTGCAAAGAACGACCCATATAATATTCCAGCGAGAGATAGTAAATGCGCTTAATAGATAGCAAGTAAAATTAATATAACTTTTTTATCTTATAAAATGTGATAGTTATGTGATATTGATATTAAAGGGTATAAGTGTAGAAAGTGCCAAGCGTAACAATAAAAACTATATCATAATTGAAATAGAATTTTACACATATGTACTTGTGGCATAAAACAGTCATAACGAAATGTTGACCTCATAATTTTAAACTGTACTGCTTTTCTCATTTTTACATATCGATTTATACTTGATTTTTAACCGTAATTATAACAACAACAACAACTATCTAATAAATAATAAATGGATAATAATTTTCCAATAAATGAATACATATCTCAATGTCTATGCCTAAAAGTAAACAATATCCCTTTATTTCGAATCGCTGTAGCGGGTATTCCAAATTTGATATTATTTCTTAATTCAACTAGGCGATGATAATAAGTTTGTACAACATACAATAATTAACATCACTCTAACGTACCTTAGGATCTTTGTCATAATAACTTTGTTGTGTACGTATCCATCGGCTAACCATATTATCTTTTACAGTGTTTGCTAAAGCAAAATAATAGTCACGTAATGTAGCCACATTACGATCTTTGACCAATGTATAATGTAAATGTCGGTTGAAAGTCTTCTTCACTTCTGTAACATTGCCAACTTCAGCTATACCTCGTACAGAGATTTGTTTATGCCGCTCTACATCCGTTTGAGGCTTTGATGACATATTTTTATTATATATTACTGAGAAAACGTTAATCACAAAACACTTAATTATGTATTATTTAATTGAATTAAAAATGAAAAGATATGAGTTATTTATTATATATATAATAATAAGGTAGAGCAATGCAACCTTCCAACATCAGACAAAAAGCACTTCTCTTTTTCTGATCGTCATTTAGTCGTTATAATACTCAATATAATTTTCTATGTTACAAGAAGATAGAAAGAGAGGGAGATTGAAAGACAGAGAGAGAGAGAGAGAGAGAAAAGAACAGCAAAACAGATGCTTCGCAAAGAAAAGTTGTATAAAACTATGATAAGTCACAAATACGTTGAGAACATATAAAGGTCACCTTTAAAGAAGGTCGAACTGCTGTACAAACATTATTTTTGATATAGATATGTACATAGTACTACATATGTACAGCTGTACATAGTATGCTTGTTCTTCTCCATAAACGTTCGTTTAGTCATAAGTGTAAATAACAGAATTGGATGTGCATGTAAAATATTTAACTTTTAAAAATATATAAAGATAACGATTTCGATTTTTCTAAGAAAGGGGTCAACATAACTACTAATTTAAGTTTATATATAGATTCAATAGTATTTCGACTTGTCGCTTTGTGTTAACTTTTGTCTAAAAATATTTTAAATTATATATATTCAAGTTTAAGGGCAGGTGCTAATAATTGATTGCTGTTTAAATTCAGCACTATTATTTAAAAAAGAAATAAAAAACTAAATATATATAAAAAATGGGTAAGTGGAAATAATTAATGCCTAAGTATACATGAGAAAGTGGTATTTTTGGCTGGTGAATTGCATTGCCATTTCTTTTTACCAAAATCGTAAAAGCACTTGCGGGCACTTTAAAAAATTGGTAATTTAACATTGGTTACATAGATTAAAACGTCTACTGTCATTTAGTTCAACATTTTGATGCTTGTCACTCTCAGTTTAGTAAATAAATGAAAATGATTTCCTTTGAATACAAAAGTAAATATATTTTGGGGCGTGAGAAGCGTGAGACCAAAATTTTATTACCTTTAGAAACTAGACTTCCACCCGCGTTTAAGTGATACCAAAATAAATTAAAATGAGTCTATATTTTCGGACGTTTAAAGCATTCATTAATTTTTAAGAACAGTAATATGTTTTGATACAAAACTTCGAAATCCTTTTGTCTAATTCATTTGAACTTATTTTAATTACTACAATAAAGTGCTGCTATTTGAGAAAAAATTTTGCTATTTATCACTTAGTTATAAACCACGCCCAATTTAGTAAATAAATACAAATAATTTATTAAAAATAGGAAAGTAGAAGCAATTTATAATTAATATAGTAAAGAGTAGAGAGGGCTACAAAATATTATTTCAATTATTATCCAATTATTATCCAATGACAGAAAAGTTTATTAAATTCGATGAAGGTATTGCCAAGTTATGGTCCTTTAAACATTGCAGAGAAACAACGTTAGTTCGCAGATATAACTTGGTAACCTCTGTACCGAATAACCTAAAACTTACGTTATTTAGAGTAAAACTTCCACTTAAATTTGCTATTAGCTTTTTGTGTTTGTTACATCTACTTGTGTAAATAATTGCAAATAACTGAATTTAAACTAAAAGTAGATATATTCTAATAAGTAGTGGCTATACAATTTTACATGAATTGGAAAGTAGATATTAGACCCTTTACAGAGGTCCCAAAGTTTTTTAAATCGGCCATGTTCTTCCTTAGTTAGAAGCGTTTTAAATATAAAGTCATTTTTGAAAACAATTACGCATAAGTTGGGAACTACTGCACTAATTAACTTCGAATTTGTGACATTAATTAGGGTAAAACTTCCTCTTTAATGTGACATTGGTTCCTTGTATTTGCCACGCCTACTTTGGTAAATAATTGCAAATAACTGAATTTGAAGTAAAATAATTGAATTTGAAGTAAAACTAGGTGTATTTCAATAAGTAGGGGGCGTGGCTATAAAACTTCACATAAATTGGAAAGTAGACATTAGACCCTTTACAGAGGTACCAATTTTTTTTAAATCGGCCATGTTGTTCCTTAGATATAAGCGTTTGAAATATAAGGTCATTTTTGAAAACAATTACGCATAAGTTGGGAACCCCTGCACTGATTAACTTCGAATTTGTGACATTAATTAGGGTAAAACTTCCTCTTTAATATGACATTGGTTCCTTGTATTTGCCACGCCTACTTTGGTAAATAATTGCAAATAACTGAATTTGAAGTAAAATAATTGAATTTGAAGTAAAACTAGGTGTATTTCAATAAGTAGGGGGCGTGGCTATAAAACTTCACATAAATTGGAAAGTAGACATTAGACCCTTTACAGAGGTACCAATTTTTTTTAAATCGGCCATGTTGTTCCTTAGATATAAGCGTTTGAATTATTTAATGATTTTTGGACAATACAACCGGTAAGTTGGGAACCGCTGCACAAAATTTTTTCGGATTTATTTCATTTTGTAGACAATAACGTGTATTTTGTATTTCAATAATTCTTTTGCTTATCACAATGTCATTTGAAAGTAATATTAAAAAAGTACGTGTATTTTTTTGGGTAGTGGGCGTGGCATAAATGTTTTACCACAGAAAAAAAGTAGATTTCCGCCCCTTTTCATTGGTACCAATCTTGTTAAAATCGGTCCAGGCGTTCACGAGTTATAAGTATTTTTAGAAAAACAAAGAAAATCCACCTTCTGTTGCGCCTGGGCTCCTGGTGAAAAATTGAAAATTTTGTTAAGTACAAAAATAACAACAACCACAAGGAAAATTTAACTTTTTTAGTTTTGCTTATAACTCGGGAACGCATGGACCGATTTACTTCAAACTGGTTTTGTTTTTTAGGGCAAGATGTCTACTTTTATTTGGTATAAAATAATATGCTTTGCCACGCCCACTTTAGTAAATAAACCTTCAATAACTAAATGAAAACAGAAAAGTAAGTGTATTTCAACAGCTAGTGGGCGGGGCTACAAAATTTTACATGAATTGGAAAGTAGACATTAGACCCTTTACAGAGGTCCCAAAGTTTTTTAAATCGGCCATGTTCTTCCTTAGTTAGAAGCGTTTGAAATATAAGGTCATTTTTGAAAACAATTACGCATAAGTTGGGAACCCCTGCACTGATTAACTTCGAATTTGTGACATTAATTAGGGTAAAACTTCCTCTTTAATATGACATTGGTTCCTTGTATTTGCCATGCCTACTTTGGTAAATAATTGCACATAACTGAATTTGAAGTAAAATAATTGAATTTGAAGTAAAACCAGGTGTATTTCAATAAGTAGGGGGCGTGGCTATAAAACTTCACATAAATTGGAAAGTAGACATTAGACCCTTTACAGAGGTACCAATTTTTTTTAAATCGGCCATGTTGTTCCTTAGATATAAGCGTTTGAATTATTTAATGATTTTTGGACAATACAACCCGTAAGTTGGGAACCGCTGCACAAAATTTTTTCGGATTTATTTCATTTTGTAGACAATAACGTGTATTTTGTATTTCAATAATTCTTTTGCTTATCACAATGTCATTTGAAAGTAATATTAAAAAAGTACGTGTATTTTTTTGGGTAGTGGGCGTGGCATAAATGTTTTACCACAGAAAAAAAGTAGATTTCCGCCCCTTTTCATTGGTACCAATCTTGTTAAAATCGGTCCAGGCGTTCACGAGTTATAAGTATTTTTAGAAAAACAAAGAAAATCCACCTTCTGTTGCGCCTGGGCTCCTGGTGAAAAATTGAAAATTTTGTTAAGTACAAAAATAACAACAACCACAAGGAAAATTTAACTTTTTTAGTTTTGCTTATAACTCGGGAACGCATGGACCGATTTACTTCAAACTGGTTTTGTTTTTTAGGGCAAGATGTCTACTTTTATTTGGTATAAAATAATATGCTTTGCCACGCCCACTTTAGTAAATAAACCTTCAATAACTAAATGAAAACAGAAAAGTAAGTGTATTTCAACAGCTAGTGGGCGGGGCTACAAAATTTTACATGAATTGGAAAGTAGACATTAGACCCTTTACAGAGGTCCCAAAGTTTTTTAAATCGGCCATGTTCTTCCTTAGTTAGAAGCGTTTGAAATATAAGGTCATTTTTGAAAACAATTACGCATAAGTTGGGAACCCCTGCACTGATTAACTTCGAATTTGTGACATTAATTAGGGTAAAACTTCCTCTTTAATATGACATTGGTTCCATGTATTTGCCACGCCTACTTTGGTAAATAATTGCAAATAACTGAATTTGAAGTAAAATAATTGAATTTGAAGTAAAACTAGATGTATTTCAATAAGTAGGGGGCGTGGCTATAAAACTTCACATAAATTGGAAAGTAGACATTAGACCCTTTACAGAGGTACCAATTTTTTTTAAATCGGCCATGTTGTTCCTTAGATATAAGCGTTTGAATTATTTAATGATTTTTGGACAATACAACCCGTAAGTTGGGAACCGCTGCACAAAATTTTTTCGGATTTATTTCATTTTGTAGACAATAACGTGTATTTTGTATTTCAATAATTCTTTTGCTTATCACAATGTCATTTGAAAGTAATATTAAAAAAGTACGTGTATTTTTTTGGGTAGTGGGCGTGGCACAAATGTTTTACCACAGAAAAAAAGTAGATTTCCGCCCCTTTTCATTGGTACCAATCTTGTTAAAATCGGTCCAGGCGTTCACGAGTTATAAGCATTTTTAGAAAAACAAAGAAAATCCACCTTCTGTTGCGCCTGGGCTCCTGGTGAAAAATTGAAAATTTTGTTAAGTACAAAAATAACAACAACCACAAGGAAAATTTAACTTTTTTAGTTTTGCTTATAACTCGGGAACGCATGGACCGATTTACTTCAAACTGGTTTTGTTTTTTAGGGCAAGATGTCTACTTTTATTTGGTATAAAATAATATGCTTTGCCACGCCCACTTTAGTAAATAAACCTTCAATAACTAAATGAAAACAGAAAAGTAAGTGTATTTCAACAGCTAGTGGGCGGGGCTACAAAATTTTACATGAATTGGAAAGTAGACATTAGACCCTTTACAGAGGTCCCAAAGTTTTTTAAATCGGCCATGTTCTTCCTTAGTTAGAAGCGTTTGAAATATAAGGTCATTTTTGAAAACAATTACGCATAAGTTGGGAACCCCTGCACTGATTAACTTCGAATTTGTGACATTAATTAGGGTAAAACTTCCTCTTTAATATGACATTGGTTCCTTGTATTTGCCACGCCTACTTTGGTAAATAATTGCAAATAACTGAATTTGAAGTAAAATAATTGAATTTGAAGTAAAACTAGGTGTATTTCAATAAGTAGGGGGCGTGGCTATAAAACTTCACATAAATTGGAAAGTAGACATTAGACCCTTTACAGAGGTACCAATTTTTTTTAAATCGGCCATGTTGTTCCTTAGATATAAGCGTTTGAATTATTTAATGATTTTTGGACAATACAACCCGTAAGTTGGGAACCGCTGCACAAAATTTTTTCGGATTTATTTCATTTTGTAGACAATAACGTGTATTTTGTATTTCAATAATTCTTTTGCTTATCACAATGTCATTTGAAAGTAATATTAAAAAAGTACGTGTATTTTTTTGGGTAGTGGGCGTGGCACAAATGTTTTACCACAGAAAAAAAGTAGATTTCCGCCCCTTTTCATTGGTACCAATCTTGTTAAAATCGGTCCAGGCGTTCACGAGTTATAAGCATTTTTAGAAAAACAAAGAAAATCCACCTTCTGTTGCGCCTGGGCTCCTGGTGAAAAATTGAAAATTTTGTTAAGTACAAAAATAACAACAACCACAAGGAAAATTTAACTTTTTTAGTTTTGCTTATAACTCGGGAACGCATGGACCGATTTACTTCAAACTGGTTTTGTTTTTTAGGGCAAGATGTCTACTTTTATTTGGTATAAAATAATATGCTTTGCCACGCCCACTTTAGTAAATAAACCTTCAATAACTAAATGAAAACAGAAAAGTAAGTATACTTCAACAGCTAGTGGGCGGGGCTACAAAATTTTACATGAATTGGAAAGTAGACATTAGACCCTTTACAGAGGTCCCAAAGTTTTTTAAATCGGCCATGTTCTTCCTTAGTTAGAAGCGTTTGAAATATAAGGTCATTTTTGAAAACAATTACGCATAAGTTGGGAACCCCTGCACTGATTAACTTCGAATTTGTGACATTAATTAGGGTAAAACTTCCTCTTTAATATGACATTGGTTCCTTGTATTTGCCACGCCTACTTTGGTAAATAATTGCAAATAACTGAATTTGAAGTAAAATAATTGAATTTGAAGTAAAACTAGGTGTATTTCAATAAGTAGGGGGCGTGGCTATAAAACTTCACATAAATTGGAAAGTAGACATTAGACCCTTTACAGAGGTACCAATTTTTTTTAAATCGGCCATGTTGTTCCTTAGATATAAGCGTTTGAATTATTTAATGATTTTTGGACAATACAACCCGTAAGTTGGGAACCGCTGCACAAAATTTTTTCGGATTTATTTCATTTTGTAGACAATAACGTGTATTTTGTATTTCAATAATTCTTTTGCTTATCACAATGTCATTTGAAAGTAATATTAAAAAAGTACGTGTATTTTTTTGGGTAGTGGGCGTGGCACAAATGTTTTACCACAGAAAAAAAGTAGATTTCCGCCCCTTTTCATTGGTACCAATCTTGTTAAAATCGGTCCAGGCGTTCACGAGTTATAAGCATTTTTAGAAAAACAAAGAAAATCCACCTTCTGTTGCGCCTGGGCTCCTGGTGAAAAATTGAAAATTTTGTTAAGTACAAAAATAACAACAACCACAAGGAAAATTTAACTTTTTTAGTTTTGCTTATAACTCGGGAACGCATGGACCGATTTACTTCAAACTGGTTTTGTTTTTTAGGGCAAGATGTCTACTTTTATTTGGTATAAAATAATATGCTTTGCCACGCCCACTTTAGTAAATAAACCTTCAATAACTAAATGAAAACAGAAAAGTAAGTATACTTCAACAGCTAGTGGGCGGGGCTACAAAATTTTACATGAATTGGAAAGTAGACATTAGACCCTTTACAGAGGTCCCAAAGTTTTTTAAATCGGCCATGTTCTTCCTTAGTTAGAAGCGTTTGAAATATAAGGTCATTTTTGAAAACAATTACGCATAAGTTGGGAACCCCTGCACTGATTAACTTCGAATTTGTGACATTAATTAGGGTAAAACTTCCTCTTTAATATGACATTGGTTCCTTGTATTTGCCACGCCTACTTTGGTAAATAATTGCAAATAACTGAATTTGAAGTAAAATAATTGAATTTGAAGTAAAACTAGGTGTATTTCAATAAGTAGGGGGCGTGGCTATAAAACTTCACATAAATTGGAAAGTAGACATTAGACCCTTTACAGAGGTACCAATTTTTTTTAAATCGGCCATGTTGTTCCTTAGATATAAGCGTTTGAATTATTTAATGATTTTTGGACAATACAACCCGTAAGTTGGGAACCGCTGCACAAAATTTTTTCGGATTTATTTCATTTTGTAGACAATAACGTGTATTTTGTATTTCAATAATTCTTTTGCTTATCACAATGTCATTTGAAAGTAATATTAAAAAAGTACGTGTATTTTTTTGGGTAGTGGGCGTGGCACAAATGTTTTACCACAGAAAAAAAGTAGATTTCCGCCCCTTTTCATTGGTACCAATCTTGTTAAAATCGGTCCAGGCGTTCACGAGTTATAAGCATTTTTAGAAAAACAAAGAAAATCCACCTTCTGTTGCGCCTGGGCTCCTGGTGAAAAATTGAAAATTTTGTTAAGTACAAAAATAACAACAACCACAAGGAAAATTTAACTTTTTTAGTTTTGCTTATAACTCGGGAACGCATGGACCGATTTACTTCAAACTGGTTTTGTTTTTTAGGGCAAGATGTCTACTTTTATTTGGTATAAAATAATATGCTTTGCCACGCCCACTTTAGTAAATAAACCTTCAATAACTAAATGAAAACAGAAAAGTAAGTATACTTCAACAGCTAGTGGGCGGGGCTACAAAATTTTACATGAATTGGAAAGTAGACATTAGACCCTTTACAGAGGTCCCAAAGTTTTTTAAATCGGCCATGTTCTTCCTTAGTTAGAAGCGTTTGAAATATAAGGTCATTTTTGAAAACAATTACGCATAAGTTGGGAACCCCTGCACTGATTAACTTCGAATTTGTGACATTAATTAGGGTAAAACTTCCTCTTTAATATGACATTGGTTCCTTGTATTTGCCACGCCTACTTTGGTAAATAATTGCAAATAACTGAATTTGAAGTAAAATAATTGAATTTGAAGTAAAACTAGGTGTATTTCAATAAGTAGGGGGCGTGGCTATAAAACTTCACATAAATTGGAAAGTAGACATTAGACCCTTTACAGAGGTACCAATTTTTTTTAAATCGGCCATGTTGTTCCTTAGATATAAGCGTTTGAATTATTTAATGATTTTTGGACAATACAACCCGTAAGTTGGGAACCGCTGCACAAAATTTTTTCGGATTTATTTCATTTTGTAGACAATAACGTGTATTTTGTATTTCAATAATTCTTTTGCTTATCACAATGTCATTTGAAAGTAATATTAAAAAAGTACGTGTATTTTTTTGGGTAGTGGGCGTGGCACAAATGTTTTACCACAGAAAAAAAGTAGATTTCCGCCCCTTTTCATTGGTACCAATCTTGTTAAAATCGGTCCAGGCGTTCACGAGTTATAAGCATTTTTAGAAAAACAAAGAAAATCCACCTTCTGTTGCGCCTGGGCTCCTGGTGAAAAATTGAAAATTTTGTTAAGTACAAAAATAACAACAACCACAAGGAAAATTTAACTTTTTTAGTTTTGCTTATAACTCGGGAACGCATGGACCGATTTACTTCAAACTGGTTTTGTTTTTTAGGGCAAGATGTCTACTTTTATTTGGTATAAAATAATATGCTTTGCCACGCCCACTTTAGTAAATAAACCTTCAATAACTAAATGAAAACAGAAAAGTAAGTATACTTCAACAGCTAGTGGGCGGGGCTACAAAATTTTACATGAATTGGAAAGTAGACATTAGACCCTTTACAGAGGTACCAATTTTTTTTAAATCGGCCATGTTGTTCCTTAGATATAAGCGTTTGAAATATAAGGTCATTTTTGAAAACAATTACGCATAAGTTGGGAACCCCTGCACTGATTAACTTCGAATTTGTGACATTAATTAGGGTAAAACTTCCTCTTTAATATGACATTGGTTCCTTGTATTTGCCACGCCTACTTTGGTAAATAATTGCAAATAACTGAATTTGAAGTAAAATAATTGAATTTGAAGTAAAACTAGGTGTATTTCAATAAGTAGGGGGCGTGGCTATAAAACTTCACATAAATTGGAAAGTAGACATTAGACCCTTTACAGAGGTACCAATTTTTTTTAAATCGGCCATGTTGTTCCTTAGATATAAGCGTTTGAATTATTTAATGATTTTTGGACAATACAACCCGTAAGTTGGGAACCGCTGCACAAAATTTTTTCGGATTTATTTCATTTTGTAGACAATAACGTGTATTTTGTATTTCAATAATTCTTTTGCTTATCACAATGTCATTTGAAAGTAATATTAAAAAAGTACGTGTATTTTTTTGGGTAGTGGGCGTGGCACAAATGTTTTACCACAGAAAAAAAGTAGATTTCCGCCCCTTTTCATTGGTACCAATCTTGTTAAAATCGGTCCAGGCGTTCACGAGTTATAAGCATTTTTAGAAAAACAAAGAAAATCCACCTTCTGTTGCGCCTGGGCTCCTGGTGAAAAATTGAAAATTTTGTTAAGTACAAAAATAACAACAACCACAAGGAAAATTTAACTTTTTTAGTTTTGCTTATAACTCGGGAACGCATGGACCGATTTACTTCAAACTGGTTTTGTTTTTTAGGGCAAGATGTCTACTTTTATTTGGTATAAAATAATATGCTTTGCCACGCCCACTTTAGTAAATAAACCTTCAATAACTAAATGAAAACAGAAAAGTAAGTATACTTCAACAGCTAGTGGGCGGGGCTACAAAATTTTACATGAATTGGAAAGTAGACATTAGACCCTTTACAGAGGTCCCAAAGTTTTTTAAATCGGCCATGTACTTCCTTAGTTAGAAGCGTTTGAAATATAAGGTCATTTTTGAAAACAATTACGCATAAGTTGGGAACCCCTGCACTGATTAACTTCGAATTTGTGACATTAATTAGGGTAAAACTTCCTCTTTAATATGACATTGGTTCCTTGTATTTGCCACGCCTACTTTGGTAAATAATTGCAAATAACTGAATTTGAAGTAAAATAATTGAATTTGAAGTAAAACTAGGTGTATTTCAATAAGTAGGGGGCGTGGCTATAAAACTTCACATAAATTGGAAAGTAGACATTAGACCCTTTACAGAGGTACCAATTTTTTTTAAATCGGCCATGTTGTTCCTTAGATATAAGCGTTTGAATTATTTAATGATTTTTGGACAATACAACCCGTAAGTTGGGAACCGCTGCACAAAATTTTTTCGGATTTATTTCATTTTGTAGACAATAACGTGTATTTTGTATTTCAATAATTCTTTTGCTTATCACAATGTCATTTGAAAGTAATATTAAAAAAGTACGTGTATTTTTTTGGGTAGTGGGCGTGGCACAAATGTTTTACCACAGAAAAAAAGTAGATTTCCGCCCCTTTTCATTGGTACCAATCTTGTTAAAATCGGTCCAGGCGTTCACGAGTTATAAGCATTTTTAGAAAAACAAAGAAAATCCACCTTCTGTTGCGCCTGGGCTCCTGGTGAAAAATTGAAAATTTTGTTAAGTACAAAAATAACAACAACCACAAGGAAAATTTAACTTTTTTAGTTTTGCTTATAACTCGGGAACGCATGGACCGATTTACTTCAAACTGGTTTTGTTTTTTAGGGCAAGATGTCTACTTTTATTTGGTATAAAATAATATGCTTTGCCACGCCCACTTTAGTAAATAAACCTTCAATAACTAAATGAAAACAGAAAAGTAAGTATACTTCAACAGCTAGTGGGCGGGGCTACAAAATTTTACATGAATTGGAAAGTAGACATTAGACCCTTTACAGAGGTCCCAAAGTTTTTTAAATCGGCCATGTACTTCCTTAGTTAGAAGCGTTTGAAATATAAGGTCATTTTTGAAAACAATTACGCATAAGTTGGGAACCCCTGCACTGATTAACTTCGAATTTGTGACATTAATTAGGGTAAAACTTCCTCTTTAATATGACATTGGTTCCTTGTATTTGCCACGCCTACTTTGGTAAATAATTGCAAATAACTGAATTTGAAGTAAAATAATTGAATTTGAAGTAAAACTAGGTGTATTTCAATAAGTAGGGGGCGTGGCTATAAAACTTCACATAAATTGGAAAGTAGACATTAGACCCTTTACAGAGGTACCAATTTTTTTTAAATCGGCCATGTTGTTCCTTAGATATAAGCGTTTGAATTATTTAATGATTTTTGGACAATACAACCCGTAAGTTGGGAACCGCTGCACAAAATTTTTTCGGATTTATTTCATTTTGTAGACAATAACGTGTATTTTGTATTTCAATAATTCTTTTGCTTATCACAATGTCATTTGAAAGTAATATTAAAAAAGTACGTGTATTTTTTTGGGTAGTGGGCGTGGCACAAATGTTTTACCACAGAAAAAAAGTAGATTTCCGCCCCTTTTCATTGGTACCAATCTTGTTAAAATCGGTCCAGGCGTTCACGAGTTATAAGCATTTTTAGAAAAACAAAGAAAATCCACCTTCTGTTGCGCCTGGGCTCCTGGTGAAAAATTGAAAATTTTGTTAAGTACAAAAATAACAACAACCACAAGGAAAATTTAACTTTTTTAGTTTTGCTTATAACTCGGGAACGCATGGACCGATTTACTTCAAACTGGTTTTGTTTTTTAGGGCAAGATGTCTACTTTTATTTGGTATAAAATAATATGCTTTGCCACGCCCACTTTAGTAAATAAACCTTCAATAACTAAATGAAAACAGAAAAGTAAGTATACTTCAACAGCTAGTGGGCGGGGCTACAAAATTTTACATGAATTGGAAAGTAGACATTAGACCCTTTACAGAGGTACCAATTTTTTTAAATCGGCCATGTTGTTCCTTAGATATAAGCGTTTGAAATATAAGGTCATTTTTGAAAACAATTACGCATAAGTTGGGAACCCCTGCACTGATTAACTTCGAATTTGTGACATTAATTAGGGTAAAACTTCCTCTTTAATATGACATTGGTTCCTTGTATTTGCCACGCCTACTTTGGTAAATAATTGCAAATAACTGAATTTGAAGTAAAATAATTGAATTTGAAGTAAAACTAGGTGTATTTCAATAAGTAGGGGGCGTGGCTATAAAACTTCACATAAATTGGAAAGTAGACATTAGACCCTTTACAGAGGTACCAATTTTTTTTAAATCGGCCATGTTGTTCCTTAGATATAAGCGTTTGAATTATTTAATGATTTTTGGACAATACAACCCGTAAGTTGGGAACCGCTGCACAAAATTTTTTCGGATTTATTTCATTTTGTAGACAATAACGTGTATTTTGTATTTCAATAATTCTTTTGCTTATCACAATGTCATTTGAAAGTAATATTAAAAAAGTACGTGTATTTTTTTGGGTAGTGGGCGTGGCACAAATGTTTTACCACAGAAAAAAAGTAGATTTCCGCCCCTTTTCATTGGTACCAATCTTGTTAAAATCGGTCCAGGCGTTCACGAGTTATAAGCATTTTTAGAAAAACAAAGAAAATCCACCTTCTGTTGCGCCTGGGCTCCTGGTGAAAAATTGAAAATTTTGTTAAGTACAAAAATAACAACAACCACAAGGAAAATTTAACTTTTTTAGTTTTGCTTATAACTCGGGAACGCATGGACCGATTTACTTCAAACTGGTTTTGTTTTTTAGGGCAAGATGTCTACTTTTATTTGGTATAAAATAATATGCTTTGCCACGCCCACTTTAGTAAATAAACCTTCAATAACTAAATGAAAACAGAAAAGTAAGTATACTTCAACAGCTAGTGGGCGGGGCTACAAAATTTTACATGAATTGGAAAGTAGACATTAGACCCTTTACAGAGGTCCCAAAGTTTTTTAAATCGGCCATGTTCTTCCTTAGTTAGAAGCGTTTGAAATATAAGGTCATTTTTGAAAACAATTACGCATAAGTTGGGAACCCCTGCACTGATTAACTTCGAATTTGTGACATTAATTAGGGTAAAACTTCCTCTTTAATATGACATTGGTTCCTTGTATTTGCCACGCCTACTTTGGTAAATAATTGCAAATAACTGAATTTGAAGTAAAATAATTGAATTTGAAGTAAAACTAGGTGTATTTCAATAAGTAGGGGGCGTGGCTATAAAACTTCACATAAATTGGAAAGTAGACATTAGACCCTTTACAGAGGTACCAATTTTTTTTAAATCGGCCATGTTGTTCCTTAGATATAAGCGTTTGAATTATTTAATGATTTTTGGACAATACAACCCGTAAGTTGGGAACCGCTGCACAAAATTTTTTCGGATTTATTTCATTTTGTAGACAATAACGTGTATTTTGTATTTCAATAATTCTTTTGCTTATCACAATGTCATTTGAAAGTAATATTAAAAAAGTACGTGTATTTTTTTGGGTAGTGGGCGTGGCACAAATGTTTTACCACAGAAAAAAAGTAGATTTCCGCCCCTTTTCATTGGTACCAATCTTGTTAAAATCGGTCCAGGCGTTCACGAGTTATAAGCATTTTTAGAAAAACAAAGAAAATCCACCTTCTGTTGCGCCTGGGCTCCTGGTGAAAAATTGAAAATTTTGTTAAGTACAAAAATAACAACAACCACAAGGAAAATTTAACTTTTTTAGTTTTGCTTATAACTCGGGAACGCATGGACCGATTTACTTCAAACTGGTTTTGTTTTTTAGGGCAAGATGTCTACTTTTATTTGGTATAAAATAATATGCTTTGCCACGCCCACTTTAGTAAATAAACCTTCAATAACTAAATAAAAACAGAAAAGTAAGTATACTTCAACAGCTAGTGGGCGGGGCTACAAAATTTTACATGAATTGGAAAGTAGACATTAGACCCTTTACAGAGGTCCCAAAGTTTTTTAAATCGGCCATGTTCTTCCTTAGTTAGAAGCGTTTGAAATATAAGGTCATTTTTGAAAACAATTACGCATAAGTTGGGAACCCCTGCACTGATTAACTTCGAATTTGTGACATTAATTAGGGTAAAACTTCCTCTTTAATATGACATTGGTTCCTTGTATTTGCCACGCCTACTTTGGTAAATAATTGCAAATAACTGAATTTGACGTAAAATAATTGAATTTGAAGTAAAACTAGGTGTATTTCAATAAGTAGGGGGCGTGGCTATAAAACTTCACATAAATTGGAAAGTAGACATTAGACCCTTTACAGAGGTACCAATTTTTTTTAAATCGGCCATGCTCTTCTATAAATAGAAGCGTTTGAAATATAAGGTAATTTTTGGAAACAACTTTCCATAAATTGAGAACCCGTGCACTAATATTGTCGTACTTAGAAAATTTTCAATTTTTCACTAGGAGCCCAGACGCAACAGAAGGTGTATTTTCTTAATTTTTCTAAAAACGCCTCGTGAACACCTGCATCGTTGTATAGGGACTGAAGTCTATTTTTTTGTAATGAAAAATATTTTGCGTATATGTTTTTTACTTCTAGCTTCACTTGGCCAAAAAGCTAAAAGATTATAAAAATAGAAAGTATACATTTTATTCTACAAAATGAAAAATCCGAAATTTAGTGCAGGGGTTCCCATGTTGTTTCTAGCTATTATTTTAAACGTTTATATCTAGGGAAGGAGTTGGCCGATTTTAATATGTTAGGCAACTTGCTACGCCCATTTTAGTAGCAAGTTTTGCTTTTGTAACCACAAAAGCAAAATATATTTTGAAAAAGTAGGTAATTGGAAATCAATTTTCTGCCCCTTATTGTTGTTACAAAATTAACCGAAACTGTCGTAATCTTTGCATTTTGGCATTCCATTGAAATCAAACGTAAAGAGTAATAGCGAAAGTCATGAAAATAACATAAATTGTAATAATTAAAGTAATTTATTAAATATTAATAATTTTTTTTAAATGTGTTGTACGCGCGTTGATATTAACAAATATCAAAAGAAATCCTTGTAAAATTTGTGTATTTTTAAAAATTTTTTATTTTATTCATATTTTTTATACTATAAGATATCTAATATTTTGGATGAATATGAATACGATTAGATTGTTAATACAATCAATAAGAAATAATGAAATCAAGAAAGGACGAAGAATTCTAACATAATGTAACATATGTTAAATATAAGCAAAGAAAATTTACCAGTAAAAAAATCGATAATTAAACTAAAAAAACATCGAAAGAAGAATAAACCATATATTTAAGATAAAAAAAACTAAGTTTTCGCCCTTTTTTTGAGTGAAACAACCCAATCAATTATGTAATAAGTTTATAAAGCTACTAGAAACTTGTTAAGCATATAACTTTTATTTAAATTGAAAGAAAGATAATAGCAAATAAGGAGGCGTACGCAATTCCAATTTCAATATAAATATATCTAAAAAAAGAAGGCATAGATAATTTACTTGTTTTCTCTGGAGTGTAGTGCTTTTAAATTTTTTCATATTTTCATTCATTTCTTTATATTACATTGGTTTTTTCTTTGATCATATTCTTCCTCAATTTGTTATAACTATGTATCTCTTTCATGGTATGAAATAATTTTGTACGAATGCGTTTGATATTATTGTTTTGCAATATTAAAATTCTCTGTTTTACATAAAATATTAACTTTAAAATGGACAAAAAAATTAGCCGATATTAGTTTAATAAGATTCAAATAAAATTAAATAAAGTAAATACAAAAAGTGAAATAAAAAAAGAAAACAGTAAAGCACTTCTTTCTTAAACATAAGTTATAAATTTCTTATATTATTGGGAGAGAGGAGAATGGAGTATTTTAAATTAAAGCTTTCTGCATTTTATAGTAAGTCAATGACGCACGCGGAGAACAAAATTTTCCTTCAATTCAGCATTTTTTCCGCGATTTTTTGTTTTATTTTATATACAATAAAATAATATAACTAATTTTTCTAACAAAGGTTGTATTGTTGTTATTTCTCTTACAGAGTTTTTTCTCTTTTGATTAGATATATTATTTAAGGCATTACAAATTAAATGAATTTAATAAAAGAATTGTCATAAAATTGAAAACAAAAAAAAAAAAAAGAAAAATTGAAAAAAGACATATAATGGAATATAAAATTGTGGAATTATGATATTGTAAAATAAACAATAGTAAACAATACAATAGCATAATAAAAATATTATGAGCACTGAATATTTTTTTTTGAAATTTATGTATATTTTTGGAGATTATTGGGTATTGAATTTCACATTATATTCGTGATTATCACAAGATCTTCAACAAAAATAAGCTTTTTCTAGGCTACAGGAATGGATGGAAATTATAACGTTAAATACAGACTTTTATAGATACATATAAAAAAATAAATAAATAACGACAAAATATAAACTAAAAAAAAAATCATAATTATTGCAACATAATTTTTGTATGCTTCTCTTTGTTATTGCGCTATACATTTCTTTAATATAATTAATATTATAATTAGTAATTATAATTAAAGTAATTTATAAAATAGAAATTAATTTCATGTATGCTTATTATTCGCATTCATTCATAATTAACTCCTTTCTTTATATAACAATCAGTGGCATTTTATGCAACAACTAAACGAAAAGATAAACATAAAAGCAAGAATTATAAATAGAGAAAAAAATTATTCATTAATTAATATAATCATTTAATATGAATTCACTTATTTGCCGTTTCGCTTTACTTCGCCTATTTTATGCATTCTACAATTTTTCGTTTTTGTGTGCATTTTCTTTTGCTTTTTTGTTTTCTCATATGCCTTTCTGTTTTTTTCTTGTTCATTTTTTTAACTTTTCTATTATTTTTCATTACGTTTTAAGTTACACGAGAGAATAAATTGCAATTACTATGAAAATATGTTTTACTTGTCGCACTTTCTAATTAATTAATTAATTAATAATTAATACAAATATTAGCTTATGATTTTAAAATAAATTTTCTTAGTATTTATATTATGCTGTTGCTGTTGCTGTTGCTGTTGCTCTTACTGTCGCTGATACAAACTTTGCTGCTTACATTATTTCTGATTTTTTGTTTTTTACTTGTCCTTATCTGTTTCGGCAGCAGCTATTGGTTTTTTAGTGCCTAAGGGAATGGCTGCTTTAATTCTAATTATAATGATAAAGCACAAAAGTATAAAGTATTAACTAATTTGGTATTATGAAAAAATTAATTAATATGGATTAGTTTTAAATTATAACTTTACTGAATAATTAATAGTTAAATTAAATTAATTAATTAATTTATTATATTAATTAATTAACTAAATGCTAATTAATTAATACGTTTAATTAATTAATAGTTTAATCATAATTAGTTACTCGATTGAGTTAATTAGTTTAAATAATTAGTTCATTAATTCTTATAATTAATAATAATATTGTTAATTGAAAAGTATTATTATTCTCTCAATTACTTAAAACAATTAATTACTTTGATTAATAAATTAGTAATTAATGAAATTTGTGCATGAAATGAAATAACAATAAATAAAAATATATGAGAAAACTTACTTTTCGGTGAGTTCAGCTACTTTGTTTCTGGCTAAATCTAAATATGTATCAATCGATTGTTTATTATTCTCATAGACCTTGGGCAGAGTAAATAGCGAAACAAAAGCCATTAAGACCAGAGTCATGCCATTAAACCAAGCGCCAATATATGTCATAACGCATAAAATAACGCTAAATTTAATTGAATCAACCAAATCTTCAACCAAAAATAATCGCCGCATCTCCGATATAAAACCATTTAAATGGGCAACAGCAATACCAGTTATATGCTGCACTTTATCCTGTGACAATGTCAAATCATATTCTAAATATTCTCTATATAAAAAGATATGAACAATATAAAAATAAATATTATGAAATATATTATATTTGAAATTTATATGTAAATATATTTGAGACTACTTCAAACAATTATTAAGGAACTTACTTAAATGGATGGCCATCAGATGTTTTTTGTATGGCCTGCATTACCGATTTATAAATTCTGAAAGCAATCGTGCCGCACAATACCATAAGTGATAGATAAGCAAATACACTGATGACAGAGAAACATGAAATGGCTAAGAGTGTTATTAGACCAACACCGAATACCACGCTTGATTTTTTCACATCACGCCAATAAATTAATGATTCCACTGGAAGAAAAAAGAATTTTTTTAATTATAAAATTACATAGAAAATTACATAGAATGATAAAATTTACATCAAAAAAAAAAGAAAGAAAGAAAAAAAGAAATACTTAAAAAAATCTGGTTCAATTATACATAAATGTTATATTTATTATATTATTATATTTACATAAATTTTATATTTCAAGATTTGGAAGTTTTTCAAAAAACACAATTTATTGAACCACAGTTTGCACTGGATTGCATTTACAAAAAATTTCATTTTTAATAACTAATAATTTAATTATATTAAAATAATTTTTGAATTTTTAACTTTCTTTATTTCACATTTAACATTCGAAGAAAACATTCAAGAAAAGCAGTGAGTCAGGGGAACTCAAAATGGTTACATACCTGACTAATAAAACGTAACATAAAAAGAAAAATTCTTTGTTTAATAATTAAGAACTTGATATAAAAAAGCATAATTCTTATCTCTCATTTTGAAACAATTCTCTCAATCTTAGTATCACTCTCTTTATACTCTTAATAGAAATATTTCTTGTTTCATTCTTAGCCACGTTGCCGTAAGGCGCGTATTTGTATTTCATT
Organism: Melophagus ovinus; assembly: GCA_023089585.1. Classification (NCBI taxonomy): domain Eukaryota; kingdom Metazoa; phylum Arthropoda; class Insecta; order Diptera; family Hippoboscidae; genus Melophagus; species Melophagus ovinus. The sequence continues at coordinate 2,302,596 of JAKKIB010000181.1, read as the reverse complement.
TTTGATGAAATGCATGGCTTTCTTGACGTTTGCAATAAAGAATGTTAATAAAATAACAAAACGTGTTGAATGAATGTGTATACAATTTTTATATGCATGTAAAATTTTTGCAAAGGCTTCATATTCATATTTAGCAATATTTCAATATATAAATATAACAATATTTTAATTAATTTATATGTCACATTTCTTGTATTTTATTTTTAATATAACTTTACATTAAAAAGTCTATGTTTCTATTTCTTTCTTTTCCTATTTTTTACTTTTCATTTTCCTTCTTTTTCTTGCAATATTTTTTGGAGCAACATCGCCTTTTTACCTGGCCCTCTTTCGGGTAATTTTTGATTATGATTAAACGAATTATTACGTGAAAATTTTTTACCACCAGCCATTTCTTTGTTTGTTTTACTTCTTGTGTTCTTTTCTTTTTTTGAAATGTACATCAAAATTTAATTGAATTTATTTCCTTTCTTTTTTTGAATGTAACGTGTATTTGGCGCCAAATAAATTGTATTAAAACTTTCAATATGCGCAGTAAAATTAGTTTCAATATTATTTAATAACACGTAACAGTGACACAGCAGATCGCTTTTTTTTTTTAAATACAAACGAGTTCAACGTGTTTAATGTCCACGTAAAGACTGACAGACCACCAGCCTGAAACGTACGTTCACATTAGATTTGTATTTTATTTTACTTAAATTGGGTTGTTGTAGCTTAAACCATAAATAAAAGTATAAAGAGGAAAAAATTTTTATGTACGTCAAAAAAAGAGAAAAATGCAAAAAAAAAAAAAAAAAAAACAAAATCCGAAACCGAAACTGATACCAAAATTGTAGAAGCTGAAAAAATATCTACCGCATGCTAAGAGACAATACCATCATATAAGTGAACTAAAATGTGTTACGCGTTTCTCATTCTAAAATTGGTGTGCTGTATGGTTGTTTGACTAGAAGTTACTTATTAAAGAGAGATCTAGATCATTGTTGAATTACGCACTTTGAAGGTATGTTCAATTGATGTATAGATTTGAAAATGCATAAAAATTTCTTATCTTAACAACTGGCCTTAACAATTTTTTTTACTCCCCGATTTGAGTTCTTCAAGAATCCAAGATATTAAAGTGTTTTACTTGTTTAATAACCGATCAACATTTAAGCTCTTTTAGTTATTACTTTTATTCTATATCAAAATCCTTGAAAATGCTTTATTCAAAGTGACTTGAGTTGAAAATGGATTAAAAATCTTTTATGTTAACCAAAATCGCACTTTTTGTAATTTCAAAGCTTTACAAAAGGTTTATGTCCCAAGTGGGCATGATGATTCAATTACTAATTTCACTTAATACGTTATAGAAAACTGTCATAGGAAAATAAGCGTGTCCATTTCATTATAGTTCAAATTTACTTGTTTTAGTTTTAGATGATTAATTTTATTACAAAATGTCTCACTAAAACGAAGCTTAGTGGGCCCCTTTCAAATAAATCTGCTACCATTTTATTTGGTTAGCTTTAAAGAGATATTTTTAGTCTATTTAGGCATTGAGAGCTTTCAATTATATAAAAATTCCTATATTACGAGTTTTTATTCACAAACAGTAACTCTCTCTCTCTGTATAGAATTATAATATAAATATGTAAATTGAATGTAATAAAACTGAATGTAAACAAGATCTGTTTATTTTGTTCAATTATTGCTCACCCACTCAAAATCAAAACAAAAACGTAACAGAAGAAAGAGTAAGAGCCAGATCGGAAGTTATTAGAGAGGCGCATTTAAATAGTTTAAGAATATTATTTAAAGAGTTATTTTAAGAGACATCATAAAATCACATAACACTCAATTTTCGTCTCTTTACGTTAAGCTCTTAATTGTAATACTTAAAAGGCTCCCATTACCAAGAGATTACAATTCTATATTAAACGCAATATATATGAAGAAATCGAATTCGATGAAATCTAATAAATGATTTCATCGAATTGGCGGCGACGATATTTTTTTTTTTTATCCCAAAAACAACGCATTTTGTGAAAATGTTTAGGAATATAAAGTGTGATATTTAAGTTTGCCAAAAGTTGATAGTCTAAATATGATCATACATTTTTTGTAGACCAAAGAAATGGAATGAAATTTTGGGAGATTCTAGACTTGAAATATATTTAAAAAAGGCCTAACAGCTACATTAACAAAGGTTTTATTGGATAATGCTTTACTTAATAATTGCTTGAGACAAATGATATGAATTTTTATAGATGCGTAGAATATAAGAATTTATTATTAATCATGCACAAGCCACAACTTATACATAATTTATAGATAGATAGTAATGGCTATTGTGAAATGTTTTAATTGATATTAACAGCTGACAGCTGTTTGTTAATATGCACAAAACCTAGGACAAGGCTGGATATGACAGCAGCAGTCTATGTTTAACTCATACACACGTTTCTCTTGAATTAATTATTTTTGTTATAACCATTAATTAATTAACTTAACAATTTGACGCAGATATTTTTGATCAAAATATTTGAATTCAGTCAATCGATTTAGTGAGAATTTAAACTTTACAACGATATAGAAATTTGTCTTCTAGTTCTTTAGAGATTTGTTTTCTTCTGGTCCTTATTATATTGGAGGTAGCAATTTTTGCATTGGCCAAAAAAAAAAGGAAAAAGATTGGAAACTTAATTGAATTTTTCAATTCAATTTCAATTTGGAAAAATGTTCAAAACGGTCAACAAAGTAATGTTTGAACCAGGGACAGATCTCTGTTTAAAGATAAAAATTTATTATATCTTAGAAGGTATTTCTCTATAAAGGACAACATTAACTGCATCAGCTTAAAATTCTGCAACTTTCAATTCTTATTGAAAATGAAATAAATCGATAAATTGAACAAATCCCAAATAACAGTCTCCCTTTCAATGTGTGAAAGCATTTACATATGTCATATATAGATATGTAAATTGTAGATTATGTGAATAGTACAAAAAAAATACAATACGCAATTACAAGAAGAAGCAACAACAAATACTTAAAGAATAATTGAATAATTGTTTTTTTACTGGTTTTGTATTTTGGCATCACGCCTACTACTTACACGTTTCACGATCAAGCGGCATATTAACTATTTCTTTAAAAAGTGCCAAAAATTCTTGCACTTGCTCTAAGGCAGCCATTTCTTTGTATTTTTCTTTGCCTTTGTTTTCTTTTTCTAGTTGTTTGCTTTTTTTTTTATATATACTTTTATTTTGCTTTTTGCTTTTTGCTTTTCTTTTCTGCTTTTACTTTTATTGTTGTTGTTATTATTCTTAGCTTATTTTAAATTATTAATTTACGCTGCATGCCAAATAAAAAACGCACTTTTGACAAAACATAAAGTAATTATTTTTAAACGTGATGTTTAAAAAAAATATTAGAAAATTTAACACAAAGTAAAATAATTAGACCCGTAATTAAACGAAATGAATAAGTTTAAAACAAAGACAAGGAAAACAAAAATTCAGTTCAAAATAAATTAAATACAAAGTTGAGTACGGAGCTAAAAATCGACTAGAAAAAAAGTTTATTGAGAGGGCTCGTTAACACAACTGTTGCTTGTGAATATAGATGAGCAACTAATTTAAAGGGGGGCACGTTTCGGAATCTTACTACGACATTCAATTTTCTTATCATATAGAGCTCTATACGCACAAACACACACACGCATTATTCTGTTTACGTGTACTGAGAATTGTATTAGGTGCGACAAAGAGAAATTAGAACGAACTGTCTCAAAATGCGGCTTTATTTAACTCATCTTGTACTCAAAAAAAAATAAAAAATAAAAAAATAAACAAAAAACAAAAAAAACCCATAAAACGGGGAGACAAAAAAGAAAAGAAATTATTGTAAATAAATATAGCTCAAAGTTTTGGCATAGAGAAAATAATTATAAATAAATAAGGTTGGCGGCTTTCTAATTTCTTTGATTTAGATGACTTTCGTTAAAATTAAAGTCGAAATTTATTAGCAAATGAGATTAATGAGATTAAAAATCTCATTAATTAAAAAGCAAATTACTTTTTTGAAAAATTAATTTAAGTTAAATTTTTTAAAAACTGCTTGGAGAATTATTCGCTATTTGCTATTTTCACTTAGTGAAAATTTTCAGTTCGGTGTTGCCATCTACGTCTTGTCTTTGTCGGTTCGTTTCTTGAGCCATGATGAAAGACTTTTATAATCTTAAAAGGCAAATTTCAAAAAATACCTTGGAAATTAAATACATGAACAGAAAGGTATATGGAAAGTTATGGGTAAAGTTTTTTTTATATTAAGACGCATTTCGAAACTTATATACAAAAGATGCAAAGATCTTAAAATGCATTTTTTTTGTCAATTTATTTCATCAGTTATAAACAGACATCTCATGAAGTTTTCGTATACTTATTTAAGGCTCAACGGCCTTTTGAGAATTGCTACGAGTAAGTCATGCCTATATGTCGGTTATGCTGTCAGAATAGTCTGCCTGATGGTGGAAAATTACAAAACTCGATTTCAATCATTTGTTTTGGCAACTTTCATTTTTCATTTTTTATAATTTTTATGGCTACAAAACTTTATTCATTTCATGGCACGAACTAATCGAGCTATATATATATATATATATATATATATATATATATATATATATATATATATATTTATATAGTTGAGTGAATTTCAGGTAAACTATTATTTTCACATTTCTTTTTTTAATTACATAATATTTGTATTAGCGTAGACATAGGCAACCATAATATTAGGTCAAAATAAATAATTTTTGTTGAAATGTTATTGTTATTGTTGTTGTTCTAGGTTATTATAAACAATCTCTGCATGGGACGCATTTTCAAGATTTTTATTTATAAAAATTACATTTGAATTTTTTTTTTGCTTAATTTTTCTTTTTGTTTTTCACTATTTTTTTTATGATATCACAAAATCTCTAAGGCAAATAGAATAAAATTAAATACACAAGAGTAGAAGAATATGAAATAAAGATAGAGCGAGGAAAATGTATACAATGGAAAATCGAAGAAAACACCAAAAAGACAAAATCAAAAGAAAAAGGCACGGCTTTTATGAGAAACACAAAACAGACACAGGACAGAACGTTTTTGCTTTGTCGAAACTATTTGACAAACTAAAAGGGAAGAAATTATCTAAAAATTGCAAATTTATACAAAATATTTAATGACATTTCTGATGAAATCTCTTTACACAAATACATTGTATATATATATATACATATATATATACACTTGTATATATATATATATATATATACAAGTGTGTGTATGTTTGTGTGGATAAGAGACTAATATTTTTTCTTTTCTTTTTACGATAAATAGAAAAGCAAACGGCAGTAGCATTCATTATTTTACTAAAGCAACAATTTCTATATTAATCGTTATGTGCGCTTAACTTGTGTAAAATTATCAGAATAGTTTTGACAGTTTTATTAACAAAACAAAACAACAAATTCTATCAAGGCTACCAAAAAAAAAAAAAAAAAAAAACTTCATTCTTGCAGGGTTATCGATTTTTCTACAATTTTCTTCTTTTCAATTTCAACCTTCCTCCAACAACATTTGGTTGGAGGAAAATGGCACAAATGAAATTTAAATGAATATTCCACTTAAATTTTTATTAAACATTGCCTTCAATCTAGAATTATTAAGTTGGGTAAATGGCATTTTGAATTTGCCATGAAGGCATAAAAATAATAATAATTTTGGCCAAGACCATTAAGATTTCTATGAGTGTTTTAAACTTCAATGTTTAAGGCCATAAAATCACCCTTTTTTTATTAATTTATTTGTTGATTTTTGTAGAACGGGGAAACTACCATAACTTCAAAAAGTTTCGAAGTTATTATCCAAATGTCAATTTTACATAAGGTCTAAAACATAAGGCTTCAAAAGAAGTCCGTTAAGGAATGATTTGAAAAGTTGTTTGCTTACTTTCTTCTAAGACTTTGAGTAGATTTTGTCTTTGCTTTTTAAAAGACTAATTTTGTATAAAATTCTTTATCAAAGAAATAAAAAGACTGGATCGCACTAAATTTAATTTAAATTCTCATGAATTGGATGTGAAAGTTTAAGGAGTATTTTTTGTAAATGAAAAGTTATGGGAGATTTAGTCAAAAAAATACCATCATACAGTGCAATTTTGACCAATTCTACATAACAGGCCTCAGAATTTGACATAAATCTTTGTGAAGAAAAAAAAAAAACGAGAAAATAATAAAAGAGAAAAAAACTTCTATAGCGCAGAAAGTTTATGATAAAGTTAATGAACTATAATCTAAAAAGAATGTATTGTATTGTACTTGAAAGTATCGATTATGGGCACACTTTATTTTATTATTATGCTATTATTTACTTGACTTTAAGAACTGACTTTTATGCAAAGTCATTCAACTGTACTAAATTCTTATCAATAGCCCTCAGTATTTTCTTTTTTACACTTTTCTTTTGTTTTATTCTTCTGTATTAATAAGTCTCAGAGTAAAAAATTATGAGGGGATAATTGGTAAAAATGTAGACAACATCATCTAGATAGATTTATACATATATATAAAGTTCATACTTTCGTCTACATACATTTCTCATTTCTTTGCAATTTCATTTGTTTTTTCTATGCTATAACATGAACTGAACTGAATGTTTGAAAATAATATGAAATCACATGTAAAAGAAGAAACGAAACAACAACATTTAAGGTAAATATCTAAAATTAGTATTATTTTGTGTGCATTACACATCGTACAGAGTGGCAACAATAGAAAATTATAAACATTTTTCTTGTTAATTATATATCCCCACGCAAATATATGTAAAAAAGAAATAAAAAACAAAATATCATTGGTTGTGTTTTGGCGATCAGTCAAGGGAGTAATTATGTTGTACTTATATAGCAAGCAAATAATTAAAGAGCTTTATAGTCCATTGGAGTCAACTTTTATATACCCTACATGCTTAATGCTTAATGTGAATGAAAGATTAGACATGTAAATTATAAGCAAAAATTACAATTTTTAAGGTATTTGAAAAATACGTTATAGGGCAGAAGGTCCACAGCATCCATCGATCTAAAACAAATTAGGAATATATGCTTATTATACCGCAATATTTTGATGGGCCGCATATACTTAAAATACATTCAAATTTGCGAGTTTTTACAACAAATGTGTTTTAAAAAAATAATTATATGAAGAATGGTCATAACACTGGTCCAATCCGTATCATTTTTTCATAAGCTTAGTGCTTGCATCAAAAAACGTCTGCGGGCTAAATTTTGTAAAAATTTCTTTTGAAATTGTAATCTAACGCTTGCTAAGACATCAACAAAGCTTTATGGAATAATGGACGAAGAAACGGAAATGCCAGACTTAAATCAATTCGGAAAGTATTTCTGAATTGAATGTTATAATAAAAGTAGGGTTTATCTCAATTTCATTTGAATGTTACAAACATTTGCACAAATTTATAATACCATATACCACACAGGTGGTGCAGAGCATAAATAAATATTGCTTAAATTTTGTACTTGGTGTAATTTTCGCCAGCAATAAAAGTTCTGTTGTAGTGATTTCTTGTTTTAAGAAAATACTTTAAGTATTAAATCTTATTATGTTGCTGTTAATATACCTTGTTGCAATTTAATAGAATATTCGAATTGTTTATTGTTGCCAAGAGTTGCTCTCCTAATAAAATGAAAACTTTTTAATTTAATTTTGAGTCTCCAATAAATAAATAATTAAATGGGCCTCAAATTAAGTGATTTATGTAAATTACGCGTGCTGAACTCCTTTAAAATATTCAAGTCCTCAATAACTAGTTTAGTAAAATACAAAAGGACTGAACCCAATTGTTATGCTGTTTATTGCATCATTATCACAATCACAAAGAAAATATCAAGAGTCTAACGCGAAGTATAAATCGAATAAATTATTTTAACGCATGAAATTGAAGTGAACTAATTTAAATTGAATTGAATTGTGATGAAACGGAAGTGAAAATTTCTTTGTATTACTTTATTTATTTAAAGCTTTGTAAATAAAACATAAGAACTTGAGAGACCTTATTCCACAATAATTTTCTATGTAATTTATGTATATTTATACAAAATTGATTCAATATTGTAAGAAAAAAAAAAAGAAAATTCATTACCCTATTAAGTGTACCATTCACAATAATGACATAATGAGGAAGGTTAATAAACTCTAATGATTTAATTTAATATTAACTAAGTGATGAATGGAACTTCTATAAAATAAAAATTCTGGATATTTGGCTTCCATGTAAAGCGCTGATTGCTATAAATAAGTTCTTCACATGGCGATATATATTCATATACCCATGCATATGTTGTGTATGTCTGCGTCTGTGTGTATTTGAATCTAAAAAAAAAAACTTGCAATGTTTATTTTTGCACTATCTAAATTTTTAATGTTTTATTAACATGGAAACTCAACAGCGGCCTCTTGCTATTTGCCGTTGTTGTTGTTTTGTTGTCTACTCAGTTTACCACTGTTCTTACTATTTGTATTTTTGATTATTTTGATTTGTTTGCTTTAATTAATTATGTTGAAATTAAGTCAAGTCTAGGCTTTTAAAAAAAATGTATTGAAAGGAATCCACACATTTATCAAAAAAAAAAAATGCTTTTGCTTCATTTTTTCCTTTTCTGTTTTTTTTTTGATGGTAGAAATATTTCCACCTTAACGCTTCGCTAATTACAATAACAAGCATATTAATAATAATTATTTGGAAATGTTTCATGTAAGCAAGAAATTGAGCACAAAACTTCAAATCAATAACGTTTGCAATATAAATTGCTGTAATTTCGACAAGACGACACTAAATATTACTAGACCGTAGATTGTACATTTTAGTCGATAATATAAACTACACATTAATATAAAGGTTTTTATATACTTATATATTTATGTAGATATTTGCTAAGTGAATACGAATCATTACATTTTGATTAATATATAAATGAAAAGACTAATTTCATTTCCAAAATGACTGTACTTCTGCCATAAGATAAACAATTTAAACTAACTATTTAGCAAATAAGTATGTTATTGGTTGAAACAGACAAATAAATATGCTACATTTTTTTTGTCTTATTCTAATTAAAATGTTAAGAATATTATTTAAAAATCATTCAGTAGACTAGATTAGATTAGAGAGAAAGACTTTATTGGAATAGAATACTACAATAAATGAGTTCCAAAAAAAAGGATTCAAGGTTTCTTAAGTAAATGAATTTAAAGCTACACATTTTTTTCAACTTCTTTTAGAGATTTAAGATGAAAGATTATTAATCCTAAACAATTGCAACTCCTTTATTTCTTAAGACAAAATACGGTCGTATTAGGAAAAAAATGTCTATAAAAATGCGAAAAAATGGACAGATTAGATAGAGAGGCTTAAATCAAATACGAAATTTTTTTTCTAAGCTGTAAAGGATGACTATAAATATTGCAATAAAATTTCCATTATCAAAACTCCACTTAAAAAATTCTGTAGATAGGATGATAACTCAAAGAATGATCTATTTTCTGTAGAATTCATACTTAAGTCAAAAATTGCCGTCTGCATTATATATTAAATATAATATATATTATATATTACATATTAAATATATAATAATAATAATATAATATGTATATTATATATTAAATATATACAAATGGACAGATAAATCCAAATTGCTTGAGTTTTAAATGAAAAACTTCCATTTTATATCTTACAATTTCCTAGAAAAATTGAAGCTACGGGCACAAAAAAACAGTTAACTTTGTTTTTTTTTTTTTTTGAAAGGCACATATTGTAATTAGAACTTTACACACTCTTTTACAAATATTGTACAATGTAAAACATGACACTTGAAATGTAATTTTCGAAATATGAGAATTGCTCATTAATTCTAATAAAATATAAAATGAGACTTTCTCTCATTATAATATTAAAGAGAATTGATTAATATTTCTACTCTCACGTTTAGAATGAAAGGTAGAAAAAAAGAAGAAAGAGTATGCTTATGCGTGAGTGTGTGTGTATGCATGAGTGCGCGAGTATAAAAAAGGGAGAGTAATATATATTATGATTTTTCTATACTACACCATTAATTAATAGGAGAAATTATAGATTTAAAAGTTTACCATACTTTTAGGATCAGCATAATTCATTAGTATATGAATGAATTATAGAGAAATGAAGAGTTAGCGTTTACTTAGTTCTTTTGTTAAGAAATTTGTAGAATTCATGTATTAATAATAGAAATTTAAAGTTATTAATTTTTGAATTTCTTACCTTGTGGATGTAGGCGTTCTGGCTTGAACCAAGCATCTGAAAGTAGTAGTTTTTTTTTTTTTTTTTTTTTGGATAGAAAAGAACAATAGTTTGTTAGTAAGTTGAAAAAAGCATACAAAGAAATAAAAGAAATATTAATTTTCTACTAAGAGAAAACATAACTAAAAAGCAAGAATTTTTATAATAAGCCCATTTCCTTATATATCAAGCAATGCATATTATATCAATTAGATTGTTTAGAGAGTTCGTGATAAACTCAGTAAAAGACGTGCTTATGTAAATATATTATATTACTAGATGTAGACTACTTTAAAAGCCACAAACTTATTGAACAATTTGTATTAGAAATGTTTATTATATATTATTTAATAAGTTGGTAGTGCAATAAATATTTGTTGGTTTTTTTTTCATTTGGTTACAAAATTTTTATATTGAATTTTTACAAATCTATGCCAATACTTAATGGAGATCCCAAAAGAAAAGAATCGCCCCTGTAATAAATTTTATTTCTGCCAACTGAGTAATTTTATTAGATAAGACAAAATTAATCAATAAATAAAATAAGTTGTTGAATAAGTTGAAAGGACACAACATTTTTTGCCAAATATTTCTATAAACTTATTGACTTATTAAACCTTACACCTTGGCATTTTATACTTATTGAAGATTCATTTGATAAAATTGTTTTGCTTATGATATTTTGTTAGATTTTTTAAAATATTTTTCCATTTTATTTTATTTTTGTTTGATTAACACAACTTACTAGGATCTAACAGAGAACAAATTAAATGACTCTTTTTAAAAATGCCATTTTGTTGAGCTGGTTCACCCACGGTATCCATTTTCTTGTTATTTCTTAAGAATTATTAAGAATTATTTATGTTGTAGATTTGTTTTTTAAATGTTTTCAGATATTTTTCACGTTTTTATTTCTGTATTTTGTTTCTTTTCCAAAAAGCTACCAGAAATTTAAAAGTTTTATATTGATTTTGGAAATACGAAATTAGGAAATTTGTGAAACAAAAAAAAAAAAAAGAAAAAGTAAAACTCTCATTAATCAATACATGACACAACTAAAGTACTGAAGTACAATTAAAAATAAAAAAATTATATATAACAAGTGAAGAAAAGTAGTAGACAGAATAAGTGTCAAATTTTAAAAATCACCACACACAGACACACTTACAAAACACCCAAAAATAGAAAAAAATTGTTTTGTCAAATTAATTAAGAAAACTGATTGAAAGAAAACTTTTATTCGTATCGTTTAAATATCGTTTCCAAAAATCTTTTAATTTTATTATTGTTCTTATTGTTATAGCACTTTCCAATTTCTTTACAAATTGCGTATTTTCTTTTCGCTTTCTTTTTTCACAGAAAAATTCACAGATTTCTTTTTTTTGCGTTTAAAGGAAAAACTTACTTTTGAATAAATAAATGAGGCAAAAGAACAGTATCCTTCTATTTGCTATTTCAATTACACTTCAAGCTTTACGCTTTTGCGTTAGATAAGGACAATTATATTGTATAACAGTAAAAATGGTTTGAATTGTATTGAATTGCGGGAATTGTAGAATTTGCGCAGAATCGATAAATAGAAGTCCGCATTACAGAATTTGTAAATGAACTGAAAGTGGTTGTGGTCACTAAAGTGGGGAGACTTGAAACTAAGTTATGTGTAATAAATAGCTAATAAACTGTAGCGTATTGCGCTATTTTTTTCCCATCAACCTCATAAACCAAAAACAAAAGCATTAAAACAAAAACAAAGTAAAAGAAAAGTAGTAAAATGAAAAAAAAATTACCGAAAGTAGCACAAAATTACAAAAGCGGAAAGGAAGCAAAAAGAAAAAAAAACAATAAGTCAAAAACGTTGTTTGAAAAGTGTCCCTTTATATTTTCGTTTTAGTATTGATTTGTGTAAATTTTATGTTAAGAGGTAAATAAATTTTTAAATCCATATGAATCTTTTTAGATTATGTAAAAAAAAGGTAATAATTGTGAATACTATGAAATAAATCACATAGAAAAGGATCTACGGTAAAATAAAAAATCTGGTAAAACACTTCTTCAATAATGGCAACCAAACCTAAATTTGTATGGTGAAATTTTCTATTACAATGCGCATAAAAATAAGGGCGAAATTTATGCTCATTTTTAAAAATAGCATTGATTAGAGAATAAGAGAACTATCTGAATAATTTGTCGAAAAGTTTAAGTAATTTTGATATTGTGCGGATGAAAAGCGCAAGAAGGTTATCTTAAGTTTATTCCTCGCAAATGAAATTCTAAAGCTATGCAAGAAATAGCGAAAAGTCATAAAATATATGCTCTAAAATCTCACAAAAAAAAAAAAAAATGAGGCACTGTAAATTCTAAAGTTTCCTCGACAAAATAGCAAATACATTTCAATTTAGATCAAGAATAGAGCAAATATGTGACCCAGACTTTTAGAACAAGGTTAATATTAAGACTTTTAAAAATACTATTACTTAGTGGTGGCAAAGAGGTTTTTTATTTTATAGTTTTTTTTTGCGTACTTTCACATATATTTTTATGATGGCAATCCTGGCAAATGTGGCTTTAATATGACACTTTCGTTTATCAGATGGAGAGAGAAATGTCAGTAGTTATTGAACTTTTTTTTAAATTGTTTTACTGAAATTTCTAAATTTTAAATACCATTGATTAATAATCAATAATTCATGGAGCAATTATAGGATTACTATAAGATAGCAATTAATGATATGATAGTTAGAGACGACCTTTATTACTTTATATCATTTTTATTATCTTTACTATTTGTTGTTGTTGTTATAGTATCAATAATTTTATTGTATTGTAACAATTATTATACCGCACGCTCTTTCTGTGACGACCCGCCTTCTAATTCTTTTTTCTAAAAAATTAACTTTAATTTGTTAGCTTTTTACTTTTATATGAACAAAAAAGACAAATCGTTCATAAATAATGTTTTGAAAGAGGAAAACTCTAAAATAGTCTATAATTCAAAATGCTTATTATTATTAGAAAAAAAAACTTATAGATAAAAAATGAGACTAGTTAGCGTGTTACTTGTATAAAATTGATATAGGCAAACTGACGCTTCACCTTAAGTTTATTAATTATTAATTCATTGGCTGCATATTTTTATTTTATAATTTTTTGGTGTTATCTATGTCAAATATAAAATTCGATGAAAAAATAAATGTAGTCTTAAATGACACGTGTTTAAGTTCAGTTGGTAATGGATTGGGCTTTCCAGTTGATTTCCTTCATTTACTTTTTTTTTTTTCGTTATTTTTTAGTATGAAAAAATCAAACTAAAGGAAAATGTCAAGGAAAAATAGAAGGAAAGTGAATGTAAGTAGGAAAATTTGATTATAATACTGTATTAAAGAAATAATTAAAAATTTTTTTTGGAAATCAGATCCCAAAATTTTAATGAGTGTTCTTTTGCTTCTGTTGTTGTAAATATATTTCAATAAATAGAAAACATTTGTTTTTGTGGCTATTAGCATAAAGTGAATCTCAAGTTTATTGTAATGAAATAATCAAAAATATTTATAGATTTTATATCATTTTAATATGCAGAAACTTTATCAAAATGAAAATTGTAAAATTTTTTCTGTTACGTTTGCAAAATAACTAATAAAATTATTATTTAAGTTGAAGTGATTTCTAAAGAGAAATTTACGTTAACCCTGCACAAACAGAAATGTTTTGAAAATCTTCTATTGGGCTCTGGCCACACAATTCCATAAACAAAAAATAAATGCAACTAACAAATTTTCCATTAAAAATGTGTGATAAAAAGATCTCATCTTATTGTTAATTGAAATATTTGTAACTGAAATTTTTGTTGTTGTAAATTAAATAAATTGTATTGAAAAAGGAAGAAAACAACAAAGAAAAGTTAAAAAATCTATTTTAAATAGAACATGTGAGTCATCGATTCTATTGATCTAAAAAGAGCGTAAGCGTTTTCATGTTTTAGAAATAATAACTATTAATTAACATTTGATGATAAAGCCATTATGGAAAAGTCAATATGAAGTTAAAGTTAAGAAAATGGAAAAGTGTAAAATATTAAACAATTTGGTTAAAATTTGACTCAGAAATTTAGCATTCTAAAACAAAACGTTATAGAGATTGGGGTTTAAAGAAATTAGTAAAGTATTATTCAAAAGAGTTTGCTTGCCTTATTTTATATAAATGCGCCAATAATTGCACTTTACTAACAAATTTTGCATAAACAAAAGTAATAAATTGATGGACCTATAGATCTAAATATTACATATTACAGAATAAATCTAATTCGAGTCTTACAATTATACATGAATCTGCCTTAAATCATTCTACAGAAAATTATCATGCCCTGTAGCACAAGTAAATACGTTACGAATATAAGTATTTCAAGAAGAATAAGAATGTTTCATATATAATGTCAATTAACAGCAAATAGTCATTTTATGTCAACATATTTTATTCATTAAACAATTTAACTACATAACTAAAGGAAAGTATAAAAAAAAGTTATGTACCGCCTTCATAGAGTTGAAAAAAACGAAGGAAAATAACAATCGATTTGAGTCTAAATTGATTGATTGAATAGAAGGAAACTTAGTGATGAGAGAGCGAGTGAGTTATAAAGGTGAAAACAGACAATGAGTAATTGTGGTAGTTAATTATGATTACAAACCGGCGTAATTACAACAAAACGCAACACAATACGCAATATTCATAATTTCGCAATTTTTAACATTTACACACACACACACACATATATATATATATATATATATATATATATATATATATATATATATACGTATATTCGCATAAATATTATTCAATTTTTACATTTACGATATTTATATTTTTCACTTTTTCAAATAAACAATTATTGCAAATGTTTACTTGTGAAACAACTACGAATGTGTGCGCGTGTGCGCGTGTGCGCGTGTGTATGTGTGTGTGTGCATATTTATATATATGTGTGAATGATTTTCAATTCAATAATATTGGTATGACATCATTATATGTGACTGAGTACTATGATTCACGGTTATGCATTGTTGTCTCCATTTCGAATTAATTAAAAAAAAATTTTTTTCTCTTGTTTTGCTTTTACCAGCGATAATGAATTTTTGCAAAAATGTCATTGTTTTTGCAATGTTTTTACGTTGTTGCTTCAGGTTTAATGAGAGTACAAGTTAAAAATATTTTATAGAAAACAAAATTTTATGTTCCCCTCGTCCGCCAATCCACATCTAAACATTGACACAGTGAGTAAGACAATGAATAGAAAAAATTTTATTAAAAATTGACATGTGCAACAATTGGGAGCAGTAAATTGATAATATGTAAATTTTAAAAAGAGAAAATAATTGTAAAAGTTAGCAAAAAATGTTAAAGTTCGGTGGTTTAAAAAAAAAAAACAGGGGATGGCAAAAATGTATAACAACAATACGGCCCGCACTTATTTGTCTGTCCAAAGTCATTATAGCTTCGTTTTCGAATTACAGATCGCAAGCTTTTTGCTTAGGAAAATTGATCCTTAGAAAATTTATTTCATAAAGTAGTGTAAGATATTTATTATTATTACACAATTCCGTTCATCTTTATATAATTGAAATATTTGTAAAATGTAAAATACACTTACCCAGTCCATATTTGTAGAAAATGTCTTCGACGGAAATAATTTGAGTTTGTTGTTGAGCTTTGGTATTTGTATTTATTGATGCTGATGCGGATTCAGCTCCATCTGCTGCTGATGTTACTGCTGACATGACTGATGCAGCCGTAGTATTAACTTTATTAGTTTTCATATCAATAGGAGCACTTGGTTTGGTTTCACTGGATTCGGTTGTAATTGGTGTAGGTTTAATTATGGATGCAATGGAATCCTTGTCTTGTTTTAATTGAATAGAGTTGTCAGAAATTTTGGGAATATCAGCTTGAATAAAGTCATCTTCGTCATCATCGTCATCCAAATCAATAATTGGTGTACCCTTAGTGTGTTGTTGTTCACGTTGTTGCTGTTGTTCTTTTTGTTGTTTTTGTTTTGTAGTAATCAATTTATTGTTACGCTCATCAAAATCGCTTAATAAATCTTCAGATGATATAAATTTCTCATTGTCCTGTTCCTTAAGTGCATCAGTTTTTGGTAATTTTTTGGCCGGTGATGGATTATACGATATGGATGGTGAATCGGTATCTGAATCTTTATTAGTTGTCATTTTTATTAATTTCTGATTTGCCACTGGCGTAATCGGATCAATATCATCACCAACAATTAAATCATCCATTAAATTCTTATTATAAATATTTTGCGGCATTGTAAAATTGCCATCACTATTGCCTGCATGACTAATATTGCTTAACAGCTTTTTATCATTCAATATATTAGATATATCAGACTTTCCATAAACATTCACTTTTTCATTATAAGTATTACCACTGTCAGCAGCTGGAAAACCTCCTCTTTCAGCATTCATAAAATCATGAGTAATTGAGACCACACCTTGTTTGGCATTTTGTGCCGTCTGACCAAGAAAATCGTTGAAATCATTTCTTGTTTGTGCGAATTTCGCATCAAAATGCTCTAGAGTTTCACTGGCACCACCGGACACACGTTGAATAAATTGTTGCGGCTCAATGTGTTCGAAATCATTTTCTTTGGCTACAGCTTTACTTTCATCCTGAGCCAGCTCATTTGTTCGCCATTGCAAATCGCCAAGTAAATTTTGAGCAGCACCCATTTGTTCACTAGTTGGCGAATCAGTTGTCTGGCCTTTTTTCATATTCTCAATATTTACATCCATTTTGTTTCGCTTTTTTTGGTTTTTGATTTGGCTTTCCTTCCTTTACACTCGGTGATTCAATTATATTTGGTTACTTAATTTTTTGTGTCGTAATATTTTTTTTACCACTTTTCTTTCATTTATTTCATCAATAGTTTTGTATTATATGGTTTATTTGTAATCCACACTCTCTTCTTCTTTGTATAACTCTTTCTTTCTTTTTTACAGGATTTTTTTACTTTAATCTTCTTCTAAGTTTTGTTAAACGACTTTTGCTACAAATTCCCCTTGATTTTTTAACAATTAATTTTATACAATTCAATTATCTTGAATATATAATAAAATAGATACATTAATAAATATGTCACTTTACACTTTGCACTTTTTACTTTATTTTACTTAATATTGTACATTTTGAAATAATTTCCTTACAAAACATGACTTCCTCAATGTATCGCACTTCGTTGAAGATTACTGAACTATAAGAGCACAAATTTCATTTATGTATACAATTTTTAATGACAATTCAAGTTAGAGTAAATGAGAGCACAAGAAAGAAAAACCAAAGAAGAAAAGCAAAATGCACAAACAAAAACTTCAAAGTCGATTAAAGAATGGCTTTCAAAAGAAAATTGCACGAAATAAAAACAGTAAAATGCAACGAAATCGGTGAAAATAAAGGAGAGAATAAATTTTTAAAATAGAGTTGCCAGAGTTTTGTTTGATTAGTTACTTCTAAAGTATATATTTAGTTCATCATATGCAAAGTTGTCAGTGGATTTTTTTATTGAATTGTTTTCTTTTAATTGTTTTCGGAAAATATTAACCACATAAAAAAAGCGCACACGTAGAAATTGCATATAAAGGATTATCATTCTGAAAATATACCAAAATATTTCTAATGAATATCAACTATTTTATATTGTTGATATAACTGATTTTGTTTGTTATTAGTTGTATGTGAACTACATATTAAACTAAGATAACAAACATACACACACACACACACATATATATATATATATATATATATATATATATATAACTGCAATCATTCATAAATGGCTTGAGGCTAATTGTAATTAGTAAACTAATTTAGTCCATTTAATTTAGTTTGTTATTAGCGCTGTGTTGTTGAGTACGTAGAAATATAAATTGCATATAAATAATAGCACAAATATAATTTCTATGTGATTTATTTGTTTATAGTACATACCCATATCTGGAAATTTGTTAAATTGTTAATATTACAATTGTTGTGTGCAAAAGAAAAGTAAAGATGGGTAATTCCGATGATAGCGGTTTAATGGCGGCAAATGATTATTACTGTAGTAGTACATACATTAACACAAATAATGATAATGATATTAATGGTGATTATCATAATCCTAATGAAAGTGTCGAAGAAAATGCGAAGAAATTTGCTGCACCAGCTTACACTGAAATCCGTACACGAAAAAATTATAACAAGGCTAACGCTGCTGCAGCAACTGTTGTGCGTATACCAATGAAAGTTAGCAATAATGCTCTCACGGTAACAAACACTTCGAAATGTTTGAAAAGTTTACAAAAAGAATAGAAATTAATCTTTCTTTCTAGATTCTGATTCTATTCTTTCTAGATTTTCACTTTTAAATTAAGCTAAATAATTAGATGAAACCTAATTATTATCGCATTTGATATTTGTTTTGTATTTGGTATTTGTTGCTTTTATTATTTATTTGATTTGGCATGCTAATGTTACATTAATTGTGGTCGATAAAAGTGTTCTTGTGAGTATTACATTAATTGACGAGCGAGAAAGAGACAGAGACAGAGAAAGAAAAAAAACGAGTGAATGTAGTTCATTAATTGTAAATGCTTTTTGTTGTGATTTATTCCTTTGTTTTTGTAACAATTACATCTGAATTGTCGAATTTATATTATATTAACCTACTCAAATGTCACGTTGTTTCATTTGTTATTGTTAGATATTGATTTTGTTAAACAGATTTTTGTAAAAGTGTAAAATAAATTATAAAACATAATAATTGTATGGATGGAAACATGTATGAGAAAGTTAGTTATATATGTCAATAGTTTGAACCCTTTAGACATTAAAAAAACTTTCGCAAATACCTCAAAGCATATGAAAATAATAATTAAGGTAATTTTTTCTATTTTACAGAAAACTCCAAATAATTATCATGCCATATCAAATTCTACAGCTGTAAATGATTTAAATAATTTTCAGTGTAATGTTGGAAAACAGTGTGCGCCTGATGGCCGATTACCGCCACATAAAGAACATTTTCAGAAGACATCATTTGAGGAAGTGCCATTACATACTGCCTGCCTTACATATTTAGGTTTTTATATACTTATGATATTGGGTTATGTTAATCAATTGCTTTTTGTACCGAAAGTGGCAAAAGAGAAACATCGTGATGGTTATGTAACATTATATGATGCATTTGAAAGTTTCTATTCCCGCTACGTGTATAGGCGTGTGAGAGATTGTTGGAACAGACCGATTTGTAGTGTGCCAGGTGCTGAGCTAATATTAAAAGATCGTATTACACACGATTATGGTTGGACTTTTGAATTTACTGGCACAACGACACGTTGCCTAAATTTAGGCTCATACAATTATTTGGGTTTCGCATCAGCGACAGGTCCATGTGCTGATAATGCTGAGCGAACTTGTCATGAAATGGGCTTGGCATTATGTAGTTCACGTGTGGAATTGGGTACGACACAATTACATCATGATTTGGAGAAATTAACGGCACGTTTTTTGGGTGTAGAGGATGCCATAGTTTTTGGTATGGGCTTTGCTACGAATGCTTTAAATTTACCATCATTACTTACAACCGGCTGTTTAGTTTTAAGTGATGAAAAGAATCATGCTTCCATTATATTGGGTTTACGGTTATCTGGTGCCACCACTAAAGTCTTCAAACATAATAATATGAAAGATTTGGAGCGGGTATTACGTTTGGCAGTAGTTAATGGTGATCCTAAGAGAGATGGCCAACCGTGGGAGAAGATTTTTATTATTGTTGAAGGTATATTTAGTATGGAAGGTTCAATAGTTCGTTTACCGGAAATTATAGCATTGAAAAAGAAGTATAAAGCTTATTTATATTTGGATGAAGCTCACAGTATTGGTGCCACCGGTCCACATGGTGGTGGTATTGTCGATTATTTCAAATTGAATCCTAAAGATGTCGATATTTTAATGGGCACATTCACGAAAAGTTTTGGCAGCGCTGGTGGTTATATTGCGGGCTCCAAAACCTTAATAGATTTTTTACGCACTAATAGTCATGCCCATTGTTACGCATCCAGCATGTCACCGCCAATTGCTCAGCAAGTGTACACATCGATGCAAATTATTATGGGTTTAGATGGCACGAATACGGGACAACAGAAAATTAATCAATTAGCCCGCAATACTAGATATTTTCGTAGACGTTTGGCACAAATGGGTGTTATAATATATGGCCATGAAGATTCCCCTGTTATACCCATGTTAGTTTATTTATTTTCTAAAATTGGAGCGGTAGTTCGTACGTTAACTACGCGTCATATTGCTGTAGTGGGTGTTGGATTCCCAGCTACACCTATAATGGAGGGTCGTATACGCTATTGTTTATCAGCAGCCCATACCAAAGAGCAACTTGATTATGCTTTAAATGTTATCGATGAAATCGCTGATGATTTAGGATTGAAGTATTCCCGTAAGCCACGTGATCCCAATCCCATCGAATATTAAGGAATTCAAAAAGTGCAAAACAAAATATTCGCCAAGAATTGTTTCAAATCGTTCAATTGAAATAGGAGCTAACTACATAAGAACCAAAGATTCTTTTACAATACTTTTAGTATCTTCAAGCACATTACATATATATACATATATTTATAGCCATAGCAATATTAGATCACATTCAAGGTACGATATTCCATAATCATAATGAAATACTTTTAATTGTTATTAATTTAAGTGCTATTTAATTTTGCTTATAGAAATAAAATTATAAGAAAAAAATTTGATTTAACATTTCAAATGTATTACAGAATTTAATTTTCATTATAGATGTTTTTAAATATATTCCATTCAAGTCTTGTTTATACATATATATTGCTTTCTTTCCATCGAAAATATTAACTTTGTAAAATAAATTTCTCAACAACTGTGTAAAAAGAAATTAATAAAAATAACTACTTTTATTCTTGAGTGATGGTACTTCTTTTTTTTATTAAAATAAGAGTAATAAATTGAAAATAAACTGCTTAATGAGTAAATCATGTTATCTCTGATCCATAAGATATTCGATTCTGATTGAAAATTCCTTTGCCGTAGAATTCTTATTGTTTAAAAAAACTTTCTCAATTCAAAATTGATTACATAACATTCAGAGCTTGCATTTCCAAGCTAATACTTGATAAGATTGTACAATCATTTTTGAATTCAATACAGAAAAGAAAAATAACAAATCATTCGCATCGAAACAGCTAAATATTTTATTAAAGAAGAAAGTATCGTGTGCTTTATGTATTAAATGCACCCATATTTTTTCATGTTTGAAAGAACCCTTTTATCGATTTACAAAAACTGAAAAATAACTAAATAACACTTTATCCATCATTTTTACCAAAATACAGAAATAAACTTTTATTGGGTATTTTTATGCCAACTTTTAATAAATTTGTATTTTGAACTTATGCAAAATCAAGAAACAATTTGAGAAGAAATTTTTTTAAAGAGATACAACCCACACAAATAAAAACAAAGTAATTATACCATTTCCATGTATTCCGGGGGATACTGTCCAAATAAAAAAAACTGAAGAAACTACACCCCCCTTTAAGCAATTGGAGGATACGACCCAAATCAAAAAAACTGAAGAAATTGTACCCCCTCATTACATAGGGGTAAGACCCTAATAAAAAAAATTAAGAAATTATATTCCCCCGTAAAATAAGCATTACGGCCACCCCACGCTCGCGGATATGTAAGTGAAAAGAAGCGTCTCAAAATTACGATTTCTTCCAAGAAGATCTTAAGAAAAGGATTTCTTGCACGAAAATCTTAGAAATTTATACGTAATAATTAAAATTTAATTATAATAAACTGTTATGGATTTATTAAATAAAAAATCCCGTAGATCCAAAGCAGAAAAAAGTCCTTTTCTTCGAACTAAGAACACCTCTCCTTAACATTTATACTGCTTGACAGTCAGCTAAAGACTAAATTTTGCTTGCACAAAGGTATCGCTTTTATACAAAAACTCTCAGTAAATCACGTGTTATAAAATAAAGACTCTCTAATAAAAAAAAATGCTCAATATTTTTCATTCAGTGTTGTTTAGTGTTATATTTATGTTCAGTGTTGAGCAGTGTTAATAAATATATATTAATGCTACAGCGAAGAATGGAATATTTTATAAATTTTTTTATAATTTAAAGAATTTAGAAATGAAAAAGAAATTTCCATTAGAAAGGTTAAGACCTATCAACATAGCGAAACGTTTATTATTTGGTTATTGCTTTTTATACTCATTCTACTACTATGTAAAATATATGTAAAATTGTAATATTAAGTAAAAATTATAAATAAAAACTTCTGTTATTTTTCTTATGCCAAATTTTTGCAAGACATTTGACGCATAAACATTCTCCATCAGCAGCCAATTGTGAATGTTCAATTGAATTTAAAAAAAATAGGCCGCATCAAACAGGCCGTGAAGAATTTGTAAAATTTCTGTTTAAATTTCACCTAAATATCTTAAAAATTAAAATATAAATTTCAATTATTTTGTAGTCCTTACGTTATTCTATGTTAAAGTTTGGGTAACAGCCATTAGTAATAATTAATAAGATCAAAAGTTTTAATAAATTGATTATAAGGCACAATTTTAAATCATTTATATAACATTAGACTTTTATGGCACGTAAAATTCTACCTAAAAATATTACGAATATTTGCGTATGCTTCTTTTATTATCTGAAGAATATTATTCTTTCTTTTTACTCAGGAATGAAGGGTAATATGTAGTTCCTAATGCTTGTGTTTGGCTTTTACCTTTCTACACTATACACAAAATTTTGGTTGAAGATTAATCATGTGTGTTTGTAATATTTGGAAAAATTTTGGAAAAAAAATTACTTGTTCCATTATACCAAAAGATCTGAACATTTTGTAATATATTTTCATTAGTTATATTATGGTAGTTAATACGAATCATATGTTTTTTTATTATCGTCCCCAAATAGTTTCTTATAAGAATTAACTTTTATTGGATATGTCGGCTTATATTTTCAAAGTTCTAAACATTTTCTTTTGGAACTTTACGGGAAATACTATTGTTAATTTTCTTCTTAAATTTTATTATCATTTCTTCGAAGCCACGATGTATAGTTCTATATGGGCGCCTTAAAGTTCATAAAATATATTTACTTGTTAAAATTATTATCAATATTTTGTAGAAAGCAAAATGATGGCCACAATGTCATCACCTACCTAAAAGCAATTGTAAGTAACCAAATTTGTGTATACTTCATCTTCAATATGCAATTATTAAAGTATACAAAAAACGTACAGCATACAGCCAGCCCAGTTAGCCCAGTGAGGCCAGGCAGGCAGCTGGGTAATTGGGCAAGTATTCAGCCCAAAATTTTCTACGTGCATTACTTTTAATATTCTTAGTATGACGGTGCATACACTTAACAAATTATTATGTGAATTTTTATGCCATTGTAACATCTGTTACCTTAGTTTTTCTTCTAAATATCTAAAGTAACCTGAACGCATAGTAAGATGAAATTTCAATATAAAAGAAAAATTATTTCCACTCTTAGTTTCTTACAACATTAAACTTGATAAACATAAAACAAAGAAATGAATTAGTGAATAGAACAAAACAAACTATGAAAGAAATATTGAAAATTCCAAATAATAGTTGAAAGTTGGAAAACCTTTCCAAAAAAAAAAAAAAAAAAAAGAAAACATAAGAAGCACAAAAGAAAAACAAGAGCAATAAACAAGCAACCAAAGACAGCTAAAAAGGATCTTACAAAGAAACAAACAAAAACAGATAATTGACAAGCATATGCTTAAACTCTTAGAACACTTAACTGTATTTTATGGGGCTTCTTGTAAAAACCATCTCGAATGAAGAACAAACAAAAACAAAAATGAGTGGCCATGGGGGGAGGGGAAGGTGGGCGGGGGTGGGATGGAAGGTGAGAGTGAAAAAATAAACGCGCGAGACATGGCAACAAAAACATGTTATCCTTGTAATTTATTGTCGACCCATATATCTCAAAAAGTAATCATCTTTCACTTTCTTCTAAAGCCCTTGCTACTTTTCCCTGTTTGCTTTCCCCATTAACGCCTTTACCATCAGCAGCAATAAACAATAAATAATAATTTCTGTTTTATTTTGTGCTCTTACGTTTCCTTATGTTACTTTACGTTCCATTTTATTTCATTTCATTTCGAAATCAATTTTATTTTTACCAAGCGCTGGTGTAAAGTTTACCAATAATAAAAAAAAAAAGTATCCATATAAAAGTGTGTTGTGAGGTTATATGCATATAGATTCGCATCATTACTTTACACTTTACCTTTCTTTTCATACGTTGCTAACTTATTTCATACGATCAATTTAAATTGAACACATTAAATGCAATGCGTATATTTGGTTTCGCTTCTCACCTTTATGTTCGAATCATTGGGGTTACCAACATCTCTGGCTCTGATTTATTTTAAATCTATTTTTCTTTTTTTAGTTATTTCTTTGCAAATTCCAATTTCATGCCATCATCCATAGACGTTGAAAGTATACGCGTTAGTTATGCATTCCCGCATAAGCAGCCATAACAATATGGCCAGATGTATATAACTTTATATATATATATATATATATATATATATATATATATATGTAAATTTACATATGTGTGCTTGTAAAATATGTAATTTGTCAATTTTTATACCCACAATAAGCTACACACAAATATATATGTATAAGTTTCCAATAAAATATAAAACATATTGTGTTTTTCGATTAAAAGAAATATTGCATTAAAATGTAAATTGTTGGTAAATTTTATTCATGTATTATATAACAAATGAATAAAAGAGAAAGAAAGAAAGCAAAAAAAAAAGACAGAGAAAGAGTAAGAGGTAAAAAGAAAAAGAAAATTTAAATAAAATATTTTCTCTAAGAAATTATATACTGAAGAAATTTGATTCTATAAAAATTATCCATACTTTTCCTTTAACTCAATTTTAAAAAGCATAGAATTTCAGATAAGTGGCCTATTTATTGGATCAACTATTATTAAAGGGCACATTAGATTAAGCTGAGCACTTGACAGCGTTGCCTTTTTTTGTTATCACTTCGACATATGAAATTCTATGGTTTAAGCAATATTTTCTAAAAAAAAAAGCGCCCTAGAGACTTTTCAAAGTCAAAAAAATCAAAAACCAAAAAAAGAAATAGAAAAAAATTTTAAAAAGTAAAAAGTTTAATTTTTAGGAAAAGTTTGAAATTATCACCACTTAGAAGAAATTTTAAAAACATCAATGGAAAATTTGATGTTCAATTTGCTGTATAAAAATATTATTCTACAATAATTTTCGTAAAAAAAATTATATGCAAAATTTTGCAAATTTAAATATAAATTCATACATTTATGGGACTGTTTTCAAAAGACATCGGAAAAGTAATGGACAAAGCAGAATCAGCAAATGAGTTTATTTAATATGGATGGATGGATGGATGTTGGCCTCCCTACAAATCTGTATCATAAGTGATGTGAAATGTAAGAGCAAACATTCAAATTGAATAGAACTTTTCGTAGTAGAATACTATAGAGATTTTTCTTATAGTCAAATGGAAATTTCTGATTTTGTTTATCGTTTGTATGAAATATAAACTAACTAGCACATCTACTGAGTTATGAAACTTTCAAGCCATGTTTAATGTAAATTTTTATCAACAAATTCTTAAATTTTAGATTTTATTACAACTTTCATTTTTCCATAATTATTTTTCTATAATTTTTTATGCAATAAATGAATAAAAAAAAATGCCGCATATTTAGAAATATGTTAAATTATTTATATATTATTTAATTTAATACTTTGAGGAATAATAATTGTAAAGAATTTATTGTCTGCTTCTTTTGTAAATACAACACAATTAATTTAAGTATTTAATCTAACCATAAAGATATTTTAGACAATTTTATTTTTCATAAATTTAATTAAACAATAAATCTAAATAAATCTAATGTTTTTAGAAAGAAAAAGTACAAAGTGTAAATTCAATACAAGAATGAAAAGATTTTTAACTTGCGGTTAAAATGATTTAAGCTAAACACTTAAAAATATATTTTGTGGGCTTTCAGGTGAAAAGGAATAGAATGTAAAGAAAAAATTTGGTGTATAAATTTCTATTAGGAAATCTTTCTAGAGTATCAAATGTTGTGATAAATATGGTCAGACATCTTCGGAATATGTTAGAAAGCAATTTAAAAGATACTACAAAAAAATTTACGAGGTATTGCAATTTGAAAGGAAATCCATAAATAAATATATCCAAAACTTATTGTACATTTAGATTTGTCCTTTTCTAAGAAACAAATTAAAGATTATTAGTTTGTAATGAAAAATGTGTGCAATTTGAAAATGTTTTGTGATTTATTAATTAAAATCGATATAATTGCGTAAATCGTTTGGAATTTCCTAAGAAGCTTTTGACAATTTAGCAAAGAAATTTTTTGTACAAAAATTCATACATTTTACTTTCTTGATTGTCTGATTTTTCACTTTCAGTTTTTCTTGCTGGATCGCAAAAAATTAATCAACTTTTAAGATTTTTTAATCCATTTTTCTTTTATAGTTGTAATTTTGTAATTATATAAATTTGAAATATTAAATATTTCATCCTTTTAGTGTTATTGCTTATTTTCTTTCTTTCTTTTTCTTTCTCTCTCTCTCTCTCTTTCTCTTTCACACTCTCTCTTTAACTCATTTGTTAATAATCTTTAATTTTTTTTTTTATATTTTCTTTCTTTGTAATTCCCACCTTTAATTGAATTTTTATTAATGCTGTTTTTTACATACATTTCAACATATGCTTGTTCAGTAAAATTGTAAATAATAAATAATTATCTAGCCAAAGAGTTATGCATCTATATGTATGTAAAATAAACAAATAATATTCACTTACAAAAATTTAATTTTTAAATAACAGATGTTTATTTATGCATTTTTACAAATTCTACGTTGTAAATAATTTAATTTATAAATATTTATTGTCCATTCATTGATATTCACTATTATTACTCATTATCATTATTATCTGTGTGAATAAAATTTATAGATTTATATATAAATAAATTCATTGTAAAATAAATACAATACAGTTGAATACTCATATTAACGCGTTGCAGTTTTCATTGAATATTTACTTTTTATTAAATAAATAAGCAAAAGGGATATAGTTACACTTTCAAAAAATTTTAATAGAAAAATTTTCATTTCTCATGGCGGTTTAGTTTGAGTAAGCAATGTAAATGGATTCAATTTTTCATATTAAATCGATTAAAAATTCTTCTTAGTTTCTTAAGGTTCATTCTGATTCGTTCATTTTCTAAGTCGAATTTCATTGTAAATAGATAGATTTAGGGATTGGAAGTTGATCCCTAAATGAATTGTAAAATTGATACTGAAACCTTTTAAGGGAATTGACAATTATCAGTAAAATAATAAAATTTGTTTGGTATCACATTAAAATTATGTTTTTCCTGCGTGATGGCATAATTCAAAATACTATTCTCTTGCCAGTTAAGATACATACAAGCGGTATAGAAGATATAAGTACATTGCAATATAAAGAAATATGCCTTATGTTTTATTTTTATAGAGCTTGTTAATTAATAAGGCATTTTTGAAACTATTGAGAAAATTCTGCGAATTTTGTTTTCAACAAAATTCTTCTTTCTATCTCGTGAGCGCCCCTAAAATGCTGAGTTTTTTATGACACATTCTTTAAGTGGTTTCCTTATTAATTATAATGTAAATTACAAATATAATTAATTCTAATATAAATTACAATTATACTAGAAGTTAATAAGTAAAATGTAAATATAAAAAACTTATTTAATTTTATCAATATCATGCTATTTCTTTATTTTTTTTTTATCAACTTCATTCAATAAAATGACTTTTTTAAAATCTATGAGTTCTATAAAATGGTTTCTATAAAATGGTTGGTGCTGTCTATTATAAAATGTTACACGTTATACTAGTTTTAACAGTTTATTGTATTAATAAAAAGAAAAGACAGAAAAAATGAAAAGCACAAACTAAAACTAACTAACGAGAGTCTATGAAAAATTCCAATTAAAAAATTTAAATGAATAAATAAACAAAAATAAATTTCAGCAGAGAAAAAAAGAACCATAATATTTATATTTGACTTGTTCATAATTTATATATAATTATCATAAATATCTGTATAACATCCAGCGAACACGTTTGCTATTGCTTGAAGGTTGAGGTTTGAAATTTGATTTGGTTTGGTTTTATTGTTTGACTTTACGCTATTTATTCGCATTATTATTCAGCTTATACAGATAAACAGACACACACACACACACACACACACATATATATATATATATATATATATATATGTATATATACATATATATATGTGTGTGTGTACGTGTGTATGTGTTTCATCAGGTATTTAGCTTTTATTGTTATTAATATTAATATTAATATTAAACACATTTTGGCGAAATTAATTTATATTTATGTGTACAACGCGTTCTATAGAAATTTCAATTTGGCCTCTACACCAGGAATAAATAATTTATAAAAAAAGAATACTACTTTTCTATGACATTTTTTAAATATAAGTTTATTGTATAAAATGTAAAGGACAGACGCACAGACATATGGCGAGAGAGAGAGAGAGAGAGAGAGAGAGAGAGTTAAGTGGTTTATTAATCTATTCACACAAATTTCAAATTGCACTTCAAAAAAAAAAAAAACAAAAAAAGGCAAAACAAAATGGTTGTTAAAATTTTTTGATTTTTCCTTTCAAATTTATACCAAATGAAAAGTATAACATTTGCGTGTAGAGATAAATTAATATTAGCCATAACGTAAAAGCTATCTGCCTAATGATAAATCTATAAGTATTTATCATAAATTATAATGTTATGCAAATATTTACAATTTTTAATTAAATATTTATACAACAAAAAAGAAAAGATTCTCTCCGCTTTTTTGTTTTCGCTCACGTTTTTGTATTGTTGTTATTATTGCATTTGCTATTGTCTTTCTAATGCCATAATATTTTCTATAAATATCATTGCAATTGTTTGGGTTATTTAAAAAAGTTATTGCGGTATTTGTTTTGTGAAAATAAAAGGAAAATCTTTTTCTGCAATGGAAGATCAATTAATGCAATTTATTATAAGGAGTTTTTTGTTTTAAATTGTAACTTATTTGTGTTCTTATTTGTCTAATATTTAAAGAAAAACTATGATCTCGATTCAAGTGAAGTTTCTTCCCAGAAATAATTTAAACTACAAAATGATTACGGGACTAAAATGTCGCAATGATTGTTGGTGAAAATCTGTGGACAATTTGGAAATGCTTCGGGAAAAAAGGAAGATGATTTTTCCAAAAAGGCCTAACATTTATTTTTTACCAGTTTGATTGTGTTCACATAAGAAAAACAAATTGACCCCTAACGTGTTAGAGAGGAATATCTAGACATGGTAATGGAAAAAGGAAAAGGGATAGATAAATAGAAAGAATGAAATAATTGTGAACAAAGAGTACATAAATTTTATTTTCATTTACATATTTCTTTTATGGGTTTTTGCTTTAACTCGCTGTTTCTATCGTTTTTTATCTACTTTTTCTTCCTCTTTTTCTGCGCCACCCTCTTTTTTGTTGTTTCAGTTATCTCAAGCAAGATAAAATAAATACTTAGTTTTTACTTGCTGTAAAAATGAAACATTTTGTCAATCGTTTCGCTTAGAATTTGTTGAGAGATGAGATGACCTTAGCAGGTGAAATTTTTTAATTTTGAAATTGGTAGAATTTTTAAAGAGTTTGTATTATATTTAGTGATAATTTTGTATTATTATTAAATAAATTAAAAATATGAAACAAAAAATTTGTTTATGCGTAAATTTTTAATGAAAATTATTCTACTAAAATGTTTTAGTGTAAGGTGGATTGTTACAGATAAGTCCATTTTAAAAAAACTTCTGGCCTAAAAATATCCCGCGGAAATTTTTCGCTTTCAATTATAATTCTATAAAAGTGCGCTTTATTTCTTTCTTAGGCATTAGTTTGTATAAATTTATATACATATATATATGTTATGTTATTACACTTATTATGTAGCTGGCCATAATAATTTTTTTATTGCCTTATTTTAATTAAATTTTATTTATATTAAATTATTTCCATACACACATGGGCCCTCTTTTCTCTGTACCTTCTCGATACTCTTAAAATGTGCTTTTATTGTATTGATGTTGTTGTTGTTATTATTTTATAAAATAGTTAACGAAACGTAGTTATATATTTCATTTATAATAATTGTAACTCATACGTCCCGTATACAAAAAAAATATATAATTAATTGTAATTTAATTGTATATTTCTTTTGTATACAATTCACATACAATTCACATACATGTACATATATACATATGCATATGAAAAACTTCATATACATATAGTAAAAATCAAAAAAAAAAATAGAAAAATAGAAAAGCAAAGCAATATAAAATCAATTAAAGAAAAGTGCTTTAACATGCTTTTTTGTTTTCGATGCGAGAAATGTTGTAAAAACTACATCAAGCAAAGTTGAATAACTGATTAAGAAGAAAAACAAGTATCGTCTTAATTATTCAATACAACATAAACTATAAAAATTCATAACTAACTTTAAACTTTTTTTCCAATTAATTTTCTAGTTTCTTTTTTTAATTTTCTAATATAACTTCAAAATTCATGAGCGAATAATTCCTTTTAGAAAATTTCCCAGAGAAAAACGTGCTCTGTATCTCATGATGCAAACAACTTAAACTTAGATTTAGAATTGTAATATTAAGAGTCGAATGGAAAAGAAATATCATATTTGCCATAAACAACTTTAAGGAATTCATAAAAATTGAAGATTAATTTCTTGGACTAAAAGAGTTTGTTAATATAAAAGACCGTTTCCTCCAATTGCAACAATAATTGAACGTAAAGCTACTGATTTCAATATGAAAACTAGATATTGGGACGCTTTTACTCCAAAAATCAATTCAAAAAAAAATGTTGGTGTAAAATGCGAAAGCAATTACAATTACTCAAAAGATCAAATGTTTAAAGTAGCATCATTTGAATCGATCTATTCCGATCGATTTGTTCATTTAATTTCTGTAATTTTCACCAATAAAATGACAGACAGATAGACAAACAGACGGACAGATAGGCTTAAATTGATTTAGAAAGTGATTTTCAGCCGTTCAGTATTTTATTATGCTACAAACATTTGCCCAACTTTATAGCATCCCGTATTATTGGTAGTGTAGAGTATAATCAATTTCCGCTAGAATAGTAGAAGGGAATTGTGAAGCAATTCCTTTAGTGTGAGCTTATTAAAGTAATTTTTTCCTGCTATTTTCTTGTTTTTTTTGTGCATTTTCTTTTTATATTCACCCTTTTTAGTTGCTGTTCATTTGTTTATTTTGTTTCATTTCTTATTTTAAATTTATTTTAAACTTGCACACAAAATATATTTTATAAGTTGTGTGAATTTTTTTATTTTTAAAAAGAAAGAAGGTGGAGAGGGGGGAGAAAAACAATATGTAAACAAAAATTGTAAAAGTTTTATTTACCCAGAGTATTTGTGGTAATGAGTTACCATAACTGATGACTCTAATTTATCTATGTTGCTCTTTTGAATGTTTCAACTATTATTGCACTTCGGTTGCTGTTGCTGTTACAATTGCTGCTATATCTTTACTTTGTCTTATTCCGTTTTTACACTTATACTGATTCTTTTATTGTTCTTGTTGTTGTTGTTGTTGTTTCTTTTTCCTTTCTTTCATTCTAAATTGTTTTTAAAGAATTTTTATTTTTCACTTTTTTGTAACTAAATATTGGCAAACATCCAAAGTGTATAGCAGCAGATTGTTTTGCTGACTGGCTGACTGGCTGACTGATGCTACTAGAAAGAAAAAGAACAGTAAAACACGAGTTTATAAAGACAAGCAAATATTTTTGTTTTATAGTTTAATATTATTCAAGAGATATCTTTTAAGAAGATAAAAAGAAAAAAAAAACCAAAAAGAAAATAAAAAGAAGAATAAAATTAAAATGGAAAAAAAAAACTAAGCGCAAAGATGTTGGCTAAGATAAAAGAGAGGTTAGAAGGGAAGCTGGCTGAGAAAGACCAAAATTATAACGTAACTAGAGAGAAAGAGACAGAAAAAGAAAGAGAGAAAGAGAAAGAGATAAATGTTTTCATACGACAAGGTAAAGCTGTTCGTGAATTATGACAAATAGAAACAGATGTTTGTTGGCATTTAGTTAGTAATTTTTTATATTTTGTAATATTTTTTTTTCTTAGATTTTAAATTACTGTGTTTTATTGCCGATATCAACGAATGTAGAAAGCATTCAAAAAAGGTTTATATGAACTAAGCAATGAAAGATTTTTACAAAGAGCTACAAATGTTCTAAACACTAAACTATTTCAAATAATTTCTCAATTTGATTTTTCAACTGATTAAAATTAAATCGGTCTATCTGACTCTAAATGTAAGGATTGTCTAAAAATCCATGGACAAATACAAAAAAGTTTAGTCTTGAAAATGTTAAGGTCAAGTCATTTTTAATGAACATTTTCTCCATAATTAAGTTTCTTTGAATATATTTGTTCGTAAAATTGGAATCAAATGTTAGAAATTTTGAATGCCTTTTCCAGTTAATAAATTTTTATACGATCTTTAAAATTTTTATCTTTCATTTTCTAAACCAATGTAGAATTTTTAAAATTTAACTCAAATTGAGTAGAAAAATTTTCCTATTTTCTCTAAACTTAGCAGAACCAAAAAGAAAAAAGTGCTGCAGCGCAATAAATTGTTGGCCTTAAACGTTTGTGCTTTTTTTTAACATAGTTCTATATAAATTATAACAAAAACTAATGCGAGTGATTTGTGAAAATTTTCACATGAAGGCAATAAAATATTGTTAATAAATAAAAAATATAAATTTATAAGTAAAGAAATATGATTATGTTTGCATTAAGTTAAATTTATTAATAAAATGTAAATAATAAATAAAAAGTGAAATTTCCTATAAAAAAATTTCTTTGCATTTTCAACTTCGTAATAATTTTGCTATGAAATTTCTTTTCATTCTATTTTTGAGTCAACACTCAAAAGTCGTAAGTGAGGAGTCATGACTGATGAATGAGTAAAATCTTGTCGATTAGATTAATAAATCTCATATATAATATAATATCGTTTCTCGTGTAAGAACTTAATGAAGTTAATTTAGCTTATACTTTGCTTAACACTTTTACTTACACTTATCAGTTAATTAAAACATATTATTGTAAAATAAAGATCAAAGACTTTTTCCCCCACCCATATTTGAACGATACTCATGATTTTTAGATAATCAATTAATAATTGAAGTTAAAATGAGTAAATAATTTAAAACGAATAATTTTTTAAAGATGTAGGCTCCATTTGAACTTGCTTAAGTGATTTTACGAGAACAGGATTCAAGGTTTTATTGGTTTAAATTCATTTATAATTTATGTGGAGGATAGTAAGGAAAATATGACAAATATAAAATCATAATATTTTCTTTATTATTTCAATACATTAAAAAAAAAACTTGAACTGGAAAATTTCTTTTTGGAAAAATTTAAAAAATTGTTTTTCTGAAAAAATAATTCTGAAAATTTTATTTAATGAAGTCTACATTTGGTATGCTTAAATATTAATGTATTATGGGATGCGATAAATAAAATTCAGCACTTTTTGTAAAAAATAAAACTTTTAAGAAATTTGGTAAAAGGATATTTTAAAACAGGGAAAGAAGAGAGAGAGAGAGAGAGAGAGAGAAAAAGAAAAAAAGGCCTATTTAAGTCTATTAATAATTAATTGCGTTCAATTTTTCTTTGATATTTCAAATGTTTTCAATATTTTCACAAGTAGATGCCGTACAAAAATAACAACAAGAATAATAATAATTTTAAAAAATAACGAAGATAGAAATAAAAAAGAAAACCAGAGGCTTTTAGTGTGTCAATTGTTATGTAAGTGTCCTTTCTTATTTAAGATCATCTTTGTTATTGTTTTTTTTAATATTTATTACTGAGCACACTTTTTTTTTGAACAAGAAAAATACGAAAATTATAAATACAATAACAACAACAATAATAATAATGATAATGATGAAAAGTGATATAATGCACGTGAAACATTTATAAATAATAAATCGCCTTCATTTTTATTTTCTTCATTTTTTTCTTTATTATTATTTTGTTTGTATCTGTTAACATCAATCTATTTTTAAAAAAGAAACAACACTACAAGAGATAGAGAAGAAAAAGAAGAAGAAGAAGAAGATGAACATATAAAAAATCCTAAAATAAACAAAGAAAACGTTAACAAGGACATTTTGTTACTTTCCTTTTATATATATGTATATATATTTATGCCTCTTGACAGACGATTATTTCATTGTGTCTACAAATATATTTATATATATATATATATTTGTGAAGCATTTGCTTTCAGTTTCAATTTTTATTTATGTTTTCATTCAATTTCTTGTGTGTGTTTTCGTTTTATTACTTTTCTCGATCCTTATATTCAGTTTTATGTTTTCATTTTCTATGTCACGACATACATTTGTACAACACATTTATACAACACATTTTTACAAACGTATATAGTTTCTTTAATGTTCTTATTTAAGGACTCTGAAGTATCAGAATCTATCATAAATAATTTTTCTTTTTTAAAATAAATTCAATTTAAAAGATATTTATAAGATATAAATAGAAAAGATTTGAAGCGATATATAAAGAAAATATCTATGAAAACTGTTACCATTTGATCTCAAGTGACTTTTTATAATATTAATTAAAATATCAGTGAATTGGCTTTCCAAAATTATATAAATTATAGTCGTTCGTGAAAAACACTTAAATACTGCACTCTGTTAATCAATATCCAGAGATGGACACCAGACAGACAGTAGGACAAGTTTAAATCGAATTAAAAATTCATTCTGTAGGGTCAATGGATCGGTATAATTGAAAGTGTATCTATTTTATAGTATTGAAGGCTCACATAAATTAACAAGAGACATTTTTATGATTGCACTGTATTTAAACAATAGAAAAATTTTAATTTCTTAATGTTTAAGAATTATTATAAATATTTGGCAATTTATAGATGCACAGATGCGCTTGAGTATTATTGAATTAATTGAACGTTTCTTATTATTCGTGCTTTATAAAAAATTATTCAAATTTTTGTACAAAAATCTAAAGTTTGCTAGAATGTAAAAGCAATGTAATAGCAACTTTTTTAATTTGCATTACACAAGAAATTTACTCTCACTCTTGGGAAAAGGAAAGAATAGAAAAACTCAATGTAAGCAAAAATTTTATGAAAATTTTCTTTTTATATTATTTT
This sequence comes from Melophagus ovinus, assembly GCA_023089585.1. Classification (NCBI taxonomy): domain Eukaryota; kingdom Metazoa; phylum Arthropoda; class Insecta; order Diptera; family Hippoboscidae; genus Melophagus; species Melophagus ovinus. Next base: position 2,266,697 of record JAKKIB010000181.1, on the reverse strand, counting down.
TAATAATTCTTGTAAGCTTTTCTTTTTATTTTAATGTAATAATTTTTATCATATTTATTTATGATTACATTTTATGCTAAACGTGCTTTCTACTTCAATTAATTCTTACACGCGTAGCGATTAAACCGCAATGTGCAATATTTTACATATAAATAGTAAACAAGTAAGTAACAGTAAACCACAAGTAGGTAACAGTAAGCCGTAAGTAACTGTAAATAGTAAGAAAAAGTTATTAAATTATATTTTACTGGTGGTAAATCTTCAATACTCAGATATTGCATTACAACTAAATAATTTCGGGTATTATATTTATTGCAGAAACCTGATTAGCATAATAGAATTTGTATCTGCTGTTTGTTGCTTCAAACTTAAAAATGTTACAAGGAAAAGAAATTCTGAAATATATTGCTGGAGAAGAACGATTGATGATGTTAGTTTAGGCAAAATCTTTGTACGTGGCATTCAAACGACTTGAACTATTATCAATATTAAAATGCACCAATAAATTTTTTTTAAATATCCAATTGATTGACAGAATGAGTTTACCCTCACTTTTGATGCAAAAGTGTAATAACTCTGAACGGAAATTATATTTCAATATCTCTTAACATTAAAGTTAAGAATTATGACAAATGAAAATATTTATATATTTACATAGATAATATGAATGTGTGCATATGTGAAAAGAAGAAAAAGAAGATAATAATAAGGAACAAATATAATAATAATAAAATAATAATAATAATATTATTGCAGATGTGTTATGGTGACGATTGTTGCCTTTGAAGTAAGGGATAACAGGATTTTCTATTATGAATAAATAAATAATAAATTAATAGTAATATTGCTCAACATGAAAAAAAAGGAACTAAAAAAGACAAAGGTAAGCAGAAAAGTGTTAAGGAAGAGAAAAAGATCTAGAGATAGAGAAATAATAAGAAATAGTGAAAATAAGTTAATTATCCAAATGAAATTTATGCATAGAAGAAAGAAAGAAATCTAAAAAAGTAGTATATCAAATATATATTTTTATTGCATTCTTTAGTTGTCATTTAGATAAAATAACTCCAGCTGTGGCCGATATATCAATTACAATATTTTTGTTAATTATTTAAAATTTGTTTTGACATTCATGAGATTCGCCTTTTTTGAAGTGTTCTACTTAAATTATTTTGATTAAAACAATTTTTTTTTGAGTATTTTTATATAAGAAACTTAATTGTAATTTCATTATATAGAAAATTGTGTTTTATATTTATAAGTGAAATATTTTATATTTTGAAAATGGAGAGATCAATTTTTAAAAATCTTTTGTATCTATAAGAATTCTTAGAAAAATTTTTCTACTTAGTTACTTCACTTAGTTGGATATTTTTAAAACAACAAAAATAAATTCCATAATATTTTAATAATGCTAATGAACTCATTTGTACAAAATTTTTTTTACATTCATTTCATTTTCTTTTTTTTTTTGAGACTTTTTTGCATACACGAAACTTTTTATTCTTAAGTTCTTTTCTTTTTTGTAAACATTTTCTTAATTATTTGATAAAATTAAAAGATGTCGCTTCTCGTTTCAATTAAATTCATTGTTCTACTTTTTTTTTGTGGCACATTTGATTTAGAAAGTTTAAGATAATCTAACATTTCATTTCATTTCATTGCATTTAATTTCGTAAGAGAATTGTTTTCGAAATAAATTTGAAGGAGCAATTTGTTCTCCGGTAAAATATTGCAGCCATTATTTTGGAACTCAAACTTTAGTTTAGCAAAGTTTTTAGGAGTTTTCTTTTTATGAAATGCCATGTGAAGCCCACTATTTTTAAAATTATGTTTAGTTAAAATGATTTCATTTAAATAATTTTGCAAGTAAATAAACTCAAACTCAAAAATTCTAAGATTTTGTTTTTCTTTTTTATTTGTAATGCACGAAATGGCAAATTCAGTTAAAAATCGAAAACTAAGAAGTGAAGAAATTTTCACTCTGATCATAAAAAGGTTTTCGCTGTAAAAATAAAAAATCTTTTTCGTAGAATTTTTTTTTTGAAATTTATTTCAAAATCTTATTTCAATATAGGAATAATCTTAACTTAAACAACTAAATGGAGATTGCTTTGATTGAGAATAACAAAAATCTTTTGTAGGATATTTGAACGACCTTCATGGCGGACTGTTTTGTTTTGTTTTCTGTTCACTTTTGCCCTTTTAATTAGAAAAGTAGAAAGAGTGCAACAAAAAAAAAAGGAAAAAGAAGAAGAAAAAGGCTAAAAACGGATATTTAATACTACAATCATTCAAGTGGAAATATATGTTTTTTTTCTTCTCATGGTAAACAGAGAAATAGAATTAGAGAGAGAGGGAGAGAGAAAGTAAGCGAATAAGAGTGAAAAAAGGATAAATAAAAAATTAAACAATAAAGAAATGTCTTCATTAATTTTTTATGTTATAAATTTATTTGTTTGTTTTGCTTTTGCTTTTTCATTTTGCCTCTTCTTCTTGTTCTTGGCATCATACAAAGAAAGTTATGTTGTGCAAAATTCAATGATTTGGATATTAATGGCAAAAACAAAAAAAAACAAAAAAAAAAAAACAAAAAAAAAGAAAAGAAAAGAAGAAGAAAAGAAAAAAAACGTGAATTTCATTATCGTTTATCAAGCACTTAAATGGCACAAATATATATTTACAATTCAATTATGCAACATTTTCATTTCATTTTTCTTTTTTTTTTTGGTTGTTGTTGTTGTAGAATTCTTTTTCTTTTCACATTTGTACAGTTTTTTTTGCGCAATATTTATTTGTTTAATTTGCTGAACCGATTTGATATTTGGTGGAATTTACATTTTAGGAAATGGGAGAGACCAAGACAGAAATACAGAAAAAGATAGAGATAGATAGATAAACATTTTTCTGCATCTTAGCATTGGCACTAGTTGTCTCATCTCAGCCACATTTGACCTTTTTTTATTGTAGTCGCCCCCCACAAACACACACACACACATACGCACATTTCAATACTATCTTCATTTTCATCTGCATCTTCATCTCTATATCACTTTCTTTTCCTTTTTTGTATGGAAAGTACATTCATTCGCAATGAATTGCTTGGAAATTTCAATTCCACCATAAAAACGATTTATGTGTTTTTATTTTTATTTTTTTCATTTTTTTTGGCTTTTTTTAATCACATCAGAAAAGGAGAAAAGAAAAAATAAAAAAATGGGCAAAAAGTTGTTGGAGTAATTGTAAGAGCAGAATTATAGGAAGTAAAAGTAGGAGAAGAAGAAGCATGTTAAAAAATTGCCTGAAGTCAAGTCTTAAATATCCGCCATTCAATTTGCCTTTTAATGATAGCAGATATTTGATTTTTAATTTTCGCTAAGAAGTAATTTCAGTGATATCGATGATAGATAAAAATTTGAGGAAATATAAAACTAATGAAAATTTGAAGGTTGAACGTTGAAATACTCGAAGGACTTTTATAATTTTGTGTTATTTTATTTCACGAATTGAATGAAGAAAATTTTCCATATACATTTAATTATCCTTTTTCAATTAATTAATAAAAAGAAAACTTAAGTTTAATGAAAATTTTCTATGGTTGATGTCTTAATAAAAATTTGTTGCATCTCAGTTTTTGCAACGTTTCAACTTGCATTAATTAACAACATTTTAAATCCTTTTGTTATAATTTGAAATTTCCTTAGATATGCAAAAAATTTTCAATATAACATGTGAATTTTTAAATCAAACGTCAATTTTACCAGAACGAGTTAAGGAAAATATACAAAAATCTGTAAAACATTATAGAGTTCAAATAAAAAATAAAAAAATAGGTTTCCTAATATTTCTTCTGGACATAAAGTTTTAGATTAGAAAACTGTATCTATAAAAATTCCATGATGGATGAAACAATGAAAAAAAGTGTAAAATTATTGATTAAGTTATTTATACAAATGTTAACATCTCATTCATTGAGATCGGATTCATTGAGAGATTCTTAAATAGGAAGATATGTTGCGTAGAATCTTTCAGATTTTAAAAAACCAATATAAAAATCTGTAGCGTGTAGAAAATTTTCAAGGAACTATTAAGAACTATTAGCATTTCAATTTGTTGTTGTATTCGAGGGTAACTGCAATCACTTAATAATTTATTACTTTAATCCATCATTATCTGCTCGCAATCTTGAAAAGCTATAACCAAGAGCTACAATTAAACTAAAACTCCAAGTGAGCAATTAATTTGCTCTAATTTTTCATTTTAATTTAAGGAACTGGAAATTAAAATAAATTTATTAAGGATATCTAATCATTTTAGCTGTTTTTTTTTTTTTTGGGAAAACTTTTCACGATTGTTAAAACATTAAGAACCAACACCAAGAATAATAAAAATGATTGCAATAATTATATTTTTGTCTCATAAATAAACCAATAACTTAAGATGGCAAAATATGTTAGAATTTTAAAAATTTGGAACTTAAAGAAAACCAAAAAAAATAAGCAATCAAATAAAAAGATAAAACAAAAAACCAAAAATCAAATAATAGTAAAAAGTGTATTTGATAAATTGCAATAGAAGTGCCAGGAATTTGCTTGCTCCAGAAACTAATATTTCCTTTGCCCGCATTTCATGTCAATATATTAAACATAAAAGTCTCCTTTTTTGTCTATGTATAAAACATGTGAAGTAATAGAAATAGAAATTAATAATGAAAATGGAAAAAACAAAAACAAAATGTGTGCATATTAATAGAATTTTGTAATTGTTATGTTTCATTTAATTTTTCTAACAGCAAATGATTTATTATTCTTATTTTGCTACATAAAATGACTTGTTAAAGTGCAAAGTAACGCGTTGCAATAAAAAAACAAACTACAAAAAAGAGAAAAAGAAATAGCTAGACAAATAAATCGAATAAATGGCATTTTTCAAAAAAACAAAAAAAGAAGAAGTAAGTACGAAATTAAATATTGCCTTAAAAATTATTTATGCGACATACTTTAGTAAACTCCAAGTACAAAACGAAGACATATCAATAGTTTATATTAATTATAATTGTATTAATTAATATAAGTAAAAAACTATTTCTTAGGTAAACTAGACTTTTACAATGGTTCATAACAATTTTAGCCTACTTATAAGGCAAAAATGATTCTAGAAAAAATTCATACTTTAAATTTATATTTTATAGATTTTTTAAGGTGTTTCTTTTTATCTGTTTGGTCTATTTGATCTTTTTATATATTTGATAAATTTCAAATATCATTCTTAATAAGATCTTTCTTACTAATCTTTCCTTTAAGTGGTATCATTGAAATAATTGAATTGAAATATTTCAATTGTAAGTACTTACAAAAATAGGCAGAAACATGATAAGAAATGGTTTTTTTCTTGCCATTGGCCAGAGAAAAAACCAAAAAAAAAAAAAAATTAATTTACTTTGATTTTTGTGTTTTCTTTCTCCAGTCTGCCAGTCAACATTGTTTGGCAGTTGAAATAATGAGTAAAATTGGCTGGGAGTGTGATGCGTTGGGTGATTTATGTCACAAGTGAAAAATTAATTGAAATTTTCTTGACATTTCAAAAGGGATTACCTAGTTATTTCATATAATATAATATAGAAAAAAAAAAACAAGCAATTGCATAGATGTATATACATACATCTATGTAACTATCAACCATAATGGACAATGAATGTGTGTGTGTGTGTATATATCGTTGCGTTCACTGAAAGTGAGATTGCGGACATTAATTTATTTCATTAAAATTCTTTTTCTTTTTCTTCTTTGTTTGTTTGCTTTTTCTTCCCCTGCCCTCCCCCCCCCCCCCCCCTCTTTTTTTCAGCAAAGGCTTTTTCGTTTTTATTAAAGTATAGCATTATATTCCAATTGTATTATTGCTCATGATGAGCATTATAATGAAATATATTTGTACATATATTCGTAGCAAGAGTTATGTGAAAAATAGATTTCAATTTTATTTTCTATATGATCTGTAAAGTAAATCTGTAAAGTGAAAAGTATTTTTAAGTTTAAAAAAACTTTAGTTATTTTAAATTGAAAGTTGCTTGTAAGTTTTGTATATTTGTAGATAATGGCGGCATGTTCGTTTGAATATTAAGTTCTAGTGCAAGGCAATTTTAAACTGCACTTATTTTGTATTAATCCACAAATATGTAATCGTTATAAATCGTCTGAAAATAGCATTTGCTGGCTTTTTGCTTGTTATTTGACCCTGGATTTCTAATTCTTACGGATCCAAACTGGAATCACTTGTACATAGTTTAAATGACGATTCCTATAATTCTTGTTAATCATTTTGAATGTTTTGATAGAGAATTAACTTGAGCTTGAGCTTATATTTAAATGATGATTTGTGAAATTTGCATTTGATAATTTATCTATTTCATTCGTTTAACATTTTCATAAAAATATCATTATTGCCTCTGATTGCAAAGGGTTAACACAAATAACGTATACTTCAACAGTTCAAATTACATTATTAAGTGTTCAGAGAAAAGTGCATTCTGCATCATATACTTTATACCTACATTTCCGTCAGTCTGCCCGTCCGTCTGTCTATTTCTATGTACGAATGTATTCCTTCTATTTGTTTGAACATCTAATAAACAAAAAACAATAATAGTAACAACAATAAGACAGTAACAGCAATAGCAATAGCAATAATAAACTAAGAAGAAGAGACTATTTCCATTAGCTAAACTCAAAATGGCATTAGAAAAGAAAAAAAGGCCATCAACAGTCAAGTGTAAGGCAATAGGTTCGATTGAAAGCGATATAAAGAAGTGTAAGAGTAGAATGGCAATTGTTGCTAGTTGTTAGTTTTTATTTTTTTTGTAAGACACTTAAGAGTGTTAAAAATATCATTGTCAACAAATCTCAAAACACAGAAAAAAAAAACAAAAGCAAAAAGAGCATCCTTACAATAAAAACTATCACAACTAAGATGAATAAAATGCTATTCATGATTCCTATTAAACATACGCATATAGTATAAAAGCAAGAGACAAGTTGTTCTATTAGTTGAACAAAAAAAAGAAATCGAATCATATTTTTACATGTATTTAAAAGTCAATAGATTTTTGAGATATCCATTTATTTTGTTAACGATACTCAAAAGAAGATTTTAGGTATTCTAAAAAGTCATCTTATCCATATTATCTATTCTATCCATTTTATCTGTCTTATCCATTTTATCCGACTTATCCATTTTATCCATTTGTATGGCTATGGGTTCCTTTATAAAAAGTAGTCTTCTAAACACTAAAATAATCATATAAAGCTTAAAATTTAATGTAATGCAAAACGGATAACGGATTTGTTTCCCTTAGGAACTTAAATTAAGAGCATTGTAATTTTTTTGGTATTATAATCTCTATTGTTTATTTATTACTGATAATTCTCGCAAAGTAAATAGCTAATATTTGCCAAATGTATTTCCAGAAATTGCTAAATAATTCCTAATTTTTAACCCATTTAGAAATAAATTTTTCAAATTATCTATTTTAAGTTTCACTTTATATTTGCAAACCCAGAACTTATTGATTAAATCTTGCAAAGTTTATAAATAGTTAAGTATTTACCGATTACATGTACATCTAAGATAAACGTATATACACAAATAACATATAGTTTAACAAGGATTAATGATTGTATGTTGCATTCAAAACCGGCAATATAAAAAAAATTTTTGCCCCATATAAGAAGATGATATAGAAAAGTTATATGACCATAATGAAGTATGTACAATACATATAATATAAATATATATATATATAAATTGTAAGTGTTAAGAAAAGTTGATAAAAGGAAAACGTCACAAGTGATAAGAGAAAACAACAACAAAATAAAAACCAAAGGAAAAACTAACTAAGTAATAATAAAAAAAAAAAATGTTATAGAAAGAAGTGAAAAAGTGGTCATAAAATTTATGTTTAAAAGGAGATGTTTAATGTGATGATGATAATAATGCAACAATATAGAACTATGCAAGATCATATTGAAATGATACGAGTATGTTTTATGTATAAACTAACAATTCATCTAAATATAGTAAGATAGAAATAAATAAAAAAAGGATAGATAGATAATTTAAACTTTTATATATAAATGCAATATATAAAGCAAACAACAACTTTCATATGTAATATGTATATGAAAAGAAAAATGATTATCCATTTATCTTATTTCATTTAGACACACATACACAAGCACAATTACAATGGCAATACAAACAGTTGGACAGAAATATTAACAATAAATCATTTATGTTCCCTTGAAGAGAGATCTTTGCCATGAATCTATTTACATTCTGTAATTTTTTTTCTTTTTCCTTTTCATATCGAAAACTCCACAAACAAGTTTAGTAAATATAAGGCCAATGAAAATGTTACATTTTTCTACTATTTTTTTCCATACTGCTTTGCTTTATTTCTAGATAGATACGCATGAAATTGTTTCTATATGAATGCATGCATCGTTTATGTTAAAGATTTAATCAATAAAAAAAAAAAACAACATTGATTGAATGTTTGAAACGTAGTAAAAATGTTTCAAAGGCACTTCAATATATTCGATAGATTTTTTTTTTTAATATAGCAAAAATACTTATACTTCAACCAGCAATAAAAAGAAAATAGAACAAACGATTTTCTTTTACAACGATTTTCTTTTACTGAGAAAACTCAGTACATGAAATTCAGTTTTTGCTATTTTCTTGAAAATTTCAATGGCTACAATTGGTAAATAATTCTTTGGCGGAGCGTAATTGCTTTTAAGTTATTACGCCAAAAATTTAGAAGGCCATGAACGTAAGAAATCATTCATACAGGCGAAGTAATCTAAAGTAAATTTGATATAAACGTTTTCCATTTAAATTTTTGTTAAAATTTATGTAAAATTGAAAATTTTTCTTTCACATTACGACTTTTTATTAAGAAAGGCTTTATATGGGGCGAAGTCATAAATGTGGTTCATTTCTAAGCATTTTTAACAGACAGTTAGCCAGACAGAAGGACGGATAGATATAAATCGATGCAGGAAGATTCTGATTGGATCGTGTTGAGTCCAAGTCAACTCGTTTTGGATGTTGCAAATAATTGCACAAACATATAATACCTTATGCCACAAAGATATTCTTACAATTAATGTTGTTTTAAAATAGGCAAACTTTTTTCAATTAATAAAACTGTCTTAAAAAAAAATTATTAAAAAGATAGACAGACAGACATATAGAGTTTGGAAGTCGATTAGGCAAACAATTTTGCTTTGATTTATAATTTCAATAATCCTAAGTCTTTTAATTTCCAGTTTATCAAGAAAGGAGCCGTCAATTTACAGTTCAAGTCGCCATATTTAAATTTAAGTATTTTCACTTTATTTACAGTTCAATGCCTTTATTTCCGATTGAGAGTTTTGCTGTTTGCTTTGCAGTACATGTTACATAAATCTGTAATGCTTTTGCAGCTATTTTTAAAATTTTCCTATATTTTTCTAAAATTTTCCAAAGCATAAGAACTTTATTAAATTTGCCAATTTTAGTTAAAATTTTAATAAAACACTTATCTAATCAGTTTAATTTTTAATTGATTTACTTAAGATTTCTTTTGTTAGTTAAAGATTTCTATACTTTACAGCGTTCACTGTGAAAGATTTTAAAGTTCAAGTTTCTTTATCAAAAAATGAAAACACGAACAAAAAGAGAGCAAACAAGAAGCAAAAATTTAGAGACAACTTTTGCAAATTGGAAACTTTTCATTTTTGATTTACACTTTTTTTTTAATTATTTCTAACTAATTTTCCATTTTAAATTTTCTTTATGAATTTCTTTCGTATGAAAGAAATAAAGGAATTTCTTCTTTTTTAAACATTCTTTCAACCTTAGAAATATCTAAGAAAGTATTAAAAATTTCTAATTGTGAGAAAAAGAATTTAAGAGTTATATCGCAAAATTTTAATGGCACCTTAAAGAAATTTTCATTGTACGAATCAACTCAAAATAATTTTAATGGATTTAAATCTGTCAGAATGACTGTTTGACCCTGTAAAAGTAGGAGTAATTTAGCAGTTGCAACTTTTCCAAAATTTCAATGAATTCAAAGCGCTTTGATTCGTGAACGAAGCCTTTTGCCTTTTTTACTTGGAATAGGATCTGTCTCTTTAGAGTTTAAATAATTTGGCTGCATTGAAGTTATAAAGCAAATTTATATTAAATACAAACTCCTTTTTTAAACTCCACCAGTTTTAACAAATACCGCTTTTTTCCTTTTTGGCTTTTATTAAATTTATGATGGGTTGTAAAGTATTTAAATAGTTGACTCTGCCTTTAATTGTGTATAATGTATTTTTTTTTGGTTTCTTAGCAATTTAAAAACCCCAAGAGATACTTTTTAATTTATAGATATTTCAATTTCTTGTTATTGGTTTTCTGGTTTCCTTAAACTAAAAACTTCTTTAAACTAAAAATATGTAATTCTTATATTTTGTTATGGAAACAAAGAGCTTAAAAGCATTTGGAGAAAATATCACATAAATAGATATTAGAAATGAGTTAGAAAAGAAATTTACTTTTTTTATTTCTCTCTTGGCAAATTTTTTTAATTATTTTCAACTAAATAGAATTTTGTTCTTTTTTTGTTTCTTTTGTTTTTTAGTAAATATCCATAAGTGCATTATTAGTATGATACATTATAAAGAGAGATACGGAGAGAAAGAGGCAACGCCTATTTTTATAAATTACATAAAAGAAAAATTTAAAAGAATTATTTCACAAGTTGAATGTTGAATGTCATTTTCATTTTCATTTTTGCTGCTTCCATTTTTTCTATTTATATTTTTCTTCATTTTTATTATTATTGTCTTCTTTTTCTTTAAACATTCCATGGTAACTTGCAGGAAATATCTAGCAAATAGCATGACAAATGAAATGAATAGTAATCTTTAAGAAAATGTCAGTCATGAGTTAACGAAAAAATTGAGCCAACTATACCAGAATAAATATAAATAAAAAGTAAAACAAGACAAATGATGCTGTAATGTATTGTTTGTATATAATAAAAGTTTGTAAATATAATAAAGAAAAAATGAAGCAGGTGTTAGCTGAAAGATAATGGAAAAATGACAGAAATTGCTGGCAAGCTTAAACAAAAATAAAAATAAAAAAAAAACAAAATTTCGTTTTCAAACTATCCTCGAAATAAATGTTAAAACTATTACATAACCAAAAAAATAAAAATAAAACAGATAAAAACAACAGAATCAGAAGCAAAAAAAAAAAAGAAAGCCAAAGGAAAAATAAAAGCCAATTGAAAAGAAATCTATAAATAATGATGTAAATGTAGAAAGATTGTAAAAATTGTGATTGTGAAATGGATTGGATTTATAGACAGAGTTAATCGGATGATGTCAACAAGGACTTAATTTTTTCTCAGTAACATAAAATTTATTATTATTTTATTGAATGTTTGTAACATTCAAAGCGAAACAGTGAAGACATTTGTTGCTGATGCTTGATTAACAAGAAATTTTGACGCTATTTAGATGTGCCTATTTGTTTGTCTCTATGTCCGTCTGTCCATGTATTGCAAACATATTTTTGCTTACAGAGAAGGAGATATCGCGCTCGAATTTGAAAAGAACACTAGAAGTGCTTGCAGGCTGGTTGGTATTAAAAATGGCTAAATTCACGTAAGGTTCAAGGTAACTACTGTAAAAATTGAAACAGCTTCTAAAGAAGTCGAATGAACCTTATCCATTTAATGTAAAAGAAGAAAAAAAATCTAGAAATGCTAATGTTATTATTATTGTAATGGTAATGAAAACTATTATCATTATCTTAAATGACTTACTCTAGACTTTATTCGATGTTTTTAATTATTCAAAGTAATTTTGTCGTTTTCTTTTTTCTTTTTTTGAGAATTCTTTTTTTTTGTGAAATTTTTTTTAAGAAACTTAAGAAAGCAACCTTTACAGTTACCGTCATTTTGTTATTTCTTACTACGCCACATGGCTTTATATTTTTATGCAAAAATCGCTTTGCTCGATATCAAAAGTTATTAATAGAGAAAATTTTTATTTGAAAATGTTAGCGTTATATTTCATTACAGAGTTTTTAGATTTCACTTTAGAATGTAAATTCATAAAAAATATTTAAAGATGGACTAAAAGAAATTATTTACGATTTATAAACCAGAAAAGTGTACTTTGGAAGAGTCATAACGTTTCGCGTCCTACAAAGTTTATTGGTGAAGAGACAAAAATAAGTAAATTTGTTTTAATAAGATCAATAACATTTTTAACATTTGTAGAAAAATTTCTTTCATTATTAAATTGAACGAAAAAAAAAAATTAAAAAAGAATTAATGTTGTATTCAACGATTTGGTCATAAAACAAATGCGAACATAATTTTTATTTATTTTATTTTCGCTTATTTGTAAAATTATCAATTTAGTGAGTAAGCAAGAAATTTTTTAGGGTCTTTTTGGCAAAAAATTATTATATGAAATATGTACAAAGTTTTTTTTAAAAAGAATTGAGGAGTGATGTTAAGACGTCAATTTCTAATTACTGCTTGTGTCAGGTGATTTTGTCCTGCATTCACAATTTGAATTGGATAATTTTGTAAAATTTGTGGGTGACGTTCTTATCTGCCAGAGCCCTTATCTTTATATAGTTTCCTTGATTTTTTCGCATCATTTCAGTCAAACAGGCGACAAGTAAATAACTCTCGTAATATTTAAGTGTTTTTTTTAAGTACTTTTCACTTTTTGTATGAGCGAGTATACGAAATTAAAAATAAAAATTCTATTATATTTAGTGAGTTTATATTTGGGCGCTGGGAACATATACATTACATCACTAATTATTTATTATGTAACTATACACAACTATATATATATATATGTAATTTGTGGTAAATAGTAATAAATTTTGTGTTACAGTTACATAACACCTGAACAAATAGTTCATTACATGTAACAATTTCGTGTAAATTTTTTTTGGTTGAGCATGCTGCAAACTATTTAACACATTAAATTTGCAATATATATATAGATATATACTTAAATGGCTATGTGTTTGTATGTCAGTATAAAATGAAGTAAGCGTGTGAAGTAAAGCATGTGTAACAAGAAGAAGGGGAGTAAAAAAAATTTAAAATACAGTAAAACAAGAAAAAAAATGATAAACAAAAAAATGTAAGAAAGTTATATTTGGCTGAAGTGAAATCTTCAAAATCATCTATCTCAAAGGTATAAAAAACTTGACCAGATGTTATCTAATTTTGATTAATACTGGTAGAGCAAGGACAATGTAAAATATGAAAAATTATAATGTAATGAATTTAAATTTCATGTAATGATATCAAATCAATAATTGTGTTTAAAAAAAATTGGATGGCTTTGTGAATCTACTTTTCAGCTTATATAACTTAAACTTGCAGTTCACTTTTTAAATTTTTATGTGAGAAAGAAACAAATAACTTGCACTAAATTTAATTTAACAAAGCAAAACGCTTCATATATTAAATACACCACTCAACTTATGGGTGGATGGTGTAAAAAACAAGGGCACTGAAAAAAAAACAAAAAAAAAAAAAACTAACGAACCATTAGTTTAAGAGTGAAAGTGGAGAAAACTGCATACAAATTTAGGTGAAACATTAAACAAAACAACAAGAACAATTATGGCAAAACAAAGTAAACTGTAAAAGCTAAATATGTGCTATGAGTTGCACTATATACCTTTAAACAATCTTATATATATATATATATATATATATATATATTTCCATGTGTTTATATGTACATTGCAAAAATATGTAACGTACATTGGGTTAAGTAAATTTTCGTTGCTGTATAATTTGCCTCACGTACAAAAGGTAAATGTTAGCAAATTACAACGTGCATACAATATGAATAGAACAACAATAGCAATAATAACCACTAACAAAAAAAAGTAACAACTCTAAAAGACTCTAAGTAACAAATATATAACACTTTTGCAATGTATGATAAAACAACGAACACAAAGTTAAGAAAATAGTCCACAGAAGGTTGATTATAATAGTGCAAAAAGTCATGGGACTTATTGAATGTACAGACACATATATATATATATGTATATATATACATAAGATTACAAGGACAATCTCAGTTAAACAATGTTATCACGTGAAGAAACATACTCGCCGTTTTTAAAAGATATCAGCTTAAATTGGCTGATGAAACAACAGTATAAAGCATGCTTTGTGTATTTCTATGCATTTATCTAGCTATTTATTTCTCTACTTTCATTTCTTCCCTCATCTTAGCACAGTCTAATTCTCTCTATAAATATCATATATATATATATATATATATATATATATATATATATATATATATATATATATATATATATATATATATATATATGTATAAATATATATATATGTATCAAAAGTAAAAAACCAAATAGAATCTTGGTTGGTTTTTAGTAAGTCTTTATGAATCGAAGAAGTTTGTCACATTTAATGGTCTTCTTATTTATTTAAAATGTATTTTATTGTATTGGTTATACAGAAATCTAAATAAACTCTTACATGAAATAGATATTTTCAATTGTATGAGGCTTTTTGTTAAAAATCATGTTAATTAAACTAATTACTAATTAATTAACATTTTGAACTAACTTAAGGCTTCTATAAAACCTCAAATTAATTAAGTTGATACATTAATTAAATTAATTATTAATTGAATTAATTAATAATTTGTCTTAATTAATCAATTAATCAATTAATTAATTATGAAATGTTATTAAATAATTAATTATTCATTAAGTCAATTATTAATTTTTATTACTTAATTATCAGTTAATTAATGAATTACTCTTAATTAAATTTATTGAATTATTACTAATCTGAAAAAAAAGCCTTTCGCCTATAGGACATTTCATTAGGCCATGTCTGCATTTTAAATAATTTAAAAATTTATTAAATTTTCATCGAACAAAAATGTGCTACATTTTTTTTGAATATTTTGCATAATAATTCTAACTTTTGGTAATAGTTCGTTTATTTTGCAAAATTAAAAAATGGCCGATTGTTATCTCTCTTTAAACTATGATAATTAGATTTTCTTATAGTTTTTGTTCAAATATTGTATGTATCATTTTAAAGAATATTTAATAAAGTCCATTGAAAATTGAACTTGGCCTGTAAATGTTAAAAATCGTAAATGGATTTTCGATACAAAGCAATTAAGTTTAGTTTGTTTTTTTTTATGTACACATTTCAATCAATTTAGGACAAAATTACACATCAGTTTAATGCTCCTTTAAATTCTTCTAAGTTATTTTCTTTTTAGAAGTTAGATATTAAATTGTCTAGTGTAAAAGTATGGCATTAAATAGGTTAACTTAATCTTTGCCATGTCTTATTCTTATACATTCGCATTCTTTTATATTACAACGCATTTTCGAGTTTCATATAAAAGACTTTAAAGTGTTAACAAAGCGGTGCTTGCATAAATATAAATAAAAGGGAATGAAGAAGAAATGATCAGAATGAGTAGAATTAACATGGAACAGGGGAACAATGCAACAATATCAGCAACAATATCAGCAACAATAACAAGAACAACAAAAATATCAACAATAGCAAAAATAGCAATAATGTAAACAATGGTTTCAAAGGAAACGGAAATGTTTGCCTCTTCTGGTTACCATGTTAAAACAAAAACATACACAACAAAACAAGATAATAACAATAAAACAGTAATAACTAAGAAGAAGATGAAGGAAAAAAAAAGGGGGGGGGGGGTTTTCTGTGTGCCTGCTGCTGTATACAAAACCATAAAAACAACCACAAACAATCATGGAAAATAACAACAAGAACAAGTAAAGCAAATTTCAAGCGATATATTTCCAAAAAAAAGCTAAAGAAAAAAGAAACAAATATATTGCCTTTGCCATATAAAATAAAGTTGTGTGATAAAAACAAATTTGTAGGCGTGTGCACAAAAATTTGTTTTTAACAAAAAAAAAAAAAACAGCCAAATACAATTCACGTTTACAATTGGTAAAAAATATACACATGAATTGATATATTTTGTATAAATTGCGCTTCTTCTTCTTCTTATTGTTCTTGATGATGATGCTGCTGCATTTTGTATGTGAAATACAAGTGATTATTTTACAAATGTTGCTGAAACAATGTATCAGTTCAACTAACAATAAGAACAATAAGAAAAACAACAACAAGAGCATTAACAATAAAAGTAAGAAGCAGAAAAAAATTTTGATAAAAGTCAACAGGTCTATGGAAAAAATTGATTTCCTTTTTTAACATCATTCTTATTACTTTTGTTATAATTATTTTTAAAACTTTACATAAAATGAGTAACAACAATTTCAATAAGTTAAAAGTAAGATAATTTTTTTAAATTAAAAAAAAATTTTTTTTATATATTGTAATTTCAGCATTTGATCTTACACTTTTAAGTGGCATTTAATTTTGACTTTTTTTTGAAAAATTTGAAAACAATAATTTGAAAGGTCAATAAGAAGTTTTGTAGCTATAAATGGTAAGTACACTAAACATTGAAAAATATGTAAATTGCTACAATTTTTATTTATCTTTTTCTATATTTTTTTTATTATAGATAAATTAAATGGACATAAATAAATAAAATTCTTGGATGTAAAATTTTTCTTTTAAATCTTTATTTCAATTAGGCTATAAATATACTTTACTAGTGCTTTATTTACATCATATTCTTAGTAAAGATAATTTTGGGTAAACAGAACTCATCCGATGTGAGTTCATGTACTCATATCGAATTGTGGTCTTTCAAAATTGTTACCTCCTAAAACTCGGTTCTATTTAGCCACACTCAACGGTTTTTTTTTGTCTTTGCTCTTCAAGCTAAATATCTAATTAATTTAAGGGCTTAAAAAGTTAAGGCATATTGCTTGAAGGGCGTGTCCTTTGATTTTAGTTCTGGATTTCCTTAGAACTTCTAATATCTTTTTAAAAAAACTTCTATAAAAATTTTATAATTTTTGGCACAATTTTTTCAAGAGATTATTAAAGCGAGAAGGTCAGATCAAATGGCATAAAATGTTTAAGTTTGACCAAGAAATTTGGCTTGATATTTCTAAATAAGTAAATGTTTATTTTTAAAATCATTGAGTATTCTGTAATTTTCTAGGATGGTGGGCTCAATTGCAGCAACAATAATAACAAAAATGTTCATAATAAACTTTCTCTGATTTCTTTCTTTCCTTTTTTTCTTTTTCTTGTTTCTTTCTTGATTTTTCTTCTTTCATTCTCTCTCGTTAAGTGTCTAGAATAAATAAATAATATTTAATAAATAGTTAACAATAATAAATCTGTTTTTAGATAAAAAAAAACAAGAAAAAAATAAATTACGGCAAGCAAGGAAATTGGTAAACAAGCATACACAACTTAATACTAAATAAAAAACTGTTAACAGAATAACATAGAAAATTGACAATTAAATGTTTTGTCATAATAATAATAAAGAAATTTAAAAAAAATTAATAATAAAAAATAGCAAAATAAAATTTAAAAAAAAAATCACACAAAAATGAAATGAAAACGATAAATCGTCCAATTCTCTTTTGTGTCTGTGATAAAATTGCCAAAAAAATGTATATAACAATGAAACAGCAAAAAACATGAGAAGGAAAGAAAAAAGGAATAGAAACATTTTAATAAATACAATAATAAGAATAAGAGTAACAGTAAATATAACAAATCTGTTATAACAATTTAAGTCAATTACAGTCAGTTTGTAAGAAAAAAAAAAAATAGAAAAAGAAACAACAAAACATGCAAAAAAATTGAATAAAATAGAAAAATGAAAAAAAAGGGTGAGGAAGGCGGAAGAGGGAAAACAAAACCCAACAGACCAAGTGAGAATAGAAATAAAATGGCAATGAAAAAGCTAACAACAATAGTTGCTATTATTCTTATTAAACTTGTTAAACTTATCCAATTGCTCTACACGATGTCACACTTTATCACTTCATATTCTTCTTTTGCCTAACCGCCTGCCATTTAAAAACTAAAGCAACATTTCTATAAAAGTCAAACTCTTAACAAATTAACACATAAAAAGTTTTATTTTTTTTAGTTGCTTTACATTTTTCACTTTCTTTACGCTTTTTCTCTTTTTACGCACCTTTAACTCTGTTTGTAGAATGTGGACAGAAGTTTAGTGGACAATAGTATATAGAAAATATTACAAACTAATCTCATTCAACTGTACGCTATGCAGGCCCTTTCTAGCTTCTTAAATATAGCAATTTTTTGCTGAAAATATGAAAACTTATTTCAAATTTTCATATTTAATTATAACGCAAGCAATTGAGAATTATTTGCTAAAACAATTCATCTAAACTTTTAACTGATATCTTACATTTGGCTTACGATATATTTTAAAGTAATGAACTTTCAACTTCGAATATGAATTGAACTATGGAAATCTAAATATTCACGCCCGTATCAGATGAAGTCTGACTATATACTCAAATATGGGTTAATGCGCAAGCTTTGATATGTGAGCTATAGAAAATCATTAAGCTTAGTACTTTCATAATGAATAGATTTTAAACTTGGACCCACTAACTAAGTCTAAATCTAAGCCTTATTCTCCATATTTAGGTTTAATCCAAATTTTGTAAATATTTCAATGAAGGACAAGCTGATAATTAGTTTTATTAAAAATAGTTTAAATTGCCAGAGCTATTTGGTACTTTGCTTTTTTGCAGAAAGCCAAAAATTTGTTTATTTGATTCCTTAAGTAAAATCGTCCCTTTTTTATATGCATTTAGTGGTAAGCCTTAAAAAAATTAGACGTTGGAACTTTGCTTTATTCAAAAAAAAAACCTACATGAAGAAAGTTTCCAGCAAAAGACAAAGAAAAATGTTATTTTCACTTGCTGCAATGAAATTTTAGATTAAATTTTAGATCAAATTTTAGATTAATGTTTGGAATCAACTTTCAAATTAAGAACATGAAATTGATACTTGCAATTAATTTTAGTTAATTTGTGTTAAACATTGGTCGAGAATATCAAAGTCTTATTGAAGTACACTCCCGTTTGTAAAGTTTACCAAGACTTATATAAAGTCCATTTTGTTTCAACATTTCAAAAAGCACGTAACTTGATCTGTTAGAAGATTTAGATTAGTCGTTTTTGTTCGCTTTCTTTTTTTTCATTTTTTTTATTGTTCTTTTTTTTAGTTTAGCCTACTTTATTGTTATTGTTTTTGTTATGCAAAAGGGCAATAAAACCTTAATAAAAATAACAATAAAAAATAATAATATAAAATGAAGAAAAAAAAAACAGGCCATTTATATTTTATGGAAAATTGACTGAAAAACTTTATATTTTAACTGTAAACGTTAAGTAAACTGTTTAATACAATAAAAATAAATAATATTAAAAAGAACAATAAGATAAAGAAAGCAAGAAATATAAAAAAGGAGGCGGAAATCGTGATAATATTTAATAGATGTATAAATGAATTGAAAATTTATTAACTTTTTTTCCAAACAAGTTATTTATTCAAGTTCTTTATTCTAATATTTATTTTCTACATTTTTTTTTCTTCCAATTTGTATTTAATTTCTTTTAGTTATTGTTCTTATCATATAAAAAATTTATCTAATTTAAGTTAAGAAGTAAGATATCTAAAAAATATTAATTTCTTTCAAATGACAGAGAGTAACTAAGTCCACTATTCTAAGTCTTACTAAGTATAAACTTATTATTGTTTAGAATTTACAGTCACCGTTTGCCTTAAAACAACCTACAAAAAACAAATCGAAATGCTTCAGAATTTTTTGATACATAAAGAGCACATTTTCAAGATTATTTAAGAAAGATTTCTCGTTATTTGTTGCAAGATAGTTTTTAGAAATTTCTGCCTAAAAAGTTCTTTATAATTTTATATGCTTATTCAATTTTCAGAACTTTTCATACTTTTTTGTATTTGATCAGTCCTCCATAAACTGCATAAATTTTGTAAAATATATTTTATATAGAAAATAAATTGACAATCTTATACAATCAATTTAACCACAATTTTAATCAATATTATTGTTTGATGTGAATTGTGAATAAAGATTATTTAAATATTTCTACGATAATATAATAATAATAATAATATATTATTTTCTATATATGTGTGTATGTATGTATGTAAGTGTGTTTATATAAAATAAAATAAATAAAATAAACAACAAAAACCAATAATTTATATAAAAATAATTGCTCAAGTTGACTTTTACTGCATGTTTTTCATGAATTATTTAATAAGTTTGAGCAGAATTGTTGTCTTCTCTTTTATATGTTTCTAATTTTCTTATAAATATAAAATTCCTTTAGAATTAATAAATTTTGTAGGGATGACGTAATTTTGATGTGAAACAATTGATCATCAAAATTTCCGCCCATGAAATTTTTTCTGCCTATTTTTTCTGTTTCATTCTTTCCACATCTACGAAAGCGATTTGTCATTTAAGAAACTTAATGCTAAAGTTTTAATACAAAACTCAAAACTATTGAAAATATTTCTAAGGGAAGAAAATTCACAAGCCTGTTGAAAATCGCTTGATAAATGTAATTTATATGAAAAGCTAAAAATTTATAATTTCGTATACTTTTTTTATTTTTTTAGCAATAATTAACATAAAGTAATTTTTTCTTACACATAATTTGTAGCAAATTATTTCGTACTTTCTTCAAACCATTCAACAAAAAATTTCCTATTTATTATAGCTTTGTTAAACTTTTTTAATCCTGATTGATGGCTTCATCTTCATTTGAATTTATTTCTCAGATCCATGTTCATAAGACTTTTTTGTTCGCAATTCCCAAACTTACTGAATCATCTTGCATATCAATTTATATATATTTAATATAAGCTATGACAAAAATTTTATAATTACATATTTAAAAAGGGGCCAGGTTAAAGAAGTATATCTATTGAATTGACATCAATTGTCAATTGTTGTAACATTGTAAAATGATATTGAAAACTTATATAACGCGTCTATTAATTAATTAAATATAATACTTCATAATAATGTATTGTTGTGTGTGTATGTGTCACTATTTGAAAGATGAATGAAATGCATAAGTGATGATAAAGTATTGTATGAAAGTTAGCTTTAAAATTTTTAATTAAAATGAATTTGTTTAATTATAATTGCGCTAGTGTCACTGTCTTTAATTTAATTACACAATGAACAAATATGTAAACAAAACAAAATATGTCATTTCAATTCAATTTAATTCAATTCAACTTAATTAAATGATTTCAAATAATTATCTGTTTACAAAATACAGCGTAATTATTTTTGTCTTAAATTTATATGAATTTATTTATTAAAAGAGTTTTAAATAGATCATTCTTTAAGCAGCTTTAATTATATTTGGTAATTGATCTCTCCATTCTATAACTTTTCATATATTTTGACAAACTCTGTGAATAAATTATAAGACCCCGCTAAAGAATCGCAGAAGAGCACATTTCTTTTTAAAACAAGTTTTCTTAAATGTATTTATTTTGAATAAATAAGAATTTTATAGTCGGTTAGGGCCGACCATTAAATCTTCTTTTTCACTTTGCCCTTTCATAGATCTGGCTGTAACTCAATTTTTTTTGCATTGCTTTTCCTATGATTTATTTGAATTTGATTTATTTGATATTTTGTACAGTTTTTTACATCGTATACAATTTTTGTAATAATTCTTCTTCTAATAAAGTTCACTTTAATAGAAACAATTGTCACAAATACCTTTTCGAGGATTTGAGTTGCCCAATGCAACATACATCCTTAGAAATTCAAATCCTAAACTTTTCCGCTTTGGACTTTTGCGATTTTTCTTTTATTATTGTTTTCGCTGTTTTTTCCTTTTTCTGTTTTCTTTTTTTTTTGTTGGTTTTTTTATTAAAAACATCCGACAATACGAATTACTCCAGAAAAATTTTCTTTTTCTTTTATTATAGAAAAAGGTATAAACATATAAAATAAGCGTACATGGAGGAACATGATATAAAAACCAAATAAATAAATAACAACGAAATAAAAAAGTAAAATAAATAGAATTTACTCAAGCATAATAAAAGGAATGCAATTGAAAGGAAATTACAGAACTACGTAAACAACAGAACATGACTGAAATAACAATTTAATCGTTTTTGTTAGTTCAAGAGGCCAAATAGGCAAGAGGAGAAAAAAGTCACAAAAAAAAATATAGCAAAAAAGAAAAATCTACAAAAAAAAAATAGCAAAAAAGTAGTAAAAAATTTCAAAAAATAGAAAAAAAGGAGAAAGCGATTAGTTTCCCTTTTTTCGCTTTTTTTTTGAAATCCCATGCAAAGAAAGAATTTTTCAATGATAAAATAAGTAAATGAACGTTTAAGTTTTAGACAAAATCAAATCAAAGTTTTAGACAAAATGAAAATTTTTTACGAAGTTTTGAGTATAAAATATTGAAATTCCATCCAACTTCACAAACAAACTGGCCCATCGATAAATTTCATTTAAAAGCAACACTTTTGAGTTTGAACGATTGAAAAGATTTAAAAAAAAACATTCAATTGTGTGAAATAAGTGACGTCATGACGTAACATTTTGCTTAAATTATTTAAAAATTTTAGATTTAAATTGAATTTAAAAAAAATTAAAATTTTATACAATATTTATAGCTTTCTCTTGAATTGCAACAATGTATTTTAAATCTACAAAAGAATTTTGTAACAATAAGTATTATTTATTTCGAATAGACTTTCAGTTTCAGTTTGATACATTTGGAAATATTTGCAAATGTTTTCGTAATTTTGACAAAAACTTTATATTTGGTATAATTCAGAAATTTTTCAGTCATTTTAATATGCTGATTTCAAATAATGATTTCAATGATTTTAAAAATAATCTATTGAAAAGAAGAGTTTTTTAAAGTTACTGCCCGAAATTGTTTCAATAATTTATGATACTTTTTATCATTGACTTTTTATCATTTTTCGTCAAAAGTATACAATTTCCAAAATTCTTGCTCTCGAAATGATTTGCATAGATTTGTGCTGTGTATAGAATTTTCAAGATATTTTCAATTCAAATTCAAAATTTTTTTCCTATTTCCATATAAACTTACTTGCCATGCAAGTGATGTACAATACAAAGGCAATAAAATACAAGAGACTAGCAAAAAGATATAAAGAAATGAGAAATAGAAGAGGAGGAATAAGAAAGAAAACTCAATATGCTGTTTGAAATTACACTTTATTTTCTTCTTCGCTCTTTCTATTTTCTTCACATTTTTTTCTTATACTTCCTTTACCATTAGCTTTAATACGCTACACCACTTGTGGTAAAAAGAATTATAAGTTAATGCACATGTTTGTAACATACATAAAGTGTTTAGATTAGATTAGACTTTTTTAGGCCGATCAACTCAAAATCACTTTTAGATTTATTTTAAGTTTGTCTGTATGTCCGCCTTTTTAAATTTATTATCAAGCTAAAAGGCTTAATTTAGAAGCGATTTTGGCCTAAATACATCTAAGAGTAATTATGGATAAGATCAGAAGAGTATTATAGAACAAACTACTTTGCAAGCTGAAAATTAACGATTCTGGTTATTTCTTTATAAAATATATATTGTAGGATACTTAATAGTCGGTCCAAATGTTTATACTTGTTTTATTGGCCATTTCAATTGAAGGAAAGCGTTTCAACTATAAAGTATAAAGAAATAGTGAAATATCCTTATATGAATAGGTTCTTAACAATTTACTTTGCCAGAGCCAACAGTTACATGTATAATAAAATTTTAAGTACTTCGTTCATTTTATTATTGTTATATAGATAAAGACACAATAAAACAGTTAAGGGGAAAATAAGAAAAAATAAAAAAAACAACTTTCTAATATAAAAGTAAAAATACAGAAAAATAGAATAAACTGGACAAGATTTAAGTTTGTGTCATCCTTAATTCTCAACCAACTTACACAACTCACACGACTCACACGCCATATAAAAAAAAATTTCAATAAAAAGGAAAAAAAAGAAGCCATATATTGTCTATTTGTAGGTATGCGTGTGTGTGTGTGTGTATGTGTATATGTGTAAATATGTATGTATGTGTATATAAAAAATTCCATTTAGTTACATTGTAAAGAAACGATTACAGGCAATAGAAAGTAAAATTATGCAACAGAGTATACGCAAAGGATAATAACTAAGGCAATAACAACAATAAACTGAAAAAAAAATGAGAATAATGTAATAAGCATAAGAAAATCGAAAAAGAAAATCAAAAAAAAAACAAAAAAAATGAAAAAGGAACTAGTAGAAAAATTAAATAAAAAATGTGAGAATGTAATAGAATGCAAACGAGACTTTTATTGGTGTGACGTTTTAATGCATTTTTCTACACAATATTTTCCTTTGCCTCTTCTTTTTTTTATTATAACTTGCAGTCTTGCACTCATTTCATTACATTACATTTCATTTCATTCGGTTTTATTTGATTATTTTCTATTTTATTATGTGAGATACATTTATGAAAGGCTTTCATTGTTTGTTGCAAAATTTGTACATATTTTATATTTACATAGAATATAAAAAAAAAAAGAAAATAAATGCAAAAAGATAGAGGGTGAAAGAAATTTCCTTTAAAGAACAATTATATATACATGTATACACACATAAATACATACATACATAAATACGTATGTAAAAGTAGATACACTTTTTTCAAATGATTTCTATTAAGCTTAGCTAACTTGACGTTCTTTTTCAGATGTTTCTTCAGTGAACTTGAGTTTGTCCATTTTAATAGAATTCTAATCATTTTATTTGCATTCAATTTTGTTTAATCTAGTACTAAAAGCTTTCAGTTTAAAAGGCTTGCCTTATTAAAGATATGAATCAACTTCTTGTTTAATCAACGTATATCTGTTTAGAAAACTTTTTAAAGTCTTATGAAATGTTCTTAAATTTTGGTACTAAAATTTGTAAATTTTGGTAACTAAAAGAATAAAAGACAATTGAATCACAATAGAAAATTTTTCATACGCGAATAAAGTTTTACTTCCTCAAATAATGGAATAAACGAAAAGCAACAAGTTGAAACTAATTTGCTTGGATAATAGGCCTTTGTTTAAAAAGTTTTATATAAATAGGTTTAATAGGTTTAGTCCACTGAATATAGAAATCTAGAAACTTTTCAATTAATTTTATTGTTGGACTTTTTATGTTATTGAAATGCAAAAAACATTCCAATAATCCGAAGAAGTTTTAAGGAACCCTCCCTTAGCTTGTCTTGAATAGTCTTTGTTCTTGCTCTTTACACTTTTTGATGTCACCATTTATTTATGTATATGCTTTTACTTTTTTTTGCATATTCTCAGATTATTTTATGCATGATTAACCAAAAATTCATAAGAATTCAAACGGAAGTTTGACAAAAAGAAAATTACACAATATTTCTACATAAGAATCATAACTAGCCTGAAGAAGCATAAGAAGAGTAAGAAAAAGTAGGAAGCAGGAAGAAAGGAAGAAGTTAGAGGTTAGAAAGAATTGTGGGGAAAGGAAATATTCTACAATATTTATGTTTATTCATATTAAAATAAATTGTAACCAAATGTCCATAAGAATATTTCTCATAAACTATTATTATATACAGCTTCATATATACATACATAAATACATATAAATATACATAAAAAATAGAAGATTATTTTATGCTAATAATCTATTTGAATATCCCTTTTGGACAAAAGGCATAATGTGAGTAAATTTTATGTGTTAAGTTGAATTTCTAATCATCATCATAAAAACCTTATATATAGATTTCTTTGTCCATATATATAAACATATAAATGCCCAGGCATATAGATATATGTACATGAAGCTGTTTGGCTGCTATATAATTTTATTGCCGGATATAATTGAAACTCATTTGTAGCACAACAGGTCATCGATAATGGGCAATTTGTTCAGTCAATTTGCCCAGTCAATTTTATGCATTTATTGCCATATAAAAATATGTGTAAGCACAATAAGGCTCAAAAAGTGTTACAGAGAAAGATGATAAAGAGAGAAACAAATAGAATGATACGGAGAGAGAGAGGGAGAGAGAAAATGAAATAATGAAATAAATAGATATTAAAATTTACAGAAAAAACATGAAAAAAGCAGCAGCAGCAATTTTTTTATAATTTATAATGGCTGCGCTTAACTTATTAAGTGATTGCATTCATGTAATTTCATTGCTGTGTAATTTTGGATGAAACAAATATACATTTTTGGGGTTTTGTAGGCCCTCTTTATTTGTTTGTGTTATTAAAAGGTTTATTTAAATTGAAAGCAGCA
Source organism: Melophagus ovinus (assembly GCA_023089585.1). NCBI lineage: Eukaryota > Metazoa > Arthropoda > Insecta > Diptera > Hippoboscidae > Melophagus > Melophagus ovinus. Next base: position 2,240,280 of record JAKKIB010000181.1, on the reverse strand, counting down.
TGCAAAATGGATTCATAGGTTTTAAAATTCTTCGCTAAATTATTTTTCTGATCAATTTTTGGTATAAATAAGATTAAAGCTCAAAAAAAAATGTCATATTTTTAGAAATAATTAGACGCTGCCTTTTAAAAAATGGTTTCTGGAAAATTATTAAGATTATTTTTCATGAACTTTGATATTTTGCTTAAAAAATTTTACACAATAATCTAATTAGAATTAAAATTATTAAAACATTTTACACGGCCTTTGCTTTAACAGATTTTCTTAGAGCTTTTGAATGAAGCGAATTCTCTAAAGCGTCCCCGATTAAACTATTTTAAAAAATTTATGCGAAGCAATAGAAAAAGAACAAGAAAAAAAAATTTAGTACAATGAAAAGCTAAATAAATTGTCCTTTCGAAAAGAAAGAAGACGAAAAAAAAACTGAGAGCCTAATCGAGGTCTGTGGTTTTGAAATTATGTCACGCAACATATGCCAATATAAAGTAAAATAAAAGCAAAAAAAAAAAAATAAAGAAGAAAAAGGCCAAAGCAAATATGAAGCAAAACAAAAGTTTCATACAAAAAAGAAAAAAAGGAAAATGGAAAACAATAAAAAATCTACATAAATGAGAAATAAATAATAATTTCAATTCTTAGTTTATATATATATATATACATAAAATATAACAATTATATTGAATGGTTGATTGCGCTTTGTGTGTTACTTTTATTATTATTTCGTTACTATATAAAAATATTGTTTAATGGAAATCATTCTATTGACCCATTTTCATTATACATATTCCACTTATTTCACTTATATATATATAAACATTTTATTAATAGGTTTTCATCTTAATAAAATATTATAGATTTGAATATTACAGTGATAATGAGCTTTGTTGTTTGAATGAGAATTTGATTTGAACTCAAGCTTAACAAAAAAGTTGCTGGGACATTAGGATTCAACTAAATTTCTTTCCATTACATAGAAACATTAGTTGTTGGATGGCAGCAAATGGAAAATAATCCAGATATAGAGGCTGTAAACGGAAGCCTTAAGCAAACGAGAAATCTAGAAAAAATTCAATTTGCAGTTGCTTTACGTTGCTTTCTCTGATTTTTTGTAGGCTTCATTTCTTATGGAAAGTTTTAGATTAAAAAAGGGGCAGTTTTAGATAGCTAAAGGCCAACCTTGCCTATAAAATAACCCTGCTAGGAAAATTATTTTAAAAATATGCAATAATTTCGTTTTTGATTTCTAATCAAAAAAAATATTTTATCAAAAATTTTTATAAATTTTTTGCAAAAATTTGCTTACACGTTTCGAAATTTAGTCTTCTTATTTCTTCAACTTTTAAATACTAAATTCAATAAATGATTTGTTAGACCAAAAAATCTACTTTTTTAAAACAGATTTTATTTCTTTACTGAACTTTCTTTGGCGCCATAAACGCTGTAATTTTGTATATGCAAATGAACTAGGTTTACGAATGGAATTATTTATTGTGTCCTACATATTGTATATAAAATGAATGAATCAATCAATAATTCATTAATGTAAAAGTAAAACACAAAATGCTTGTTGCGATTTGTTCACTTGTTTTGCTTGTCTTTACCAAAGTAATAAAAGGAAAAAACCAAAACAAAAATGATATTTAATAAAAAGGAAAAGAAAAGAACAAAAAGAAAGGAGGAATACAAAAGAGCAGAACAAAGGAATACATTAAAATAATCTGTACATTAATCATTTATAAAATCATTACAAATTCGTATATGTCCATGTCACATGAAAAGGAACAGTGTTTGCCATCACCGTAACACAATAACTAGAATATTTAATTTAATAATGGAGAATGAAAATTGTATTGAAAACAAAAAACACAAAGCAAAAGACAATTTAAAAAAAAAAAAGAGAAGCTAAAGCCAAATGACAGAAGTAATCATTGAAAAAATAAAGAAAAATTATTTGCTATTCATTATTTTATTTTCTTTTGCTTCCATGGCCTATTAATTATTCATATTTATTTGAAAGTCTTTTACTTTTTCACTATTTATGGCCAATTATTCAATATTGTTTGTAATATGAAATTCATATGAAATAAAATTATACGAAATATATATTAAAATATAAGTAAATTAATGGTAAAGAAATTTCTTTTAGCTTGTAATAAAGCAGATAAATTTTTGTCACCTAAAGTTCCCTAAATCAAAAATTGAATGGTCAATGTTGAAATTGAAATATAAATCTTATTTGAAATTAGATTAAATTAAATCTTTGATCAGATTAAATCTTAATTTAGCCTCTGCCTTAACTTAAAGTAACTACGAGTAAGTAACTACTCCACCTCGCAATGTACTTTCTGTGTTTTAAAGGCTTGAAATGTAGAACTTTGAAGATTTGAAAAAATCTATTAAATGTATTTAGGAAAAATGCGTGAGATTGAAGCTGGCAAAAAGTGTCATTCTTAAGGCTTAATTTTTAAAAAATATCAGGAATTCTTGTTAATTTGCTTTATGATTTCCAGAAAATTATTTTAAGTTATTTAAAGGACAAATATAAAAGAAACAATCAATAGAAAAATTATAATGGATATTAAGTGAAGAATAAAATGATGAAATTTGTAAAATGAATTCTTAAGAATTGAATGCGTAGGAAAAGCCAAAGGAATTGTCCATTTATATGATTTTAATTCAATTCAACTTAACTCAATTCAATTTATTTCGATATTTCCATTCAATTAAACAGATATTATTCCAAGGCAATATTAATTATTCAATATTAATTGCAAATGTATATCAAAAGGAAAAGAGAAGACATTTAACATAATAAATTTATCATCACTTTCCCTTTTTATAGTCATGTAAATTTCTTTTTTCACTTTTTTCGGTTTTAAAGTCATTCAATGGTTTTTTATAATTGGGGGGACCACAAAAGGCCAAAAAGGAAAATGAACAACTTAAAGTTATTGCTTTTTATAGATCATTTAAAATATATTTAAGATTAATATAAATAATATAAGAAATATATGAAGAAGTTGCTTTATAAAAATGCAACATAAAAAGGATAAAGAAAAAAAGAAAAAATAAAAAAGGGTAGAAAGTAAGAGGAAAATATGCATGAATATTAAACAAGAAATATAAATTAGCGTCCTTCTAGGGCATAGCAAAAAAAGCAAACATGCAACAAGATAACACATAAAGAATTGAAGGATTAGACATTTGGTTACATTGGATTAAAGCTGATGTTTGTTGTCATTACTTTTATCACATTAAACCGGAGATACATACAAAAGACTGTTTTGACATCTGCTTTATAGTTATTTGAAAACAAGAGTAAATGTAAATGTAAATTTCTGTAAGTTTCTATATGGAAATATTTGATAACCTGTATATAAATATGTCTGTCTGTATATCTGTCTATCTATGCATGTAAATAAAGTTAAAATATCTTCATAAAAATATATGTAGAATATGTATATATATATATATATATATATATATATATATATATATATATATATATATATATATATATATATATATATGTATATATATAAGAGTGTGTGGGAATGCGTACATTTACATGAATGAATGATTACAATAGTAAAAATAGATTATATGTAAACATGACACAAGTTGATTTATTATTGAAATAATTGTTTTATTCTCTCTATGTGTTTTTATGATATCATTCTCTGGCCAAACGACGCACAATTTTCTTTTACACTTTCTGTTCTTCTTTTTTTTTTTTCTTTAGTGCAGAGCAACAGAAAAAAAAAAAAAAAGTAAATCCAAAGTGGTAAGAAAATTGCATCCATTAACCAGAGGCATCTTGTTATACATAAAAAGCTTGGTCTGGCTTTCCTTTTTTTCATATTCTGCTTACATATATTTTGGAATCATAACTAGAATAAAAATGGCAAAATTTAATTCTATCTATCATTTACAGGTAAAAAATCTTAAATTTTCTTTGCGTTTAGGAAAAACAAAAATATTCGATATTTATAATAATAATTTGTATAAAAGAATTTCTCACATTTCAGTTAACGTAAAAATTCGGAAAAATGTTTTATAATGAAATTTTAAGTGAAAGAATTTCTCACATTTCAACATAAAAATTCGGAAATCATCAAAATGTTGGAATGTTAATATATAGAATATAAGATGAATGCTTAAAACATGTGATTTATAATGGCTGACGTTAAAACGTTAAAAAATATTTCATTCTCAGTGTTGCATCAGACTAGTGTAAGACAGAAATAGTTTTAGTGTTAAAATATATGTATAAATATATATATATTTATCAATGAGTAAAAAGCAAGTCGAATAAGCCAAATGGATTGTTAATAATAATTTAATTTTTATTAAACTTAGAGAGACCCTTTAACTGTCTGTTATAGTCCAACAATTGAAACGCTATGTCATTCAGAACATTTAAACATCAGTTAAGATGAACTAATTGAAAGTAGAATACACTATTTTCATACAACATTGCAGAACACTATTCCTAAATAATATAATAGAGCACTAAACAACACTGAAGTCCAAAAAAAAAAAAACGCTTAACAACTTTTGCAATGGTATTAGTATTACGTGATTTATATATAAGTAACATTGAAATTTCTAAGCAAATTTAGTAGTCAGTTTAACGTCGTAGAGAGCAGTTGATGAAGAAGAGTTAATTTAGTTTCGCAAAGAAGAATAAATTTTTTGTTTTGTTTTTTGTGTTACGGCATCTTCAATTTATTATGTCCATAACATCTTATTATAATTAAACTTTAATTATGACGTATAAATTTCTAAGATCTTCCTGAAAGAAATCTGTTTCTTAAGATTTTCGTGAAAGAAATCCGTCCTTTTGAAATTTTTTTTTTTGGTCTTAGTTCGCCGTGGTCGTACCCCCATTCCTTGATGAGGTAAAACTACTTCAGTTTTTTGTTATTTGTTTGGGTCATATCATGAGGGCGTGATTTTTTTTCAGTTTTCTTATTCTGGCTGTACCTCTCATTCCAGAAGGGGGTAGAATTGCTTTAGTTTTTTTTTATTTGGGACGTATCTTTCTAAAAATTGCTTAATGAATGAAATGCGTGCACAATACTTAATTGGAATTAAATGCTAATTATGATGTATTAATTTCTAAGATCTTCCTGAAAGAAATCTGTTTCTTAAGATTTTCGTGAAAGAAATCCGTCCTTTTGAAATTTTTTTTTTTGGTCTTAAGTTCATGAGTTCGCCGTGGTCGTACTCCCATTCCTTGAGGGGGTAAAATTTCTTCAGTTTTTATTTATTTGGGCCGTTCCAAGGGGGAGTAAAATTTCTTCAGTTTTTTTTTTGGGCCGTATCCTCCTGAAAATTGTTTATTGGAAAAAATTTGTGTATTTGTGGTTTTTTAATTCATCGATAAAAGGGCTTTTTTTTTATGTAAAGCAAACATACAAATACATAAAATGATAAAACTTCTTTTGCCACGAAGGACCGCAAGTTAGGGCATTTGCACTTTTGTATGTCCACAACACCTAATTATAATTAAATTTTAATTATGACGTATATATTTTTAACATTATGGTTGAGAAAACGCTATTCTTAAGATCTTCATGAAAGAAATCCTACTCTTTGGGACTTAAACAGTTTAAATTTATTATTTGGGTAGTGCCAACCCCCTTCCACCAATTCCATAAGGGTGGTATAATTTCTTCAGTTTTTTTGTCTGGGCCAAAACCCATGAGTGTGTGAAATTTATTGTCTTTTATTATTTGCTTAAGCCGTAACCCAAATAACATTAAGGGTTAAAATTTTTTCGGTTTTTTTTATTTGGGCTGTATCTCCCATTCCATAAGGGAGTAAAATTTCGTATTTGTTCGATTTTCATGAAAAAAAATCGTTTCTTAAGATCCTATTAAAAGAAATCGGCATCTAAATATTTTCCTAAAAAAAAAATCATTAAATCAGTTTAAAATTAAGTAGGCATGCTTCCTATGGAAGAGAAACTTTGGTCTTTTTAACGAGCGATTGAAAATACAAGATTGAGGTTTTGACTTGAACGCCTCTAGTAATTCTTTATATAAGGTTTTGAATAAAGCTATTCGATTTAAATTTTTAGTGCTTACATATTTTCATGCAAAGAGATTTTCAATATCTAAATGGGCCAATGGGCGTAATCCATAATTGATTTCATCTTGAAAAGCAGCTTTTTTTTGTTTAGCAAATATTCTCAATGCATTATATGTAAATTAATTAAGCTTGAATTATTGAATTGAGTAAAATGAGCATTGGGATTGCGCATTTCACCAAACAAAAGAAAGAGCAGCATTTATAAGTTATTATCCATTATTTATTGCTTTCTCCTCTTATTTTTTTTTTCTTAAAGATTGAAGTTATTTTCTTATGTTACGAATGGTGTTATCGGAATTCTTTGGAAAGTAAAAGCAAAAGATAAAAAAAAATTACATGAAGTAAATTACATATAAAAAAAATTGAAGAGCAAATTAATTTAGCTTTCAGTGTTATTTACTTCTTTACTTTTTACATATATATGTAATATAACTACGTGTTCATCAATTTCAGTGGTAACATTTTAATGAAATAATGAAATAATTTTCCAATTGATTACATTTTTCTCTGGCTTTTCCGCCCAACAATCTTTCAAAACGGCTTCTCTATGATATATATATAAATAAATGTATAGAAATGTTCCTGTTTAAAATAAATTGATTACGATTCTACATCAATGTATGTATATTTGTGAATGTACGTGTGTATTCGTGCATGATGTATATATATATAAGAAGAAAAGTTGAAATATTTAATTCCTTGCTATTACTGACAATTTTAATTTATCCCGTGTATATTTGATATGCCACACATGAGTCTCTCTCTGCTTCTCTTTCTTCCTCTCCTCCTCTATCCTCCTTTCTACCCAACATCAATGAAACTGTACTGATATTTGTTTTCATTGTGTTTAAATTATTATACAACTGTTATATGGATGTTTATGCATGTAATAAAACGTATAACATGAAATGCAACACAGGCTGCCTGCACAACTGCACCCGATTATAGAAAAATTCTAAATAATGTATCAGTGAAGCCGAATTTTAAATGCGCTACACTTTTTTTTCTTTTGGTAATATGTTTAATATCATAACAAATAAATGTAACTATTTTGAAAATGTTTTATGTGAATGGATGAAGGTTTTAAAACTACCTTTTTCAGATGGTCCTATATTTTTTCTATAAAGCAATAAGTTTGTTAAAAATAAAACGTTACATGACACGTTTATGTGAAAACGATATATAAGATATATAAAGCCAATAAGATTTACCTTTAAGGCATGTAATTAATCTCATAAAAATATTATTATGAGATAATTTATAAATGTAAAGTGTTCATTCATCATATAAACCCGTTAAAGTCCTCTTAAAAGTTCTCAACATTCATTCAAACTTATATCTTAAATGACAAATGGTGCATGCATAAAATTGAGAACATCCTTGCCTTTTTACATTTAATCTGCAGCAATTGGCTACTAACAATTCCAGGCAGATTTAACGCTTTAGTTCATTTTATATATAACAACAGATTTTATTTAATACAGTTAGAGTAATTTTTATTGATAGTATCAATAGCATCAATAGCATCAATTCGAAGAAGTTGTTTAACATTTCTGTCCAATATAAAAGTTTCAATTTCATTTTCTCTACATTATTATTGTGTTACATATATTTAATGTATGATGCATCACAATTCATAATACAATGATTTATTGTCAAAGAAAAGAAATAATATGAAATATGAACAAAATTTGTGGTTTTGTGTGATTAGAAATTATGGTACGTGAAAAAAAATTTTATCTATTAGATATATTATAAACAGAATTCTTTTTACTTCATTCTTCATTTCAATATACTTTACTTTATTCCTTGTAATGTAGAAATTATTATGAGTTTAAAGAAAGCCTTCAAACTATTACTGATAAATTTAGCGATTCTTTCTAAAAATAAGTGAGTTCGTTTAAAGCAGACCGAAAGAAAAGCAAAAGGAGGCGTGCGTTCACAAGTATACTTTTTAGTATTTGCTGTAAAATAAAGAGAACCATTTACAATTTTTCTTTACACAACTTATTAAAATCTATGGAATGGAGAGTCGAAAGTGTAAAAAAAGGTACTGAGTGTCGTGTGATGGAAAATTTTGTATGAAAGAATTTTATGGAGTGTTCATGCAATTAACATTAATGGAGAAAACGTAACAGGCCTCTACATTGACTTATAAGTTTATAAATAAAGAATTTAGAGTAAGCGAAAATCTACGTAAATCTAGAGCTAAGCAAAGCGCCAGAAATCCTTTCCTACTTGATTTATAGGCCCTTTAGCCGTTTCATGTAAAAACGAACAATCACATCAAAATTTATAAAGCTCTTTCATGAAAATTCTATAAAATTGTATAATTTTCGCTTTCTTTAATTAAAACTCATATGTCTAGCAGATCAGAAGTTATGAGAAATTTGTTATATCGATTAGATTTCCAGAGTATTAAAAGTGTAAGAAGTTTTATCAAATTATATTTCATTAAAGATAATTTTTCGAGTTACTAAGAGTTTTCACTATGGAAGTTACTTCAAAGTAAAATAAGCACATGAGGCATTTGTTTTGATGTAGTTTTATTTTAAAGATATTTATATTTTGAACGTCCATTTCCATATTAATGTGGATTGATAAATTGGTGTAATTGTTATTCATATTTTATGGCCATAATAGCACGCGTAAAACAAACATTTCATCTAGTACTATAAGTTCTTAAATTACATTGCTTTCTGCCTTCTGCCTTTCTGCCTATTTGGTGTAATCTATACATAATACATTAGAGAATTTAGAGACCTTAGAAAGACATATTCTACATATGGATAATTGTGGTTGTAAATAGTTAAAAGCTTTAAAGTGTTTACAGCATCCGTAGCAACCCTCATCATCATTTTAAGCGCATTTACGGAAGTTTTCCATTAGCATCAATAATCAATCTTTTTTTTTCCCCAAGCTGCATACAAATAGAAGATTCATTTAAAATTTGCTTTCCCTGTAATGTTTTCAGTCTCGTTTTTCCTTTTTCTTTTTTTTTTTTTGGGTAACATGAACAAACCTCTTGAAATTTTCTTACATTTCTTTGCATCTACATAAGTTGTTATGCGAACAAGTAGAAGTTTTAGGTGACGTTTGATGGAATGGTTATGGTAGCACAACGGAACATTTTAAAGAATTACTTTATATACAAAATTAAATGTAACTATAAATTTATATTGAAAAGCTCAATATAGAATTTTTTTCATCATGCACATGTTTCTTGATGTTGATACAACATACTTTAGTGCTTTGTGCTTCAAAAAGAAAATAAATAGAAAAAAGGATAAAAAATGAAGAAAATGATAAGAGAAAACCTTCTTGACATAATCGGTTTAAGATTGAAGAGATTGAAAAAGTTCAACAATATCCTGCATATTTCAAGATTTTCATTAAGATTGAAATATCTTAAAGTGAAGATTAGAATAAATTGTTTATACTTGAAGTTCTTCAGTTGAAAATTTGCAATGATTTCTTTTTGGCTTGAATTTACTTTAAAAAAATTTTACTTCATATAATATTTCAAAGCATATTTCAGCAGAAATTTCAATCAATCTATATTGCACAGTCGAGTCCTAATTTTTCTAAATTGTTAATTTACCACTGATAAATATTTGAGAATGATGAAACAAGTTAAAAATTGTTATATTTTCAATGTTTACTGAATATATTTATAATGATAATAATAATGAGAATGATAATGAAGTTCATATCTAATTATTACACACAAAATAATTTCATTTTTTATTATAACTTTCAAGATAAATCTGTCAAAAGATAACATCAAACCACGTCTATTCATTTAGTTGAAATTCCACTATGAATGGAAAACTTTAACTAAAAAAAATATTTGATGCATTCTCATCATACATCATACATAACATGAGTGTTAATATTATATATATACATATATATATATGTATGTCAGCATCTATTGAATTTTGCTATAAATGTAACAGTCGAAATAAAAGTATGAGAAGGCATAAGAAATTGTGAAAAAGGTAAAATTTACAACCAAAAACTTTTACTTAAGTGTGTTGAGTATTAAATTAGAAGAATTTTGTATAGAGAGTATGTTTGTGTATGTGTATATATATTCTTTATTCTTTCTTTAAAAAGTTAGTAATATTCTTTTATTTTGCTTTTTTTCACTAAAGAGCTTAAGAAATATCAAGTTTTACTTCATGTGGTGGTGTCATCCCCTTGAGGCCCACAACTTATATACAATAAGGTTTTTTTTTTTCTTAAGTAAGTAAGCAAGAAATGAAGAGATGATTTAGAAAGATATCGTTTTATATAAATTTTGTAGAATATGCCTCAATAAAGAAAAATTAAACTGATTTGGCATAACCTTTGAAAGTGTTGAATTTTTGTAAAATCAGGCATAAAGTCTTAGGGCACTTTGAAGGGAATACTAATCCTTCACTAAAAACTCGCTTCCAAGTACAATGTTATTAATAATGATTTTTATAGAAATTGAAGTGATAAAGAAAAATGCAGAATCACTTGACACGTTTACAGTTTGTTTTTTATTAAAAAGAATTCAGATTTACGACAAATCTAATTTCTCGAGAGCTTGGAGTAATTATAAAATTTTATATGGGGAGAAAAAGCCCATTCGCTTGCCACGTTAATAGTTTGCTCTTTATAAAAGAGAATTCAGACTTACGGGGAATCTAATATTTTGAGAGCTTGCAGTAACTGTAAAATTTAATGTGAGGAAGGGCAAGTCTAAACGCCTGATGCATTAATTATCTGTTTTTTGTAAAACCAATTTTCAATTTTTGGGGAATATAATTGCTTGAAGATTCCGTATAATTAGTGAAATTTATACATAACCAATTTATAAAAGTCACTATAATTTACAGAAGCCAATTATACAATATTTATTAACTAATTTATGTACAATAGAAAAAAATTTGTAACAATAGCATTTAAAATATTTTAAATTTTTAGAAAGATAAGAGATCTTTTATATTTTACAATTATTTTGTGCATTGCTTGCATTGCACATAATAAACAAAACAACAAATAAAAGCAATAAAAGTAATATTCGAAAAATACTATTTTTGTTAATGATAGTTTTAATCAGTTGAAATTGAGGCAAATCGCATGCATTTATTTTGTGGTAATTTTTTTTCATTTTTTTTATAATTTTTTCTAACTTGTTGTTAGTTTTTATTGATTTTACAATTTTTAATTTTTGATATTTTATTTTAGCTGTAATTTTTTGTGTTTTTCATGTAGCCAAATACAATATGTAACAATATGTCTCGGGACTTGTGATGTGCATGCAAAATAGAAAGCATAGAAATTTCTGAATAATAAAATGTTGCAGAACATATTAACCGTTATATTACAATATTAACGTAATTTAATTAGTTGTCTGGTATTTGTGGTCGATATGTGTGTACGTGGCAACTTAATTTGTGGTTAATACGCAACTTTCAAAATATATCGGCCTGTTGTTTTATTCGCTATTGGGTTTTTTTTGTTGTTGTTCTTGTTGCTTTTGTGGTTTTGCTTTGTTTTTTGTTTTATTATTATTTAACTGTGACCTTTTATTAGTTTAATGTGTTTTGCCTTTTTAGCCATTTGCATTTATCAGATTATTTAGAAAGTTTTGGTTACAAAAATTAAATGAAAGAATAATTTGAAATTAAAGCAATAAATTGTGACAAAAAAAAGCAAAAATCCAGAATATTTATCATCTAGATATTGCACTATAAATGAAGAGCAAGTTCGTTTTCTAAGTTAGAAAACATTTGATTTATAAGCAACTTAAAAATAACGAGAGAAATTTAGTTTAGGCTTTTTTAGTGACTTGATTTGTAATGTCTATGATCCATCACTCAACTTAAAGTTGCAAGCTAGAACTGAAAACGCTTCTATGAAATGTGAAAATGCTAAAATGCTATTTGGCAATTCTGGCAAATTAGGGAATTACTGCTCTAAACAAATAATCAGTCTCCAAAGAAAAAAAACAAAAAGCAAGAAAGAAAGAAATTATTGTACCGAAATGGAAAATCATCTGTTCTATTAACTTCCTGAGCAATCGTTTATGTAAATGCGCTATGTTACAATTCAATTGGCTTATTATCTTGTTGGGGTAACAATTTATGGTGTAATTTGTAGATATATATATATTTATGGTGGAAGATTTTGATATACAATTTTATACAATTATTGATTGTATTTTACACAATCACAAACAATCATTGAAACACATGGCAAATAATGGATGTAACAATTAATTATTTACACGATTCATTTCATTCTAACTAGAAATTTTCTGTTATCTATTTATGTTATATAAATGGTATATCGAAAGAGTAAGGGAGGTATAGAAAGAGAGATAGTTATGGAGAGATAGCTAGAGATAGACAAAGAGATACAGGGAGAGTTAAGGAGGGTTTGGTAGTTATACAGAAATTATTCAACTTCAAGTTTGTTTCTGGTAAAATTAATTTAATAAATTGAAATTTGATTTTACTCTCTCAGCCGGGACTGAGAAAATGTGTTAATATTAAGGCCATATTTCTTAATAGTTATAATTTTCTTTCTTTTTATATTTAATGGAGCCACTTAAAAAAGGCCTTTCTTTCAACTCATAAAATTTAAAGATTTTTTTGTTCAAAGTGAGAGATATTTTCAAAGCAATTTACTAAGTGATTAATAAACATACCTCAGAACTTTAAGTTTATTTTTATATGATCTGATTAGTAATTGATAAATTTTGCTAGAAGTTCACTTAATAAAACTCATTTCCAACCTTTAAAATTTTTTTATACAAATTTTAAGTTCTGCTGCTCAATCGAATGTTTGAAATTGAGGAATCTACAGTAATTTATTTCTGTTTTATAGGATTCTGATATTTTTTCAAGTATTTGATGGTACATATAAAACGGGTCATTGCTGTTTTTACCAGCTTTTTCTTCTTCTTCGTTTGTTAAAATGGAAAATGCAAAAATGTTAAAAAAACCTGCTTAATTTTTCTTTCTTTTTATGCTTAACATTGAAACTCATGTATGGCGGTCTAAAATTTCGTTTGGTGGTAAACACTTTTCGTTTTTTTTTCTTGTTTTGTTATTGTTGTGTTGTTTACATTTAAGTGCTTGCTCATAAAATACTTTGCACAATTGTTAATAATAAAGAGAAAAAAAAGAAGTTTTTAATCAAATAAAAAAAGAACTAGAAGTAAAGCAGCAAAATATTGAACAAAATTTGAAAAAACACAACAACAACAACAATACAAAAATTTGGTTCATTTAGGCGGAATTTTTTGTTATGTAGATTTTTCGATTTTTTTATTTTACACTTTTCTATGTTTTTGTTTTTTTTGGTAACATTTTATTATATTTCTTTTTTTTTGCTTCACAATTTTGTTTCGATTTTGCGGTTGTTACGTAACAATAACAATGCACAAATAACAACAGGCAACCATAAAGTAAACAAAAAGGCATAAAAATTAGAAAAAAAAAAAGAAAAAATAATAATGAAATTGGGGTCAGTACCGGATATTTGACTAAACCCAATTTTTATATATTTTCATTCTATATTTCCCTTTTTGGTTTCGTTACCAAAAAAAAAAACACAAAAATAAACTGTTGAAATTGCAGAGAAAATATTGCACATAAAAAACAAGCAAAAAAAAATCAAGAAAAAACTATAAAATGTAAAGTTCTTGTTTAATTGAAATAGAAATTAATTAAAGAGAGTTGAAACCAAAAATTCATTACTTTGCTAACGATCAGATCAATTCAGGTAATTACGTTACGCTACTGTGCGTAATTAAATGTTTCAAGCTTTATTAAAAAAACAAAAAAAAAACGAAAAAAAAACAAAAGCGAAAAACAAAAAAGAGAAAAAAGGATAAAATGTTAAAAAAGAGCTAAAGCCCTTTTAAATAAGAAAAAATTTGCAAGCGGTTAAGATATTAAAAGCGCTTGGAACTTATGGCGCCATCATTTGCTTAATTGAGAATATTTATTAAAGCGAAATATGAATAAGAATTCATTAAAAATAACTAAAGAATTTATAAAATAGATTTAAGATCTTCTAAGGACATTTAAATGATTGGATTTTTGAAATTCAAAATAAATTTAAAAAAATCAAAACTAAATCAAACTATTTGAATTTTAAAACTCAATTTGTAAGATTTCAGTATGCTTTTAGTGGCGATGGCGCGAAATAACTAAATTAAAATAAATTAAATTAAATAAATTTAAATCTAAAAAAGTTTTAAAACAAATTTCTTTAGCTTTCTAAGGATTCTGGAAACAAAATTTTAAATTACAAATATTTTTTATTTTTGTTGTTTAAAAACTTTATTAATTTTTAATGCTTAATTAAATGTTATCCATCATGTGCCATTACAAGACGTCACCATTCACTTGCCATTCCATTCAATTTCATTTCATTTAGCGTAACTTTGTTTTGGATGACTTTTTGGAGAAGGAAAAAACTCATGTAAAATTAGAAGGAATTGCTTTTCTTTTTCAAATGATATATAAGAAAAAATGTAGCACATTATTTTTTTACTATCTTTTTCTATCTTCCTCTTCTGTTTTGTTTGTTCCCTTGCTTTCATAAATTTGCTCTAAACCAGTTGACAATTTACTAAATTATCCATCAATATTTTTTCGTTTTTTCTATTTAACTGTTTTCTGTCTTTACAATATTTTAACTATTAAATAATCAAACAGCAAGTAGTCAATTGATTTCAGTCTTTATTTTATATAATTTTTATTTTTTTATTTTAGTGGTTTTTTGGGGGGGGGGGTTTCTTTTTGGAAACATTTAACGAATAATTTTTGCAAAATATTCCATTGAATTTATATCATTTTCATTTTGCTTATGGTTTATATTTATATTTTCTATCATTCTTCTTTTCTCTTCACATTTTCTTCAATTTGTTAGTTATTATTGGTTTTCTATTTTCATTTCCATTGCTTTACGTTTCATGCCATCGCAACTTTATTATAAATTTGATTAAAATTCGTAAACATTTATTCAGATTATTATTCATATATATGTAAAAAATTTGTATTTGAAAATCTGTGACAGGTGAGACAGATTATAATTGAAATGTGCGCATCTAAAGTTCATGCAAGCGAAATAAAGAAATGAAATTGTTAATTCTAAGATTAACATTGAAAATTCTTTGTGTAAAAAAATAATGATAAAATATAATTAAATGGTAAATGGAAATAAATAGAAAATTTTTAGAAGGTCAAAGCTGATCAATGTTTATCTTACACAACTTTATTTCTTCAGTATAAAAATGAATCAAAAAACTTAATGACAGAGCTAGTCATGGAAGAATTTTATCTAAATTGTAAATTTTAGGGCTTGGAAAACGAATGCAACAAATAAATATTAATACCAAGGTAATGACTCTAAAATGTAAGTCTATAGTCAGGCAAATTGCTTGTAATATTCAAATGCTTTTCTTATAACAAATTTTTTTGTGATTTTAAATTTATTAAAGATTATAAGGAAAGTGCTTATAAGTTAAAAGTTAAATACGATCATTCGTATTTTCAGTTAGTACTGCTCTTAGGCGCAATTTATATCTATTTGTAAAATTTCATAAAAAACAAATATCTCGGGTAATCGTTTCTAAACTAATAATGAGATCTTAGTTTGTCTGGAGAAATGGACATTTTTAAACCTTAAACACTTTGATGTAATAGAAAAGGTCTCTACCTATGAGAACACCCTTCTAAAAGTTACAAGACATTATTATCATGAACTTTACATTGCAATCAAAAAGCAGGGTGCACCAAAATGTATTTAGTTAAAAGACCAGACAAGAAGGAAAGTGTAAAAATGTTTAAGCGAATACACATAGTTTATGATAATATGTATATATATATATATATATATATATATATATACAAGTATATGTATACATATATACTGAGTACAGAGGTATGTTTATTTTATTTTTTATATTATTTTTCTTTTGCACCCAAAAACCATTTAAAGGGAATTTCATTTCTCCTGAACACTTGAAATGTCATTTCATTTTCTTTTATATTCATTTTATCAGTACACTAATAATGTTTATAAAGAAGCGTTAGAGACCCTGCAAAATTTAGATCATCATCACAAGTTTTGAATCGATTTAAACGTGTATACCTGTTTGTCCAACTGTCCATGTTTTTGTTTGTGGTAAAGGCATTTTTGCTCAAGGCAAAAAAAAAAGGATGTTGAGCTCAAACTTTGCGCAAACATTAGAAGTTTATGTACACCAGTTCATATTGAGAATGAGCCAAATCGCCTTAAGCATACACCCCCAAGGCAAAGTACGCCTTTTTTCTTTTCTTTTAAACAAAAATTGCTACTTTTTCGTTCAAATTTTGAAACCGTAACAAACAGAAAGTTAAAAAACACAAGTAGAAATTTTAAGGCCTAGAAAAACAATGAAAATTGGCCACGCCCATACGAAATTACCCAACATCAAACATTCACTTTCTTGGTTTACATTTTCTATCTATTTATCGAAAATCAAAAGCAGTCGTAGCAGTAAAATTTCTTGCTTTTCTGATTGATGGGTATTCAAGAGTTGACTTCAGTCATACTTTTTTACTTGTTGTTTGATTCCGTTTAACATTTTGCACGTTATAATGCAATCAATTGAGAATGTCTAACTCGATTTGAATGCCATGAACGTTATTTCAATTTTTTCAATTTTGTTTTGTTTTGCTTCTTTCAAACATTTAAATATAAAAGATTATCTTTTAAATGGTTTCACCAAATTAATCCGATAGATTGCAATGTCTTTTTAATTGGCTTCCAAACTATACCGCTAAATTTCAAAGTGCTCTCCAAGGCATCTGATCTGATCTGAATTGAAAGTGTTCTTCAAGGAATCTGACAGATTTTACGGACCTTTAGATTTTGTTTTTTTTTTTTTTTTTGTAAGGAATCGCTGCATCTGGTTTTGCTGGGCTTTGAATTATTATACTTTAAAGGCGAATTCAAGATTTTAGAGTTTTAGTGTAGTTTTAATTCTTTTCAGAATCAGTTGTAAGTCTTTACTAAAACTTTAAGTTTAAATTTTTAAAAGAACTTGTTAAACAACTTTGAAACAATTACTATTTTAAAACAGTAATTTAAAATATAATATTTCACATTTCTTGTGTTTTTACACATTTCTTGAAATGTGAAATTGCTTTAATTTATGAAATTTTTCATATTATTTCACTAAACCTGTCAAAATGAGAAACTTCAAGACAAGATAAATGGGCAGGAAATATTGTACTATATAGAAAAATAAATGCTTAGTTTGTTATTGTTGTTGTTTATTATTATTGTTGTTAATTAATAACATATATCAAGAAATTTTATGAGCTCGCTTTTTTTGTTTTTGCTACAATTAAATTAACAAATGATAGAACTTTTATTACATTTAATTTGGTTAAAACCCTAAAATCCATTAATTTTCCCTTTTCCATTTTTTCATCTATCTTTTACTTTTGTTAACTCTTTTTCATCTTTTTTGTTTTGCCACTTTTTGTATTAGGTTTGTTTTTACTTGTTGCTGTCGTTGTTATTACTGTTGCTCTTTGAGTATAAATTGTTGTTAATTTTGTCGATTTTACACTTTACTTAATTTGAAAATATTTCCACATATAAATATGTTGAGTCATATATATATATATATATATATGTGTGTGTGTGTGTGCTTGTTTATGCATGGGTGTATTTATGTATAGATATTTGGTTGCAATTAATATTTAAATTAACGTAAATCCATTTTAATTGCATACAATTAGAGATTGTTAATATATGTATAAGTTAATAAATGCCAAATCTTTAAAGCACTTTACATAAAAATATTCAACAAGTGTTTGGAATTATCCATAATGGAAGATATATATAAGAAAATTTATTAAGCTGCTCATGAATACCTTGAATTTTCTTTTTTCCAAATTTCTATTTGTATGTATTAGATCGTTTAAAAAGTTTATAGTATAAGCAATGTTTAGATAGATATAGATAAAAAAAATATTTCGCTACTGGAAATTTATTAAACAACCCATAAATATGTGAATTGACTTTTTATTATTTTTGAAAATTTTACCAGGTTGTTCAATAAGTTCCTAGAACAAAAAGTGATTAGATTGAAAAGTACAATATTGAAATTCTGCAAACTTATTGATTAACTCATAATTGTATTAGTTGTCTATTTCTTATTATGTTGTATTATTCAATAAGTTCATGGCATAGAAAATGATTAGACAGAAAAATACAAGAATATCAAAATTCTGTGTACTTATTAAACAACTCATAATTGTATTAATTGTCTGTTTGTTCGTATTTGTGGAATTGTATTTTAGGTTGTTCAATAAGTTCATAGCACGAAAAGTGATTAGATAGAAAAAGACAAGAATATTAAGATTCTGTGAACTTATTGAACAACCAATTACTGTACAATCCATGTAGAGATTAAATGGTCCTAATAAATATTTAGGTAAATTGTGAAAATTTTTTTACATGCAGAGAGGTTGGCTTTGTCATTTTTATTGTTGCTGTTTTGTAAAAATTTATAAATACTGGCCCTATAATTAAATGACCTTAAACATTTAGATATTTATGCATTTGTATAATTTTAAATGTACATGTTTAAATGGTTGTTCAAAAAAAAAAAAAATTCAACGAAATAGTTTAGATTTGCTTTTTTTTGTCGTGTTAAGTTTTTCAAATAATTTAGATTTGTTAAGCAAACTTAGGAAACAACGTGTTTTATATGTTTGTATGCATTGTTGTTCCCTTTTTATATATGAAATTTAGCTATGAAATGGTCATTCCAACGGAATATTATTTATACAACTAAAATATCACATTTTGTTTTGGTATTTTTTTTGCTATTTCTTGTTTTTTTTTTTGGAATACACGGAAAATTGTACAATTAAAGACTCATGAGAATAATTATAATTATATAAATAGATAGCATAATTTGCACAATACAAATTTTGGAATATAAAAATTTTTGTAATAAAATAGAATGCAAAAATTTTATATCTAATAATTTTGGTTTTGTTTTAAATATCATTCATTTTATGTGGCCATGACTTAATAATTGTATTTAATGATTGTTAGCATAAGTTTTCAGTCATAATTTTAAATTAATTTATATTATACAGTTTATAACTCAAAGCTAACTTAATCGTTATATTTGATGAAACACCTTGAAGGTGCTTTAAGTCCTTAAGCCAGGATCTATAATTGTAACTTTGTCTTTTCTTGATCACCTATAAGGTTTGAATTCTAGTAGACCTTTTTATGTTATGTAACTAGCTCTTATGGGTTGCTTAATATTTCAAAATTCAACAGAGACCTTATAAATTTTTGCTTAAAATGTGATAAGAAAAAATTAAGGAAATCTAGTAAAATTTGGTATATAGGCGTGGGCTAGTTCAAGGCCTATATACCAAATAGCAGTTCAGTTCAGTTCAAAAAAACCTGGGAATAATTATAGGTAAGATCAGACCACGCCCCATAAAATGATGTACTTTTTAAATATTGAATTGGAAACAATTGATAATTTATCATATTTCCTTTTAAAATATCTTGTAAGGTATTTAATAGTTAGTCCAAAATCTTTAATAAGTTTCTAGTACCCACATTAGGCCGCATAAGGGCCATTATAGAATTTTTCTACATCTATTTAATTGATATGAAAAATTGTTTGAGTTTAAAAAATACTAATGAAATATTTTTGTAACGTTAAAATTTAATAGTTTAGTAGTTTAGTTTATTGGGTAATCGGGTATAAAATAGTTAGCAATACTAAAAAGTTTATAGGTTTCTTTAAACACTACCTTTTGTAATGATTTAGCTATGTCACATTTTGATAATGAAAACTTATTTCTTTGTCTGAAAGCAAAGTCAGTTTTTGGATTTTGTATAAAAAGCTTGATATTAAGGATAATCTCAAGATATTAGAAAGCTTATAGCTCTGAAATTTGGTAAGTGTCTTGTATATTAATGCGAAAGAGTAAAATCTAAAAAATCGCTTGTGCCTTAAAATTTATGTGGACTAAATTTTGTACAATTTGCGCTCGAAATAAATTTTTAACATTTTGTCTATTATTTTGCTCTAATATTATTGGTTGTAACAAGTATAAAATAGATTAAATAATAAAAATAAAATTACAAATAAATCCAATTACAATTGGGTTGATACAATTTTTTTCTATGGCATAAAAAATTTTATGTAATCGCTTATAAGATAGATATACCAAAATGCAAAAATAAAAGGCATATAAACTATATATATATCGACAAAAACAACAACAAAAACAATAACAACAATGAAAACTAAGAATTTAAATATATTTTTTTTTTCAATTGTTTGCACATAGGAAATTTTCAATTTCACACAGTCAAGCAATGTTACGCATACATCTAACAATGATTGTCAAATGGAGAGACGGAAAGATGTTTTCATTGAGTTTAAGTATGTAAATATATATATATATATATAAATATGTGTATGATTGTATAAATGATAGATATCCATATGCCAAACAAAACATTATGCCTGAATATCTCACAATTTCAGTTTCAGTTTTTTATTTGTACATAAATAGAAGAAGAAGTACAGAGAGACAGCCATACAAATCTAAGTTAACAATCAAATGTACAGGCAAACAAACGTTCAACCTTCAATGCTCGTTATATCATCTATATAAGTGTTGATGGTAAAAAGGTATCAACATAAATCTATAACAAAATATTTATCATATATATTGACGCATACACACACATAGACAAACACACATAAATGATTGCGATAGCAAATTTTCTGTATGATTTTTGTATTCATACAGCGAAAAAGTTATTGCATATATGCATAAATATAATATATATATATATATATATATATATATATATATATATATATATATATATATATATATATATATGTATATATATATATATATATATATGTATATAATATAAAGGATCATTTTATTAAAATTTATGGCAGGTATTCATGGCTCCTGAATGAAGTGCATTAATTATGAAAATCATTCATCATGGAAAAACAAGTGACATAAAAACACAAAGCAGTACAAATGAAAAAGAGAAATAGAAAGTGAGAGAGAGTGATAGAAAGAGAAAGATATATTTTTAATAATTTCGCTTTTCTTCTTAATGAAAATAAACCTGCTGCTGTATCCCAAATCATTTTACTTGACATCAAAAAACAAACAAAACAAAAAAAACTTAAATTAAGTGTGCCATTGAAAATTCTCGTTGTATCTTTTTTAAAGGTAAGTTAAAACTTTTTTATTAAAAGTGGCATATCCAAATGATTAGATTACATTTTCAACTATGAATATTTTAACTTGCTTATAACTAAGAGAATAATGAAGGAGAATAATGAGGAAGAACAATAATGAAGAAAGAGAATAATGATGAAGAAGAAGCATGACGTAGAAGAAGCATAAGGAAGAAGAAGAATGAAGAAGAAACATGATAAAGAAGAAGAATAATGATGAAAAAGAATAATGATGAAGAAGAAGAATGATCAAAAAGAAGAATGATGAGACTACAAGTACAAACCCAATGGTAAAGATTTACAAAAAAGATTATTTAATAGCAGGCAAATAAATAATTTTGGTTCTTTAAAGTCCATTTTTTACAATAAAAAGTTTGTTTTGTTTCTATTTATATTTAGTTTTTTAGTTTTGAACAAATTGGCCTCTTTAAAAAATAGTAAAAAACCATAAATGAAAATGCCTTTTTTGTATAAAAATCATTTTATAATCAACTGAAATAATAATTATTTCATTTCATTCCATTTCAATACGTTTTATCTAATTTCTTTATTTTACCAAAGACCAAAGTGCCAAAACCGATAAATTCCATTTCATTTAATGCTAGGTCTTTTTGCGTGATGTTGGAACGTTTGAACAAAAAAAAAAAGAACAACTCCATAAATAAATAAATAATTAAATTTAGAAATATGAATGAATGGTGGAAAAAATAAATCGAATAATTGTATTTTTCGTTTAGTAAAACTGATTTCGCAATTACAATGCAAAACTACTAATTGGAAAAAAGTAACATCAAAAAAAAAAATTGCAATGAAATTGCAGAAAACATTGTTTCATAATTATTTTGTTTAGATATCAGGCGAAACAAAAATAAAAGAAAAAAGGAAGAAGAGCAATTTATACATTAAAATTAAATTTTTTTATAAATTTTGTTTTATAATTTTTTTTACAAATTTTTTTAAATAAAAATTTTTCATACATGAAATGCTTATGAGTATTTTTATATTAGTGGAATGATCTGAAAGAATCTGAAAGAATTTACCATTTATTCTAAATTTACTCCTATAAATACCGAGGAATTCTTACTTAGATAAATATTAAAATTGAATCTGTATCAAATAAGTGTACTACTTTTTATAAAGTCAAGATTTTTCTAATTGAAGATATAATATATATATGGAAATTTTGTAAAAAAAGTAACATTTTTGTAAAAAACTTTTATGGAAAACGAAAAGGTCGAAAAGTTGTATTCGTTTGCTTTCCAAATTATCGAATATCTAACATTCAGATATTGCAATGCATTTTATGGCCATGCCAAATAAAAATTTCAAATATTTTCATTACAGAATTTAAGACGGCCGACTCTTGTTTAATAAAATAATTTGATTAATGTTTAAGCAGAATTTTCTAATGATTTTACCCAATTTAAAAGAGATGTGTCAAGTTTGGCCATGTATACAAATAGCTCAATACAAAATTTATAAGTCAGTCCTTTTGAAAATTAAAAAAGTTTTAACAAAATAATCCAATTAAAATCTCAGAGCTTCAGGGAAATTTAATGCTGAATAATGAAAAATTGGCTGCCATTTGTAATTGGAAAATTGAAAAAAAAATGATATATATAAATAATAACTGCACAAGCAAAAAGAGGCGTGGTCAATTAACTTTTAGAAATGTTTTCTCGCGATTCAGTTTCTCAACATAATACTGCGAAAAGCACTCAATTGCGAATTTTCTAATTGGCTAAATTGAAATCTAATATCTTGGAAATAATATTGTTTCAAAATATTTGCCTATTAAAAATTTGGATTAAAGGTGATAAAAATGTAAAAAAGAATTGTTGAAAGGTAAACGTTACGTTTTATTTTTTGGTAATTTTTTTTACTTTGTTTTGGTTTTTAACAAAACCTTATTGAAGTTGCAACTATTTTTTAACGTGATAATATTTTCTATATATATATAAATAAATAAATAAATAATAATAAATAATACATAAATGGCTAATATTATATAATGAATGGCAACAATGTTTGGTTATTTATTGTTTATATGAGTATTTTATAATCCAGTACTAAATCTGTATAAATCGTGTTGTATAAATAGAAATGAATGTTATGTCGTGCAATATATATTTGACTGTTGAAATGTATATAAAAGGATTGATAATAAAAAAATATCCTTGCTTATATATATAGTGCGAGTTACATAAATAAATGATTTAGTTATTTTTTTGTGGTTTTTTTTTATTGATTTAGTAATAAATTCGAGCCAGCAGCAGAAATCGAAATAATTTTGTTTCTGTTTGTCTGTTTCTTTAACTGATTGAACAACCTGTCCAGGCATGCACAAATATTTGTATAAATATCTATAACATTTTTCCACATAAATACTTTCTATACATTCTTTCTATAAAACTAATTGAAGCGTGACATACGGCAATTAAAATTTATTTTATACATACACGATTTTCAATGGTTAAACTATTATTTTTTGGCTCTTCTACTTTTTTTTTATTAATAAATGTGTATGTTTATATTTAATATGGTAAAATGAAATATATATAAATACATCTGTATTGAAATTTTTATTCAATTTCATTGAACATTAACGTAATTAAAATGTATTGCTTTTATGGGAATGTTAATTTGATTGAAGTTAATTTTGGGTCCAGTTTTCTTTAACTTAATCTAAGCTAAACTTAACTGAGCTTCAACTTTGAGATTTCTTAGTTTATTTGGGTTTTACTAATGAAAAACTAATTCGAGGCAATCTCTTAAATATTCCTTAACTTTCTTAAATAACACTTTTCATTTGGTAATTTTTTTTATTTAATTTCTTAAACAAATACATACTTCTTGTAAAAGGAGAATCAAAACTATTCCTTTAAACGTTTCCTTTATTTAGACGATTTTCTCTATTGAGAAGTCCATTCTTTCTACGGAATTTCCACCCAATTTCATTTCATTGCAAATCTTTTATTTCTTTTTTCTGCCAATTTTGTTAATTGCATCACGTATCTTCTGCGAATTTATCCAAAAAAAAAAAAAAACAAAAATAACAGAAAACAAATAAAAATAATAAAATAGAAAGAAATTTGAAAAAGAATATCAAAAAGCGGACATTATTATTATTTAAACATTATTTGTTGGATCATGGCTAAAGAATAAATGTAATAAATTGTTTTTTACATAGAGATATTGTTTGCCCTTTATTACAATAGAAATTTATCGTCATTATTGATTTAACATAATTCTCTTATTTATAGACAAAAGTACTCCATAAATTATAAGTCAATAAGTTGTACGTTGAATTTTTTAAATGATAGTTGTAAAAATCAGAAATATTTGAAAGTCTATTCAGTCATTGGTCCATTTAATGATGAATCATTAAATGGACCAATGACCAATTATTTTTTTTACCTATAAAATTTAATTGCCAAGTAAAAGTTTTTCAAAACTCAAAGCTTAATTTTCAAAAAAAAAACAACCTCCACAACAATTTTGCGTTAAAATCTCAAATTTTATAGAATGTTGTTTGCAATAAGCATTTCAAAGAACTTTTATCTTATTTGAATTAATTGCCTAAGATTTAAGAAAAATATAACTCTTTGTGGGCTTTATCTTTCAAATAAAAGATGTCTCTTTAATTTCTGAGGTAAAAGAGATTTTTTAAATTGTTTGTCTTTAGTTTAAATTTTGAGCTTATTAAAAAACAAAATTATTACAAAATTGCTCAGTTTTTGTAAAAATCAGTTGCTTTTTAATAAAATTACATAAAACAAGTTGGGCGCTTGTAAAAAATCTATAGAATTCTTCCAGAAAGCTAAATAAATTGATGCAATAAAAGTTATTAAAGAAAAAATCTCTAAAATTCTGCTTTTTTATCGATTTGGTAAAACCAAAAAAAAAAAAACCTTTTGAATATGTTACTAAAACAAATGTGTTTCTCTCCAAATTTTGACATTTATACTGCATAAAATGATCCCATATTACTTTGCAATTAATGTGTCACAACCGAAAAAGAAAAGGGAAAGGCATAAAGGAGGAGAAAAAGAAGTTTTAATAGCCAAAGCAGTAAAAATAATAAGAGCAGAGCATGAGAAACATTAAGCGACTGATGTAATTATTAATAATGGCAGCTTTCTGCCTTTATTTTCTTTTTTTTCTCCTTTTTTGTATTCTGTTTTATACTTTGGAACATTTTATATAATGAATAAGAAATTATGGGGCTTTAGCTTTTTCATATATGACATGATAGAAAATCCTCAATAATTTAAACAAAATGTAGGACGCTTAAGATATTTTCATTTCATTTATGATAACTTTCATTCATGGTCTTTTGAATTAGTGCCATATTTATATAACTAAGAAGAAGAGAAATAGAGTTTAAGATAGAGAAGGAATATATTGAAGATTTCTCTTGTTTATTTTTACTTTTAAACAAAATGCATGATATGTAAAAAGGATAAGAAATTTTTTTATAAAATACATATCACTTTAACTTTTAACAATTCTCTACTATTAGCAATATAAAAATAATTCTCGCCGTTTGTAACTGAATATTTTATAATCATTAGAAATATGGAGAAATATTTGTTAGACTTTTTTTTTGGTACTTTTTGATATTTATGACATTTTGTATATACATTCTATGGGAAATAGAATTCAAAAAAATATTTCTTAATAAATTCGTCAAATGTGCCGTTTACGTTTGTAAGCATAATAAAGTTTTGTATGATGTCAAAATGTCTATGTTTTTTATTTTTGTTATTTATATATAACACAAACTTGTATTCACATATATAAATATATAGATATATAATAAGAATTTAATATAAAGCACGTTTCAATCAAAAAATCTTTATTGCTGCTTTTGGAAAATATTTTATACAATTTTTCTTGAAGCATGCGTTTTAAGAAACTTTATATTTTCTTCGGTAAATCCTTTTATTTAAGAGTCCCCTTTCTAAAACACATGACATTTTAATATTAAGAATAAGTGTTTTTGTAATAACAAAAAAACAAAAACAAATAAATAAAAACGAGCATAAAAATTTTAAATGTTTTATGTTAAATTGTTAAGTTTGTTACAGCTGGACTCTAAAACTATATCAAGAAAATCTATAATATTCAATCAAGAGGAGATAAAATTTCGATATACAAAAAAAACTGATTGAGCAGATTTTGCTTTAAAATCACAAAAAAAACCTAAATCCTGGAGAATTGAAATTGTTTGATACCTGAAATTTTCATCATTTTATATTTAAGACTTATTGAATTGTAACCAAATGGATTTCATTCTTTATAATAAGTTATGTGGGATGTGGAAATATTAGGGCTTCTTTTTGCAATGCTTTCTACCTCTTTTACTCAAAAGGATAATACTTGAAATTTAGAATTTAAGCGAAAAATCTTGTTATAATTTAATGGAATATTTGGCATATTTGTTGATCTATTTGATCCGACATTTTCTGTACATCTCGTCGGATTTATCAATGATTAAATTTCAGATTTAATTGCAGCTTAGAATCCTAAGAGCAAAGAAATTATAAAATTATTTCAATTGGCTTAAATATGTAGAAGAAGAATAGCAGGCCAATAAATATCTCAGCATATTGCGCTTTAGTTGTAAAGCTCAGCGTTTCACATTAAAAGGTTCTGATATATTAAATATAATGCAGAAAGTCCTTTCTGACTTTTAAAGATCTTAAATTTATGCGCCTGATAAAGTTAACTCAAAATTACATTTAGCTTATTCTTTTCAATTTGTTGCTTACAAATTAACACGCTAAGCGTCTGGATTATTACTTTTCAGGATAATTAACATTTCTGATTGAAGTTTGTACTCATTTATATCAATTATAGTTTTACTAAAGTATAAATAAAATTGACCAATAATTATGGTCATAATAATAATAATAATAATATTAATGCTTTATATAGTAAGCTTTTATGCATGTAATTTTACATGGATACCTTAAAAATATTGCATCAATTTGAAAATTATAATGTAACGTTCAAACACACACGCAAACATGGCTAAGCCAAAGAATATATAATAATAATAAAACATAATTTGAGTACTTTTATTTATAACTTATACTTTTGTGGTAGTTTAAGTCTGGAAACTTCAACGGTCAGTTCAGGCAGTGTAGATGAAATGATTTATACAAGTAAAATTTTTAAGTCATAACTTAATTTTCTCATTTCATTATTATTATTATTGTTGTAATATTTCATCATCATTATTATTATTAAGGATGTTCTAGTTGTTGTTGTTGTTGTTGTTGTTACCAACAGTTGCTTACTTTATGGTTCTGCTGTTATTTTACGCAATTTTGTTAAACATATTCAAGTGTAAGTTCATTCATTGTTCATTTCTTAGGTAACTTGAAAAGGTTTCGCCCGTTTTTTAATAATAAAAATTAATGAATTAATGAAGTTGTTTCCTTTTAGGCATAAACGTAATTAATTCCATTTTCATAAAATTTTGCAGCCCTTCTAAAAATCTAAATGTCATTTGAATATGAACGTTCTGGCAGTTGGAGAATTTTTCCATAAATGCGAGAGCATGATTGGTTAATTCCAAAAAGTTCCAATATTTTACAATCTTCTCATGTTAAATTTCATAGTGGATGCTTTTTGAAAATTCTACTTAAACTTCATATAATTTACTTACATTCAGTTTTAAATTTTATTTCCAAATTTAATGCTTTTTTATGCTTTAAAAGTTTCTCTGAAATAATTTGCTTAAAATTTTATCATCAATGACAAAATTTTCATCTTATTTGAGAGCGCTTCATAATATTTTGAATAGGTAATATTTCATAATATGTTGTTGTATCAGTTTCTAAAAGCATTTTAATTTTAAGAATTTTATTAATTAATGTTAGAAATTTAAAAAGATTATTATCTAATTTTTTCTCCATAAAGTCTTTAAATTTCTTTATTTATAAAAAAAACATTGTATTAATTCAATATTGAGAAAAATGAGCAAAATCTTTTTCATACCCCTAATATATCATCATTCTAACATTCTATTATTCTATTATATTCTCTATGCTGGTTTTGTTGTGTCACACATTGTGAACTTTATACAGTAATTTAGGTCTGTTATCATTTAAAATTCCATGTTCCTATGTATCACGATGTGTATATGAGTATGTAAATAACTGTGTCTCAGTGAATATGTGTGTGTGTGTGTGTGTGTGCACGCGTCTATGTTTATTTATGCATCCTTGCATAAATGTTAATTAAAATCCATGGTATGGATAATCTTGCTATAAATGGTCTAGGATATGGCCAGCCATCTATGACCGTGGCCATATTTATATATACTTTACAGATTAAAATGTTTAAGTATTTGGATTCATATAAAGTTTTCTTTTATTAGCTTGTGTAAATGTTCTGCTTTCAAGTAATAACATATAAATGTGTGGGTGTGTATTTGTGCGTGGATGTATGTGTATATATGATTAAATGAGTAAGTTTATGTTCAAATATAAACATAAGTTTGCCCACAAATATTTATCTAATGTTATGTAAATGAAAGTTGATAAAAGTAGTACATAATTTTATGATCGATTATGATCGAGCCCTTTATAGAAAATAAACTACAACATGTAACCATAAGTGTAAATTTTATATATGAACAAAAGTATTATTAGAAAATTTTAATGCACAATTTCATTTAAAATGACATTCGGTGTTTGAGAAACTGTTACGTTGTAATTTCTGGATATTTTTTTTTTGGCGTGGAAAAATATTTAAAAATATGTACCCTCGATATATAAGTTTTGCTCTAGAAAATGTAAAGTTCTATATATTTCAATGGTAATAACTAGAACTTTAACTAAATGGGTGAGTGAAATTTTGAAAATTTTGGAAATTTTTTATTATTAAAAATTTGTGAAGTTTAAGTAGAAACTGATTATTGTGATTTATAATTCTCATAAAAATTTAATCAAAATCCATTCAAGGCCTTATAACAAAATATTTAGAATATCCGTTTAATATTCTAATTGCCTAATATTGAATTAAAAGATTAATACAGAAATATAAGACGCCTAAAAGTTCCTTAAGGAAAAATTGTTATTTCAATAATGCTTAATATTTTAGGAAATTTTTTAAAGAATATGCTTTTAAAAAATTGTGTTTAACTTTTTGATCTGATAGCATTAATATCATTTTCATAACGCAACAGATTTGTAAATAAATAATAAGGGTTTAAGAGTTATAGAATTTGAATCTTGATCCACTAGTTGAAATACAATCTTTAACCTTTTAAAAAAAGTGCCTTAAATATCCCTCCTTAAACTTTTTTCATCTTTCAGTACTCGATATGATAGAAAATTGAATGCAGGGAAAATCATTAGCAAAAAGGAAAGACCTTGATTATTTTTGAGGACGCAACAACGTCATATACATTTTACATTACAAAATGCTTATATAACTTAAGTAAATTTTGATCCATACTTGAAGTTTAGTTCTTGTAAATATTTAAAAAAAATAAAAGTCACAAAAAAAGGAACTAAAGTTGAAAAACTTATTTCCAGGTATGAAAATCTGTATAAAGTATGGAAATATATTTTCCATATATAGAAGAAGTGGCTGTTGGTTAGAAGTTTTTGTAGGCGCTAGCAAATTTTTTTTTGATTTAGTTTACATTTTTTATCTTTACTACTAGAGCATATTCCAGTATGTAGAGAAATAATAATAATTTTTATAAAAGTTATAGTCTCAACAGGTTTTATATATATACATACAAACATACATACACACAAACATTTATTTGGTATTATATTAGTTTTAGTTATTTTATAGAACATTCTGGCTCTATAAAATATTAATGTTACGTAAAAGACTTCTAGTTCTGCCCATTTCAACTTATGCCTACTCTGAGTTCTGTTTCTCTTTTGGACACTCTTTCTGATTTTGTTTCTATATATGCAAAGCACACAAAAACAAATTGTTGATATATATATATGTTTATACATATTTTATAGTATAAAGAGAATGAAATGTTCATGTCAGGTTTTGTATACTTGTAATTTATTTATATATATTTGTTTGTTTATGTATGTTGTTGAAATCTTAATTTTCATGTTCTAATTATTACAAATTAACAGAGTAACACGAGAATTTCGCAAAGGTATTAACTTGAGGATGATGATGATGGCGGCATAAAGGACTAAAATAAGCGCTGTTAATGTTTAAGTGTAATCAATTGATTTAAATTTCTAGGGAATAGAGAAAAATTTTACACAACAAATTCATATTAATGTTGCTTATAGATTCGAAATTGAGATAAAGTTCAAGGTTGAAGTTAAGATAAGAAAATTTTTCATAATTTGATTTTGTTTTACTTAGCAAAGTTCTCCAATCGTTACTTATTTTAAAAAATTTACGATGCTAATGAAAATTTATATGCCAT
This sequence comes from Melophagus ovinus, assembly GCA_023089585.1. Lineage (NCBI taxonomy): Eukaryota > Metazoa > Arthropoda > Insecta > Diptera > Hippoboscidae > Melophagus > Melophagus ovinus. Next base: position 2,209,456 of record JAKKIB010000181.1, on the reverse strand, counting down.
AAAAAATAATTTAAAAAATAACATTTCTTTAGTAAATGTACCTAATAAATTTTCGAATATCTTCTTCTACAACTTAATTAAGATAATCTGATACTTTTATAAGAGAAATAAGAAATTTTGACTTATTCATAATGAGATTTACGATTCTTTTTCGGATGCTTGATAAATCAAAATCAACTGAACACCACGTCCTTAAAATTAATCTAAAAGCTTTTCATGGAAATGCTTTATAGATATCAAAAAACTGTTTCGTTTCAGACCCATATTTAATAAAAAAGGTATAGTTTGATCTAAAAGTAAAATTTTAGACATTTTTAGATGAGCCTTGTCCATTAAATGCTAAGAAGAAGGAGGCTTCAAAATATATCACTCTACCTTTGTTACATGAGAATTTTCCTATTAAATAGTTTTTGACATATTCATAATAAAATCCAAGAGTTTCTATGGAATCTTTCAAATCAGTCCTTTGGAAGCCGTATTTCCAAAATAAATCTAAAAATTTTTCCTGGAAACACTTCTATGATAAAGTTTTCTAAGAACTGTTGCGATTGGACTCCACTTTTAACAGAAGTTAGAAGTAACAGCTTGCCCTTTACCGAAGTTAATACTCAGCGTATCTAATAAATATTTCTAACCATAGATAAGTGTTGCGCAAGCATGGTTTTCACATTCTAAGTGTGAATGCGCTTAGAAGTTTGTACCTTAAGCCTGACAAGTACATACCCAACAAACATTGAATTATCGATATAAAGTAGCAAAATATCATTTGTAAAAATGTCTACAAATTTTATAAATCTCATTTGCTATTTATAAAATTTGTAGCTGGAAAAGTTTGATTAATAACCTAAAAGTATAATTTTTTGTTCAATTATAATATTTTAAATGAAATACATAGCAATAATTATTAATTAATTATATGCTAAGTAAGCTAAATTTTGTGTTAGAATCGCAAAAAAAAATATGTGAAAACTATAAAATTACGTGTTAGTTAAAATAATGATTTTTCCAAAAAAGTTTAATGGCAAATGTGTTTATATTCATCAGGATTATTTGCTTAAGGATAAAGATTGTTCTACAAAAGCTAGAATTAAGAAAGTCACGCATTTTATAGGTCAAGTATTAATTAATGGCAAATCTTGCCTTTAAAAAATGAAGATTTAGAGAAAACTTGCTAAATTCCATAAACTCTTTGCTTGTAAGTTTATAAGTTAACTGATAGCACTTTGGTATATTAAAAGGCCCTATAAAGTGTTTAGAAAGAAAAAGAGTTAGAAAGAAATAAAGTTTTAAGTTAAAAATGATTTGATTATATAAGCCATACATTTTGGATTCAAAACAGCATTTTGCGGAAATCGTGGTGATAGCATAAGTCCATCTAAGTTTATTCAGCCTAAATATTTACATGAATAGATTTTATAAAGATTTTCTAAGCATTAGAACTTAACATTTGGCAGATATTTTGTTCTAATGTAACGTTAGGTTACATGTAGCGTATGTGCAAGTTCGTGTTGTAAGATTTTCTTTATAAATACGTAATTAGATATATAATGCATGTATTTATATAAATAGATGAATGTGATAAAAAAAATTTTATAATGGCCCAACAACATTTCGTTATATATAAGTTTACAAAACTTGCATCTAATTAAAACTGTTGCTGTTACTGTTACTGTTATTGTTGTTTCATGTTATTTGTGAGTTGGATTGTTAATGTAACGTAACATAACGTAAATTGTAAATTATCATTTACATTGTAGGTAGGTAATAATATTAGTTATAGTAATAATAATAATATTCATGGCAATAACAGCAACATTACATTTGACAGCTAAAAACATTTTTGTATAATTATTATTAGAGAGGAATATGATAATCATACAAATATACATACTACAAACTCTTGCTCTCTCTCTATAACATATTTCTTCTTCTTCTTCTTTTGGGTAGCGATGAAATGGCTGGGTAAGGGAGGAAGGGGGGGGGGGTGTTTAAGGGAGTCCTTTGCTGCATTACAATATTATTTCGTTGCAATTTTTAGTGCATCACACTTTTCATTTATATTTTATATAATTTGTAATATTTTCATATCCACTTTGTAGCATAGCACAGCGTAACATACATATATTTTTGAATTTAATTTTAATGATTCACACGCACATCTACAAATCTAAACGTATAAGCGTGAACCCACTTTACATATTAAAACTTTACATATTTCTCATTATACTTTCAATTTTATGAATTTCATGCATAAAATATTATATAATCATTACATATATATTATATGGCGAAATTGGGTTCAAGAAGTTTGAGTAATATTGGCACAAAAATATGCGTTAAAAAAAATTTTTTTTTGGTACATAAACAAAAGTTATATTGCACGCAGTTTTTTTTTTGAATTGATAAAGCAAATTTTTATGAATCAAAGAATTTCTATTAAAAAGAAACATTTGCTTGTACTCAAACAAGATGAGATTTTGTCTAAAAATTCATAGAGAAAATGTGTGTGAGAGAGAGATAAATTTTAAGGTAAATTATAAAGTTTAAAGTTTAAATTTGTAAAGTTTAAACTTCAATAATCATCCAACTCTATTCCGGTCTCATCTTCGTTCTCATTCTCATTCTCGCTTTTATTCTACAACAACTTTAACACTCATCAAAATGCCAGCATTTATTGTTTATGAATAACCTTTTTAAATAATTCAAAGAAAAAAAATCTACATATTCATTCAAATAGAGATGCATTTAAAATTCATATAAATTATGAAAAATAATGGAAAAAATGCCAAAAATTCATATCACAAAATGAAAAAGAAAGAAAAAACCGAAATACAATGAAATTTATTATATAATTATATATAACACAATAATTATAAATAATAAAGACCTTATGCAATGCAATATAATGTAGAAAATTTTTATGAAAAGCAATATTTCGAAATGAACAAATGAAACGATCGAAATGGTTCGAAACGACTGAAACAGCAAATGACCTAATGACCCAACAAACAATATGAATGAATGAATGAATGAAATTTTACCATTGAAATAAAATTAAATCCTTGAACGTGCTTTGAATAATTGAAATGCATTATATTTACATAGAACATATATTGCATAAGAGAGAAAGGGAGACTGAGTGAGAAAGTGAAAGAAAGAGAGATAGATTTTCATGTTATTTCTATTTCTATTTCTATTTCTATTCAAATTGTATATCACTAAATAAATAAATAGATAAATATTGTAATTGATTCTCTGTGGGCAGAACAATAAAATATAATTGGATAATAATTTATTCGATTGCAGACGATCATTTTATTCTATACATCGGACAATTTATACAGAATAATTAAATTAACAAAAATAAAGACTTTTCATTGTACGCTCTTATAGTGGATTTCCATTTAAATCGCACAGATATTGTAAAATTTGATGAATTCTGGGCAGAAAAGGCCATTTTAAAAATTATTTAATTAAAATTTAGGTCAATTATGGCTAAACTTTCGTAAAAAAACTTTAAGAAATGTCACTTTCCTAGAATAAAGTGCACAAAAGTTAGCAAATCAGGAAATTTACTTTAAAAAATAAATATTTAAATAAATGTACTTAAAAAAATATACCTGAAAAAAACTTACTTCAAAAAACTGTATTCGCAGAATTAAATTTATTTAATATGTTTGCATAAAACTATCTTTTATGTTTTGTACAAAATATTTATAATTCTCATGTGATTTTTTATATGTACCAGTATTTTCGTAAATATAATAAGTAGTGTCAAAAATTTTTAAATTGTATTTAGATAAATAGATTAATTCTAAAAAAAAAAAATTAAATCCCTTGAAAACATTTTTAATCGTTCCTTACATTGAAAAATTTAAAGTAATTTCAATTACTTCGTTTACTTTGTTCAATTTCTAGATATTAACTATTTACAAATTTTAAATAACAAAAATTGTTGGTACTTACAGCATAAATTACAGTATAAATTAATCACATAAATTTTTATAAAGTGCAAATTTATAAATATAATTATCATTTAATAATAACGTTTAATTGTAGTTAAGAAAATAGAGTTAGAAATTCAAGTATAAAGAGTCGAATTTATGGCTTCATATTGTCAAGCTTTTACATTAAATTTTAATAATCGTAAATGTGTGATGTAACATAGTTGTTGTTTACAATTAATATTTCAACTCCTTCGGGTTGTTACAAACATTTGCACAAACTTATAATACTTTGTAGTAGAAAAAGATCATATTTCAAATAAAAATTTTAGTTAGTTTTCTAATTCAAACATTTGATTTTATTAGATTTTTATTATTAATGTAATAAGAGCAAAAAGTATGGCATATTAAGTTTCCATGAAATTCTAAGGATTTATTAGAAAAAAAAAAAGAAAAATTCTGCTTAATTATTGTAATTAAGTTAAATGTAGGTCATTTAATTTTATTGATTGCTTTTTCCTTTTAAGTTTCATTTAATTTTAAAGGAAATTTCTTTTATTAATAAAGAATAAAAATCACACTTTAAAATGTGTCCTAAGGTATTCATTCTTTTGATACTTGACTTAGAAAATGGTATAAAGTGGCCTTGGTACAGATTTAATTATTGTTTGTGAATTAATTAAACTCTTTAAGTTTCTTTTTTTTTTTTGCATTCTAACTGTTTAAGTATGAGATTTATACATATATATTTATATGTCTTTTATACAAATATATATATTTTAAGATAACATTTTAAAATGTTGCTCAAAATGAAATTTATTTCAGAAAATTTTTTTGCATAAGAATCACGTTCCTTTTAATGACAACAGATAAGCAAAACTTAAGTTGTGAAAATTTTACCATTCTACGCCTCTAAGCAAGATAAACAAAAAAAAAAAGAAAAGTAAAAAATAAATAAAAAATAAAATTAAAAATACACAAAAAAAGGCAGAAAAAAATTATGGAAAAAAAAACAAGTAGACAAATCTTTAACAAACCAACAATAAACATAAAGACGACAACCATGAATTTTTTGTGTTTAAATAGTTATAGGGTGTCTCAAAATGAATGCCTTAAAATGCCTTAAAATGAACGCTTTAAAATGGTTAAAGGGAAAGGATAAGTAGTTTTACTATTTTAAAGTTTAGTTCCTCATTTTTAGAGGATAAACAATTATGCATTATAATTTATTATTTATTTATGGAGTGGATTTTTCAAATTAAATTTTTTTTCTTAAATAATATTTATATTCTTAATTTTTCCCAAAGCATTCCTTAAAGCATTTTTTTAATTATTTATTATTATTATTTTGAAACTGCTTATAACGCTCTAGTTTTAATTTAATTTAGAACTCGATAGAACGAATTCTTTTAATATTATGTTTATTTTTTGAAAAAACGTGCGGAAAAATGTGAGAGAAAAGTAATAAAATAAAGATGAAAACATTCTTGCACGTAAATAATAATTCAAAAGCAACGAGACAGCAAATTATAATAATTTACTTGATTTTCTTTTTTGGTATGCTTTTTTCTTGCTCTCGCTGCAAAATATAATTTCATATTTTTGCTGCTGCTGTTTTAATTGTTTTTAATTTGTTTTTTTTTTCTTCCATATCTTAATAATATTTTTTAATGTTTATTTAAATGAAATGTGATTGCGTGTGACTTTTCTGTTTTAAAGGCGTTGCCTTTTCTCCTCCAAATTAAATCAACTAAGCACAAACAGTAGTTTCATTTTTTTTTTCTTTATAAATATATGTTAGGATAAATTTTTTAAAAAATTTTTTGACTCCCTTTGTCTCTTCCTTTTTTTATAATTTCTGTTAGCATATTAAAATATATATTTCATAGGAAAGCAGTTAATTCATTTTAGATAACAAAAATTTATAGAAATTCCTTTTTTCTTTCTATTTCTTCCTTATTTTTATAGAGATTTACTTTAGAAAAAGCTTTTTTCTATGTTCACTAGTTTTTCTTCGCCTTATTTTATTTCTATTTAAATTTCCTGCTTTTTTTATCTATCTGCTTTTCACATAAATAAACGTTTAGCTTTCAACATTTAGTTTCATTTAGTTGTAGTTCAATTTTAATTTCAGTTTTAGTTTCAGTTTTAGTTTATAGTTTCTATGTATAAATGAAAATATATAAAGTTTTATATGATTTCTCATAATAATTTTTAACAAAACGGGGGAGAAGAAAAAGAACAATTTTCCATTAAGTCTCAGAACTCAAAATGTTGGAAAGTTTTTAAATGGCAAAAATAATCAAAAGTAGTGAAGTTGGCTAAAAAAAACAAATAAGAAGACAAAATAATCTCAAGGAAAATGTATTTATATATAACTAGGTAAAAGTATATATATTTATATACATAGACATGTATATATATGTGTATATATATATATATATATATATATATATATATGCGCATCATTTATATATACAAAAAAGGAGCAATCACAACTTAAATCAAATTAAACGGTTGGCTGCATTAAATTTTTTTGCTTTTTTATAACCAACACCCTTAGCTTGGGGGTATATTCATTTTGTCATTAAGTTTGTAACATCCAAAAAGAAAGCTTTGGAGATCTTATAAAATATGCATATTCTCAAATCAATTTCTGAATCAATGTCTGTCTGTCTGTCTGTCTTTCTGTCTTTATGTTACGTGGTTTGTTAACATTCTCCTGGCGTGGTAAAATAAGAAATATCAAGGCCAAATTGTGCATAAATATTGAAAATTCTTGCAAGTTGTTAGTTTAGTTTATATTTTCTATGTATATCGAGGCTAAAAATTATATACTATTGCCAAAATTTTCATATTTTTATGCTTATATTTTCTATCTACCATTGAAAACCTGAAAAAGTCTCTGAATTTTAATATCATAATTTTTAGTGTAGTGGGTATTCAAGATTTGGCTTCATGCAAATATAATTTTTTTATTTGTAGTAACTTTCGTTTTTACATTTCTTGCTAAGCACTTTCTATTAATATTAAATTAATATTAAACTATGTTACAATTGCATTTATAATTATTACTGTTATTTTTATTATTATTATAACTTTTCCTTTTGCTACAATTGCAACATTCGTTTAATAAAAAGCTAAAATCATTAAAATCATTACGGAAATGTTAGAACAATATGAATGAATTGCTGGAAACAATTTTCACATGGTTTATACATTTTTTGGAATAGATTTGATTGGTATCATATATATATAAAGTCTTGTAGAATGTCCAATTAGAAAAGATACCAATAATTATTAAACGTAAAGTGAAATTATTGAGAAACATTGAGCACAAAAGGACAGAAATCTTTATTCTTATAAATTATAAAGTGAGGCTTATTATAAAATAATATAAAAACTGCCATGATTTTTTTGTATTCATATAATAAAATGAAGTTTAACAGAACTCTTTAAAAAAAAGCAAATTTAGCTTGTAGAAAAATATTGAGTAAAGTTTGATTTTAAAAGTTAATTTGTTGAAGTTTTTTTTTTGCCACTTAGAAATCTTTTTTTATAAGATATTTCAACATTCCACTCACTGGATTTCTTGTTTCATTAGTTTGGCTTAATTGGCCATTATCAAATAATTTAAAAAAAAATATTTATATATTCATGTTTCAAGGAATTAACGAGACAACACACTTAACAGATATTTGTATTAAGATTTAAAATTCATTTGCGTTTTTCTAAAGGTAATTTTATAATTACATATTAACTACATATATGCAAATGCATATATCCATGTTATAATATATCTATTTGTAATTTCGTTTTGCTTTTTCCATTTTTCCAAAACATTTTCCTGCTTCTTATTCAATAAATCGATCTTAAGTACTTGTTAATAGTTCTTGTATATAATTATCAATAAATATGCATATATTTACATATTTAGGCACATATATCTATACTTTTATATATAGAGAAAAAAAGTTCTACAAGTCTAATAAGTCATAGTTCAATAATGTGAAACTAACAAGAAAAGTAGAAAAAAAGAAAAACAAACACAAATAACACTATTAAAGGTAAATAAATATTGGAAAAGAGAACTTTTCAAATTATTTTCCAATATACACACATTATCTAATATATATATATATATATATATATATATATATATCTAATAAATATGTATAATATATAAACATGTATGTGTCAACATTAAACTCTTTAAACTTTTTATATATTTTATATATTTTGTATGGAGTTTTAATTGAGGAAACATCATCATTACTAGAATTGTGTAGAAGAAAGTTAGGATATAAAATTAATGTACATGTTAAATTGCAATTACAATATCTAAGCATTTATAACAAAGTAGAGTTATATTCAATTATTAGAATAAGGTCTTACATTCTAAAATAACTTTATTCTTCTAAGAAAACTTTAAACATTTCTTTTGTACTATGAAAAATAGAGAGAAAAAAAAGAAGAACTGAAGTTCAAAGTCCCATATAGAAAACTTAAAATTCAATAAGACAATATATGGCAAATCTGGATATTCCTCTTCCAAATATTGCCTTGAAGTTGATGGTTATAAATGATCTTGATTAGAATGAATATCGAATATATTATTGAAAAGTGCAAAAAATGTCAGACGTTCTGGTTTTTCGCTTTCACTTTCATACTTTGTGATCGCACCTTTCAACTTATTTAGTCTATTTTTCATATAAAAATTATATGCAAGAAGTTTTTACTTTTCATAAATATCTAAAGCGACATATCAAGTTTTTTTTTTTTGCTAAAAACACTAATTAAAAGAATTGGCCGGATTTAACTGGATTGATTTAGATTCAAAACTTCTGAGACTTCTTTTTTCGTATTATAAGCATTTAAAAAAAAAGATTATGGAATCAATTTTGAGTTTGCAAAAGAAATTTACAGACGGACTGACTTGGCTACTTCGATTTAGGTAAAGAATTTCCTTCACTTCTTTTTGCATATTGCAAACACTTTAATGAAATGAGTATATAATCAATTTTGGAGACGTGGCAGGAAACTTATTACTGTGTCATTTATTTTGCTTAAATATGATAAAATACATAACCGTCAAATTTTCACATTGATATTGTTATATCAAATTACGTTCCGATTAAAATGATTTCATAAAAAAATATGGTTTTTTTTCTGACTGAATTCAATAAAAAATGACATATGTGTCATAATTTGGCGTCTTGTTCATTGTGTTCTCTCTTTCCATTCTTCTCTATTTTGGTTTATCATGGTTTTTTTTTTCTTTCCATGCACAATATAAATGATAAAATTTGACGTTGATGTTGTAGAAAAATAGTGGTAAAGTTAATATGTTTCAAATCACTTCAAAAAGTGAATTTATATTAAATTAAGAGTTAAATTATTAAGAAAATTTTATGATTGTTATAGAAAATTAACTTTAAAATAATCTATTTAGTTGTTAGAGTTTGTATTTGGACTTAGGAAAAATATTCAGTATTTATGCTTCTTTTTAAAGGAAATTGAAAAATTCGTTTTGGATTTTGCGCTTGATTTGTAACCATAATATATTTTTTTTCTGGTTCAAAAATGACTGTCTTTCATTATTTCAATGATGGTTGTGAATTTAATGCTAATGTTACAGGATCAAGGAAGTTCTCGAGCAAAATTTTTAGAATTCTGAATACTTTAAGATACAAATTTTTGCTTAACTCTTAAAATTAGTTTTCTAGTTGCTAGAAGTTTTAACGCCATGAGTTAGAAATCACGTTCAATGAAAATAGCTCTAAATACAGAAAGTGGCTAGAAAGATTTTAAATGGACAAAAGATTTAGTAAACAAATACTATGTCATGATTTTTTTTTACTTTTTAAACATAACAAATCTTTGCCTTAATTTAATAACCTCTCAAATGATTTACCCTCCAAATTCAAAATTTAGAATTCAAAATTCTTTAAATCTTTAAGATTATTTTTAAAGGCGCTTTTGGATTGAACTTTAACTGAATGAGACTTCCATAATGAGAAGGAGAAAGGTAGAAAAAATATACAACTGGGAGAAGAAAAGAATATATAGAAATGTCGAAAATTGTTATTCTTTATAAATTTGACAAATGATTTCGCAGTTGATAAATTATTCTTATAAACAACAACAGTGGTAGATGCGAACCGATATGATGTGATAGGAAAAGGCAAGTGCATTAATATAAAAAAAAAATATAAATCGAAATGTTTCGTATTAATAAAATACACATATACAACATTTGACTGTATAGCAATTTTCAAGAAAAAAAAGGACAAATAACTAAAACAGTATAAAAGGGAAAATAAAATGCAACACATTGCAAAGAAGAAGAAGAATATAAAAACTGAAAGAGAAGTGTCTTGACTGACAGCTCAAACAATTTCTAATAGTGAAAATGTTGTTCCATGCATACACACACACACACACACACATATATATATATATATATATATATATATATATATATATATATATATAATGCATGTATGTGTATATGTGTATGTTTGTACAAGCTGCTTTTCCATCAATAACGTGCTTCAACAGTATTCATCAAATGATTGCAAAAGAAAAGAAAAAATTTAAGCAAATATAAAGCACAATTGGGGGAAAAATTGAGTGAATAAAAATGAAATATTAAGAACAAAACAGGGGAAGCAGAAAAAAATGTTAAGCAAGAAAACAAGAAAACATACAAACAACAAGAAAAGACAAATAAGAACTTTATAATCGATTGAAATCGAACTCTAAATCCCCTACATACAAAACTTTGCTGCAAGTGATTAAAGTGAAATAAGACAATTTCATGCCAACAATATTGAAAAAATTGTATTGTATCATCAATTGTTAAAAAAGTTCTTTATATGAGAGCTGGTTCAAAAAATGGACCAATTTGGAACAAATTTAGTACACATACTTCTTATACATACTTCTCAAGTCCTAGACAGTCTCAGTTTTTTTTAAAAGGTATTCTAAATTGTAGCTTTTGTTTATATGAAAAGTTTTTTAGAAAAAGGTTTTAAGTGAAAGTGAAAGTGCTTGTCATATAGACCAAATATAATAAAATAAAATAAAGCGCCAATTAACATTAAAATAAGTTCCGAATTAAAATTCCTTTCCATATAACAAATATTTTATTACGAAAAGCGTTATATGGAGCGTGGCCGTCAGATTTTAGATATATTCAATACGGTTTGCCACGGGGCCAAAGTCAGCTTATGTCTCAAATTTCATTGATTTCATTAATAAATCTCACAAATTACGATTTGTAGCTTGATAATAAATTTTCATGGACATCAGACATCAGACGGGGAGAATTACAAACAGGCAGGCTTAAATTGAATTAGGCAGTGATTCCAAATCAATTAGTATTAAAAAGGTGGAGCTATTTCAACTTCTTTTGATTGTTACAAACATATGACTGCAGTTATAATACCCACAAATTGTGTAGGGTATAATTATAATCGATTTGCTTCTCTACTCTTTGTCTTTTATACATTTCTTTTTAGTTGTAGAAGCTAAATATGTTTTGCGTATTTTATTGTCCTTTGATTATTAATTTCCCCAAAGATACATTTAACTTTATAAATGCAATAAAGCATGCGTTTATTATTCTAAAAAAAAATAATATGCATCACTATGTGTTGTCAAATATTCAAAACGGTTAATGACGAGAAAAAAAACATAAATTGGGAAAATATTGAACATTCAAAAGGAAAGTTGAAATTTAAACAAAAAAAAAAAAAACAAAATTCAATCAAACTAAACAATTTAAACTAATAAATACATTATTTAAATTATGTAAAAAACTTCAGTAAACGATTACTCAGTTTTCATGTAAATTGAAAACTATCTTTAATTTCAATTAAATAATTTCCAAAATATTTTTAATATTTCATGTATTGCAATGATTAAGGCAACATATAAAAATATATTTCAATACAAAAATCAAAATTTTATATGAAATATTAGAATTTATAACTTTTGTGTGCAAAATAAATAAAAAGAAATTTTAATTTTCACACGGGTTTCACATTTTATATGTTTACACGTTTTTTCAACCGCGGCCGACCCGCCTAAATACAGTGGGCAGCTTTTAATCATCAGGTATGCAAATAATAACAACAATCATGCGTGTTGTAAAATGTTTGCACAGAAAATATTAAAAACTGCATTTTTCAGTTACACATGAATTTGCACGTTAAAAAAGCTGATATATAGAAAAATTTAAGAAGTTATATGAAACGATGCAATAAAGTAAACGGTAGAAAAGTTAATTTCAAAAAGAATGGGAATTTAGGCTCAATTAGAAGAAGGCAGGAAAGGTAAAAATAGGCCATATGTTAGTCCAGAAGTTCTTATAAAAAAAATGGAAAATAGTTCAGGGCCCATATACAATTTGAAATTAAAACAAGTCTATAAGATAAAGTCTATAGGGTTCCATTATTAAGAACTCTACGCGACATTTTTATTTAGGCATGACCAGAATTGTTAATTATTCCACATTAAAAGCATATTTTAACTAAAGTGATTCCTGGGCATTTGTAAGCTAAAGCCCAACTATGGAGCAAAATTTTTTTATATAGCTTCAATATTGCGACCTGTACTTTGCTAACAAATTTACTTGGACAAAAAGACAGACATACAAACATACAAGCTTTAATGAAATCAAAAAATGCTTTAAGGTGGATCGGTATAATAAAAGATGGATCCATTTTAACTACTTCTGGGTGTTGCATACAAACTAATAATATCCTGTATCACAAATCACACAAGAAATTACAAATTATGAAAAATATTTGAATAAAATCTATTTGAAATTTGAGAAGAAAAAGATGTATAATTTTAAAATTGTTTACTGATGTCAATTGTAGCGCTCCTGTATGTACGGTTCAATTCTATATTTTTATTTGACTTAATTCATGTTACTTTTACATTTTCTACATGTTCATTTTACAGTCTTTTTAGTTGTTCGTTCGCATGTATAATTAATCTCACAATAGTAACAATTAATGTTTATTTACCATTGAAATCAGCAAAAATAATTAGAATATATTTATATGAAAAGAATATGCAAATTAGAAAAATAAATGAGGAGGATAAAAGTAAGAAACAAAAAAAAAAACAGAGGGAAGAACAATTAAAATACATTCTTTATAATCAGCAATCATCAACATGCTTCATTTTATATTTCATTCGGGAGCAGGACAAGAAAATATGTAGGGTTTAGGATATATGTCTTATATTCTTCTTTTCTTTCATTTATATTTATATTCATTTGTATATAAAAAATTGAATTAAAATTATGGCCACTTCATTTTATGGAATTAGGCAGTGTTAAATCAGGATGCTTCATATTAAAGAGATGACCTTTAAATCAAGTACATTTTAATTATATTTCATTTTATAAAGAACGAAAAGTTTGGAATAAATCAATTTAGAATTCTTAAAAAATTAAAAATAATTTCTAAAACTCCTTGCTTTCCAATTCTCCAATTCAAATGATTTCTTTTGTAATTATAATCATACAAAAAAAAAAACAGTAACAACCAAAACAATGTAATGTACTAAATTAGAAAAGATATCAGATATGAAAATCAATAAAATAAATAAAGAACAAGCTAATGGGAATGATGGATGGCAGAATGAAAAAATTGCTCAAAATAATTTCTTATGCAAATAAATTCTTCTTCTTGTTGCAAATCTAACCCAACAAACATCTGTCTAAATTGTTTAAGAAAACACTTAACATTAAAACAAGAGCAACTTCATCACCATTAAATATGAACAAAAAAAAACAAAAGAAGAAGCAATAACTAGCCATTGAGTAAAAGAGATGGCTATAGGTCAATACATATACTAAAACCAAAGAAGGTTTATAAATAAAAATTTTATGCATAATTATTCTTTTGCCATATAATATTTATTGGCATCTATCTATCTCTTTTACTCATAGGTAAATATTTCCCCTTTTTTTAATTTATTTGCTTCTGATTGTTTTTTGTTATAGTTTGCTGTAGCTTTTTGTGTTGCTTGTATTTCCTTGTATTTTTAGTAAGCAATTGTTCTCGTTCATTTGCTGACATCACACCCACAAATTTAATTTGATATACAACATGGTTATAGTTGGTTGAGGTCGAAAGTTGTTTAATAACACCAAACTAACATTGATTGTAAACAATAACAAGAATAACAACAATAAAAACAAGTAAATTATGCAAAATTGTAAAAGAAAACAATGAAGAAGAATACGAAAGAATTATAAGCAATTTCCTGGATGCTCTAACAAAACTAAAGTAATTTTGTGGTAAATCTGTATGGAAGGTGTGATGGAAAGGAAATATTTGCCAAGACTTAATATAAAATATAATTTAAAAAAACTTAAAAACAACAACAAGAACAACAAAAATGCAACAAACAACTGTAAAAATAATTATTACTGGAAAACGGAGGGATAGATGGAAGAAAGCACATGAAGGGTATAAAGGAGACACTGAGGAATAAGGTAAAGAAAAAGGAACAAAAAAAGACGAAAAAGAGAAAGAGAAAAAAAAGAAGAAAGAGAGAAAAAGAAGAACAATAATTAGGAGACGAGCAAACAGAAGAACAAGAAGAATAAAAAGAAGTATAAGAAGCAGTAGCAGAAGAATGAGAAAAAAGGTGCAAAACTAGAAATCTATAGCCGACGAAATTATTATGAAAATAAAATTGTAACTCTAAGACAAGCACACATAAATATAAATATTTATGTGTGTTTTTTTCATAATCAATTTAAACTCAAAAAAAAAAAACAAGAACAAAAAACAAAACTGAACATAAAATAAATATATAAATGTAGGTTGTTTCATAAATACCCAGAATAATTACAAGAAATGAAATTATGTTCTATAAACTGTTGGAGTAACGTTTTTAAGGAATTGTAGTAATGGAATGTAAAAGGATATGAAAAAGTATTTAATTAAGCGCATTTAAAGAATTTGAGCATTTTACTTAATATAAATTTCATTATTATTTTATAACGTATCAGTTCAAGAAACAGAAAAGCAGAGAGAGAAAGCATTTTGAATGAGCGTAAGAAAAAGAAGACAAAATTCTTATTTTATATTTTTTTCTGGTTTTTTTTTTCATTTTTACAAAACACAACACAACAGTTTTAATTTATAAGTATAGAAATTAATTGCATTGAAATAAAGAACAAGGAGAACAAAAGTAACAGCAAAAACAATAACGAATAGTAAATAACAATAAAACAAAAGCTTTTTAGTGAGACCGATTCTTTAGGGCTCTATATCAACTGAAGTAAAATGATGATGAAACTTAAAATTAAAAAATTTTCAATTTATATAAAAGAGATGCCAGAAAATGGTTCATATATTTTATCATAATATTTTAAAACAATAAAGAAGTATTTTGTAGGTGTTTCTGATTTTAAAGAAAATCTTATGACATGGAAATTTTTTGCAATATATGAAATTTTTATACATGAAAGCTTCTAGAAATGTCTACAATAGCTTTAAACTTTGTGATGTATTATTAATAGAACAGTGCCTTTCTTTCTTCCTTCCACGAAATTATAGAAAGAACTTTTTAACTGAAAATATTTGAGCAGACTTTAGACGGACATATGGACAGTTTGGACTTGAATGATTGCAAACTAGATTTTGAATAGACTCTAAAAAGATTTCTGAGTTTTATATACTTATTCCAGTAAATATATTTGGCTTTCTAATACAAACACGGTCTTGGGCTTGAAAATATAAATTATTTATTTTTTTTATATTTCTTCTTAAAGCCAGAGGACGAGTAATTAACTTGTAAAATATATTGTAATTAAAAATGTCTGCATTTCTATATAAAGAAAAAAATGAAGAAAATAGAAAAAAGAAAACAGAAAAACATGTCTAAAGATAGAAACACGTTGAGAGGCATTAGCAAAAAAATATGAGACAAAATATTTGCAAAGAATGTGATACGAAATATTGATAAAGAAAAATAGAAAGTTGAATGAAGTAAAAGAAACAGAGAAGGAATAAGAAGAACATAATATTTATATTTTTTAATAGATTAATTTATTATGCATTTTATGTGTGTAGGAAGAAAAATTCATATATTTTTCTATTTAAATTGCTTAGACATCCGCCAAAGCAACTTTATTCACAATATTTTAGTAAGCAATTTTTTTGGTTTTCTTTTTCTTTTTTTTTTTTGTTTGTGAAGAAAACATTAGGAATTTTTGTGGAACTATTTTCAGTTTAAAGTGCCCTTAATTAATTTGAATTTTGTTTTCAAGGAGAAATATTTATTACATTGACTTAATCTAAATCGAAGACAAATTCTATTGAGAAGTTTTAAAATCTGAAAATTTTTATAATCCTAAACCAGGTCAGGTGTTTCTTTGAAAAATCCCTAAAGCAATTTAATTTAACTAATTAAAATATCTGTAGAAAATTTGAGAAACACCTAATTTCGTGCTTTATGCCATCAAATTTTTATAACGACTACAAAAAGTTAAGACTTTTCCAGAAAGAATAAATTTACTTTAAAAAAAATGAGTTTAAAATATTAATTATTAATATTACTTAAGTGATAATTAAATAATAATTAATTAATTATTGTTCTTATGGTTATTGATATTGAATATTAATTAATTAAATAGTAATTAATATTAATAAATTAATTAAGTATTTTAAGTATTTAAGTATTTTTTTATTTGTAAAGATTTTATAAGATAACACTTTTGCTACATTTAACTTTATAATTACAGGCCATAATTTATTGTAAAATTTCCATATTTGCCTATTTTGCTGATTTCTTTTTTGTTAATACTTCTTGCCCAAAAATACGAAGCATTTGAGTATTTATGTTTTATTGTGGTGAGTTATAATTTGTTTTTAATGGTTGTTTTGTTGTTTCGTGCCTGCTAAGACATTAGCATTTTAACTTCAGGCTGAAATACAGTTTGTAGATTAAAATTAAAAACAAAATGAAAGAAGTAAAAGACTAGAAAGAAACAACTAGTAAAACGACAATTCAACAAAATGTTATTGGTCTACATATATATTTGCCAACATTGATGGCATTAAAGCATAAACTAAAAACATTGGAATACAAAAGAAAGATTCAAAAAGAAAAAAAAAGTAAAGAAAAGGAAAACAAACTAAAACTGGCCAAAACCTTTAAAGTATGAATAATGCTTTTCATGTATACATAAAATGTAACATATGTATATTTATATATATATATGTATATATAAGGTGCCACAAATAAGAGGCATCAAAGTAAAATGGTAAGATGATTAAGACAATTAAGAAATTTATATTTTTTAAGGATAATGATGAAAATGAATCTTTACTTCTCATTAGTTACAACTTTCAATTTATTAGACTTTTCTTTGGCAGATCACTTCGTGTATATATAAAATTAAGTCTTAAAAATAAGTACAAAAATAACTTATGCATATATATATATATGTATATATATGAATGTATGTGTGTGTTTGTACAATTGTATATACATATACACAAACACATATGCATAAGCCCATAGATAATCAAACATATGAACAATGTGACATTTATAAGCAAAAGCCTGCTGTCAAAAAGGGTTTAGACAGTGCATACAATTCTGGCACTTACTTCAAAGTGAAAGCACTTTGCTTATTTAAAATTTATTTGTTTTTTTTTTGTTCCGTCTTGGTTGCCCGTTCATTTGAGTTTTCCTTTTTCCTTATTTTCCATGTTCTTTAGTTTAACTTGCTTTCTTTTTTTTGTTGTTGTCAATTTTGTCTTCTCTTTATAATTTACTGAAGATTTATATGCATAGACATAAGTTTTCACAAAAATATAATGAGTGGCCACAATCATAAGTACGATTTACGATCGACCACTACGATTACGACTCTGACAATACAATATGATACTATTCCAATATTATTTATTCAGTTGTTTAGATAACAAAAGCATAATATTTTATACGCATTTATGGAATGTAGTTCCCAATAATTTTACATATAAAGTATGACAAAATATGGGCGAGGTAAAGTGATAAATATATTTCGATAGTTTCAGATCGTCTTGATTTTCAATTTAAAACAAAATCTTTACTTATTGATTAAAAATTAGAAAGTCAATCGAAGATTTATTGCTTTATAAGTGAGTAATTTAAAGCGTAAAATTTTTATGAGGAAAAAACGTAAAGTTATAGATCTCAATTTTTAAAATAGTTCAATAAAATTTGGTATAAAAACTAATTTTATGGCCAATATTTAAGATCAGATTACTCTTTTAAACCTTGCCAAGCCTTAAAACTATTTTCGCAAAATTCGTGAAATTTTATAATTCTAAAAAATTTTTAAAGTAAATTTGTATCTTCATGGATTTTAAAAATATCTGTAACAAGTTAGATATGGATTAGTCCATTTTTGGAACTCCGTTCCACCACACCTCCGTAAAACGAACTTTTCAAATCATTTCAAGTTGACAGTTTTTAACTTGCTCTATTTGTAATTCCATTACTTTCAGCAAAGTGGTGTAGGGTATTTAAAAGTCGCCCACAATCGAGTATTAAATTTGTAATGTTTTACATATTTTTTTTGTATAAATAGAAAATTAAAAATTATTTTTTTTTGTGAATAAATTCTAGTTACTAAGAATTTTCTAAAATCAAATAAAACTGCTGTAATGGAGAAGGAAGTTTATTTATGCGAATAGAACAATTGAAAACACGGCTTTTTACTTTTAAGGAATGTGGTCCATTTGGTATGCTACTTTTTGTGATATAATTCATAAAATTGATTTCCAACGTTAAAGTTTTAGAAAACTAAACAACAAAGATAAAGAAAGAAAAGAAATTGAGTGAAAGTAATTTTCTGAGTTTACCTCAAGTTCTTTCAGAAATGCCACATAATATAATAGAAAGTTTAAAGCAATACATAGCAAGAATTTAATGCCAAAATGTAGTAGTAATATAATAACTAAATATAGTTGTAATTGTGTGTGTATGATGTGTAAATATTTTTTGTAATTACTCGATTGAAATTGCTTTTTTTCACTTTATAATTGAATTTTAAGAAATTACTGGGTAGTAGGCTAAGGGTTACGTAAGCTATATATATATATAAGCATTTAGAAATTTGTACATATGTTAAAAAAACACAAATCAATTGTAATTGCTTGAAACAATAACAAACACATGTTTGTCTAGAGAGAGAGAAAGAGTTTTGTGTACAAAAATGTTGCGTGCAAATAAAATTATAGGCAATATGATAGTTTGAAACAAATGTTTTCCATTTCATGTTATATAAACAAATGTACACATATTTAAAATGAATGTTTATGGTTAAACATTTTCTAAATAAAATTTAAATGTGGTTATTTCGTCATTCATACATTTAAGCAGAAACACAAACCAAAAAGAAGCCCAAAACTGAACATTTAATAGCACTTGAGGCAAGTTAAGATCCTTAGGAAGAAATTTGATATTATGCTACAGAAATGAACTCTAGAAATTCAAGGCTATAGAATCAAATAGTTATATGAAGTTCCTTAAATTTGATTATTGTTTTCTTTTTCCTTATTATTAAGTTGAATGCGGTTTATGTTTTAATGATAATGGAAAAGTTGCAATAAAAATGTTTATCACTCATTTTATATAAATAATTATAATGAAAAAGAACAAGTATTATAATAATTCTGGCTGCGTGTTTGATTTACTTATATGCTTCTTAGATATGGCACCTTCTACATATAGATCTCTATATGTGTACACAAATAGGTGTGCCTGTATGTGTAAAATGTATAAATATATGTTTAAATGTGTGTTTAAATGTGTGTTTATATGTACATACATACATTGGTATTAATTACAAATTAATCTGATGCAGAAGAAGAAGATTATTATATTATTATTATTATTATGATGAAATTCTTGTTGGCATTGTTTTGTGTTTTTTTATTGTTGTTATTGTTGTTGTTCCATCTCGCGCTTAATGCTTGATAATTATGTAACACAATTTAAAATGCATAAATGAATGACTGTATTAATAAGCGACTGAATGACAGTAATAATATTGAATTAATTTTATATATAAACATGTATATATACATGTATATATATATAAATTTTTGTATATACATGTTTATATACATTAGTATAAGCTTAATGAAAACCTTTAAGAAGAATAAATGTTGCACTGTTTTTTCTATCCCTCTTTTTCTTTCGTAGAGTTACTTTGCGAGTTATGGGCCTTTATACAAAATATATAATACACTAGATTATATACATATGTATAAATAAATATATTATATATGTATATATTTGTGTATACACATATAAAAATTATATATTTACTATGTTGTTCAGTTAGTTGATTATATTGTTTTATTAACAGATTAATGGCGCGCTAATGTGTTTACATATGTTCTTCATAATAACACCATCAATAGCAAACAAACAAACAAGTAACAATAATAACAATAAGCAATAATAAAGTAATAATAACAACAACAAAAACAACAACAATAAGAAAACAATGAGTCATTACACTTTTTTCCAATTTTATGCTTACTAGTAATAATGATGATGCCAAAACGACCTACAAGTTACTTTAAAATTTTGCTGAAAGCTGAAATGAGAATTGCAAAATATTTTTGTCGGAAATTGTAAAAAATTGAGGATGCCAAATGTTAGCTGAATGAATATTATTTTTTCTTTTTTGAGGCATTTTTTAAACAACCTACCACATGTAACACATAAGCACACACATACATTTTCGAGATATCTTTATAAAATGAGTCATGATGAATCCTCAATGTGGCCCATTTGCATCACTGTTGAGGAAGACAAAGAACATGCCTTCTTTTATTGCCCACATTTCGCGATGGAAGAATTTAGTTAATACTTAGTGCGAAAGCGTAATAGAAAATGTGATAACTTGGGAGCACCTTTGAAATGAATTCATTGAAACTCTGGTAAAGGAATTCAGGAGAATTGAATGTAATAGAAGTCGTCAAGAAACGATGGCAAACGTAATTATGCTAATCAGTTTCCCGCGAATTAATACCTAATGGTAGTCCTCGGAGAAATGGTTGGGCAACGAAGACAGATATGCAGATACAGAAAAAGGTGAAGTCGGGTCCAGCTCTGTTTGTAAATCGTACAACAGCCGACTTTTGGGAGATTTCCAACTACCTGGAAAGTATATCAAAAAGAAAAAGGAAAAAAGCGCACGCACACGCACACACGTATCTATAAGTATTTATTTTATGGCATTTTTTCTTTTTCTCTTTGTACAGAACGATGTAACAAAATATTTAATTTAAATACCACTCAAATGAAAATTTATTTTGTTACTGTGTCAGTGTTAGTTTGTATGTATGTGTATGAACGTTTTTATGTATGTTTAAGTCGTTTGGTTTTGTGTATATATGTAAATGTTGTTGTTATTGTTGTGGTACTTTATTTTTTTTCTTTTTTGAAACAATTTTATTGCATTGTATTTATTTTATGTAACATAACAATAAGTTATTCTTTTTCTTCCTTATAAATTTTTCCCTCCTTTTTTTTTGCTTTGCATATAAAAGACTTTTTATGACATTTAATGATGATGATGATGATGATGATAATGATTAACATTAAACGAAATATCGTTTGTTTGTAAGCGCTGTAAAGGAAGAATTTATTTAATCAAAAGTGGGAGAAACCTTTTGAAAATTCTCGTTAATATATATTTCTTCTTATTTCTATTTTAGTTTTATGCTTATTTTATTAGAAAGACTTTCAATTGGGTATCTTTAGCATTCTGCCATTCATTCAACCATTCAATTTATGCATTTGTTTTAGATGGGAAATTCTCGCTGTGATAATATTGTTTGTATTAACTATAAACTAAAGAAAATAAATAAAAACCATGTTTAAAAGAAGAAGACGAAATTTTTGAGAGCGGCCAAAGAAGCCGATATTAATTTTAAAATTTCTACTTAATAAAATTTTATTTATATTTTTTTTAATTTTTCTCTTTGATTATGTAGAGGCAATCGCTTCAAAGTTGACATAAAGAAAATTTCTTCAATGAAAACTATGTCTAAATCATCGAATGCCCTGAAAAAGTATTTTTTTTTGCCTCAACCAAAAAAGTCATTGCGCCATTACCTTTCCTCTAAAAAAAAAAATAATCCTAAACTGAAAACAAAAGAAAGAAGAAAGAGATACACAGAAAAATATTTCTACTTGGATTACAACAACAACAACTAACAATCAACAACAACATTTTAATAAAAAAAATTTTATGCATTTTTAAGAAAAAACAAAAGCAAAAGAAAGAAGTATAATTAGAAGAAGAAGAAGAAAAAAAAGGAGGGAACTTTAATAAAAACCAAAAAAAAAAACAAAGAATGGAGATTTAAAAGCCACAAAAAACCAAGACGAAATTACATATGTGAAACAACCCAAAAAAAACAAAAAACACAGGACATAAAAAGGAAGAAAAAAAGCAAAAAGTTTTATTGCCTTGCATTGAAGTAAAATCATGATGGACCATGCAGTCAGCAGTTTGATCTTTTTATTAAGGTTGGCTTTTATTAAGTTGTACTTTTTTCGTTTTTTCTTGTTTTCTTTTTATAAGGAAGAGAAATTAATTTAAAAAAAAATATTTAAGAAAAAATCTACCTATTTTTAATAAAAACTCTTAAATGAATGGTTACAAGTTAAGAATTTAAAATTCAATAATTTTGTTGATCAAACATTTCAGTAAAGATGGCCTTACTTTTTGTAGTTAGAGTGGAAAGAACTGATTCTTTAACTGATCTTCAATATTGTAAAGCTTAGAAGAAATTGTGTTTTCCGTTTGTCTCAAAATAATTCACAATTTTTGATTCATTCTCTTTTGCATCTGACCTGAGTTTTTATAAAAATGCTTAGGCTTAAATTATATAAAAATTCCTTTTATTAGAGATTGAAAAAAATGGAAATATCAAAACAAAAAGAAAATATGAATAAGTTAAAAATAATAGCATAAAAAAGGCAACTTAAGAATTTCTATGGCCAGCGTTGCGTATGAGTGATGTTTAATTGGACATATTAAAATGATTTTCAGTTGTTCTAAAATGAAAGAAATAGATTTTACATTTTAGATTGTATTTTGGTTTAGATGAAGTAGTAAAGTAAGAAACTTCATTTCAAATGTAACTTTTTTTTTTTATTACATTCCTTTGGGTTGGGTAAGCATTTTTTGCTTAATATTTGTTTTTTCTTTTCTTTTTGTTGTTATGAAGTTTTTTTGCTATTTTATTTGTTATTGCTGTTATTAATGTTTTTTTTATTATATTGTCTTGGAATTTAGCTGGAATTAAGCTTCCTCTTTTTTCTGTCGTTTTCTCTGTGTTTTTTTTTTTTGTTTTATTTTGTTTGATTGTAAATAATCTTAGTGTTGTTTTATACTTTAATTTAATTGGATTCCCTCTGTCCATATTTATGTTTATATTTCTTTTTGTTTTTATATTTTGTTGTGATTTTTATTATTGTTATTGTTGTTGTTATTGTCATTGTTACTACTAAAAGTATTTGTAATTCTTTGATATTTGTTTTGTCATTTTGTTTATTTCTTCTTGTACTTCTACATTTTCTTTAGCCACTTCTAATATTATTATTAGTTAATTCCATTAAAGAATGCAAGGCATGAATTTTTATGTCATTTCAAGAAAAAAGCAACTTTTAAAAATTGTAAAGAAAAAAGAATTTTCAGGCAAATTAAAAAATATCAAATTCTTAAAGAAAAAAAGCCAAAAAATAGAACTTACAAAAAAATTTAAATAAAATAATTTATGATTTATGAAAATGGCAGTAAAGTTTCGTTTGATAAATTCCTAAAATTTCTTATACCTTGTTTCGAGTATAAGTCTTTAACAATTTCATTCTACTGCGATTTTTAATGGGATTTTCTAAAAGCAATTTTTTAAATTTATAAGTAAATTTACTGCACATTTAAAGTTATATTATTTTTAGTTATTTTATCTGAGTTAATTTTTTTCGCTCTGATTAAATTTTCCTTTTTCTCAAAGCTTTCGGGAGAAAAATGTATACTTTAACATTTCCAAAGGACTTGGTAATAAGAAGACAATTTATACGCCTGGGGTTTTTCTTTAAGACAATCATATTTCAAATCAGACAATAGTCATCTTGAAAATTACAACGCTATAAGAGCTGCCACTTTTTCTTATGTGAAAGATACGAAAAAATTACTACAAAAGGAAAGTAAGATAATTAAAAGATCTTCTCCTTAAAACTTAAAATATTGAGAATGAGAAAAAGACCAAACAAAACCAAATAGAAAACATAATAAAATCATATAAACAAAAGCAGTTTTTAAGAGTTTCTGAAATTTTTTAGTAGAAAAGTTTCAAACAATTTTTATAACGTTAATTATACGTAATTTCTAGCATCCTCCTTTTTCCTTTGCTAGAGATCTGAACGTTCAAATTACTTTTTTTTGTAGACATTTTTCAAAATGCCAATCACTTGAATAATCATTAAGATCTTTACATTTTTGTCTTTTGTTTCAATTTTTTATAGCTCTACTTAAGTTTAATGAATTTTTCTAATATTACAAAACAAAAATAATCATTATAAAGTTATAAAAGCAAATTGAACTTATTTTTATTAAATCTTCATATATATATACATAATTATATGAGAGATAAAAAGAAATTCTAAGTTATCCCATAAAACAAACATTCCATCATTCTCCATCATTTATTCACAAATGCAAATTCAGTTTGATGAGAACATGACAACATGACAATAATAATGGTAAATAATGATAAAGCAATTTGCAAATGCTTATCAAATTAAAAATGTACACATAACTATAACATATGAATCATGTTTATCATAGATTTACATATATTTATATTCATAATTATATTTATATAGAAATTTTATGATTTTCTATAGAGTGTTTATAACATTATGAATAATTGCCATGTATAATTAAAGATTTAATTATGAAATAAATAAATTAAAATTATAAAATTAATTCGATAATTTTTTATGACTTCTATTTAGTTTTCCTTAGAATTCATTGTTCTTAAATAAAATTTCTTAAAGATAATTTATATAAAAAGTGAAAAGAAAGTGATTTAGTCTCTGCGTGAATTGTGTTAAAGTTGTTTTAGTTTGTTTTATGAAAATATTACTTAAAAATATGGTTAACTATTCTTTTCAGTGAAGAAAAAGACTTGTCTTATGATTGACCTGGCTTTTAGATAGGGGTTTTGAGAACTTCTTTAAGTAACTTTCCGAAATTTTTGAATTAAAAACAAGAAAGAGAAATGTATTTTTTCAACAACTTCATGCAAAAAGTTCATTGTAAAATTAACATTCATTGTTGTGTCCGTCTTTCATTGTAGGGGCATGGACTAAATAAAAAATTTACATAAAAACATAAACCAAAATTTTTTGGCTTTAAGCTATTTTCTTTTAAGAGCTTTAATAAATCTTATTTTCAAACCGCTTTTTTTACATTAAAACAGTCATATTTAAATAATTTTTATGAAAGTTTTATATGATCGATTTATTTAAGTGTTCTCAATAATTAAATTCATTTATATTTATATATAGTTTACTATGTGTGTGTGCATGTGTATTATGACAAATGTGCTGAATAAATTTCTTGGTAATTTATATGACTTTATATAAATGATAGTGCTTATCAACATCGTCATCTTACATCATTGATGTAGTAGTCAGGATCATTAAATGAAGAATGATTTATATAGAGAAATTTTATATAAGATTGTAATTGTTATTGTTGTTATCTTGTCTTCAAGATTGCAAACATAATTCATTAGCACTAATAATTAAGTGTTTATCTAAGCATCTTAAGAAATTACTGTAAAACTCAACGGGTCCAATTTAATATCCGATTTCACTTCAAATAGTTTCACATTTAACACGTTTTACTACTCTGATGAATTAAATACAAATTAATCCAATGGAAAGTTAATTGGACAATGCCTAAGTGCTTATCAATTCACTCATCCATATTCTGAAATAATTGAAGTCATACAAAGGCAAGTTCAAAAAAGGCTGTAATCATTTAAGCTGCTCCCTAAAGTAGACACTTGATAGGGAGAAGGAAAGAAATTCAATAAAGTTGATTAAATAGTTGTTTGATTTATATTAATTTTACGTTAAGGAATATTTAAATTTAATAAAATACTAAAAACATTAATTGTTAGAAAACGTTTTGTAAATGACTTTCTCTTCTTCTTCTTCTTATAATGATTTTTGTTTTATACAACTCAAAGGAATTTACTTTAGTAAAGTGGCTTTTTTATGGCAGTCATTAATTTACATTCATTTAGAAAAATTAAAAATAATAAATAGCTTAAAAACAAAACGACAGACGGACAGATGGACAGATACATATTTATAATGAACTAAAAAGTGATTCCTAATTGAATGATGTGAAAAAAGTTGATTTTTTTCTGGGTGCTACAGACAACTACACAAGCTTATGACATTTTGCCGCAAAAGTAGTGTATGGCAGAAAATTTTTTATACACTTATTGTTAAAAATATGGCTAAAAACGGACCCAAGACCGCATACACTTCCAGCATTTACAAATATTTTCCCTGAAAATTATATACGTAATTTAAATTGTCCAATAATTTATGATATAGATTTTATATTTATTTATTTATTTATTTATTACGTATTATATAAACCGAAAATTTTATGTGTACATGTTGTTTGTCATGATAATCGTTTTATATGGAATAACTTGGCATCTGAATACTTTTGTAGTTGTTTAGTTTAAGTATTTAAAGTCATTATCTTTGTACAGCAAACCTTTAAATAGAAATACCTATGTTGATGATAAAGTACAATTAGTTATGTATATAACACATTATGATCAGATTTAAATGTACGTTTGCATATATAGAAACATTTCCTTTCACTTCATTTTACACTTCACTTGGTATTGGCTGATTGTTATGGCTAATGGCTAATGGCTAATATCAATGCTCAATACTATTGTTATATGAAATGATATGAAATTTTATTGATTACATATTAATATTACAGAAACTAATGTTGCTTCATTACGTACATGTAATATTCGTGACTAGAAAATTAGCCATACCCAAATAAATGTAATCGCATACAATTTTATTACACTTTTAAATGTTATGTTATAGATTTTCATGGAAAGACTTTTCATGCTTAATTTCTTCATGTTTCTTATGTATTAAGAATGCTATAACTAACACTTACAAATATATAATGGTATGAAAAAAAGTTGAGAATTTTTATGGATTGGTGAACTCATTATGTTGTAATGGAAACTTGATGTGCGTGCATATAACAAATGTGATATTCCATGTTGAAGCTTCACTGCCAAACCCTAAACCCTTAAACCTAACACCAATCAAAAAAATTATAAAAGAAGTATAGAAGAAATAAAGCAGTTTTAATGGCTTTTGTTTCCACAAATGACTTTTACTTTTCTCTTTTTTTTTTTTTTTGGGTTTTATATTTATAGCAATAATATAGCATTTAAAATTGTGCTTACGCTTATTACAAAGAATATTGTACAACAGAGTTAACGTAATAAATGCAAATATTTA
This sequence comes from Melophagus ovinus, assembly GCA_023089585.1. NCBI lineage: Eukaryota > Metazoa > Arthropoda > Insecta > Diptera > Hippoboscidae > Melophagus > Melophagus ovinus. Next base: position 2,181,872 of record JAKKIB010000181.1, on the reverse strand, counting down.
TATTTGTTTCGATATACCTTTTCCGAAAAATTTATCATGAGTTTCTTATTAAAACTAAGGAAAGTTTCCAATATTGAAAAGACATTAAAATTTCTGGAAGTTTCTTTGCCATTTACATCATTTACAAATAGCTTAATTAGAATGATGTAATTGTAATTATTAAGGTAACAAAATTTACTTAAAACTTGATATGTTTCATTTTCAGTATGTTGGACTTTTCGTTCTATATAAATATTTTATAAAAAATAAAAAAACCATTTTAACACCTATAAACAAATATATAAAATTGCTCATTTCTATATATATATATATATATATATATATATATATATATATATATTTGGCATTTTTGTAATATCCGTCGCTGTTAAAAGTTTTTCTCTCAATGTGTCAACTGAACAAAACAAAAAAAAATTGTTGCTTGTAGAAAAATTTATGAATATTAATGGGTAATGGCACATGTTTCGTAATAACGAAAAAAAAAATAATAACAAAAAATGTTATATAAATGTGTGCAGATTTTATAAAATTTTTATTCATAATTTAGCATTGCCACTTTGCATACATCAATCGTTAACAATATGAACAATTAAGAAATTTTTAAATATTCTCATTTAAATCATATTTGAGTGATATAAAAAATTATTGAAGTTTTCTTAGCTTTCTTTAACTATTTATATCTAACACATAGAACTACTTTAGATTTTGCTGAATAAATTTTTCATTCAACTTGACTTTTTTGAGCGTTTCTCTTACTTACATTTCCTTTTTTTTTTGCTTCTTGTGATTTTTTATGGAAACTTACATTCTACACTCTAAAATATTAGAAAAATTTAAAGGATAAGTTCTCTGTAAAAATATTGCTAATTTTGTCCATATAAAGTTTAATGATTCAAATATTTTAAGCAAGCTTTTTTATTTCATTAAGAAAGAGCGAACTATTTGTGTCAATACTTTTTATGGGCTGCCTTTAAAAAACAAAATTAACTTATTGAAAAAACTACTGTATTGAAAATTTCTTTTGAATGAAATTATCAGTTCTGGTAAACAAAATCGGAATCGTTTGGTTGAAAATTTGCCTTCTTATTTTCCTAAAAACTCTTTTTATGTAAAATTAAAGTTTCCCGGTATGATGATCTTGGTTATTGAGCCATTTATTACTTATATTAATCATTAGCATATAATTTGGACAATACAATTAAAATAGATTTTGAAACACCTTTGAGAAATATTAAGCCAACAAACAATAATTGAATTATTTACTATTGCAATTTGTATTGAAAGTAAAGGTTGCATCCAACAAATAGGCCGCAACTTGTCGCCTCAGATTGTTCTTTATTTAAAGGCGTGCAATACTTCTTATTTGGTAAAAATTCCAATGATATGAAGAACCTTAAAAAAGTTGCCGGAGTTTTCTTTGCTATTAATGCTCAGAAATTTGGTTAAACGCAGAAATTTTAAAGGCCCCAGGACTTTGAAAGTTGACAAAGGGTCATAATTTCTGTACAGAAATATTTGACTGTATGTTTTGTACTAAAAAACGAAATAAACTTTATTGCCAACGTAATACGTAATTTTGTTCATTTTAGAACTTTCTTCGACATAATGAAAAAGTCCATTCAAAAAAATTTCATTTGTTGTTACAGAAGTTATGAGCTTTAGTCTAGGGTATGTAATGGTCCATTTTTGATGGCCCATTGCATTTTTTCTTACTCTTAAAGGTCTTTTATTTTCTTTGTTTTTTTTTTTGTGGCTGCCTGTGCTTGAATTCCAAGTAAACGCGTTATTTTATTTTATTTTTTTTTTTTGATAAAACTCACAAATTTTTAACCATTTAGTAGTGTTTAAGTCGTTTTAATATTGCAGTTGGCAGTTTTATTTAGTGTTTTACCACTTCAGTGGCATGAAATAAAAATGACACGAATAAATGTAAGAAGAATGTAAGAAGTAAGTAAGTAAGTAATCTAAGTAGAATCCAGTAGAAACAGAGGGTGGAAGCTATAAAAAGCAAACAAACAACAACAAGAAAAAAAGAAGTAAATTGAAAATTGTAAGAATTATGCGCATACTAAGTAGATCTATAAAACCAAAGGGAACAAACTTAAGGACAATAATAGTGATGTGATAATAACAATGATAATGTTTGCCTTGTAATTTTTTTTTTTTGAAGTTTCTGCTTCGCCATGACTTTTATGGCGATTTGGTCTCTCATCGAAAGATACAAGGAAATGGCAAAATCAGTTTAACTCAAAATGTTGTGTTCAGTTTGTTAGACAAGACATTTAGAGAATGTTAAAGAAATATTACAAAAACTTTTGAATTAGATAAGTAAAGGCCTTGCTCAAATTTTAAGTTAAATTTCTCTTGGTTAAAAAAAAAATTTCTTTAGATTTTAAAACAATGGAATTTTTTTTTAAGGAAGTGTAAAAAGTCGTACACATTTAAATCTCAGTATTCTTTCAAAAACGATTCTTGTCCAACTCATCTTCCTTTTTTTTGATTTTTTTGCTTCTGTTCTAAATGTTGAATATTAAATAAAATCTCACATAAAGTTTATAAAGAAATTTTAAAATATTTTCATGACATTTTGAACTTAAATTTTAGCAAATAATTTTTTTATAAATTTTTTTGTCTGCTTGAAACTCAATTCAATCAATGGCAGATGATTCAATTTGCCATTTGCCACAAATAGAATATTAAATAATTAAGTTTTTTCCTTTTTTCTTGCTAAATTTTTTCTTTTTGATGATCATTATTTTATTTTTTATTTTTAAGGATTAAATTTTTAAAATAAGGTAAAGATTTTCAAATTTTTTCTTTTTTGATTTTTTTTTTGGGTTTTTTCTCAATTTCATTTATGCTTTGTGAAAATGCTTTATAAAACATGAAATAAAAGTATTGAATGTTTGACTAGTTTCAATTTTTTCTTCTTGTTATCTTTCTCGTTTACTTTTGCTTCTATTTTCTTTTATTATCATATAATTCATTTAGAATTGGCTAAGTGAATGAGTTTAACCACTCACAAGAAATCTCTTACCTTCCCTTTTTTATTTCCATTTGGTTTTCCTTCTACTTCTCTTGAAAATATCTTTTTTGCTTTGGAATTGCACACCATAGTAATAAAATAAAGGTAAATCAAGACAAGCCAATTGAAATCAAGTCAAGTCAAGCAAACTAAGGCAAAGGGAAATATTTTATTGTGCAAATGCAAGCAGACACAAAAAAAGCAAAATAAAAATAATGTACTTAAATAGTTCCTGCCATTTTATTACATTGATATAAAGGATAAGCGTAAAGTTAATAATAATAATAATAATCGATATGTTCCTTTATCAAATAAAACAACATAATAAAGTTAAAATAAAAACGAACAAAATCGATTTTACTTCTTCTTTATTGCATTTAAGAGAAAAATGATTGATTACATTTTAATTTTTATGTGGTTCTTTTTCTGTTTTGTCTTTTATTGACGAACTTCTTTTATTTTGTGTCATAAGGCTGGCATTTGGATGGTTAGAAAGAGACTAAAATGAATTAATTTTATTTTTCCAAAATTTTCTTTTTTGCTTTCTCTAAATTTTTTTTCATTTCCTTTTCCTTTCCTTACCGTTTTCTTTGTCATGATTTTCGCTATTTTTTTTATGAATTATGCATTTTCAGTTTTGTTAAGATTCTGCTTTGTTTGCCATAAGGTAATTGATCTAGCGTAGCACAATTAAAGCCTTGAGTCACTATTTTTCTTTTGTTATATATTTCAGTTCAATCAACTGCGTTTTAAGGGCATTTATTTAAAATAAATGACATTGCAAGTAGCTAGATAAAATTGTATGATTTGTATGACTTTTATTTATTGACTTCAAGGAAAAAGTCTTTAATTTTGTACAGATTTTAATGGAAAGTAGTAAACTAAAGAATAGAAAAAGTTGCAAGCAATTTATTGTATCATTTATTGGTTAAAAAACTAAGCAAAAATTTGATTTCATATTTTATTGGGTCATAAAAAAGTATCTGCGCGCTTTTTTTTCTTTTTTTTAAAGCATTTTAAAAGGAAAATTGTAATGTCAGGAAAAGAAGAATTCTGGTCATTTTTATTAGTGATAATTGTGCCATTTTTAGGTTGTTTCATAATTTCTTCTTCTTTCTACCTTATGTACCAATCACAGAGAAAAGCCCGTTTAAGAAAAAGTTGTGAAAACTTTTTAGCATGGCTAGACCTTGCCCTTTGAAGATGACCCCGGTCCAAGAGTTTTGAGAAGTCCCGACTCGATCATGCGATTAAGCCATTAAGGCAGAAGTGCATGAAAATCCTTAATGGTAATTACTGGTTAGGAAACTTGATTGAAATTTTAGTTCAAATAACCTGCGGAAGTGACCTTTTATGCTTTTGGATTTTCCTTTTCATAACAAGACTTGAAAACTTTGCTCTTTTTTATGCTCTTCCCAACTTTTATTTAAAATATTAGTAATTAGTTAAACTACAGCGTTAAGTAATAGACAGTTCCTTTTTGTCTTAAATTCAGAAAATATGAAAAAATGTTATAAATTTTTTATATATATAAATATTTTTTAATTATAACCATATCTAGCAATTTCATTCATTCATTTCAATACAAGTTTCTGAATTGACATGTTCAAACAAAAAAAAAATCTACGCTAATATTATTGTAATAAGTGTATTATAAATGGAAAGAGATTGCTACGATTGAAGCAGCTAAAGAATGGTATATGAATGTGAACAAAGAGAAAGACAAAAAGAGAGAGAGAGAATGAGAAAGAGGCATAGAGGGCAAAAGAGAAAGAAAAAGTTAACCATACATTTTGGTATTGAAGCTGATGGTGGTATTTTGTGGTTTTTAATAGTGTATGTGTATGTATGTGTGTGTACGTGTGTGTTTGTGTGTATGTGTAAAATAATATGCATGTTAAAATAGCCATTGATTGTAAACCGAAAACATTGTTGAATGGTTCTATGGCATTTACATGTTGAATGAAGTCTACAGATATAAAGGATAATAAAATATATGTAATATAAAACGCGTAGTATAAAACGTTTGGAATAAAAAGTGTGTGTGAAATATCTCTGGAACTCATGCACAACATCAATTAAAAGCATATTATAAGCAAATTTAAATGAAAATAATTATGCCAACAATAAAAGTATAAAAAACAAAAAAATCAAGAAAAAGAAAAAAGCAAACATAAAATCAGAACAGAAAACAAGAAACAGCAACAAAAATACAAAATGTATGGCATTGTTGTTGTTGTTTAACACTTAGCACCAAAAACAAGAAAAAAACACAGCAAACACAACAAAACTACACTAAAGAAAATAATGGATAATGTAAAACAAACAAACAAGCGACACGAACCAAACAAAATCCGCTAAAAATGTTAATTATGGTTGGATGGGAATATTGAGAATAACTTAGTGTTGTTAGACTATTTATTCTAATAATGCTATTTATGTATATGTAACAATGATGTTTATGGAATTTGAAAGCAAATGACAGTGATTATTATTTCCTGTCTCACGGTTTTCAATTGACCATTCCCATTCAACAACATTAGCTCATGTCAAGTTATCTCAAATAAAAAAAAAAGAAACCAAAAAACCATAAAAGAATTGTTAGCACGTCTTATTATGGTCACTGGAACAAATGAGATTATTTAGATTAGTAATATTTAAGAAATTTTTGTTAAAAAAATGCAAACCAAAGAAAAAGCATGATTTTATAGAAAAATGCCTTGCTTTTGTTTTTTTTTTTTGCTTTGGTTTTTCTTTTTCTTTCCTACAAAAATTCTTCGTCAAACTTATTTTCGATGGTACAACAAATTAATGCAACAAAAGTTTTTCCTCAACAAATATTTTGTAATTTTTTTTTTTGAGGCTTCAACATTCTCAAATCTTACAATGTCTACAAATGTAACTGTACACTAAAAAATGTTAATGTTTTTAAGTTACACCTTTTAAAATGTTATGTTCGCTGATTTGTTGTGTTTCATCAGATGCAGACAACCACTTGTTTCCATCAAGAGTTTCAGCACCCGAGAGTAATTTATGATTAAGTACTTAAGGTGGTAGGCAAACAGAGAGTGTTATAGAGAGAGAGAGAGGGAGATAGAAAGACAAAGCGAATAACTATATAGAAAACAAAGACCATAAAGGTGAAGGCAGTTAAAGAGATATGTTCAATTATTGTACTTATGAGAGCTCAAATTTTAAATGTTGGCATATGACACAACTCGAGATAATAATAAAAACAAAATAATTCACTTTCCATTTTGATGTTGCTAATAAAGCCAATTTATTATTTTTTTTCTGCTTATATTGATGTTTGCAAAATTGGTTAAATAATTCATTCAATCAATCATATCACTTCAGAATAATTGACTTATTTTATTTTAAAATTTTCTGAATTTTTATTTCTTTCATGCTTAATTATTTATTCATAATTATTATTAATTGATATTAATTGTGTAATTATAATGCAAATTAATTAATAAAATTACCTTTTGTTTTGACAAAAATTACTTGATACATTGAAATTCTTCTTTGGAGACTTGCAACCTAAGAACTCAGGCACTTTATGCAAAATTAATTTATCAATAATTTTATAAAAAATTATATTATAAATTATTTGTTTTGTTTTTGTAATGATTTTTATGAAATTTTAATAAAGTGAAATAGAAATTAGTAAAAAGTTTTTAATGATTAAAAAGTAATTGAGTATTATTGAAAATTATTAAGTATTATTTAAAGTATTAAAAGTATAATTTTCAGATAGAATTTAATTCAATCTAATTTGAAAAGATCATTTAATTTCATTAATATTTATAACGTTTCAATGACATGAATCGAGCGAATATGAAATCAGTTAATCTACTACCAAAGCGTAATAGTTTGCCTTGTTCTTTTTCGAGTGTTTAGGAGAAACTGTTAATGGGGAAAACTGAAATTATATGATTAAAATTATTCTCGCAAATTAAATTTGGTAATTAATTATTTTGTATTTTATTTCATGCTAAATTAGTCAGGTATATCACAAAGCAATTTGCTTTTCAAACAGTTCATATTTGAAGAAGTCTTATTGCAGTTCAAGAAAAGTTTTTGTAGATCGCAAGTTTTATGGCAAAAGAAAATATATTTCATATATTCTAAAACGGCTCATAATGCTTTGAAAAGTTATACGTGCCTCATAAATTTGAATATTTCTGTCAAATGTGTGATAAAACACAAAATGTCAGGTTAATATTAAGTATCTACAAAATTTGTTTATAACAATAACAAGAAGATAAGAAGAAGAGAACAACACAAAGATAGAAATAACAATAATAAGATTAATGTTAAGAAATTTTATGTACTTTTGTATTAGCACAACACAACGGTATCTGTAGAGAGTGATTTAATAGTGAAACTTTTTGAAAGTTAATATTCTAAGTTTCAGTTGCGTCTTCTTTTTTTGCTTTTTTTATTGCTTATAAATATTTTGATGAAATATATAATTTTCTTAAAGGAAAACTAACCTAAAACTAACATAAAATAAAATGGAAAAAAAATACAACAAAAAAAAAATTGAAATACAATAAATAGGAAAATCTGTAGAAACAAAAGGCCAGGCCATATCTTGAATAGTCAGCTGACATAACATGAAAATGCTATGAAAAAAAGAAAAGAAAAGAAAAGAAAAGAAAGATAGAAAGAATTATCATCGAGCCATTATAATTCTTTGGCCAACAAAAGAACAAAACTAAACAAGAAGAAGAGAGCTTTTCAAGTTTAGCTGGATTTATTTTGTTTCGTTACTTTTTTTCGTTAATTATTTTTTACAGATTACAAGGACATGATACAACTATTTTATATGTATATAAAGGGTTTAGCAAATACAGTGCAAGATTAGATATGAATTAAAGTTAAAGATATTAAATGAAATTAAATTACTTTGAGCTCTTAAAAGAAAATGTAATTTAAATATGCCAAACTAAGTTTAAGAACTTTCGCTTAAGGACTATATCGAATCGAATTAGTTAACGTTAGGGCAAATTAAGTTACTTTAATATTTTTATGGGTTAATTTTTTTTTCAGAGCAAACCTTTATAATAATTTAAAAGAACTTCATTTAATTACTTTTCATGATTTTCTAATTCCTGCCATTAAATGTCATTATTTCCTTTTTAAAGCACCCTCTACTCGTATTCGTATTCGTACTCATTCTTGTACTTTTACATGAATTTTCATTTGCGTATAACAATATAATGTAGGCCGGTGCAATAGTTATATTTAGTTTTGTTTTACATTCTCAATTATTTATGAGTTCCGCTGCTTTTTCTTCTTCTCTACTTTTTCATTATTTTGTAACTTTTTCTACTCTCATTGTATATATAAAAATTTTATTATAATATGAAAATGTCATTATAACAAAGTTATAAAATTGCACAATTTCCTACAGAGTTTGGAGTATTGTTCTAAAAATCCCCCTTAAAATGCCAGCGGGCAAGTTTACATTAAATCAAATAATATAAAAAACAATTATTTAAGTAAATATAAATTAAAATAAGTATACGCATTATAGGTGAAATGGGCGGTCTATTAAGTAACCACTACGCAAAATTTTTTTTAAAGACATATTTTGAATTACTAGTTTTTTCATATAAGAAGCCTTTGCTAAGTAGTTCATTATTTAGGGCGTGATTGTGCTAAAATCGACTCAGTCAGTTATTAAAAATTGATCAGTATGATAGAAAAGTTAGTCTATCTGAACTCCTTCTGGGTGTTACACACAAAATGGTTAGTTGTTTGGGGCGTGGTCGTAAAAGGAGTTTAATTTTAATCACACATCTTTAGACATAAGAGTATTCATGGATAAGATTACACATACTAAATTTTATTTAAATATCTTGAAAATTGTTTTCTATATTTTGTATGACAAATTTATATGATTAGACAGACGTATAGACACGTTGAAATCGATTCAGTAAGTGATTATAAATTGATCGGTCTAATGGAAAATTGAGTCTACCTTAACTCCTTCTGCGCACAAACTCATAAAGGATCTATCTAGCTCAAATTTTTATACCTGAATTTTAAGTTTTTATAGAATTATCTCAAAAATTATTGTAGACATTTTAAATAGTTATACTGTTTCAAAAAATGACATATACTATTAAATGTAAGAAACGAGAATTTAGAAAAAAATTTTAATATTAAACTTTAATAAATATTTTACGTATAAATGAATTTTAAAAAATTTTTCTTAAAATTCTTTTTAAAATGCTTTTATATATCTAATTTCAATAGTTTATAATTGAGTTGTTGGCATTAGCCATATTTACATATATATATAGCTCATAAAATTATTCTAAATCAAGACATTTATATATTCATTTAATACATGTTTGCCTGCACTCATTTCTTGGATAAATTTTATCTCTATATTCAATTATTTTAAAAGATTTTCAATAAAAAAAAGTCACAGAGAGATAGAGAAGAAGAGAGAGAAAGAAATAAGAGAGAACTAATAAAAGTTGAAATTCATTTTGTAGAACTCTTATATTCGAAACAAAAATCCAGCAACTTCTGCGCTGTATAATGAAAAAGTATATAGAATTTTTCATTAAATTTAACTTTTTGAATACTGTTATTCAGAATGTTTTGGAGAACATGTAACTTACGCCACATATATACATTAAATTATTGAAAATAAATATATAACAAATTCAGACAATTATAGAGCATCAATGTGAAATATAATGTAATAAAATAAATATAATATAATTTTTTTTGTACCCCAGCTGTATGGTATTTATCCTGCCGATCCAATTGGCAGCTAATCAAATAATATACCACGGGGGGAGAGATAAATCTATGTGCATAACAACAACATCATCATCAACAACAACAACAACAAAAAGAAAGAAGCTACTGAAAATGTAATAGAAATCGATGGCGTTAGATGGTTTGAGGAACATAAAGATATATTATCTATGTGTATAAATATAAAATCAACACTTATCAGATATGTATAGAGAAATATCCCAAGAGGAATTAGATGCAGCTTTAAATAACGATTTACACTTACACTTGTTTGTCAAGGATTTCTCTTATCCATAAACTTGTTTCTTTTTATTTAGCAAACAAAAACTTTACCATAGAAGTTGCATTTATTGAATATTCTTTTAAATGTAGAGATCGCATGAAAAATGGTCATTTCGAATACAAGAATTTATGTGTGTTATTTATTTGATGTTTTGAAACCCATATTCTTGCTATGTTTATATATAAAAAGAAGTAAAATGAAATTTGCTTTCTTCTCTCAGTTTCACAATTACGTGCCATAATTGCTTTCCGCAATTACACATCATAATTATAAATAGGTTCCACAATTAAATGCCTCAATTGCAAACAAGTACCAAAATTGTATTCTATAACTAAACACCTCGATGGCAAATAAGTTTCAGAAATACATTCCACAATCAAATGTCTCGATTGCAAATAAGTTGCAGAAATACATTCCACAATCAAATGTCTGTATTGCAAATAAGTTTCAGAAATATATTCCACAACTAAATGCCTCGTTTACAAACAGGTTTTCAATCACATTCCACAATTGACGTTGACTATTATAATATCAGATTAGAAAAATTTTTAATAAATTTCCCCAATGCCACAATAAGTACTTTCGCTATTGTTGAATAAAATTTGCGAAAAATTTTCTAATATATAATAATTGAAAGTTTTTTTTTTTAATGTTAATATCAATATAAATATATCAATAACGAAAAATTTTGTAACAATTCATGCATAAAGATGAATTATGTAAAAATTTATTATTTATTATTATAAAGTTTTCATTACGGTTGAAGCAACGGAAATAAATGACATTATTATCGTTGAAATATTACAAAATTATTTGGTTTACTTTTTTTCCTCCATTTTTTTTTTATTTGTTGGTGTTTTTTTTTTTTTTGGATATTTGCAAAATGCTACAACGACCATTATAAAGTAATGAGAAATATTTCTAATTAATGGTTATACATTATTTTATCAATTATTAATGACAAGTTCTACATTACAAATTAGCAAATGTAACTGTTGACTGGCCGGGTTCATAATTGGTTTCTGTTTTAGAAAACTTTTAACACATTTTATCTTGATATTTTGAACTTATTGAGAAAAGATTCTTTTGAGATGTCTCGATTTTAGAAAAAGTCAGGAAATTCTTTCTTTATGAACTCGGCATTTATTGATATTTTAATTATCTAAAATCTACAATTTTGGATCATTTAAAAGAAAACGAATTAAAACAACAACTTTTCACATAACAAACTTATAAAAGAATTCTTGAATATATCTCTAAAACTAGAAACTTCAAATGAATTGTTCTTTATAAAAAAAGAAAAACATGAAAAAAGCGCATGTTTTTTCACATCCTTGAAATTGCTGGGCTCCTTTAAGGCCAACAAACAAACAATTAAATAAAAAAAAACTGAAGTAACTTAGAAAGAGGGAGGATACAAAAATAAAGAAAGAAAGAGAGAAAGAAAGTCGAAGCATGAGAAAGAGAAAAATGAAATAAATGCAATAGTTAATAGTTAAAAGTGAAAAAAAACGAACGCAACTTTTCTAATGAAATTTACACGAAGATAAATGATGCGTCAATGATTTCCAACAAACGAATTCATCCATACTTTTTTTGAATCTCCCTCTCTCACTCTCAATAAATAAATAATAGAAATAAATATAAAAATAGTTGAAAAGAATGAAGATCAAAAGTAATATTACGATACTTCCAAAATTTTGTAAAATTCTGTAGAAATCTCTATAAATCTATAAGTTCGTTAAAGTTATTGTAAGAAATGACCTTAAAATGAGATTTACATTTATTTCAAAAAAAAAGAAGGAAAAAGGCAAAAAGAAGAAGTTTTGAAAAAAGTCTAGTTTAAAGGCCATTCCATTTCAAGGTAATTGTTCTTGTAGTACAAAGTTATCATATCGCTCTTATTTGTTATTGTGTAAGTCTAGGCTATCTCTATCAACGTTTTAGTTGTGTTTGGCCTCATCGCTAAAAACAAATACAATTTGACTTTTCTAATTTTTTTGTAACATTCTTTTTCTTTATATGTGATTTAGGCAATTTTTGCATGCTCTTAGAAATTTTAAAATGATATCAGAGATTTAACATGACTTACGTTTGTTTATTTGAAAAGATGATGGAGCAATCTTTAAGATTCTAAAACTTTTCTCTTATTTGTTGTAATATGCGATTCACGAAAATAGTTTAGTAAAAAGTTGCCAACCAACCAATTTCATTGCATTTTCTTAAAATATAAATAGAAATAATTTCACGTATTTTTTTGAGGATTTTATTGCATTTTCGTTTTTTTGGTTTTTTGTTTTCAGTTTGGTTTTACTTTTGGTTGAAAAATTTATTTCATTTCATTGATTAACCCTCGATGTTGTGTTGGTTGTTACTTGTTTCTTCTATTGTTCAATGTGATAGTATACAACTAAATTGCTCGAAAGGGAACGTGAAAGGAAAGAAAAAAGAAAATAATGATGATTTTTATTTCTTTCTTTCTTTCTCAATAATGAAATATTTTTCATACAGAATTTTTAATGAAATTTTATTTATTATATTGCATTATATCGTGTGGTAGTATGTGGCATATGTTTGTGTGTGTATTTGTGTGACAAGTATAAATCTTTGGTGTGTGCATTCATGTATAGTGCCGCGTCCATTTTAAAGTATAATATATATTAAAAATAAATTTAAAAAAAAAATAAAGAAAATTTTCAGCAGTAAAAATTTAACAAAAGGCAGCAGAAGAATTATTATAAAATAGGAGAAAAAATTTAAGTAAATAAAATAAAACCTAATAAATATGTATATAGAATTGTTGTGTAAAAACCCAAAATAAGAGAAAAAAATGGAAAAAAAAATGCTAAAAAAAATTGTGAAAAAACAAAAAATTGAAAGAATAAATGAGAAATTGGAAGTTGAAAAACAATCAGCAATTAACTGCATGATTGTGTTATTCTATTGTTTTGTCATTTGTTAGCTTAAGTCGTAAAATTACACTCAACTTGATTTAAGTTTGTTGTTTATTCAATTAAATTCATGGGATGGGCAAATGTGACTCACGAATTTACTTTTTTTTTTGGCAACCAAAATTACTTAGAAAATAAATTTTAAGAATGTCTATAAATTTAATATAAAAAAATTTGTAAAAATTTTGTTATTAAGGGAACAGTAAATTTAGAAAGCTAAGCTTGGCATGAATTATGCTATTTATTTTAGCAATATTTTTTAAATAAATATCCATTCAAGTCTTTTTGCCTGTCTACTTATCTCTATATTCAGGCTCTCACACAAAATTTGATACAAAGGCGCGTTTTTCTTTTAATTTTATGACAAGAACAACTTTTCTGGAAAATGCGGGCAATTTTTATAATCGCTTTTTATATAAAGCCTTTGAATTTTTGATACAAGTTTTCGCAATTTTGTTGATTTGTTTAGGTAAAATTTTTATATACAGATTTGTGTTGCCGTAATAAAGCTAAATGCCAAATTTCGGATTATATTAATTTATATTTTGAATTTGCAAGAGCCGCTTCAGAAAATGACTCTTGGATATTTTTCAAAAAAAAAAAAATTTCATGAACAAGATTTGCCATTGATTTCCTAGATTTTGCAAACTGAGATGTAGATCGGAAATTACAAAACTTTACGTATTTCGTTTATCATTTGAGTGAAACTGAAAATTCTTCTTCAATTTTAAAGGCCTCTGTTTATTTCAACGGAACTTTAATTGAGTCACTTTGAAGAAAATTTAAACAATTCAAACAAATACTTCTTCAATTACTACTATTGAGGCCTTTGATTATTGTTACTAAAAGAAAATAAAGAGGATAAATCTGTAGGACAAAGTAACTAAAGCGTAAAATTTATATCGCAAGATATATGAAATTTAAGATTAAGATTTCAATTAACTTCAATTGACTGGCAAAGCACAAAAATTGCTTCATAAAAATATACGCATTACATTATCACAATATACTTAACGTTTTGTTGTATGCTCAAGTAAAAAAAAAAATGGAAAAGACAAAAGTTTTGCCATCTCTGGTAATGTAATAAATAAACAGTCAGAAATCTACCAACACAAACAGTGAATAAGGCAATAACTGTTGTGAAATCAACATTCAAAAAGTTTCAAAAAAAAACAAAAAATATTAATGAAATAAAAAGTATGTACATAAAAAAAGAAGCAACAAACAACAACAACAACAACAACATTAAAAGTGTACGCACAAAAGCGAGAAAAAAAGTGACAGAGAGAAATAAAAAAAGAAGAAGAAGCTAAGCGTAAAGTTTAACAGGCGAAATTTACTATTAATGTTGATGGTGCTGCCGCTGTTGCCTCTGCTGTTGCTCCACCATCAAAAAACAGTATAAATTTTTGCAAGTTTGTTCTATTTTGTTTTATTTTTGTTTTGCTTTCATTTGTATTTTATGTGTTTGTATGAAATGTACAAATGTTTGTATGTTTGTTGTAGCGAATACTTAATTTTGAATTATGCTTTGTGATGTGAAATGCTGTGCTCATTTTAATATATTTGTGTTTTATACAGTAAATCTACGATGTCGCCTGCCTTTATTCAACAACAACAACGAAAAAACAAGGATCTACCAAAAAAAAAATGAGCACACGCTTCATTAAAACTACTACTTTCCGTTAAATAAGCGCATATTCATTCAAAGTATACATTCGTACATACACACAAACAAATATTCACATAAAAATAGTCAGTTGTTTTATTATTATTATTATTTTAATTCCTTTGACTTTATGAAAATGTAAGATTATCGTTATGTTGCATTAATAGATATTTTAAATACACACATACATACATATACATACATATATATAAAACAATAAAATGAGCATTAATATTTATTATAATAAAGCAGATAAACAGTGAACGAAAAAGAGACGGAAAAAGAGAAAAGAGAGCGACCCAAAGAATGTAAAAAGTGTAAAAAAAAAGTTTTATATTTTCACAATACAACAAAAATTTTTTTCGACAGGAATCTAAATGTCAAAACTTTTTTCTACTTTAACGTCTCTTTTTCCTTTTCCTATTTTTTTCTTGTTTTGGGCATATCAATTTATACTGATTACCATAAAGCGCCCAAGATTTTAAAGTAGAATAAAATCAAACAGTTCCTTTAAAAGTCCTTTAATTTTTTGAATTATTTGCTTAGCTAAATTAAGCATGTTGTTACAAAGTCGCTGGCCTTTAGATGCCTTTTTAATGGGCAAACAACTTTCTAAGTAACATCAAGAGCATTTTAAAAACTTTATTTTAAGAGCCTTTAAATTGTGAAAAATGTTTAGCTTAAACTATTCGCTGAATTATCCGCTGAACAATCCATTTTTATAGTTTTCGAAAAAGCTTAATATTTTAGGTTTTTCTGTCACATGGCATTATCAAAAACATGAAGTTCGATAAAATATCTTCAAAAAACTATTTAATTTGCCTTCGCTAAAGTCTTAGGACCATAACTAAAACGCCAAATTTCGTTAGAGAGTTTTAAATTATTGTAAATTATTCTTATTATTATTGTTGTTATTGTTATTGTTATAGTGACATGAGTTGTGCTGATGTTTATTAATATAAATACATGAATAAGTAGTTTTACACTTTTAACAAATTTTCTTTTTATACGAAAAAGTTCACTTTTCATAAAAGAAATGATTACTTGCAATAATATCTTACTAGATTAATTTCTCTGTACATTTCGTTTGTAAAAAAAGCAATGACAAAAAAAAAGAAAGGAAGAAAAAAAATTTGCAACCAATTTTGTTGAATGGCCTTAACCTAAACATTTCAAGATTGGAGATATATTAATTTTGTCAGAATGTTTCTAGGTTTTCAAAAAAAGCTCTGGACATTCTAGCAAATATATTCTTTAGTAGCATTAAATTTGAAAGTGACTTAGTTATGTCTGCACGTCTGTCATTCCACTCGAATGTGGTAAATCTTCTGCTGAGGGCAAAAAAGAGGAGCTATCGACTTCAAATATGGCAGAAACCTGGAAAGTGTATGTTCATGTTAGTAGGTATTAAAAATGGTCCAAACTGGTCAAAAGACACGCCCACAATATAAAATAAAATAAGAAATAAAAGCAAAAATGTTTCATTTTTCGTTGATAACTTCAAAACTAAAACAAATCAAAAAGTGAAATTTTCTAGAAGCTATAGGGCCACACCTATCTGAAATTGTCTGATAAACAACCAAATAGTGTTAGGATCTGATTAATGGATTGAAAACGGTTACAATTGAATATAATTTGTTTTTGTTAATATTGTTGTTGCTTTATTCTTTGCTGTTTTTTCTAATGCACGTATACTTCTATCGTTGAATTTTGTAATTGAACATGTGCACACACGCAAGGGCTTGAAAAGTACCAAAAAAAAAGTACTTGGCATATAAAAAGTAATAACAAATAATAATAAACAAATAACAACAATAATAACAATTATAATAATAAAAATAATAATAACAATAATAATAATAATAATAATAATAATAATAATAATAATAATAATAATAATAATAATAATAATAATAATAATAATAATAATAATAATAATAGATACTGAGCTTACAATACGAAATAGAAAATAAGAGAAAACTTAAACAAGCCCTAAGGGGGCTTGAGCTTATATGCAACTGGCCTTAAGTGTTTTTATTATGTTTTGTAAATAAAAAAAAACAAAAAAAAGAGGAAATTGTTAGTTGCAGCATTAACATCTTCTAATTTTGTATATATATATAAAATATAAATATAATCTGTTATTGTTAATGTTGATAACAAAGTCACAGTTGATCTGAATTCTTTTGCCATATTTTTGTCTTTACGATAAACATTTCCAAGTTGTAAGCAAACTGTTTTGGTTTCATAGCAACATGGTAAAGTTATAAAGTTCTCTCTTTCTGCTTTTTTTTAGTTAATAATCCTTGCTTGGCTTATAATAACAGCAATTTGCCTTAAGCAAGTCACTTATAATGCATATATGCATGTTTAAAAAGGGAGATAGCAAATAAGCAAATAAGCAAAATGCGAAAAATGGAATGTTTGTGCTCAATTGCTTTCTGGTACCGCTGCCTTCCAGTAATTCAGTCGGCTCAGTTTAGTTGATAGTTTTTCTCTATTGTCTGCTGTCAGTTATAGCGATTTTATGTTTTTCCTTGTGTCGTTTTTTTTTTTGGTTTGAGCAAGAGATTGAGAGTTTTTTTTTATTTCTATTTTCTTTATTTGAAACTTTTTATAGCATCTTTTACTGGCCCTTCCTTTAGCGCAAGTATTTGCTTCCTTCTACTTTCTTTCTTTCGTACTTTTTCCTGCTTCTTCTTCTTCTTCTTGTTTTGTTTGGCTTATATGTATTTGATTTGCTGGTTACATGTTTGTTATTGATTGTTTTTTTTTGTGTACTTTTGTTGTTGTTAACTGTTTGTTTGTTGTTGGTTGTTATTGGTTATGTTGTTTGAAGCTAATAGATGCTGAGGCTGGTACTTTTTGCTACTTTAGTTCAGGTAATGATGCATGTTAAGTGCTTGTTAAATTGAAGAGTTATACAGTTCTTCAAACACACCCACACACACACTCAATGTGCTTACTCACTTGCTCATTCACCCATTCACTCATTCTTTACATTCATTCATTCCATTCTCTTACTCACTCATGTAGTAAATTTATGGTTTTCTTCTTCTTCTGGTTCTTCAATTTTTTTTATTGTCTGTTTTGTATATTTATATTTGGTATAAAAGAATTAAAACATGTAAAGTAAAGTTTTACATGAAGTCTGGAAAATGTTTTGCCGCAAAAAATTTTATGGCATCATCTTCTTTTGTACAAAATATACCTTTCTACCGAGTTTTTCATTTCCTTCCACAATTTCTTGTTATTTTTTATTTGTTAAATAAGAAATTTTCTAAACTACTAAACATTTTGAAGTTAAGTTAGCTAGAACAAGAAAATAAAATTCAAAAAAAAGGAACACAAACAAAACATATCGAAACCAACTTCAGCGGTATAAGGAAAATTTTCCTTAAACTTCAATAAGGTGAGTGAAGTTTTTCCTAAAGTTAAAGCTAAATCGTTTTTGATTCAAAATTCAAAATTAAAGCAATTTTTCCTAAATTTTATAAGACTTTTAAAATTTCCTATCATTCGATTTGTGGCGCATTATTTTTCGTTTACATCAAATAATTAGCGCGTAGACGGATGGACAAATAGATTCTCTTGGCAAAATTTTCATCTAACTTAAGTTCTTTTCTTTTAGACCGTTTCTTATTTTTTTACAAATTTGTACAGTTAATTATTCTGCTTTCTTTGGAAGTAAAAGTTTGCCATAAATTCAGGGGGATCATGCAAATTTTAAGTTCTTAATATTCTTTTTCTCTGGGAAAATGCAGCACAAGAGAAAATGCCATCATTTAATTATCCGATATTATCATTGTTTTAATTACGCACGCATTTCGGTTACAATGATTCTTTTATTTTGTAATAATTCTTTACGCTGTTCTTTTTTCATTCTTTAACAATTTTTTAGTTTAGTTTTGTTTTTTTTTTCTTAGTTTGCTGTTGGTTGATGCTGCAGCAAATGGCAGACAAGGCGTTATTTTGCATAATAAATTTTTCTTCATTTCTTGGTTTTGATAATCATTTATTTCATTTTAAATCTTTTATTCATAATAATAATGTATCAAATTTATTATGGGATTTGTAACAATTGTATAGTAAAAAAAATAAGCCAATGAATGAACAAAATAAAACTAAGTTTAGAAGTTTAGAATTTATCTAAAATTAATCGAGCTCAACTTTATCTCTAAATATGGGATTTTTTTAAGAATCTGTTTTAACTTTTCTTTAATAATCACAGAGTGTTTTGAGGACCTAGATCAATGTCTAAGCAAATTCGATTTCATCATTTAAAAATGTCTGTTTCCTTAGGGCTAAGATTTTCGTTAATAATATCAAACTATTTAGAAAGTATATGTTAGCCCATTTCAAAGAACTCTGATCCATATATCTTGTTTAGCTGATTCTTAATTAACACAATTCAAATTGCTTAACAATAAACTTCAAAATATTCCAAGAATTATTTTCATGCATATTATTTCATTTTCAGAATTATTTTAATCAAAAGTCTAATAGTATAGTCTAGTCTTTTCTAACTTTTTTCTATGAATTCCTAAGAATAATAATGCTTTAAAAGCTTTTATGCAAAATTATCTTAGATATTTCTGAAACCACTTGAATAACTGTGGTAGAGGTTCAGAGCCTGAAATCTAATCCTACATTAATTAATCAGTTAATTTGTTTAAAATTTCATACTTACCTCGCAATATGGTAATTACAAAGTAAAAATCCTAGATTAGAAAGCTTACATTTTTTTATTTCTTATGGAGAGAATTATGATTCTTAATATATGGGTCCTATCAAGTTATCTTCAACTTACTCTTACTCTTATGGCTGATTTTTTCCAATTTTTCTTTTTTCCTTTTGTTTTGAAAGAATTCTCTTACCTCTCTTAACCATTCTATTCCTTTTTTAAATCATTTTCAGTTATATTCTTAAAAATGTTATAATTTTTTGGCCATCTCACTCTCTCTCTGCCAACTTCACATTCTGCCTGCCAATTTAATTTTGTATGCTATAGAAGTTTCATTTAAATTATTATTTGGTACAAGCAGTTACGCAATTACACAGTAACGCAGCGATTTATGAAATGCACTTAATAAAATGGTTCATGTTACAATTTACTATTACAATATAACTAGAAGAAGAAGAAGAAGAAGAAGAGTGAGTATGGCTTTTAATAATTCTTATAATATTCTTATTAATATTATAACAATGCACATCAAGATTTATGGTGGAAAAAAGTGAATTTTGTGTAGAAAAGTTTCAGATCTTATTTCTTTTCTTTTCTTCTCTTCTTTTTCTTTCAAAAACTGTTTCGGTGAAATTTTGTACGGAAAACTTTTCAAATAATGAAAATTTGATTTAGGTTTGTCTGCTTGTCTTCTATCTTTTAAACTGTTTATGACTTTCGCACAATCTGTCTGTCTACCTGTCTGTCCGTCTACCATTATGCATTATTATTAATAATCATTATTATAACTCATTATCTAATTTTCAATTGCTTTCATTTAATTATTAATTTTAGCTTTTCATACTTAAACAAAAAAAAAAAAAAAGTAGAATCCTTACTTGAAATCACATAACGTAAATATATTTGCTTATGACACTTTTATAAAACAATTTATCAGGCATAGTCGTTGTCGTTTTTATTGTTCTTGTTTTTCCTTCTCCCCTTTTTTGTGTCATTTTGAAGCGTAAAATGAAATTAATTTCGTTACTTAAGAAGGCTGTTGCTCATATAAATTAAAGGCTTGAAAGAATGGAGTCATTTAAATTTATATGTAGACATATGTATAGATGGATGTATATGTTGATTTACTTGTAGACGTATGTGCCTGTATATGCTTGTGGTTTATTAAGATTTTTGGTTAAACTTTTCTCAAAGGCTTTATAATTAGTGAGGCCTCTAATGAGACAAAGTAAGTGCAAAATGTTAGTGTGTATGTTTATATTACTGTGTGCATATATGTATAAAGAATAGATAATACATTTGCTTCTTTGCTGATATGAAATCTATAAGAAGTATCTTAACTTGATTCTGCTTATGTCGCCGCATTAAAATGGCACCAGCGCACATGGGTAATTGCTTTGAGCATGGAACGGTTAAAAATATATATGTATATATGTATATGTATATATGTATATATGTATATATATATATATATATATATATATATATATATATATATATTTGCACATACATACACATATCCAAACGCACACACATACACATACATATGCCCCTGAACTACTTGTCTGGCATGCAAAGCGATAATGCATGCTTATATATATATATATATATATATATATATATGGGCGTGTGAGTGTGTGTGTGTGTGTGTGTGTGTGTATGTATATGAATAAAACTTTTCCAACCAAAATTTCATTATGAACTTTTCTTGTTCCTTCTTTTTGTTGGTTTTTTCTTAATTTTTTTTTTCATTTCTGACTTGACATTTGTCTTCTTTTGCGTCTGCTACATTTTCCAGCACTTTAAAACTCTCTCTGCCATTTCTGTTCTATCACTATCACACAGCTTCCTTAACCTCTTGTCATATGGCTTTTTAACTTCTTAACAATGAACCATAAATTATTGCAAACACATGCATACATAATTTTCATGTGATTTAAACGCAAGAAGCAGAAGGATTACGTTGTTTGGCTATATAAGTGAAAGTTCATGCATAGAGAAAGTGTGCGTGTGTGTGTATTTGTGGAAACCTTTTTAAAATCAACTTTTTTAAGTAATAATCATAATTATCATAATAATTTTAATGATTTCTTTCTTCCTTTTCTTATGTTGTGTTTTATGCTACACGAAAATTGGTGGGTGAAATTGTTTTATTGAAGCGTTTTGTCATAAAATCCAAAAAAGGAAGCGATTTTTATATATTTATAGAGATTCCAAAATAAAGCTTCGGCGCTTATATCAAATGAAATGAAATTGTTTAGAGAAATAGAAGAAACGTTTGCCTGGATCGAGGTTGATATCACGACAGTAGGAACAAGTAAAACGATTGAGTTGATTGAGATTAAATTCTAAGTATTATGCAAAATTTCTCTAGCAATAAAACGGCTGGCCCTTTGTTTTGGGCCATATTTAGATATCTATTTATCGATATCGGTAACAGTTCATAAGTAATAACTAGCTTTGCACAAAATAGATATATCCGTTCAAATGTCTAACCAAAAGGCTGAATTTAAAAGATAGTACTTCCAAAAGTAAGATTTTATTTCCTTGTTATTTAAAGAATGTGATTAAATAAGAATTTACGATTAAGGAAAAGTGTATAAATACTTTAATTGAAAATTTTGATATTTGGAAAATTTTAATGCACAGAATATCAAAAAAAAAAAGTCAACATACTGTAGGCATTTCAAACAATTCAGGCCTTCTAAGTATTTTAGGCATCTCAAAGGGATTTTTAGGGTTTTCTAAAGAAGTTTTAAGAAGTTAATTCTTATAAAGATTGTTTCATTTGTGAGTTATTAATAGTTCGATCATTTGTTTTCATTTTAAACTATATTTTTCGTAGAAAATTTTTAGCAAATATCAAATCTATTTTCTAATTGGTTTTTTCTCTGTTTTCTTTTTTAAATTTTACGTTAGCGTTACATTTTACAGTCATTCAAATTTTTGTGTTTTTTTAACCCCATGCCTTATTTACTCAATTATTTGTTATATTATATTCATTTTTTTATATGCTTTGTCCTACTATTTTGTATTGTGTAGAAGATTATACAAAACTATATATTTTTTTGTTTTTTATGAATTGTTAACATCAAAATAATTTGTGGTTGCCTAAGCAAAACATTTAAACATTTTGACAATGCTAAAAGAGAGATACGCCTTAATGGCATCACATAGCACAGCAAGATATATAATAAACTGTATTATTGTATATAAAGAAAATATATACTTGGAGGTCGATCATCTCTATGGGAGATGATTGAAATTGTTACTTTATTCTGTTCTCGCTTCTTTTTAAATTTTTTCTCGTTTTTTTTTTTATTATTTTCCTTTCCATTCATCTTTGTCATGGTTTTAACATTAAAATAACATAATTTCTTTCTTACTCGGTTTTTTTTCCTACACTGACTTCGACAAGTGGACTTTACTAAGTGTACAATACTTAAGAGATTATACTGTTCTATTTTTATCCTATTTTTATAAGACCCCTCCAAATGTTGGAAAAGTATTCATTTTATTAAATTATTGGCAACACTTAAGAAAAAGCCTCAAAGGTTTTATAAAATTTTGTTTAACCTTTAGGAATATTTTGAAAAATTATTTGGACTGCTTCAAATGAAAAATCTTTCTAAGTATTTGCCTTCTAAGAATTCTTTATTAGCAGGATAAGCCAAATTGAGATATCAATATGAAATTTGGCTTAAAATATTGAAAGTTCTTGCATCGGGGTATACAAATTTCAAACTAAAAACTTCTTCAAGTTTTAGGTGTTGCAATTTTCTGTGCTTGTTAAAGTAAATTCTAAAGGCTATAAAGAGCTAAGGGCCCTAATCATTTTAGGTATTTTCAAAAATTACATAGTCAATATCTGCCTGTCTGTCTGGTTATTTGGTACTCATTATTTGTTCTGAGCCCAAACTAAATTTTTCCTCCTTAACAAAAAAAATTTCTACTTTACTTTTATCGATTCTTTAGTTACTCAAAGCATCATATATATAGCATTGCACAGTGTCCATTAAATATTGAATTTGTTACTCTTCTTCTCCTTTTCCATTTTTTTTAGAATTTGTTTCTTACGGTTTTTCATATTTTATTATTTTATACTATTTTATATTATAGTTTTTTGCGGCTTATTGTATGTGTGCACGTTTTTGTATTTACATGTGTGTGTGTAACAAATATATATATATATATATGGTTATGTATTGGTCACATATTGTATAAGTTTAGTTCAGGTGTGCCCATTTATTTTCTATTCTTTATACTTCAATAAATGCTTTAGAAAGGAAAAAGCAGAAAAAAGGATAACAAAAAAAAAGAACATGAAGAAAGAGTAAGATTATGGCAAATATGGCAAAGAGTACAAGAAAAGTAAATAAAATAAATAAATGGCAATTTGATCTGGTGTTGGCGTAAAGTGTTGTTGTTCAAATGTGCATCCAACATAAAATGAATCTATTTGTTAGTTTTGAAAATTTTTCGTTACGTTTTCTTTTTGTTTTTTCTTTTTTTGCTCATTTAATAATTCACAATTGCCGTTAAGAATCATTCAAGCCTTTCTTTCTGCTGCTTGCAGAATCACAAATACTTTACGGTGGTTTTTTTCTACTTCCTTTTTCTTTTCATTTTTATAAATTACAATTGTTGGTGTGTGCCATTGACAAATAGATAAAATATTATAGATTTTATGCTGGTGTTTAATGCCAAAAATAAAACAAAAACAGAACAAAAGAAGAAAGAAAAGAAAGAAAAAAACAAGCAACTTAAAAAAAGCTTCGTTGCCAATGTCCCTAAATTGGAATTTGATAAATTTGAATTCATATAAATTGAATGCATAATTTTCGCTCACTTAAATAATTTCAAATAAACATTTCTTATTTTTGGTTTATTTAAAAACTAAAAATGTTATTTAAAAAGAGAAGTTCCGCTGCTCGAAAGCAAAATTAACGCCTGCAAAATTTTTTAGTAAAAAAAGCCTTTGAAGGTTTTCTAAATATTAAGTTATCAGAAATATATATAAAAAATATGGAATGTTTACCTAGGCTTTCATCGAAAATCTCTCGTTAAAATCATTGAATTGATAATTCAAAATAATTCAATAAAAAATCTAATAACTTAATGAATACATTAATTCCATTGTAAACAAAATATATAAAAAAAATATATGATGTCACTTTATTTTAACTCACTTTATAAGAATTCTAAAAAAAGCTACTAGAAACTAAAGGTATCGCTTAGAGGCCTTCAAAAGAGATATAAAATTGCGAGGTAGCATCCAAAAAGAAATAAGAGTTTCTACCAAATAAGTCAAGATTTTTTCATGGAATATCTGAAATTTGATTTGAAATCAAATAACGGGATTTCTATGAAATCCCATGAAAATTTGAAGCTCTAAGCTCAAATTGGACCGAGAATTACAAAAGCTATTTCAAATTTCCGTGCGGCATACAAAAAATTTACTAAAGCATTATTGAAGAACATGAGTCCATTTTTTTAGGCATATAAACAAATCAACCTTCTTTACATAAAATTAAGTTCTTAGAGAATACCTGAAATGTTTTATGCATAATTTAAAATCATCCATTTTGGAATAGGATTAATTTATGTCATTTGTTAATTTATATCATATATCAATCAGAAATTTATAACTACATGTAAAAATTTATTGATTAACTGACTAACTAATCAATTAATGGGCTCAGTGACTGATTTAATTTGATTGTGACAGTTGCCGGATCAGTGAGACTACAATGATGGCTTTAGTGGCCTCATTAAAATTGATTTTTCTTAATGTTTATGCCGAAACAAAATAGAAAGAGAGAGAGAGAGAGAGAAAAAGAGAATGAGAAAGACTTTTGCGCGCCTTCAATTACAAATAATTTCTTTTAATGGACATTGAAAAATTTTTTTCCTTATTGGTTTCCCTTCTTTTTTCTTTCCCTTCTTTCTTTTTTTTCTTTTCCTTGTTTTCAACATTAAAGATTTTCTTGCTTGGGTTTTGTTATGGTTTTTTTTTTATTCTGTTTTGTGACTGCACATATAATAATGCAATTTTGCCAATAAATAGCTGCAATTGTGGTTTCTTATTCAACCATTTTTGTAGTGTTTAACATAAATACATGGACACTGCATAATAAAATGCTCAGCGCGTAGCAACGGTTAATGTATATATGTGTATGTTACAGGCCAAATTACCATTCAACTCCTTTTTTACCATCTTTACATAAACAAATTCTTGATGGCAAAAAACCAAAAATAAAAAATAAAATTAAAAAAAAAAGACTTTGCTTGCAAAGAAAATTAAGCAAAGACTGGTAATGGCATTGGTGGCATGTTATACAACTTTATTATAAGTGTTTTATTTAATATTAATTGATTTTAAAAAAATGAGGAAATTTACAATAAAATAAACTAATTACTTAGTACATAAATGTCAGTTCTAAGATGAATTTCTTTCATTTAATTCATATTTATTGTGCCATTCAGAACCAAATTTGCAATCAAACTTTATTTATAAAGCTTTTTTTGATAAAATTTACTTGTGGTTAAATAAAATAAAGAAATATAAATAAAAAATAAACATGGCTTAAAATGTATATTTAAATTCTAATGGTATGCGGTAATAATTTTAAGGTGCCATTAATTATGAATAAATACTTTTTATGGATTATTTTTGTTTCTTGCTTTCATAGTACTTTCAATGTACAAAACAAGAGAGAAAGAACTTTAAAGTTGGTTAGAGCCGACTCTTAAATACTCTATTTTATTTTGCTTAAACTTAAGAAAGTTAAATAAAGCAATAAAAAAAAATTCGAATATCCAAATTATTTAAAAAGTTCGTTATATGAGAACAATTTCAAAGAATGGATGAAATTTTTATACATATATTTTTTATATTAAAATACAAGGTACGCCCAATTTTCGCTGGAATTTTCGCAAAATTAAGCCTTGTGCCCATATAACGATCGAAAAAGTCGAAAAAGGTGTTATATAGAAAGTAGTCGTAAAAATGGGTCAATTTGGATCAAATTTGGTACACATTCTTTCTTTTTGTCAAAACACAATTAAGCGCCACTTTTCATTAAAATATACCTAAGATTACTATTTTAAAAAAAAATATTTTAGGTGGGATAAAAATGGTCCGATTTCAACTATTTTCAATATGGTTCGTTTCTAAGGCAAAACATAATCAAAAATTCAAATGAGATCAAATCAAAACATACCAAAGTTTCACTAAAATATATTCAAAGTTGCGACCCATAGATTGCACTTAGGTGGACAGACTTGTTTAAATCGATTTAGAAAATGATGCTGGGTCGAACGATATAATAGAAAAATATTCTATTGCAACTCCTCTTAGATGTTACAAACATCTGCACAAACTTATAATACCCATAAATAGTGTGAGTACAAAAATAAAAAGGAAAAAGGAAATTGAAAGAGAACCGGTAAATGCATTATTATGATAATGGCAAACAATAAACTCATTATTATTATTATCATTACTTTCATTCAACATCAGCGTCATAATCGTTAAGTTAAATTTTATGCAGAAAATTTATTTAAAACATAGTTTAAAGTAACCAAAAAAAGAGGCGTCTAGCACAATTTAGAAATAGAAAGTTTGTAACAATAAAGATAATGAATTCGTCAAATCTTTTGCAATGAAAAACTTGACACCATTGTGACATATAAATGTCAAAATCTAAAACAAGTACATACCATTTTTCGTATTTGATTAGTCAAATGTAATTTACATAAAAAAGCAAGGCTACTTTGTAGGCACACAAAAATGGATCAATATGGTTACAATTTTCTATCAAAATTTTACTTTTTTTTAAAGATTTTCAACTGTCTCTCTGTCTTCTGGGCGCAAATTTGCAGCGTTTTGAATAAAATGTGTGTTAAATGATCAAATAAAAATGCTCAAGATGCTTCAAAATATAATTCCGTAGCGAAAAAGGCACGTGCAAACTACAAATGGCGTAAGTTATTCCAGAACACATGAGATATTTTAATCGGAAATGATGTAATTTTTCCATCTAAACTTCTTCTTTTAATTTTTAGGCCAAAATTTTGATGCTGTTTGTAAAGATTTTCCATTATTTTTAGTTGTGATTCTCAGACGATACGATTTATTTTGAACTCTGAAAACCAGCAGAAGACTGTCAGCTTTCGTCAACAGAAAGAACAAATGAGTGAATAATTTTCTTCTCTAATAAAATTCACCAATTTTTACACAAATTTGGTGTAAGAAGTGCAATAAAAAAATGCCGGTAAATTATTTCGCCAATTTATAGAATATTTTAAATCCACACGTTCTCTCTATTTGGCTCTCTCAATAATTTTATCTCTTATACTTAAAGTTTTCGTGGTGAAATTCTAGTCCTATTTCGAAAGAGCAATTGGAATAGAAGAAAGTAATCACTTGCCATGCTCTCACTTTCTCTCATTTTCTACTGTTCGTTATTACAACGAAGAAGAATCAATGAACTACTGCCGTAAATTTTTTTATGAAAATCAGTTAAATTTAATTTAAATCAGTTGTTGCGGTGGCGTGGATTTGTTAGTTAAATGGTTTATACGCCAACGGATTTCTAACCATTAAACTTTTCATAGAAGTTTGAAGAAAATAAAAAAATAATAGAATGGAGTGAGACAGAAAGAATGTCAAAGAATTATGAAAAATTTTTTTTAATAAATTTTAATGAAAGAAAATTAAATGAAGTTCAATTAAATTTTAAAAAAATATTTAAAAAATGTTTGAAAATTCTCTTAATGAATGAAAAGAAAAGAAGATAAAGAATTATTTCATAGAAATATAATTAAAATGTGTATATCTTATTTAATAATTACATGTCTACTTAATTAAATTTGATTAAAAAAATTAAAAAATCATATCAAAAAAATTAAACTAATTATATACTTTAAAAAGAAGAAAATTTTGTTTTGTAATGTTAAATGAAAATTTCCAAAATACAAAGGAAAAAAAGAAAAAAGTAAAGCAAGTTAACATGGAAATTAAATTAAATTAACATTAATTTTATGCAATTTAGCTGTAATTGAGAATTGCTAATTACTCTTGATTAAATCATTAATGATAACGATTGTGTAAGTTTGTTTTGCTTTTTTTTTCTTAAAGTTAAAGACAGCTCGAGCTGAATGAAAACAAATTACTTTAGCAAAAATGCACAATCATAAAAATTTAATATTTGAACTAAATATTTTGCCAATTTTATGAAATGCTGGCAACACATTTTGCTTGTGTTATCTGATGTATACAGCAGCAGTAACAACGAATTTTATGGATTAGAAGGTATAAGCCAACTTTGTACAATGGATGGATTAATTAACTGCCGTAAAACTTTTAAGTATTCTTGCAAAGAAATAAAAAATGTTTTTCTACTTTTTGCTCAATTTACTTTATCTATAATTTTTTTTGTCTTATTCAATTAAATTTTTATAAGATTTTTTTGTGAGAGTTAAAGGTGAACTTTTTAATTTCTACTAAATTTAATTAAATCTTGCAAAGCCTTTTTTATTGATTTTATGTCAACTAAGGCACTTGAAAGAAAGTTTATATTTTCCTTTTTTTTACTTATTTTATAATGTATATAATATTTATATATAAAAACATGTGATTTTTATATATTTAGGGCATTTCTAACATGACCAAAATAAAATTGAATGGAATAATTTTTTGTTTTTTTTTTTTGTTTATTGTTTTTGTTACATTGGTTACAATGAGTTGCAGTATGTATACAAATATAAATATTTATGCTTAATAATTTTTCAACATTCACTGACATTTATAGAGATTATTTATACTTTTATTCTGCAATTTTATATATATAAATGTTACATTTGGAGATGAAATATTTCATATGATTTAGATATTCTCAACAAAAGATATGTAAATCTATTTGACACGTTTAAATTGAAATTGTTGTACATTGTTGTCCAAATGTTTGTAAAAATAATAATAATAATAAATAGAAAGGGGCAAGAGATAAGTAATGTTTTATCTCTGTAATTGTTTTAGTAAATCTATTCCAAATAATTTGCTTCTTCTTTTTTTTTTTTTGCTTGATACCTAACTCTCAAAAAATGGATGGTGTGGTCACTTTGTCATTATATTTGCAAAAAGAGAGTTCTAAAAGAAAGTATCCGAGACTCAATAAAGTATAAATGTTCTTGATCAGCATAAAATTCTCAATCCATTTAGAAATATCTGCCCGGCTGTCCATCCGTCCGTTCGCCTGTTGTAAGCATTCTTCTAATGGTAAGATTAAAGATATTAATTTGACAGAATCATTAGAAGTTTTTGCACGCAGGTTGAAAATGAAAATGGGATAAATTAAAGTTAAGTTAAAGGACATAGTGCAACAAAAACTGAAAGCATCTGAGTGTTTTGGTACATCATCTCCGAACTGCAAAAAAAGATAGGAAGCTAAAATTTTGCGAAAGTAGGGTCTATTGGTCTACAATGTTTGTCTATAAATTATGCAAATCGGGCACACCTACGCGATATTATACAATGCCAAACTTTTATATTTTTTATATTTACGTTTTCAATTTGCTTTAACAAAACTGAATCAGGTTCTGAATCGCAATATCTTGATGTTTGGGTGGCGGGAATTCAAGATTTGGCCCCAGCCAAATATAATTTTACCACTTGTTTTTTTTTGTTGTTGTTTTCTTCTGTGCTTCCTCTCAAAACTTTGAGATTGTTGCTCAGTTTACAGAAATTTACGGTTTGTTGATTTGTTTAAATTTTACCCGAAGGAAAATTTCACTTTTCTACATTGAAAAGCTGTCACAATCGTATAGTTAAAAATAAGAGCCAATATAAAATGTAAGGCGGTCTGAAGTGAGAGAAAGAAAAGTTATGATTTTCTTGGCATTTTGTATTTTACAGAAAAGCAATGAAAAAATTTCTTGAAGTTTTTAAAGGAAGTTTGTGATATTAGAAAAAGGGGAATATAAATACAAACATACATAACTAACATATTTTTGATTATGACGAGTAATACTTCGTTATGTTAATAAAAATAAAAATAACAATAAAAGCAGCAACAAAAGCAAAAAGTCAACAAAAATAAATTCAATTATATTAAACATTGTTCATTCGTTTTGTCGGATTCATTCAACTATTTGCTAGAGAAAAATTTATTACATTATAAATTTCCACTCTAACTTTTTAAAGAAAATGTTGAGATCTGAAATAATTATCAAGAAATTAATTCAAAGTCAAAGTCAATTCTGAATGAAATTCTAAAGAGTGTAATTTTATATCGACTCGAAGCCAAAACTTGTGCATAAATTTCAACATTGAAGAAGCCGCTTAAGCTTGTGGATCATATTTGAAGGGACTGTTCAACTTTCTAATAGAACTTTCTGTTTTATTATTTGCTAGTTTTCTTTGACTTTCCACGGCTTTATGTCTGCCTGTTAATATGCCCTTAAACAGATTGGCAGGACATTTAGTCTTTTAAAATGTATCAAAGGCTTTTAGAAATAGATCATTATTATAAATAGAGAAAAAAATCGTACAAAAACCTGGGTTTTACATTGAACTCTAAATCTAAATTAAATTCCAAGTACCAAAGAATTTCATGGTCACTTTTTCAAAATTTATGTATTAGAATTATTACTTTGTGTATGCCAAAATGTGACCTAAATAGTTAATATTCAAGATAAACTTATTAGTATTATGAAGAAATTTCAGTGAAAGTAATAGCAACAACGTTAATATTAAAGATAGTGGACATTGTGTTTATGCTAACTTTATAGAAAATTGTGCTGTTTGTTTTTTAATACTCATAAAGAAATTAAGAAAATTCTCATTGTGTTGATAGACAAGCAGAATGAAAGAAACAAAGAAAGCACCCAAAGAAATGTGATTTGCTCAAAAGAAAAAATTTTCTATTCTTTGCTTATAATAAAACGATTTTTTCTAAAATTTTTATTTTTATTTTTATTATAATGATTAATTTAAAGAACGAACTTCAAGTTAAAATAGAAAATTTTAAATATTTTAATGGCTTAATATTTTGACAATTTCATCTAAAACTTTGAAAGTTTTAAGATTTTATAACTTTTGAAGATTGACTTTAATAGAAAAAAACATGTACAACATAAACGAAATTTAAAAAATTTAAAAAATTTAAAAATTTATTTTAAACATTTCTGTATTAAATTCTCTTTTTACAAAAAAAAAAAGGATAGAAAATGAAAAAAGTATAAAATGTAACCAAGGAAATATTGAATTAAAAAAGGAAATATTGAATATATGTATATATATATACACTGGGTCATACAACAAGTAACTGCTTTTTTTGGGGGGCTTCTTAAATATAAAAGATTTCTCTGCATGAATTTCGTGCACTTTCATAATTTTAACAATTAAGAATTTGTTTTGCTAATCAGCAAGGAACTTTTGCAATATCTTTTTAGATTCATATAATATTTCACCAGAAAGTTTCTTATAAAAATTGTAAAAACTGATGACCCTAAAATGCAAAGTTCACATTTTGAAATTAACTTCGAAATACTTCGAAAAACTTTGAAATAACTTCGAGGAAAATTCTTCCAAAAAAATTTTCCTCGAAGTTATTTCGAATAATCAAAGAAAAATCTTCATTTAAATGGAGTTATGCTCACTGAATTTTGAGTAAGCAACATCGAATTTGTAACAAATGTGATCCAAGGATATCAAAGCATTGTATATCTGAATCATTACATCTCTACAAGTGCACCATCACCCCCATTCTCTCTCGCTCCTCTCTGTCTCTCTCTTTCTCTGTATTTTTTTATTATTTTCCTCCGTTTTTTATATAACGTGACATAGGCTCTTTTAATTATATTTTACCTTTAATTGGCCTTGACTACTTTCTCTACGACTTTTATATAAATGTATATATATGTGTGTGTGAGTGTGTCGTAATTTAAAAGTGTTGGCATATGCCAATGAATATTTATATATATTAAAGTGCTGGCGTTCTCCAGAGTATATGAAGTCTATAAGTATAAACAACAGCAATAACAACAAAAGGAGCAATAATACTAATAACAGCAAAAGTAGCAACAACAACCAATAATAATAATACAAATAATAATAATAATAATAATAATAATGGCAACAAAAGAACTAAAGTAATTAAACGTTAAGATTTTCTTCTCAATCCTTTTGCACATACATACATACATTCATAGCCATACATTTTTATGTATATATACATATATGTGGCTACACATATGCATATATATTATATACACATTTATATATACATAAACACAAATAGTGCACTTGAATGCTAAGAGTTGAAGTAATTACGCCATATCTGTGAATGTGTGTATGTTTTATAGCAACTACTTGCTATAGTTCGTTAATAATAGTCTTGCTTTTAAAAAAAAGCAAAAGAAAAGCTAAAACAAACATGACATACCAAAAAAAAGCATACAAAAATAAGAAGAAAAAAAGCAAAATGTAAAAAATTAGGTTAAGTTTGTTTTCATAATTGTAATGTGTTTGTTTTACACATATTTAAGAGGATGTGTATATTTCAAATTATTTTTTTTTCTCGTTTCAAATTTGGAACACAAAATATGAAAAAGAAAACTTGTTAGTTTTTGTATTCAATTTTTTGTCTTTTTTTTTTTTTTTGGGAGTCGGTAAAAGAAATTTTCAGTTTTAAGTGGATCTTCTTAAGGCATAATTATTTCGTTATAAATGTAAATCAACTACAAACTTTTAAATTATATGAGAGTTTTATATTCTGAAAAAGAATTTAGTGGAATTTATTTAAATAAAAATTTAGACAAAATCGACTCAAAATAAAAGTGTTTAATTTTGAAAATTTAATTGTGCCAATTAATTAATTACCGTAATTTTATATGGAATATTTACGATATTTTTAAAGAAGTTTGCAAGAAAATTTCATAAAAAAGAAAAGGAAAAACTTTAAGATTCTTAAGATAATTCTATCAAAAATTTTTAAAAAGAAATGTGTTACTAAAATGTCTAAGAAGCCACGACAATTCCGATATGCTTTTCGTAAAGAAATGTTTTTCTTTTGTAATTAATGTGTCAAGTGAAAAATTGCCCTTTAAATGAAGTTAATTTTTAGAAAGTTTAACTAATTTTGTGAGAATAATATAAATTACCAAATATTTAAAGGGTTGATATTGATAAATTTTAATTAAAATTTAATAACAATTGATTAATTTAATTTGCTAAAGAAAGCAAATTTCTCCTTAAAATTCCTTAAAATGCAATTTAAAGTCAGCAACACTAAAAATAATAATAATAAACTATCATTTTAGTTGATTTTAGTTGAATATTTTATATTCAAAATAAATTTTAACTAATTTATATGAAAATTTTTTAAAACTTTTTTTCATTGTCACGAATTCAAAGAAAAAAACATTAACAGATGGCTTAGTCTGAATATGTAAATGAATATTCGATCTCTAAGAAATTAGAAATCTATCAAATTGTCCATGTTTTTAAGTAAATGTTTATTAATCTATATATATATATATATTAAAGTTCTGTTACTTCTATTCTGTTCTTCTAGATAAATATAGCAAATCGATAAATGACAAATCGAGGAACTTTTCCCTATATTTCCCTTATAATTCTTTTTCATTGTTGTTCATTGTTTTTTGTTTGTTCGTGTTTTTTCATTTAAGAATTCATCATTAGGTTGCTTCTTCTCTTACATTTATTTTGCTTAGCATTCTAGAAAATTTTGTCCATTTAATGTTTCTTATTTTTATTCATGAACAGAATAAACAAACATAATATTCATTAAATATGAATATGTATATATGTATGCGTGTATGTATGTTTATGTTTATGTTTATATGTCATATTCCACTCTTTCATTGTTTTCTTTTTTTCTTGCTTTGCCCTTTTTGTTCTTTTGGTTGGTTTTATGTAAATAACGAGGCAGAAAAAAGTAAAAATTTGTACGTCTCACAGAGAGTGAAAGATAAGCGCGAAAAAAACATAAAAAAGTAAAATAAAAATATAAAAAAACCAAACTGCTGAATTCATTAGTTTTTCTTTTGCTGCTATTTGTTATTATTGTTATTGCTGTTACAATTGATTGTATGTTAGTTATATTTCCTTGCCCTTTTTTTCTATTTCTACTTTTTCTACTTTTTGTTTGATTTTTGTTTATTTTTCTATGTAATAACATTTTGTTATTTGCATTTTATTTTTTTCGTTATTGTTCTTGCTCTTGTTAGTGGTATTGTTATTGTTGTTGCTTATTCGTTTTTATTTAATTTGAATATTTCACCAGCCGTGTGATGCGTGTTCATCTAAATAGAAAAATATTGAATTTCGTTTATTCAACGTCATCAAAAAAAAGTGTAAGCGTATAAAAAATTTGATAATAGCGAGTAGAAAAAAAATTATTAAGAATATAAAAAAATCGATCTAAAAAAATGACAGTTGCAGTGTTGTATTTCAATTATAATAAACAAGAAAATTTTAAACTAACCCGCATTTAACTTGGGCATTTTGGTTTTTTTAATTAAAACTTGATGAAAATTAATTAAAAACAAAATTAACAAAAAAGGATTTTTATAAATTAAAAAAAAAACTAAAAATTTATTGATAAAAAGAATGACATTAGCGATGTTTTAATGAATGTAGAGTTTAAAATGCCACTCCAAAAATGCTAATCCAAATTAATCCGTAAACCTATCTAAATGAATCCAGTATAAAATCAACACTTTCGGGGTAGGAAATATCAAAACGTTCCCAAGGAAACAAGCCATACAACTCAAGAAAAATATCAGGGGATTCTTTTTACAAGTTTGTTGTAGAGGCCTTTTCTTCTCTAAAATGGGTAATAAAAATTTTACAAACAGAATCTTAATAATATATAACTTAACACTTAGCTTTAAGAGCTTTAAAGTATTTAAAAAAAGAAACTTTAATTTTAAGTTTTGTACAAAATTGTATCTAAATTCTTCTAAAATCCTCAACATTCATAATTCTAAGAATTGTCTAATAATTATCTGTCGCTCTCAGGAAAATTTCAACTCTTTTTTTTCATGGTTTTAACCTAAATAATGAAAATTTTACATTTCTTCATTAAATTGCTTAGTAAAAATTATTACAAAATATATTCCAAATCTGTTAGGAAAAATTTTAAATCAATTACGAGTTCAAAGTTTTGTAACTCCAACTTTATTATTTCTGTTTTTATAATTTTAGTTAATAGTTTTTTATGTTAAATTTTAATAGCATCAAAGACTACTGATTTTAATGCTTTTTTTGCTTAACTCTTTAACATAATACATGCAAATAAGCATACTGAATAAAATTAAATCAAATTCGCATGTGCTTTGTGGTTTATTTTAATTGTTTATAAACTTTTTAGCCTTGTCACTTCAAACAAAGATTGTTTTTGATTAAGTAATCAATTTTTGTTGTTGTTATTGTTATTGCTGTTGTATTGTTTGTTGTGTCCAAGTGTAAAAAATTTTTGTATACATTTTATATACAAACAGACACATTTTTTCTAAATGTATTTATAATTTTAGTTTTATTTGAATTTTTATTTTAATTTTATTTCATTATATTTATTGGCTTTTAGTTGGTGTTATTGTTGTTCTTATGTATATATTTTTTTAATGTAAATTTTAGTTATGTTTGTTAGTGTTGTTCTTTTTTTGATACTGTTTGTCTCCATGGTTCCAATTAAAATAGCTTTTAATTAAAAAATGGTTTTTATCTGCTGTTTTTCAATTGCGTTTGTTGTTTATTTTTGTTTTTTTTCCTGAGTTCGTTCTTTTTTTCTCTTCTTTTTCTTCTATTTTTCTTTTATATGTTGAAATAAATAAATGTTGTAATTATTGTTAGCGTTAGTGTGTTGGTGTTGACATTGATGTTATTATTTGTTGCTATTATTATTGTTATTATTGTTGTTGTATTCAATGTTGTCGAGAAGTTAATCATTCGTTTAAAATTATTGAACTAAAAATTCCCTTTATCATTATTATAGATATGTTATATAATTGTTGTTGTTATTGCAGTTGTAATTATCATTTACCATTTTCATACGCTTCAGAAAACAAATCTCACAAAATAAATCGAAATTGCCCTACTGATACGTTATTTTCTAAAATGTTTGTTACATACCGAGCAAACTTTACATATTGGCTTTTTGTTAATTTCCCACTTAATTGCTTTCAATTTGAATAACAATTTGTAAAATTAAAATTGTTTTTTGCTTTAGTTTAATTTGTTAAATCTTTTATAACTCAAATAGTGTAATGCTGTTACAAACTAATTTTGTTAGGTGAAAAAATAAAAATAACTCATACGTACCGTAGTATAATTAAATTAAGTCCCATTAAATGATTTCAAAAAAATAATTTGTTACAATTGATATTCATAAAGTACTTGACAAAGTAAATAAATTTATGAGAGGAAGGTTTGAAAGAACCTTTAAATAGTTTAATTATTTCCCAATTATTTTCGGCCATTTATATTGATCAAAGTTTACGACGGAGAAAAATTATATGAAGTACATTTTGAAAGTAAAAAGTTTACTAATTAAATTTAATAAAATTTATGACATTTTAAAAGGGTTTGTTTAGCATCGCTCAGCACTAATTGGCTAACATTTTTGTAACATATTAATTCATTTAAGATGATTTAAGTTCTATAAAAGGAATTATTGCAAAACTGGTTCAATATTTGCTTGCAAATTAAATATTGCAATTTTTTAGATATTTCGATGTCAATTTTAAAGAATTTTTAATAAAATTTAGTCCGTGAGTGTTGTAGTTCTAGTCAAAGGTATATTTATGATTATTCCTTATATTGTTCTTTTTTTTTTTTAAAAGTTCAGCCATTTGTTTATTTTTTTTATGTTAAATTTTTTATTAATATTTTTTCTTTTTAAAGTAAGTTTTATAAACTGTTCTTGTTGAGAAAGAGGCTGAAATATTTAATAGAACGGTCTGCTTTTATTAGAGGAAATGTGATTAATTATATTAGTAGTATTTAATAGTTGGGTAAGGCTCTAGTTGAAACGACTGGTAGTAGGTTTTGCTAATTTGGAGTACCTGAAAAATCTAACAATATCGGATTTGGAGTTTGAAATTGTGTAATTTGAAGAAATTAAGGCTTTACTAGAAATGCTAGATAATAATTAAAACTTAATGGTACTTCTCTTCCTTCTTTAATTTTGCCTTCGGAAAACTTTATTTTTATATACTCATTAAATCATCTTAAAAAAAGCCTTTATGCCGATTACGGTTTTCCTGTTTTTATCATTTTTAATACCAGTATAAATTTCTTAAGAGGTTTTTCCAAAAAGCGCTATAAAAAGCAACAAAACGTTAAAAAGACAGCGAAACTTTTGTTCCTTTCCAAAAAAAAAAACTTTTTTATATTATTTTATAAATTCACACTTTCATAAAAAATTTTAATACTTCAATAAAATTTATAATGCAAAATTTTTGTAACACTCAGAAGTTTGTGAGGCGCCTTAAATCTAAACAGAGAAATATATGGAAAAAATGGTTCTATGCTTCATATAAATGAACATTAAGAAGCAAATTTTTCTTAAAAAAAAGGTTTTGAATTGTTTCTTTTTTTCGATATAACAAGTTAAGGCCTAAGGAAGAAGCAAATAAGGAATTCTAGGAGTAAAAGATTTTCCATAAAAGTTTTTTTGGTTTAGCTAAAAGCAAGTTCTTATATTAATTTCTTTAAAATATCTAAAAAAAAAAAAGTACAAAAAAGTTTTAAATGATTTAGAACTACATTCTGAAATAAACAAATCTCTGAAAAACTTAATATAATCTTTAGTAAAAGTAGAGTGTGAGTTAAAAAAAAAACGCGGCAAAGTATAGAAACATAACATAGAATAAGTAAAATAACGGCTTTAGTCTCATTTTTTCAACAACAAGACGCAAGTCTAAGCTACTTACAAAGCAAAACATAACAAAGCAAAACACATACAAAAAATAATATGTCAACAACAATATTAAAAATAACAACAAATTGTTACTTAACAATGTTGCAGACTTTCTTAGTAAGTAAAAGTCAGAAAAGTTAAGGCACAAGAAAAATATTAATAAAGTAAAAACCCAGACTGCTTGCATTTGCTACTATTTCATTTTTCTATGGCAGATGAAGAAGAAGAAGAAGAAGCAAAAAAAAAAAAAAGGAAAAGTAAATAAATGCAATAGATTTTTTGTAGACTTACCTATTTCCTTAAGATTTTATTGATATTTATTTATATCAGGGAAATAAATCAGTTCGTACTTAAATGATTAGAAGACTTTCAAGTTCTGTTCTGCCAATATATATATTAACTTATATATGCGAAAGTAAATAAATAAAACTTATCCGTCATTGTGGATTTTATACAGAATTGAAGAAATAGAAAGAGAAATAGAAGAAGAAAGAGAAAAAAATAGAGAGTGAGAGAAAGCTATTTTTGTATGGTTCTTTTTATTGACTTTTTTTCTATGTATCGCCAATTTTATGATTGAAAAAAAAACGAAGTGAACTTTTCACTTAAATGCTAAAATTTATTGAACCGTTTTATGCCCTACGCCACGTTTAATAAATTTGTGTAGATGATGGTAACACCCAGAATTAGTTGTGATGGGACTCGATCGATTGAGAATAACTTGCTGATTCAATTTTAGCCTATTTGTCCGCATGTCCGTCTGCTGCCGGTCCATCTAAATTTGTTATTAAGCTACTAATTGCAATATTTTAATATATTTTAATGAAATTTGACACATGGATGGATTTTGGTCCAAAGATGACCCTTATTAAAAATCGTTAGAATTGTATCTTTTTAACGACCTTTCTTATAATGGAAAGAAAATTACCATTTTAAATATATTTCCAAGTAAGTTGACGCTGATTAGTATTTTCACATAAAAAAGTATCGGTCTATTCTTCCGGTCTATTTTTTCCGATCACTTTCCATATAACGTTTTAGTCATTACTAGGACAAAAACTTCAGTTTTGAATATATTTTAACAAATATTGGCACTGCCTTGTATTTTGACATAAAAGACTTGTAGACCAGACCGGATCATTTTTTCTTTACTATTTTTTACTACCAAAGTAGTTGCTTAAACAGGTAAAAAGTACGTGAGTTAAAGAGTTGGCAAATACTGGAGAATGTAAAGTTAAAGAAATGCATACACATGCGAGTCATTTAGAAAAATTTTGATTGCTTTCAAATTTGATTTTAATTTTCACTATTTTCGTATTGATACAGTAAAAAATTAGTGCTTAAAATCATCTAATTATTTAGTTATTCATATGAAAGCCATTTATTTGAATCCATAAACAAATGAATTTTTGGACTTTAGCTCTAATTTTGTTCTGTGCCTTTGCTTTTGCAGTTCTATGTTCTATCAGGTTTCTGCTTCTTTTCTTTTTAATTATAATTTCTACTTTTCATATTTAATAAAAATGCCCCATTCGCATAGACATTCCTTGGAATTCTTGATTAATGTGGTTAAATGAATTGCATTTGTTGTACAATGTTAGCAAGTTTTATCCATTTTCGCTATGTGCTTTTTTGAAGATTTTTCCGTTTTAATTCCAATACAGTTTTTATATACTTTTTTTCTCTGTTCTATTATATTTGTTGAATTTCTCTCGATTGTTTTTCATCTGCTTTCGGTTTATTTGTTTTTTTTTTTTTTGGTTTTTTTATATGGCAACATGTCCATGTAACAACAATTGTAAATGCTATCGTCATTGTACAATATTTTTTGTATGGATTTCGTTATGCTCTGTGTATAATTGATAACTCATCAAGTTGGAAAGCAAGTTTCAAAAAAAAAAAAAACAGAAAAAAGAACAAACAAAAACCAAAAGAAAGTAAATGAAAAAAACGCGCAAGAACAGCAGTAATAACATGATAAAAACCGAAACAGATACATAAGACATAAAAAAAATAACGAGATATGCTAAAATTCATTTATAACGAATAACGAATTAAACTACAACCGTGATGTAACAACTGTAAATAAATTGTAGGCATACTTTATTTATGTTAAGGAGTTTTTGCATTTTTAGTCACTAAAAGTAGATAAATGATAATTTTTAACTAAATTTTGTGTAGTGCAAGAGATTTTAATTAAATTTTCTTAGAAGAAATTTATAATTAGTAAAAAATTTAATTTGACGTGTCAGTTCAGTTTTAAAATAATCATGGAATTCTTGATGTAGAACGTTAAACAAACAAATTGTAAAAATGTGATTTTTTTTTCTAAAAGTTGCTGCCCAATATTTTTAGAAAGTCCTTGTAAAAAGTAAGTTTCTTTAACAAAAAGGGATTTTGTTACATTCTTCCTTTTACGCACTTTACTAATTACAATTGTGCTTCACGGTAAAGGCCTTCCAGGTTATGTAATTATCTATATATGGAAAAACCTTCAAGTTCAGCTAAACTTTTTTTATGTTGTAGCCTTTAACAGAGAGTTAAGAATATTACATAAAAAGAATGCTTGAACTTAGCACTTAAAACGAACTTTATGACAACTATGTTGCTTTAATTTAAAAGAGGGCATGGTCAGTCGGCACAGTATTCAAAATTTTTCTTAGAATATTCAAGTAACAAAAGCAGTTGGATAAATTTATCTAAGCAAGAGCAATTCAGTGTACAAGCGTTTTATAAGAAGTTTGAAATTACATTAATTTACTCAATTTATTTCACGTAAGGTCCTTAGAATTTTTTTCATTTAATACGGCATTTAAATGAAAATGAGAAATTTATCCAAAAAAAAAAACAATATAAAATTCACATAGCTTTTAGTATTTAGTGTTGCAATTAATGGAAATCTAATGACTTTAAATGTAGTAAAAATTCATTTTATTCTGCATATTATTTATTTATTAAACATAAAACTAGCTTTTATCATGATTTTAATATTTAATACAATTATCTTTTATAATGATATTACAATTACTAAAAATTAATATTCATTTATTTATTATAATTGTAACTAAACAGCAAAGTGATCAGTTTATTTTTAATTTTCGTATTTTATGATTTGAGCCGTAATTTACGTTAATCAGGTCAGCGTTTTGGTTTATAGGACTTTAACAATTATATCGAGAAATTGAAAATGGAAAATTGGCTTTTGGAAATAGTTCAGATTTAAGGAAAAATTTTGTATACTTTGTTAAAAGGAGTTTTTTTTAGAAAAGTAGTGGCAAAGCATTTTTGATATCAAATCGACATTTTCAAAGTATTTTTTCTAATTTTAGATTTTTCATAAAAATTCTACATTTGCTTGACTTTTTTACGCGTATAAGTGCAAATATTGTAGCATACTTAAAAGTCGCCTTCCAATTTCAATTTTTATACTTTTCATACTAAATGTATCGATTATATAATTCTTATAATTTTTATGAAAGATAATGTTTATGACTTTTGCCAAAAGACAAAAAAAAACTTGTTCAATAAGTTTCTGAAACATTGTTTTCTTCCAGTTTTATTTCTTTCAACAAATCTTTTTTTTTTTTAATTAAAAAAAAACTTTCGAAAACTTATTGGTTTACAATGCATGTGAATTTATATATACGTAAAGTATAATGTATGAGAATACATACAATACAATAATATATAAATAAAAACGATATTTGAAATTCATATTTGGAACGAGTTTAGTGTGTTAGTGCTGAAATGGAAAAAAACTGAAAGCAAGAAAAAAATGGTAAAATGAAGAATGAGATAATGGGAAAAGAAAGCAAACGTACGTGCTTACTTTGTTGTGTGTGTGCGTGTGCATGTATATATATTTTCGTCATGTTATTATAGTTATGAAAATAAATATTTTTTCGATTATATTGTATCATAAAGTATCAACAACAAACAATAAAAACAAATAAAAGCAACAATAATCATAAAAACTAGAACAAACTGTATGAAAAAGAAAAACAAGAAAAAAGTATATGCGGATATGAAAATGAAATATCAATTCATGGCACATACACACACTTACGTACATATGCAAACCGATGTAACAATTAAATCGTGTGTTTTTGAAAAACTAATTACTTCCTATTAAAGAAATAATAATAATTTTAATCAAAACAACAACAACAACTACTACAAAACAGCCATAACAATAATCTGTCCATTTAATCAGAAGAAAAAAAAAGAAAGCCAGAGATGATATTTGATTTTGACAACTCAACAGAAAAACAAAGAAAATCAAAAGCAAAAA
The DNA here is from genome assembly GCA_023089585.1 of Melophagus ovinus. Taxonomy (NCBI): domain Eukaryota; kingdom Metazoa; phylum Arthropoda; class Insecta; order Diptera; family Hippoboscidae; genus Melophagus; species Melophagus ovinus. Next base: position 2,139,233 of record JAKKIB010000181.1, on the reverse strand, counting down.
ATAAAAACAAAAGAGGTTAAATGTTGAAAAAAAGCATTTTAGCAAAAAACGAATAAGAATAATTCAACAGGTATGAATTTTTTTAAATTGTGCGATTTAAAAAAATGAATCTGAAAATTTTCTTCACATTTTTTTTTGCCAAATTTCTCAATGTATTTGAAATGTGTACATTTTAGATTCGGAAAAGTAAAAAGTAGCTTTAAATTTTGATTCTTTTTTGATTCACTTTGGAAGAAATTTGTAAAAAAGCCTTTTTTATTCTAAAACGGTTTGAAAGTTTTATCATTCAACTTGGACGTAAAACTTTTTTTGTAAATAACAATTAATTAATTATTAAATTAATTAATTAATTTATTAATTATTTAAGGAGTTAGCCTCAACAAATTAATCTCATCAAAAAACAATTTTAATTCTTATTGTATATAAATGCTTTGGTTCCATTTGAATTTCACTATTTTTATTAAGAAAGAATTTTCTTTAAATTAAAAAATTCTTATATATTAAAGTTCTTAAAATTTTTCTGTTGAATTTCATGTTTGAAGAGCATCCTTTAGGTTTATATTTGTATATTCATTGTGCATTTTTAATTTGCTTTTTACTTTTTTTTGCAATAAGCTAAACTACTATTCTGAAAGTTAATATTCTCTCTTAATGTATTTTGGAATAAATTGCTTTTCTAAAAGAAGTTAACTTATATGAGAAGTTTCTTACAATTTATAATTGAAAGATTTGCATAAGTAATTTGTACGACTAAATATTAGAAGAAATAAGAAATATAAATCAAAATCAAAATAATAATAAAAATAAATGTAATAATAATAATAATAATGTTATTATTTTTATTACATATAACTTTTTATTACGTTTTAGTAAATTTCAATTTTAGTAGATTTCAATTACAATTTCAATTGGTTGGTTTGGTTGCTTAGCATAGCTTATAGTTTCATTTTCATTGAAAAGCATTTACATAATAGATAAAAATTTTATTATATGAGGAAAAAAAACAAAAAAAGGACAAAAAAAAGCAAAAAAAAAAAAACAAAGCGAGTAACCCCCAAGAAAGAATATTTTAGATATGTACAATAAAATTCATTTTCATTTTTATTATTATTACATTACTATTCTCTTATTCTTCGTCTTAATATCTTTACATATAAAATTTTTCTATCTTGTAATACTAACTCTATTAACTTGAAAGCAATTTGCTTGAAACTCAATAATATTTTGAAAAATGTAGCATATAAAAAAATTTTTTACTCTAAAGCTTTATTTTTTTTAACTAAAAAGACCTGATTAAGTAATTAGAAGGCAAGGAATATATCTCAAAATATGTATAGTTTCTAAGGCATATCAATTGTCAACTTAAACCACAAATATCAAAAGTGAATAAATGAAAATTCTAAACTATAAACCAAGATCTTTGAGAATTCCAATGCACATAGATTTACATTTATTTGTACAGTATATTTGAAAAATAAGTCTTCAATAAACTTTAAAGGATTTCAATTCTATTATTTAACAATTGCAATAATAAAATAAAAATTTTGATAGGCAAATTTATAATCGGGCAAATTGATCATTCAATTTATTATGCAGTCATATACAACACTACTAATGATAACAAATCTTTTGACAAGCTTTTTATAAAAATGACTGCGTTTAGAGTCAATTAAGTCAATTTACTCCATTTAGATCGAGATAAATAATGTGCTATAGAAAAAAAATTAAGAAAAAACTAACACAAAAAAGAAAAATGAAGAAGAAGGAAAACAGAATAACAGACATTTCTAATTAAATATTAGAGAAACTCATTGGGATTTTATCAGTATATCAATGAAGTATTAGTAAGTTGTATTTAGAGTGTTTTTGTGAAGCATTCATGTACGTGTATATATAATTTATATTTTCAATAGTAAACATACAAACACACACACACACACACATATATATATATTTATAAATAGCATAAGGTTCTATGTTCTCCATATATAATTCGATCTCTACATTTTTCCTTTTCCTTTTCTTTTTTTCTATTCTTTTTTAATATTCCTCTCTAATTGGCATATTATTTACATGCATTCCGGCATACATCTACATTTGCTTATTTATATATACATATGTACGTACAAAAATATGTGCATACATATAAACATATATATTTACACATTCCTTGTGTCTTTGAATTTCAATAGATTTGAATGCTTATACAGAGAAGGAGAAGAAAAAAAAGAATAAATATTTAACATATTTAGATCTTTTCGTAAAGTAACATCTCATGCATAATAATGTGCATCAATATTTATACATTATCTAAAAACAGACGCACCATTTACACAAATGATATATACATATATATACATGTTTGTATACATGTACACGCATACGTAAACATGTGCATATACATGTATATATATTATAAATTCAAACATTTATATAACACTAATATATAAATGGCATTCAATTTATACTCCATACTCTACATACATACAAATTTACTGTTATATGTTTTACATGGAATTTTACGAATTTTAAAGCAAATAATTTTCAAACGCACGTTTGCATATATATCTATATGTACGTTACTTATGCACTTATGCATAAATTCATAACAAAAGGGTTAAAAACAGTTAAGTTTACTGTTACTTGAAATGAAAATTTTCTCTGCTTTCTCTTATATTGACTTTTCCATACTATTTCTTCTGCGCTTGTTTTTCTATGTTGTTTTTATTCATTTGTTTAGTGTTTTGTTTTTATATATTTACTTTTCTATTATTGCATTTAATTTATCGAAAGAACTTTAAATTAATTTGATGATGTGAAAATGAATTTTCTACATTTTGTATAAAATAATAACGGCAACAACAACAACCGTAAGCATTATTTATAAATATTTTTTACATATGCAAAGTCAAGTCCCCCCTAAAGTGATTTATGTACAATGTGTTTTAATGAAATCGCTTTACAAATATATATAAATAAATAAAAATTGTAAAAACTAAACCAAATTATTTTATATTCGCTTATGCAAAAACAATTTTGACAAACTAACATTTCTGCTGCTTTTACATTGAAAGCGTTTCTTATAAAAATCGGTTAATATGGATATCACCTAATATTAAACGATTAAAGTCGCATTATATTGAAATTATTTTATAAAGAGATCGCGTAAGGGCACAACGCAAAAATCGCACAAGAAAATGGGTACTTTGAAGTAAAAAATTTGAACTGCTTTTGAGGATTTTCATAAAGTTTTTACAGTATTATGGGAAATACTTTAACCCTTTAAAGTGAACTCATTGTTCAAATTAAATTGACCAAAATTTCCTAATCGAAGTTTCAAACTGATAGAAATATTTAATAAGTAAATTTTTTAATGAAATAAAACTTTGCAATTGCTAGAGAACAACTTCCTAAAATCATATTTTTCTTCCCAATGTCAAAAATAAGTACAAATTCAAGAAAAACCAATACAAATATGGAAGCCATTTTATGAAAAGATTGACAAAAAGAAGTGGATTGTTTTTGTCCAAAGTGGTAACAAACAGGTAGTAAATAAATTTTTATTTTTAATTACACATAAGATTTTTTGTCTCAAATTCTAATAATAATAACAAACAAGCAAAGCAGAATTATTTATATAGGTTTTCGGTGAGAGATATAGATTAATAATAGTTATATAATTTAATATATAAATTAATTATACTCACTTATATTAATTGATGGTACTTGCTGATTGCGACACATTTTATTTTTATTTAAAAATTATTTTATTTTAATTATTATTTTATTTTAATTATTTTATTTTTTATAACTGTTTTATTTTCCTATTATTTCATTATAATTTATACATTTATTTGACAACAAAATAAAAATCTAACATAAAAAAACGGACAAATTTTTTGCTTATTTCTTTATTAATGATTTTTTTTATTAACACGCACAAGCAAAAGTAAAGTAAAAATAAAAAAAGCGCAAAATCTAGCGAACCTTAACAATAAAAAAACACGGATAGTCAAATAAATTCAAGAAATATCGAACAAATTTTTTTAACATTAAAAGCAATTTTGAAAATATTTAAAATTTTCTATATTTGAAGCTATAATCATTAAAAGAATATTTGTAAACGGTTAAATAAATTATTTATGACTTTTATTTTTATCTAATCAAAAATAAAAAACAAAACGTTAAGCAAATGCAAATCACCGAAATTTTAAGTAAATTTCTGCGAGTAAATAAAACCAATTTTAATGCGCATTATAATTTTTTTATTTAATATTTCTATAGTTTTTGCAATTATTATACAATTATTTCACTCAATTCAGTTCAAACTTTTTTATTTATTACACATTTATTTATTGTATATTTATTTATTATTAAATTTATTTAATTTATTAGATTTATTATATTTACTCTCTATGATTTTGATCATTTCACTTTATGTGCACATTGTGCTTATATAAAAAAAAACACCAACTGACACACGACACGTACACTTAGTATTAGAAATAGCGATAGCAAAAACGAACGAATGATATGTTCAATGCAAATACATAAGAGGATGCCATTTTATTCTAATACGCATATTGTTTCTTTGTGCAGATCAGTTTTCCTTTATGCAAATTATTTCGCTTTTATTTGACAATTTGATGAAATTTATATTAACAAACATTATTTATTCACATTAATGCAACTTTTTCTTAAAGTTTTATGCAAAAGAACTGAAAATTACTATAAAAAAATTTATTGCATTTCTCATGCATTTTACAAGCGCAGATTTAAACAACCGAATTAAATCGCGAACGAAACTTAACTGATAAAAGAGAAGAGAGAGGTAACAGATATATCCTACAGCACTTACGCATAAATGAAATGTTATATAAATTTGACTCCATATATCTCTCATTTGGGAGCAAACAAACAAAGCAAAAATTGAAGAGTTTTAAAAAAAATGTAATGCCTAGCATTAACAGTACATTTTTAAAAAGCTGAGATTAACATTTGAAGCGAATTTTATATGAGTAAATGCTCAATTTTAATATTTCCTTATGCTTAAGGTGAAGAGAGACTGAACGATACAATTTTGGGAAAATAATGCTGTTTTTTATTTTTATTTTTTATTTTTATTTAATCAAAAATAAAAAACAAAACGTTAAGCAAATGCAAAACACTGAAATTTTAAGTAAATTTCTGCGAGTAAATAAAAACAATTTAATGCGCATTATAATTTTTTTATTTAATATTTCTATAGCTTTTACAATTATTATACAATTATTTCACTCAATTCAGTTCAAAATTTTTTATTTATTACACTTTTATTTATTGTATATTTATTTATTATTAAATTTATATAATTTATTAGATTTATTATATTTACTTTCTATTATTTTGATCATTTCACTTTATGTGCACATTTTTGCGATTAAGTGCTTAAATAAAAAAAACACCAACTGACACGCGACACGTACGCTTAGTATTAGAAATAGCGATAGCAAAAACGAACGAATGTCATGCCCAATGCAAATACATAAGAGGATGCCATTTTGTTCTAATACGCATATTGTTTCTTTGTACAGATCAGTTTTCCTTTATGCAAATTATTTCGCTTTTATTTGACCATTTGATGAAATTTATATTAACAAACATTATATATTCACATTAATGCAGCTTTTTCTTAAAGTTTTATGCAAAAGAACTGAAAATTACTATAAAAAAATTTATTGCATTTCTCAGGCATTTTACAATCGCAGATTTAAACAACCGAATTAAATCGCGAATGAAACTTAACTGATAAAAGAGAAGAGAGAGGTAAAAGATATATCCTACAGCAATTATAGCAATCAACACACTTACGCATAAATGAAATGTTATATAAATTTGACTCCATATATCTCTCATTTGGGAGCAAACAAACAAAACGAAAATTGAGGACCGTTAAAAAAATGTAATGCCTAACATTAACAGTACATTTTCAACAAGCTGAGATTAATATTTGAGACGAATTTTATTTGAGTAAATGCTCAATTTTAATATTTCCTTATGCTTAAGGTGAAAAGAAACTGAACGATACAATTTTGGAAAATAATGCTGTTTATTTTAAAGGCAATATAAAAAAATTGCCAGATATTTGTGAAAACATCAAATGAAAAGTTATTTAATAAATTTAATACAAATCGATGGAAAATGGATTGATTTATTTTTGAAAATATTTCATTCATAATTATATTTATTTTTAAAGGAATCACATATTTTCGTGGCACTTTTGCAAGTACAACTCAGTAAGTTAAAGAATTGTTTTCATTTCTCCGATTATTTGCTTTGGAAAATGAGGCGTAAGACTAAATTATATGGAATTCTACAAATTCGTTGCATTTCATAATTGTTTTTTAATTATTTTTCTTAAGGAATCGTTATTTATATTTAATTCGTATGATCTTTAGGCTAAAGTATCTTCTTAAATATATCACAAAATAAAAAAGTTCGAAATGTGTTTATTAAAGTACATATATGCAAACAAATAGGCAGACACTTCGACTAAACGAATTTAGAAAATGATTCAAACGCCAACGATCCAAAAAAAAAGTTAAATCCATTTAAAATTTTTCTATAAATTTTTCTATTCTTTTGTTAATTTTGTCCAATTAGGCATTAAAGTAAAAACTCATTTAATGTAGAGAACACAACTTTAAAACAATAAAACGTTTTGAAATTTAATAATTAGCATTCTTAACAATATAGAGCACTTCATTGATGCGCAATTTTATAAATAATCAAGCATTCGTACTCTACATTTTTCTTAATTTTCTATGCCGCAATTTCTCTACTAGCACAAAATCTCTAATTGTGCTATTTAACTATTTTCATTTTCAAATGATTCACCATTAAAATTCTTCTTATGACTTGCATCCATGCAAAAGATCGTACAGACTTTGTGTTTGTGTTTGTATTTGTATGTGCATATTCGGAGGTGTATGTGTGCATGCTTGTATTGTCTAGAAACGTGTTTTTGCGTATGGCACATATTTTATATAGTTAGTTGGCAAATATCTTTAAAATTATGTAAATGATTTATTAGATTCATAAATTTTTAACAGAAATTACATTTAGCACAATGCCCTTTGTCTATTACCACACACACACTACACGTATATTTTGTAAATTATAATATGTAGAGATCAAGAAAAAAGAAAAGTACGGAGATCGAAAATTGAACGTTCGATATTATACCTTTTGTTTTTACTTCTTGATTTTCGATGTTTAATTTTTCTTGCTCTTTGCCATTTTCTGTTTACTTTTCATATTGCATTAGTGAAGAAAGCTTTTATAAATTTTCAATATATTAAGTCATATAAAAAGGAATTCGCATAGACTTAAGACAATTTGAATCGTTATTATCAATGTAATTAAGTGTTTACTTTAATTAGTTAACATTTCGCTACAATATTATTCTCGTTTAGATTGAACCCCCCGGTAATTGCTTTTCACTTATTCATGTTTAATGATTCAGTGCCACACTCCTTAATATAATAAAATGTATAAAAAAGTTGTCTAGAGTGATCAAAATTTCACTAAAATTAAACAAAACTAAAATAAAAATTTTCTATAAATTAATACTTTTTGGTAGTTTTTATCATGCAATGCTGCCAACATTACCTTTGCCAAGTGCATTTCATATTTACTTGTATTTAGAAGAAAAATGTAAATGACGTACAATGAATATGTTAATGTTTTGCTGATAACATGCAAAACTCTGGGCAAAATAATAAAATATACAAAGAAAATAATAAAAAGGAAAAAGAAAAAAGGAAAATTTGACTTAGACTAAAAACTTGAAATTCTGACCAAGAAAGTAATGATTACATCAAATTGTATATTACGTATATTTTATAGTTATTCAGTCGATTGATTTAAAGGAGTATTAAAATGGTAATGAAAATGTTCGCTTTTAATTATATTGAAATTAATTATTTTACAAAAGGCTTTTGAACAAATTTTTAAGTAAAGTATTTCTCACGTGCAGATTTTTAATTAAATTAATCTTAACTATGAATTTAGCTATTGAAGGAAAATCTTAAACTAAACTGTATTTGAACTTTTTCTATTGTAAAAATTTGCCTAAATTAAATGAAAATTATCAAAATGGGCTTTTGGTCGCTTTGTAAGTAGAAACATAAATGGCCACAAGAATGGCTTTTAAGTTATTATATAATTTTTTAGACCAATACTATTTAAATACTTTAGGCGTCATTATCTTTTTGGAGGCCCTGACGAGTATAAAATATTTCAAAGTATTTACGAGTTACATTTAACTCAAAAGTTAAATGCTTAACTCAGCTTTCTTAAATAACTCTGGATTAAAAAAAAAAAGAATTATTATAGAAAAAACATATAAAACAATAAACTTAATATAAAATACAGAAATAGCAGAAGAAGCAGCAGAAACGAGAAATTTTCAATAGAATAACGGCAAATTGAGAAACGAAACGAATGAGCACAAAAAAGAAAAATGAAAAAAAATCTAATAAATAATTTTTACGATTTGCTGTTAATAAATTGGTAAGACATAAGTAAAATATATATATGTATGTACAAAATGCTGTGTAAAAAGATAGAATTAATGAAATATATGTAGAATTTTTTTAAGGGAAGGAAATATCTGAGAAAATGGAAATAATCAAAAATAATTTGATTGCTGCTTTCTGGTTCATTGCTTTTAAAATTTATAGAGCATTTTGTTTTTCACAAAATTTTTGGGTATTTTTTTTTCTTGGTTTTTTTTTGTTGGCACATTCATGATAATAGTTTATGGTAACAGGTCAATATTACACGCTAAATTGATCTGCTGGAACACTTAAAATTTTATAATATTAAAATATGAATCAATAATAATAACATTTGTCATTCTAAGTAATATTTCTCGTCTTTCCTTTTTGCTTCATTCTTTTTCAATGGATATATTTTCATTGAAAATTTTAGACATGAATGAAAAATACGTTAAACGTTAAATTTCTTAGAGAAGTTTTAGAGAGAAAAAATAGTTTTATCAAAAGTTCTTAAGGAAATTTTGTTTTATAGAAACAATAAAATGATTATTCTTTTATTCATTTCATTGCGCAATATGTGTAATGTAAATATTACAGAATGTTCAAATAAGGATTTTTCGGTTAAGAATTTTTATAAGTTCATCATCATTTGCTATGGAACTATAAGATCAATGTAGACCCCAATGCGATTAATAATGATTGTTAACTATGGAGGCATTCTATCTTCATATCATTCTATGATAATTAAAAAGCTAAATTATATTACTAATACAAAAAATTAATCAATAATTTCTCATAAGTTGAAACTATTTCAAAACTGCTTTTTTTTTTGATTTAATTTTTACTCCTGTCTCCGGACTTGAAAAATTTCCTTTAATATTTTACAGGCTTTAATGAATTTATTGACTTTGCTTTTTGAGTTTAAAATTTATTAATTATTCTTTACACAAATAAAATTTAGAATGCATTATTAAACTTAGCAGTTCAAATGTTCTCACTTAAAGTTTTTTGATATAAAGATGAGCATTTTTTTGCTTTTCAATGTTTAAGGAACTTTTCCATTTCAATGTTTTTTTTTTTTTGTTGTTAATGTTAGTAAAATTTGCGATGTAGATCTTATAAAGAAGATTCATTCAACTGCTTTTACATTCAACTGTGGCCAACAAATTAAATATTTTGTATTTACGTGTAAATAGAAACATTTTTTATTTGATATATATAAATGTGTGCGCGTGTGTGTGCGTATATAGATGAAATGCCACATACAGATAATTTTTCCTCTAAAAATGTGTAAAATGCATAATGTTGGTAAAGTTACAGGGCAATAATATAAAGGCAAAGTGAAAATAAAGGCACAACAAATAGTAAATATATGAGGGCCAAAGGAATATCGTGAAAAGCAGTGGAAAGGTAAAAGAATGCAAAGTAAAGATGATGACAATGATGATGATGATGTCGCTTATGTTAATGATATGATGATGATGATGATGATAATGTTGGTGCTTGCATGTTTTAACAAATATCACAGTTTATTATTGTGGCTGGTTGGGTTGCTCATATTTTTACATTTTACTCTACAACTTTCTTTTTTACGTTACTCTTCTTCTTCTATATTTACCAGCAAATATACAATATTTTGTTATTACCTTGTAATAAAGAGCAGTAGTTAAGAGGATGGTATGGAAAATATGATTTAGAATTAGCAAAATGGATTATACATATTTTGCTTTATTTATGTTTCGGTTATTACGATTACAGACAATACTCAGCTAGACCATTATAAGATAAGTAAGAGAAGGTAATATAGTTAAAGTTGATGGAAATGCAGAAAAGTTGTGGCTTATTCCTTTAACAGACTAAAACATTCGCTACATTTACATTTCTGTGTTTGGAATAGATGCTACCAACAAGAAAAACTGAAGGTTAATAAGAATGTATTGATATAATTAATAAAAGAGAGAAAGAGAGAAAGATAGATTGAGAGAGAGAGAGAGAGAAATTTACATAAACAGAGAAAGGAAGAGAGAGAAACCGAAATTGAAAGAGAGATATAGAGGCAACAAGAGCGACAGAAAGAGAGAGAGAGAGTGGAAAAGATAAATATAGTGATAAAGACAGAAGGAGTAAGAAAGAGAAAAGAGAATAGAGAGAGAGAGAGAGAGCGAAAGTTCCAGAAAGAGAATGTGGAAATGAGAAAGAGAGACAGTGATAAGCAAATAGTGGGAGAGACAAGGAAATGTATATATAAAAAGATATAGAAATTAATAGAAATAGTAAAATTGAAATCTAAAAAAAGTTAGTCCGGAGATTCAAATGTCTTTGCCACTGAAATTCGCACAAACACAAAACACATAAATTATCAACTTAGTACAAATATTATTATTATTGTTGTTGTTGTTGTACTTTTATTGCATTGTTGTTGTTGTTGTTGTTATTGCGGCACGTTGTCACTATTGTTGCTGTTGTTGGAGGTCTTGTATTTCTAAGAAAGCTTTAAATATTGGTTTCCACATTTATGAATAATAATAATAATAATAATAAAATGTTTTATGGTTTATATTTTATGATTTCTCCATTTCACTTGGACTTTCTTCTTTTTGCTCTCTTTCCCTTTCTTTCAATTATTTATATAAGAAAGTATGGTATCTCTAAATCTGTATATCTCTTTTTCCTTCTCTCTCTCTCTCTCTCTCTCTCTCTGTGCCCTTTGAATTTTCCTGCTTAATAGTTGAAAATATTTTCTCGTTTTATTTATTTATTTTTTCGTTCTGCTTTAGAAATTCATTTGCTGCATATTAAATATTTTACAAATTTTGTGTACATAGAAAAGCCTATAAATAAATATATAAAAAAAACCAGGCGAGCAAACCAAGCAACAAAGCCAAAGGAATTGAAACTCAGAAAAAGAGAAAGAAAGAAAAAACCAAAAAAAAACTGAGAAAGGGAGACAGCAAAAAACAAAAAATGACAAAATAAATGAAAGATTAGAAAATTTTGTAGATTAAAGAAAGAAAATAAAACTTATATAACTAAGTTTATGCATAAATATTAACACAAACCCAAAGATTTTGTTTGTATAAGGCATTAAAATGAACAAATATCTGCTAGACGACGCTTAAAGTTTGGTAGCTGCATAAAATAATCTCCCAAAAAAAAAAGTCATTCGATCATTATTTCACCATTTTTCTTTTCTTTTGTGGCAAAAAAGTTCAAAGTTGTTTGGTTTCATTAATCTTCTTATGGCCTTAATATAAATATCAGTTATTACACTATTGACCTATTATATTGGCCAATAAAAATATGATATATAATAAATTTTGGATCAATATATCTGAAGACATAAAATATATTTTAATGGTTACCAATAAATTTCAAATTTTTTACGTCGTAGGAAATTTTTCATTTGAAAATTGTGTTTTACTTTTAAAGAATTAAAAATTAAAAATTAAAAAAAGAAATAAAAAATTTTAAAGAATTAAAGTTTTAATAAGTAAATGGCTATAATAAGTAAAATGACATTAAAGAGTGTCTAAAGTTTAAAATATGATGCCAATTTTTAAGTATTCCAAAATGTTTATGCTGTAAATAAATCTTAATAATAAAACTTAAAAAAAATCGAAGTTAAAATCAGCCATCATTTTCAATAAACAGAAATTCTGTAAGCAATTTATTTACCTTTAATTTATCTGCTGAAAATTTAACTTAGACTAGCAATCCTGCGGTTATGTAAAGCATTCTTTTAACTTATTTTTTATTAATAAAAAAAGTTGGAGACAGATGAAAAAAAAACTCTAGGAAATTCTACAAACCTTTAATTAACAATCAAGCAGATACTTTTTTGATAATGAAAGGATCTAATTGATTCTATTTGATCTAACTTTGTATGTAACGAGAAAATTTCATTTTTTCTTAAAATTCAAAAACTTCACTTTTAGTTATTCTAATCAAACTACTTAAGAAAAATGTTATAACATAATTTGTAATTAGCATGCATTTGACATGCTTTTATTTTAACTATTTATATGGATGATATTGTTATAAGGAAGCAACCACACCGAACCAATACCACGATATTCAATTCAATTTTATATGCTATTTTAGAAAATTTCATATAAAAAAATTTCATTTCAATTATAGGAAGCTTGACTAATTCACACTTTGACACGTATACAAACAGATGATGTGACATGTGCCATGAATAAATTTCAATGTTATATGTTTCAATGTATATTACAAGTATGCTCTCATTTTTTTTTTTTTTTGCTTATGCAAACGTGCAGCTCGTTTTGATGTAAACACTTGTGTGCAATAAAATGTAAATTAAGTATAAAATTTAAAAGTAGTTACTGTGTAAGATTTCGTGTCTATGGTGCAAGTTGAGGCATTTCGTAAAAATAAGTTAAAATATCAAAGAATTATCTTGGCATGTGAAGGCTGACTTTTAAACACCCTACACAATCTTACCTAATATGAATAAAGAGTCAAATAAATGCAGCACAAGTTAACAAAATTTTTTAAAAATTATTTGAAAGATGGCGTTTTAATGTAGGAAGTTTCAAAAAATTTTTCGAAAGGGATTAAATTTTTATTTGACGTATTTTTTATGTCAAAACAAAATAATACGCTAATTTTCGATCATGTACATTCAAAATGGTAACTTTCTTTCATATGCTCAACTATTTTCCAAAAAAAAAAAACCATTAAGCCAGGAAGTTTTTTAAAACTAGAACAGTCTGGCTCAAATTTGATATAAGTAAATAAACCAACCAACTTTTTATTAAAATTTATATAAAATTGTAACTCTTTCATACAAAAGACTTTTTCGGAAGCTGTGCTATATGGAAAGTGGTTGTAAAAATGGTCCATGCCTAATCATTTTTATTAGGTTTCGCTTCTGAGTCAAAACAGAATTATATAACAAATTTTATTAGCTGCGTATAAAATTGCGGCCCTTAGTTTGATAACAGACGGACAGATGGACAGACAGACAGGCTTACAGACATGCTTAGATCTTTTGAGAAAATGACTCTAACTCAATCGATTTTTAGAAATTAGTCTGTGTCTAATAACTCCTGCTGAGTGTTACTCTGTACCACAAAGATAAAGATGAGGATTCTATAGAAAGAAAGATATAGACGACTAAACTATAACTATTTCCACGAAAACTGAGATATATTAAACAAAAAAGTTTCTTATAAATATATACATATTTTTCGGGAAATTTTGCATATTTCGTTTCGGTTATTTGTTGTTGATGAAGTTTGTTATATTATGGCAATTATTAGCGTATTGCATGCTACACGTAACAACTCACAAGTTAAACTGGCACGATCACGTTGGGGTAACCAGTCAAATTAGTTTCCTTTTTATTATATTTTATATATTTTATTTGAATAATTTCCTTTTTTTTACTTTACTTGCATTGTTTATTTATATGAACTTGCTCATTATAATAAATAAATAAGTAAAAAATGTTATGGTGGATCATAAATGACTTTCAAGCAGTCTACTTTTTTTTTTAAAAAAGGACTCAAATGATTAAAGATAAATTTCTTGCCATGGTGGCAAGAAATTTACCTTTAAATCATTTATTGTTATAAATAAGAAACTTTGGAGCAATTTGTTCGAGCAGTTTATAGAAAAAGAATCCAAGAAAGTCGGAAAAATTTCGTGAAATTTTGTGAAAAGTTATGACCCTAATTATTTAATGTAAATATCAAAAATATGAAAAACATTTGGAAGTCGATTATTGGATGTTACATTAAATGCCATAGAATTATTATACGGCCTTCGTTTTTTCTTTTAAATATAAATAAAGAAAAAGATGTTGACGTGGCAAATATATGAACTTTAACTTTATTAAATGTACACGCACTTGTCTGAATGTATTTGAATACTTTATTTTTTACTTATGTTATTTATATTGCATGTTTCTTCCGTAACACACAAAGTTGATTCTACTTTTTTAATTATAATTATATTTTACTTATAAAATTTAGCGAAGGAAGAAAGCATTAAGACATCAACAACTTATATGACAAGCTCTATGAAAATAAAATTATAGCATCCAAATTTTTTTGGCTTGGTAGTGACTTAAAATTTTGGGGGATTTTGAACTTTTTGTTGGTTTAGATTTTTGTAATTAAAGCGGAGTCCAAAGCCTAATCTTAATTAAGTAATTTAATTATTACCATTAACATTTTGGAAAGTTTGGGAAATCAAAAGGTAATAGTTATGGGAAAGCAACATTCGAAGAATTCTTCTTGATTAAGTAAAGTAATATTTGAAAAATTTATAAGAAATTTTCAATTATTTTCTATTTTTTTCAGTTCACAAGTAATTCAATAAGTAAATTTAAAGAAATGTGGCAATTTATTACTTCAAATGGTGTAACACTTCAAATTGTACGAAGTTAAATATCTAATCACAAGAAATGTTACATTTTTATTATTAGACAACTGAAATTGACGCAATAAAAGTTGTTATTATAAATGACAAAATTCGAACGATAATTGTTACATATGCCATAATGATGGCTCGTCGCCTAAATAGAAGCATTCAAAATATAAAAGACAAATCAATGATCGCTAATTTATCAACTATATCATTAAAATTTCAACCCAATAAGCAATATTATCATTCATCACAAAAATTATATAGAGCAGTCAGTTCAAATACAATTTTGTATTCAACCTCCCATAACATAGAAAGTCTTAAATTGCAACATGAAAAATGTAATAAAATCATACAAACAAAAACTCATACTCATGCGGTGAAAGCAACTTCCTTACGAACCTTGAAAAAAATTGAAAAGATTTATGTTACATTAAAGGTGAAAAGAAGAAAAGTGAAGGTGAAAACGAAAATGAAACGTTTAGCTTGTTCTATAAAATCATTAAAACAACAACAACAACAACAACAACAACACCACCAACAACAAAAACAATCATCATCTGAATTATTACATCAATCATATTTAAATATGGTCAATTTAAGTTATAAGTATTTAACCCAAATACCGTTAACACAATGGCTCTGGCTATTATTTTGCTTTAGTAGTTTAACACAAAACTCTTTAGCTGATTGTCCGAATGTATGCGAATGTAAATGGAAGAGTGGCAAAGAATCAGTATTGTGCCTTAATGCCAATTTAACATATATACCATCACCATTAGATCCTGGTACACAAGTTTTAGATTTAACCGGTAATGATATTATCACAATACCGGATGATGCATTTGCTGTTATTAAACTACTCAATTTACAAAAGATATTTTTAGCTAAATGTC
This sequence comes from Melophagus ovinus, assembly GCA_023089585.1. Classification (NCBI taxonomy): domain Eukaryota; kingdom Metazoa; phylum Arthropoda; class Insecta; order Diptera; family Hippoboscidae; genus Melophagus; species Melophagus ovinus. Next base: position 2,123,404 of record JAKKIB010000181.1, on the reverse strand, counting down.
GTTTAAATAATATTGAGCCATATGCCTTAAGAGGCTTAATTAATTTAGTTGAATTAGATTTAAGTTATAATTCACTTTTAAATATACCAAGCGAAGCTTTTAAATGGATAACCGAATTACGTGAATTGAAATTGAATGGTAATCCATTAAATGGTATAGATAGTAATGCATTTTCTGAAATGAAGCGTTTAGTACGTTTAGAGTTAAGTGATTGTTTTATTACGAAATTGGATGAGAGAGCATTTGCTGGCCTTGAAAATAGTTTGGAATATTTAAAATTGGATGGTAATCGATTGAGTAATATTCGATCTGATACGATAACATCATTAACAAATTTACATGGCATTTCCTTGTCACGAAATCATTGGAATTGTTCATGTGCATTACGTCCCTTGCGGGCATGGATGTTAAGAGAAAATATACCATGCGGTATACCGCCAATATGTAAAACTCCCGAACGTTTAGCTGGCAAAACCTGGAATAAAATCGATTTAGATGATTTCGCTTGTGTACCACAAATTATAGCCACCGATGCTATAGCTCATGGTGTAGAAGGGCGTAATATCACAATGACTTGTTATGTGAAAGGTGTACCCGAACCATCAATACATTGGTTGATTAAAAATCGCATTATAGCCAATCTAACAGCTCATGCTAATGTGAATGATGATCAAATTACAACAAATAGTCCTCGTATGGCAGCTACCACTCAGGGTCGTAAAACTTATGTAGTTAATATGCTACGGAATGCATCAAATTTAACAATATTAACAGCGGATATGCAAGATGCTGGCATTTATACATGTGCCGCTGAAAATAAGGCTGGCAAAGTTGAGGCCTCAGTTACATTGGCCGTTTCACGGCGCCCACCCGAAGCCCCTCTAAGTTTTATTATGATTTTATTGTGCATGTTAATTGCACTTGTATTTGTTGGTGGCTCTTGTGTGGCAGCCGTTTGTTTTTGTTCATTAAGGCGTAAAAGAAAATTACGTTTGTGGAATAATGTATTGCCGCAAGATCGTATCGATAATTATGAGAAAATCGAAATGACCTCACACATTCATCATCATCACCATAATCATCAGAGAAGTGTTGGTGATGGTGTTGGATCGCTTAGTGAAGGTGGCAAACAAGACTTTGGTAGAAAGGCAATAGTTAACAGAGAGGATGGCAGTATTAGCGGCAATAAAAGTGTTACAAGCCACTTCTTTCACAACGATGAAAATGGTTATCTTTGTACGGCAACTACACCACTCAATTGCAGTTCAAATGATATGGGGGATACGGGTGAGGCAATAATTAACCCAAGTAGTGGTGGCAGTGGTGGTATCGGGGCTGGGAGTGGCAGTTTGAAGCGTAATGGTGATTACCGTAAGGTATCAACACATTGCGATGACGATGACTTGCATGAGAATTCATTAATAAATGATAATAAAAAATGTCTCCAACAACAACAAACACCACATCAACATCAACAGCACCACCGCCACCAACAACAACAACATAAAGAAAGTGGAGGCATTGATTATTATAGAAATTTATTTGTAACGAGTAATACTTCACATGCTGACAAGGTTAATTGTAGCATTGGCGGAGGCGATACTACTTGTGGTAACAATAATCTATTATCAGGGACAACAACAACAATTACCACAAATAAAAACACTTTGTCTGATGGTCGTTGGAAGAATGATGGCAGTGGTAATGGCGGTACAACTATTAGTCAAAATTATCAAGATAATACACGTGTTAATAACAATACGACACAATTATGTAAAATTGAGTCAACAGATAATACAGCCCCTCTGGATAGTTTGAAAATACTTGATGACACAGATTTACATATACCTCGCCTAATTGATATAGGGTAAGTAGACATTCTACAATAAATTCAATTATAAATTTGTAACATTGTGCAGACATGTTTTGAGTACACCAAAGATTATTTAGAATTTTCTACATTAGAGCCCTTTTATATTCAAAGTATTATAAATTTAAGAGAACTTTGGAGAGTTGGAAACATTCATTGACATTTATTAAATCATTTTAAGTTTTCTGGTCTGTCTTTTTAGATTCCTTAAGAAGTTCATTTTAGCAATCGTCATTTACCGAACCGATTTAAGTCTGCATGTCCTTATTTCCACATTTACTGAATGGACTTAAGTTTTCCTGGCTTTTTTTTCTAAATTTTTTCCATCTTTTCAAATTATAGAACGCAATGTTTGAAACATTTTCATAAATTTTGCTTGGCAGGGGTTACTTAACTTCAAGATGAAAAAGATCACTTTTAAAACTAATCTTATTGTACATTTTCAACAAAATAAAATTCGAATTAAATTCAGCTAAATCGTTTCATTTTTAAATGGCCCAATAATCTTTTAAAATTTTTCAAAAAATAATCTTTTTTATTTATTTAATTTTTGAATTAAATTTTTTTTTATTAATTTTAAAAATTTTTTTAAATTATATAAAACTTTACAGCGCAGGATATTTAAGAATCACTTATAAGCCACTGTAACACTATATTTTTCTCTCTGACTTTCTATTTATTGTAGATTACTTGAAAAATCATGGTGTCGTTAAGATAAAACGTATAACACACAAGTTATTTGTTGCTTCATTCGTTTTCCTTTCTCTCTCAGCGCTTTAAGCGTCTGTCAAAATCTGCCAGTCAGTCATTATTTAGTTAGTTAAGTTAGTCATATTGTTTAGTCAACGAGTAAATTTGTAAATGTGTAAGTGTGTAAGATAAGATTCATATTATTTACAATCGCCTTCGCTTTTTGCCTTTTCTATCTTATATATGACTTTGCTTACATTGTTACATATGTGTACATGTATTTGGTTGTATAAGTTTGCATGCTATTCTTTTCAAAGCTATTGCAATGATATTTCTCAACATTTGACACTTTCTTCAATAACCATTCTATCTTTCTTTCCATTCCTTTACTTTTTTTTCTTTTTCTTTCTCTTGTTTTTTCTTTTGTTTCTCTTTTAAATTCTAATTGATAAACTATGTTTCTTGCTTCTTACATTTCTTGTATGGCACCTTTTATGTAAGCATAAAAGGTGCCATTAAGTTTTGAAACGGCCTTGCAGAACAGAAAAACTTACCATGCCGTTTATTATATTAAATATTTTGAATAGTTAAGAAGTTTTTTTCTTTTTTTATAAGTGATTTATTAGTAGCAATTAATATTTACAATTATCGTATTATTTATTAATTAGTAATTTTTATGTTATAATGGACAGACGTACAGACAAAGTGTTTCTGAATCAGTACTTAAAATAATACATGGATTCTTCCTTCAAAAATTTTTTGGGTAAATTATTATTTGAAATTAAGCCCATTTTGCCATGGCTTTAATTTAACCGAAAATAAAGAGAAATGGCAGAAAAAATAACCACACAACACAGATTGCAGATTTTGAAACTATCAAGTTACATTGATCTAAATTATGATAAAAGCTAATATGGCTAATAAATTACTGCTTTACGCACTTGGGGACTTGATTTTCTTAAAAGATCTTAAAAAAGCCATTCTTCAAATTCTTCTTTGCTATTTTTTATTGTTATTTGCAGTTCTATAACAGAATCGTGTTCACATTCCATATCTGGAAAACTTGATAACAATGATCGAGCTGGACAAACTTATAATCACATAGCTAATTGGATTAATAAATCTATATCCAGTAGTAAAGGTATGCCAGATAAAATGGCTGCTGCAACAACTGATTATTATACTGTTAAAAATGAAGTCCGTAAATCAGTATTATGTGATAACAATACATCCGACAATGATTTGTTCGATAGTAATTATCCAGATCTTTTGGATATAGCTAAATATGCGGTAGCTCAGGCGACAAGTTCAAGTCAAGCTAATGGCGGCTTATGTACTTTACCCAGGAGATTAAAACATTCTGGTAAATACTATAAAAATTCATCGGATAGTCAAAGTCCACTTTTAGCTGATAATTCCAGTAAATATGGCAGTAGTACGTTAAGCGATGCTGCCTATTTGAATGATATAGCTTTGGGTAGACGTTTTTCAGCTGAATCAACATTCTCAGCCTATCCGCATAACACTTTGACTTATAGTAAAGGTCAAAGGTCCAATAGCTATTTAAATTTAGTACACAGTACAAATAATAAGAGTGGCTTAACGGCGAAAACAACAACATTAACAGCAGCAACAAATAATAATGAAACAATACCGAGACGTAATCCTAGTTTGCCTTCATCACCCATACACGATCAAACAAATCAACAGCAGCAGCAGCATCAAAGATCTTTTAGTTCAGCTGCTACACCTCTCTTAGATTTTTCAACTTTAACAACTAGAATAGGAAAACCCGGCGGTGGTGCTAAGGGAAACGGTGGCAGTAAATCGAATACTGCCACAACAAATGGACCATTATCAACATTATCGATGAGTAATAGTGTAACAAGTACTCCAGTAACTGCTTATGATTATCATGCTGCTCAATTAGAAAGATTCTTGGAAGAGTATCGCAGTCTACAAAATCAATTATGCAAAATGAAAGAAACCTGCGAAACAATACGTAAAAAAGAAGTACCACTACGTGGCAGTTTAGGACATGCAGCCCATGCTGCCGATCCAGTTATGTATAATGCTGCTTTAGTCGCTGCTCACAGTCCCACCAGTAATCCAAAAATTACATCATTAAAAAGTAAAACAACACTGCCTGGTCAACCGCCAGATCCGCCACCTTATTGGTTACATCGTAATGCGATGCTTAAACGTTTAAATGAATCACAAAATGATATTTTTAAAAGCTAATGAATATTGATGTCTTGTACAAAGCAAACAATAATCATTAGTTATTAAGGAATAGAGTTGTGTTTCCTTAACAAAAGACCATTTGGCAAATTTTCATACCAAAAGTATAAAAAAAAAAGAAACCAAACAAACTATATCAAAAACATTATAAATAAATATTTTCTCTAAGATTGTAAATATTATGGAGAATCAAACAAATTTAACTCCTCTTTCAATTTTTATTTATATTAATTATTATGTAGAAAATAATGTAATATAATGTTTTAATCCTCTCTTTGGACTCTTTCAACAGCAAAACAAACACAACTAATAAAAAAAAAACAAATCAAAATCAATTACTCTACAATGAAAAAAACACAAACATACATAGATACATGCATACATACATACATTTCTGGCAAAAATTTTTACTCTTTCTCTTCATAAATGTAGATATTAAATAAATAATGGAGATGAAAAATAAAGTAACAACTTGGCATTTCGTTAAAGCCAAACCTAAAAAACTCAAAAGCCAATTATTTTTTAGGCATCCAAACGTTCATTTTCTTCGATTTTGAATGGATCATACAAAGCCAAATAAGTGTCAGACAACTTTTAAGATTATGCTTCGGAAAACTTTAAGGAGACTACGTTTTTTTTTCCAAGAAAGCTTAAGCTTTATTTTATATTTTACAGTAAACATGTCCCATCAATTGATTATAAACGGCCAATTTGATCAATATTCCTTATCCAAAATACTGCCGTCAAATTTGAATGCTTTTGTCACAATTTTAACTAATTAAATCGGCTTTTTTAATGACAGGATTATTTATAATTCAATAAAAGGCATTGGGAAAAATGGATAGAAAGACAAACATAACTAGATCGATACAAAAACCAAACAAAATGTGTGAAAAATTAAAAATTTACTTTTATTTTAAGAGTCTAAGTACAATCTTAACTTTTCGCTTCTGGATATAAAATCTAAGTAACAACAAGTATAAAATTTTAAAGTTAAGTCGAGGAAACTAGAATCAAAAAAACAAGAAAAAGGAAAATACCCAAAAAGAAAATTTATTCCCTTTTTATTTACTCACACACATTTGTACAATAATGTTAACAAATAAGAACTTTATGGTCGATCAGGGCCGATTTCTAAATACCCTGCACAACTTTGCTTAAGGTAATTAAAATTAAATAAGAAAATTACAAATCAACAAAGTTAAAAAAATTGCGATTTTTAAATTATATAAAAAGTTGTTTATGTGAGGGAGGGTTCTAAGGAAAAAAGAGTGATCTTGATTGAAAGTAGTGCACATATTTTTTATGTCAAAATATAAGGTAGTGTCAGTTTTCGCTAAAAAATATTCAAAATTGAACCATTGACTTGTATTCGAAAAAGGCTTTTTATGGGCAGTAGCCGTAAAAATGGATCGATCTAAACCAAATTTGGTTCAAATACAATTTAGTGCTAAGTTACCTTAAAAGACAAACATCAGACGGACAGACAAATAAAGAGGCAGGCTTAAATTAAATTAGGCAGTTATTCTAAGTCGATCTGTATTATAAAAGGTGGGTCCATCTCAATCCTTTTTTGGGTGTTACAAATATCTGTGCAAACTTATAATACACTCAAAAAGTGTGGGATATACAAAAATAAACTAAAAAGGACTCTAAACTAAACTAAATTTAAAAGGAGAGAAAAAAGTGTACATTAATGGAAAAAAGATCTAAAGTTATTTCAGTTACAATGAAATGGGTTATTTCGAAATGAGGTGAGATAAAATCACATATATTTACGTTCCACAATGATTATATGACCATCTTTTAAATATAAGAAATCTTATTTGTTTCGTTTTTGTCTATTTGCATGAGAGATTTCATGTTTACGTTTCAAATCTACAGAAATGAATAAAATTTGCTGCCAAACTGTTTCAGTAACACTATCTTTGAATTGAAACAAGCTTAGAGGCTTTTGATACGGTAAAAATTGATGTAGGCATTTTGAAGAGAATTTACAAAGCTCAAGGGGTCTGCTTTCAGCGATAAAAAGTTTGTCGTGAATTTTTTTTTTTTTTTGCACTGAATACTTTAGACCATTTCTCATTTTCTTAAAGTGTTTGTACAAAATAAAGTAATGTAGGATAAATAACTGCCTGCCATAGCTTTTTGTTTACTCATTTTACATACATGCTAAAGATTTTAATTTGAAAAATAATATATGTATATTATTTACGATTTTCATTTATTACATTAAATGAATTATATAACTGTTATAATTGGCCAAAAAAAGAGAAAGACATCAAAGATAACAGTAAAAGATACCTTAAGGCAAAAATTTATAATATAAAAGTGAAAAATTTGTTAATATCATTTTGGTTACAAAGATTTTTTTGTGTTTTCTTTCAGAAATAATTAATTAAACAATGAAATAGTTGTAATGCAAATTAAGATTTGATTACATTATGGATTAACCTTAGGGAAACTAATTATGTGTGTATGTATGTACATTACAAAGACAAATAATAAATAACAAATACAGCAACAACAGCAAACAGTAAAATCCACAAATAAACAAACAGAAACCACAGCAACAACAACAACAACAACAACAATAATAATAATAATAATAATAATAATAATAATAATAAGAATAAGAGAAATAACACGTAAGAAATTATATTCAATTATTTAATAAAATAAGATTTACAAGAGAAAATACAAAATAAATTGTGTAAAAATAAATAAGGAAAAAAAATGAAGAAGATAATAAAATCAAAAATCTAATTCACATATAATAAAAAGTGAACTGTTGAACTGTTTATACATCTAAAATTTAATGGAAAAGATTAAATTATGTCACAAGGTAAATAAGTTTAATTTGTTATTCGAATTGTGGAATGGAATGGTATCCATAGAATCGAATGAAATCCCAACAATGGCCACTTTAAATGTCAGTACAAAAAGGACTTTTCTAAGAACGTATTTACTTAGAAAAGGTTCTATCGTTAAGTTTTGCTTTCTTTCAAATTAGATAATTACTTTTGGTTTGTTAAAAACAGAAATAGATTTGAAAATTTTACAAGTTTATCATTTAACAATTTTTGATAAAACTTCGACTGTTACAAAAAAAAAATTGTTTTAATTATATATAAAATTGAGTTTCAACAGTTGTTTCAGTGAACAAGTAATTTCAAAGGGAAATTATTACAAAGGGCTGCTTTATTTCGATGTAATTTTATAAAATCTATATTAATATTTAAGAGATCGAGTAAAGTTTCAAGTGAAAAATTTCTCGGGCATTTATTAAAAGTCCAAAAAAATTTTAAAAATTTACACAACATTCAAAAATATTTTTTCACAAATTTTTAACATTAGTCCAAATAATTCACAATCAAATATTTAACAAAATCTTTTACATATGTAAAAAATGTATAAAATAAAACTTTCACTTACCATTAACTTAATTAAACTACAAAAGTGTTAAGTTAATAGATGCACACGTTCAAACGAAATTTGCAGGCACAAAACTTACACAACAATATCAAAACTCTTCTCTTTTTACAAAAACATAACGCAGCCAAAAACAAAATAATTGATCATTTTTTTTCTTCTCATTAAAAAAGAGATGAAAAAAGTAAAAAAAACACTTATTTTTCCTCTCAATAACAACTCTCGCAGATCCAACAAAACAAAATCACAAATAAACCATCGCTTTTGCGCAAGCGGGGCCTTTTTCATTTTCTGTAGAGATTTATTCATTTATTTAGTGAGACGCATTTTTTAATTTCTTTGCATTTCTTATATGAAATTTTTTATAAAACAAAACAGAAAGCACATTCAATTATATTTCAGGTAAATATATCGCTTTTATTAAATAATACACACACATTTATGGATGCGCATTTATTCCATTTTACATATATTTTCTTAAACTTTTATTTTCTTTCATTTTATGTACTTTTTTTAACACATTTTTGTGCGAAAAAAAATAGAACTATTTGCGTATAAAACTGAACTTCTCTTATTTAAGAAAGGCTTTTTCTGCTTTACGAATGATTTTGTGCAATTTTATTTGCCTTTTATTATAAATATGTATTAGTTTTTTTATTCAATTTTCTTTTGCTTTATATTTACGATCGGATATCACACAAGCCACGACTATTCATATGAACTGCTTTAATTGAACTGTCGATAGCAGTGTGGGGTATTTAACTCAAAAGGTGTTTCTCTTAATTACCTCAAGGAATTTCCTTAAAATATCATTGTATCATATACTAATGAGTAACAGAGAGGGATGGACATATATTATGTATTGTAATGTAAACTTACCCCTTCTATAAAATGTGTATTAAGAGCTTAACGCACATTTAAAATTAGAGCGATATTCGCAATAAATAAACAAATTATTTAAAAGTTAAGAGATATATTTTTTAATAAAGTAATGAAATTATTTGAAAAAAATGAACTACATTTTATATTATAATATCGATGAAATTATTTATTTAAAAAATTGGGCGGAAATTAACGAATTCGCTCTAAATTCTTTAGCAGAAAAAGTATTACGTTATTTTTGGATTTTGAACAATTTTACAAACACATTTTCTATATAAAGCACATCCATTACGAATATTTAGGTATTAGTAGGATTATTATTGATAATTTAAGTTTATATATAAATATAAAACTTTGTTTAATGTTAAGCTTGATTTAATGTAAGGTTGAAAAATACGTTGAGAAGTTTTAAATTCATTTGTCAATTTTGATGCTTGATATTTTGACTAATTAAACGATATATTAATATAAAATTTCATTTATTGTAATGTCAATATTCTCCTTTTTGTCATTACAATACGCATATAATGTCAGTTAAAGAAGAAAACATATCCGTATGTATAATAAAAATCGAGAACAATTGCGCAAAATTATTCGTAACGTAAGAATTTATTGCGATTGTAAAAAACATTCTTTTGATTTGTAGGTGTGTGTGTTCTGTTGCCTAATTGCCTTCTTCTTGCTCTGATCAAATGGAGAGCAAACGAAAAGTAGAAAAATTTTCTTTTAGTCTCTCTCTTTGAATTAAATAAATAATGAAATGAGATGATGTTTTGTTATTTCTTTTTTTGCTCTTTAAGCACTTGTTCGTTCTCTAACATGTTGAGAAGTTTAACATTTCATTAGTTAACATTAAACCAAATTTTACATTGATATGTAAACTCCAAATATCAATCTATATAATGTTTATTTGAACATTACAGAGCGATATTTAAATAATTGAGAAAGGTTTGTTTAAGTAAAGTGGTGAAATTCTATAAATTAAAGGAAATATACGTAAAGTTTGTATTTTGTTCATCCGTTTCGTATAAATATGCACCAATGTTAACAAAACAACGGAAATGTCTTGTGACTGAATGATTCAAAGCGTTTTAAAAATCTTATTGACCAAGTAATCGTACTGGGTGTACTTTTTATAGTAAAATAAATAAACGGCTGTAAATGCTGCAAATAACTTAATACTTTTTCTGCTAAAGAATTTAAAGCGAATTCGTTAATTTTCGCCCAATTTTTTAAATAAATAATATAAAATGTAGTTCATTTTTTTCAAATAATTTCATTACTTTATTAAAAAATATATCTCTTAACTTTTAAATAATTAGTTTATTTATTGCGAATATCGCTCTAATTTTAAATGTGCGTTAAGCTCTTAACACACATTTTATAGAAGGGGTAAGTTTACATTACAATACATAATATATGTCCATTCTAAAGGCGCCACGATTACCACTTTCATATATTGGCTTATTTATATTTTACATTGTCTTTAACCCATTTTCTAGCTCTTGCTTACTTCTCGCTTTTACTGTTGTTATTTTTTATTGTGTTTATGTTGTTAGAAGAAAATTTTTGTGAAGATTTTAAACATTGTGCTTTTGGATTATCAAAAATACATATTAAAAAGAAATGAAATCATTGCTTTTTTTGTAACTTTTTATTTACCTATTTACCCCTATTTCTATGCCAGACATTTATCCCTGTTTTTATAAATATTATTATGTACCTTTATATTTTTGGCAGTTTTTAGTTTAAGGCAAACTTTTCATGCAAATTAAATGATAAGAAATTATATTTACATTCTCAAAAAAACTTATCACACTTTTAATGGTTAGAAATGCCTAAATTTTTTCTTAACAACCAGCCCAATATATTGATTCTATAAATTTCATATAAAATCACTACGAAAATGATTAAAAAATCGAATTTGTCGCACACATGCAAAAAATTCGAATATGAAATTTGAACATTAGATTATTGCAAAAATTATCACTAATTAAATGAAAATAAATTTATTTGTATGGTTTAAAAAAAACTAATTAAAGAAAAATCTTAAAATTCCCAGACTTAAATGCATAAGAAAATTTTTAACATATATGAAAGAATGTATAAAATAAAATTTTCACTTACCATTAACTTAATTAAACTACAAAAGTGTTAAGTTAATAGATGCACACGTTCAAACGAAATTTGCAGGCACAAAACTTACACAACAATATCAAAACTCTTCTCTTTTTACAAAAACATAACGCAGCCAAAAACAAAATAATTGATCATTTTTTTTCTTCTCATTAAAAAAGAGATGAAAAAAGTAAAAAAAACACTTATTTTTCCTCTCAATAACAACTCTCGCAGATTCAACAAAACAAAATCACAAATAAACCATCGCTTTAAACTAATTTTGACGATTTTGCGCAAGCGGGGCCTTTTTCATTTTCTGTAGAGATTTATTCATTTATTTAGTGAGACGCATTTTTTAATTTCTTTGCATTTCTTATATGAAATTTTTTATAAAACAAAACAGAAAGCACATTCAATTATATTTCAGGTAAATATATCGCTTTTATTAAATAATACACACACATTTATGGATGCGCATTTATTCCATTTTACATATATTTTCTTAAACTTTTATTTTCTTTCATTTTATGTACTTTTTTTAACACATTTTTGTGCGAAAAAAAAATAGAACTATTTGCGTATAAAACTGAACTTCTCTTATTTAAGAAAGGCTTTTTCTGCTTTACGAATGATTTTGTGCAATTTTATTTGCCTTTTATTATAAATATGTATTAGTTTTTTTATTCAATTTTCTTTTGCTTTATATTTACGATCGGATATCACACAAGCCACGACTATTCATATGAACTGCTTTAATTGAACTGTCGATAGCAGTGTGGGGTATTTAACTCAAAAGGTGTTTCTCTTAATTACCTCAAGGAATTTCCTTAAAATATCATTGTATCATATACTAATGAGTAACAGAGAGGGATGGACATATATTATGTATTGTAATGTAAACTTACCCCTTCTATAAAATGTGTATTAAGAGCTTAACGCACATTTAAAATTAGAGCGATATTCGCAATAAATAAACAAATTATTTAAAAGTTAAGAGATATATTTTTTAATAAAGTAATGAAATTATTTGAAAAAAATGAACTACATTTTATATTATAATATCGATGAAATTATTTATTTAAAAAATTGGGCGGAAATTAACGAATTCGCTCTAAATTCTTTAGCAGAAAAAGTATTACGTTATTTTTGGATTTTGAACAATTTTACAAACACATTTTCTATATAAAGCACATCCATTACGAATATTTAGGTATTAGTAGGATTATTATTGATAATTTAAGTTTATATATAAATATAAAACTTTGTTTAATGTTAAGCTTGATTTAATGTAAGGTTGAAAAATACGTTGAGAAGTTTTAAATTCATTTGTCAATTTTGATGCTTGATATTTTGACTAATTAAACGATATATTAATATAAAATTTCATTTATTGTAATGTCAATATTCTCCTTTTTGTCATTACAATACGCATATAATGTCAGTTAAAGAAGAAAACATATCCGTATGTATAATAAAAATCGAGAACAATTGCGCAAAATTATTCGTAACGTAAGAATTTATTGCGATTGTAAAAAACATTCTTTTGATTTGTAGGTGTGTGTGTTCTGTTGCCTAATTGCCTTCTTCTTGCTCTGATCAAATGGAGAGCAAACGAAAAGTAGAAAAATTTTCTTTTAGTCTCTCTCTTTGAATTAAATAAATAATGAAATGAGATGATGTTTTGTTATTTCTTTTTTTGCTCATTAAGCACTTGTTCGTTCTCTAACATGTTGAAAAGTTTAACATTTCATTAGTTAACATTAAACCAAATTTTACATTGATATGTAAACTCCAAATATCAATCTATATAATGTTTATTTGAACATTACAGAGCGATATTTAAATAATTGAGAAAGGTTTGTTTAAGTAAAGTGGTGAAATTCTATAAATTAAAGGAAATATACGTAAAGTTTGTATTTTGTTCATCCGTTTCGTATAAATATGCACCAATGTTAACAAAACAACGGAAATGTCTTGTGACTGAATGATTCAAAGCGTTTTAAAAATCTTATTGACCAAGTAATCGTACTGGGTGTACTTTTTATAGTAAAATAAATAAACGGCTGTAAATGCTGCAAATAACTTAATACTTTTTCTGCTAAAGAATTTAAAGCGAATTCGTTAATTTCCGCCCAATTTTTTAAATAAATATAATAATATAAAATGTAGTTCATTTTTTTCAAATAATTTCATTACTTTATTAAAAAATATATCTCTTAACTTTTAAATAATTAGTTTATTTATTGCGAATATCGCTCTAATTTTAAATGTGCGTTAAGCTCTTAACACACATTTTATAGAAGGGGTAAGTTTACATTACAATACATAATATATGTCCATTCTAAAGGCGCCACGATTACCACTTTCATATATTGGCTTATTTATATTTTACATTGTCTTTAACCCATTTTCTAGCTCTTGCTTACTTCTCGCTTTTACTGTTGTTATTTTTTATTGTGTTTATGTTGTTAGAAGAAAATTTTTGTGAAGATTTTAAACATTGTGCTTTTGGATTATCAAAAATACATATTAAAAAGAAATGAAATCATTGCTTTTTTTGTAACTTTTTATTTACCTATTTACCCCTATTTCTATGCCAGACATTTATCCCTGTTTTTATAAATATTATTATGTACCTTTATATTTTTGGCAGTTTTTAGTTTAAGGCAAACTTTTCATGCAAATTAAATGATAAGAAATTATATTTACATTCTCAAAAAAACTTATCACACTTTTAATGGTTAGAAATGCCTAAATTTTTTCTTAACAACCAGCCCAATATATTGATTCTATAAATTTCATATAAAATCACTACGAAAATGATTAAAAAATCGAATTTGTCGCACACATGCAAAAAATTCGAATATGAAATTTGAACATTAGATTATTGCAAAAATTATCACTAATTAAATGAAAATAAATTTATTTGTATGGTTTAAAAAAAACTAATTAAAGAAAAATCTTAAAATTCCCAGACTTAAATGCATAAGAAAATTTTAACATATATGAAAGAATGTATAAAATAAAATTTTCACTAACCATTAACTTAATTAAACTACAAAAGTGTTAAGTTAATAGATGCACACGTTCAAACGAAATTTGCAGGCACAAAACTTACACAACATTATCAAAACTCTTCTCTTTTTACAAAAACATAACGCAGCCAAAAACAAAATAATTGATCATTTTTTTTCTTCTCATTAAAAAAGAGATGAAAAAAGTAAAAAAAACACTTATTTTTCCTCTCAATAACAACTCTCGCAGATTCAACAAAACAAAATCACAAATAAACCATCGCTTTAAACTAATTTTGACGATTTTGCGCAAGCGGGGCCTTTTTCATTTTCTGTAGAGATTTATTCATTTATTTAGTGAGACGCATTTTTTAATTTCTTTGCATTTCTTATATGAAATTTTTTATAAAACAAAACAGAAAGCACATTCAATTATATTTCAGGTAAATATATCGCTTTTATTAAATAATACACACACATTTATGGATGCGCATTTATTCCATTTTACATATATTTTCTTAAACTTTTATTTTCTTTCATTTTATGTACTTTTTTTAACACATTTTTGTGCGAAAAAAAAATAGAACTATTTGCGTATAAAACTGAACTTCTCTTATTTAAGAAAGGCTTTTTCTGCTTTACGAATGATTTTGTGCAATTTTATTTGCCTTTTATTATAAATATGTATTAGTTTTTTTATTCAATTTTCTTTTGCTTTATATTTACGATCGGATATCACACAAGCCACGACTATTCACATGAACTGCTTTAATTGAACTGTCGATAGCAGTGTGGGGTATTTAACTCAAAAGGTGTTTCTCTTAATTACCTCAAGGAATTTCCTTAAAATATCATTGTATCATATACTAATGAGTAACAGAGAGGGATGGACATATATTATGTATTGTAATGTAAACTTACCCCTTCTATAAAATGTGTATTAAGAGCTTAACGCACATTTAAAATTAGAGCGATATTCGCAATAAATAAACAAATTATTTAAAAGTTAAGAGATATATTTTTTAATAAAGTAATGAAATTATTTGAAAAAAATGAACTACATTTTATATTATAATATCGATGAAATTATTTATTTAAAAAATTGGGCGGAAATTAACGAATTCGCTCTAAATTCTTTAGCAGAAAAAGTATTACGTTATTTTTGGATTTTGAACAATTTTACAAACACATTTTCTATATAAAGCACATCCATTACGAATATTTAGGTATTAGTAGGATTATTATTGATAATTTAAGTTTATATATAAATATAAAACTTTGTTTAATGTTAAGCTTGATTTAATGTAAGGTTGAAAAATACGTTGAGAAGTTTTAAATTCATTTGTCAATTTTGATGCTTGATATTTTGACTAATTAAACGATATATTAATATAAAATTTCATTTATTGTAATGTCAATATTCTCCTTTTTGTATTACAATACGCATATAATGTCAGTTAAAGAAGAAAACATATCCGTATGTATAATAAAAATCGAGAACAATTGCGCAAAATTATTCGTAACGTAAGAATTTATTGCGATTGTAAAAAACATTCTTTTGATTTGTCACTGTTGCCTAATTGCCTTCTTCTTGCTCTGATCAAATGGAGAGCAAACGAAAAGTAGAAAAATTTTCTTTTAGTCTCTCTCTTTACAAATAAAGAATGTTTTTTAGATGATAAATTGTTATTTCTTTAATTGTTAAGCACTTGTTCGTTTTATATACATATTTAACATTTCTTAGTTAACTGACATTATATGATATGTAATCCAAAAAGGATAATATTGAACATTACAGAGCGATATTTAAATAATTGAGAAAGGTTTGTTTAAGTAAAGTGGTGAAATTCTATAAAAAAGGAAATATACGTAAAGTTTGTATTTTGTTCATCCGTTTCGTATAAATAACCAATGTTAACAAAACAACGGAAATGTCTTGTGACTGAATGATTCAAAGCGTTTTAAAAATCTTATTGACCAAGTAATCGTACTGGGTGTACTTTTTATAGTAAAATAAATAAACGGCTGTAAATGCTGCAAATAACGTAATACTTTTTCTGCTAAAGAATTTAGAGCGAATTCGTTAATTTCCGCCCAATTTTTTAAATAAATAATTTCATCGATATTATAATATAAAATGTAGTTCATTTTTTTCAAATAATTTCATTACTTTATTAAAAAATATATCTCTTAACTTTTAAATAATTTGTTTATTTATTGCGAATATCGCTCTAATTTTAAATGTGCGTTAAGCTCTTAATACACATTTTATAGAAGGGGTAAGTTTACATTACAATACATAATATATGTCCATCCCTCTCTGTTACTCATTAGTATATGATACAATGATATTTTAAGGAAATTCCTTGAGGTAATTAAGAGAAACACCTTTTGAGTTAAATACCCCACACTGCTATCGACAGTTCAATTAAAGCAGTTCATATGAATAGTCGTGGCTTGTGTGATATCCGATCGTAAATATAAAGCAAAAGAAAATTGAATAAAAAAACTAATACATATTTATAATAAAAGGCAAATAAAATTGCACAAAATCATTCGTAAAGCAGAAAAAGCCTTTCTTAAATAAGAGAAATTCAGTTTTATACGCAAATAGTTCTATTTTTTTTTCGCACAAAAATGTGTTAAAAAAAGTACATAAAATGAAAGAAAATAAAAGTTTAAGAAAATATATGTAAAATGGAATAAATGCGCATCCATAAATGTGTGTGTATTATTTAATAAAAGCGATATATTTACCTGAAATATAATTGAATGTGCTTTCTGTTTTGTTTTATAAAAAATTTCATATAAGAAATGCAAAGAAATTAAAAAATGCGTCTCACTAAATAAATGAATAAATCTCTACAGAAAATGAAAAAGGCCCCGCTTGCGCAAAATCGTCAAAATTAGTTTAAAGCGATGGTTTATTTGTGATTTTGTTTTGTTGAATCTGCGAGAGTTGTTATTGAGAGGAAAAATAAGTGTTTTTTTTTACTTTTTTCATCTCTTTTTTAATGAGAAGAAAAAAAATGATCAATTATTTTGTTTTTGGCTGCGTTATGTTTTTGTAAAAAGAGAAGAGTTTTGATATTGTTGTGTAAGTTATATGCCTGCGAATTTCGTTTGAACGTGTGCATCTATTAACTTAACACTTTTGTAGTTTAATTAAGTTAATGGTAAGTGAAAATTTTATTTTATACATTCTTTCATATATGTTAAAAATTTTCTTATGCATTTAAGTCTGGGAATTGTAAGATTTTTCTTTAATTAGTTTTTTTTAAACCATACAAATAAATTTATTTTCATTTAATTAGTGATAATTTTTGCAATAATCTAATGTTCAAATTTCATATTCGAATTTTTTGCATGTGTGCGACAAATTCGATTTTTTAATCATTTTCGTAGTGATTTTATATGAAATTTATAGAATCAATATATTGGGCTGGTTGTTAAGAAAAAATTTAGGCATTTCTAACCATTAAAAGTGTGATAAGTTTTTTTGAGAATGTAAATATAATTTCTTATCATTTAATTTGCATGAAAAGTTTGCCTTAAACTAAAAACTGCCAAAAATATAAAGGTACATAATAATATTTATAAAAACAGGGATAAATGTCTGGCATAGAAATAGGGGTAAATAGGTAAATAAAAAGTTACAAAAAAAGCAATGATTTCATTTCTTTTTAATATGTATTTTTGATAATCCAAAAGCACAATGTTTAAAATCTTCACAAAAATTTTCTTCTAACAACATAAACACAATAAAAAATAACAACAGTAAAAGCGAGAAGTAAGCAAGAGCTAGAAAATGGGTTAAAGACAATGTAAAATATAAATAAGCCAATATATGAAAGTGGTAATCGTGGCGCCTTTAGAATGGACATATATTATGTATTGTAATGTAAACTTACCCCTTCTATAAAATGTGTGTTAAGAGCTTAACGCACATTTAAAATTAGAGCGATATTCGCAATAAATAAACAAATTATTTAAAAGTTAAGAGATATATTTTTTAATAAAGTAATGAAATTATTTGAAAAAAATGAACTACATTTTATATATATTTATTTATTTAAAAAATTGGGCGGAAATTAACGAATTCGCTTTAAATTCTTTAGCAGAAAAAGTATTAAGTTATTTGCAGCATTTACAGCCGTTTATTTATTTTACTATAAAAAGTACACCCAGTACGATTACTTGGTCAATAAGATTTTTAAAACGCTTTGAATCATTCAGTCACAAGACATTTCCGTTGTTTTGTTAACATTGGTGCATATTTATACGAAACGGATGAACAAAATACAAACTTTACGTATATTTCCTTTAATTTATAGAATTTCACCACTTTACTTAAACAAACCTTTCTCAATTATTTAAATATCGCTCTGTAATGTTCAAATAAACATTATATAGATTGATATTTGGAGTTTACATATCAATGTAAAATTTGGTTTAATGTTAACTAATGAAATGTTAAACTTTTCAACATGTTAGAGAACGAACAAGTGCTTAATGAGCAAAAAAAGAAATAACAAAACATCATCTCATTTCATTATTTATTTAATTCAAAGAGAGAGACTAAAAGAAAATTTTTCTACTTTTCGTTTGCTCTCCATTTGATCAGAGCAAGAAGAAGGCAATTAGGCAACAGAACACACACACCTACAAATCAAAAGAATGTTTTTTACAATCGCAATAAATTCTTACGTTACGAATAATTTTGCGCAATTGTTCTCGCTTTTTATTATACATACGGATATGTTTTCTTCTTTAACTGACATTATATGCGTATTGTAATGACAAAAAGGAGAATATTGACATTACAATAAATGAAATTTTATATTAATATATCGTTTAATTAGTCAAAATATCAAGCATCAAAATTGACAAATGAATTTAAAACTTCTCAACGTATTTTTCAACCTTACATTAAATCAAGCTTAACATTAAACAAAGTTTTATATTTATATATAAACTTAAATTATCAATAATAATCCTACTAATACCTAAATATTCGTAATGGATGTGCTTTATATAGAAAATGTGTTTGTAAAATTGTTCAAAATCCAAAAATAACGTAATACTTTTTCTGCTAAAGAATTTAGAGCGAATTCGTTAATTTCCGCCCAATTTTTTAAATAAATAATTTCATCGATATTATAATATAAAATGTAGTTCATTTTTTTCAAATAATTTCATTACTTTATTAAAAAATATATCTCTTAACTTTTAAATAATTTGTTTATTTATTGCGAATATCGCTCTAATTTTAAATGTGCGTTAAGCTCTTAATACACATTTTATAGAAGGGGTAAGTTTACATTACAATACATAATATATGTCCATCCCTCTCTGTTACTCATTAGTATATGATACAATGATATTTTAAGGAAATTCCTTGAGGTAATTAAGAGAAACACCTTTTGAGTTAAATACCCCACACTGCTATCGACAGTTCAATTAAAGCAGTTCATGTGAATAGTCGTGGCTTGTGTGATATCCGATCGTAAATATAAAGCAAAAGAAAATTGAATAAAAAAACTAATACATATTTATAATAAAAGGCAAATAAAATTGCACAAAATCATTCGTAAAGCAGAAAAAGCCTTTCTTAAATAAGAGAAGTTCAGTTTTATACGCAAATAGTTCTATTTTTTTTTCGCACAAAAATGTGTTAAAAAAAGTACATAAAATGAAAGAAAATAAAAGTTTAAGAAAATATATGTAAAATGGAATAAATGCGCATCCATAAATGTGTGTGTATTATTTAATAAAAGCGATATATTTACCTGAAATATAATTGAATGTGCTTTCTGTTTTGTTTTATAAAAAATTTCATATAAGAAATGCAAAGAAATTAAAAAATGCGTCTCACTAAATAAATGAATAAATCTCTACAGAAAATGAAAAAGGCCCCGCTTGCGCAAAATCGTCAAAATTAGTTTAAAGCGATGGTTTATTTGTGATTTTGTTTTGTTGAATCTGCGAGAGTTGTTATTGAGAGGAAAAATAAGTGTTTTTTTTACTTTTTTCATCTCTTTTTTAATGAGAAGAAAAAAAATGATCAATTATTTTGTTTTTGGCTGCGTTATGTTTTTGTAAAAAGAGAAGAGTTTTGATATTGTTGTGTAAGTTTTGTGCCTGCAAATTTCGTTTGAACGTGTGCATCTATTAACTTAACACTTTTGTAGTTTAATTAAGTTAATGGTTAGTGAAAATTTTATTTTATACATTCTTTCATATATGTTAAAAATTTTCTTATGCATTTAAGTCTGGGAATTTTAAGATTTTTCTTTAATTAGTTTTTTTTAAACCATACAAATAAATTTATTTTCATTTAATTAGTGATAATTTTTGCAATAATCTAATGTTCAAATTTCATATTCGAATTTTTTGCATGTGTGCGACAAATTCGATTTTTTAATCATTTTCGTAGTGATTTTATATGAAATTTATAGAATCAATATATTGGGCTGGTTGTTAAGAAAAAATTTAGGCATTTCTAACCATTAAAAGTGTGATAAGTTTTTTTGAGAATGTAAATATAATTTCTTATCATTTAATTTGCATGAAAAGTTTGCCTTAAACTAAAAACTGCCAAAAATATAAAGGTACATAATAATATTTATAAAAACAGGGATAAATGTCTGGCATAGAAATAGGGGTAAATAGGTAAATAAAAAGTTACAAAAAAAGCAATGATTTCATTTCTTTTTAATATGTATTTTTGATAATCCAAAAGCACAATGTTTAAAATCTTCACAAAAATTTTCTTCTAACAACATAAACACAATAAAAAATAACAACAGTAAAAGCGAGAAGTAAGCAAGAGCTAGAAAATGGGTTAAAGCCAATATATGAAAGTGGTAATCGTGGCGCCATTAGAATGGACATATATTATGTATTGTAATGTAAACTTACCCCTTCTATAAAATGTGTGTTAAGAGCTTAACGCACATTTAAAATTAGAGCGATATTCGCAATAAATAAACAAATTACTTAAAAGTTAAGAGATATATTTTTTAATAAAGTAATGAAATTATTTGAAAAAAATGAACTACATTTTATATTATAATATCGATGAAATTATTTATTTAAAAAATTGGGCGAAAATTAACGAATTCGCTTTAAATTCTTTAGCAGAAAAAGTATTAAGTTATTTGCAGCATTTACAGCCGTTTATTTATTTTACTATAAAAAGTACACCCAGTACGATTACTTGGTCAATAAGATTTTTAAAACGCTTTGAATCATTCAGTCACAAGACATTTCCGTTGTTTTGTTAACATTGGTGCATATTTATACGAAACGGATGAACAAAATACAAACTTTACGTATATTTCCTTTAATTTATAGAATTTCACCACTTTACTTAAACAAACCTTTCTCAATTATTTAAATATCGCTCTGTAATGTTCAAATAAACATTATATAGATTGATATTTGGAGTTTACATATCAATGTAAAATTTGGTTTAATGTTAACTAATGAAATGTTAAACTTTTCAACATGTTAGAGAACGAACAAGTGCTTAAAGAGCAAAAAAAGAAATAACAAAACATCATCTCATTTCATTATTTATTTAATTCAAAGAGAGAGACTAAAAGAAAATTTTTCTACTTTTCGTTTGCTCTCCATTTGATCAGAGCAAGAAGAAGGCAATTAGGCAACAGAACACACACACCTACAAATCAAAAGAATGTTTTTTACAATCGCAATAAATTCTTACGTTACGAATAATTTTGCGCAATTGTTCTCGCTTTTTATTATACATACGGATATGTTTTCTTCTTTAACTGACATTATATGCGTATTGTAATGACAAAAAGGAGAATATTGACATTACAATAAATGAAATTTTATATTAATATATCGTTTAATTAGTCAAAATATCAAGCATCAAAATTGACAAATGAATTTAAAACTTCTCAACGTATTTTTCAACCTTACATTAAATCAAGCTTAACATTAAACAAAGTTTTATATTTATATATAAACTTAAATTATCAATAATAATCCTACTAATACCTAAATATTCGTAATGGATGTGCTTTATATAGAAAATGTGTTTGTAAAATTGTTCAAAATCCAAAAATAACGTAATACTTTTTCTGCTAAAGAATTTAGAGCGAATTCGTTAATTTCCGCCCAATTTTTTAAATAAATAATTTCATCGATATTATAATATAAAATGTAGTTCATTTTTTTCAAATAATTTCATTACTTTATTAAAAAATATATCTCTTAACTTTTAAATAATTTGTTTATTTATTGCGAATATCGCTCTAATTTTAAATGTGCGTTAAGCTCTTAATACACATTTTATAGAAGGGGTAAGTTTACATTACAATACATAATATATGTCCATCCCTCTCTGTTACTCATTAGTATATGATACAATGATATTTTAAGGAAATTCCTTGAGGTAATTAAGAGAAACACCTTTTGAGTTAAATACCCCACACTGCTATCGACAGTTCAATTAAAGCAGTTCATGTGAATAGTCGTGGCGTGTGTGATATCCGATCGTAAATATAAAGCAAAAGAAAATTGAATAAAAAAACTAATACATATTTATAATAAAAGGCAAATAAAATTGCACAAAATCATTCGTAAAGCAGAAAAAGCCTTTCTTAAATAAGAGAAGTTCAGTTTTATACGCAAATAGTTCTATTTTTTTTCGCACAAAAATGTGTTAAAAAAAGTATATAAAATGAAAGAAAATAAAAGTTTAAGAAAATATATGTAAAATGGAATAAATGCGCATCCATAAATGTGTGTGTATTATTTAATAAAAGCGATATATTTACCTGAAATATAATTGAATGTGCTTTCTGTTTTGTTTTATAAAAAATTTCATATAAGAAATGCAAAGAAATTAAAAAATGCGTCTCACTAAATAAATGAATAAATCTCTACAGAAAATGAAAAAGGCCCCGCTTGCGCAAAATCGTCAAAATTAGTTTAAAGCGATGGTTTATTTGTGATTTTGTTTTGTTGAATCTGCGAGAGTTGTTATTGAGAGGAAAAATAAGTGTTTTTTTTACTTTTTTCATCTCTTTTTTAATGAGAAGAAAAAAAATGATCAATTATTTTGTTTTTGGCTGCGTTATGTTTTTGTAAAAAGAGAAGAGTTTTGATATTGTTGTGTAAGTTTTGTGCCTGCAAATTTCGTTTGAACGTGTGCATCTATTAACTTAACACTTTTGTAGTTTAATTAAGTTAATGGTTAGTGAAAATTTTATTTTATACATTCTTTCATATATGTTAAAAATTTTCTTATGCATTTAAGTCTGGGAATTTTAAGATTTTTCTTTAATTAGTTTTTTTTAAACCATACAAATAAATTTATTTTCATTTAATTAGTGATAATTTTTGCAATAATCTAATGTTCAAATTTCATATTCGAATTTTTTGCATGTGTGCGACAAATTCGATTTTTTAATCATTTTCGTAGTGATTTTATATGAAATTTATAGAATCAATATATTGGGCTGGTTGTTAAGAAAAAATTTAGGCATTTCTAACCATTAAAAGTGTGATAAGTTTTTTTGAGAATGTAAATATAATTTCTTATCATTTAATTTGCATGAAAAGTTTGCCTTAAACTAAAAACTGCCAAAAATATAAAGGTACATAATAATATTTATAAAAACAGGGATAAATGTCTGGCATAGAAATAGGGGTAAATAGGTAAATAAAAAGTTACAAAAAAAGCAATGATTTCATTTCTTTTTAATATGTATTTTTGATAATCCAAAAGCACAATGTTTAAAATCTTCACAAAAATTTTCTTCTAACAACATAAACACAATAAAAAATAACAACAGTAAAAGCGAGAAGTAAGCAAGAGCTAGAAAATGGGTTAAAGACAATGTAAAATATAAATAAGCCAATATATGAAAGTGGTAATCGTGGCGCCTTTAGAATGGACATATATTATGTATTGTAATGTAAACTTACCCCTTCTATAAAATGTGTGTTAAGAGCTTAACGCACATTTAAAATTAGAGCGATATTCGCAATAAATAAACTAATTATTTAAAAGTTAAGAGATATATTTTTTAATAAAGTAATGAAATTATTTGAAAAAAATGAACTACATTTTATATTATTTATTTAAAAAATTGGGCGGAAATTAACGAATTCGCTTTAAATTCTTTAGCAGAAAAAGTATTAAGTTATTTGCAGCATTTACAGCCGTTTATTTATTTTACTATAAAAAGTACACCCAGTACGATTACTTGGTCAATAAGATTTTTAAAACGCTTTGAATCATTCAGTCACAAGACATTTCCGTTGTTTTGTTAACATTGGTGCATATTTATACGAAACGGATGAACAAAATACAAACTTTACGTATATTTCCTTTAATTTATAGAATTTCACCACTTTACTTAAACAAACCTTTCTCAATTATTTAAATATCGCTCTGTAATGTTCAAATAAACATTATATAGATTGATATTTGGAGTTTACATATCAATGTAAAATTTGGTTTAATGTTAACTAATGAAATGTTAAACTTTTCAACATGTTAGAGAACGAACAAGTGCTTAAAGAGCAAAAAAAGAAATAACAAAACATCATCTCATTTCATTATTTATTTAATTCAAAGAGAGAGACTAAAAGAAAATTTTTCTACTTTTCGTTTGCTCTCCATTTGATCAGAGCAAGAAGAAGGCAATTAGACAACGGAACACACACATACACATTGCACCTACAAATCAAAAGAATGTTTTTTACAATCGCAATAAATTCTTACGTTACGAATAATTTTGCGCAATTGTTCTCGCTTTTTATTATACATACGGATATGTTTTCTTCTTTAACTGACATTATATGCGTATTGTAATGACAAAAAGGAGAATATTGACATTACAATAAATGAAATTTTATATTAATATATCGTTTAATTAGTCAAAATATCAAGCATCAAAATTGACAAATGAATTTAAAACTTCTCAACGTATTTTTCAACCTTACATTAAATCAAGCTTAACATTAAACAAAGTTTTATATTTATATATAAACTTAAATTATCAATAATAATCCTACTAATACCTAAATATTCGTAATGGATGTGCTTTATATAGAAAATGTGTTTGTAAAATTGTTCAAAATCCAAAAATAACGTAATACTTTTTCTGCTAAAGAATTTAGAGCGAATTCGTTAATTTCCGCCCAATTTTTTAAATAAATAATTTCATCGATATTATAATATAAAATGTAGTTCATTTTTTTCAAATAATTTCATTACTTTATTAAAAAATATATCTCTTAACTTTTAAATAATTTGTTTATTTATTGCGAATATCGCTCTAATTTTAAATGTGCGTTAAGCTCTTAATACACATTTTATAGAAGGGGTAAGTTTACATTACAATACATAATATATGTCCATCCCTCTCTGTTACTCATTAGTATATGATACAATGATATTTTAAGGAAATTCCTTGAGGTAATTAAGAGAAACACCTTTTGAGTTAAATACCCCACACTGCTATCGACAGTTCAATTAAAGCAGTTCATGTGAATAGTCGTGGCTTGTGTGATATCCGATCGTAAATATAAAGCAAAAGAAAATTGAATAAAAAAACTAATACATATTTATAATAAAAGGCAAATAAAATTGCACAAAATCATTCGTAAAGCAGAAAAAGCCTTTCTTAAATAAGAGAAGTTCAGTTTTATACGCAAATAGTTCTATTTTTTTTTCGCACAAAAATGTGTTAAAAAAAGTACATAAAATGAAAGAAAATAAAAGTTTAAGAAAATATATGTAAAATGGAATAAATGCGCATCCATAAATGTGTGTGTATTATTTAATAAAAGCGATATATTTACCTGAAATATAATTGAATGTGCTTTCTGTTTTGTTTTATAAAAAATTTCATATAAGAAATGCAAAGAAATTAAAAAATGCGTCTCACTAAATAAATGAATAAATCTCTACAGAAAATGAAAAAGGCCCCGCTTGCGCAAAATCGTCAAAATTAGTTTAAAGCGATGGTTTATTTGTGATTTTGTTTTGTTGAATCTGCGAGAGTTGTTATTGAGAGGAAAAATAAGTGTTTTTTTTGCTTTTTTCATCTCTTTTTTAATGAGAAAAAAAAAAATGATCAATTATTTTGTTTTTGGCTGCGTTATGTTTTTGTAAAAAGAGAAGAGTTTTGATATTGTTGTGTAAGTTTTGTGCCTGCGAATTTCGTTTGAACGTGTGCATCTATTAACTTAACACTTTTGTAGTTTAATTAAGTTAATGGTAAGTGAAAATTTTATTTTATACATTCTTTATATATGTTAAAAATTTTCTTATGCATTTAAGTCTGGGAATTTTAAGATTTTTCTTTAATTAGTTTTTTTTAAACCATACAAATAAATTTATTTTCATTTAATTAGTGATAATTTTTGCAATAATCTAATGTTCAAATTTAATTGCATAATTTCATATTCGAATTTTTTGCATGTGTGCGACAAATTCGATTTTTTAATCATTTTCGTAGTGATTTTATATGAAATTTATAGAATCAATATATTGGGCTGGTTGTTAAGAAAAAATTTAGGCATTTCTAACCATTAAAAGTGTGATAAGTTTTTTTGAGAATGTAAATATAATTTCTTATCATTTAATTTGCATGAAAAGTTTGCCTTAAACTAAAAACTGCCAAAAATATAAAGGTACATAATAATATTTATAAAAACAGGGATAAATGTCTGGCATAGAAATAGGGGTAAATAGGTAAATAAAAAGTTACAAAAAAAGCAATGATTTCATTTCTTTTTAATATGTATTTTTGATAATCCAAAAGCACAATGTTTAAAATCTTCACAAAAATTTTCTTCCAACAACATAAACACAATAAAAAATAACAACAGTAAAAGCGAGAAGTAAGCAAGAGCTAGAAAATGGGTTAAAGACAATGTAAAATATAAATAAGCCAATATATGAAAGTGGTAATCGTGGCGCCTTTAGAATATTTTACACTCTAAGTCACTTTTATAGTGGAAACTGCAAAAACTTTCATTGTGTTAGTTTCAATATTTTAATAACAATATTTCCAAAATCAATCAATTTTAAAAACGTTTGTTTTTTAACTAATAAAATCGAATTTCTGGGAACTAATTCGTACATTGCGCCTTGTATTTGGAAGTAAAAAGAACTGTAGAGAAATAAAAATGAGAAAAATACAGATTTTAGCGTGATTTGATATATTTTGAAATTTGCATCGTTTTACTAGTTTGAGCAAAGCTAAAACTAATTGTTGATTTTTCTGTTCAATACATAAATTTATCTAAATTTAAGAAAGGCTCAAAGTAAGTAGTCTAGAAGAAGAAGAAGAAGTGGAAGAAAATCATATAAAGTTATATATATTTTGTTATGCTAAAGTGATTAAATTCCTTTTCATTTTATTTCAATTTAAAAAAATCGGCATTTATTTTTAAATGATTTGCCTTAAAAGTTGCATGCAATATATTTGCTCTTCTGTTTTTGTTGTAGGGTAACAATGCTCACTAATAAAGGTGGCACGTTCAAACATATAAAATTCCAGTGATTTTACTTAGCTTTTCGCTTTTGTTTTTTCCTTTTCTTGTTGTTGGTATAGAAGGGGAGTTCATAGAAAATTTAAATCAAAACTTTTTATGAACATGAAATAAAATTAGAAAAATATTCTTTTTTTACTCAGTTTTCATTTTAGTTTTATTTTATTTGTTTTTAGATTATTTGTTCTCTATTCTTTATAAAAAAAAAAAAATTTACTAAAATTGTGAACGTGTCAGAGATGTAAGGACCAAATTGATTTGTCCCGTGTGATTTCTAGCAAAACTTTTCCTTTTTTTTACTTTTTTTTAATCTTTGCTTTATTTAATAGTTTTTTTTTTTTGTGCTTTGTTTTGTTATATTTGTTTTTGTAGTTTTTTGAGTTTTATATGCAAACATTTACCGAAAAAGTTGAGACAGTTATTAAAATATATCTCTACTCTAAGCATAAGGGATAAGTTAAATATAGTATGAAAAGAGAAAGAGAGAGAGAGAGAAAAAGATAAAGAAGGAAAATTTAGAGGAAGCTGATAAAACTCACGTTTCTAGTAAATCTAATTAGTTATTCAACATGCATAAACAAGTTGTTTCTATAGCACAGCTTTGGTAAATTGTTATACAACCTCGGACCCATAGACAGATAGCAGAAAATTTCACACAATAGAAAATCTAATGCCATTTAAATTTTTGGTTTTTTCTTTGTAATTTTTTTTTTATTTTTTATTTTTTTTTTTTTTTGGGATTATTTCCAAACAGTTTTTCTAAGAATTCTTCAACTTATTTTATTATATCTCTCTCTCTCTCTCTCTCTCTCTCTCTTCTGTTTGTCTTTACTTTTATATATAAAAAGATGCATTCATGGTTGTCTTTCTTATTTTGAATCAAAAAACTTATTTGTGCCGTAAAACAGAGACATTCTAAAAATTTTTTAAATTTTCTCTAGATTTATTAAGCAAATTTGACATTTAATAGAGCGAATTGACTTAACAGCTGTTTTAATTGATAGTTTTAGTTGATTTTTTAATTTTAACGATTATTTAAAAAACGTTCATCTAAATCTAAAGATTTATGATTGTTCTTAAAACTAAATTTTATTCTTTATCATTTTGGTAAATATTGAATCAATTCAGAAAATTAATTTCACTGAAATAAAATCTTACCTTAAAATCCTTATAAACTAAATGACCTAAATAGAAAAAAAAAGAGGAAAAACTGAAAAAATCATTTATATAAACAAATTGGCTAAAATTGAATCCATCAAATATGAATAAAATTTATAGGCAAAAAAAAAATACATATTAGAAATTGTTAAGATTTCTTTATGGCATGAATGAATAAAAAAAAAATCCTTTCCTTCGATACATTTTCAATGGCTTTTGTGCTTAACTTACAGAATCTTTTAACAAATTTTCTTCAAAAATTAAACAAAAAGAGACTGTTTTTTAAAAATTGTTATTTACAATAAAACATAATTTGGCAAAATAATTTTATAAATACTTTAGAAATTTTTTGTGAAAAGTTATGCTTTTTATTTGTACACATAAAATATTTTTTTAATCTTTCAAGAATAATCATGCCTTTAATTTTTTTTTTCGTTTACTTTAAGCAATAAATTTATTGATTTTTTGTTTTCATTTGAAATCACTAAAATCAAATTGTCATTAAAATTAAATTCAATAATACGCTAGAAAAGTTTGCAATAAAAAAAATTCTTTTTCGAAATGTCAGGGCCATTACGATCTTTATCACATCTTTACGATCACACACATGCGTACATTTACAGGCACAAACATGTTCACATATACAAATACATTCACACATATACAACTAATAAAGTGAAAACAATATTTAGTTAAATGCGTGCGAGCGAACTTGTGTATATGTGAATTTGTATGTATACTGTGTGCGTGTGTGTATGTGTTTGTATGTTTGCTGGTGCACGTTTCTGTGACTTGAAAGAAATCACGTAAAAAACGGAAAAAACGAAAAACAAAATGCCTAGAATTAGCACAGCCACCTTAAAAAAAGGCAAGAACAAGAACACGAACATGAGCGAGTAGAAGAGCAAAAAAAACGCAAATGGAAAAAAAAGAAACGAGAACAAAACATTTCAAGTGCAATAGCATCGCATAAAAGTTGTTTTTTCCAAAACAAACCAAACATTAAATGATTTCCAGCGGTTACATTTTCTTACTCACATCCACATCCACACACACACACACACATATATATATATGTATATATATATATATTTGCATGTGATGGTATATGAGTCCTTATCTATTCGGCATTCAAAAATATTTAAATAGATCAACGAGACATATAAATATATACATATATATAAGACGCGGCCTATTTTTGTCGTTGTTATAAAAGCAAGCATTCACTTTTTATATACACAAACACTACATTACTTTATATATATATGTATATGTATATGTGCATGTATATATGTAGGAATATTTGTATAAATGTATATATGAATGTATGTATACATTTTGCATTCACCATCATAACAATAATCATTGATGCATGCAAAAGCATCTTTCACTTTTTCATTTTTCCATTACACCATTTTTCCAAATTTTGTTTAGTTTATTTATTTTCACCTCATTTTATATCAAGCCTATGCAGCCTCGGTTTCTCTTTACTTCAAAATAAAAAACAAAACAAAGCAAAGTAAGAAAAAAAATAAATACACAACTTAGGCCAAAAATATATAAATAAGAAATAATGGTATAACGAAAAAAATGAGAAAATTAAATAAAATCTACATTCATACCTTTTACAATTGCAATTTCTAAGAAATTTATTCTTTCATTTTTTTTGGTGTTGCTTCTATTTTGGTTTTGTTTTCTTCTACTAAATAAAAATGTAGTTACTTTTTTAATTAGAGAAAGACACGGAGAAAGTTCTTGGTAAAGTTAGAAAGAGATTTATATAAATATGTAAGAGCGTAAAGTGTATGGGAGATAATTGCTTTGGTATGTGGGCTTCTATAATGATTAAAATGATATTGAAGAACATATATCACACACACAAACACACACGCACACACTATAACTAATTATTAACTATTTTTCTTTTGTTAATAATAAAATTTTCAAGTTGTTGCACACGAATTGACTTTGAATAATTCTCCAAATCGATTTAAACCTTTTTAATCTACCTGTCTTTTTATCTGCCCATGTAAGGTAGTTATTAAGCTCATGAATCACAATTTGTAAAATACATCAATGAAATTTATTATATAGATAACATTTGATCCAAAGACAAATTCTATTGAAAATTGTTAAACTTATAAAATTTTAGCATGCATTCCCCATGTACCATCTTACTCCTAAGTTATATGGTAAAAAATGTTTATAGGTGGCACTTTCCCATATTTTTATTTTGAATATGTATATGAAATATAGTCCAGATCACTTGTGGAAACCATTTTTCATATAAAACCTCACTCTTAAAAAATAATTTATATTTATCTATTTATATGAAATTTACAATTTTACAAATATTTTAACGAAAATTGCCAAGTTATTATATTTTGACATAAATGTGTATATTCAGCAACTTTGATTTTTATGGGTGAATTTTTTGAACCTTCTCTAATGTAAAGAACTCACCAAATCATGAAAAAAATTCTTAACTTGGTTAGCATACTTAAAAGTCAGCCTAGAAAGTTCTTAACGTTTTTTATTTGTTTCTACCTTTCCAGCACGAGATTACATAAGAAAATTGAGTATTCCTATGGAAAAAATTTAAATACAAAATCAATAAATTTAAATCTATTTTTCGAATTTTTCCCACTTTTAACATGGATTTTTTTACACTTATATAAAAGTTAATTATATTATGATTGCAATTAATGTATGAACCATTAAATGAGTGTATTTCATTTCAGAAAAAAAATTGACATAAAAACTAATAGCTTGAATTAAGAATGAGAATGGAGAGATGAAAGGAAAAGCTTTCCCTGCATTTCCATTAAAAAAGAAAAAATTATAATATCAGCATAATTATCTTTTCTCTTTTCTATTTTATGTCAACTAACGAAAATGTAAGCTAAAAAGGATAAGTAAGGAAATAATCAAAAAAAAAAAAAATCAAAAAATGGGAAAAACGGCATAGGAAAAAGTTGGCCAATATTTTGTATAAATTTAACTATTTTTATCTTTCTCTTACTTTCTTACTCCTTTTCTTTTATTCTCTCCCGCTCTCTCTTTGTCTCTTCTCCATGTCCACATAAGTTTTTGTTTTAGTTTGATATTTAAAAAATGGCAACGTAGCATATGAAAATGTCGATTTTGTCAATATGACAAACTGCCGCCTGGAACTACCGTTTGAAATGCTGATAATCCCAGTCTAACCTGTCCATTTTGTTGCTATAATATTTTGATGGTTATGAAATGAACTTGAATTTATCTTTGTTATGGTTGGTGCTTTAGTTGTCATTTTTTTTGGCATTTAAGTGCCTGTCATTTATTCAGTTCGTCTATCGCTATTCATTTTTTTGCTGCCCATCAACT
This sequence comes from Melophagus ovinus, assembly GCA_023089585.1. Lineage (NCBI taxonomy): Eukaryota > Metazoa > Arthropoda > Insecta > Diptera > Hippoboscidae > Melophagus > Melophagus ovinus. Next base: position 2,091,088 of record JAKKIB010000181.1, on the reverse strand, counting down.
CCCAAATAAAATGTGGCCATCAAATGGTTATACAAAATTCCATATATTACCTAATACAATATTTTTATAAGTAGAGGTCGGAGATGCAAAACAAACTAAACGGAGCTAAGTCGAGATCAACTGAATTGAACTGAATTGAGTTAAACTGACCTAAGTTGAACTGAACTAAGTTGAGATGAACTCTAATAAGCTGCACTTGTTTGTTTATCTGTCTATCTGTCTGTTTGTTTCTCTATCTACCAATGAAATAAGTGCTAACTCTTTGCTCACTTAATTTTCCTCTATAAGTTTTTGTTCTTTTTCATCCTTTTACATCGATATGTTTGTCTCCTTGGCATTTGCCTCTGCAATTTTTCCTCTTTTTTTACTTTTACTTGGCATTTCAAAACAAAAAAAAATAAAGAAAGAAAAAATGCCCATGTCAGCAGTTAATGATAATTTCTTTAGTGTGAAAATGTTTATTAGAGCAAAAAAATGAAAACTAAAAAAATAAAAAAAATAAAAAATTGGGAAAAGGAAATAAAACGAATAATGCAAAAGGTGTTGGATTTTTATAATTTATTATACTTAAGTGGGAAGTTAAAAGTGTAGATTTACTTATTATTCAAAGATTACTCATTTTAATCTATATTATTTATAGTTATAATAAATATAATTACAAATATAAGAATATTAAATTGCTATACAATTATTAAATAAACTATTTTTGTTGCCAATTTCGTGATAATTATGTTGGATAATTTAATTAATTAATTTTGAAATTATTAATCCTGGTAATAATTTGTTTCATTAAAATCTCTTTAGCAAGAAGAAGAAGAAGAAGTAGAAAATTAAAAGCAAAAAGAAATTAAATTCTCTAATAGAAAGCCTCTTGAATAGGTAGCTGAGATTAAATCTAATTGCTTCCTTATTTACTTACTCCGATTTTATTTTTTCTTTTAAAGCAATAACAATGAAAATAAATAGAAGTAGAAAAAGTGATACGAAACCATTTAGAAATGGATAGAAATTGTAGCAAAAAAAATAGCACAAAAATGACAGGAATAACTGTAATCTGAACTTATAATGGCAAATTGAGTCCTTTTCACAAAAAAAAGGAGAAAAAAATTAAAAAATTAAATTTGATTTTCTTCAATTGTCTTTGCCTTTCAATTAGGGATTTCTTAGAGCATTTCTGGCCTAAAATCCTTCAACTTTCATATGCTTTGCTTTATTACATTGGTCTTAAGGTTATGATTTTAAGGATTGCCTCGAAATCCATAGGCAATGTTATTTGATTCATACTACTAGATTTGCGGCACTAAGAATGGCGTGTTTTTCATTGGGAAATAACTTAGAGACAAACGCTTGCGAATTAAAACTTTTGAGTTCGTAACTCAGGACCTTGATGTAGTCAAATTAAAGAGGGTTCGATTATTTTTGATTGATCTATGATATAACATATAAGTCAAATTAGTCAAATCTAGAGATCTTAGTTCATAGGTTTTTGTATCTCCAAAAAGGCAACACGTCCTATACGTAAAACAAGAGGAAAAATTGGCTTCCCAACTATTCCCAATATGTACCTAAACAGTCCAAAAATATGCTCATTTGGGGACGTCATTTAATCCTTCATCTTTAAGAATTGAGCCAACAATTTTCGTTAGATGCAACCACTAAACATTTTACTATTTACTTTGCGTATATCAAACACTCAGTTGGTGTTGCGTATCCAAGATTTGACTCCAGTCAAAAAAAATCTTTTTACTTGTTATGTTGTAAGAGACTAAATTCATTAAACTGTACTTGATTGATGATTATCATTGATTAACGGAAATTGAATGCTGTAAAGCTTATGTTGCATTGAATTCATAATGGCCCATCATTCATCATCAAATCAATTTCACAATAGATTGTTTATGTACATGAATGTTGACAACTATTAAAAACTTTTAATGACCAATGACAATTTGAACTAAATTACATATTTATTCAATATTCAATTAGCCAACTAAAAATATACTTCATGTATGATAATTCATTTCAGTTTATTTTAAACTGAAAGGTAATTTAATTTTTTATACTTAATATACCCTACACTACTTGTGGTACTGGGTAGCATAAGTTTGTGCTAATGTCTGTAACACCCAAAAGGAGATGAATTAGATCTATCTTATATTATACCAATCACTTACATAAAGTACATCGGTCCGTCTGTCAATTTTTTATCCAGCTAGAGGTCGCTATTTTCGAGACATTTTATTGAACTTTGGTACATAGGTGCGTTTAGGCCCATAGACAAAGCCTATTGAAAATGGTTAAAAGCGAATATTTTTTACGTCCAAGCCCCTTCTTCAATTTTGAATCTATTTTAGGGAAAATAGGCACTGCCTTGTGTTTTGATATATTTGGTCCATTTGTATTTAGTTTTAAACTTTTTTCTTTTTTATACAAATAAACATAAAAAATTTTTTTTAATTTTGTAATTCATTTATTTGTTTTTTCAGTAAATTTAGAAAAAATTTTGTAGGTTATTTAAAAGTCGTCCCCAATTGACTATAAAGTTCTTACTTATTTATTTTTATTATTTTAAATAATTTTTCTTCGTTTATGCCTCTAAAATTTTTTCATCAATTATTGTTAATTGTCTGGCCAGTGTAAGTTTGACCAGTAGTTACAGAAAATTGTTTTGCTTTTACCTTTTTTCAATTATCTACCTATTTACCTTTACTCTACCCTTTTTTTCTTATTTCTGGCAATAATAAACATTTCCATTATATTTTGTCTGGTATGAAATTATTATCAACATCAACGACATTACAGAGATGGCCTATCAAACATATTTTCTTAATAAATGAAAAAAGATGGAAATGAATGAAATAAAGAAAATGGAAAAAAGAATGTAAACTTTGTGTGAAGGCTCTATAAAAGGGCCAAGATAGGACAACTCTGTAATGTCTATAAAACACAAACCGTGATGCAATTTTCTAAAGGAAATTGTGAAATATTTTTGTATATTTTTTTTTTTTTGTTGCTTGTATTTGTTTGCATTTAATAAACACTCCTTGAAAACAAGAGTCAACAGAATATTGAAAAAAAGGTGTTTTAGAAGAATCCCTCTGGGCGTTATTTTATTGCTAATAAATTTATTTGTTGTGAAATCTGTGTTTAAATGAAAGCAAAAAGAAAAACAAAACAACAACTAAAAAAAAAGAGAAGAAAATTATTGAAAAGGGGAGAAAAGTAAAAGCATAAAATGAATATAATGAAAGGTAAAATCAGAAAAAAAGAGCAAAAATTATTAATGGTCATGATAATTATAAAAGTTGTACATACCATACCATACCAACAAATATCTCTTCATATTTTCTATCAATTGAAAATTAATTCGATTAAAAAGTCATTAAAGGGAATTTTTAAGCTTTCAATAAAATATCTAAATAATAATAATTTAACATTAGATGATCCTTTGTATCATATACATATACTTACATATCATAATTAGCTATATATAGCCTGTTTGATTCTTCTTCTCCTTTTTTTTTTCAATTATCTCATCTCAAGGCTAAAATTGTGGTAAGACGATGCAAATTTAACTTAAATATTTTTTGACGAGTTATCTTTAATAAATGCAAACATAGCAATAATGATGGGGTTAGTTACCTTAGTTAGGATTTTTAAAATTCTTAAAGTTTAAGTGCAAGCGTTTTTAGTTAAAAATATTTAACAATCCAAAAAATATATTATCTTGTACATACAAATTTTTTGAACTAAATTTTTCACCATTCTTGAAGTAGATTTATTTGTGATGAAAAAAAAGTTATATTTATTTGTATTTGTAGTCATTGCATTGTAGTCATTTTGAGATAAGAAACGCCACTTTAACCCATTTCGAGATACTTAAAGTCATTTTAAGGCACTTAAAGTTACGTCACTTCATTTCGCAGCATTTAAAGTCATTTTAACTCATTTCGAAACTGTTGAAGTCATTTTAAGTCATTTTGACATATTTAAATTAATTTATACTCATTTTGAGATTAAAGTTATTTCAATTCACTTTGAGATAATTAAAGTAATTTAGACTCTCTTTGTGATATTTAAAGTTATTGCAACTGATTTTGATTTTTGAATTCATTTCAAAGCATTAACTTGCTTAAATGTATCGCATTAAAATTAAACCATTTAAAATACCACTAATATGCTTAAAAGCATTTTAAACTATATAAAATTTCAATTCAATATTTACAAACAAACCATAAGTTTTTATTAGAAAAACAGTTTTTCTATAAAAATATTTGAATAAGTAGCGTATTAAATTTATGAAGATTCTTTGCATTTTTTGAAATAAGTAACATAAGTCACAGTAGAAATATTTTACTTTAAAACTCTTAAAATTATAAATTTTTTTTTTCTTAAATTTTGTTAAATTCTATATTGTTGAAGATTTAAATAGAAAAAGGTGTCAACACAATTTATTTCAACTTTAGAGGCCATTTATAAAATGAAAGTTACTTGTTTTTTCTGTTATAAGTTGAGCTTTTAATTAATGAGTTAGTTAAATTTTAAGTTTAAGATTCAGGATTGCTGCATTATCAACACAATTATAAGAAATTTTTCTCTATAATAATAATAATAATTTTTCCAAGGACGATTTATTTATTGATATGAAATGAGTTGATTTTTTATTATAAGAAATCACTCCAAAAACCTTGTGGCCATATGCTCTTTCAGTCACTTTGTTTTTTTATTTTTATTTTTGAAATATAATTTGAGGAAGTTTAGAAACATAATTGACTTGAAAAAGAAAATTATAAAGAAGAAAGGCTTTAATACAGTTTTATTTCACAAAGAAAAAGTAAAGTTAAAGTAAAATTAATTTTATAAATTTCGAGTGCAAATGAAGTGTGACAACATTGGCATATAAACACTTCAAAGGATATTTTTATTTATTTTTATAATTTTCAGATTTTGATATTGTACTTCTTTTTTGGCTTTTTCTTTTCTTTCCGTTCAATTCCCTTTCTGTCGTAATACTGTAAAGTATTTAATAGTCGTTGCCTTTTTGGCATCCAATTGGAACGCCCTTCATTTAAAAAAGTTAAAAACAAAAAAAACAAGAAAAAAAATATGCAGTATTTATAGATTTTTCAAGTTGAGTTAAGGTTCAATAAATTCAAAGAAACTATTTCAATTTTTTTTGACATATTTTTTCACTTAACGTATTTAAAGTCAATATTCCTGCGGTAAATTTATTGAACTATTTTTCCTATTTATTTTCTATTTAGCAAATATACGCTTCATCATTTCAATTGGATTTTACTGCTTAACTAAATTGAGTGCAATCAAACTCAAAATATAAATACATAATATATATGCGTATGTGTGTGTGTATGTGTGTGTGTGTGTGTGTATTGGTGGGTGTATATATTTACTAAATATAACTATAAAAACAAACAAAAAAATTTAATAAACACAACCCACATAACACCTAAACCCTTATACCGATAAATCTCAAAATAAAAAAAGAAAAACTAGATAAATATAACTAAAAAATGTGAATAAATGTTTATACAGAAGCTTAAGCTAGTAGCAGTTTAAAAAACAAATAGTAATAATAATAACATGCAACATTTATGAATAGATTTATAAAGTCAAAACGTTTGCAGGGCCTTGAAAAAGAAAGATCAAAATCAAATCGTATATTTGTTCTAATATTTATCTGTCCTGACTACATTTATGTTTCTAGTTACCTTCTAATGAAATATTAACTTCGAATTTGCCAGGAGTATTGGCCTTTCCTATATGCAGATTGCTATTGAAAATGAATCAATTGACTCCAAACCGAAAACTCAGCGTGGCTTTCAAACTAAAAGCAACTTCACTTTTTTTAAAGCAAAACTTTGAGAGTTTTTCATTGTGGTTAAAACTAAAGAATTGCTCATAATAAGTAGATTTTTTTTATATTTATTTCCGTGATGGCATTAACTAAAATTTGCAAGAAAAATTTTGATCTTGTCTTTAAAGTAATTAGAAATGCCTCATTGTGGGGCCCTAAAATTTCCAAGCGTTTTAAATTGAATTATCTTAAGGGTTTTTATTTCAAATTTTTTAAATTCCTATAAGGCTTTTTTCTTGTATATACATATATATATATATATATGTACATGGTATATGTATATATATATTATAGGCATTAAAATGAGGTTTAAGTTTTTGTTTCTTTTTTTGGAGAAAATATTTATTTTAAACAATTTTTAATATCCACTTGAGTTCTATAAAAATTGGTATTAATATGATATTAGTACCAATTTAAAAAAAGAGAAGCTCTCAAAATAAAACCACACAAACACACACACATAAGTTAGAAAATTATATGTGGCTGTGAACAAATCATGGAAACCCACCATTTAGACACCATTTGGTAATTTAGTTGCTCTCAGTGCACATTACACTGTGGCCCAACTTGCAGGTAGGTTGGTATTAGAAAATAGAACTTGCCAAATTTGACCTTAATATCTCTTCTTTTGCGACCAGGAGAAGGTTTACCACACACAGATAAATAGACAGACAGTGCAGTAAGTGTTTTACATGCATACCTGCTGTAAAGGCTTAACTGCATGGTACACAAACGTACATAATGTTCGCTAGCGTTGGTAGACACGTCACATAGGGTGCATGCTACCGTCACCACTAGCTCCCAATTTAAAGCCTGTATTGCACCTTACATACATGGCTTAATTTTTGGTATAAAGACTAGGAGCCTTCTTATTATTCCTCGGCTTAGATTAGCTTAGCCCAATAAGCCTACCCAGCTAGCCATTTTATTCGGGAAATGGCACCCTGCACGACAAGCATATATATGTTTGAACGAGCGTCGTCCGCGAAGCCAACCTCAATATCACCACAATGGGCATATTAAAACTGGTGATCCCGTGGTACCAAATTAAATCTTTGGCTCCGATCTCGTGACTCATGATACACCCTGATGGCCGGCATCACCAACTACCATCTCATGAGCCACTCCCAGTTGAGCAGGTGCTTCTCGGGAGGGGTTGCCCCCATAATTAGACAGACAGACAGACATTTCTAAATCTTTTGAAAATTTTTATAGTAGACCCTACAAAAATTTTCAAACGACGGTTTGACGGTTACTTTTAAGAGCTACAAATACAATGACAAAATGAATATACCCCTAATTTTTGAATGCTTGATGTAAATCTATGGAGAAAAAGCAAAAATTAAATATACATGAAAAGTATTTAACAATAATGAAATTGTTTATTTAATTTGAAAAATATATAAAATCCATAAAAAGTTATGTAACAAATAAAATAAAAGAATTTAAAAAAAGCTTGAACACTTTTTTCGATGAACTTACAAAGATTTTTTCTGGCTAAGGCAACAAACACAATCAAACATTTCGATCTTATAAAACAATTTTTTAATCAGTTCTCCTTCTTTTTCAAATGGTGTGGAAAAACTTTTCAATATTCTAAGATTTAATTTTCTAATGCAGCGTCTGTCAAAATCTTGCTTAAAACTCCATTAAGTAATTTCATATAAAGAATAGATTGTAAATAATTTTAGCAGACTACATTTAAAAATTCAACATTATTTTTGTTAATATAAATCCATAGAGAATGAGTTCCTCATTAAAAGCCAATAAAGAAAAGAATAAAGGAAAGTCTAAGCTTCAAAAAAAGGAGTAAGTAAAGGAGTAAAGTATTAGAAATCAGTATCTCAATATTAAAGACATCAACTTGAAAAAGTCATGGATATTACGCAGCAAAAAATTGTGAATCTCTGCAAGAGATTTATTTAAGGCATTCTTAACTGTTTTATATTGCTATGATTTGGATTTTCGAGGATTTTGTTAATTGAAATGTCAATACTATATGGAAAACCAGCAAGCTGCGCTAGAACATTTTCATGCCAAGTAATCGACTTTTTTATTAGACTTTTACTAAAAAAGTTCCCTTCTGAAAAATTTTTTACACAGCGCAGTAAATATACTTTGCATATTCCAAGTCAATAAGTTCAGCGATGAATAATTTTTCATTTATATTTATATATTTGTACAAACACAAACACACTCTAAGAAAATTTCTAAAGATATTTTAACATTAAATCTTAAAACTTAAGGCTTAAAAATTACAGTTGCATAATATTATTTTTAAAAAACTAATGAAATCCTTCAATAATTTTCTGATCTCAAGTGAAGATTAATTAATTTTTTTTTGGTTTTATTTCCTTTTTTAATTTAACTTTACTATTTATGATTTTTAGTAATTGAAAGAACTTTTACGCAACACAAAAGAATACAATTCGTTCAATTTATCAAAGCAATACTTTTTCAATGTATTTCATTACAATTTTACAACTTATTTTATAATGAAATATAATAAAAATTAAATATATCTCAATTTTTATACTCATTCAAAATAGAAAAAGAATAAAATACATAAACAAAAAGTAGAAAAATATAGAAATAATGAAGAAGAAGAAGGAGAATAGAAAACGTTTGAAAGGATAAATAATAAAAATTATTCTTGCGTTATCTTTAGTAGTAATAAAATCAAAATAATAACAAACAAATGTCTACATTATTGGCAGTCGGGATGAATTTTCAAATACCCTACACCATAAAGACGTATCCAGAATTGTTAATTTTTTCACATAAAAAATTTTTGTAAGTAGGTCCTTTTAAGGAGCTTGCTCGTACTAATAAGTTTATCTTAAACACAATTTGGCACCAGAGCCTTCAGCCTAAGTCACGCCTACATATCAAATTTCCTTTAATTAACTATTTCACTTAATTAACTTATTTTCATAAGAAATTTATATAGACAGACGGATGGACAGAAAGGCAGATTTAAATGGAATCAAAAGATGATTTTGAGTCAATCAGTAAAAGAATGGATGAATTTATCTCAGACTACCATGGCTGTTATATATCTCTTTCCAAACACATAATACGAAGTACCAATTGTGGTGTAAAGTGTAAGAAGTAAATATGAGTAAAAAAATAAAACGAAAAATTTTATATAAAAAAATTTGCACAAAACAAAATCTCATAATAATAACAAGAAAAAATAAAAATAACTAAAGCAATAAAAATAACAATAACAATAGCAAGAATGAAAATAAAAAGGATAACATTTATAATTGAGTGCGTTAATATACTTTTGTGGAACATATTGTTCACATTGTTATTATAGATAAATACTTGTACACTTATTACATTTATTGCGGTTGATGTAACACATGTATGCATTGTATTTAATATGTATAAATGTTGCAGGTCACACTGATGCATAAGTTTAGTATAAAAAAAATATAGTTAAGGTTTTGATCTTGATAGCACGTTTTTGGCTTAGTTTGGTTCCACTATTTTTCTATTTTTTTCTCTGTCTCACTCTCTCTTCCTCTCTTTAGCCAAGTTAGTACAAAGTAGGTAGCGAAACATAATGTAAAACAAGGCAATATAATAATGAGTAGTTAGTAAAAGTTGAGGCCATAAAGTCAACTGCAACTATTGTTCATTGTAAATATTTATATGAAACAGCTTACAAAGATTTATTAGAATTCAATGATAATCTTTCATATTTTCTCTATAATTTTCCTTTTCTCTTTTCTTTTTGTGTAGAAATTCTATCAATCGGAAAATCTTACAGAAATAGGAAAAGTCTAGACACCAAAATTTGAAAGGCCTTACTCAACCAAGGTCTCTAAATAAAATCGAAATATCACAATAAATTTCTATATTTTGCTTTATGCGAATTATGCTCGGTTTATTACTATTAAATTATGAGATTTTTTTGTTTTCATTGAAGACAAATAAATGTGAGAAATTCAAATTTTTGATACCGCCACAAGTTGAAGAATCTCAGCACTCTAACACTGCACTTTAGCTGAAACATTTGGCCCTTGTTTTCCAATTTTAATTCTAAATATTTTAATATCATGGCTAGAAAATATAAATTGTCTACAGTTTACATTATGTAATTTAAAAGTAACATTTGGAAAATATCTCAAATTTTTGTTTAAGTACAATTAAATATTCCCCATTTGAATTAAATTGTGGGCTCATCCTGCAATCATTTTTTAATCATTTTTTCTTTTTTTTTTGACAAAATTTCAATGATTTATTTTAATTTTTTTGCTGCAAAATTTTCTGCTTAATAAAAAAAAGTGCTTCCAAAGAAATAAAAACTTTTGCCAAAGTTTTAAATGCTTAAATTACGGCTTAAAGTAGCTTTAGATTAATTCTAATTAATGAAATTCATTTCAAATAGAGTTAGAAATATTAAGTTGGGGGGAGTTTTTCAAGTAAATGCTTCAAAACCGAATTTTATAAATCAGGTCTATATAAAAAATAACAAAACATTATGGAATGCAAAGTATTTCGATTTATTGCGATTATTATTATTATTGGATACTAGTTACAGAATACTAGACAATATTTATATATTTAGATACATAAAAAATATTTATTCATATAAAAAAATATGCAATAACATATGAAATTTATGTTAGTTTTGTTTTGGCATAAAATGCAACCTTATAAAATATGTTTTGTTGAAATACAATGTTTCAAAAATCTCAATGTTTATCTATAACATTTTTTTTTGTTTACTACACTTCTCCCTTTCTCCCTTTTTATTGTTCCATTTTAAGGTTCTTTTTTTCGTTCTTTTTTGTTATGTTTTGTGGCTACATGACAACAAAACAATAGAATACAGTCTGTTAGAGTTTTCTCTTTTCTTGTTTGGCTTTTGTTTTTTGCTTTTTATTTTTTCTTTTGTATCAATGTAAAAATTATTTATTATATTTCCTTACCTTTTTTCTCTCTTACAAGTTTATATGTGTTGCTGTAACAATATTTGAAATTTCTAATTACATTTTATTATATGAAAAATATTTAGATATACATATTTATGTGCAATTTACAATTTAGTTAAGTTAAAAATTTCACTTCATAGAAAATCTATATAAAAATGTTAAAATTATTTTCATGTTCCATATTTGATTTCATTATTCATATTTAATATCACATTACAGTAGCATTGTGGCATATTTTATCCACAACCATATAATTTTATTTAATAATCTTTTTTGTATGGATTGATATTTTGAATAGTAAATGACAACTAACTTTTATGGGAGTGTCAGAATTATTTAAATATTTTAAGTTGAGAATAAAATAAAATGAGTTATAATTAATATAAAAATTATTAATATAAATTAATAATATAAATTAATTAACTTTAATTAACTGACTAATTAATTAACTAACTTTGAATAAATAATTTTAATTAATAAATAAGAAATATTGATTAATTACCTTTAATTAATTAATATTAATTATGAAACTTTAATTAATTGGTATTAATTATTTAACTAAATAAAATTAAATAACTTTAAATAATTAATTACGTTTAGTTAATAACTTAAATTTATTTAATTAACTTTAATTAATTAAAGAATTTAATTAGTGCCATTTATATATTACAAATCGCCATTAAGTAAGAAGAGTTGCTCATTAACGATTACTTTTGGAGTAAATACTTTTCTATTTAAAGACTTAAATCAAATAAGAACAAAGTTGACATAACATTGACTAGAAAAAATCTGTTTGATTTGCGTAAAATTGTAATCGTGTGTAAAATTCTGTTATATGATAAGTTTTTCAGTTTTCATGGAATTTTATTTAGTTCTTTTTAAAAGAAAAGTTATCAAACAAGTGTCGATGATTAGCTTTGGCGTACACAATTCTTCTATGCAATAAAATTGTTGCCGGTTTTGTACAAAGTTTGATTTTATTCTCCTTCTTTTTTTTTTTTTTTTTTTTGTTATGTGATGGACGCTTGATTTTTTCCTTTTGCCACTACTTTTCTTTATTGTGGTTTTTTTTTTTTTTTGAATAGGTTTAGTGTACTCATATAAATCTGTCAACACGTGCCACTATGATATATTCTGTGCTCAGTATTATTGTGAATGCTGCCGCAATTGCTATTGCTATTGCTTTGAAATTGTGAATCAATGTTAAATGTTGGGTTATGGCAAGAAAAAAATAAAAAAATTTAAAAAAAAAAAAATAACTACAGAAAAACTTTACAAAGTTTTTCAATAGCGTTAATGTTGGCATAAAGTCTATATATCTCCATAGTATTCAATTTAATAATAATCCTATTCCTAGGCCATCGTCTCTTCCGCTAATTTTCTTTCTCACTCTCTCACCCTATCTCTCTGTCCCTCTAGTTTTCACGCTACTGGTTTGTCAAACGTTATTAATATTACAAAGTAAGTTTTTATATATAAAAAAAAAAAAGAAAAAGTGATGACAAAAAGTTTTACACCACTTTATTGTGCAGAATACAAGATGAAAAGTGTGTACATTGAGGCACATTGACGCCTTCTATTTCTATTTCTATATCTATTATTATTTTCAACTAGCACTACACTTTCAATGTAATACAAGTATTACATAAAGCATTGGTTTGCTTATGTCAACTCGTTTCTAATAATGAAAGATGAAGAAAAAATATGTCAAGAAACGCTGGTACAAAGAATTCATTTTCTTCTCAGTTTTCTTTGTACACCCCATATTCTTGCCCAACCCACATAAAGTGAGTAAGTTGCAGAAAGAAAGCACGTTATTTAAAATGACAAAGCATAAGTAGAGTTAAGAAAATATGTTGAGTAAACAAACCATTTATTTATATAGTTGTTTATGTTCCTTCTATGGCATTTTAAGGAATGTTAGAGGTTATGTTATGCGGTTGAGTTTGGTTTGGTTTGGTTTAGTTTGGAAGTGAATATTTTGTTGTATGCATATTGCAACATAATAATTTTATTATAATGTTTATTACAAAAGTTTCTATTCAAGTATAACAATCACCATAAGAAGTATGGTAACAATCATAATAGACATAGACATAAGGTTAGACTTAGAGAATGAGTAACATCATATTTAAAATAACATATTGTTCAAAAAGTTTCGAATATAATTAGCCAACTTTTTAAGTTGACTTGACTTGACTTACACAGCGAATTGCTTGTCCAAAGCCTTAAAATAATTTTTATTTCATATTTAAGAATGTCGTGATAGAAAATGTTATGCATTCTACAAAAGACGGCTATTGATGGACCTTTAACATATCAAACACTTCTAAACGAATTTGAATGGTTGCTAATTGTATTAACATTCCGGCGGGGGCATGCGGCATTCTCTTCAAGATAAAGTTAGAATTTTGCCCAAGGCATTTTCCATGAATTTCATTAAAAAAGTTTCTTATTGCTTTTAAATAATCTCTAAATATATGCTTCCCATCATAGACTTCTTGAATGATGTGTTATGTTACATGATTTTAATATTGCGAAATTGTTAAGTCTCGCCATTCCTTGCGACGTTTGTTTAATCATAATATTGTTAGTTGATTGTTTGACTTGACTTATTTTGTTGTATTGTGTTGTGTTGTATAAGGAGTTTATGTTGAATTTGGGGGTTGCACAGATTTATCAAGCAGCATGGTTGCATGGAAACTTTTAAGTGCTCTCTTTGGTCTGATGATGAGTTTTTCGCTTAATAAAATACGCAAACCCTTAACAATTTATCGCGTATAAGTTGTTTATTTTCATATTCATTTTGTCTTGTTCTTCCATTTTTTATATTAGTTAAATATATGCATTCATGTGGGTGTGCATGCAGATAGTTGGATGGATGATATTGGGATGAATGCGTGTGCATAGAAGTGCATTATGTTTTCGCTTTTATGGGTTGCTTGTTTGAAGAGCCTTCAAGCAACACTAATCAACATTGGCTTTTGTGTTTTCGTTTTTTTTTTTTTTGTTTGTTTTGATTTTGCGATTCCGTTTGGGTTTTGGTTGTGGCTTTGTTTGCTTTACTGTTTTCTTTTCATTTGTATTATGCATCTAACATATTTGTGTCCTTCATGTTTTTGCTGTTTTTTTTGTTTGAGCACATCATCAGCGAAGAGCAACAACAACACCAACAAAAATCAAATAAATTTTATGAAATTTTACCACCAAAAAGTTTTAAAGTAAAAATTTTTATCAAATATGTCATGAATTTTTTATAACTCTACTTATATAAATATAAAGCACTTTAATTACAGCTAATAAATCATCCATATAATTTTTTTAATTTTCTTTTTGTTAAATTTTACAAATTTGCGTGTAGAGAAAAAATATTTACTCAATTTCATACAATTATAAATCATAGAAAATTGAATGAATAAATCTGCTAACATTTTGCCAAAATATTTAATTTTATTATAATAAATATCGCTTCGCTTTTTAAAAAAATTTTCTTTTAAAAGGCCGTTTCCAATTATAATTTTTAACAAATCTAAACCTGCTTTCTTTATAATTATTATTTACGGTTAAATCACCACAATTTATTTCTTAGTTTCCGTTAGAAGCACTCATTGTTTCCGTTAAAGAAAAAGGTAAAAATACAGATAAAACAAGTAAAAATGTAGCAAAAGATCAAGGAGGCCTCTTAAATGCCGGTACTATTTTATTTCATGAAAGTAAGTTTTTAGAAAACCAAGTAAATGTAACTTTCTTTTGAGAAGTTTCTTTATGTGAAAAGAGTTATCTAAAGCTAATTCCACCTAGGTCAAATTGGCTTTATAGATTGTCAAATATGGATGTCAAATAACAGCGAGGAGTCATAAAATATTTAAATTTTATAAATCAACATTTTGTTATGTGGCCTTATTTAAAAAAAATACCTTTACTTGAGGAATTTTTATAAATTTTTTGCAGATTTTGTATAATTTTAATTGGCCGCTTCATCATTTTTTATGTAAAATATCTTTTAAATGTGGCGTTTGCATGTAAACAATACTTACTTGAAGAGACAGACAGACTTAAATCACTAGCGAATGAAATTCTAAGAGAATTTTTAATGTGCAATGAAAACTTGAGGCCATTTTAAAAGTTTTTTAAGCGTTATATAAACTTTCTCAACAATTTATTTTGCAAATTGTACCTCAAATTGAAAGGAAAATTAAAAATATGATTAAATGAATAAATTTCAAAATATATAATTTAATATTGAATGGTTGAAATTGGTGAAATTGTTGAAATGTAGCGTTGCCGCTCGTCTTTCATTTGGCCTACTTCTTTTTTCTTCTGTTTTCTTTTTTAACTGAATGGCAGACAAACATAATGCAATGAAAAATGGATGATTAAATAAATGAATGAAAATGTTAGTGTAGTCATTTATAATAATGAAAGAATAATGGAATAAAAAGATCCAAAAAAAAAAAAAGAAAACAAAAGAGAAAGCAAAAATATAAATAATAAATATACCTGACAATTGGCATATATGCATTTAATACATTTATATATGCATATTTGTAAAATTATTAACAGAGATTTAGATTATTCAATTTATTCTTTTTTTATGAATTAAAATTTCATGTTTTGGCCACCAAATTAATTTTTTTTTCTAAAATTGATTTTTTTTTTATGTGCAACAAAACAAAAAACGTAAAAAAATAATTGGCCATGGCAGAAAACATGGCATAAATTATTGTCGATTAGAGGAAGCTAAGAAAATGTAAAATAAAGATTTAGGATAAGGGAAACATTTTTAGTTCAAGTAGTTGCCTTAAAAGTCTTCTTCTAGGATTTTAGAGCATAGGAAATAATAATTTTTTAAATAATAATGCTTCGTATTTAATTTGAAGAAATTATAATTAAAAAGCGCTTCCAACAAGTACTCTAATAAAATGATTACTTTAAACTAAACTTCAAATTTTTTAATTGTTTAAAATCAAACATTAAGATAAGATAATTTTTGAGAATTAAGAGTTTTTTAAATATAGAAAAAAAAACAAAACAATCAAGTTAGATTTTCTCAGGGCAACAAATTGATTTTCAGTGTTCTTCCAAAATCAATTTGTTGCATTAAAGTTTTTTTTTTTTGGTTGCTATTTAACAATTTTAAGAGAGAAATTCTAAAGAACAGTTATAACATCGATTAATGTTTAATTATTTCTTGTAATTATACTTTTATAAATTTGCTTTTTTTTTCTTTTTCCATTTTATCCTTTTTCATAACCAAAGTTTTTCTCATTCATTCAATTTTTGTATGGCATATTAAGGCATCACATTCTTACATTTCATGTTACAAAGTTCAAGTGCTTAAATGACAAGAATAATAATAATAATAATAATAACAACAACAATAACAAGGTTTAATTACGCTATTCGATTTTGCTTCAATTTTATCGTAAACATTTAAAAAATTGCAAGAGTTTTTGGTTTGGTTTTTATTTATATTTATGCACAAACAACTGGGCCATAAATAAACATGTATAAAGACGCCCACAACAATACAATAATGCATATATATATATATATATATATATATATATATATATTTATACATATATATATATATATATATTATACATATATATATATGTATGTTTATATATATATATATATATATATATATATATATATGTATACATAAATGTATATTTATAAATGAAAAGCAACTTCTGGATAAATAACAATTAAATGCTTATTGTTGTTTACACGCAATAATGTGAAATAAATGTAAACTATAAAATGTTAAGTACATAAGTGCCAGCAGTAGAGATAATGACAATCAAAGTGTAAGGGATAGAAAGTTTAAGTGTCAAAATGAACAAGATAGAGAGAGAGGCAGAGAAATAGATAAAAAGAAATAAGGAGAGGAATGTATAATTTTATATTGTAACTTTGAAATTATAATATTGTTTGTAGTAATGATGATGTTGATGATGATAAAGATCTCACAGGTAAATAAAATATCAAGTAAAGTAGTCGGTAACATATTATAGCATGTAGCATACCATAGCATTTGCATAGCATAGCATAGCATGGCATAGCAGAGCATGGCATAGCATAGCTTAGCATAGCATAGCATGTGGCATACAGCATGGCATAATATAATAAAATTAAATGTTATGTAACATAACCTAAAAATGACATTAACACAATAATCTTTGAGATAATGACAATGACAAAATCAGATACAATTTGTTTGTAAGCAACAACAGCTATTGTTTCATTCCACTCCCCCCTAAAAAAAACAATCACTAAAAAAAACAAATAAATCTGTTTCATCGGCCAGCATTAAATTACGAATTATGTATTTCAATTTGCATATGAAATAAATTCGTTATAACAGATTACAGATATAATAACAGGGCAGGTAGATGAACAGACAGATGGACAAATAATTAAATTAAGAGTTTTAATGTTAAAGGGCAGCAAATAATTGATGTTACAAGTTCTTACAGTGTTCTTAAGCTTTTTACATTTATAAGCAAACAATAACAAAAAAAAAATATTCTTAATTAATTTAAGATTTCTATCAAACCATTTATCTATAAACGTCGCTTTCAGTTTTAGTGTCTCGCCATTTTTTTTTCATGTTTACTGTTTGCTTTTTTTCTTTTCAAAAGCCCAATCACATAAAATTTCCATTTAAAAGTTAATCATTTAAACTTATTATGATAATGTTTTATTATTGTTGTTGCTTTTTCTTAAAATTAATGCAACTTTATTATTGTGTAATTAATTAAACGATATAAAAAGATATTTATAAAGTTTAATATGAAAATTCCAAAAAAAAAAAGAGACCATATAAAATTTGTTGAAAAAACCTATAAAAAAAACTTCAACTGAAGAAATAGAAAACTCCTTTTTAGAGAAACTTTCTATTTCTCAAAAACTTTTCATGCAAATGTTTTTATAAGAGTGCAGCCATGGAAAATTGAACGATGAAAATTTATTTTTGTTTTTATTCTTTCGTGACAGCTAAATTCTAAACATTAACAATTTATAACCTTAATAAATTTTGTTTTAATGTTTCATCTTTAAAATCATAATAAATTCATTAAGTTATATTAAAATTTTTAAATGGATCGATCTAACTGAACTAATGGCTTAATAAAATCTTCTTCTTATGAGTATTAAATTTTGGGCTTGAAAATAGCCAAATATTTATAAGTAAAAAAGCATAAAACTTAAAATATTTAACATATAAAAGTTTTGAATTTTATTCTATTAAAGAAATTTTTATACTTTAATCTGAAAACATTAATTTTTAACAAGATTTAGATTTAGATTTAGATTTAGAGCGAATTTATTTCTTTATAGTTAAAGTTTTAAGTTTCTGAGTTATAATTTTAGGGTAATTTATTTTCTCACAATTCAATAGTTACTTCCAAGTTATTTCTTAAATTTGTTTCCAAAGTGAAGCTAACTTTCCACCTTTAGAATTTTTACTGGTATTTAAAAGTAAATCCAGCAGAGAAGTTTTTAAGCCCAGTAAAATAGTAAACGTTTGAGATCGTCTGAGCTCCGTTTCAACAAATCTACATTTATTTAAATAGACAAGTATTGATGTAATAATTTGGAGTCGAACAAACTTAATCAATGAAAATGTTTAAAATTATTACTAAAAGGCCTTTTAATTTATGCTCGTACATCTTACGAGCACCTTTCCGATTTATAAAATTGTGAAAGAATTCCGATACAACCAATTTTTAGAGATGCCTGAGTTGAAGAAATACATTAAAAAGACTTTGTGCGCATAATGCTTAAAATGAAGGCCTATTAAGAAATGAATTGAATTATACAAAAGTTACTGAGTATAAATAAATGAGATTATATCATTATAATGGCAATAAACAATCGATTCTAATAATTTATTATGCGATTTTTCTTGGTGAAATATTTTCAAGTAAAATTTTTTACTTTATTTATTTGTTTTAGTTGTTGTCTATTTATTTAATTATTTATTGATTTATTTATCATGATTATTTTTATTTCTTATATGTTGCTTCCATTATTGTTGTTGTTGTTATTGATGTTGCTATTATTATTCTTATTATTTTTATTTTATTATTATTTTTATTAAAAACTTTTGCAATTATTATTTTCTCTTTCTATTTACGTATTGCTTTTTGTCATCTTCACCATGACCAGAACCATACTTTATTGTATACAGACAGCCCTTAAGATGCTTCTGTAGCTTCTAATAATTTTTTTTATAAAAATGAGAGAAATCAGATAAAATCCAAATGATGGAAAAAATGAAAATCACTTAAATTACATTTCGAAGGCACTTTGCCTTAAATGGCTTCTTTTTTAGATTTTGGTTAGTTCTAGCAATTCTGTATTACAAAAGAAGAAGAAGAAGAAGCCTTAAGTAATTTCAATCTAGTTTTAGAAGGATCATTCATTTAGAAAGATCCTTCAAAACAATCTACATTTATATTGAACTGCAAGCGTGTTTAACGATCATTTTGGGGTTCATTTAAAAAATATCAATAATAGCAAATATTTCAAGGTTTCTAAGACAATTAACATAAAAAATATGAACAAGATATTTTTATTTGAAAAAAAATATAAAATTCTTGAAATTTTTGTTCTGCCAACGCTTCAATAAATTCTTTACACTCAGAACATTTGGTTGGTAGGACTATTTAGAAAACCCAAAAAAAAGCAAAAACCAAAACGAAAAGGAAAAAAATATTCAAGAAAGTTTTTCGTTTCCTTTGATTTGTAACCAAAATGAATGCAATAAGTGTGTGTGTTTGTATGTAAGAAGACGAGGAGAAAAAGTAGGAAAATGCTCAGACAAAGTTTTTTTGTCAGAGTGTTGGATAATGTTGAATTGTGTTGGTGTGGTTTCAAGTATGAAACAAATTTTTGTCATATTTTTTGTGTTTTAAATTTCTTTACACATTTTTTGCTTTAACTATTTTCATGGGAAGGAAGGAAACCGTTAGCATTAAATTTCACAAACAAAAAATGAAAAGGAAAAGAAAAATTGAATCAAAACCAAAATCCAATTTTAAAACTCCCAGAAAATTTTCCTTCTTCCTTTTCTTTTCTCTCTCTCCCTCTCTCTCTTTCACTCCTTATGTTTCTGTGTGTGTATGTGTTTGTGCGTGTGCCTATGCTTTATTTTTTTTTGAACATAGTACCGTTAGTGTCCATTTAACCATAAATCTTAAATTTTTAATGAAGTGCAAATGATGATAGAGTGGAAGGCAAAAGGAAAGGAAGGTACAATTTTTAATTATCAATAAGCAGCAAATGTCGCCCAAAAAAGAAGAATCTAAGAAAATAAACTTAAATTGTTAATCACATCTCCTTAGCATACCAAGAAAACAACTACTACAATAACAAATACAACAACAATTACAACGGTAATACGAAAAACTAAATCAAAAGTTTCAAATTTTCTGAGGAAATATAAAAAATATTAAAAAAAAACAAAAAAAAAATTAAGCAGGAGGGAAAAAAGGATGAAAAGGGAAGAAATGAGCGAAAACAGACGAAAAGGATAAAAAGAACGAATATTGATGCATTGAATAAATTTCATTGCATTTGGTTTTTATGTTACATTTTGGCAAACTATCAAAATACGCCATATATATATCCAAAGAAGAAGGAAAAGAAGAAGCAGATATAGGAAAAATATATATATGTAGCCATAAGAATTTAGAAATCTATAGATCTAAAGAATTATTGTTGAGACAGTTACATTTTATTATTTAGGGCCAAAATGTTTTATTATAGTTTTTTATTTCGATTTTTGTTTTCGTTTTTTTTTTTGCTTGTTTTTTCTAACAATTTTTAGTTTTGTTCAACTCCACCCTTTATCACTTCACCACTATTTTTATTGATTATTTAATTTGAAAACTTTTATATTACATTCCAGAATATTATTTATCATTTCTATAGAATCTCAAATGTTACATGAATGTATTGGATTAGTGTTAGTTATATAAAACAATACACAAAATGAGAATTTCGAAAATTTCTCTATAGAAACATCTCCAAAAAAAGATGCGAAACTAAAAAAAAAGAAACAAAACGAGATAACAATTTCTTTTTTTTTTCAATTTTTTCAAATTGTCCCTTTGGTCCTATAAAGTTGCTATGTGGGTAAAAACTTTTCAAAAATATCTTCTTCAAAATGTAGAGTGATATATTTGAACTTAAAAGTTATAGATTTAACAAGCATTTCTGTTCCTTCCATAAAGAAGAGTGTGTTCTTGAAAAAATCTATTTAATTTAGAAAATTCTTTTAGCTGAAAACTGTTACAAAATGTTTTTTAAAAATATATAATTTCCAAGCAAAATTTAAATGAAAATCGTTATATTTTAAAAACTTTTCCCTAAGCCAGATGTTGCTTATTTTCCCCTGTCTCTCCTAAATATCCTTTGACAAAAAGCACTTAAAATATTCTACATTAATGCTGAGAAAAAAATACCAAAAAAAAAAAAAATCTACAAAAGAATAAAGATTCGTTAATTGTAAATGTGCCGTCAATTTTCACTCTTCAACTATTTTCATTTTGTAATTTTTCTTTTTCTTTCGCAAAAATCATTCATTCAATTATTCTTTTACATTTTTGTTTTTTTTTCTGTTTTTTTTTTCAGATTTTTTCCATTTTTTATGTAAATTCAAATAAATATCCAAATCAAATATTATTACATAAAAATTTCGATTTTTCTTTTAATTTAATTTATGTGCATAACATAAATATTTTATGTAACTAAACACTTTTCTGAAATTATATAAATTGTATAAATGGTGAGGCATACCTTCGCCATATTTTCCAATGTAAATATTGCGTAAAATTATGCTAAATGCTTATGTAAAACAATGAGAGAAAAAGTATGGCATTTAAAGGAAAAAAATGGAATAAATTTATAAAAAAATAAGTCTAGGAAAAATATCTTAAAATATTGTTACTCATTGAAGAAAAAAAATGGAAATAAGTTTTCTATATAAAACTTGAACTGGGTGTACTTTGAATCCATATGAACAAGCTTGGTTTGTTGATGTTTAGCAGTTTGAATTTTTATGACTAATTATTTACGACAATTTATTTGAATTATAAATGGTCATTTTTGAGTTAGTTTAATGAACTTTTATATATAAGCGTACATTTTGTACTAACAAGTGGAAATATTGAACTATAATCACGAGAAATTTCCTTAAAAAGGCCCACTTTAAAAAAAAGTTGTTTTAAAATTTGCTTGTTTAAATTTATTTGTCGGAGTTTGGTTTTAAAAATAAAAGCTCAACTTTAATTCAAATAAATTAAAAAATTTCAACTAAGTTTTTCTCAATTTTTCTTTCTTCTATATTTGAAGCGATTATGCTATTGCGCGATATTTCATATTTTCATCTTTTATAACATTCTATTTACATGAAGCGAATTAAACTGAAATAAAAAATTTTCCATAGATTTTTCGTTTAAATAAATTGTTCATTTATCAAAAATTTTAAAATTTAAAACTTTAAAATTATCGACTTGTACGGCTCAACTAAAACTTTTTCTAATTGCAAATCAAATTTCATCTCAATGAAATGATGGTAAAAAAAAATTCTCTTGATCAAATCATTTTATTTGTAAATTATAATTCGAACGAGCAAAAAAAAAAATTTGTATATGACCTTTAATTTTTAGATTTAAGGTTAGACATGTTTAATAATTGTATTGATTTTGAATTGAGAAAGAATGAAAGCAACAGCAAAGGGAAAAAAAACACAATTTAAGAAAAGAAGATCAACAACTACTTTTCTTCTTCATTGCTTTTATCTCTTTCTCACTTACTCTCTCTCTCTCTCTCTCTTTCTCTTTCTCTCTATCTATCTATCTATCTATCTCTATTACTACTTCTATCTCTGTTTGTCTTTCTGTGTCCGCGTATATTATACATTCGTTGCTTATGCATTCATCCAGTCATTCATTCATTCGTTCAAAGTCATATCTTATGCGTTCATTTATTCATTTTATAACAACACCATGATATCGTTAAAGAAGCGGAAAATGAAATGTTTGATTTATCGTTCAAGAAATGTAAGAAAAAAAGAGAGAAAACAAAAAAAATATAGAAGCAGAAACAGAAGCAGAAAACGGCAACTTACTATGCAAACATTAAGGAACAAAAAAAAGCAACAAAGAAAAATGAAATTGCAGCAGAGGAATATTGTAATAAAATGGTTTTGGTGTCTATTTATATGTACATATATATGTATATACATATATATTTATATATATGTATGTATGTATGTGTATGTTTGTATGTCTATTTTGTATATAAATTTGTGCTTGTGTGTTTGAAGGAAACAGACAAGAATTTTGTTCATGATATTCTGTATTTCTGATTTACTTTCTTTTTTCTTATTCTTCAGTACCGCTTGTACACATGTAAATATGTTTTTATATATGTATATGTATATGTATGAATATGTATATATATATGTATATATATATATATGATATGAAAATGATATGGAAATTTATGATTATATAAATAGTTACTTTATACTTCCTTCCGCCACTTAAAAGGCATCTCCTATTATTAAACATTTACTTACATTAACTTTATCTCTCTTTTTTTCTGTTTTATATAAAAATTACAAAAAAAAATATTTTATAGGCAGACACATGAAGCAAAAAAATTTCGCCATTCATTTAGTTCATATTTATGAAAAATTTGCCATATATATAATGGGAATTTTTGGGCCAAAAGGCCTAAACAGAAATGAACACTTCTATTTATTAAAAATAATAAAACGCTTTTTTTCTCCAACGATTTTCAAAATTAAATTTTTTGAAATTTAATTCTAAATTAAATGTCTTGAAAGTGTTATAGATTTTTTAAGGTAAAAGTACAAGACTGTCCTTTAAGTAAGAAGTCTTGCTTAATTTTAGGTAGTAAGTGCTTAATTTTGTTTAGAGTTGCTTTCAAATTTTCAACTCTTAAATTTTAATATTTAGCCAAAAAGAAAAAAATTAAAAGAAACCTAGTCCAAGTTTACGACAAAACCTTAATTGTCATAAAGAAATTAATTTTAGATTCTCTTTCCGCACAATTTTGCCCTTACTAATAACTAACGCTTCCTAATGCGTTCAAAGCCTTTTGAATCTAAACCAACAAATAACAATTTAAAAGATCACTGAGAAATGTTAAATGTTTTTTTTTGTGCATTAAAATTAAAATTAAAAATATTGAGAAATACTTTTTGATCTACCCAATATACATATAAATGTCAATTGCAATTCAGAGTTTGTGTTAATGTTAATTGAAAAGTTTAAACTACATAATAAATATGATGAAGCTTTTAGTTAACTATAAATTAAAATTATTCATTAAAATTGTTTGGAAAAGTTTGCTATAAAATAATTTTCTCTAACTCTACTTCAGCTTTTTTATTTACTTTTTTTTGGTTTTTTTCTCTTCTCTGCCTTTTTGCCATTTTTGGTTTTTTTTTTGTTTTTTTTTTCTTTTTTGGGTTTTTTTAACTTTACTCATTTCCTATAATGACTTGAATTAATACATCTACATCTGAAAAATTAAAGCAAAAATTTTTGTTTATATATATAAATCTATTCTTAAAAGAATAATCTTAAATGTCATAAAATAAATGAGTTAATATAGTAAAAGTCAAGTTTTCTGGTTAACATCAAGAAAAGCTTTTTAGGAGACGAGTCAATTTCAGAAAGGCCGATGATTTTGCAGTCTCTTTTTTGGTGTTTGGAATTTATTTATAATAATTTTTATTAGATAATTTAATACAAATTGAGATATTTAATAATTTTTAGTAAAAAGCAAACCTAAATTGATTGAAAAGTGAGTAAGCATTAATCTAGATTTATATAGTTCCAAATAGTTTGTTTCTTTTTTCTTTGAAGTACTTTAGGATCCTAAAACATAAGAATTAAAGATTGTACAAAAATTTGTTAAGTTTTAAATGAAACTACACAAAATTTTGTTAACTTTAGATTATCATGATGAGCCTTTCCCGCTACTTTTTCTCAAGGCCCGCTTTACTTTTTCCGTCCTTCCTTTGGAAACAAAAAGTCGTAAAAATAATTAAAGAAAATATTTTGATTAAATATATGACTGAAAAAATTTATTCGAAAACCTAAAAATATTTACAATTTTATTTGCAGTAATCAAACAAATGACAAATCGATCCATTAATATATTTCATTTCATGATTTTTTCTGATATTTTAAGTTTAATGTTTTAAGAAAAATAATATCAAATAAAACTAAAATAAAAAACCTAAAATTTATTCAGTTTCTTAAATCTATGAAATCAATTGCCGCAAAGACAATAAACCTATTTGATTGAGATAAATGATGGCAAATTTAATTCAATAAAATTTTATGTACAATTTTCATTCATTTTAATTTCAATTTCATTCGCCGCAAACATTTATGGCCGTTATTGACTTTTTTATTGTGTTCTTTTGCTTTTTTTTTTCTTTTATTTGTTAATTCTTCAAAAAACTTTTTTAATTTTTGTAATTTCATTAAGCAAAATACATAAAATATACTTTTATACATTTATAAGTTTCATAAAATCAATTAAATAAATAAGCCCATAATCCAATTGAAAAGGAAATTATAACAGGACGAGAAAGGCGTTCGCATTGGCATTGACGATGTTCTTGGCTTTGGCTTTGGCTTTGGCTTTGGCAATGGTGTTGTTATCGTTATTGTTGACTTTTTATATGCTGTCAATTTTGCCATTATGAAAAAATTAAATCTTAATTGGGCAACGATACATTATATTCAATTTATTAATATCGATTTGGGTCATATTACGCCGTTGTCCCATAACACCAGCTGCCTCATTTTCTTTAAGCGGTATAATTGTCATTTTACCATTTGTTGAAAAAGCATACGGCCCATAATGTAATACACTACCATAATCATAGACTTGATCAAAATTATCTACTTCACGTTCCGTATATTTATTAAAATTATTCATATGCTCTTTTTTAATATTCTCTTTAACTATACGAACATAATCATCACGATTGGCAGCACTTTGTTGATGATAAAATCCTAATGTATGTAAAAATTCATGGATTATTGTACCCAAACGAAAACATCCTTCATTTAATGGATAAATTGCTAAATTTAATTGTTGAGCACCACGATTTAGCCAACCGACTTCCGAATAACAACCACCATCTAAACCACTTATATTAACATAATATGGCACATCGGATGTAGCCGGTGCAAAACGTATACAAGACACAGATTCAATCATCTTCATACCTTGCATTATATAATTGTAATGATCATCATCTAAACAATTATAAAAACAAAGCAAAAAAAAAAATAAAAAATAAAACATTTTTTGCTTGTATTTTCAAAAAATATGTAAAATAATACTAAACCAACCGAATTCAGTGAAAAATTTATAATAAACTGTATTATTAGGCCAATGTTTTGTTGCATCCTTTAAACCATTACGCTGAAAATCATTTAATAACATATCACCTTCAACATAACCAGCTGTCAATTCTGGATCAGTTTCTATATGTTCCTGATTTATCAATGTTGGTAAACTTAAAGTTCTACTGAAAAATACTTGTAATAACAATAACAATAACATATACAATAATGTATACATGATCTTTTAGAACAATTTGACTTTTAAATTTCTTCTCTACAATTGGTTTGGTAATAATGAACTAAATTGTAGCAAGTGTTTGCCACAATTATTTATTCATTATAAAACTATTTTACGCAATTTTTTTAATTATCCCTTACACTACGTTTGCTAGAGGGTATTATAAATTTGTGCAGATGTTTGTAACATTCAAAGGGAATTGAGATAGATTCATTTTTTATTTACTAATGGTTGACTTAAAATCACTTCTTAATTCGATTTTAAGTGAGTCTGCCCATTGATCTGATTGCCCATAGGATGTCTGTCCATATAAAGTTTTCAAGTTACGATGAAATTTGTTTTATAAGTTTTTTGTACTTTACCCTAGAGACGAACGCCGAGAGTCGACCCCTGCCAACTATAAAATTCTTACTTGGTTTGTTATCAATTATTTTCTTATTGGTATTGCAAGACTTGCACTTTACTTTTACTCACAATTCAATTTAATCGTACTTATAAGAAAAAAAAGTGTTGAAAAAAAAACTTATATAAAACGTAGGCCACTTTAGAATTTGTTAGATCCTAAAGGTAAAGATCTAGTAATTTACTATCAAAAGGCTTTTTAACTGATAGCTGCAATGTCTTATTAATTAACTGTTAATTTATCTAAAGTAAAAGAAGAAAATGAAATTCAATTTATCGAAAAACACATTTTTTTAACTTTTTCAACTCATTACAACATTTGTACTTTTCCTTTTCCTTTCTTTTCTAATTATCCAATTTTGTAAAAGCATTCACTGAAAACCCATTTCAATGATAAATTAAGAATTTCGTCTTTCATTGTCTTTTCATTGTCATGCTTCATTAATTTTAGGTCAACCATTGTATATGAGTATTCTCCTTAACAAATTAATTTTAATTATCTAATCGTACACTAATGAATGTATTGCATTGTTTCATTTTCTATCTAATTTTATAAGTATTCATTCTAATCATAACGACTTAATTATCAGAAAGCATTAATGAGTATTAAATGGTAATACCCTACACTTTTTCTGCGCAAAAAACTGTACTTAAGTTTTGCTTGAAAAAATATTAGATAAACTTAAAAAAAAATAAAAAAATTTAAAAAAAAAATTAAGAAAAAACTTAAAAAATTAGAAAATTTATTTTAAAAAAGTCATAAGAGAAAGTTTTTTACATATTTATATATTTTTTGAATATAAATTAACATTTTGTTATATTAAATCAAATGTGGCAAATTGCTATTAAACCGCTAGATTTTTTTTCTTGATTTCTTGGATGACATTCGGAATTTTTATTCAAATAATAACTAAATAGTCGACTTTAACTGTTTGCATAATTTTTTATTTTTCGCTGTAATTCTATTTTGTGTGTTCTATCTAACGCTAACATAAAACGTACACTTTTAGCCAAGTTTACAAGTTCAATTCAATTCGTTTATACTTGTCATTCACAATTAAACACAATTTACTTTTCATATCATTAATAGTCGTGTAATTACTTGTTAATGAAGTTATTGGGGAGTTTCTTTCTTTTTTTTATTTTCAAGCATTCCACAATGAAAAAAAAAATAAACTAAAGCGAAATTAAGTATTAAAAATCTTTACATGCGATCAAAGTTTTGGTATACACTTTTTTTAATTCTATTTAATATACATGTGATTTAAAACAGTAAATTGCAAATTAAAAAAGAAAAATTTTGACTTACGTGTTCTATGAAATATTTTTTTACAAAAATGCATTATAAAAAAGTCTCAAGCCTCTAAGGTTTCTAAATGCCAAAACGGGCAAAACAATGCAGCCTGTTTTGGCATGATTTCTTTGAATTTTAGTATAAATTCAATCCAGTATCTTAAAAAAAAAAAACCCAACGGCTTAAAAAAATCTATACCTTAACTCTAATTAAAGTTGATATCAAGTGACTTAATTTCCAGTAAGACTCTTTTTCTGTGGATTGGTTGGAACAATAAACCATTTAAGACTTTTCAATTATCTTTTTCTTGGTTTTTTTTTTTTTTAGTATATTTTCTAATTTTTGTTTTTTTTTTCATTTAATGCCTTTTTATTGTATTTTGCTTAATATGTTTTTAATGATATTTTAAATATCAAATCCTTGAAGATGATATCAGTTAAAGTTTTTTCAATTGTTTAGATAGTTTTCCTCTTTTTTTTCTTTTTTCAGTTCACCAAAGTCTTTTTTTCCTAACACAATTGATTCATAAATTGTGACTTAAAGTACTTGCAGTTATATAAAACATTTAGCAAATCCTGAAATAGAGCGACTTTTGTTTATATTGAATGACTTAATTTGTTTATCCTTGAATCTGTAAAATTTTTTTTAACTCGAACGGCGACTAAATTTTTCTAAACTTTCTAAAGATCTCATTTTTTTAAATTAATTTAATAAAATTTAGTATTAAAAATTACTTGAGTCTAATATTAAGGCCTTGGATAACAAACAATATTGGATAATTTTTATAACTTTTCTATAAATAAGCCAAAATTTTGGAGAGGTTTTCATATAAAACAATTTTTAAATGGAAATCTATATAAAATTTTGTTTAAATGTAAATTGGATCAAAAAATTGTTTAGGGCCTTTTATGCCTAATGGGTTTTCTAAGTATTATTGAAACTTCTCAGTTTTCTTGATTATTTAGAGAATTTAAAAACTCCTGATGTAGCATATTTAGCAAACACTTTCATTCAATAATAAGTTTGTTAATTGTTTTCTATATTTTATGATTTTCATTTTTCTTTCATTAAATCGATCTGATATAACCATTTTAGAAATATTCTTTTGTCTTAGCAGCATTGTTTGTTAGGCCTTAGTTTATATTATTTATAGTTTCTTTTGATTTGACATAAATGTATTTATAATCCTGTAATGATTATATAATCACACAAATATATGCCAGTATTCAACTCTTGTTAACTTGAAAGAGTTGGCTAATAGATAATGTATGAATAATATTAAAGAGGCATATTATTAAAACAAGAATTTAATATTAATTATTAAGAATCGGTTTAACTTAATTATATTAATGCTATTTGTTAATATGGCCACATAACCTGTGATTGAAACAAATCTAAAATAAAATCTTTTAAAAAATTAAAGGCTTATTCATTATTTACCTTTTCTACATACATTATTAATGTTGCCTTAAATAATCATCATCATAATCTGTCTTTTTTGATTTTTCTTTGTTTTTTTTTTTTTCTTTAATTTTGGTTTCTTCTGTATAGTTGTCAAAAGGTTATCATCATTGTTAACTACACTAATTTGTGTTATTATGTACTTTACCTTTTTAATTTAAACGGATTCTCTGTGTCACTCTAACCACTGCATTTTACATATGACCATCACGATTATTGTTACCAGTGTTAGAGCTAAGGCCAGTGCCAGTGCATGATGATGATTTTAATTGTGGCCTGAAATTTTTGTTCATGTTACGCATGTTATATGTGTAAATGTTAACAATGTTATGTTAACTCGTTAACAAAGTATATACGTAGATTGTAATAACATACAAATAAAATATGTATATACCGTCACTCAGAAAGTCGGCAATTTTTAGAAAGCATAAGCGAAAGTTTTATAAGGTTCTGCCAAAAGTTCCATAATTCCATGAATTCCATATATTATTCAATTCAAATGACCATTGAAATTGTCCAGAATGGAGATGGATTCTTAAGGCAACTAAAGCGCCATGCCAAGAAATCAATAGATAAGAAATTTATTACGCCATTTGAATGCGACACTCAGAAATAGAATTGACTTTCATCAAAAATGTATTTTACAAAATTTTTTTTGTCCTAACCGATTTGGTATAACTAAAATTTAAAAAATGCAAATAGTTAGTTTAATATTATGAAAATTTGTTATTTACCTTTAACAAATTGTTATTATTGAAAAAATTTCATTAAGATATTTCTGTAGAGTTTTAGAATGCATGTCCTTTTTAAAATTAAGTGTATATAATTTTGAATTCTAATGGAAAATTTAATATAATTTTTTTTTTGGTTGTTTAAATATATTTTGAGAATAGATTTTTAATTTAAATAAGAATGAAATTTAAATACGAGTAATTTGCTGGATATATAAAATTTTTGCTTTATAATATATAAAGTATAAATTTTGTATTGAAAGTATTTAAAAATTCGGTTTTTTAAATATTTTATTATAATACCAATTAAGTAAATTATCTTAATTATAAATTATAAATTATTTATTATCTTCAAACTAATCTTGACACTTTTGAAACTATTTTCTGATAAATTTTTGATTATTCAAAACATTTGACGGCTTAATGTAATATTAAATATCTTTTTCAATCAATCAGCCATGTTAAGTGTAATTGTTATGCCAACTCTAAATGACTTAATTGAATGTCAATTTTTTAATTGTTGTACAAACCAATCAGTCAAGTCAGCAGTAACTTTAATAAATGCATGAATAAAGTAAAAACTTACAAGTGTCATATTAATGATTGTAGAAAAGAGAACAAACAAATAAGGATTTTCCAATCAATAGTTTCAAATTTTATTCACGGCAAAATTTTTTCAATATATAATATAGCCTAAAACTATGCAATAGTTTTTTTTTGTATAAATCATATGTAAATTAATTTGTTGCCTTGTTTCTTTCTCTTTGTTCTTCATGTGTTATCTCCTTGTTTTTTTTTTTTTTTTTTTGTTTTATAGATTATACGCTGATCGAAATGAAAACCAATTTCTTATGCTTCCCGACTTTGTCGCTCGCCCAAGCAACTAGTAATAATAATGGAACATGCATAGCAAACGCTTTCACCACATTTCTATTATTTCATTGCTGTTCTCTCTCTTCATATTCCGCTTTTCTCTTGCTTTCGCTTTGCTTTGCTTTGCTTTGCTTTGTTGGTGTTGAGCTACAATGTCCAATAGATTGAGCTCTGTGTAAGTACATATGTATATGTGGTTAGTATATAAATTCTCATATCGTTTTACCCATTTCTTCTTCTTTTTCTACAAAATTTTCATCATTTGCCTCATTGCTATTAGTCTGATAAAAGTTTACTGTATAGCCCGTTCTTCCTCGTTGTCACAGGTTGTTATTATTGTTATTATTGTTATTATTGTTGTTAATGTTGATGTCGTCATTTAAAGTGAGCGTGTAAATTTCATTTATCTTGCTTTTACTTTAAATACACACATCACATACACATACAGATAGCTGTATATTTAGCTGTCCAATTGTCCACTCTATAAACTACATATGTCATGCTATTGTTGCTGTTATTATTTTTATTTTTTTTTTTTTAATTTTTTTTTTCAATTTTAATTTTTTTTTTAAGTTACTTCCTCGCTATTACAATGGTTTAAAATATCTTCTTTTTTTGTATGCTGTTCCTTTCTTTAGTCTTTACTGACTTTTTGTGAAAATGGTTTTCCTGTAACTCTATTATATTAAGTTGTTTGAAAAGTTTTTGCAAGAGACATATGGAAAATTTATATTATCATACATATTAGCCATTAGATATTATTTCTCTTTTGAAATAAAAAGTCATTAAAGTCCTAATTTCATTTTTGCTTAACCTCAGAAGTAAATTGCAAATGTTTTAGTGATATGTACATCATTTAAAAATCGAATACTATTACATCATATTTTAAACTAAATTGATTTTAAGCGTTTTGATTAAAAATGATGGAAAATAGTCACTTGTAAAAACTTTTGGCAAATGGCAAATGGATTTTTTTAATTGCTTAAGACTTCTACATATATATTCAGTGAAAATATTATACTTAGAATTAAGGTCTTTGATGAAGTATTCTACAAAATATTAATACTGGGATAAGAATCTCAAGGAATAAAGAATTTCAAAGTTAATCAATTGAACAATACTGAAAATATAGAATTTAAAAAGAAAAGTCTGTTATTTTGTATGAAAGATGGATCCTTTTAATCATTATTTGGCAAATAAATCTAGTACAACAAAAGGGAGCTAACAAATACAAACTAAGGCCAAAATGTTAAAATGCCTAAATGCCAAAGGGAGTGTAAGGTATAATAATGTAAATTCTTCTTGTTAAGTATTTATTGCTGCATACGCATTATATACACACATACATATATACATACATATGTACATACATATATGTGTATTTATATGTTAAGAGGAAAACTGAAGGACGACTAACCGCTACTATGTGGCTCTGTGTGCATTTGTCTCTGGCGTTTTTTTGGTTAATTGTCTGGACCGTACTGCTTTGCAATATCCTGCACTAAATGTTCTTGTTGTTGGTGTTATTATTATTATCATTATGATTGCTATTATTATTGTTATCACAATATTGTTCTGCTAACGGTATGATTTACGATAATGCATTTATGCCTTACACACATTCATTCATTCAACATGATTACATTTCAACATTTTATCTGGTGGACTTTTAATGTAAGTTATACTCGAAAAAATTACTACCATTGCTGGACTATATTTCGTCAGTCAACTTATATTATAATCTAGTGAATAAGTAGTAAATGTTTCATCATAATTTCAAAGATATTAAATAGTCCTTTTTTCGTCTTCTTCTTCTTCTAGCTAGCAACAAAATAAAATAGAAAATTCGCCATAAATTTAAAAAAAAAAAAAAAAGAAGAGAAACTTAATTCATTAAACTTAACAGCTGAAAGTTGTATATTCGTTTTGCTAAAGTGTTTGTAATCATCAAAAGAAAATCTTTGAGTTTGTACTTTTAAAGCTTCCTCATGTTTCTTGTAAACCCAAGCGGATTTTTTCTTTTTCATTTATGTGTGTTTCTTGACATAGTTGCTTAAGGTTATACGAAATTATTGCTTGCAGATAATATAAATAAGTTAAATCGTAGAATCTTTCAAATCGGAAACCATAATTTCAGATTAGTTTTGATTTTGTAAAGCAAAAGTTCTAATTTCTTTACCTTTATCTTTATCTTTATTTGGAAATTACATTACTAAAGATCTTTTAAATTCAGGCTTTTGTAAAAATTAATCATAAAAAGCTGAATTATTATCATCAAAGTATTCTCGATTTTATAGATTTTCTCGATTTTTATAGATTTTAAGAGAAAGCCAAATAATGAGAAATAAATCATTTTCTTTCTTAGTATTTTAATTTGGTGGGTATTAAAGATTTTACCAAAAACCGCAAACTTTCGGTATTTATTCTAAAATCGTTGACAAGATAATTTTTATGGCTTCTTATCTTTTTTGACTTTAGTTTTCATTTGAAAAAACATCAAGTTGGCAATAAGCAATTATCCTTGAGTAGAATCATAATATACAAAGATAATTGTAAGGATGCCCATGCAAACTAATTTATTATAGGATTATAGATAATGAAAAGTTTTTTTATTATAATGAAAGTGTATGAACAAAATTTAGCTGAGGACAGCACGAAACTTAACTTATTGATGAGATAATGAAACTCAATGCACTTTCAAGGCCATTTCTTAATATAAGAATATTAGCAACTTACAGGTTGAAACGCCAAAGTTTCAAGCATTTAACAGTTTCTTAAATTTTCTTACTTTTGAAAGTTTTTCACATAAGCCTGATAAAAAAAACTGCCACTTGCTGGTTTTTTAACGTCACAATCAATCTAGTGATATATTGACCAATCACTAATGATTAAAATTTAAATTTTAAAACAATATTGTTCACAAAATTTCAAATAAATTGAAATTTTTAAAAACATTTAATTTCAGTATAAAATAAATACAAAATACTTATGACTTATGACAATTTATTAAACAGAGCAGTTTTTTTCTTCTAATAAGACAATAAAATTTCATAAAAGTTTTCATAGATCCCGTTTAAGCAATAAAACCCTACCAAAACAAAAGAAAACACAGCAAGTTACAAAGTTATATTTAACTGGGACTAAATCTTAACTACCCACCACACATACACCAAGATATTACGATTTAGAATTAGATTCAGTTTTTTAAGATTAAATTGGAATATATAAAAGTTTGATATTGTATAATTTCGCGTAGACTCACCCGATTTGCATGATTTATGGACAGACATTGTAAACCAACAACTTTCCTACCTATGCAAAATTTTGGCATTCTATCTTTTGCAGTTTCCAAATGTTGAGGAAAAGACTACCAAATTGTGCTTAAAAAAATGCATTGCCCTCAGTTTATGTTACACTGGGGGCATGAACCTATGTGCATGAACTTCCAATGATTTTGCTAAATTTGAGCTTAAATTTTACGACAAACTTTCAGCAGGCAGACACATTGACGAATGGATAGACTAATGGATAGATGGACATACTGTTAGTGTTTTACATGCATTACTTGCCGGGAAGGCTCAAATGCATGGTATAAACATACTTAATGATCGCTAGCGTTGGTAAACACGACACGTCACGTGTGCCACCGTCACGACTAGCTTTCAATTTAAAGCCACTATTGCACCTCATCTAGTTAGCTTAATCCTTGGTGTAAGTATTCGGGGCCTTCTTATTACCCTTTGGCTTAGATTAGATTAGCCCGCTAAGCCTACCCAGCTAGCCATTTTATTCGGGAAATGGCACCCTGCTCGACAAAACATAATAGGGGAGCACAAAATAAACATAATTAGGTTGAGCTACGCCCGCGACATGGGCACCACAGCCCCCACGAAGCCAACTCCAATATCACCACTTGGGCAAATATGAAACTGGTGATCCCGTGGTACCAAATTAAATCTTTGGATCGGATCTCGTGAACTCATAATGAACCCGTGATGGTAACGGAAGTATCAACAAAGACCATCTCATGAGCCCACTCCCAGTTGAGCAGGTGCTTCTCGGGATTAATGGACAGACGTATAGATGGACAGACGAACGAATATGTCTAAATCGTTTCAAAGCTAATCAGGAATATATACATTTTATAGACTCTGCAACGCTTCCTTCTAGGCATTACAAACAAAATGAATATGCCCCCAATTTCTGGATAGTGCCTTTAAAGAAAGAGGAAAACTTTTTGTTTGCATTTGCTCGTCGTTTATATTGTTACAAATTTCATGGAGGAATTATGCAGAAAATTAATTAAATCATAATTTGAAGAAATAGAAATGAGTTATTTGGCTTTGATGCTCTTTAAAAGTACAATTGTGCCAGCTTGATAATAAATACGATAAATACTGTAATAACTTAATCTGTTATTATGCCTTAGAGATTGCTTTGAATATATAATTAATTCAACATTATAATGGCTTCCACTGACATTTAAGTCACATAAATTACCATAAATTTTGTTTTGAACTATTTAATTGTATGCATCAAGAATTTGGTTGGAGAATGCGTTTTGTTATAAATTAAACTTAACAGCAAATCTTATAAATCATAATTTTTTTCTATAACTAGAAATTTTCAAATTTACATTGCTATGAATTTAATTCATATTATTTATAATTTTTTTAAAAAATTCAAAATTTCTGACATAAAAACTCTTTTGAATTATAAGAACTAAAATATTTTATTTCATTGTCTGAATGGTTTGTACCAAATCAAAATTTTCTAATTTTCCTAATTGAAAACTTAAATCACTGCAAAGTAGTGATTTTAACTCTCTTGAGAAGTGTTTTATTTTGAAAAAAAAATTGTTTAAATTATAAAAAGAAAAGATTCAATTATTTGTAAATAAAAATTGTTAAATTTTTTTTTCTAAAATGGTTTAAGCAAATGTTTCAGTTAAGGTAAGCAAAGCAGATAACTTATTAGCCAAGCCTTATCATCTTTAAATAAATGAATTAAGTTTGAAAAGCTATAATCAAGACGAATTGACAATTATTTTCAAATTGATTAAGTTGTAATAGATTTTTTTTACATCTGCTAACAATCCTGCAGAATTTACATTCAATTTAACAAATTAGGAACTTCACGAAAGACTCATAAAGCAATGCAATGTTGATAGCAAATTTTAAAAATCTTTAATTGAAAGCAAAATTATTAGCTATGAAAATTTTATGTAAAAACCTTCAAAAACATTATTTCTGTGAGCTACTATTTCCTTTCCAGACTTTAATATTTTAAAGAGGTCACTTTTAGTTGTTTTCTTTAGTAAAGCTTGACCAAACACAACAATAATATAAAAATATTTTTACTTTTTTACTTTAATCAAAATGGCATTAGTTGATAGTTAGTAGTTTTTTTTTTTTACTTTATTATTACCACCAGAAATCCTCTTTTAGCCAGAGACCGGCGTTGTTACTTACTCCAAAAATATCTTTAGGTTTTTTTGGTTTTTTTTACTTGTGTTGTTGTTCCATTTTTTTATATATATCTACAAATAACTATCTATCTGACCAGCTTCTCTTTAGCTCACACCAAATTGCATTTTTTCTCTCTTTCTTTCTTGTTCTTTCTCCTTTGATTCGACAACAAAATGAATCATGAAATGAATTCAAGATTAATGAGATTTTGACATGCATATAACACGTTCAAATGATGATAAAAACAATTGGTTTAGTGTAATCACTTCAGTCCAATAAATGTATAAATAAAATCACGAAAAAAATGCATTTTAACGAAATTCTCTTTTTTTTACCACCACCATTCCAAATCAAAATACTTAAGTTATCAAACCAAAGTTTAAACCGGAACGACATGGCATGGTATTTAGTTAGTTAAATACGAAAACAAACTAAAGAGAAAAAAAAACAACCAAAAGAACAAAAAACAAGAAAAAACCAAAATAGTATAAAATAGGAAACTGACCGTCAAATAGAAGAAAAGAGCCATAGGAAAAGAGAAAATCATGTGGTGTGTTCATGTAGTACATGGGATTTTAATACAAAATCATAAATGGTTTTAGATAATTTTGGATAATGCACAGCAATTGTTGAAAAAAATATGAAAAGCAAATCGCTTCACTTTTTTCTTTCTTTGGGTACTTTTATCTCTTGTTTTACACCCTACACCACTTGTGGTAATACACATTTGGGCGCTTACTTGTAGCAGGCAAAAAGAGTTGAGTTAGACCCAACTTTTATTAAGCCCTTTCACTACTAAAATCTAAATCGATTTAAGTATATCTGTCATTCTGTCCATCTGTCTATCAGTTATCCGGGTTGCAGCTTGCAATTTCTCAGATATTTTAATGAAATTTGGTTCATGAGTCGTGCTTTTATCCAAAAGCGAACCTCATTAAAAATGGTTAAAATAGAATCATTTTTGCGGCCATTTCCAAAATAACAACTCTTTCGAAAAAAGTTACTTTTGAAAAAGAAAAATAAATTTAATATTTTTGATATATTTTAATTAAAATTGGCCAGTTATTGTAAATTTTGGCACCGATCGGCCCATTTTTATTACCCCTCCCTCCTTAAAGCAACTTTTTAAACAAAAAACCTTTATGTAGATAAATTCTAAAATTTTGAAGATATTATAGAGAAATATGATTCTGCCTTGTACTTTTACAAAGGACCAAATTTGGTCTAAATTTTTCGATTTTTGAACTGCCTCCCGTATAATGAATAATGAATGATATTTGAAAAATTACTATTTTTTGTTTTCTCGACTTGCAATTTATTAAATTAACTTTTTAATTACATTTGACAAAGTGCCTTAGGGTATTTTAAAGTCGCCCTCAACTAACTATAATAATACCACTTGCTTTCTTCTGATTTATTTTTTTATTTATTCCATTTTTGTATATTATAATATCGCTTTTGCGTGAAGCACTTATTGGAATATGCTTTTTTACTTAAATGACAACGAAAATGGAATAAAAATAAAAAAAAAGGAAAAAAGACAACAAAAAGTAAGAAAAGCCAAAAAGGAAAAAGAACAAAGCAAAAAATAAGAACTGAAAGCAAAAAAAAAGAATAAGGAAAAATTATCTGGCATTACAATTTGAAACTTAAATTTTAAGTACTCAAATCTTACGTTACAATACAACAATACAATGCAGTACAAAACTAATACTATTCTTCGTTCCTTTTGTTTCGTTTACTTTTTCATTTTACTTATTTCTAAGCAAATTTCCACCTGTGATAATCTTAAGCAATTCTATTGGACATTATAGCATTCGTTTTACTTAAAAATTTATTCAAAATAAATTTGATGTAAAGGTAATGTTTGATATACTTTTTTTTTCAATAACAAACATTTATTAATAATATTAAAAATATTGAACGTTTTAATAAAAATTGCTTTAAATAAAATTGTAAAAAGCCAAGAATGAATTGAAATTTGAGAACATTCTTTGAAGTTATGTAGATTTAGATAAATAATAAAAATATTGTAACACCCAGAAGGAGTTGAGTTATACCCATCTCTTATTATATTAATCAATTTAGAATCACTTTTTGAATCAATTTAAGCTTAAGTGTCCGTCTGTCTGCCCATGCAAATTTTCCACGAGAGCGCAGGCGTAATTTAGAAACTATATGAATGAAATTTTGTGTATAGGCATGGCTTAGCCCAAAAAGACTCGAGATTAATTATGGATAAGAACAAATCATTATTGCGATCACGCACTATTCAAAAAGCTCTTTTGTAAAGAGATTTTATGTGAAGAAATTAAGAAATCTGAATTGTGGCGTGGACTATTTTTAATTAAAATAATTCATTAGTTATAAAAAAGTTTCATTTAAAATAGATTTTCATAACTTATTTACAGAGCTATAAAAAATGTTTTATTGTATTCATTAGAATGATTTTTTTTTTGCTTTTTTTTCTTGTAACACATTTAACATTTCTAAAGTAAGCACTATCTAATTATTTGTGACAACAAAGTAAATGGCTTATTAAGAGATAATGTAACAGAGCTATCAATGGATAATATATATATAAATGCTTGAGTAAATAAGCTCACATTCAGATAAGATACAGTCAAAGTTAGTTTAAGTAAATGCAATTTTAAATTTTAATCCGCTTAACTAGTTGACATTAAAAATTCTCTATCTATATATTGCTCTGATCCTTGTCTGGCCAAACAAACAAAAAAATAATAAAATAAAAGCTGCGAGATAAATGAAAAAGAAAACTTTGTGCAAAATATAACTTTGGGGTAACTTTGAAAACCACATTCAGAATGCATTGCAAAAGGAAAATCTTGCTGTAAATAAAAGAGAAAAGGTCATTTTCAATAACTCAATAAAATTCCAAAGCAAATCGCCATCTAATGTTGACTCATATTTAATTCAGTCGAGATGAAACTGATTAAAATTGTTGAAAATCGCTAAATGGAATTATTTAAAAGGGCTTGATCGGGGCAAGGTGCTTCATATAAGAAAAGCTAACAATTTTCAAAATTGACATTCCTTAAGTTTGCGATGAAAGTTGATTGAAATATCTTAGAATTATGACACTATTTAAAGAAAAGAATTAAATTACGAGTTATTTGAAAGTGGACTTTTCTTTACTAGTGGCCTCAATCTCAGAATCGGTCTATTTGCTAATTTAACTTTTAGCAGCGGTCTTTCCAAAACTATATCGTCCCTTTAGATAATCTTGGATAATACTTTATAACTGCAAAATATTTTCTTATCATTTTAATGGACAAATAACTAAATCAACTATTCTTGGTTGAAACAACTTATAATAAATAACTAATAAACTAATAATGAAAATGAATAATGAAACTAATAAACTTAAGATAATTGAGGCAGTAAACTTTCTTATCTAACAGTTATTGTTAGTTTATGAAACTCTCTTATAGATAATTTCAAAAGTCACCTCAAAATGGATATAATAAAATTTGAAACAACAGGACATAAAATTTAATTGCACGTTCAGTAAACACAATTATTTCGTCAAAGACAAACATCTTTATTTTTATCATTAAAATCTATTAAAGCTTATAAATGTCAAAAACACTCACATTTATCTTTCTGAAGTGTATTTTCTTTGATCTATTATTGAATATTCATCTGGCAACTGCCTGTCCTGGTCTTAGCTTCAAATTAATTGGAAAGAAAGGCCTGATAAATTTTTTATAATTTTTTTAAAATTATTTCACTTAAAATTGTCTAGCTAAAGATCTTTAGTAAACTTTTTCATGATGCTGAAACATGCGTAAGTCCTTCAAAAAAGCCACTCCGGGAAGCTTATTTTATATTTCATACTCTTTCGGTTGCTAGCAAAAAAAGATTAGATTATGAAGTGTGTTATTCAAAGTAAGTTGTTGTGAAATATTTAACTAAATCATCAAAGCTACAAACTTTCTCGATTTCAGTGTCTTTTTGTATATAAATGTTAGAAACAAATGTCATACAAAAACATGTATCTCCACATTTACATTACAACAAATCCTTTAAAATGAAAATATCAAAATATCAAATATCAAAATAAACAAAAATTAACAATAACAAAGCTAAAAACAAATTATTATAGAAAAAAAGTTAAACATTATAAAAAACTTTGCTCATTTCAGTGTACACAAAAGAGCTGAAGAGAAGAGAAATGTGAGAACAATTGAATCCAACAACAACTGATTAAATTGTAGAAAATGTCAAGCAAATTCTACCTAGAACTTTAAAGGAATTATATGGAAGTAAGAAGAGGAAAATTAAAAGTGTGATATTTTTGTTTTTTTGTTTTTGTTTTGCTTCTCAAGCTCAACGGAAATTCCTTTTCATGTAATTTTTCGATACCATTCGTTCCTGTTCTGCTCCTTCCATACAGCCATTGTTGTTGTTCTATTTTTATTTTTTTTTTATTTCTACCACGTCTTCAACTACTTTGTCTCCTTGCCAAGATTTCAATGATTTACTAAAAATGAACTTTATTGTTACTTTAATGCATACACGAAATTCGTGTATAATACTTTGTGGGCTCTTTTTTACTTTTTTTGGGGCAAGAATTAAAAACAAGTGGAGAGAGAAAAGGGGAAAAAAAATTGCCCAAAATACAACACAAAGTTTTGCATTTTCAAGTTACAATAGCACTATACAATTTCAAGTTGTGTGCGTATGTGTGTGTTTGCGTGTGTATGTATATATGTTTCCCACTTGTCTTCTTGATGTTTATTATTTCATCGTCATTTCATTGTGATGCTCACCATTATTATTGCAATGATGACCACAGTTGCAGTGGTAATGCCATTAACATTATTAATAGAAAATGTTGGCGATATTTTTTGTTTTTACTTGCAAAAATATTTGAAAAAGAAATTGCTACCAGCAACAATTTTTACCTGTTCCATATTTACTTCTTGAACTTTAGTTGTCTAAAATAAAACAAAATTTTAACCAAGACCTCTAAACATTTGTAAGGTAAACAATAAATGGAAGATTCAAAAATTAAAATTAACAACTTTTTCAATTTATGATTTTGAATTAAAAAATTGGTATCGCCAATAAAGGCTTTCACGATTTATAGAGCTTAATAAAGTAATTGTCATAGAATAATTAAGAATTAATGAAAAGAATTAACAATAATTAATAATAATTAAGAATAATTAAGAATAATTAAGCAGATTCTAATAATAAAACACTCTAATAACAAAGCATACAAATTT
The DNA here is from genome assembly GCA_023089585.1 of Melophagus ovinus. Lineage (NCBI taxonomy): Eukaryota > Metazoa > Arthropoda > Insecta > Diptera > Hippoboscidae > Melophagus > Melophagus ovinus. The sequence goes on along the minus strand of JAKKIB010000181.1, from coordinate 2,049,132 downwards.
TATTTTTTGAAAAATCTTTAATATATAAATATTTTAATGCATTTTCATAAATTTCCAACCATTACTTTCCCTTTTAAGGCCATAAATTTCTATTTAACATACACTCAAAAAAAGATAATTCATTGTAATCAAGCAGAATGATAAACATTAAAATTCCATTAGAAATTCTTTGTTGTCATGCTTAATGTATTTATATAACAAAATCTAAGTAAAAAATGTTTTCACTTGAACAATTATCACTTTAAATTGTTACTACATAGAATTATGTATCACTTCAGTTATCATGTCACGCAAATCAATTAATTCAATTATAGTTTAGTGTTTAATTAAAGTACAATAAAAACAAACATTTTACGCCAACGTAACGTAGTACATTCGAAAATTCTTAAGAAATCAAGCAACTCAGGAAACAGATAAAAAAAAAGAAACCAAACAAAAGTCTATAAATAGTAAGGAAAACTTTAAAATGTTTAAGGGATTTGTCATGATAAAACTTAAGTTTATAATACATAAATTATAAGAAAAATCAAACTGGGTATATATTATTGGCCTTTTTGGACTTATCATTAATTTGAACTAGTTATCTAAAATAGAAGCTCTTAAGGAACTTTCACTTTAGTTAAGTATTGATTTCCATTAAAAAATTTTCGCGATTTATTAATGGAAAGGAAAAGGGACAGACATGTAAATAGTTTAACGGTTTAAACTTGCCCTCAATAAGAATTTTCATTGGACTTATGCGAAAAACATCAAATGAGAAAATAAGGTTCTCCTTTGGTATCAAATTTATTATGTAATTGAAAGAACTAAAACAGTACGACTTAAATTTGAAAGTCCTTAAAGAAAATCTAATGATAAATAAGTTTAATGTTCGATTTAGCTATAAATTCATCTATAGATAAAAAATTCAATTTATATAACTCCATTCAGGAAAATTATTAGGAATTTATCTTAATAATACTTTAGTCAGTTCCTGCTGCCCTTAAGTGCCCTTGATGTTCTATATTTGAATCAAAATTCCCAAATTTAGAAAAAATTTTCCCAAAATTTAACCAAATTTACTTTAAAGAAATATTTTTTTAATATATAACTTATCTTCATGTATATTAAATGAGATTACGTGTTCCATCTTCAAAGAGTACTCATATACATAAGCAGCCAATTTTTAAGCATATTTTTCTTTAAATTTCTGTAAAAGAAAAAAAAGCAAATTTTTTTCCAAAACAAGACAAAGTTTCTCGTGGTTGCTTATTTCAAAAAAAAAAACATTCATCACATTCAGGTTAACTTGTTAGTTGCTTTCAAACGGATGGCAAGAAGATAAAACTAATGCCAAAAATATACCAACGTTAAAATTTTGTAGAACTTTCTCTCTCAAGTTGTAAGTCTGATATTGAACACACATACAAAAATTGTCTCCTTTAATTTCATTCTCAATTGAACATTAAACATATTATGATACTGACATGTTACATGGAAAACTGTACACTAAACTTAAATGGGGTGTATTTGTGGGTGAAGGAACAGATGGTCATCAATTTAGTCCCCTAATCAAGGATACAAATGTAAGCTGCTATAGTGTTTGCTAACAATTGATACACAATAAAATAACAATAATAATAATAATAGAAAGAGAAATAATAAAAACAACAACAAAATTAAGGCAACTACAACTAAAAGTAGAAATAATTGTACATCAAATTCTCGAATGTTCATGCGAAGGTTACGATTTAATTTGAGTCAACTGATTGTGTCACAATCATTTAACAGTTACTCAAACAAACTTGTACACATATATACATATACATATGCATACATGTTTACGTACACAAACACAATAACCGGATATTTAATATTGAGCATTGAATTTAGCTAAATCGACATAAACGTACAAATGAAATTTCCGGTTAATGAAATAAAATTGTGTGACACATAAAATATACAATAACTACTACGTGATACTTAGTTATATGATCTATATGTATTCTACACATTTACGCACACACATAGAAGTAAGATAGATCCAGACATAGGAATTATAAAATAAGAATATAAAATAATGGAGATATTTTACGTTTATGTTCATAAACAAATCGAAACTTGAAAGATTAAATTTATAAGTAACAAAAGAAAAGGAAGAAAAGGAAATGAAATAATAAGCAAATAATATTCCAATTTTTTAGAAATGGCTAGAGAAAATTACAAGGCAAGAATCCAATAGTCCGGAATGCCTTTTATGCAAACCTCTGCCATCGTGTAGGAAACATCAAAACTATTCCGAAGTAATGTCATTGCAATAAATTCAGTCTGAAATTATTTCTCATAGAACTTAAAAACTATTCTGAAACTATACTGGGCATCTTTGTGTCCAAATTTCAGTTTATCTAATTATTCTTCAGATTGCTTAAAGAACACTCCAATAAAGCGAGAATCGTTTTGTATACTTTAATGAAACACAACTTTGTTCTTGTGCGGTTTTCTCTAGTGATAACAAAAAACTTTCATAAGAAAGCATTTGAAACTGTATTTTAAATTTAATTTTCTGTTAAATTGTTTTAAGGAAATTTTACTTAAATTATCTGCCCTTATTATCAAAATTCTTCTAATTAAGAATAATAATTAATTAAATGGCTTCATCAATCTATAGAAAATATTTCTAGTACCAACTGTAATCATTTCGATGAATCTATATTTTAAAAGATTTGCATGATATAAGAAAGCATCCATTAATTTCATGCATTCCTCTTCATATGTATATATTGAAAATTTCAAGTATAAAACTATAAATTTACGAAAAACAAGAATTAAATCGCTGTAACTCTCAAAAGGAAACATATGCTAATATTTTATGAAAGAATATTTATTAAATAAAAATAATGTAGAAATATTTGTACGTTTGCTCGTGTGCCACTCTACGCACATATATATGTATGGATTCATGTACTTGGTTTGTTAAATAATTCTGAAAGTGCATAAATGAGTTAGCAAGTGAAAAAGAAAGCCAAATAAATTGCATCATATGTTTCCAACGCCAAAAGTAACATGCGGCACAATAAGGCGGGGTTTCTTTTAGAGAAAAAAAGATCTTTGAATTAAAAACATGCCTGAGCTTACCTTCAAAGGTAAAGCTACTTTAGCGAATCAAAGCTTTCAATGAATGTTTTTCTTGTATAAGATCGCGAGAGAAAACCAACTCTAGATTCGTCAAATGCCTAGAAATAATTTAAGAAATATTGATTCACATAAAAAGACTTTGTAAATTTCTTTTTGTTTAACAATTTATCTAGAAAAATGAATAGAAACCTTTAGATGCATTTGAATATGAAAAAGCGATCGATTAAATCAAAGATTTATTGAGTGTTATGTTATAATTGATTACTTTTATATGTAGGACTCTTGTGCCGTTTGTTCTCATATTTTTTTTTTCTTTTTTTTTGCTTTTTTTTTGTTTTCTACACTTTCTACACTCTACACTATGTTCAATTTTGTTTTGCTATGTTTTATTTTATTTTGTTTGCCTTCATTCTTTCATTTGCTTTGTTGACTGAACGTGTGCACTTGCTGTACACACACACATACACGCAATTTATAATATTTCCAGAGGCTACAGTTTTGCCTTCATCACAAAAATGCTAACTTCTTTCTCTTTCATACTCATTCTTTCTCTCTCTTTCTTTATCTCCCTTACTCTTCTTTGAAACGAAATGTAAAAAATATCACTTATGATATTTCACAAACGCGTTTGAAAGAAAAAAGTGGAAAAAGTAGAGAAAGTAAATGAGAAAGCAAGAAAATATGGAAGCAATTGGTCGATAAAATTTACGGCTGGAGAGAATATTGTGAATATTTTTGCGAAACTTTTTTCTTATATTATTTATTTTGCTAGCGTCCGTTGACTTTATTGGTATTAGTATTGATATTATCGCTTTGGTATTCGTGCCACCATCATTGTTACTACCACAACTCTCTCTATCTCTACCTCTTTATCTATCTCAATCTATCTCTGATTAACAAACTGTGTGGTCATTTTTTAGTGGCATCAACTTGACCATGTTTGTGTTATGTTATTGTAATGTTATTATTGTTATACTTTTATCATTGAAATGCTGCAACATGCTGACGATATGATTGTGTTTGTATATTTGTTTGTGTGTGTTAGTATAAACTGGTTGTTATTGGTGCTGTCATCAGTTACAGTTTTACATGTAAATTTAATAATACAGCAACTTCAACAGTTGGTACAATTTTTATGATTCCTGCTAACAACAAAAATAACAAAAAAGAAACAATTAAAGCAACAATATTTTTATTTATTTATAACAACCAAAAAGGTATCTCACCGAATCGTATATCCAGTTGCTTACGCCGCATGGCAGTGCCACATAAACAGTTTTTTGATTATTTCATTTTTAAACTGCTTAAATTATATTTGCTCATTTGCCATTAATATATCACATGTCTAAGAAGGGCTGCTTCCTCTTCTTCTTCTTAGCTAACCAAAACTTTGACAAAAGCCCTAGAAATCATCAAAGAGAACTAAACTTCTAAAACACTTAAGACGACCTTATGGAAAACAGAATGATAAGACAACTAAATAAATAGCGTATATAGACAAAGCTAATTTAATCAATTAATTAATAATTAATGTTAATTAATTGATTAATAATTAGTATTAATAATTAATTAGTATGAATTAATTAATAAATAAATAAATAGTTAATAATAAATTAATTAATAAATTCTCTTAAATACCATAATATTTCCTGTAAAATATTTGCTAGTAATTGTAGCCAAACATTTGAAAAACATTCATATATATTAAAATATGTTTCTTTCTGATGTCGCCCAAGAATCTCAAATGAATAAAAAAACGACAAATGACATAAAACAAAAAAAAGGTCAGCTAATGCAAGAAATTTTCCAAATCACAAAAGATCTTACTCAAATATTTATTGTAACACTGAGAAGCAGTAAAAATCTCAATATTTCCTTTTAATTATTCAATTATTTTGTGTGACCTTGAAATTTCCCTTATAGAAGATTAGCAAATCGAATGAATGGTTCATCTTTGTATAAACATAATGTCTCATTACATGCATTTTACATTTATTTGATAAAGACGCACGTATATTTGCAATTTGCCAAATCAAATAATAAACAATCTGTTGTTAGTTTTCTATCTATAGAATCTATATCTACATCTATTTATCATTAAGCATACGCTTTGAAACAAGAATGAATTCATTCTTTTTGGTTTTGTTTTTTTTATTTTGAAACATTTGTAACACAAATTTCGAAAGTATTTTGTTTGTATTTATTCTGTTGCTCACTGCAAGTGACTCTAATGAAATTGAATGGTTTAGAGGGAAAAGTTTGTTAATATTGTCTATTAATAACAGTTTCGTTTATTTTAAAATGCAATGTGTTTTTATAGAGTTTGTTCAAAATACTTAAACATAAATTAAATATAAACATAAATTAAATATAAATTTCTAAAAATGTCAAAACATTTGTTTGTTACATGGATCCATATACATAAATTTCACTTGCTTATATTTTGAGTTTTGTTGTTTATACTCCCGACTCTTGATATGGAAAATAAAAAACCTAAAACTTTTTTAGATAAACATTTTCGGTAGAACAAACGTAGACTCTGATGTAGCAATTTTGAAAAGATTTTCATTATTTTTTTTATTCTAATTTAAGCAGAAAAATAATGTAGGCAGAATTATAATGCAAATGGACCGGAGTCAGCCATTTCATTTTTTGTATGAAAACTTTCTGCAATAAAAATTCTTAGAAAATTATATCTTGAATTAATGGAAAATATGGAAAATTTCCATATACATTATATTATTTCTTTCCATAAATATTCATTTCAATTTTTTAAAGAAAGAAAAATTTCTTTTTTTTAGCTCATTTATGTTTTCATTAATCTTTTTCATTAAATTGAACTTAATTAAGTTTGCTAAAATGTTGTAGAATTTAGAATAAATCGCTACATATCCAATAGAATTGTTTTAGAAAATTCTAAAGAAATAAATGAATTAACAAATAATTAATTTTTATATTCCTTATTCTTTTTACTCGCCCGCTGTTTATTTATTTAACAATTTATCTCGTTACATATATACTGATCTTTCTGTTTTTTCTTCTTTTCTTTTTGAAAACATCCGTTTATAATGAATCACTCTATGGAGTATTAAAGTATTAACTTCTATATATTTATATATGTTTATTGCTTTGTTGTTTATATTTTACATAAATTCCATTGTTACTAACAAACCAACAAAGTGTGAGCGTAGAAACGATATTGCCGTAGAAATTATCCGTTACTTCTCTCTTCTCTTCTTTTTATTTCTCAGTTATTTCTCAATCGTCATTAAATTCGGTCGCTTAAATCTGCGCTTGTAAACTGCATGAGAAATGCAATAAATTTTATTAAAAATGATTTACTGTTTTTTTGCATAAAACTTTAAGAAAAAGTTGTATTAATCAGCATAAATAATATTTGTTAATATAAATTTCATCAAATAGTCAAATAAAAGCAAAGTAATTTACATAAAGGAAAAGTGATTTATACAAAGAAAAATTATTACAACAAAATGGCATCGTATGCATTCGCGTTGAAAATAACATTCGTTCGTTTTCGCTATCGCTATTTGTAATACTAAATGTACGTGTGCGTGTGTCAGTTGTTGTTTTTTTAGTTAAGCACAAGTACGTGCGCTTAAAGTGAAATGATCAAAATAATAGAAAAAAATATATAGTAAATCTAATAAATTAAATAAATTTAATAATAAATAAATGTACACTAAATAAATGTGAAATAAATAAAAAATAAATAATTGCAAAAGCTAAAATTAAAAAAAATTAATGCGCATTGTTTTCATATATTCGTTTTATTTACTCGTAGAAATTTACTTAAAATTTGGGTTCTTTGCATTTTGTAACTTTTTTTATTTTTGATTAAATAAAAATAAAAATCATTATAAATAATGTATTTACAATGATTTACAAATATTTTTTTAATAATTATAGTTTCATATAGAGAAAATTTTAAATATTTTCAAAATTGCTTTTAGTGTTAAAGAAATTTGTTGGATATTTCGTGAATATATTTGTCTATCCGTGTTTTTTACTATTAGTATTCGTTCGATCTTGCACTTTTTTACTTTTACTTTTACTATTACTTTATTTTATTACAAAAAAACGGCATCGTATGTATTCGTGTTGAACATGACATTCATTCGTTTTTGCTATATTTAATATTAAATGTACGTGTGCGTGTGTATGCGTTATTTCTTTAGTTAAGCACAAGTATGTGCGCATAAAGCGAAATGCAAAAACCTTAGTAATGTGATACAAGAAATAAAAAAAAATAATGCGCAATAAGAATTTTTTCGTTTATACGTTCGTTGTAAGAATTGGTTAAAACGCCGGTGTTTTGCATATGCGTAACGATGCCTTCATAACAGCACATTTATTTCATTTTCATTTTATTAAATCTAATCGAAAATCATTATAATTTGTTTAATTTTTACTAATTAACGCCCAGTTTAATGTTTAATATTTACTAATTAACGCCCAATTGATCAATGTAAGTAAAATTAAAGAATTTTTCTTTGTATTTTGTATAATTAGTTGGCAACTTTTAAGCGGGATGTACACAGTTACTACGAGTTTGTGTAGATTTATGTAACCCTTAGAAGGAGTTGAGATGGACCTTCCACCTTTTGTTATACTTATCAACTCAGTTACTAAATCGATTTAAGCCTGTCTGCCCATCTGTCTGTGGTTTGTAAGTGTAAATTTGTTTTTAAAGACACAATTTTTAAGTTATTTGGATAGAAGTTAGTACGTAGACGTGGCTAAAGATGTCCGCTAATAATTATGAGTAAGTTCAAACTATTATTACGATCACGTCTCATTCTGCGCTGCATTTTGCAATGAGTTTTATGTGGTGAAACTTACAATGCTGGATGTTTCTTAATAATATTGTGTAGAATATTTAATAGTTGGCGACAACAACTACAACGGCAACTAATACTACTACTGTTATAACAACAACAACAATAACTACAAGTAATAAATTTTTGTAAAATGACAAAAGTTGAGGCCTTAATTAAAGCTTTGTAATGGCTAAATGGATTGTTTATGCAATAATTTCTTACAAATCCAAACTTTGTTAAATTATTTTTCTTAAGCTGCGACAAACTTGAATCAATTTTAATCAAATTACTCGAATATAAAAAGCAAATGTTTATCTTTACTCAAGAAATCTATAAACCAATCATTTGAAAGTAAAGCAAAATGAAAAAGAAAACGCTTTTCAACGTTAATAACTCGACTTCCATAATTTATTATTACATTTACTTTTCTGCATTATATTTCTAAAAATTTACGGAAAAGTGATATAATGCAAACAAAAAACAGAAAGAAATTTGTTAATGCATCATTAGCATTGAAATAATTTGATTTCTTTGTGTCTAACTCTTATCTCTGTTGTTTTTGGTTTTTTTTTATCTTTAGTAGTAATTCTTTGTAGTAGTTTCCTACGAAAAGATGATTCATTGCAGTTATATTAGAGATCTCTAGCGCATCATGTTTTTCAATGTTGGTTTTACTGCCTGTCCCATTTACCAACAATCCATCTTTTAACCTCATTGTCTCAATTTTCAAAGGGCTTTTTTTGTTGTTGTTGCTATTATTATTATTTTTTTTCTTTATTGTAGTCGATTTAATAAATGCAATATTTACATGCGGCCATACACACACACACACACACACATATATATATATATATATATATACATACATACACACATAAATGCAATGAGAAATTTGAAATTTACGTTATAGAGATTTTATATGATTGCCATCCATTCTACGTTATTCATGTGTGAAATCCAAGGCAAAATTTGATGCTTTCCTCTTTTTTTGTCCGTTTTCTTCTCTGGGAGATGGTTTTAGATTTAGATTTGAATTTTGGTTTAAACGCATATATGAATGTGTATATGTAAGTGGGGTGAAAGGGTGTTATATGTACAATTGTAAATCTACACATGTTGTATTGTCTACAATGACATTCAATCAGCCAAAGCCCAAAAAATCATTGAAACGTAATAAAGGCGGCAATCGTTCATGTGTATACGCCTCATACGCTCATTCATATATTCATACGTCATAGATATTCATCCATATACATATATATCATTCTATATATATAAATATATACATGAATAGTTTAGTTACATTCTGGTCCCCAAAGATTTATGAGCATCAAGACTGTCTTGGCATTTTAGATAAAGCATTTAGATAAATATTTAGCTCTGGCATACCTTATGCAAATATATGCATGCACATATGTGTATATATACACGTCCAACATACATACACACATTTATATAAGAACATATAAAATGATATATCGATTTGTATTATTTAATTTAATGTGGACATTTTTGTTTCAAACTAACATTTTCATATGGAAAGTTTAAAGAAAGTGCTAATAATCATCACATTTACTTAAAATATCTTTCTCTTTTTTATTTTTCTTTTTATAAATCTTTGCTAGGCATTTTTGTAGAGTTTTTTTTTTTATTGAAACAAATATTGACTTTTGTTTTAACTTATCACTTTTTGTATCTTAAACTTTTTCACTTTCCCTTTTTGGCTTTTTTTTCTTTTTTAACGACAAAATTAAAACAAAAATGGTTTTGATTAAGCTTTTTTATGAACTTCATCAACAAATGTTAGATGATTGTGAAGACATAAGGATAAGCTTTTTATTCAATTGATCGATCGCTTTCATTAACTTAGTCTTTAAATTATTTCTGCAATTGCAATACATTTCAGAAATCAATATATTTAGATTTTCCTTTTAAATATATACAAGTTTTTCTTCTACAATCTGTTGAGGATATTTAATAATCACCCACAACGTACTAGGACCTTTTGCTTTTCTTTTCCTTCTTTCTTTTCCTTTACATTTTTCGTATTTGTTTTAGCTTTTAATTTTTTCATTTTGTTTTGTTTTTCTTGATTTTATTTCTATTTATCTTTATGGTAACACAATCATTCTGATACGGATATATGTATATCTATCTATAGCAATCTAAAACTATATTACATATGCGATTGCATACACATTTACTTTGGTTGGTTTGTGCGAAGTTTTGTATTTGAAAATTTTAAGCTGGTCGGTTTATTGGAAATTGTGTCTCTACTTTATCTCGTTAGAAACGGATTAGTTTTGCGGTTTGTTCATTTTGTATATCTGTACTATCTTTTATTATATAAATACTGTAGATGTATGTTTGTTTTTATGTTTGTTATACCTATCGCCAATTTAGCCACAATCAACGCTCACACACAACCAAAAACTATCATGAAAGTTGTTCTCTTATATTTATCAATTTATTTACATTATGATGTATGGATGAATGAAATAAATTAAAACAATTTTCATAATTCAATAATAATAATTTAGAAAATATATATTTATTATCGAGCACAAAAGGAAAACACCCATTTCTACCCAAATGTTGGACGCGTATATATTTTATCGAGCTTATTATTACAACTTCAAAAGTGATGATTTTGAAATAATGCGTATATTCAATTGAAATTGTTTAGACCATTTATCTATACTTTTTGTGTTAATGAAAAATGTCATAAAAATTACATTTCTGTTTCCATATTTGAAAGCAACTTCAAACAAATCTTTGTGCAAACAAACAGTGCTTTTAAAACATAAATTGCTTATGGGAAATAGACGATAAAACTTCAGTAATTTATAACTTCTTTAAAAAATTTTATACATTTTAATTATTAACTAAAAGGAAAGTTGCGTAGTTTATTTTAAACAAAAATCCCGGAAACGTTATTAAAAGTTATGCTTTAAGCTCATAGCTTTAAGTTCCATAAATTAAAGCCTCTTACTCAATTTTAAATTATATATATTGTATCAACAAAAGTAAATGTTTATAAACATGTTGCTGTTTTACTAGCAAGAAGTTTTCTCAGAGAAATTTATAATTTGAATAATTTGTAACTATTTCAGTTATATAACATTTTATAATAAAATATTTCGTCATTCCATTAAACAATTCATTTCATCAATATCATTAGCTCTCATATGAAAAAGAACATTCTCCATATATATTGTTTTTTCATAGAATTAATAGGCTAACTTGGGTATTAATTTAGCATTTGATATACACATCACAAAATATCGATAACACGATTTTACTCGGCTTCATTTAATATCTGAATCACATGTAATATCGTTTTGTTTCCAAAAATATTAAGTTTTATTAAAGTTTGTTAAAAATATAATCGATCGAAATTATAAAAATATTAAGAATGGTATTAAAATCAAAAAATACTAATGTGAAACCAAAGGAGCAAGCTTTTAAAGATAAATCCAAACCGGCCGATGTGCGTCTGTCAAATATCCAGGCAGCTAAATGTAAGTTTAAAGCGTTTGAAAAAAATTCTTATAAATCATTATGACGTCATAGTTACATATGTGGGTTGTTTAAAATTTAAATAGAATATAAATTTAATATTGTTTTTAGTGTAGAAGTGAAATTTTAATGTGAAATTCTAAATTGTGATGTGAAAGTTTTTATGTATTAAAAGAATATTGATGGAAAAAAAAAGTTAAATGAATGAATTCTTGCAGCTGTCTGTGATGCCATACGCACCAGTTTAGGCCCACGAGGCATGGATAAGATGATACAATCGGGTAATGGAGATGTATCCATTACAAATGATGGTGCAACTATATTAAAACAAATGAATGTCATACATCCGGCAGCAAAAATGTTGGTTGAACTATCTCGAGCTCAAGATGTAGCAGCTGGTGATGGCACCACATCTGTAGTGGTTATTGCTGGAGCTTTATTAGAAGCAAGTGAGAAATTATTACAGATGGGTATACATCCTACTGCCATATCGGATTCATTCCAACGTTGCGCTGCAAAAGCAGTTGAAATACTTAATGGGATGTCTAATCCTATAAAATTGACGGATCGTAATACATTAATTAAGAGTGCTTCAACTTCATTAAATTCTAAAGTTGTCTCACAGCAGAGTACTCTTTTAGCTCCGATTGCCGTTGATGCAGTTCTCAAAGTTGTCGAACCAAATAAACCCAATTCTGTTGATTTGAAAAATATTCAAGTAATTCAAAGTCTTGGTGGTACAATTGAAGATACTGAATTAGTGCAGGGTTTAGTATTCACTTCACGTTCTGCTGGTTCTAATGCACCAAAACGCATAGAGAAAGCAAAAATTGGTTTAATACAATTTTGCATATCAGCTCCTAAAACTGATATGGATCATACAGTTATTGTACAAGATTATGCAGCCATGGATCGCGTTTTAAAAGAAGAGCGTGCTTATATTTTAAATATTATAAAGCAGATAAAAAAATCTGGTTGCAATGTTTTGTTAATTCAAAAGTCCATTTTGCGGTATTAACACTTAAACTTTTTTTTTTTTTTTTTTTTTGCAAATGAAGAATCAAAATATTTATATGTACCATATATATACATATTTGCAGCGATGCTCTGTCCGATTTGGGTTTGCACTTTTTAGATAAAATTAAATGCTTGGTAGTCAAGGATGTCGAACGCACTGAAATTGATTTTGTATCTAAAACATTGGGTTGTCGTCCCATTGCTTCACTCGATCATTTCGTTTCTGATAATTTGGCCCATGCTGATCTGGTTGAGGAGGTCACAAGTGGTTATCATAAGTTCGTCAAAATTACTGGCATTCATAATGGTGGTCGCACCGTTTCCATTATTTGTCGTGGTTCTAATAAATTAGTATTGGAAGAAGCGGCACGTTCCTTACACGATGCTCTATGCGTTGTGCGTTGTTTGGTCAAACAACAATCTCAAATTGTTGGTGGTGGTGCTCCAGAAATTGAAATGGCTTTACAATTATCACAATATGCCCAAACTGTTCAAGGTGTAGATGCATATTGTTTCCGTGCTTTCGCTGAAGCCCTTGAGATGATCCCTACAACTTTGGCTGAAAATGCTGGTCTCAATCCTATCGCAACTGTTACCGAATTGCGCAATCGTCATGCCAATGGAGAAATAACAACAGGCATTAACGTTAGGAAGAGCGCCATAACTGATTTGCTCTCAGAGAATGTTTTACAGCCAACTTTAGTTAACACTTCGGCTATATCTTTGGCCACGGAGACAGTTCGTTCAATTTTAAAAATTGATGATATAATTAATACAGTGAATTAAAGAGTGATAAACTCAAATATATCCATAATTTCATTAATTATTGATCAAAATCATTAATAAATTATTCCAAAAACAATGAATCAGAGAATAGTCATTCATTTATTTATTATAACAGAATCAGTTCAGTTATTTAAACTAATTCGAGGCCACTTGATATAATTGCTTTATTAGAATTTTTTTTAATATTACGTAAAATTCTATATCAAAAATTATATAATTTAATTAATGGAATGACGCCCATTGTGTTAAAGTTTAGCACCATAAGCATCCGGCATACGTTCAATGGCATATTTATGGGAAGCAACATACATAATTGGAACGCCTGGTATTTTTCGAATGCGATTCTTTAAGTCTTTATCATTTGTAGCCACAATATAACATTTATGTTGCCTAACACGTTCCACTATACAATCATCAGCATAAGTTCCTTTATGTAAGCATGGCAAACGTTCAAAACGTGGATCTGAAATTATTCTCAAAGCCAATTTATATTTATTACCCAATTTTTCCAATTCAGCTCGCACACAATCTGATATATATGGTGTACATTTAGCATATAAACAATCCATCATACTCTGTATGATATCTAATTTGTTTTTTATGCTAAAATTTATGAAATTTGTATCCAATATTATATGATATGGTGGCCCCAATTGTGTATTATATTCAAAGAATAAAGCTGAACTTTGATATGGTACATGATTGACCTTTAATTGATGTGGATCTAATGGTTTTAAACGTTTTTTTCGTAATTCCTCTTTTATGCGGGCATCTGTAGGTTTTATTAAACGTTTCAATTGAGCTGTACGTTGCTTCCTGATTCTTTGCGTTTTTCTTCTCTTGCCCATTTAAATAAGTTTTAATTTTAATTGAACTTGCTGGAGCAAGTAATAATTTGTTAGTGACTTATTACAAGCGAATTTTTCAAGGAAATTTCATCAATTTATTTAACAAATTTGTGCTATCAAATGAATTTAGGAAAACTATTTTCTATTTATATAAATTATTTGGAATTATTTACTGAATCTTCGTTTACATTAAATAAAGTGATTGCAAAATATTAAACATGTGTTGATAAACGAACGCCTCTTAAAGGTTCATGAATTTGGGTTTGATTTGTTGCAATTTGACAGCACTTTTAAATGTAGCCAAGCTGTAAAATAATTACATGCTTAAAATTGTTGAGAAACAAAACTGGGAACCATTTTTGTTGCTAGGATTTTATTAAATGTTGCTGTTATTTTCACTTAGTGTTTTAAAGAAAAGTTAATTCTAAAAAATTTATTTCTTATTTAGATTTTTAATAAATTATTATATTATAAATTATAAATTATTATTATAAATTATAAATGTTATTAATTGTTTTTAGTTTTATTCAATAATAAAAAAAGTAAACGAAGAATCAGACTAACGATTGCATTTTCTATTCTATTCTATATTTTCAGTTTATAAAAATTTAAATATCGTTAAAAACATTACGTACATTTATATTCGACAAGTTAATTTATATCCTTATTTTAACTGAGGCATGACAAACAATGAAGTATGTTAAATAGAAAGGTAAAAATTAAAAAAAAAAGTAGAAGACAAGTTCTTAAAATGTCTAGTGAAATATTTCACACGCTCTTTAACAAAAAAGGAAACACGTTCGAACACGTTCAATGTGCTTATTAAATAAATGACTATAAATACTTTTCATTTGACATTAATCAACACCTTTTTTAATAAGATTACAAAATGGTCCCACAAGTTAATGGCTCAAAGTTACCTAAAAATATGCTACAATATTTAGCTAATTAAAGGCGACTTATTAATAACTCACACTTGCGCTTTATGCAAAGTAAAATTTCAATTCTTCTCATTTCATTTTTCTTTTCTTGTAAGTATTCGATCGGTAACTTTTAATACTAGAAAATCTATACCAAATTCCGCCCGATTAAGTTTTCAAGCAGAATGCGATTTCAATTTTTTAAATCACATAAAAACGAAATGTTCATTTTATTGAATATATTTATTAACCATAATGTAGAGTGTCCAAGTTAGTTTTTTTTCTTTTTACCATTTGCACAGATTTCTTTTAATATGATAAATGTTTCTTATGTTTTCCTTCTATTTCTATTGTTTTTGTGCCATGTTCTCAATGGACTCCTTTGTAAACAAAACCCTTTTCATTTTATGGCGGATAGTTTTTTTATTATTTTTGTTCTTATTATTATTATTATTATTATCCAATTTATATGGTGTAAGTATTTGTTGGAGCTAAAAACGAAGGGTTGACTTTAATATTAACTGTTTTATACTGAAATAAAAAACAATAAAAAAGGGCAAACAATGAAAAAAATAATAGGAGGGTGGAGCAATATTTATCAATCTGCCTACTTAAACACCCGCTTCACAGCACAACTACATTATCAACATGTTCGATTCATTTATCTTATTTATGATAACTTGAAGATTTTAAGGGCGAAGTTTTTGGGAGAAAGCCTTCAAAGTGATGGGTTAAAGTGTTTAACATGTGTAAAATATGAAACTTAACTATAATAATTTCTAATGTTCACAATGGGAACTCAAACAAATTGGGTCATATAATTTCAATAAATATATATAAAAAAATAGTCAAAGAAAGCTAATTTTACGAGTTAATCGACATTTTTAGAAGTATTAGTACGATAATTTCTAATAAAAGGACAAAAAGCGATGAATGTAAAAAAGAAATAGTTTCATAATATTAGAAAATGTTAGCATTCAACCCTTAAAATACTTTTCAATTATTATTATGCTAATCAAGAGTAAAACGTTTTATTAAGCAAAAAACAAACTTTAAGCTGACTTTGCTAATTTCAGGGCCTTTGCTGTCTTCGATATCTTCACTGTTTTCGTTGCTTTAATGTTGACAACTTTTAAAATTAATTCGCTAAGCTTCCTTTTTTGTTATGATGGTTTTTCAGCCAGCAGTAAATTGTTGCTTTAGCAATTAAGTCAAATCAAAGTTCTATAAAATGCTGGTAAAATCTTTATTTTACACTTTAATTTTTTTTTTGGAAATAATATAACAATTTGTTAACTAACAAGATTTTTATATTCTATGAGAAGTAATTACAGGTCACTTAGGACAATGGCAATTTTAAGGGTATCTGATCATTGATCGGATGATTTTTATAATTTTAACAATAAATGAAATCAGAATATTCTGATTTGAACGTGGACTAAGGAAATATTCTAACTTTTTTGAAGAAAATATGTAGATTCGAGGATTTTATTGTCCGGAAAAATTAACAAATTTTCCAATATTTTAGTGTTACTATCTAAGAAAATGCGCCAATTTCCAAATAGTTGCTAATTATTCAATAATTATTCAATAATAAGTTAATTTATATATTTGTAACAGCTAAAACGGGTTCAGATGAATATTACACTAATCGATTCAGTTTCACTCTCTAAATCGTTTTAAGCCGGTCTGTCCACCCGGCAAAACGTCCGTCTATCTGTTCGTGTAAATTTTTTATCAATTCGTATATTTTTGAGTTATTTTAATGAAATAAAATTTAATAAGTAGATTGATCTTGGTCCAGCGACCTCCTTAAAACAAATTAAGATTAATCAATTAATTTTAATTTTAAATGATAAAATTCTTAATATAATTTTTTGTGAAACTTCATCAATTTTACCCCAAAATTTATGGCCAAGCTATCAAAGCGATTACATAAACGGCAAAAGTCTTTTAATTCTATGAAAAAAATGTTTCACATATAAAAATGTAGTGAAATTTTATTCGGTAAACTAGAATGCCTTACGGCATATGGCATACATTTTGTGAGGAACTTCTTCCCTGTGAATATGAATGAATTTTAAAAATTTCTTTATGTCTTACATTTATCACAAGTTCAAAAGATTTTCCTACTCTTTAACTTTTCCTTTTTTTTCTGTTTTTTTTATTTTTGGCATTTAACTGCTTTGTTTGGTATTTGGCCACTTGTAGCAGTTATGATTAAGCAGATATTTTCTTCACATAATAATACAAGTTTTTTTTTATTGTAATCACCAATTTATTCATATGTCATTTGATACAAATTCCATTCAATCTTTAATATTTTGCTTAAGTACGACTTAAATTTCAATGCAAATACTGAAAAAAATTTTACTTAACATCTTCTTTTGCCACACTTCTGAAAAAAATATCATCTGTAATTGTTGTTTTACCTTAAAAGAAGTAAAAGGAGGTTCTTAAAACCATTTTATTTAGATCATCATCATGATTAAATACTTTTTTTAGAAATCAATTAACAATTAAACAATGCAATTGAATTGTTTTAAAAAATGTTTTTATTCCAAAAAAAATATTTAAAATTTGCGCATTTTCATACTTCGTCTTAAAAAGTAAGTTTACTACATTTGGTCCAAATTGGTATATTTTTTGGATGCTCCTTTGATCCAACGAATTTTCTGAATTATACTTTCTTAACTTGATTAATCTTATTAACTTTTTAATTACATTAAATAAACTGATGTAGAATATTTAAGAGTCGGCTCCAATCGAATAACAACAAGCCTTTAGTTGTTTTAGCAATATTTCAAGTACTTTTGAGATTCAGAACCAGCAACTTTTTACTTTATAAAATCATATAAAGGCCTATTGTGCGTTTTCTCCAAAAAAAAATCGCCTTCGATAGAAATTTGTTTTAGAAAAAGTTCCTAGATTTTTGTACTCCGTTATTTATTTTATGCTGTAAACTTTCCACAGATAATCCTAAATAATTCTCATCAACATCAATCTTCTATTTTTAGTTTTAGCCTGTAAAAAAATCGAATAGAATGTAAAAAAAAAAAAAATACAATTACAGCGATTGATCGGAATGTTAGACCAGTCAATATATCTAGTTCTCTTACGCATGTCCAACAAGTTAAAATCATTTAAACTTAATATAAATTGGCAAATTAGAAATGTATATTACAAAGTTAAAAATTTCAAGCATAAAACTCAATTTTTTTTCTCTGTAATTTCTTTTAAAATTTTCCTAAGTCCAGTGAAAACAGTTTAAGAATGAAATTAAATTAAATTTTAATACTTACTTTTGTTATATGATGATGTAGGGAGGGGACGGGGGGTATGATGATGATGAGGATGATGGAGACAAATAGCCTGTTTGCTATTTGATAAGACTAAATGTAATAGCAAGTATGGACACACACAAAGCATGTGTGTGTGTGTGTGTGTGTGTGTGTGTGTGTGTATTATTTTACTTCCTTTCTTTAGTCTTTGCCATCTTTTCATTTCTTATATAGCAAAGAAATTTTATATCAAAAGAAATCATTTTTGAAGTTATTTTCGATAAATTAAGGGGGAGAAACAGTAGAAACACTTAGAGTTACCACATATTTAATAAATAAAAGTATACTTTTAAAAGCTAACATAAACTAAATATCAACTAAAATAAATGTATACTTTTTAGGGCTATTTCCGCATATATCTTTTGTTTAGAGTTTTTTTAAGGTTTTAAGTAAATGTGCCAGAACTTGTATAAATTAAGTAATAAATGCTGGAAAAATTAGAGTAAAATTCTGCATGAATCCTGTCGCAATTCAAACATTTGATTGTCCCTTAAATTTTAGCATGGATTTTTGAGGAGAAATTTCTCTTTAACATATAAAAGGTTTTCTTGCGAAATTTCACATTTGCTTGAAAAATTATTTATATATTTCGAACTTATTCGAAAGTAGAACTTAATTTTAAAAGAAGGCACAAAATTAAATGTACTGTAATATCTAAACTAAAGTAAAATGACTGCTTGCATTTTAATCCAAATCAATATGAAAAAAGCTTTTACATAAATTTCTACACTTTCCCTCTCTTACGTCTCTCTACGTCTCTCACTCTTTCCTTTTCTCTTTCACTTCACTTTGATCCATAATATAAAGTTAACCAAGTTTACAAATAGCACAAATTGATGGAGTATAAAAATGAAAATGAAAATGAAATAGAGAAAAATTAAAATTCCGCAAATTCATTAGTTTTATGCTTGCTTTGCAAAGCATTCCACGAATAAGGAAATTTTCTTTACTTACGCATAGAAGAAGTACGTGTGCCATAAAAAAATTATATATTTTATGTGTAACTGTCAATAAAATGAAACAGAATGAAACAGAATGGAACACTAAAGAATATAAAGTAAAAAAAAACAACAAATATCCATTTTAATTTGAATCAATCAATAAGACAAGTTTATCTACATACTTTGAAAAAAAAAAATCAATTTCTTTGAGGCTGCTTTCCACCCAATCACATTAATTTTATTGGGAACGGCATGCGAAAAGGAAAATAAAGTAAACTATACGCACGACTTATTGATAATGTTTGAACACAATACGAAGTAATGTCCTTTTTCCGAACACAAGAAAGAGAATATGTCCTTCTTCTTAAAAAAAATAAATAGAAAAAAAGGAGCATTCAAGTACTTTCTAGCATCAATGTACAGAGAATTGAAGTTTTGACATAAGTTACAATTTTTTCTAAATGATTACATTCATTAAAAATCTAACTGACATGAATAAAAATTCTTTTTCTTTTACCTTTAATAAAAAAAAAAAAAAAACAAAAAATCAAAACAAAACGGAAGTTGGTGATAATGATTTTTAAATGCCCTTCTAAATTTTATAGAATTTTTTGTCAAGTCAGATTAGAAAATTAAGTAAATTAAAAAAAACATAATCAAAGAAAAATTAAAAAATTTTTTTGTAGAGATTTACTCCACACTATTTCACAAATATGCAAATTCCCATGACTTTTTTTTTTGTAAATCAAAAACAAAGAACAAACCCATTGAAATTGAATGGATTTATCTTAATTTCTTTTATAAAGCATGAACTTTCAACTAATTTCAAAATAACTTATATTTCAAGTAGGGTGTCTTTGAAAAAATTTAAAGCTTTCTGTTTTCTTTTCTTTTTGATGTTTTCATTCACCAATCAATAATTGAGAGTGTATTCATTTTATTTTATTGTTTGTAACTTCCAAAAAAAAAAAAAAGAAGAAATGACCGAGTCTTTCCTCAAACGATTCTAATTCAGTTTGCTGTTTGTTGCTGTCAAATTAATATTTTTCTAACAGAAAAATAGATTAAGAATTTGTTGTTGATTAAAAATATTTATACTTTGTAGAATCTCTAGAGCTTCCTTTCAGATGTAACGGACATAATGACAAAATGAAATACCCTCAATGTCTGGATGGTAGGCATAAAAAAATAATAAAATCACTTTTGATGTCTTTTTTTTGCTATTTTTGCATTTATTTTAATTTCTTTTACTATTTTACTCTTTTCTAATTTGTTTTTAAATAATTTTTTTAATTTTTTCTATTACATGACTTATGTATATATATATATATATATATATATATATGTGTATGGTACAAATTATAGTTGGATGATATTTTTGTACATTTAACTTCTTCCTTTTATACCCTACACCACTTGTGGTATAATAGATTTATGCAGGTGTTTGTAACACTGCACTGACGTAGTCCCCAACGTTTATTACATCGATCAACTCAGAATTACTTCTTGCCTATTCTGAACCGTTTGTCTGTGGTCTGTCCACAAATTTGTAATCTTTAGATCACAATTTGTGAGATATTTTAGTGAAACTTGATACATGAACGTATTTTGCCTTAAAGATGAACTGTACTAAAAATGATTAAAATCGGAAAATTTTTATGATCAAGCCTCATATAACGCCCCTTTCGAAAAAAGGGGCACTGCCTTGTATTTTGACATAAGAATTATGTGTATTAAATTTGGTCCAAATTAGTCAATTTTTTGAACCTCCTCTCACATAACGAACTTTTTATATAATTAGGAAATCACAATTTTTTCAATTTTGTTGGTTTATAGTTCTTTTATTTGACTTGAATCACATTTAGCAAAGTGGTGTACGGTATTTAAGAGTTAGCTTCAGCCAACTATAAAGTTTATTTTTATTTTTGTTATATTTATCTTAAAATTATCTCTACAAAAATTGAGAGTTTTGTTTAAAAGGTCACAAAACTTAATCACTAAAATTTTTCATCTTCATCTCTTTGATTTATTATTGTAATTTGACACAGTCACTAAACTAGGAATATTTTCTTTTTCTGCATTAGATTAAAAACTTACATTTAAATTATATAAATAACATCAAATTAAAATCTGACAATACAATCTTAATACAACCAAATTTTATTTAATTTACTTTTTATTTATTTGTTTTTTTAGTTTTTTTTTTTTTGTAATTCTTAAAGTTAAATTCTACATTATTGATATGAATTGAATTTTACAATTTGAAAGTTAGAAATTTAAGTCTACTGAAATTAAAATTGGAACTTTATATACAATTATTTATGTTAGAGTTTTATTGAGGATGTGACAATGACCAAGAAGTCATTTTCTTAGATTTGAGATAGTCTGGTTTTGTCGTATACCATGTAAAATTTGTTGTTGTTGTTCCTGGGCTTCCTGATGTTGCTGTGACTGCTGTTGATGTTAAAGTTGTTGTCGCTGATACCGCTGTTTGATCTATGGCTATTTCTGTGGCCCTGGTCATTCCTGTAGTTTTTGCCGTTGCAATTTCATCAAAATCTTCTAATGCATTTAAATTCTTTGTAAAATATCTACAATAATAGGATGATGCATCTAAATCGTTGAAATTGCTATAACGATATGTCATGGGTATTTCTTTAATTTCCATAATATCGGCATTACAATTTTCTCTCTCATCTATATTGAACCAGTATCATTCATGCTGTTTGCTATCCACAACACACGTTGTCCCTGGCGAACATATATTTGATATATCTAGATAATTTGAATTTGCATTTAATGAATTTATTGAGGTATAACCACCAAATGTATGACTAGTTAAAGGTGTTCCAGTAGGGCTATCTAATTCAGATGAGGGATTCGTCCGTTTCTCTTTTTGACGACGATTACAAAACCACACACGTATTACTTCTTTATCCATATTTAATTGTTCCGCTAGTTGATTAATTTCTTCCGATGTCGGCTTACAATTGATCATGAAAGCCTTCTCTAAAGTTGAACGTACTGTAGTCTCGATAGAAGTACGTTTCTTTCGTCTTCGGCAAATTATATTCTCCGTTGAATTATTTGTATTCGTTGTCATAGCTGTTAAATTAAATATACCGCCCGGTTTTAAAACAGTTGAATCAGCATCTTCTAGCCATTTTTGCAATAAAGGTTTCAGTTTACACATATTTTTGAAACTTAAATTTAATGCCTCAAATCGTGAGATGGTGGTTTGCGAGAAATCATTGCCGTATAATTTGCCCATAGCTAAACCAACATCACCCTGAGTAAAACCAAGTTTAATACGTCGTTGTTTAAATGTTTTAGCAAATTGTTCTAATTCTTCCAAGTCGGTAGTTTCTTCTGGCGAATGATCTAAATTGGGACCAGTTGTATTAAATAAATTACTGCTCGAATTTTTGGAATTTTGTGGTGTACTCGTATAATTGGATGAGAGTTGCCCTAAGGCCCCAATGTTAGCCAAAACTGGAGTCATTCCTGGTGTATTTGGTGTCATAATTGCACTACTAAGACCCATACTCAAATGAGCCGAATTTGGTGGGGTTGTTTGTTGTCCATCTTTATTGTTACTTGTCGTATTGGTATTATGTTGTTGGTTACCATCATGTAAATTAACTGGACTAATTGAAGGGCTACGTATGGGTGATTTATTTTGTGGTGTTGAGAAGCGATTCATTTCTCCCACAAAGGAATGGTCGGAATGTTCCAACTTTTCTATTGGCTCTTTAGTATTACTAATTGAGTAGTCGGCTTGTTGATTCTGATGTTGATGTTGATGGTGTTGCTGATGTTCCTGTTGTTTTATGCGTTGTAATGCCTGCAATTGCATTATAGCTTGCAAAGAATTTTGCAATTGAAATTGTACAGTGGTGGGATTTGCTAAAGCATCTGGAGTCATTTGTCTTATTATTTCCATATAATTTTGTACTTGTAATTGAAAAGCTTGTTGCATTTCCGTTGAATTAAAGGATATCTGATTATTAGCACTCATACTTAAAGTAGTTTGTAATAATAAAGGTGCTAAAGGATTTTGTATTGATGCAAATAAGCCGGCAACATTTGTATGAAGTAACTCACTGTTATCATCATTAGATGGTGACATTATATTCGAATTGATTGATCGATTTTGTCGTTTTGATGTATTATTAGTTAAATTTAAAATTTCATTATCGATAGTTACATCAATATCTCGGGAACGTTTACAATTTACAATGGACGAAACATTTGATGCTCTATGCTCTAATTTCTCCCAATCCAAATCTGCAAAGAAATTGTTAAGCATTGCAATGTATTAAGATCTTAAGCTGAAAGAAATTAACATTTAATTGAACATTTGATTAACATTTAATTGAAGATATTCTTATATTTATAAAAAAAATTTTTTCAAAGTGTAAATAATTTTTGAAAAATAAATAGATAAACATTTTATGCGAATAGTTTGTGCATGTGTGTTGGAAATATTTTTTTACATATAAATGACTTTTTGAGTCATGTAGATAATTTTTTATTCATATAGATAATTTTTTGAATAATCTTGATAATTTTTCATGCATATTGATAATAGAAAAGTTTTACATAATCCGACTTCAAAATTAAATTAAAGAATTTTTTATTTGAAAATAGTTTTTATGAAGATAGATAATTTATCCAAATATGTAGATAATTTTTTTTGTTTACAGATAATATTTGAATAATATTACGGCCTATTAATATGCTAGTTAAGTTATGACCCATTTAAACAGTTTTTAATATTTGCTTACAAGAATTTCTATAATTTATATTGAAGAAAGCATGACTGCGAAAAATCAGATTATAAATATATAATTTAGAAAAATCTTTCATATCGATTGTACTTTCTATGTTACCAATATATGCATAAATGTAATATAATCATCTAACTAGAAAACTTACAAAGTTACATTATTTGAACTTCCCAAAAAAAAGCACGTAAACAAAACCGAATTTATCTCATGTTAACGTATTCAATCTTCCAATTGACTGAGTAATATATTTTTAAAATTGTTCGAATGCTTAGAAAAATATTTTATTGTAATGGTAAAAAATGAGACCAACAAAAAAAGAAGAATAAATGAAAAGGCAAAGCCATCATGGAAAAGAGTTTTTCTCTGGTTATATAAAATCTTTGGCTTCACATCTTTCTAAGTAAACAAAATTTTTTATATAGACTTGTAGAGGAAGAAACAGAAAAGAATACGACTAATTTTTCCTCATAACTAAATATTTGAAATATTTAATCATGCATTATAATTGACAAAGAAAAAAAACTATAACTAGTTTTATATTATTTGCAAAGTGATTTGTAATATTTGTAAAATTCAATTTTATTTACCCTTAAGCTAATCTTTATAAGAAGTTGCTAATAATTTAATAATCAACTTAAATTAAACTGCCCATTTTGTTTAGTTACACTTTTTTGCTTTTTTCTTGATTTTCTGACTGTTTCTTTTTCTCTATCTCTCTGCTTTTAAATCGAAAAAAAATTACTGAAAAATCTTGTTTTACAAATTACTAAACAAAACAACATTTCAATTTAATTCTGTTTGTATACTGAATGAAGGACAATAGCAAGAATTTGCATTTGAAACTATTCATTGATTTATTTAACAAAAGTGCTTATTTTTCCTGATAGAAATTCATTAATATTTAAGTAGAATTTATAGATTTTTTTCATAGAATTTTCAAGGGTTGATTTCATTCGATTAATTTTGGGGTTGAAATTTTGCAGATAATTTTCTTTTATTATGCTTTTATTTTTTTGTGTTTTTTTTTTTTTTTTTTATAAATTATCTTTAGATTTCAACTATTTATTAGGCGTTCAATTTATCATTCAATCATTCATCCATTAAAATGCACATTTTGAAAGAGCTATATTTGCGTTTTAAAAAAAATTCTAAAAATTTATTTATTGTTATTGCAATTTTATCTACATCGAAGAATGAATCTTGGAACCTAAATGAGTTGAAATTTTTCAGTTAATAACTACTAAAAGCAGATTTAGTTAGTTTCATATTTACAATGAAATATTCAGCTATATAAGTGTAGCGGCAGTAAAATTTTTCAAAGCAAGTAGATAAAACAACTTCTAAAAAAGAATTTTGTAGTTCCTGTAAAGTGTTTCAAATACTTCCATCTTAACTTACAACAAAGCATGAGATTTATCTTTCATAATACTGGAAATCAACTCTATTAACGAAATATTTGATGCTTCGATCTCAATTTTGCTTGTGTACTGATTCTAATCCAGTAAATTTTTATAGGAAAATCTTTCGAAAGCCCGCTATCAAAAAAGAGGAACTTGAGCGAACTTGGTGAAGGAAAAGGCGCACTGTTACTTAAATTTTAAATCTCTTTCAACTTTCTTAAAAATCTTTAGCTAATAACTTTAGTTTAGCAAAGATCTACCATTGATTCTGAGCAGTTATACAATATATTTCTCGTTGAAATCTTGATGAGCTCTTTCAGTCTCGTATAACTATTAAACCCTAATTTTTGCGAACAAAGTCCATCAAGATGTAAAATTCTCACAATAAAACAATAGATTAACGAATAAAAAATATGGAAAATAAGGCGCATACTCTTATAGTATAATTCCTTATTAGAATTCAGTATCAAGCAAATTGAAAAGTATGTAAATATTATTAAAGGTCACCTTCGACCTCTTGACAGAAATGTGCATTAATTTTAATGAAATCAAATGGAAATCGAGCAAAATTTTTCATAAATTTCTTTACATATATTATATTCATACATACATATATTTATGGACATATATTTATAACTAAAATGCCGAAAAAAGCCATAAAATTAACCAAGTTTAAACATCGATCGAAGACTATTAAATACCTTACACTGAATTTTTATAAAGTAGTAATTAAAGTTAGCACTTTTTTCCATAAGATTACTTTGCAAAATAGGTTTTTGTATGGGGCGTGGTCGTAATAACGATCTGATCTCATCCCTATTTAATACCGGCCGCCTTTGGTCTAAACTTTGGACTGATCTGCATAGACAACTTCATTTAAGTGGTGCAAAAATTTGCATGCTGTATTTTTGGTAAAAACATTTAAGTAAAAAGATGGACAGACATTAAGTGCTTTCAAGTCGTTCGGCATAAAGCAAATCCATCTGCACGTAGCGTTTAACTAGAAACAGGATTTTGTTAGAAACCAATTTTCAATTGATATTGTTTGATAAAGAAAAACACCCTCAAAAATTCTATATGTAATTGTTGAAAACTGGAAATGTTAGATATTGCGAATGTAAATAGTGCATTTGCATGACCAATAGATTAATTTATTCTATTGCGGTATATATTTATATTTGTAAAAATCTATAACATTAAAAGCTTTCAAATAATTTGTCCCTGCAAAACGAATCCAATTAACAACAACAACATATAATTTATTTTATTTATAGTTTTGCGTGTGTTTGTGCATATTGATGCATGCTTTTTTGTGTATGCGTATGTGTGTGTGTATGTGTGTGTGTATGTGTGTGTGCACCATAGTTTTGCATTTACCCCGTAGTTTTGTTTAAAAATTTAAATAATCCATCTTAAAAATGGGGTGTTTATTAAAAATTTTCCTTTCCTTTCTTTGCTATTTGTTTTCTTTTTATGCACTCTATCTCTCTTTCTATGTCTAACTCATTTAATGTACTTTACTAAAAGGCAAATGAGATGATTTTAAAAGTGAACCCCTAACAAAACATTTAGTTAACTCAACATGCTAAGGGTTATCTGTATTTTTGTAGAACAAAATGTTGCTTTATTTGGCCGTTGGTCTTATTGTTCCTTTTGTTTCTGTTTTTGTTTTATTTTTATGTTTTATTTTAGTTGTTAACCTTTCTGCCCTTTACCCTTAATATTTTGACATTGACCATGACAAACTTAAATAAAATTAAATGCAAATTATTGTCATTATTATTCATTCCTTCAAAAAAAAAAAATAGAAAAAAAAAAAGGAAAAATAGAAAAATTTCGCGGTTTGATAATTAAGTAATCATGGCTTGCTTTATAGAACTAAAACAACTAGTTAGTTAACTAGTTAACTAGTTAGTTTTTTTTGAACACATTAAATGCAAGTATAAGTTTTATAAAGTTTTCTTAGTAAAATCTAGGTTTGCACTGCAAATACCTTAAAGCAACAATTTCAAGTGGAAGGTACCTCATTTTTTTCTATTGAAATGTCATTTGAAACTAATGTTGTTATTATTATTATACTCTCAAGGTGTAAAGTGCCTTACAGATGCATGTCAATACCCTTAGTCCACCTAAAGCAAGCTCTTACCTCACACCGTCCTTTATTCATAAACTAATTTGCTTATTCTAATTATTTCTTAAAATATCAGTTACTTCGGTCCTCTATGGTCTGCTTAGAAGGCGATTTGTGAAAAATGTTCTCGGTTGTCGTACAAAAACATTGATTTGTGAACTTTTTTTTATATTCAAAAATTAAATTTCAATCAATAAAAAAAATACAAAAAGGAGATTTTGAAAATCTTAAGGAAAACTCATACTAAAGCTCATTTATTCATGAAAACATTACAATGTCTTACTCGCCTAAACAATAATGAGATATTTACATATTTAGCGCACTCCACGGCCAAAAAAAAATGCAAAAATTATTTTAAATAAACATAAACAAAAAAAAAAACAGAATTCAACAGGTTGTATAAAAAAAAGCATAGCGCGGTAAGACCCTGATACTTATTTACCATTTTGTATGATAATCATTATAATAAATGTGCGTGAAAAAGGGGCAGAGACAATTTTTTTCTTTGTTTTCTTTGTTATGCAAAATTAACCCTATGATTTCATTTTCTTTTTTTAACCCCATAAAAAGTAAAATGATTTCATTAAACTTTTTGACGGCATTTTATTCAAATTATATGTTGCTAACGAGTAAAAAAAGAAAGAAGGATCAATTGAGTGGTAAACAGGAAAAAACAGAACATTTAAAAGAAAGGGGTTTTCCCGTTTCTAATTGAAGCCTTCGTTTAACACGTTTTGTCTCTCTCTCTCTCTCTCTCTCTCTCTCTGGCTATTTTAATGCCCTTGGCTTTTGTTTTGTTTCAATATTTTTCAATTGCTACTTAATCGTGTAATTATTGGTGTTTTTCTTTGTTTTGTGGTTTGCGTGTTTATCAACATTCTATTTAGATTTGTTTACTTAAGAGGCCTCTTTTTTTTTCTATATATTGTAGGTTTTTCTTATATATACATAACATTTTTAACTGTTCATTAGTTCAATGAAAATGCAACAACAAAACAATAGTTAATGCTATATAAAAAACAATCAACCAACCAGAACGAACAGAATGAATAATTGTGTTGATGACGCCGTTAAAACTGTAAAAAAAATGTACAACGGTTTAAAGCAAAATTAACGGTATAAGAAGCGCCTACTTATCATATTATTATTCTAATGAATATCAAGTAATTGTGTTCACATTTTTTATTGAAACCTAAAAGATATATCGCTTTAATGAATTAAGAAATAGAGAGATCTAAAATAAAAGAGCCTTTCTAAAATAATAAGCCTTTTTATAAAAATTGTGCGGTTCGTGCTTCGTCTGTTTTACTTATGGCACGTGATTATTATATAATATTAATATTAATAAATAAATGGGGTTGTGAATTCACATTTCAATCTTCGTTGAAATCGATTGTAATCCCTTAAATTTTTTCACTTATTCGTTGATGTTGCTTCTTTTTTTTTTTCTTTGGTTTGTTTTGTTTTATTTTTGTGTTCTGTTTTTACTTCCTTTAAGGATAAAAGGCATCATGCCTTAGTTCCCTATTTTATGTTAACACTATCTCCTAATAAGGCCAGGGTGTTTGTTTTGTTGCATATAAATTAAGAACATAAAATTTGTTTTTAGTCACGTGGCAGCTTTTGTTGATGTTTTTGTTTTATTTTTGGTCTTTTTTAAATTGAAATTTAGGGACAGACTTTTATATGGTTTTTGTTAGAAAACTCACCTGAAAAAGATTGTACTGGTGAAGATGATGATTTTCGTAGGTATTCGCTACCTAAAAAGAAACATAAAGCAATAATTTCGTTAACATAACATTTTTTGTTTAGCAAAGTTTGTTTTTCATGTAAGACCAAATTATTATCAAATAATTGAATACAATAAAATTTATTTTACACAAATCATTATTTAAAATAATCGAGATGTTTGTAATAAGTTCGTAAGATTTTCCTCTTTCCTTTTTGTTGTTGTTGTTGTTATGGTATTAAACAGTTTTTCTTAAATTTTTCTTGATTTTTTTATAATTTTGTTTTAAATTTTCTTGAAATGATTTAAATTTGTGCTTTGAAAGAATTCTTTATCTAATTAACTGCTTTTTTTTGAAGTTTAATGATGTTGAAATAAATAAGCAAAATTTTTGATATAAGAATTTTCTATTTTGTGGAAAAATTTTAAACTTGAAAATAAATACCTTTTTTGAATAACTTTCTCACACATTCACATTTCTTGAATTCAGTTAGATTTTCTACTCCTTGGAAATAGTTTAATTGATACAAATCATCAAAATCGATTTAGATTTGTTTTGCCTTAAAAGTTTTAAAAAAATATTTTATAACTATTAAAATATTAAATCACATGTCTGTCTGCCAGTTTGTCTTTTTTTTTAATAATAGATTTATATAAATTCAAATGATTTTTATAGAATTCTACGAATTATTTTATGCGTAACATTATTTCAAATAATTAATTTACTTTGTTGTTAGTTGTTTGTTTTTGTTTTGCATTTTCTATTATAATAATGATAAGCATAAAGAAAGTAGAAACAACAATTAAAAATGTTATTGTCGTAATTTTATAAGGCTCCCCTTCCCTTCCCCCTCTCCAAAAAAAAAAAAAGAAAATTCTGAAAGAAATGAACAAAACAAAAGAAAATTCCAATAATAATAATAATTTATTATAGAAGAATTTGGTTCATGATCTAAATAAGTAACAAAAAAAAAAGACGCAAAAAACAGAAAGAAAAAGGTGTTTGCTTCCAAATTAAAGAAAATAGAAAGAAAATAAGAAGAATAAGAAGAAGAAGACGTCATGTTGAGCCTCTATAATCATTATATAAAACTAATGTTCTCTTATCGATTTCATTTATTATTTATTTATTTTACGGTATTGTCTTGTTTTTGTTATTTATTTGAATTGATTTGGATTGATTTTTAGGCTCAATATTCAAAAAATGCGCATGCACTTTTTCTTTTCTTGTCGTATTATTTGTTGTAGTTGTTGTTGCTGTTATTGTTTAACTGTCTGCATGTCTGTCCTATCAGGCACAACATGATATTCAAATTTTATGTAGAAATAATTTGCTGCTTCTATTTGTTGTTGTTGTTGTTGTTATTGTTGCTGCTGTTACCATTAATGCTATTATTTTATCTATTAATTTTCTAAGGAAACTGATTTTCTCTACCTGTCTTGCCTTGTAATGCTGGAAAAAGGTGTTTCCATATTAATTTTTCTTCTATTTTTGTTTTTTCACTTTTTCTTTTTATTTTGATTTTTTTTTTTTTGTACTTTTTTATTGTCAATTTTCTTTGACCTTTTTTCTTCTACTTTGGTCGTTTTGTTTCTCCCTATTTATTATATTATTATTTCTCTGGCGAACAATTAAAAATCGAAGACAAAACAAAGTAAAACTAAATGGAAGAGGAAAAGCCTGAAACACTATAAAAACGTAAAATTTTCTCACAATACTTTCTTCCCTTAAAAATTTATTAATAAAAATTCATGACAATTAAAAAATAAATATTGTAAAATTTCACATTCAAATTTAAGGTAGCGATCAGTTTAATGGTGGTTTATCCTATAATTTATGCCTTCGAAGTTTCTTTTCGTACTCTAGAATATTCAAATATATTTATATTCTTCTTCTATATTTTTTTTGATATACTGCTAAAGTTTAATGGCCATTTCTTATAAGAACTTAATTGAATGGTGGATCATATTTTTATATTAAGAAAATCCCTACAACACTTAGAGTAAAATTTAGGAAAATTATATTCCTTCCATTAACAAACGAATTTTGCTCTGGAATTGGTTTTTGTGCCTGTTCATACTACTAGCCTTAACAACTGCCAATTTTTAAAGAGTATTGTACAAAACTTACTCTTCGATGAAAGAGTGAAGTCTTTCTCAAGCATGATCTTGCCTCAGCTATCTCAGCTAAGGAGGGGAAAAAGTCCGCTGGATAACTCTTAAATATATAAAAATAATGTCAAAGATAAATGTGGGCAAGAAATAGTTCTTGAGGGGTTCAAAACTGTTGGTACCTTGTGAGGTCAAACTAAATTTTTTGTCCATAATTTCCTAAAACTTAAGAGGTATGTTGACAGGAGCTTAAGGCTGTTTACGTTGGTTTCTCAGGAAGTGCTTGCCTCAATGTATACAATATTTAATACTTGGCTTTGAGTTTGCTCGCACGACTTGATCTTAAGAAGTCAAACCTTGATATATCAATTTCATATGGCGCAATAAAGTTAGATAATCGAGTCAATGAAAGTATACACTTTTGGATTTTTTTTTTCATTTTTTGTTGTTTCTTTTCTTATTGTATTGAAATTGAATTTCACTGAATTTCAGAAATTTGAGTGCTCGCTTTTTTTTCTCTGTTTAATTTTTTTTAAGAATTTTCTTAAAAGATTAGTTCAATGACTTTATAAAAAAAAAATAATTTTCTTCTGTAATAATCATTCAAAAATCTGCATTTAATCTGCCTAAACTAACAGTAATAAGTTTCAAGAAATGTGTAAGATTATTTTCTACTTTAAAAATCATTTTGCATCCTTTTTTTGTACTTTGGTTTCATTAAATATATTTTGTTTAGTTTCGGATCCATTTGCCATATATTTTAATAAAATAAATGCAAAATAATAAAAGCAACCAAAATAACAAAAGAAAATGCCAACGGTTTTTTTCTTTGTAACTTAAACATGAAATGAACACTTTTTTTTACTTATATAAAAACGCATATAACTTTTATGTTACAGAATAAGACTAAGTAAAAAGTAGATATTGTAAAAATAAATGAAATCTTCTAAAAGGCAGCTAAACTTGTATTTCGCTTCATCATCATCACGACAATTTTCTACATTTCATTGCTTTGTAAAAGCCTAAGAAAAAGTTCTGGGAAGAAAAACAACAACAAAAAGAATAAAAAGTAGAAGAAGCATAGCGTCACATATTATCAGAAGTTTATATGGTCAATACATTCTCATGGGAGCTATAAATTTAATAAGTTTTTGTGGACAAATGCTACAGAAAAAAAAAACAATAGAAAAATATATAAATAAATGGAATATAATAGAATGTTGTAATAGTGTGCTATAAATAACAATACAGTCAAAGGAATCTTTATATGTATATGTATATTAAGTCTTTCAAAGAAAAATTTCTAGTATGAATTGATGCATATAAATTTCAAGATTTCCGAGATTTCAGAAGAGTTTAACAATTTTTTGGTAACAAATTAGAAGATGACTTTATTTGCCATTAAAGTAAATGACAATTGTAGAATAATTAATAGACAAATATATTGTATATGATTTTATTATTTTTTGAATCTGAAAAAGATCCTGTCTATTAAACGTCTACCATATGATTGTGGTAAAAATAATTAAAAATTAAAAATGAGAAATTAAAAAAAATTTCAAAAATTTTTATGTTAGAATTTTGTAAAATTCAATTTTTATGGTATTTTGACATGTTTTTCTTTTATAATTAACTTTTGTATAAAATGTTAGATAATTCTTAAAATGTATTGTTAGATAAATTTTTTACAGGCAATTTCCTTATAACTTGAAGCCATTTTCTCTTAATAAAATTTAGGTAAGCAAAATTTTCAGGACCGCAGAAGAAGCGTAAAGCACTTTTATGAGAGTTAATTTAACAAATAAATGAATCGATGATAAAAAATATTTCTATGAAGATTTTATCGCCATCAATTGGCTATTTAACCATTTTTATTAATATTTGCCTATTTAAAATGTATTTTAAAGATAAACTGCTTAAATTAGCCATCTCACTAAGTACAACGCACAATCTTTATATTGGACTTTGTTTGTTTTTTAAAAAGCTTTACAAAACTTAAGCAATTTGGCGCCCAAGTTTCTTATCGTCTGCAATTGGTCATTCGAGAATTAAAATTAGTATCACTCATGCTCAACGTTTATATATTTTTGTTAACAACTTAATTATATGAAAATAAATTAAATTAAATTAAGAGATGGAGATGTAAAACGATAAAGGAAGATAGAGATAGATATAAAGAGTCAGAGAGAGAGAGTTACCTACAATTTGAGCCAACAGGTATTTGCTGCTGTTCATTTTTTAATAATGTTTGGCTTAATTGTTGCAGTTGCGATTGCGATGGCGATTGAGGTTGTAGCCTTTCTTCCTTCTCCTCCTCTTTCTTTACCACTTCCTCTTCTTCTTCTACAATTTCTTCAATAATTTCTGTTTTATCTAGAAAATCTTGCACTTCCAGATCTTCGGGTACTTCAGTTTTGATTGTACTTAAACACTTTAACGGCGTATCCAATAAATGATTTTTATTATTATCCGAATTATTATTATTATTTTTTGTCGTTTGATTTGTTTTTTGATTATTCCATAATGTTTGTTGTTGTTGCTGCTGTATAATCATCATACTTTTTTTTATTCTTAAATATTAAATTTTATCATAAAATTTTTTGTTTTTATTAGAATAAAAATTTGATTTAGTTAATAAAAAGGAACTTATTATCACACACTTTTCCAATGTTTACATAACGAACTCTAAAATAAATAGAAAAACATAAAAAAAATTGACAAAAAAATGCAGAAAAATATTTTTTTTTGTTAAAGAATTTGTATGTAGAATTCTATTCTTATTTTTTCTTTATAAAATAATTTCATTTTGAATTTTCAATTTTCTTATTTAGAGAAATTGTGCAATTTTTTTTTTGGATTTTCACGGCAAGTGAATTTTTCTATATTCTTTTTCTTGTTTTGTAGCTTCCTTTATTTGGCTTCTGTTTTGTTATATTTTTCTATTGTTTTTGTCTGATTTCTTTTTTTGCTTTTTGGGATATTTTTTTATTGTTGTTTTTTTTTGTAATTTATTTCCCTTTAATGTTAATTACACAGTTTTTATAGATGTTGCTATTTGAACTCTTAAAATACAACTGAGTCATTTTGGCTAAAATATTTAATCTACGAGCCCTTACTCTATAATAACGAATGTCATAGAGACACACAAACAAGCACAAACACATAAACAACATGCATATTTATTTATATATAAATGCGTGTGTTTGCGTATGTGTGTTTGTGCATATGTATGTATGTAATGTCGTCGCGCATATTTCACAATTTCCCATTTAGATTTAAACAGTTTTTATTCTTATTCTAATATGCGCCTAAAAGGAATTTGAAAAAATCCCAACAAAATAATAAAAGAAGAAGAAAACGAAGTAACCGAAAAAAGAACTCAAAAATATTGAAAAAACACCAAATTGCAGAAAACGTCAACTTCCCATCACACTTCACAATTTTAGTTTTATTTACTTGTTTTATTTTTTCTTTTGGGCAAACTCTGCTGCTTTTTTGATGCTGCTTTGCTTACTCTGCCAGCTTTTCTTGTGTACTAGAATATGCATACCGTTATATGTGACATGTTGACAAAAACACACAACCATTTTTTTAACCATCATCATAATCATTATTATCATTATCATTATTATTATTATCATCATTATTATTATTCACTAGAAAGAGGAAAGAAAAAAAAAACAAAAACTTATTTCTTTCTTCTTTTCTCCAGCTCTAACAGTTTACATTTTTATAATGCTGTCTCTATTTGTTTTCTTCTTCTTAATATCTCTAACTTTGTTTCTCTTTCTCGCTAACACTCTCTTTTCCAGTTCTGACTATTTTATTCGGTTTTTCAAATGCTTGTTTTTTTTTTTTAGTTTTTTCGATTTTTTGTTATTTTTTCTTCTTTCTTGTTTTTTGTGTGAACACCACTAAGCATTTTTTGCATTTCTCTTACACAAACATGGGCCATGTATAATTTTATATATGGCTCAATGTCCTTATGAAATTTTCTTATGCACATAAAAAAATTCTTATTAAAATTCTTCTTATTGTTTTTATTTTATTATGAGTTTTATTATGGATTTTAGTGTAAGTTTTTATAGAGCTCCAATCATTCAACTATTTATCCTTCCTTACTTTTGTCACATATGCCTTTTAACATTTACAATTTATTTATTTATGTATGAGTAATTTTCTATCATTCATTTTATTTGCTCTCGCTTTCTCTCAATTTCCTTTCAGTATTTCTATTTCTCTTTTTTTTCTCTTTGCTATTGTGTGAGTTTGTGCTAGTGTTTTGTTACCCATATTTTGTTATTTTAATAATCAAATATCCTTTTCGTTGTTGTTAATGAAACACATGCGCTCCTTTTTTTCCTTCCTTTTTGTACGTTTTACATTTACGTTCCACAAAAATTATTTTACTGCCCCTTTAAGCATAAATAAGGTATTATTTGTATTTTTGATTCGTATAATAAAATCCACACTTAGTTTTTTTTTCGTGTGCGTGATTTAATGCCATAGTAAAATATTCTAATAAGAATATTTTCAATTGTTCTATACGCAAGAGAATTATGTTGGTTTGTTTGCTTTAGTCCTGACTCTCATTCATTCTCTCTATTTAAATCTCTCTGCCTCTCTCTCTATCTATCTGCCATAGTCTATTTGTATCTCCCTTTTACGTTACACCTCTCTCTTTCGCTCTTTGTCATGCTTTTATTACCATTTGGCTTCTTAGTCTATCACCCTGCTTTTATGAGCAAATTTTTGTTTTTGAACTCAAATGCTAAGGCTGATGCTAATGTTGAGGCTGATGCTGATGCTGATGCTGATGTTGAGTCTGATGATGCCACTGCCGCAGTAAAATTACCATACTTTTCTAACATGCCAAATATGAGCCATTTTCACAGTTTTTGCTTTTAAATTTATTGTAAATGGCAGCAACAAGAAAGGTAGCAGCAGCAATAGCAATAGCAATAGCAACAACAACAACAGCACAGAGCCACAAAATAAGCAGCCTCAGCAACCGTTTCTGCAACCGTTTTGCTATTTATTCATATTCTCATAAAAAAATTATGCATACATATTTTCAATTCTGCATACACACACACACACACGCACACACACACACACACAGTTGCATGAGTATGCATATTGTTTTTGTTGTAGCCTTTTTGTCTATTTAGTTTTTTAAAGTCCCATTTACTTTTTTTTGTTAAATTTTTTATATGTTTGTTTGTTGGTTATTGTTATTGTTGTTGTGCGATTGCCGGTTATTGCGCATTTAGATGTAGATTTTAAAATGGGTGTGGCTTTTTCTGCATATAATTTCCATATATTTGATATATAAATATATACAAATACACACACACATACACACACACACGCACATTCACACACGCACGCACACACACACACACACACACACTCATACATACATATATACAAGGAAATTTAAATCATTATTATCGTTATTCTCATCCCTGGCAAATACATGCATACACATTAAATCACACACACACACACACACACGCATATATATATATATATATATATATATATATATATATATATATATACATATGCATACACATGCATAGACATATATACACATCCATAAAAAAGAAGGAAGTAGAGTAATGGCTTAGAGAGGAGACTGCAATCCCCTGTAAAATGATTTTTTTTATATTTATACTGCTTGCCTGTGTATTCATAGGTGTACATATATATATGTATATATATGTATTATTATTATTCTTATTATTGTATGTCATATAAAATGTTCTTTTCCTTTATATTTTTACTTTCTCTTTACAAATAAAAAAAGTTTACACTTTTTTATGTACAATCATGGACACTTGTGTTAAAATATTATATTATAAATATTTATAATAAGAAATTCTATTTCTTTCTTTTCAACCAAAAATTTTGTGCAAAAGTTGTTTTTGGTGGACATTCTAACGTTCGTTTCTATATTTAAAATTCTCTTGACAAATTATAATTATATGATTATGTAAAAGGTGTCATTATTCAAAGTATATGGCTATTTTAAATAAAATGTATATTCTAAGATTAATTATATGAAAAATAGAGTCCGTTACCAACTTAAATCCTTTCGCCTTTCTTGGAACGAAAAACTCCCTTTAAAAATAGAACATTTCCAATAAGGATATTAAATTGAATTTACTCAATGAAATTAAAGTGCATAGTAATAGGTAAATAGATCCAATTACTTGCTGGTGGTTTTTCTTATGGAGCGAAGAACTTCGCCCGGTCGAAATGAAACTCTAAACTAAACAAATCACATCCCTGTTTCAGTCATTCAATCTTGTAGATGGAGCCTTTGAACGATAAATTAGTAATTGCAGGAATAAAATTTCACTTGACTTTTTAGATCCTACACTACTTATTTTACAAAGAATTATGAGTTTGTGTATATGTTTGTAATAACCAGTTAAACTAGAAATATACTTTTCCTTTTATTATACAGATGGACTGACAGTCACGTCCTGATTCGTTATTTGGCTCTCTGTCCATCTATCTATTCACATACAATTTTTGATATTAAACTACAGTTTGCAATTCCATAGTTATATGAAACTGTGATTAATCTTAAAGGCGCCCGGAAATAATTTTTGTTAAGCTTGGATTATTATGACGACCACGCTTCATACAACGACCTATTTTTTAAAGAGTTTTTATGTGGGGAAATTAACAATTCTGGATATTCCTAAAAATGGGACTAAAGTATTTAATACTCGATCTCGCACGATTATACTTGTTTTACTTATTAATATATTGCTTTAGAAATTTTTTATCTGTTTACCTTATACTGTGGGCGTGCCTTTTGGCAGAATTTGCCCATTTTCGATAGCAACCTAGCTGGAAGAATTTCGAATGTTCTTGCCAAATATGAATTTCATATCTCAAATTTTGCGATCAGCAGAGTACCAACAATGCACTCAAATGGACAGACGGACAGACATTGCTAAGTTGATTCAGAATTTGATGCTGATTAAGAATATATATATACTTAATAAGACCTTCAATGCTTCCTTTTGAGCATTGCAAACAGTATAATAAAATGTGTACACCGGCTCTATATATCTTTAGGTGGTGGATATAATTAACAAAATTTAAATCCAAAAATTAGCATTTTCTTCCTTTTGTTGCCCTTTGATTCATTCATCTTGAATCCTTCACCTGTATTCATTAGTAAGATATCTCTTGTAGGGCATGTTGAAGTCGTTTTAGAAAAAAAGTTTTTTCTAACTTATTTTAAAAGTAAATAAGTTTGTCCTCTTCAAAAATAAATTACCGTGTTTATCTCTATACTTCTTACGTTAGCATTAAATACTTTTCTCATTCTTGAAATACTAAATATTTTTTGATTTATTATTTTGATAGAAAATTGTCTTAAAAGAAACTTAGTTTAGTCACTCCTTGAAAAATAATATTGTCCATCTTTCTGGCATCATTTCTAATAACAGTTGGCCTTATACATTCTTTAAAAAAAAATTAATTGGGAATTAGTGTAGTTTGATATGTCTTGATATAGTTTATCAAATTATCAGTAAAGGCAGCCGGTCATAGAATTTATTACCAAAAGCTAATAAAGTTTTCTCTTTTTTTTTTTTTGGCTTTTTCCTTCTTTGTACAGAAAATAAGACTTAAGAAAATTCTTTTCGGCTAAAGCCAAATTTTCAACACCCAACATCTAAACACTAAATGGTTTAAACAGTGATCCAATTTTGAAAGACGGAAAAATGTAAACTTGCAGATATTTATCATATAAAATTTTTAAGTATTTAAAATAAAGAATATCAAAATTTCTTAATTAGACTTATTCTATAACCGCTGGGGTCAATTTTAATTTTAATTTGTAGAATTTTCCAACATTTTAAATAACTTGTACAATAAACTAAAATATTTTGAAATTTTTTTTGTTGCTTAAATGAAAAATTTTCACAAAATTTGAAGTTCATTGCAAAAGTTTTAATTCAAAAGTAGTGCATGTAAAAATTTGGGAATACAAATTCTTTTTTGTTAAAATAATTTTTAATTATGTACATTTAGTTGTTTTTAAAATTTTGCAGCCAAGAACATGCTGATTTTTTTTTTTAGATTTTATTGTTTTATTTCAAAATCTATATCGATTTATAATAAAAGCACATCTATTCAATTTCAATTGATTGGATTTCCAATTTCCAAAGCTTTTATTAAATAATAGAAATTAGAGCAAACAAATAAATAAATGAACAATCTAAGTTGTAAAGGTTTTTTAGTTTCTTGAATATGTGCCAAAAATAAAAACAACAAAAAAAACAAAAAAAACAAAAAAAGGAGAAGAAGGAAGAACATTCGTTATTGTAGGTTAGAAGCCTTGAGCAGAAGAATAGTAATAATAACAGGAAGAAGAACAAGAGAAATACGTAAATTAAGAAGCAAATGGCTAGCTGCTGCTGTTGATTCAATGACGATGAATATAGAAAGTTAGCCAAACCAAAAAAAAAAAAAAAAAAAAAAAGAAATGCTTGAACGCCTCTCTATGCAAAGTTTGTTAGCAAATTAATCAATGTAAACTAAATAAGAAATGAAGTAAAACGATCAAGTAGCGTTTATTAAAAGCCTGCTCTATCAGTTTTCATCAAGCAGACATTTCTTAGTTCCCAAAAACAAAACTAGGAGAAAATCTTCTTAAAGCATAAGAAATTTCAAAGAACAATTGTTTTAAGGAAAAAATCATGCCTTGGTTCCTTAGTATTTCTGGAAAGTGACATGAAATATAAAAATTTATTTAGCTAACTATTCATTCATTAAATAGAACAATTATTTAACTAAGTATTTTTGGAATAGAATAAAGAAGAATAAGAACAAATAAGCGGCAAAGTTTTTTTTTATCAAGATTCAGCCTGAATTTTCACTATTTCCTTTCAAAATCCTATCTAAAATTTGAAAATACTTTTATCTAAAATTTGTTAGTAAAGTTATATAAAGAAATATCCGACTAAACGGCGGGATAGACAAAAAAACAAATAATCATTTAGATTTAGAAAAAAATCAACTTTGAAATTGACTTTAAATGAATTGTTTGGATTTTTGAGAATTTTACAACCAAAATTGTTATAGGGTGTTAATAAATAGACAAGTAACACTAATAATATTTGTTGTTGTTGTTGTCGTTATTGTTATTGTTGTTGTTATTGTAATAGTAT
This sequence comes from Melophagus ovinus, assembly GCA_023089585.1. Taxonomy (NCBI): domain Eukaryota; kingdom Metazoa; phylum Arthropoda; class Insecta; order Diptera; family Hippoboscidae; genus Melophagus; species Melophagus ovinus. The sequence continues at coordinate 2,008,446 of JAKKIB010000181.1, read as the reverse complement.
TAACCCTTAGTTGAGAAGCTCATTGAATTTGTTAAATCAAGTACTTGCTTGCCACATACAATAAAATTGCATACAACGACCCCAAAAAATAAATTGTCAACGATGTTTAGAAAAAGTTGTCTGGACAATATAACCGTTATATATATATATATATATGTTCTACTTCGATACACATACATTTACATGTAATAAAAGCATCATTTAGATTTAAATGAAAATGACAAGTTCGAACTATTTCTTTTCTATACACACACATACTCACACACACGCATTCACTTCCGCAAACACAGAGCCATATAAACTTACCTTTCTTTTTAATATATGTAATTACTTATATAAATATAAATTGATATGTACATAGAGAGATAGAGATACATAGAAATATTTTCTTTATAAAAACTCTTTCCATTTAGTATTTACTTTTTCTATTGTATAGGACAATTTTTCAAAGGCCAAACATCTGTTATTTTACGATTTTTATTTGAATTAGAATTTTATTTCAATTAAAAAAAATAGTGAAAAAAAGAAAGAAGGAAAATGAGAAATAGAAATTTTTTGCATGAAATGTTTGAAAAAGAACTTTTTTTTTTGATTTTTCTTTCTTCTATTTTTTTTAATTATAATTTATATATTTCATTCTTTCTCATTTGAAAAATAAGTATTAAATAAAATAAAGGATTCGCTAAATTTAGATTTAAAAAACAAAATAGAAAATCAAAAAAAAAAGAAGTAAAGTAAAAGTAACTGCTTGCAAATAATTGTGAGAAAATTCTCTAAAAAATCCGTTGTAAACAACTTTTTTTACTTTTATAAATAAGGAAAGTACTGAGCAAAAAAAAAATGCAATTGAATTTGTAAGAATATTTTCCTTTTTTCTGCTTATTAAGCCAAAAAGAAAATATCAAAAAAAAAATATAAAACCAAGAACAGAAAAGAAAAGAAGTGAAACAAGAAAAAAAACCAGGGAAAGGAGACCTTTTTTTCTTATTTCTTCTATCATTTGCCATTGACAGTTAGTTACAGAGATTTTTTCTTACTATAAACGCTGAGTTTTTTAGACAATTAAAAAAATCTGCTAAAAAGAAAAAACAACAACTTTTATAAAAGAAAAACGTTACAAAACACTTGAAAGAGATCAAAGATAGATTTTTAAATACCCTACATATCCTGTACATCTTTCACACCCTTCGCAGGCATATCCCTACGTCCCAAAAAAAAAAATCAGAAAAAAAGAAGAAGAACAGGTTTCCTAAACAATGAATTAATATGAATCCAAGTTAGACAGAAAATACAAATTAAAAGATAATATAAATGTTTTTTGTTAGATTTTCCATGGAGCGTTCTATGACAAATGATAATTAAAATGCCGCAATAGTTGGTTTCCATTTTAGGAAAGGACTTTAAGTTAATGTATGCTTATACAAAACAAAAAGCAAATTTGATAAATTGCCATACAAACTGAAATAATTTCAGAATAGGTTTCTAAAACGATTTTTATAATAAAAATGAAGTTAATCACTCTGAAGAACTTCCGATTGGAATTCCTAATTCCCTGGCGTCAACTTTTGAGCACCCACCACTTAGACATTAACACTTTTTAATGATTTGTGGAACAGAGAGGTAACTTGAAATTATATAAATTCAGTTAGACGAAACCCATTGAAACTAAGAAAATATAAATTTGTGTTTAAAGAAATACAAATGGAAGTTTTCTCAGTTTATGTTGCATTGTGGGCGTGTTCTTTAACCGATTTTGCCCATTTTCAATGCCAACTTAGCCGTAACAACCTTTAATGTTCTTGTTAACTTTGAGGTCTCTAAATCTTTTTTGCGTCCAAGAGAATGTTTATCACATTTGGGCGGAAGAACAGAATAACTAAGGGACAGAGGGACAAACGGCCAGAAAGAGGACATGTCTAAATCGATTCAAAATTTATTGCTGATCAAGAAAATATATAACTTCTAGAGTCGTTAAGGCTTTTTCAGGTGTTACAAATATACTAACAAAATATGTATACTACAATCTTTTGGGCAGTGTCCATAAAAACGTAGGGTAGAAAGAAAAGATCCATTAAAGCATAAATAGAAAATTTTTCTTTATACTTCTAAATAGAAATTTTTCGTACAGAAATTCTCTGTTGTTTTTCATATTTCTTTTTTCTGCCTGATCTTTAAGTAAAATATTTACTAACGTTTTACTTTTTTCCGTCGTTTTTTTTTTTGGGTTTTTGGTGGTAAATAAGGTTTTTTATCATACATGATATATATATATATATATATATATATATATATATATATATGTGTGTGTACATATACAAACAAACATATGCACAATTTTTATATCTTTTTAGCGTATAAATTTAGTGAAAATTTTTTGCCTCAAAAAATGTCGAAGGAAAAAAAAGCAACGAAAATTTTAACACAAAACGAAAAAAAACAATAATTAAAAAAAAGCAAAGAGAAAACAAAGCAATGAGGAAAAATAAAAAGCAGAAAGCAAAAAGCAAAATAAAACGCAACAAACAGTTTTAATGATTTTAGTTTCTATTGTTATTGTTAGTGTAATAACTGATCAATGTGTGATCGAAAATGTTCAAGGTTCTTTTGTAGTTTTCTATTTGATTTTTTTATTATTATTATTATATTCGCTCTATGATCTTTTTACCCTATTTGAGCGTTAAAAACAACAACCCTCAATAATTGCGCTGTGTTTCGCTTGTGTTGAAACGAATTGTATTGAATTGAGTTGAATTGAATAATAGATTCTTGTTTTCTTTTTCAATTTTCAATTTTCAATTTTATTCAATTTTTGTACAATTTATATTGCGTTTTCCTTTGATTTTTGCTTTTTTTACATACAAAAAGGAAAATACTTTTTTTTGGTTTTGTTTAAAGCTGTCGAAGATCTTCTTGTAATCTTAGTTTTACATTTTTTTTGTATGAAGATTATTTGCTTGTATTGTTGTTGTTGTTTTCATTACTGTTATTTTTGTATTTTTACTTTTTTATTTTCCTTGCTTTTTTTATACTTTCCAAAAAAAAAAAAAAACAGAAAAAAAGGAAGACGGTTTTTCTTGCATTTCACAAAAACTTTAATTCATTAGAAAGAAGAAGAAACGTAAAACCGATGGTTAAGGATTTCAAAAAGGGAATAATAAATAAATAAAAGAAAAAAGAAAAACATATAATCAATTCGGTTCTACGATTTTGGTTTTTTTTTTGATTCGTTGTTTCTCGTTTTTTATTCTTTGTTAAAACGTATCATAAATGTCTGTGAAGTACAGTTATTGACAGATATTTGATTGTTAGTAACGGAAATATTTGATTTCGTCTTTTTAAATAACACGAATATGGAAAAAGCAAAAAAACAAATAAACTAAAAAAAGTAGAAGAAAAATGGCAAAAAAGATGAAGAAAAAGCATGATTGAGGGCAGAAAAATTGGAAGACCCGATTCAAAAACTAAGTCTTAGTTAGACAAGAAAAATTTTATTCGCAATCAGTTTTTCCACTCAGTATCTACAAACAAAGGCAAAGTTAGAACTCTCCCGCCATAACCATAAATTGTGGCATTTTTTTTGGCAAACTTTCACAAATGAAACTTACAATATAACTAACTTGAAGAAGGAGAGTAAAGAGACCAAATTATTTAGTTGAATATCGCAACATTTTTAAAAAACTCAACTCATTCTCCCTTGTTGAAAAAATGTCAACTTGTTTTCCTGTGCCTGCGTTACAGAGATCTTGAGAAGCCACTTTACATTTGACTTCATTCAATGACTTGTATTGATAGTAATCACTAACGCCATTGGCCTCAAGCCTTCGCAGTAATTCATGGATTTTATACTGACCCGCAAAAGTAGCTCGAATGTGAAAAACAAAAACAATGGCAAAAAAATTCATATAAATTCATAAATGTGTAGAATCTTCAAAGTAAATTCATGCATTTTCTTTTAAACTGAAATTTATGGGAATTACAATTGATTCGTTAAACTTTTAATTCAAAGCTAATTAAATAATTTTCTTTCATACACTTGATTTCAATGATAATTCTGGTACTTTTTCTGTAGAATTTATTTCCAAATTCTGTTTGATTTGAACGTTTTCCTTGCTCTTGATCTCCTTTTATTATAATTGAGAAAATGTGTAATCAATTTATATTTAAAAAGAAAATTCTATACCTCCCTGTATTTGTTCTTCAACCAACACACACACACATACATACGCGCACACACACACACACACACACACACACATATGCGTACATATATATAACAAATAGAAAACAAAAGGTCACATACAGGCGTGTATTATTGTTATTATCGTTTAATGGAATTTTAAACCACTTTAAAAATTTACAGGTTGTCAAAGAGCTTTACACTTATGCCTGAAGGGCATGCGATTCTTTCGACCGCAAATAACTTACTGTGCTTGAATGTGTGTATGCGGATGATGGCAACCTTTGACCAAAAAACATTATTACCAAAGAAAAAGGACAAGAAAAAAAAATGGACTCATCTTATTTACTTAGTTTGCTTTTATTTGCTTTTTTTGGCTTTTATTTTTTTTTTTCACTCTCATCCATTTAAACCCTCATTTTTAGCAGGTTTTTTTGAGTCCTACATTGCTGATTAACAATTTAGTTTAATGTAAAATTTTTGTCGAGTTTATGATTATAAAATATTCAAGTATCGATTCTAAGAATAGAAGACTTCTTCTTCTAAGACTGAGTCCTTTGATTATGATTTATTGAACATTATACTTTTTCACAGTCAAAGATCACATTTAGGCTGCTTAAATGTTGTATATTTTAGTGGCTCTTAAGGCCAGACTTTCTTGTAAAATTCGTTAGATTCTACTCATTCCGTTTTGGGTGACTCTTTCAAACAACATTTTCTATACATTTGACAAGATTTCTTACATAAAAAAAAATGAAAAAATATCATTTGAAAAATTTATTTGTACAAATTGTTATTTTTCGAAATTCTCTAAAGAACTTTATGAAACCCCGAAAATGCTGGAAATCGAATAAAGTACAGTTAGTGTTTTATATGCACACCTGCCTTGACGGCTTAATTGCAGGGTATACAAATGTACAAATCTCTGTGCTAGGGTTGGTAGTCACGCTTACATGGTACCAACAACCTAGCTTCCAATTTAAAGCCCTTATTATATTAAATACGAAGCTTAACCTATAGCATTTATACTTAGGGGCTTCCCAAAACTCTTAGGTTTAGTTTAGTTAGTTTAATAGGCCTAAACAGCTATCCCTTTATAAGGGAAATGGAATCCTGCGCAACACAGTTATATATTTGAAAGAGCATCGTCCGCATTGTGGGCACGATGCTCATGCTGCCGAAGTGCAGAAGTCGCCTAAAACTTAGTTATTTCATAACGAAAATATTGAATAGTTCATAAATAATTCGCTTCAACTGAACTCTCAATTTTTACAAAAACTTTTTTTCATGCTTCTTTTGATTTCTTTTTCCATTTTTCCGTTTGAACGTTTTTCCTTTTTGGGTAAAAAAAATATGAAAAAATAAAAATACAACAATTTGTATATATATACGTATATATGTATGTATGTATGTATGTACACTTAATAATAATAATAATAATTTATACAATAATAACAAATGAATTATTTTATAAATTGTACACTTGCTTGAGAAAAGCAGCATGAAGTGAACTGGTGTCACCACCAACTGTGTCTGTAAATTGTTGAAAATACGATTTTAAAACCTCGACTTGTGGATACAAAAGGTGGAAGTTTTACATACACTGGTTTTTGTGCTCTTTTTTTTTTTGTTTTTTTTGGGGTCGCCACATAAAAGCTGAATTTTATTATCGTATTTTTTTATATGTATGTAAACACCAACCAGGATGTTTATGCTGATGGTGATGGTGATGATGTTATTGATGATGGTGGTGTTTCAAAATTTTTGTCAGAAATACTTTATTTGTGGACTTTACAATGTGAATAATGAATAAATAAGTGAAATACAAAACAAAATACTAAGAAAAAAACAACGAACGATAAAAATCCATTTAAGAAATAAAGTAAAGTAAAATAAAATAAAAAAAAAATTAAATATAAAATTATAAAATGTCTGTGTAAATATTTGTATTTTTCTTTTGAATATAGTAAAGGAGAGAAAGAGAGAGCTAGAGCTAAAAGTAACCAAAAAAAAAAAGAACATTTTATTATAAAGTTTAACGCATTGTCCAGTTTTGTTTTTGGTTTTTTATTAAGAGGGTGAATTTTTGTGAAAATCTCTAGCAAACAAATAAAATGTTTACAGGAGATGAGAAAATAGTTCAAATTTTTTCTTTATGTTTGCTTTTTTTTTAAAGAAAATTTACATATTAAAAGAAAACAAACGAAAGTCTTGAATATAATAAATGGCTTTTCCTTTTCGAAATCTATCAACCAGAACTGGTTGGTGTAAGCAGCTTTTTAGCCTCCAAAAGCGCATAAGAAAGCAATTTTTGGTATTAAAATTTGAAATGTTTCAGCCATAATTGTCCATTGTGTCTGTCCATTTGAGTGTACATTTGTCCTGAAACATTAATGATTTTCAAATTTTCTTTGCACAATAAAGTTAGTAAAGGTTTCTTTCACGCAAAGTTGCCAGTGAGATTGAATCATTTTTGTGAACTAGGTTACGTCCACAATGTCAACTTTGTTCGTAAAACCTTCAGCACTTTTGTATTTATAGCTAGTTGACAATTTTTTATACTTTTTACAATATCCTTGATATTATCCTTCCACACATGTATAAGCAAAATTTAAAAGAAAAATATCAGTCTTGGTCCTTATCTAAATTTGCATTATTGATGGCAAAATGTTGGTCTTATAATTTTTCTTATATAATTTTTTATTTTCTTAAGAAGTCCAACATTTAATTTGCTAAATTTCTTTTCTTTTATTGCTTCATTGATTAATCCGAGTTACATGTTATGTGGCCATTAGATAGTTTTTGCTTCTTCATTTCTCATTTCTCATTTGGTTTATTTTTTGTTTTTATTCCCTAAATTTCATCTTATGGCCCAACATTTTGACCATGCATGATACGCACAAGCTTTGAGCTAGATATTTAATGAATAGATTATTCATATTCACATCAGCTACAATGTCTCTTTACTATTATGATTATTATTATTATTATTATTGGAATATTTTCCCCATTTGTTTGCTGTTACATTAAACTAAAAAGAAGACAATTTTTTTTTGGGGGTAGATATAGATTCTGTCTCTTTCTCAAAAGAAATTTATTGCCATCATTATTTCTCAACATCATCACCATCATCACTGTGCATAATCATATCTAGTTTTAGTAAGATTGTTTTACTTTTTTTCCTATATTTTTTTTTGTTGGAAAAGATACAATCAAAGTATCACCTCGAAAAAGTTGTCATGTTTGTTTGTTTTTTAGCATACAATTCTATTCTCATATGTTTTAATGTCTTCATGTTTTTCAAGAATATTTCTCAAATCTTTTTTGTTTTTCATGCATTTTATTTTTTCCCTCTTTTTAGTCTTTTTTTTTAGGCAAAATTTTTTCAAAATATTTAGGGTGAAGATTCGTTAGATTTCATTGTGCTATACAAAATAACAAGTTCACTTTAGTTTATACCTTATACTTGCTTTCTTCTTCTGTCGTATTTTTCAGCAGATGGGCACGTGCAATGATTCTTTAAGAAAAATCAAGCAACAATTTACATACAAATTTGGCATAATACAAAAAGTAAGAACTTTGTAGAAGATCGTGGCTGACTTTTACTTTTACACTACTATACTTAAAGTTAAAAAATCCTTTAAATGTTACAAAATTTTTTAACTTTTTTCTTATATTATTTGAAAAATTAATTATATGTAAAGAGACGCACAAATTGGACCGTTCTGAGTCAAATTCGTCACATTTTCAAGTTTTTATGTCAGAACGTACTAATTTTTAGTTAATTTATAAGGGAAAACATCGCTATATGGAGAGCAGTACTGAAAATGATCCATTTCTAAATATTTTCAATAGAGTTTCTTTTTGGCCCAAAATATGCGTTTAAAATATATTAAAGAAAGGCAGCCTCTTGAAATTGTTGAAACGAAAGCATCTCCTTAATTTTGATTATGGCAAATTGGAATAAAATCGTGTAACAGGCTAATATTGAGCCCAACAGAGTTGCGTTTAGTGTACTTTACTGGGAAATTGAAGAAATCATGGATTTATCAAAGTGCCCACGATACGAAATGTAAAGTTTGAAAATGAGAAGTTTTCAATTTTTATTTTCTAAATTTTTATAAAACATGGAGTTTTCAGCTTATAAAATTTATTATGAAAAGTATTCCACCATATTGTTTCAGTAGGAAAAATCCCTTAGAAAATGATTGTTTTTTTTTTTTTGGTTTTTTGGTAAATAATTTTTACGATCTGATTTAAAAATGCGTTTTAATAATAATTAAATTTTTTATCATTCAAAATTATTTTCCATAGAATTATAAAATTGACATATTTGTTTTCTCTTCCATTTTTAATATTTTATTAATTTTTTTTTTTTTTTTTGGTATTTGCTACTTTCCAAAGAGTTGCTTTTCTGTGGCCAGGATTATGGACTTTATGATTAATTGAATAATAATAAAATCATTAGATAAAAAAAAAACATTTTTGCTATGTTTGAAAGGCGTGAAATATAAAAAAGAAAAATTAACAAAGAATATCAAAATATGTAATTTTTATTAAATATGGACATTTGTTGCTAATTATTTGAGCTCAATATAGTTAAACCCTAAACAAGTAAATTATTAATTGGAGAATAAAAAACCAGTAAAAAATTGTCAAATGTGGCAATTAATGTTTAATGTTGAATGCTTAATTTTTTTGTTGTTGTTATTGTTGTTGTTGTTGCTTTAAGCAAGTGGCCAGCAAAAGAGATAATAACCAAAATCTATTCATTTTAATTTAGTTAAAAATTAGATATACATGTATATATCTTCATATAAGTTTTGTGCTGTGGATAACGAGACATAATTTATGTGTAAAAAACAGGGGAAAAAATAAGCGGAAAAAGGAAAAAAATGGAAAGCGGAAATATTACTTAACATTAACACATAATCTATAACATTTAACCCTTTACTTTATACATAAACATCTACATACATACATACATCTATATACATACATACACACACACACAATGCATACATACACACAGACATTTATATGAACATATGTAAATATAACATAAAAATTTTAACCCTTTTCAATACCTTAACTTTATTATATTACGTTACTTTATCTTATGTTACGTTATGTTGCATTACTTTACGTTCAGTTACCAATGAAATTGAAAACCGGAATATAAATATATATGGAAAAAGTGTGTCAGGCACACGTTCAACTAAGTTAAAAATGTTCCATGGCAAATTATAAAAGTAAGGAACAAGAACAACAACAAACAACAACAACTGAAGCAACAATAATAACAAAATGTAAAGAAAACTCATCATCATATATCACAGAATATAATAAATGCGCATATGTGTACAAATAATCATTTAATAAGTAATAAGAAAACGTTTAACTCACTTTATTTTTTTTTATATTTATAAACAATTTTTTTGTCCTTTGGAAACTACGCGTTTGGTTTCGCTTCATTTTTTTATTTTTATTTTTTTTTTTTTTTTTTTGGTAATTTTTTTGTTTTGGAATTTAATGAGATAGGGTTTGACTTAAAAAGCAGAGAGAAGGAAAAAAAGAAAGACAGAAGGAAAACAGCAACAACAATCATAATAAAAGTAAAGATAACTAAGAAATGACAAATCCAGGAAATTAAAACAAATGTCAATGAGCTGCTTTTTGCGCGCTAAAGATTGACAAAGCCAAACCTAAAATATTTGATCTCAAACCAGATGTATTTGTTTATATTTATAACCATATTGCTTGTTGTTGTTGTTGTTGTTGTTGTTGTTATTGTTGTTATTGTTGTTGTTTTTCTTAATGCATTTATTTTAGCTGCGTGTTATAAGGTTTTTAAAGCCGGGGCATTGTAATTTGAAAAGTGCATCCTTTATTTTCTTCCTGCTTCTAGTTCACCATTGCCTTGCATTTGATAAAAGAGAATGCCTTATAAAACACATAAAGGCATTCGTTTTTCATTTAGTTTTTTATTATTAAATAGAACCATGAAAATTGTATTAAATGAGAAAGAAAATCTACAAATCAAATTGGAAAGCTGTAGAAGATTAATTTCTCTTCACTTAATTATTATGTTACATAATCTATCATTAAGAATTTTAAAAAAAATTTAAAATAAAAGAAAAAGAAAAGAAGAGTTTAAGGTCTTTTGCTTCTTTTTCTTATTCCTTCACTTCTTCTTTTACTACTTTTGCTTTTGCTCCTTCTTTAAATCCCCTTTTAAAATACCTTCAATTCACTGCTTTATTATTAGGTTTTAAAAAACTCCTACATATTTGTATCCGTTAAGTAATAAAAAAAAAAAACTGTAACAATTGACTTAACCATAAGTGTTACACACACATTGTTACATAACGATTATTCTATATGAAATTGTTGCCATTGCATAATTTTCAATGGGTTTTGTACAACTTAAGAAAAAAATAACAGAAAACAAGAAAAAATACAAAAAAGAAGAAGAAGAAAAAATCTTTTGCCCATTTTAATAAGACAATACAAGATTTATATATAAATTAGGCAACATTGCGCGACAGCTGTGAAATTAAGTATATAAAATATTAGAAAAATTTTTATAAACATAGTAATGAAACTGAAACTGAAACTGAAACTGAAACTGAAACTGAAAATGTAAAAGTGTTGCTTTGTTAATAATAAAAAGAAAAATAATTGAAACAGCACATGCCACCACAAAACACACACAACAACGTAATATATTTTTTACACATTTTAAACTCCATATGAAATAATATTGTAAATAATTGTTAAAAGAAAAATTTGCCTTAACAATTGTAAACTCTTTGCTTTACAAGAAATATTAAAAATTATTTTAAAAAGAAAGTATCAAGAAAAAGGGGTAAAGGCAAGAAATTGGGAAGAGCAAAAAAGCAAAGCAAAACATGCAGCCAGCAGTCGATTAAATCCTTTTCTTTAGAAGCCAATTTGTTATGTGTGTTTGTGATGTGTAAAAGTAAAAGCCCTGCATGACGTTATGAAAGTGAGACGTGAAAAAGATTTTGTATTGATTTAAAATATCTTTTTACCCTTACACTTTTGATATCATTTCTAACATTCTGTCTTTTTGTTTTTTTCTTCACTATTTCTCTTTACTTTTTTTACTTTCCTCTTACTTAATAATGTTTTGGCTTATTAATGTATTAATTTTATTGTAACCTTTTGGGGATTTACATGAAAATTGTAACATAGATTTTTCGGTTTGTTTTTTCTTCTCCTTTATTTCTTTTTATATAATTCTCTTAACCTAAGGCCTGGAAATTTGTATTAAATTTTGAAAGAAATTATGCGTTTATAAATTAATATGCCTGCAGTTATATTTTATGCTCTAAATCACTGATATATTCAAGCATATGCTTTTGCAAGTCTTTGAAATTGAAACATCTTTCATTAAGCTATTTAATTCGTAATTATTTGAACTTTACTTGACATTTTAATCAATTGAAATTTTAATAGTGAATTTCAAATTTCAATAGTTCATTACCATTATTACATCACTTATGGTATATAAAAAACACTTATGATACATAAGAATCACTTAATGATTCAATTTAAGCCTTTCTGTCCATCTAACTGTGTTTTGTCCTTGTAAATTTGTTATCAAATCGCAATTTTTAATGTTATTTGTATAAAATTTGGTATTTAGGTGTGTGTTAGCCCAAAAATGCCCGATAATAAATATGGTTAAGATCAGAGTATTCTTATTGCCATTCTCCTTACAGCGATCCCTTTTGCAAAAGATTTTCATGTGGAAAACTTAACAATTTTTCTTTATAAAAATGTGGTGTACGGTATTTATTATTTAGCCTGGACGTACTGTAACATAAATATTTGTTTCTGTATAATTTTAACTTTGCTTCTTAGTCTGGTCATCTGAAAATTGAGTCTTGAATTTCAAAAGGCGGCATATTAATAGCAAAATAGTCCGAATCTGTTAATTTTTTGAACAATTTTACATGAGAAGATTTAGTTTTAAAAAAATTTGTTTTTAAGATGTCAAAGATATTGTTTGTAGAAAAAAGAGCATTGTTTCGTTTATTTAGCATAAATTTTGATGATAAGGCTGTTATGGGCTTCCCTTCGTTATAAGAGTTTTCTTAATGAGAACTACAATTTAATAGGGCAAAATAGTTAAGGCCTTTCTAAATCAACTATTTAGAATTGGAATTGAATCCGATTTCTCAAACATTTGCATATCTTACTTCCTCAATCTTGTATTGTTACTTTAAAAGCGAGTAGTACTCCAATAGGTTGGGTTTTTTTACCATTTTGCTGTCGCAATCGCGTGTATATTGAGGAAACTGTTAATATTGGAAAGAAAAATTTTAAAGAAGGGTTGTAATTTGGAAGAAACTTATTCCAGCGTGTCCATACATTACAAATTAAGAACAAATGTCATTGAACTCATTAAGAAAACCTTTTATCAACAAACAAGCTCTTGAAGAAGGAGAAGCCTCTTTTAAGGTCGAAAGTTTGTTATTTTTTTAACTTGTTATTGATGAAAATTATTGCGCACTTTCATTGATATAAAATCTACCTAAATTTTAAACAAATGCCCATGATAGAAAAACGTTCTAAAGTTATGAAATTTCAAATTTTATTATGCTTGCACACTTTTAGTAGAGCTCAAAGTTTTTGCAATGAATTCATTTAGAGATATTCTCATGTAGCGCGCTTTCTTTTTAGTTCAATATAATCTCTGAATCTATGGTGGTTTTAAGAAATAAACAAGACTATTGATTTTAAATAAATAAATATCTTTCTCACAGTAAAAATTTCATGCATAATAAACATTAATTTAACAAATGAAGTAAATTTATTGCAACCATAAAAAAATTTTTTTATTAGTAAAAAGATATGTTGCATTTTGGTACATTAAAAAAAAACAAAAATCTAATCAATCTTTTTGACGCTACAGAAATGCACACAATAATAAGTATAAAGAAAATTTATTAAAAAAAAAAAGTCCACCAAAAAAAAGTTCACTATAAAATATGTAAAATATTTCGTATAAAAGGAATTTTTTCTTTCTGTTTTTTCTGTTGTTGTTGTTGTCGCTGTTTTATGATTTTATTGTTGCTATTATTATCCATATGATTCTGATTAGTAAAGGTGTGGTTGAAAATAACAAAAAAAAGGAAACAGAGTAAGAGGAGAAAAATATATGGCCAAAAAGTTTTATGCTAAAGAAAAGAAAATTAGATTTTTAATTAAAATAATTTTGTATACAATTTAGAGATAATCATAAATATATATACATAAAATGTACCAATAAATGAATAAATAAGAATATTATATTTTTTTATTGTTGTTGTTATTAGGGATAAAAAAGTTGTGGGGCGGTCAATCAGGGCGTTTACTTGAAAATGGTGAAAATAAAATGAAACATATTTTAGCTTATAACGTAAAAATAAGAAACCAAAAACTAGGCACATTGAAGTGAAGTAAAGTGAAATGTAGTGAAGTTTACTGAAGCTTAGTAAAGCAACTGTATTATGGGCCAAAGACAACTAAAGCAATATAAGAAATTCAGTATTTATGGTTTAATGTTACATGAAAGAAAATTTTCAAGCTTATGCTCAAATTGTTGGCATGCAAACGTTTCATAAAACTTGAAGACTTTAGTTTGTTCTATACAAACTACAATAAAAAGAAGTACGTAGACACTTAAGAGTTCAGGTTGCTTAAGCCTTATTTTTTTCGTTTATTTACCTTATTTAACATTCTGTTATTTCTGTTACAATAGAGAGCTTTGTCTTGGGCAAATATAACAAACGACAAGAAGCTTAAAGGTCTCCCATGAAAATAGCTAAATGGTGGAGCATGAAACGAATGACTTTTGCACCCTAATTTGCTTAAAGTGAATTTTCTAATTGAACAAACAATAAACGTAGTTTAAAGAAATAAGAAAGAAGGAGTTTAATGATCTGACAATTTAAGCGATCGTTCTTAATGTATTTCTAAATTTCTTATGAAATAATGTTAACCATTTCGTAACCTGTACAACTTTAATGACAAGGTAATATGAATTTTGAATTTTAATTATAAACCAATCACTCAAAAGCACTTGTTGATTCAATTTAAGCCTCTCTGCCCATTTGTCCGTGTGTCTGTCTGTACATGTAAATTTGTTATCAAAGTGGTAGGCTATTTTAGAGTCACATGAATGAAATTTGATACGTAATCGGGTTTTAGGCCAAAAATGTCCACAAGTAATTTTGTTTAACTTCAGATTATTATTACGACCATACAATCTATTTTGGGAAGGGTTTTCATGTAAAGAAACTAACAATTTTAAGTATTTTTTTGTTATAAAAATGTGGTGTGTGTAGTGGTGTAATAATCGTCTCTGCATAACTATTATTTTTTTGTTTAGATTATAATTTTACTTATATGGCTCTTAAGGTTTTATAATTAATTATGTAGGTTTTCGGCAAGCAAAGAAACCAAATAAGCGGACAAGTGCTATTTCTATTTTGCTTCTCGATAACACAAATCATTACAAATTGCCAAACATTCAATAAAAAATTTTTTTTAGTAATATAATATTTATATGAATTTTTGAGTTTTTTTCTTAATATTTTTCTTATTCGTTCTTTCTCGCCTGTTTTTTCTTTATAGTTTGTTTCAAGGGTGGCTATTTATAACGCCCTCCAAAAAGCAAGAAAAAAAAACAAAACAACAAATAAAATAAACAACAATCAACATGCCGATTTTCTTGTTGCAGCAAATTTTTTGGGTAAGTGTGGGAAATATTATATTAATGTTATTATTAACCTGTAAAATTATTTCCATTTTGGTTCCACTTTCTTCTTGGCGCTTTAAGCAAAAATTTTACCAGAATTTTTATATAATTTATTGGCAAATATTTGCATATTATTTATAACATTTCCATATTAATTGGCCTTAGTGAAGATTACTTTTTTTTTGGTTTAGAATCAAACTGACTTTATTAATCATTCAAAGACATTTTAACAAGTTTAATCAATTAAAGAAATTTAGTAGAAATGTTCGAGAGTAAGAAAGAGAGAGAGAGGGAGAGAGAGAGAGAGAGAAAAGAATAAACCGTTAACATAAAATTTAGTTTTGCTTTAATTGTCTTTCTGTATTCTCCTAGAATTTTAAACTGCTGGAATAATTGAAAAATCCAACAAATGTATAATTAAAATAGAACAAAAAGGACAAAACAGAAATACCGTTAAAACAACATAAAAAAACAATTACAGCATGACTTTTTGTCTCAAAATACCTAAAATGATAATGAAAATTAAGAATAATCAAAAAGGCAGGTAGAATAATAAACTAAGCAGGATATGAATGGCGCCTTAAATCCTTTGCTATTAAGTAGTTACAGATAAACCGTTATATAGTTGTTTTATGTTAAAGATATATTATAATTTATTAAAAAATATTAGAGTCGACTTTTAAATACCGTAAAAGCATGGATAGAACAAACGTTCTTTTAAAATAATTTTTTTTTTTTATTATCTAAGAAAGCTTTTATTATCTAAAGAAACTTTCACTTATCAACTTGCCATCTTCAGTTTTCCATCTTAACTTTTCTAATATCACTTAGAACTCTTGCACCTTCACCTATAACTTTTCCTAATAATCTGAATCAAAATTTCTTTTAAATTTGAAAATATTCTTGTAAAGCAGAAAATTATCTGGTGTGAGGCCACATGGCTAATTTATTCTTACAACTGTTACTTCAAATTATAGCAAAAATCTTTAGCTATTTTAAATTGACTATGTTTTAAGTCCTACGATTTGTTACGACTAATTATAGAAACTGAAGAAACTCGTTCTATAAAAAAAAATGAAGTGACGGCATGTTTAATTAATATATTTCTTAAGAAGTTAATCTAAAAGGGAGACTACAACTTTCACAAATTGTTAATGTAGTGTCAAGAATAATAAGCAATAAAAATTTAAGAGGCGACATGTAATTTTTTTAGACTTTTGTTATCATTTTTCAATTTGAAAATGTAAAAATATTTTTATGGCTTTAAAAATTTTCTTTTGACAATTTTTTTTAATTTCTTTATTTCTATATAAATGCAAAAAGTAATTTAGGAGAAAGTTTTAGCTTTAATTATATTAGAATATTGTTATAATAAATAGTTACCACAATGTACATTTTTTCAATGGATTCATATCGGTGCCCAATTTACATTGGAAAACCTCACTAAATTCGGGCATATTTTGTAATATGCCCAAAACGCGATATTCCTCATAAGTATTGGCATAATTTTTTATACGATTCACTTTAGAAATGCCTTCATGTCCCACACACCAAGTTTGTGCCAATTTAATAAAGAATAATTCATTATTTGTGAAATTAGTGCCCGGTAAAGGTCGCTCTTTGCCCTCAAAATGGGCAGCATTTTTTGCATAAGCATTATAAGCGATCCGTGCTCCACTATTATCCGCTAAATTCTCATCTAAAGTGATTAAGGCATTTGTACCCACACCGCCATATACAAATTTATTATATTGATGCTTCAAACACTCATAACGCTCACGGAAATTATGTTGACTCATTGATGACAAATGATTCTCCATTTTACCATCAAAATTTATTGCAAAAGATTTCGTATTAAAACTGTGTGCAATTTCACGGCCAATGAGGTAACCAATGCCACCGTTTTTTAATGATGAAGGCCATTGTATATGATAGAATGGCATCTGGAATATACCAATTGGTATGAAAATTTCATTAACATAATTTGAATAATAACTTTGAACACCATAAGGCTCTCTTAAGGCTGGTAAAACTGTGTGATGGCATGAATTCATTTTCCGACGAAAATGATGAGCTTCCAAAGCCATTAAATTTTTCAAAAAGTCATTTGTTATTGTTAAATTTTCGAAAGCGGCATCACCATTACGACTATGATTCATTTTATCTTTATAACCGGCCACAATATCCATGGCATGTAATTTTGCCAAGGCATGAGATTTACCTTCATCATTTAACCATTTAGCTGCCTTAATCGACTCTCGGAAAGTTTTGTGCAATGCACCAGTAATTTGTAAAACGTCTTGTCTACGTTTCTCATCAAACATTAGGCGACTATACCATGGCATTAAAACATATGTGAAATATTGTTCAGTATGACGAAGGCAAGCTATTTCCACATTATTTGGTAAATTACGTTGCCAAATTTGATAAAATTTCAATATAGTGCGCCATTTAATGTAGCTACGTAAATTTGTATAAGTTGATTTGCGTAGAAAACGTTCCAAATCTGTGAAATTTGCAATTTGATTATTAATATAACATTGTTCAACAAGGCTGCCAGAAAAAGCATGCTCGAAAAATTTTGTCCAATTTACAGCATCCTTTTTGTGATGCTCTAAAAATTGAAACATTGTAAAATGCTCCATTTTAGCCAAAGGTCGAACTTTCGAGGTTAAATTTCTTTCAAATTCCAAAGCGATTTGTATATCATTGCTGGAATTGCCCACAATGCCAGCCAAAGATTCCAATATCGATAAATTGTGGAATGTATTTAAGTTTTTTTGAGGTAAACTAATATATATTTCATAACGTCTTGTACCATCATTATAAGAAACATTAAATGGCAACAAAGGAAAAACACCATAAGGCGATAAGAAATTTACTGCCATCCACCAATCTGAGTTATTATTGTTGGTTACCATATTAAATATAGTTTTCTCTTCTTGTAATAAAGTTTTCATAGCATCCATATTAAACTCTTGATTCTGTTGTTTCAAACAACTCTGATAGAATAGTTTAGCTTTCGCTTCTGCATTGTTTGAAGGCTCCACTTCGGTAATATTATTCAAATATTGTATAATAAAGCGATCGATTTTATTGGCAATACCTTGTAATACATTAGTATGACGAGATTCTAATGGTACACGTTCACTGTTAGGCCAATTGCCGCAAGCATATTCATAAAAATTCTCACATGGATCCACATTAAAGTCCATAATGCTTAACATGAAAAGGCCGGTTTCATGGAATAATTCATCCTCATCAATATTTGTGGGTACATTGAAAATGGTTGAGCTATCATTTTGAATATTCCCAAATGCAAGATCCTTAGCAGCATTAACAGTAACATTTTTTAGTAGCGGTGACGTAGAAGATTTTTTATATTTTTTGGCACTATAAGTAAGGCCAATTATTGCCAGGTAAATCAATATAAAATACGAATATTTGAACATGTTTCTTTGTGAATTTTTACTTTATTTTTTCAATGCTTAAGTTTACTATGATTTGATACTTTTTATTTATAACAAACGCTCGGATTAAAAGTTTTATTCAAATAACTGCTAAGCCAGTTAAAGTACTAGGCTTTTATACTATTTCATGTAGCTTCTTTCCTCTTGGAATTGCATAATTGAAAGTCTATAGTTTCGTTTTAGTCATAATTCATAATATTTTCATGTATGAAGAATACCACTTGTTGATTGTATGAAATTGTCATATCAAAGTTTATTAAGATCAGAAAATGAAAAAAGCCTACACAAATATGGCTTACGGACGTATGGTATTTAACTCAATTAGAAAGTAAAGACCAAAGATTCAAGTGTAAAATGCGACACATTTGTCTTTCTATGTTAGAAAAAAAAAAAAAAGAAAAAAAACAGCTTAAATGTTTGATAATCTTTGATATGAATTCGTTAAAACAACACAACAAGAGCAGCAGCAGTAGCAGTTATAGAAAACAGCAACAGTTTGTTTTCCATTGTAGCAGCATTTATTTTATTAGCTGTAAAGCAATAACAATAACAATAACAATAACATAAGAAACAAAAAATTTGAAAAAAAAAATTGAAAAATAAAGAAAACAGTTATAGAACCCTGG
This sequence comes from Melophagus ovinus, assembly GCA_023089585.1. Classification (NCBI taxonomy): domain Eukaryota; kingdom Metazoa; phylum Arthropoda; class Insecta; order Diptera; family Hippoboscidae; genus Melophagus; species Melophagus ovinus. Next base: position 1,989,402 of record JAKKIB010000181.1, on the reverse strand, counting down.
AATAATGTATGTACCCCTCTTTTAACTCTTTTTTAAGTGTTATTAAGTTATGTTGTAATGACAAAAGAAATATAGAAAAAAATTTAAAAAAAACAGAATAGAAAAGTGAAAGTGTAAGTGGAAAAAATAAAAGGGGCCTTGTAAAGAAAGGAAAAGCAATTTTTATCATTTATTTATTTATTTATTTACTTTTTTTGAATTCTTTGAATCCTTTTTTTTTTATGTATTAAAATGAAGCAACAGCATCTTTAAGTGTAAAAGTAGTAAAAGTAAACGTAAAGGAAGGGATTCGTTAACAACATTTTGCTTGTTGTCTGTCTAGTTTAGCAAGTCAAGAAAAAAGGGGTAACACTAAAAATTCTAATGTTTTGTTCGAAAAAGGGTTGACTTCATTCTGTTTTTTTTTTGTGTTTTTTTTTTTGGTTTTTTAATAAGGCTTTTAGTTTGTTGAAAAGCAAAGCAGCAAAAGAAGGGTGCATATATTTAAGAATGAAAGGTTTGTCAATCATTGTGTTTAACGTTATTTAACATGAATTTATATTGTATTTTATTTAGATGTTGTTTTCTTTCGTTTATTGAAATTGAAATGGTTGAGATGTTTGAGTGTTTAGCGTTTAGAATGTTTAGTGGCCATCTCCACTCACATCATCATTATCATTATCATCATCCCATAACATTTTCTTCTTTACTTTTATTAGCTTCTTTATTATTCCAATAAGGTTCAACAGTTTAATTTTCATTTTCACAGAACATTTTCTTTCCTTTCAATGGGCAACAATATGGGAAGGTAGAAAGCAGCAAGAGGAAGGTAGAAAAATAGCTTGTTAAAGATGGATAGAAAGAGGCAAAGGCAAAGATTTAGATAGATGGGAGTTGGTTGTCGTTTACTTTTCATGGTGAAAGTTCATTCATTACTTTAGTTAGAAAAAAATCTAGTAGAAATCATGTAGTTCAATAAATTGATCGTTCAACTTTTTATAAAGAAAAATATTTTTCAAAGCCGGCAGCAAAATGCTCTCTTTATGGTAAATGTCTTCAAATATCCCATCAATACCAAATTCCGCCAATTTCTTATGAGCCGTTAAAAAATGTCATTTTCAAGACCTTTCAGATTTTCGTTTGACCCATTTTTTAGGTTCTTCATAATGATAATCGTTATGAAATGATTTTGTTAATCATAAAATTTAGAATTTGCTACTGCGCAAGAATACATTTGTACATTTGTCAGATCCCTGATCTGAACTTTCTTAAAAATGGTTCTTTTTCAATCAAATTTACCACGTGAGTGTATTTTCAAGTTGAAATACCAATTTTTGTTAAATACCGTTACTTTTTTCCTACAGCAATTTTTGTTTTTTGGAAAAAGGCTTTATAGGAGAAGTGATCGTAAAAATGATCCGATTTCGATCCGACGATCCGATTTGTCTGGTGGATCAAAAAACACTAACATAACAAAATTTCATTAAAATTTCTCCGAAAACTCTTTAGCTGTAACTCGATAACAGAGAGACAGATGGACAAACATAATTAAACGTGTTCAAAAGATCATTCTAAAATGGTTCTAGTTCAACTTTTTCTGGGTATTACAAACATCTGCAAAAACTTATAATAGCCTATACCACCAAAAGGTGTTGGATATAAGAAGAAGTCTATTTAATTTGAAATTTTTATTTTTTCACAAATTTTTGTTTTTTTTTTTTTTATTGAAAAGCAATTTGTTAATTCTAAAGTGTGAAAAATTTTATTGCAAAAAACATCATTTGCCTAAACAAAATTAATAAAATAAATAATGTATGAATAAATTTGTTGCTTAAGAAAAGAATGAATAATGAAGCAATTATCAAATAAAAGCCATTAAAAAATTTATTTCATTATAATAAATTAAAATTAAATTTAAAAAATTTAGAGAAAAAAGAGTAATGAAGATGGCAATTTTTCCATTTAAGAAGTTCTTGAACAAAATATAATTTATTTTTAAAACAAATAAAAGAAAAAAGATTCTAAAAGTTTTAATGCATAAAAAATTAAGCCAAAAAAGAAAAAAAGTAATTATAGTAGAATAAAGATTTCTTAGAGATTTTACACTTTAATTATATTTTTTTATTTTTAAGCACTTTAAGCGAATCTTTTTCCAATGTGTTGCTTTGGACATATAATTAATAATGATGACTTTGATGATTTGGGGCAATTAACAGAAAAGAAGATTAATAAAAAAAGGAGAAAATTTGTTGCAAATCGGTGGCGATTTTTTGTGGATGAAATTGATGAAAATCTCTTAAAGGCCATAAATATTGTGAGAATTAATTTTTTGGTTATTTGATTTGAGGGGGGGAGCAGAGGTTTTGCTTTTCCTTCTTCAACTTTTGCTTTTTCTTTCTCTCTTTGTCTTTTTGTTTGCTTCCTTTTTAATGATCTTATTAAAATTATAAACACATATAAATCTGTCAACTTGATGTTGCCAAAAGTAAAATGTAGGAGTTTTAGTTGGCAGCGTGTATGCTGCCGACTGCGCACTTGCAAATCTACGGTTTCTTGCCTTCTTAATTTTCTTTGATTCGTTTATTTATTTATTTTTTTTTTGGGGATTTTTTTTCGTTTTTATTTATGTTTTTTTTTAGATACTTTTTTTTTTTGGATTTGTCTTTTTTTTGCAGCTTTAAGGCTGCAGTTCGTCAGCAACACTTCCACTTATTTTGATTTATTGTTTTCAAGTCATATTGTTGTATTATTATTTTTGGTTATGTGGTTTATTTTTTGTTTTATATTACTTGTTATTATTGTTGCTGTAATTGTTGTTGTTGTTATTGTTATTGTCTTTGCTATTATGGTTATTCATTGTGTTCCTTTTGCAGTTTTAAGTATTATAGATTATGTTGTTGACCTTTGGGTTTTACTGGCAATTTATTGATGCTTCATGAATGGCGGCAACAACAAAAACCTAACAAAACAAACCACACAATTCTGTTTTGCCTGATTCTCTTTCTTGACTCTTTGTCTAATGGACTCTGCTCATTTTGTATTTTTTTTTGTACATTTTTTCTCATATGCCACAATAAAATAAAACAGTAAACAGACTAAGTAAGTGAAGTTTTTGAAACTCAATTCATATTGTGTGTGTAGTGGACTCAAAAAGCAGCAGAACAAACAAAAAACATATAAAACAGAACAAAATAAAATAAAATAAAAGGAAAATATGAAAATGTAATAAAAAAAAAAATTCTCTAATTAAAGTTGAACGTGAAATAATAATGCTGTTTGTTGTTCTTGTTGTATGTTGTTGATGTTGTTGTTGTTCTTATTGTTGTTGCTGACGCTGTAGAGTTGTTATTATTATCATTATTATTATTATTATTATTATTGTTATTATTATTGTTAATGCATCTCTTGAAATATGTATTCATCACTAAATGACGGTAGGAGTCTTTCCTCTTTTTTTCTTGAAAGCTTGATTTGTGCTACGCAAATTAAGTAATTTAGATTAAGATTTATGTTTAAGTTTCGCTATCCATCTTCTTCATTTTTAGTTGTATTTTATTATTTGTATTTTTATAATGCTTTTATTTTCTAAGTAATTTGCTATCTAAAGCACGTTGATTTACTTTTTGACAAAATTCATGATTTTATTTTGTTATATCAATAAATTCATTTGTCGTTTGCATTTCGTTTCCTAAATTTAATTAAAATGAAATATATAAATCATTAAATGACTGTGCGAGATTCCTGCAAAGCCATGTTTCAAAATATCACGTATTATTTAGCTTTCAATTTTGCTTAAATGTTCTATAACTTTCAAAGTTAATTTTCTTGACTGATTCATTCGTCATTTTCTCAAGATTTTTTAATTAATACTAAACTCTCTAACGATTTATTGATACTTTCATTTTGTCATACTTTTTTTTCATGGTAAAGTTACGCAAATTTTTATTGGAACTTTTTAATAAAATTAATTATAATTAATTATTTTAATTATAACGATTAGAAATTTCACATTACTCCACACTGCGTGCTAACAAATAGAATAAAGAAATATTCATTCATTTTTGTTGTTAAAGACCAAAATTCTAAAAAGAATAGATTTTATATGGATTTTTCGATTCATTTCCAAAATAAAATTTATTTAGTTCAAATATTTTGAAATTAGAGCAAATTATCTGGAGAGCCTGAAATAATTAAGAAGAAGCATGTCTGTCCGTTCAAACATCTGTCATCAAATTAAAAATTTTTGGAGTAATTTTAATAAAATTTGTTACATGGATGTGTTTTGGGCGCAAGACCCAGAAATTCATTGACAATGATTACAGCCGGACCATTTTTATGACCATTCTTCATATAACGACTGTTTTGCAGAAAAGTCATTTATAAAAAAAGTCAAAGTTTTAAATATATTTTAAGAAAAAGGGGCATTTTATTATTTGTATCAAATTAGGTTCAGATATGCTTATTTTTACGATCCCTTCAACAATTTTTTCCAATGAAAGTTATTATATGGACTAATGTTACAATTTTGAACATATTTTATAAAAAAACTAAACTTTTCTCAAATTTGATCCAGATTGGTCCATATTTAAAAACTTCTACCCTATAACAAACTTTTTGAACTTGAAAAATATCAATTTTTTTTTTCGTTGACTCTTTAATTTAATTACGCAAAGCAATGTAGAATATTTAAGAGTCAGCCACCACCAACTATAAGATTCTTAGTTATTTATGAAATCTCTCTTAATTTAGTTCATTTCATTAAATTCTACAAAGCATTTAATGGCTAAATGCAAATTACAAAAAAATTCACAAAATTAAGCACTTTTTTTTTATGGAATTTATTTATATAAAATAATGTATATAAATGTATAAAAATAAACTGAAAATCTTTGAAATAGTTGTTGTATTTGTTCACTTCGCAAAATGCTATACAGTGATGCTAATTTGATTTTGTTATTGCAAAGAGAAAAAGAGGCCAGAGCAAGAAGAAAAAAAACTTCTAAAATATGAAATGCAGAAAATTTTGTTAATTTCTTTCATGATGAGGGTAGACATTTCTAATCTAATGAATTGAGAGAAAATTTCGTATAAAGTGTGGCAAAAAAAAGATTAAAGAAAGTTAAGAACAATTTATACAAATTAATTGTTACTTTACATGGTAAAGCCCATAAAGGAGATTGAAGAGACAAAAATCAGTTAACATTTAAAAATATTGAAATTGTAGCTCAAAATATTTCAAACTGAAACAATTGATTGATTCACCATAACACTCTAAGGGTAAAGGAATTTCTTTAATTCAAAATATATAAAGAGATTTAAGAGAAAAGAATTTGAGGTTATTTATGAATATTTATGGCTTTTATGGCAAATTGTTAGACGAAGAATAAACAAGCAAATGGCAAGCAATTGAATTAAATATGAATCAGTCTATGAATCTTTGTATAAAGAAATGATTCAAATAAAAAGAAATTAAACGATTGATTTAAATAACATTTTAAAAATACAAAAAAACTTAACTTAGCTCAAGTTTTTAGCAAGACTTGATATAGAAATTAGTGTAAAATGATGAAAAATTTTTTAAAAAAATGGAAAATACCTTAAACTAATAGAAAAACAATTCAGTTTGAATTTTTGAAAAACTATCTTAAAAATATATAATTTTCTTTGTAAATGTTGTCTCTTAAAATTGTTATAAATCCGACGGCTTGATTTCATTTATGAAAAGCATAATTTTCTTTTAATTTTTTTTTTTTTTTTGTAAGAATTTCATTTTCCCATATATAAAAATTTGTTTAACTTAAAATGACTTTCATTTTTATTATTGTTTTCAGTTTTATGAAAGATTTTAGTTCTTTTTTGTTGCTTTTTTTTGGTTCTTCCTTTCTTCCTTTCTGTTGTTTTGTTTTTTTTTTTTTTTTTGTATGAAATTGTATACACAATCTGTCACCGAATTCATGTATATTTCGTATAATACTAATTAAAAAGGAATTGCTTTTCAGATGATAATGATGCCATTGTCTCTCATTAGAATGGCAAACAAACAAGAGAAATCAACAAAAAAAAAAACCAAAACTAAACAGAAAATACAAAACGTAAAACAGAAAAGTCATTAAGGTACAAAAAAAAAATGAAATAAGAAGAAACAAAACCAAAGTTATGCTAAGACGAGGCAAGCGAGTCAAGCAAAGCAAGCAATCAATAATAAGTAGTCCATTTATTTCTTAATTCTTCAACAAAACAAAAACAACAACAACAACAACAACAGCAGCAGCAGCAGCAGCAGCAGCAAAAAAAATATTTTAAAAGTGTAGTAGAAAAAAAAAGAATAATAACAATAAGTATCTTTGGAAATGAAAAGCAGCAAAAAGCATGATAAAAAAAAAATAAAACTTATTTGAAGAAGAAACAAGAAAAAGAAAAAGTAGAAGAAGAAGCAGAAACTGCTACAAATTTTTATATATTTATATTATTTTTCTGCACCATTCTATTCTGTTGTGTTTTTGTCTTGTTTTGTTCCGTTCATAAAGTTTAACCAATCAGCATTTGGCTAACAAAATCCCCAACTTTTTGTAAACTTTTCATGGGAACATGAGTGAGCGCATGATTCTTTTTTATGCAATTTTATGTAAAAAAAATTATTAAAAAATTTACTCAATGAATTTCTCTTTATTTAGCTTTCTCTTTGATTCTCTTTTCTGTTTCTTTGGAGTTTGCATTTTTATATGTCATTCTCTCTCTCTCTCTCTCTCTCTCTCTCGTTTTCTTATAACTTTATTTTACCTTTTAATTTACTTTTTAAATAAGAATAATATTCTTGTTGTTGCTTTTGCTTTTAATTTTGCTTTTTGCCTCTCCTTCTTAATGTTTCTCCTTCAAAATATTTTATTCTTACATTTCGTTTCACTTGGATGCTGAATGAAATAGTTGTCTACATATTGAAATCATTTTGCTTCGAACTCAAATTTTCAGTTTCCATTTCTCTTTGTTGGTCTCTTCTTTGCTGTAGATTTTAATTTTTCCATCAGAAATTTTTACACAGATTTCTAATAATAATAGAGACGTACAAAGCCAAAAAAAAAAATATAAAAAAATTTATCGAAAATTGCTTTCTTTCTCTTTTAACTTCAGGCCTCCTTACTTTCTTTTGATCTGTCCGTCTGTCCAGTCCTTCTGTATTTAATTCATTGATTAGTTCATTGACGTGTTATTGTTATCGTTATTGTTACTGTTATTATTATTATTATTATTATTGTTTTTATTGTTATTGTAAAGTCTGTCTTTACTTTGCTGCGTTTGTTCTTAATTTTCGTATAATTTTAAGAAACTTTCTGTTTTGTGGTCGCCAAATTTTTTTTTTTGCTTTGCTTTGTTTTGCTTTGCATTTTACTTTATGTACAATTTATATAGCAGAATAATTGTATATAAAAATTAGTACATATAAATATATTAAATGTCTGGTATTTTTTATGTCTCTTTTCTCTATATCTTTCTCTCTCTCTCTATCTATCTTTTTCTCTCTGCTCTCTATCTCTTTCTCTTTCTTCCATTCTTTATATATTTCGTTAGCATATTGATGTGTTAATGTATGTTTGAAGTTCGTTCTACATTATAAGAAAATTTAATTTCTTATTTCTTATAACTATTTCGCCATATTCGTTGACTTTTCTTTTTTCCTTCATACAAAACTTACACGCATTTTGTTTTGTATTTTAGGTATTTTGAACAACTAATCGATATAATATGTCTGCCTTATATATACCACAACAATAACAAGAACAATAACAAATACAACATTTATTTTTATTAGTTCTAATTTCTTATATCTTCTTCTTCTTTCACATTAAATTTACCATGCTCTGCACCATTTTTATCTATTTACTTTCATTCTCGGTTTAGTTATTTGTTGACTATTTCATAGAATTCGAATTCCATATAACTTTAATATTTCATTAATAAAGGGCAAAATTATATGGTGAAAGTTTTCCAGTGAACTTTTGTTTTTCTAGTTTTTTACCTGATTTTTCCATTTTTTTTTTAAAAGGAGATTACGCAAAGTCTAAACAAACCAAAGAAATTGAATAAATTGAAGTAAATTTTTGTGATAATTTTAAATTTTTAATGAGATTAATTCACATGATTTTAAGACTTTAAGAATGAAGTTCTTTGGCAATTTAAAGTTTTAGCTAACTTAATTGTCCATACATCTGTTATTATTGTCCATACATCCGTTCATAGTTATGTTCATACTTTTGTCCATATATCTGTCCATACATTTATAACTACATCTGTCCATACCTTTGTCCCTTCATATGCCCATATATTTGTCCTTACATCCGTCTATAGTTTTTTTCCTACAATTGTCCTTACATCCATCCACTTCTGTTAATACTCTCGTCCATACCATTGTCCTACATTTGCCCATCCGTGCATACAATTGTCCATACCTCTGTCCATACAATTGTTCAAAATCAATTGTTTTTCTTCAAGCATTTAAAGCTTTCATATGAATAAAAAATCGAATAGCTTTAGAAATTGCCACTTGAAAATTTTAAATTGGCTTGTTAGATTGAAATTAGACATATGGCATATTTTTCAATTGAATAAAAGCGTAAGTATTTATTTAAAAATTGCTTTAGGAGCTTGAATATTTCTATATATATAATGATTGTTTTTGTTGTTATGCCAGGAAAATGCTTATTTAAACACCTCCAACACTTATACTTAATCACACCATTACTGTCAGCATAATATCATATCAGACGGTTATTATCATTAGTTGAGATTTTTACTAACAATCGTTTAAACTGGTTTTTTTCTTTTCTTCTTTTTTTTCCTTTTTTTGCTTAAGCGTTTTGTATTGTGTATGAAATATTACTACAACCATTTAATATTTTGTATGTTGAAAGCTTATAAAAAAAAAGTTTAGTAGTTTTAAAAATTGTGGTGTAGAAATGGTTTTGTTTGTTACGGCGTGTGGTGGGTGAGGTGGAACTATGGGGGAATGTCGAAGGGGGGAGGAGAATATTTTACGCCACGAGGCAAGAAATAAGATTTTAATCGAACGTGTCTGATTTCAAATGAGTTTTAATAGTGGTACCTATTTACCCATAAACTAAGTGTGAATTCATTGTGCTTTTTCCTTTTTTTCTTTTTTTTTTTTGCTTTTTCTGTTTACTTTTTCTTTTATTATGATGATTAGTGGTCTTTTGTTTGTTGGCCTCTAGTTTTCATAAAGGTTATAGCGTATTTATTCTATTATCTTATTATATTGTTTTATTGTCCAATTGTATGAACTTATGTTCAATATTTTTCACACTTCTATTGCTACTTCGGCCATAAAATACATAAATATTCTTTATATTATTATTATTAGCAAAACTTCAAGTTTAAACTTTGAAGTGTTTAGTTTTCTTTATAAAAATGAACTCTCAACTTGTTAAGACCTTAACAGTATTGTTAATAAGAGTAATAATGGTAATAATTCCAATAAAATCATAAAAAAAACATTTCAAACTTTAATTGGTATAATTCAAGTTCAAAATTGTTTTGGCTTTGGATTGTATGAAATTTATTTACCCAAAGAATTCTTTAGTTTGCATATTTTTCAATTCAATTAAAACTTCAAATTGCACAAAACACAATAAACCAAGAAAAAGAGAAACAATTTAAAGGTTTGCTGGAGAGGAATTAATTTAATCCCTTAGAGCAGTTTCTTGGGTAAATATTAGAGGAATTAAAAAAAAAATGAAGTTAGTAATATTTAAATTGTGGAATAATAAGCGAAAGTATAATGCTTAATAAAGCTGTGAAAATTCGAAACAAATTTCCTTATGAAAAGTCCTTTTCATATTTCTTAAAACTCTTACTTTAATCAAAACACACATCTCGAATGTTTATATGCTTATGCTTAAATCATTAATAGTCAAGAGTTTGCCAACATTATAATGATTGTGCTGATGTTGCTGTTGATAGTAAAACGCGTGCTAATTTAACCATTGTTCTATAAGATTTAGTAGTTAATTTCAAAAAAAAAAAAAAAAAAAAAAAACAAAGCAATACGAAGAAGCAAAAAATAACAAGAAAGTGTACCTTTGCAAAAACATACAACATCACCACAAAAGCCGTTAAACTATCTCAACATAAATGTAAATGCAAAAATTTTACTAGAATCTGGAGAGCAGTTAAAACGTAGATCTTCGCATCGTAGCATCATTATTATTATCATTATTATTGTTAATCTTATTTTAATTGTTATGCATCACAATATGAAGACACAACTAAAGCAAACTTAACAAAACTTAGACTTCTTTGCTGTATATTTCCCTTGCTCTAGATATTTTTTATTTCATATGGTTTAGATTTTTAAGCTTTACTTTACATGTAGTTTAAAATTGCATAAACATGCATTGTTGACATTTTTTTCCCATAGTAATATGCATAATATTAATGCTTGAACCATTCACACTTTTTTTTACTGCCTAATACATTAAAACGTTTAGAGTAAGAACAATATGGGTATATTTATAAGGGCGACAGGTTCAGGTTTTCTTCTGTGTAGCTGAATTTTTTTTGTTTTTTATTATAAATAACTTGTGCCTTTTACTTTTTATGCTTTTATTGAAGGGCTAACTATTTAAGCAAATGGTACTTACACAAAAAATTTACTCTACACTTTGCTTATATTTTTTAATGGTATTTGTAACAACTTTAAGTTGCAAACTCAAATGCATTCTTCTTTCTGCTTCTTCCTTAATTTCTTTTTTTGCTTTTTGAGTTTGCTTGCGTTTTTGTAATCTTTATGTAACCATCTATAAGTAATGCGTGTGATTGCTTGCTTGCCAACCAACCAGCGAGCCTGCCTTGTGATGCTAATGATCTTAGTATTTAGGGACTAATGCGTGCCTCTCGTTTTTTTTCTTTTTTTTTCTTTGGTAAAAAATATTTCATATTGAAAGTTTTCTTATTAACATTTATTTGATCTTTAAAAAAAAGGAAAAGTTTCTTCTAAATATGGTCAACTTTTCTGATTACATGAGGCTTCAAGGCAAGAAAGGATCATATAAACATTTATTAAGACAATTTGTATAAGAATCGTTATAAAAAGTTTACAATATTTAAATTTAGTAAAATTCTTACGTCGACCTTAGCGATTTACCATTTTCTACATGTAAATTACTTTTTTTACATGTAAATTAGTTTTTTTTACATGCCATTGTACCGTTAAATAAATAAATATCTTTAAAAATTTGCCTTTGGATTCGAGGGTTTTCATAAGAATTCAATTCGAAGTTTTATACCAAAAGAAAAAGAATTTATTTGCTTTACTATTTTTTGGGACAAATGTGTTTTTTTTTTGTAATTTTTTACATACCATTTTACCTTTTAATAATTCAATTAATTTTAATAAAGCGAACAGTTTAGAGAATTTTCCTAAAAGTCCTATGCAAAGTTCTATGCCAAAAGAAAAAAAATTTATTTTTTTAATTAATTTTCTGGCACATCTGATTTTTTTCTTTGTTTGTTATAGATTATTGTTAAATTTTTTTTTAAGTTATCTTAATTAGTAAATAATTTTTATTTAAGTTCTTTATTTTTTATAAGATTTATAATTCTAGTGTTAAGTATCCAAAATATGATTTAAACCAACTAAATTGTAGTTTAAATTTTCCTTTTTTTTATACCCCACACGACTGATAATAATGAGATCATTTTCATGCAATTGCTACTCTCGCTACATAATTCTTTTATACATTGTACTTGTACTCCCACTTTTAATGAACTGTTAAAGTCAGGCATTGGATAAAAGATTCGATTTAGTGGTATCATCATTAAAATCATATGCCGTAATAAACTAGAGAAAGCTTATCGCTTGAAGGTTATCTCTTATCTCTTAAATCGTTACATCGCATCGTTTGGTCATCTCTTCTTTATTAAATATTTTTTATCTTTTTACAAACTAATTTAACTTAATTTTAAGAATCTAATTAAATTTCGTTTGCTTCCATAAATCACAAAAAAAACTCCACTTTTATAAAAAACTAAAGAAATTAAAACTACTGAAATTTGAAAAAACCAAAAGAAAAAGGTTATATAAAAAGTGCCTCACTCTTCTAGGACTTTTCTTTTGTTTTCTGTTCTGTTCTGTTCTTTTCTTTGTTTCTTTAGAAAAATTCTGTACTCATAATTCACCTATTAGATTTAGAAATTCACCTAAGATTTTAAGGTATAATAATTTCGCTCATATAAGATATTAATCGATGTTGTTGTTGCTATTATTATTATTGTTGTTTTACTGCCCACTTGTGGTATTTTTTTATACTCCTTGCACCTTATTTTGCCATAATGTTTGCAACGCTCAAAATGAAGCAAATTCTGAATCGATTTAGCTATGTCTGTACGTCTGTCTTTGTGCCTGTTTCTTGTAGGCACTCTCCTGGTCACAAAATTTGAGATATCAATTTAGAATGTAGTTTTTATGAATGGAGAGTTCTTATAGGTAGTTTGGTATTGAAAATAAATAAAATCGGTCAAATGACACGCCCACAGTGCCACATAAACTTACAACACCTCTGTTTAGACTAAACTTTGATGATTTTTGCTCATTACACGCAAATGAAAAAAGCTGAAAATTTTGTATTAATAGTCTGGCAAGAAGTCTACAATGTCTGTCCAAAAAATGCAAATTGCTCATGCACACAATCAATTATATAATTACAAATAATTTCACCATTTTATGTTTACGTTTTTCAATAATTCCACAAAAACTAAAACAATCTCAGTATCAATGGTGGGTATTCAAGGATTAACGCCAGTGGTGGGTATTCAAGAATTAACGCCAGTGGTGGGTATTCAAGGTTTAATGCCAGCCAAATACAGCTTTTGATTTGCTTTTTTTCATTTTTGTTTTTCTGTTTTAAACCACGCAATGTAAATTTATTAGTTAAGATTTGGACTCATACTCTTGAAATTGGCTGTAAATTGGCCTCTTTTAAAAAAGCAGAACAATATTTACATTATCAATTGTGTAGAATCTTTTCAGTTTGTTGTATGTAATGGAACAGCACAATCGCTATTATATTATTTATGGCATACCAGAGTTTTTTGCAACTTGCAACTATTTCGTTTAACCTTAACTTTATAAGAAATTTTTTTTCTCCTTTAACTTTTATCGAATTTTAATGTGTGGGATTACTTTTGTGATGATGATTATTATTATAACCAATATACATACACATACACATTTACATATATATGTATATACATTAGATTAGGTAGTAGAAAAAGATTTTACAGCTTGTAGTTTTATCTATCATTATCAATAAATATTTTGAACATTTTTGAAAAAAATCTTCCAATTAAAAAGCATGCGTGATTTTTTTTTGGCGATAGCTTAAGATAACATAATAATAATAAAGATTTAGTAATTGCAACAGCAACAGCAACAGCAACAGCAACAGCAACAGCTTAGGAAGGCAACAATTGCACGTTCATTTAAATAAATCAATTAAACTTTTAATTAAATTAAATTAAAATAAATTAAAATAAAGTAAATTAAATTAATTATTCAATTATTAAATGAAATTAATTAAATTAATTATTTATTAATTAAATTAATAACTTACATTGATGCAATTGATTTGAAGCCAATTTCTAAATACAATTGTTGCACAATTTTCTTAACTGAAAATAACAAACAAACAAATTTTAAATTATAAAAAGAACAAGCTTTTCGTTAGCATTTTTTAGTTTTTCATATAAATGAAAAGTCTAACAAATAAAATCGTTTTTATTAAAAGAATTTTATTCTATTAAACAGAAATATATAGAAATATGCAAAAAATAGTGCTAGAAACAAAGCTATAAAATAAAAAACATTATTTATCAATTTTTAAGCATTTTCAAGAATGCCCAATAATTTATAAAAAACATTTTCTAAAGACGCATTTTCAAATCGCATAACATTTGAGTTATTTTAAAAGATAAATATGTTTCTCCCCTCCCACTAACTTTCTATCTCTCTTCCACTATCTTCTTTCTTTTCTAATTTTGCTTATTCTAAATATGAAAAGCAATTTCTAGATCGATTGATTTATTAGTATTGTTTTTATCATGTGTATAACAATTGCTACTACCAAATCAATCAACACAATTTAAAAAGAACAAATAACAAAGAAAATTATATTTCGCTAAAGCCAAATTGTGCTTATCCACCACTCAAGCAGAGACTATTTTTGATTTTGAGTAAAACTAAAAAAAACATATTGCTATTGATATTGCATATTAATATTGCATAATTTCGCGTAGGCATTACTTTCCTGGAGGCTGGGTGGATAAGGATAGAATGGCATTAATATCTGTACAAAAATTTTAGCTCTCTATGTTTTGCAGTTTGCGAGTAATGAAACAAAAAGAAGAACTATAATTTTCCTTAATAAAAAAAAATAACAGAAATTTTCCCAGTTTATGTTTTCCCGAGGGCGTGATCTTTAATTAATTTTATCCATTTTCAATATCAATCTGCATACAAGAACTTTCAATGTTTCTGCCAAATTTAAGCGCGTTATATTAGTTTTTATAGACCCGAGAATGCTAAGAATACATTAATAAGCAGACAGACAGATGGATAAAGAAACAGATAGACATATCTAAATCAATTCAAAATTAAATGACGTGGCTTTTGAATCTTATAAACATAATAATAAAATGAATATACTTTCAATCTCTTGGTGGTGATTAAAAAATATTATTCTACATGCTGCATACGATAAATCTAATTAAAATAAATTTATATTTTTATTCTTGTTATTATTCTTGTTGTTTTGGTTTTAGTTTTCTTTTGTTTTCTATTTTTCTTATAATTGGTTTTTACAAATTATTTGTTCTTGGAGTTTTCACATAAATTTATCATCATTTATGTACAAGGTACAATTACGATCTTCATTTTCATGGAATTAATATATTTTACATATAAATGATTTGTGCGTAAGAATTTATTTTATAACCATAAATGTACCTTATAAAAATAATACAATAAGTGATATGAAAATTATGAAAATTGAAAGAAAAAATCATTAAACCATCATAAAATAGAAAATCTATTTTTAAAGTCTTGATTGAAAAGAAGACTTGTTTCATTTTTTTTTTCTAAAATCTGCTTTATTCGAAATTTGACTGCACCGTTCAAAATTTGAGTTAACAAATTGATTTAGTCAAATTTTTTGTAATTTATGATTTAAAAATTCTTTAAAAGTATTTATGAGGCGCATATTTACTCTATTTCAAACTAGATTTATTGTTTTTTTTTCAATTTTTTATTTCTATTTTTAGAAAATTTGGAATCGTAGTTATTTTGTTGGCAATTTTCTAATTATTATTGCATAATATCAAAAAGTATTCAAAATACTTCCACTATCTTTTTAGTATGACTGAATGTTATTATTCTTTGTGCAAGAACCTAGAAGATAGTTGAAATAGACCTATTTTTTCCATAAAACGTTTAATTTAGAATAACTTTTACAATCGTTTTAATTTACCGTCTGATGTCTATTATTTTCTATACAAGTTACAGATCACGAATTATTTTGAGAATAATTGAAATAGTACCAATTTTAGGGCCGCTTCTTAAATAACGGTTTTTTATTGAAAAAAATTTTTAATGGAAAAAATTTACAACTTTAATTTAATTTACAGCGACAATTGGCACATCCATGGAAAAATTGGACAATTTGATTCAAATACTTCTACTTGTATATATTGTAGAAAATATGCAGAGAAAGAGAGAGAGAGAGAGAGACAGCAATAGAGAGAGAGAGATAGAGATAGAGTGAGATAGACTTAATAAAAGGTATAGTTATTGCATTGTGATACAATAAAAGTCAAACACCGCCATACTTGAATTGACAGAGTTTTGGTTGGCTTTAACGATAAAACGCTTTCTGTTTTTTTTTCAATTTTTGCTTTTATTTTTGTTCTTCTTTCTTTATTCTGAACTTGTTGTTGTTGTTGTTGTTGTTGTTGTTGTTATATATATTTTTATTTTTTTGATGCAACATAAGTGTCATTCCATCACTCACTTAAAGTATTCATCCATTAATTGTCCAATACAAAAGCATCCATTATGTACCATGACATAAAATTAAAAAAGCAAGAAAAAAAAACCGCGATTGAGTTTGCCATTGCAATTGCTACTGCAACTACGGCAAAGGCAAGCAACAACCACAAGCATCGCTTAGATCTTTGTAAAGCTAAATAAAGTTTATCTAACTGTAGAATTTTAGAATTTTATAAAATTGAAAGAAATAAAGAAAATAACTAGAAAAATCATTATTAATCCTCAATGAAAATGTTGCTAAAGAGTTTCTGTTTGTATGTTGCTTAAATTATATAAAATCTTAGAACTTTAGAGCTAGATTTTAAACAAAATTTAACATAAGTTCTAGCTTATGTCACTTAGAGTCACACTCTTTGGAAATTTTTTTTTTGGAAAAGAAATTTTATAAGAAGGCTATAAAAAGGCCACCATTTCTAAGGATTCATTCTAGCTTTTATGCTTACTAAAAAACTTACAAAGTTTATTTTTGCAAAACTCTTAAAGACTCAAATTTTGTTTCTTATTATTTCTTGACTTATTTTTCATGATTTGCTGTTTTTATTAAAGTTATACCTTCTACATATTCTACCTCTTCTACACAGTTGACAGCATCTACATATAAATAAAAAAACCTTAACTCTCATTGTTTATTTTAACTTTTTTTCCTTCTTTTTTTTTTGGTTTTTTTTTTGAGTCGTTTCTACTTTAAGAAAAATTCAAAACCATTTTCTATGTGACTGTGTTTACCGTTCCATCCAACTCTCTAAAAGAATCTTTGTAGTTGATTTCTCTTCTTTATCTTCTTCTTCTTTTTCTTTTTAATATGTGTTTGCCTCTTTCTCATATCAAAGTTATATATGCTGTCATTTGAGTCTGACACAATAAATGTTGAATTCATTTTATATCGTTGATTATTAGTTTTTAGTCGCCAATCGGAATGTCGTTTACTTTAGCTATAAAGATTCATATAATAAGCGTGAGGCAAAAACACAAAAAAAAAACAAAGCGAAAAGATAAACAAAATAAAACATTCACTGATCTCCATTTTCTTTTTTTTAAAAAAAAAAAAAGCAGAAGAAGCAAGTAGAAAAAGAAGCGTCATTCGACATTTGGCTTAAGACAAATCTTATGTATAAATAGAACATAAATATAACGAATGAGTTAATATCTTAAAAAAATGTTTAAAGTAAACGACAAAGTCTTAGCTTTAGGTAGCTAAAAACTAAAATTTGAATTGACCTTCATAATAAAATTAGCGAAGTGGCGAAAAAGTTCTTTTTTAAGTTTAGATCAATTTTAGATAAATTTTAACTTCAATTTTAGTTCAAATTTAGACCAATTCTAGTTTAATTTTAGTTCAATTTTAGATCAATTACAGATCAAGTTTACTGTTTCATTAACAATATTTAGCATTTATCCATTTTACAACTTTTTATGTTCAGATTTTTGATAAAAAGATTTTGACTAAAATGAATCCTAAAAAACTTAGTTGTAGTCTAGTTTTAGTTTATAGTTTAACCTAAATAAAAGGTCGCGAAAAAGATTTAAGTTTAATCTGAACTAATTGGAGATAAAAAGCCGAAAGCCTTTGCCAAACTTATTTCTTACAAAATCGGATAAATCGCCTAAACTGACTCAAAATTTCGTGCTACAGCAAAGTGCAAAAGAGCTCTGAGCAAATTGTAAGCATTTTACAAACTTTGAGTGTTACTTTTCAAAAAGAAACGTTTTATAAGTTTACAGCTCTACTTTATACAGCCCTATTTGTTGCTAAATATTTAGAATTATTAAAAAAGTTAAATTCAAAGCAAAAAATTTATTTTCTTTTTAAATTTTTATCAGCCTCGTTTGGACACTTTTTACTTAAACCCTTTAAATTTTATACTTTAAATATTTTAAAATGAACTTAAGTTAAACTTTTTATTTGTTCATTTCAAATTAAGTTGACAAAAATTTTTTTAACAGCTGCCTAAGAATCTATATTTTTTATCTATTTTGAATTTCCAACTTTTTTTTCTTGTTTAATATTATTTTATTTTTATTGAACTCAAATAATTTTATCAATTAAAATTAAGTTAACATTTGCATTGAATATTTCATTTAGCAAATCTAATTGAATTTTTCCTGCCTCTAATTTAATTCGATAATTTTTTAATTCATTAAATTTTTTTCATTTGTTGTTCATTATTCACAATAATAAATATTTTAATTAGAAACGTTCTCAAGTTGCGTTTATATATATATTTTATTAAATTCATCAATGAGTTCATCTGCCGCTATCAATGGCACAAACAAAATTATCAGTTTTAGTTGTTGTCACGTAAAAATTATTTTCAATTCCTCAGTTTTTTTTGTTTTTTTTTTTTTTTGTAATTGTAATAAATTAAGTGCGCTTTTAATTGAATAATTGATAGAGACTCCTGGGAAAATCCGAAAAAAAGAAGGGAAAAAACCGTTTATTTTCCCTCCATAAAAATATCGTTTGTCATTTTAATGTAAAGCGCTTGTAAAACAACTAAGCGAATGTAAGAGAGAGATGGAGAGAACGATCTTATGAAAATAATAATTTATTAAACTACAATAAAATGGCACATTCGATGAATCGTTCTTTCTTCTTCTTCTTCTTCCTTTTCTTGTTCTTCCTCTTTTTAAAAAACAATATAATATTTATTAAAATTTTATTCTCACACTATTTAAACGGATTATAATAAATGAAAGCAAAAAAGCAACAACCCAAGTAAGATAAATATGTAACACTATTTTAGGAAAATTGACGCCAAAAAAAAAAAAAATTGCAATAGACTTGATATTTTAATTTTCTTCGTAGAATTTATTGATATTCAATTTATATTTTATTTATTTATTTATTTAATGAAAATTGTTGACAGCCTTCACATGCTATTTAAAATTACAAATTGATTTTCAATTACCCACAAAATATGAGGGCATGATTTGCATGTGATATGCTTGAATAATCCATTTCAGTTTTTAGATTCTAGGAAAAATCATAGTCTTCTTTTAGGTAATAACAAAACAAAATAGCGAAGGTTAGTAGAAAATTTAAAGACCATTAATTGTAAATTGGAAGACCTTTAATAAAGATTTTAAGACCGTTAATCTAGAGATTCTTAATGCAGACTTTTAAGACCGTTTAGTATAGATGTTGAACACCGTTAATGTTAATTTTGAAAACCTTTAATACAGATTTTGAAGACCGACCGGTAATTCAGAAGTTCCTTAATATAGACTTTCAGGGTTATTAATATAGAATTTAAAGACCAGTAATAGAGAAGATCTTTAAAACAAATTTTTACGATTGTTAATGTAGATTTTCAAGACCCTTAATACAGAATTTGAACACCGGTAATTCAGAAATTATTTAATGCATATTTTGAAAACTTTTCAGGTAGATGTTTAAGACTGTTAATATAGATTTTCAAGACTTTTAATACAATTTTTAAAGACTGGTAAAACAAAAGTTCGTTAATACAGACTTTGACGACCGTTAGTAGAGATTTTCAAGATAGTTAATGTGGAATTTAATGTTTCTTAATACAGAACTTGAGTAAGTTGAATTAATTAAAATTTCAGAAAAATAAAATATTTATTTGAGCACCTTCCTGATATATTCAAATTTTATAGAAATTTAAAATAAAAGCTCTTTAGTAAATTTAGTAAGCAGCCAAACTTATAAAATTTTTCTTTAGGCAATTTTCTAACCATAATTTTCCCCTTTAAAAATAGAATTTTCATTTTTTAAAAAGGAAAGTAATTCTCGCAATTTTTTAAAGAAACGTCGTAAAATATTTATGAACAAACAAATCGATTGTTTTTCCATGATTCAGAGAAAAATTTGAGATATACTTTTGTCAGATTTATTTTTAAATGTTACTTATCATATGCCAAATTTAATATTGTAGTTGATATATTGGTCAATGCATAATGCAATAATTATATTGAGACAATTTTTCTGTGTGTGTTATGTAACTTTTTTTTTCTTGTTTCAAGTGACTTTCTGTGATTATAAGAAATGACTTGCGTGCCAATATTGATGATTATTTCTGATTTATTATTATTATTATTGTAATCATATTTATGAATATTCTTTCTCCCTTTCTCTCTCTCTCTCTCTCTTCCTATCTCTTTCTATCACTCTCTGTGTATGTATGTATGTCGCAAAAAAAAATAAAATTTCCTTTGAAATCATGTTATTACCGAAAAGAAGAAAAAATACTGCCAATAAAATTGAACCATTAAAATGTGTATAAAAATTTTTTTATATATAAAGAAATTTTTTACTTAAAATATCCAAATAAAAGTTTTCATTTTTATTCTGTTCTCTTGTTCTCTCATAAATTTTATTTAAAGTGAAAAGTAAGTTTATTTGATAAATTTTGACGGCTGTATTTATTTCACAAATTACATTTTTTTTCGAATTAGTTTCCTTACTGCTTTTGTCAGTCTTTCTCTTTTCAAATTGCTTACTACTTTTTTCTCTGATTATTCTGTTTTCTTTAGTTTATTTTTGCTTCATACAACTTTATAAATATTAAATTTTTCAATCATATGCAATAACCAGGAAAGGAATGATAGGAAAGTTCATGCACATGCATGTAAACTTCAAGTACTTTGTACTTATTATTCTTTAAGGTACTCAGGCCTTTCAAGTATCTAAAGTTTAGGTAAATGCATGTGTCATTTAGATAAAACGATCCTTCTGAAGGTCATCTAGATGTGAAGTATTTTTTTTATAATTTTTGTTAGCATATAGATTATTATGCCCTTAACAGGAGAATACGGGGAAAGTCCTATTGCGCAGGGTCTATAGATCGAAAAAACTTTGCTTAAATCAATCAATCTTTTCGCTTGTTTCACCGATCAGTGATTGTATGTTTTAATAAACTTCATTAAATAAATTCATTTTAAAACAAAAATAATAATATTTATTTATTTAATAAAATTTTGTTAAACTTATTAAATCGAAATAATTCTCCAGGGATATTTGAGTAATTTTCGTAACATTTTTTCATATAATTTTGGCATAAACCCTTAAAAAAGTGCAAGAAAAAAACAAGGAAGCTCCATTAACAAAATAGAAAAATATATACCAGACATTTTTCTTAGTCATTTTTTACAAAAAAAAATTTGTCATACTCTTTACAATAACATAGATGGCATTTGGATTTGATTGATATTCATTTATAAGATCCATAATCTGTATATTGCCAGTATTATTTTGAGGATTCTACAAAACAAATTTGCAAACTTTTCTCAATTTCTTTTTTCTTTTTTTTAAATGCTCTTTCCATTTATGCCACGTGTACAGATACTTTAAAGTAGACTTTGATCGCCTTTAAATTTCTTAAATAATTCTTTATGAAAAAATTTCATTGTTCCATAACATTTTCGAGTAACTTTAGATATTTGCTACATTATAAATTATTAATTGCATATAATTGACAAGAAGAACAGTAAAAAGGCAAGCAAAACACAAAAGCAAAAACACAAAAAGTATAAAAGAAAGAGAACAAAGTAACGTATGTTTTTTTTTTTTTATAAATTGCAAATTGCAAATTGCGAAACACGCAAATTAAATTGAAATTTTAACATGATTAAAGTTTTACATTTTCCATTCAAACTTACCTTACAAATGCATAGTTTTTCTTCTTCTTATTTATTTATTAAGGGGTGAAAGGGAATGAGTTTCTATCATACAACAATTCATTATGTTAGAATTTTTCTATTAAATAGAAATTGTCAGAAATCTTGTGCACAAAAAAAAAAAGAAAAAAAGGAAGATTCTAAAAGGCCAAAACTTTTTGTTGTATACATTTTAAATATCCATTACCAAATTTTTACTCTACCCTATAAAGTTGTTTTGATTTTAGTAAAATAGTTTCGATAACTTTTTAATAATTTTATGTTTTAAATGAAGACTGAAAATGAGCTTTAAGAAAGAAATAGTGAAGTCTTTTTGTATTCGCCAATTGAGATCTCATTAAACTGAAGCGTCTCGAATCCTACAAAGTACACACACTATTGATTGTTACAATCAATTTGACTATTTAAGAAAATTACAATGTATATTCGATTCGTCCAAAGAAAATTGCGTATAATAAGCACCAGAACTCAAGAAATTTACAAAAACTTCGGTTTTAGAAAAAAACACCCAAAAGTAGGAAACAAAAAAAAAAAGTAAACAGAGAAATTTTGGATGCCGATATCAACGATAATATTCACGAGATTTAAATGGATTCATAGTAATCGAATTTTTTTTTGTTAATTTATTCATTACGCCTTTCTTTTACGTATTTTTTTTTAAATTTCTTTTTTTGATTTTTTTTTGAAGTTATATTTTTCTTTAGCAATTATCTCGATGGTGTGTCTAACGTCAATAATATTCCAGAAACTTGTTCACAACTTACAAAATGTAAATGCTTTTGTTGGTTTGCTTTTTTTTTTCTTTTCTTTTTTTTTTTTTTTTTTTGTAATTTTGTAAATTTTATGTTCTGCTTTATTTCTTTGATTATTAATTCTGACGAGTTTGGCATGCTCTCGAATTTTTAACAAGTGTAACATATAACTAATAATTTATTTTATTATAATAAATCAGATAAGAAATTATTATTATTGTGCTCGATGTGTATGTATGTTCACAACTCTTTTAAAATTATTTACAATTCATAAATATTTATTTTTTTTCATTAATATATTTTAAAAAAATTGTTTTCCCCTTTTATTTTTATTAAAATAAAACAAAAAACTGCCGTACAACTCATCAGCAAGTTTTCCTAATTTTACAAAACAAAAACATAATAATAATAAAACTAGAAAAAAAAATACGAAAAAAAATGTTAATGAAAAAGTGAGAAATTTTTATTAAATAAAAACAATTTAATTTATAGAAATTTGCATTTTTTTTTATTAATTAAAAGAAAAAGGTTCAAATAAAATGCAAGGCAAGCCAAGGCAAGGCAAGGCAAGGCATGGCAACGTGATTTATATTCATATTATTTGCCAGATATAACCTTAAAAATCGTCAATTTTCATTTAGTTTTCCTCCAAAAAAGATAAAAATATATAAAATATAATGAGAAAAGTTTATGTAGATACAACTTTGCCAACTTTTTTGTTCGGTAGCGATGTTTACAGTTTCTCCTCTATTCAGAAAATTTATTGGCTTTACCAACCAATAGCTGAATCAATAAGCCTTTGTCCGTACGTTTAATCATTCATTATTTGCGTCTTTTGTAAAATAAAATAATTTTTTCTCAATTTTGCTTCAAGAACCGATGCTTTAATTATTCCGTAAGGGACATTTAACAATTTTTAACAGTTTTTTTTAATATCCAGTAAAGGAAGTAGATCCACTTTTCTAATATAACTATTTAAAGCTTACTATTTGAGTATATTTATTGTTATTTCTAAATGCAAAATATTGTGCAAAATTTTATCCTTATTCATTAATTTATTGATCTTTAGTCTGATAAACTTTCGCATAATAAAAGTAATCTACAATGAAATGTTATGGAAATTTGATATTAGATTATATAAAATTTGCAATATGATTAAAGTTTTTAGGTGAAGCTTTTGTGATGTAGAGTGTTTATTATTCTAGTCATGCCGGGCGCACTTTAACAATATTATTATTTGTTAAAGTACGCCTTTAAGTAAAACTCCAATAGTAATAAGAAGAGAAGGAAAAAGTGTAATGCCTGGATAAGTTTTTAGTTAGCACTCGTTTAACCAATCAATCACAGTCTCGTTGGCTTGTTCTAGCCTATGAAATTTAAAGAATATTTTAGAATAAAAAACAAATAAAAGAACAGAAAAAACAAGTTTGGTCTTTCTTCAATATTGCTTTTGAAATTAGCATTATATTTAAGCGACACAAAAAGCAACCAAAGTTTTTCTATTTTTTTTTTTTTAATTTTTTAGTTTTTGCTTTACAAAATCAACATGACAAGCAATTCAGAATAATGTAAAAATTGTTACGCCCTATGTAACAATTTTACAACAAAATCATACAACAAAAACGAAAAAAGTTTTTACTAATGTTGTAAAAGTTCATATTTATATTACTGCTTATTAAATATTAGAATTTAAAGTTAGTTAGCTTTTTTGAATGAATAAAACTAAGCTATTTTTAGTTAGAAATTTGAAGATTCATTTTAAGATAGTGAGGAAAGAAGTGGAGAATAAGCGCAAAAGCATCTTGGCCAAATAATATGAATATATGTATTGTTGGGCCAAGCTTTTTACTTGTAAGTATTTTTAGAAAACTTCTGTGCGTCATTCGCCATTTTGAATTTTTTACTTTACTGAGGCTTCTAATGCCTTAACTTTCAGAAACCACGAGATCAATATCTTTAGGAAATTTTTCTGCGTCATTTGCCATATCGAATTTTTACTACGCAAAGGCCCTTACTGTTTTATCTTTTAGAAGCCGCAAGACCAATATCTTTAGAAACTTCCTCTGCGCCATTTGTATATCCATTTTTTACTACACAAAAGCCCTTAATGCTTTATTTTTCAGAAACTATAAGGCCAATATCTTTAGAAAATTTCATTTCCATTCGATTCATTTCAATCGACTTTTTAGTATGCCCTTTATGTTTTATCTTTCTGAAACCGCGACCATCAATATCTTTAGAAAATTTCTCTGCGCCTTTTGCCATTTCGATTTTTTTACTTCGCAAAAGCCCTTACTTTTAAAATCGCAAGACTTTCTCTTAAAATTAACAATTTTCGATTTCTTAGTTCGTTAGTTCTTAAATTTATTAGTGCACATCAAATAGTTCCGTTAATTATCATTTCTAGTTTCTTCCCAGGCATTGTGGCATTAGGTTAAGTCATCCGTCTGATATTTACAATATTTTTACACTGTAAAAAAAGAATCTATGAAAAAATATATAAAAATTTCTTTTGCAAATGTAAAAATAATTTTATTTATTATCTATAAGATAAAGATAAACGATTCTGTATTAAAATAAGGTAATAAATTTGAAGTATTTATTTAATGTCATGCCTTGCCATATTTAGATGAATATTTTGTCGATATAAGTTTTTATTTTTTTTTTTCAAAGTTTTTTTTTTCTATGAATTTTTGTTTTTCTTTGTTTCAGTGTATGTGCATACATCCGCGCCATATGCATTTTATTATATATTGAATACAAGTTTTTATTGGCGCTGAACTGAACGCCAATTTATTCTTTTCCATATGACTGGCTAAGATTTTGCATTTTTATATTATTGTGTTCGGTTTTTTTATTTTTATTTTTTATTTTGCTGATTTTGTTTTGTTGCCAGTTTGTTTGTTTTTTAACTTGCTTATTTTTTATGTGTTGTTGTAGCAGTTGGCGGCATTTACTGTTTTTACCAATAATTTGTGCATTTTTTTTGTGTGGTTTTTATTTCGTATCGCTTGTTGTTGACTTTTCTTTTTTTGTTTTACTTTATTTGATTTGATTTTGTTTTTTTTGTTGTTGTTATTTTTGTTATTGTTTTTTATTGTAATGGTTTTATAAGGCCTTATAGTTATAATTTTTATGAGAATGATATTGAATTGTAGTTTTTGTCTCAGTTAACGCCTGCATATGAATCTAAGTTGGAGTCAGAGTTTTGTTAGATAAATCAACCAACCAACCAAATAACCAGCTAACCAAGCAATCCTTTTACTGGATTTTCTTGATCTTTTTGTTTTTTGTTAATAATATTTAAAAGAATCCGTTTTTGTGCCTCTATTTAATGATGGCCGTTGTTTAGTTATGTGATTTAAAATTACCTTCTAAAGTTAAATATGTATGATGATTGATTTAATGTATGAACCAATGATCACTGAAGCTGTTTATGTTATTTGTAAGAAAAACCAAAAATCATTTAGTTCTTGGTTTTTTGTTTGTTTTGCTTTTTGCTTTTTGCTTTTTGCCTTTTGGTTTTTTTTGTGTGTACCAGTTTGTAAATTAATATGCACATTGTGTCATTCTGCTTATTATTTACAGGTTTTGTATTTCATCTCCATTTTTTTTGTTCTGCTACTCATTATCATCTTCAATTATCATATATATCTATAATTATTGATGTTGTTGTTGTTTTTACGTTTTTTTCTGTTTTCTGCATTTTAAAAGCCATTAATCATTATGAACACGCATATTTATTAATCAGGTGCTTGCCTTCAGAAAAACACATCATAAAATTGCAAAAAGGCTAAAAGGAATATGTTTTCAATAAACTATGAACTAAAACTATTTGTTTTGTATTGTAGTTTGTTTTTTCTTAGATAGCAGAACTTTTATCTATAAACTTTCCAGAATGCAACATGGTTTTTATTCATAATAAAGCATTTAATAATTTCGCATTAATTATTATGAGATTTAATTCTCTGTGTTTCTTCTTCTGTTTTACTGTTGCTCTGTTTTTTATAACATTTGTGACATTTGTCACAGATAAACCAGCATTTTAATTGCAATACTTTATTATAGTTAAAAAATAATACTCTTATAAATATTTATTACTCATATAAATCAAGAAATATTTCCAATAACCAGTTTTCTTTCAAAATCAATTAATGACGCCGTTTTAGTAAAAAAAAATATGGTGAATGTGATTTCTTGTAATCGCTGATTAAAAATATGTTATGAAAGTTGTGTAACTAAAGATCCAGAGATCCAAAAGATTTCCTTTAACCTTTTTAGAAATGGTTTTTTCTTATGGGGAATTCAAGACTCTTTAAATTTTTCCGAAACAGCCATCAAATTGCAGCTACACTGAAACAAAACTTTTCCTAAACTCAATAAGGAAAATTCTTTAATGGTTACAAAGCAGCTTCCAACTTAAGGCCACTTAGCACATACGACACCATTCGATATATTTTCGAATCACTTAGTTATTTTAAAGATATTTTGACACGCCCTTGTTTGAGTATCAAGGATTGGCTTTTAAATAAAGGCAAATTTTTCCTTAGCATCAACCTTAACAGAGTCATCTCAAAATTCAAACTTATCCAGTTAAAATTGAGACAAATTACTTGTATTTTTGTTAGGAAAGTTCAAAATTCGTTACGATAACTTAACTCTTTAAGACAAGGCCTTTTAATACAACTGATTTTGATATGTCGTAATACTTTAAGGCGTGATATGATTTGATAATTTATGGGTAAATTTACGGGTATGCTCACAACTATTTTCGATGGCTCTAAACCAACAAACTAAGTAAGAATTTCTAGAATAATAGTGTAAAATCTAAAACAAATTATCGGAAACGCTTAAAGAGAAAGCATAAATTGACCCTAAAATTATCCTAGCAAGACAAATCCCCATTTAAACATTTGTTAGTACTTTAAAGAACTTAATACTTATAAAGTACTTATTATTTAAAGAAAGAAATTTAAAGAAATCATTTGTTCAAATTTAGATAGAAAAATAATTTTTTTTGATACATTTAGGAACTAAAGAAACTAAGAATTAACTTTTTAAGCTAAAAAATTATATTTCATAGGAATAAATAATTTTGTGGGAATGGCTGAGAATTGTTTCCACTACAAAATGATGATGATGAAATTTTCATTAGTTTACTATAAATTTTATTATTTAATGTTTTAAGTACAATTTTTTGCCGTTATTTGAAAGAATAGAAGGTAAATTTTTTAAAACATTTCATATACAAAAAAAAAAAAAAAAAGAAAAGAAAAAAACTTCGCGGCTTTTGAACTTTTGTCGTATAAATTTTCACATGTTTGTCCGCGATCAAACAAAGAAAAACCAAAAAGCAACCAGCCAACAAAAAAGGCAAAACTTTGAACTAGCGCTTGTTTGTTTGTATGTGTGTATGTTTACCATGTTATATGTCATACACTTTGTTCATCAAGTAACAATCTTTTTTGTCAATATTGAAAAAGTATCAAAAATGCAACCAAATCAAACAAATTGAGATAGAAATGAAAAGAAATTCTTACGATATTCAATCAAATCAAGGCCTTCTTTTGCTTCAAAATAAAAATCATTAAACCATATAAAATATAGAAAAGAATAATAATAATAATAAGACACAATAATAATGCAAAATAAATCCAACGCAAGTGAGGCAAAAAAAAAACAAACAAACGAAAAAAACAAAATAAATTTTATACAAAAAAAAAAAAACTGGCTCGGTCTATGCATAAATGTTTATAAAGATATGATAGGAATTTATGAAAGGAAAAGTAAGGGAAACGAAGCAGAAGAAGAAGAAGAAGTGGAGGAAAAGGAAAAAAAATGCCCTTTGATATTTTGCCGCCTTATGAAACAAAAGCAAAAGCAAAACAACAAAAACAAAAGCAAAAGAAAAGAAAAGAAAAGAAAAGAAAAGAAAAGAAGTAGATAATTTTAATGCGTTTTGTTTTGCTGAAGTGGGAAAGTAGCCAAATAATCATTGTGGCCGTTATTATTGCGTTCGTCAACATTGATCATTTTCAATATGAAGAGTTAAATAAAAACTTATTAATAGGAAGATTTTTTGTCTCTTTTCTTCCTTTTTTCTTTCTTATGTTTATTGTTATTTTCAGTATTGTTGTTGTTAATGTTGTAGACAAAATAAGCGGCTACTGTTCACCTTGTATCAAAGAAAATAATGCGATGACCAGAAATAACACATAATAATAACAATAATATAACAAGAGCAATAATAATAATAATAATAACAACAACCATAACAATAATAACAACAACAATGAATGAGATTTTAAAAAACAAAAACACAAAAGCGCAGCAACATTTTGAATGAAGATGATGACGAAAAGTGTCAGAAATTGATGGATGTGCTTGGAATGAGAGACGAACACAAAAAAAAAAAATAGAAACAAGAAAAAAATTTAGATTTCTTTTCTTCTTCATTTGTATTTGTTTCTTATTTTATTTTATTTTATTTTATTTTTTTTTTTGCTTAACTAAAATTTTTTCTTACATTTACTTTTGGTTTTGTTCTATTGTTTTTATTTGAAAAAGCAACAAGAGCAAAGTAAAATGTAGCCGCTGGTTTTTTTTCTTTCTTCCTCTTCTTAAGTTTTTTCGATTTCTTTGTATCTTTCTTACATTTCTTTTTGTTTTTTTTCATTTCTTTTTTTTTTTTGGGTTATACCAAAAGTCTCATTTTCTTTTGTCTGCGATGCGCTGATTTCCTCTTTTGCGGCCACAAAATTCAAAGAATATGAAAATGTGGTTCAAAAAAAATAAATCAAAAAGAAGAAGAAAAAGAAGAAGAAAAATTAAATAATTTCTTCTTGAAGTGCTTTTTGATTTCGTTGTAGTTTTTTTCTTCACTTTTTATTTGCCATTTTTATTGCTGTTAATGTTAATGTAATTGTTACAGTTTTCATTATTTGATCTTACTCTGAATTTTCTTACTTTAATTATTCAGATTCTTGTTCTTCTTATGCTTAGTTTTAATTTTAGTCTTAGTGTTCCTTACTTTAAAAAAAAACTTTTGTGCATTTTCATTTGAATTGAATTTATTATAAATTTATGCATTATGATGCATTTTTCTCTCTGTTTCCTTCTTCTACTCTTCTTTTTGTCTTTTTCTCCTTCTTGTTTTTTTTTTTTAAATTAAATTGTAGCGATTGTCAATTGATTTATTGTGGCAACAAATCGCCAAATACAAAAGTGATAATTAATAAATTGATCCTCACTCCTCATTCCCTTTTATTCCATATTTTTTTATGGCTGGCATTTTCAACAAACATTTCTTCTGTTATTTCTTCCTTTCTTGCCATTTGAATTTATATAAAATATTCCTTTTACTTAAGTCCCGGCCTCAAGCGTTTTAACTTATAATTGTATATCAGTTAATATACCAAAAGCAAAATATATATATTTATTTGTACGTGTTGTTCAGTTTTTTAAAGTCAATGACAAAACTTTTTGCAAAGAGAAAAAAATTTTCCAGATAAATATTACGCTCCCAGTTTGATAGTTTCAGTTTTTTCAATGCAACTCAATGCTTCAATTCTTAGCTTTTGGATTCCAGTTTAAATACAAAAAAACTTCTCTATATAAATTGAAATGGAGTGAGATTGACTTTTAAAGAGCTTATACTATTTTGCTTAGTGCTATGAGAAAAGCCAAGTACAAAGTGAAAAATTGTACATTTTTCAAAACAAACTTTTCAGTTTGAATTCAAGTTTGGCCAAGAACCGGTCAATTTTTCTTAAAAGATATGAGAAATTAAAACTCTCCTCTAAAAAATGGATTAATTATAAAAATTTTTAATAGAGCTCGCGTCTGGAAACACAACCCACTTATATACTTAAATATCCTTAAAATATTCCCCATAATTTGATAATAGATAGGCAGACGGACGTACAGACAGTCAGACAGAGACTCGGGTTTAAGGAGATTCCAAAAAGTACCATACACCAGATTTTTATAAAGGAACTTCCAGAATTATTGTAGTAATGATTTGATCTTATCTATATTTAATATTGCACATCTTTGGCCTCAACCAGGCCTGCATGCCATATTTCATTTAAATAACTGCTAAATTGAACTTTGTATCAGACAACAAATTTACATGCGTAAATGGACAGACAGGCTTAAAATTGACATGATTGACTTTTATTCTGAGTGAATTCATAAATCATTAATAAAAGATCTACTTTCATTTAAATGTTACAAACATCTACATAAAGTTATTCTACTCTGTAGCATTAGTATTGTAGAATATAAAAGCATATTCAATTGACCGCAACTTATTTTCTAGCAGTAAGATATTTAACAAAGAATTATAAGCACTTTCATATTGATGGATCGTTTTTTAAGGCTTTTCCTGACGGTTTTTTCTCTCATTTTTTTTTTTACTTCTTTTTTTAACTTTTGCTTTTGTTTTTATATATATCATTTTATGGTAATGTGATACACTATAATTATTGTTAAAGTAAGAAAAAAAGATGAATATAAATTAAAAGCAGACCTAACGATGACATTACTTTGCCAAACGCAAACTGCGGTAGAGAAAAAAAAAGGAGAAAAAACAAAAAGTTAAAGGGCGTTAATGTGATAAAATATACAACATGATAGTTTTCTTTTTGGTTTATTCTTTCCTTTACTTTCTTTCTTCTTTTTCTTTCTTCTGTCCTTTCGTTTTTTTTTTTTTTGTTTATTTATTTATATTTTTCAGTGTTTCCTCTTTATTGGGGCGTTTTTGCCAATTTACAACTGTTAAATATTTGATTTATAACTTTTGCATAAACATTATGATATTTATACTAAAGCTGGAGGATAAAATGCAAATCAATATAGAAAAATTAAGCATTTTTCTTTCTTGAAAAATTCTAACAAGAGTTACATTGGTCGTTTTTCTCTGTGAGTTTTTTTCATAAACTAAAATTGTTTTGTTGGCAAAAGATTTACCATTAACAATAATTTTAATAAGTAAATGAATGTTAGAGTTGGTTTTTTTGTTTTCTCTTTATAATAACAACAATAAGCCATTAATATAATTGTCAAATTAATTGAATAGTTGGGCTGCTAGTTGGCTTTAAAAACGCATTTAACTGGTTTTTTTTTTTTTTGTTATGATTTTACGGTTTGCATTTGTTTTTATTGTTTTTACTTTTTTATTGTTATTGGAATGCTTTGATTATGACAAGTTAAGATATGAACGTTGGCAACACCCAATTTATACGCCCCATTTATCAATATTTATTAGAAAAACACATAACTACATGTTGTTTATATAGATATTGTTTTTTATTATTATTAAGTTTTTATTAATAAATACATACATACACACACACAAACACACACACACACACACATATATATATATATATATATATATATATATATATATATATATATATACATAGTAATATTATGACACGTACTTTGATGACGGAATGAAATGGCATGAAACTTTAAAACATACTGTAAACAGCTTTATTTCTCAGATTTTTTCTCAGATTTTTTTGTGGTTTTTTTAAGCTCACTTAAGAACAGGTTTATTTGTATATACATATATATATATATATATATATATATATATATATATATGTATATATATATATAATTTTTTGTTGACATTGCACATTATGTTGTTAGACATCTAGAAATTATTGAAAATATGAAATTAATTTTATAGTGGAAAAATTCAATTTACCAATTAACACACCATTTAAATTAATAATATTGTAATAAAGTGTGTTAAAGTGACGCTCACCGCTTGCCGTTATAAATGTGTGATGAAATTGTGTGTCAACTATTTAATGGAATTTATGTTTTGAAAGACTATCGCTTTGATTTTTATTCATTTTATTGCTATATTTTGTTAAAATATTTAAATAGCAGTAGCAATTATCACAAATACGAGGGTTATTTAATAAATTTGGTTTTTGTTTATATAAAAGAATTGATAATTTTTTATTTCTCCAGCAAAGAAGATCGAAGTATTGTTTCAAATTTAATTTAACATTTTTCCAAATCTTTTTTCAAATAAACTTCAACATAGAAAGCTTTGTCAGGAATCCTTAAAACCGGTGCCCATTTTATAATCAAAATGTTTTTCCACATTTCTGTGTCTCTTTGATCGTGAACAAAGCGGCAATATCTGATACATTTCCACAAAGATGAACTGTTTTTAGCGTCCATGGCAATTTGCCGATAAGGCGCAAAAGCCATGTTTAGATAGAGATTGAACATTGCCAAATACTCTTTTGGTATAATGGCAAATGCATTTTTGGAATTATCACTTGTGATGGCGCTTGGGAACGGTTAAAAACAAATAATCGCCATTTTAGTGATGGAGAAGTTTTTGTTCATATCTAATGTAATGAAACTGTTTAGTTAAGATGCTTCAATAATTTTAATAATTTCAATCCTTTTACTTTTGGTCCTTTAATAACACTCTAGCCATTTTCTTTAACAACTCCTTTCCATGACGGTATCTTTTCAAAGACTTAAACTTTCTGTACCACTTGAACTGATAAGATCACTGCAAAATTAGATAAATTAAATTTTAAACATTGAAATTTGTGGCATTAATGGTTTTAGTATTTCTAAAGCTTTCTAAATTAGTTTAGCCAAAAAATAAATACATGAAATTTATTGCAGTAAGTTTCAAGTGGCAAGAAAAATATGACAAAGTCCTATAAATTTATAAGAAGCTTTAAGCTAAATGTTATTTTAGCAAAGCAGAGTTGCATTTAAAAAAATTTCTCTTATTTAATAAACTGCCCACGTAAAATAGTACAAGTTCCGCTTTATAAGAGATATTTTTCATTATCAAGACGAAAAGAAAAATGTCAATTGATTTTAATTATATGAAAAACTATACTTTTAGTGTCTTTTGATAATTCTAACGCCTCTTGGCTATTATGTCTATATTTTTATGTAGGTGAATATATTTTACTTTATTTATTATACAAAGAAATTTATAATTGTTAGAGGACGTGTGCTAAAATATCCAGATGTTCTGATTCACAGCGCACACTCTTTATCTCTTTTTCTACCATTCTGTGTCTTTTTTCTCTACTTCTTTGGACATTTTATATTATTTTGTTCGAATGCTTTATACGCCACGAATTTGATTTATGATTTTAATACTCTCCATAGGAGAAGCATAACAAACTAATAAATTGTCGTCATATAGAAAAAAAAATAAGAAAAAAAAATTTATATAAATTTATGCAGATAGAAATGCAATGCAACGGTGTAGGCGTCCTAACCAAACCTAAAATCCATTAATATGATTTTCTACACAAACTAAAACATCAAACAATAAAATACAATAATATTCTAATCAAGAATGGAAAGATGAATAATAGAAAAAGCATGCAACCCCTACATAACAAATCTCATCTTAATATTTCTTGGATGGTAAACACGCTTCTATAAAATTTTTCTAAAATGATCATTCTAACTAAATAAAATAAAAATGAAAATAAAACTAAAATGAAAATGGGAAAACAATGCAAAATTGAAAAACCAGAAATAAAGAAAAAGGCCACACATTTGTCACATTAGTTGTCCACTACGTTTACTAACAAATGTTTGACCCCTATTTTAAAATTTTCAATACACACAGATACACACACACACACACAAATAAATAAATAATTGGCCTTTCTAGCTGACCCTGTTCCTGCTCACTTTAGCTGTTGTTAAATGAACTATTTTCTTTAATTTCTGCTTTTCGTTTTTTTTTTTTATAAAAATGATACAATAATATAATTTAGCTTTTGTAAGCAACAACAAAAAAACAGCAATACATTTATTTATAGCAAAAACAATAGGCAAGTAACTGACTAAATTAAGTATTTAGGCCTAGGGCGTAATAGAGATAACATATCTCCCTATATTCCTCTTCTTCTTTTACTTTCTCAATCTTCCTGCTTGTTACATATGGCCACTGCTTATTTTGTGGGTGTTTATTCTTGATCTTTTTTTCTTTTTTTTTTTTGTTTTTAGAATTTTGCTTTCACAAAATATTCGACTTACTTTCCCCTATTTTATAAATATATATATATATATATATATATATATACATAGATAACATTTATTTATATAAAGATATATTACAATTGACAATAATCATTGCACCATTTGTTTAAACTGTTGACGTATGGCTCACGCTATAAAATTCTACTAAAATTTAATTGTTTCTCCAATTTCTTCATTACAAATAAAATACAATAGAAAAACTACTTGAAACAAATCTCAATACTTAAGTAGTTAATCAAATTAATTTCATATATTTTGTGTAAAAATTAATTTCCAATATTTTTTTCCATCATTTTTACAAGCGTACATGACATTTTTCGCGGCATGTTGGAACAGAAAACTCAGAAAACAAAATTCAAAGTTCAAAAACTTAATTCAAAATAAAATGACGTTTATTGCTTGTAAGAGATTTGAACAAATTTTCATTCTTGAATCGAACAAAATTTAGCATAAATTTTACCCAAAAATATATTGAAATTCTCGTTCAACGACAACAATTTTCTTTCACCATTTTTAGATATAGATTAAGGTAAATCAATTATAAAGAAGGTCCGAAGAGTTTTAATTTCCCTTCTTTAATATTTTTTTGTGGAACAATCGAAAGAAAATTATAAATTTTTTTAGAGAACTGAGATCTTTCCTTTAAGGAACTACCGTTACATAATTTACCGTTGATTCTTTTAAATTTCAAATGATAAAGTATCGAGAAGGGACACTGAATTAGATCCTAAAATTGCTGCTTCTTCGGATTTGTATAAAAAATTCATCATTTCCTTGTTTCTTTCATAAAGTTATACATTGCAATTCTATAACTGAGTTTTATTCTAAAAATTCCAACAATTCTTGGTTGATTAAATGTAAAACTTACCTCGGCACTTCTTTTTATATTTAACTTGAAAAAAAATCACTCACATATCACAATATTATCTTCTGAATAATTATTTTCTACGAATAAATTTTCCATATAAAAAAAAATATTAAAAAATACTATTAAAGAGAGGTAGAAAAAAAGGAACCCCTTCTAAGTCAAGAATTAACATAATTTTTGTTTACTAAGAAGACGAAAACATGATATAAAAATTTTTTAAAAAAATGCACTACAAACTTACATCTTTGCGTGTCAACGCGAAATTTACATTAAAATTTACGTACACTTAGAATTTTTATGCATGCAATTTCTCATCATGACCATCATCAGTCTTATCTAAATAAATATCTCAATTGAACTCAGATGAGCTAAGTTCTACAATCATTTAAATATGAATTTCAATGGTTACAAAAAAAAAAAAAAAACCAAAACCTAAAACAAAGAAGTTGTGCACTGGCTCCTCCTTACACTTCAACTGAAAACTATTCATTAGAACTGTAATTTAAATAGATTTTATGAATTGCATAATTGTGTAAATTATTAGCCATGTTTTGAATTATACATTTCTATATATATAAGAAAAAGAATAAGAAAAATCACTTATGCAAAAACATAAGAAAATTAACTATAAATGTTGTAGGCGGTTAAGGTCAACTGCGAAATACCTTGCATCGCATTTTTAGACAGGATTACTTAGAATTCTTAGTTTTTTCACATGGTTATTGAAGGGGGCGGGGTTGCAATAATAATCTTATCTTTAAGCTAAACCAGGCCTACATACCAAATTTTATTCATATAACTTCAAAGTTATGCCCAAAATTACGATATGAAAGTTTAGGACGGACAAAGAGATGAACAAAAAGTGATTCTCTGTCGTTCGATATGTCTATCTAAACTCTTTGTGGCTATTACATATATGCGCACAAACAAACGATTATTCAAGGAAAATATCTAACAAATTAAACGTTGTAAAATATAATTTTAAATTATCGATATTTCATTTAGCGATATATATATATATATATATATATATATATATATATATTCTATGATATAATGTACTTACTTTTCAAGACAAAAGTCATACTTGCCATGCAAATTTTAAAGACTTATTGAAGGCGTTGCACGTTTTAATAATCGACCACTTAGAACTTACAACAAACGATACAGCGATGTATAAGAAATTTTTACAAGAAAAATTTTCATAGAGATGAACTTTGCAAAAAAGGAACTCTTCTTTAAAGTAAATTTGCCACCAGACTATTTATATATTGAAATATGAATTCTGAAATATTTTTAGATGAAAGGATTTAGAAAATTTGACAATATCAATTAAATTTGGACAAAAATTTTCATAATTAAATTTTGAAGGAGCTAAACATTTTATCTTATAAAAACTTTGAAGAAATAATTTAAAGCCTTATTTATAATTTTTTTTTATATAGAAAAATTAATTTTCCTTAATTACACTTGATCAATTTGGGAAAATTTTCTCCATATAAGAAGGTATTATAAAAAACGTAATAGTTTTTAAAATGGAATTTATTCAGGTCTTTAAGAAATATTTTTGTACAAATAAATAATTTAGCGAAAGAATTTATCTGTATTTTGCTTGGAAAAACTATCAGACCTCTAGAAGTAGCTTAAATAATTTTTGAAGAATAATTTTAGATTTGATAGAAACTAGCGTTTAGAACATTCTAAATATTATAAGTTCGAACATGCAAATATAGATTAACTAAAATCTCTCTACTCGAAAGATTATTTAACATGAACTTAACTTGTAAAAATTTTGCTACCGATTGCTGCATCTTGAACCGGCCCAACTTATGCTAATGATCTGGAATTATAATAATAATAAACATTGACCGCTTGCTGCCCCCTTTATTTCTTCTTCTTCTTCTTCTTCTTCTCTTTTTTTAATGTTGACAATTATCTGTGTTCTTTGTATGTGTGTGTGTGTGTGTGTGTGTGTGTGTGTGTGTATTGTTCTCCTACTCATTTTAGTTTTAGCGCTAATATTCAAACGAATTTTAGATTTGAATAAATGTTTCATTCATTTGAAGAAATTAATTGATGTTTTGCATGTTTGCAACGGCGGCAATTTACAATAAAAATTTCTATATATTATTGTTGGTTTTTGTTATTGTTTTTGCTATTTTTTTTTTTGTTTTCTTAATTTTTGATGATTCACATGATCCATATAAGTGAACGTCATCTTCATCGTCATCTGTATTGTTATTATTATTGTTATTATTGTGAAAATGTCGGCTCACTCATCTAAATCACATGATAATAAATATTTCACACAATTTCAATTCATACACACAAAAAAAATTTGAAAGCCCAGAAAAAGGCTTCATTTGAATTTGAGAGTGTATAAATTAATTTGTACGCATAATTTTTTTCTTTTATATTCCCTGCCTTCAATTCCTTTCGTTATTTAAGATTTCTTTAAGGTTTCTATATAACTCGTTATAACGCCTTTTTTTATTGGCAAAAAAATAATTTCTTAATATCTCAATATTTCTTCAATTTCTTAATTATTGATCATAATGAACTAATTAACTGAAATTGTAATTTAATTAAAACAAAAAACTGAATTGAATATTCCCATTAAATCTTCTCTTTTGCAATTTTTATAAAATAAAATCACATTTTATTAAATTTTTCTGTTTATTTTGTTTGATTTTTTTTAATTTCTTTAATTTTCTTTTTCTCTTTTTCAATATAAAAATTCATTTATTTAATGATTTCTTTGCAAGTTTTTTTTTCTATTTTTTTTTTAAATTTAAATTGTGTTTTATTATTCTTTTCTTTCGGCCTGTTTTGCTGTTTTTTCTTAGTGAAATTATAATTTATTTATGTTATACTTAGTTGTAGTTTAATAATCTTTGATAATCTAGAAAAATATTAGAAGTTAATATCACAGTAAATATTTTTATATTTATTTCTAATTTTTTGTTTCTATTTTTTGTTTTTAGTAACAACGGAAATTTCAATACACTAAAGGTACATACTCACAGTTACTTTCTTCATTTTTTTTTTTTCTCTCAATTTATATTAATATTTTATAAAATAAACGGCCACTAAATGGAATCCTTGACCAACTTATTTAAGTCATGTGAATGAAGGACTCTTTTCCATAAATATTAACTTTGCAAATCAAATTCTACAGATTTTGTTTTAGTGAGAATTTTATAAGAAGATATTGGGTTAGTTAGAAATTAAAAGTAGAGCTTTCTATGAAAAAGAGAATCACAAGTAGTTTCTTTTTTATTATCTTTTCGATTTATTTCATAAATCTAAGAATTGACTTAAGTTTTCCTTTAGCTAAGGCTTTGGGAACTTCCATATCTTAAATTAAGTTCTGAATGACTTTTAAGGCTCCATGAAACATTTTAAAAATAAAATTTAGCAATTTGATTATTTCTGACCTAAAAAAGACCGCAAAACATTGATGCTAACTTTTTCTCAATTAAAGCTTTAAAATTTAAAATGCAAATAGCAAATAAATTAAATAAATTGAATGCTTTTGAAGCTTTAACTTTGGTAAATAAAAAACCAAAAATTATCTACCCAGAAAATCCTTCAAACACCACTCACTGGACAAAGCCAATAATTTATCATTTTCTTACAATATCTTACACTTTTTCATGGTTGTTTTGTTGTTGTTGTTAATGATAATGTTATTGTTTCTTTTTACTATAAAATTTGCAACGTATACAAAATACTACGCTTATAACTAACGAAACATTTACAAACATTCAAAATTATTAAAATTATTCAGTTGTTTTTGTTTTTTTTTTTTTCTTACAAATCGTTCTTTACCCTCAAAAAAAATTCTTATTTAATTTAAGAGAATTTCAAGTTGATGTAAATGAAACAAAAAACGTTTGTACTGCTTTTATTTAATATCCTTTAGCGTTTTCTTTTTCATTTAAGAGAAAATTAAAGGAGCAAAAAAAAAACATAAAAAAAAACTATTTTTCGAATTTTTTCTGTTTGTAAAATTGTTTATAGGTTTTTGTGTGATTACTTATTTGGTTATCGGTTTGACTGTTTGCCTTTATGACAAACAAACAAACAAACAAGGCAAACAATCAACTGTTGTAGTTTTTTGTTGTTTTCTTTCATTCTTTTCTTGTAACGAAAATTTAAGCTAATTCAGTACAAAAGTTTCCTTAATAAATGAAAAAAAATCTAACAAATGGCTTAATTATTGCAATATTTTTTACCTATTTCTTTCTTAATTTTTTTATTTTATTATACATTTGCTCGGCTGTGTTTCAGTTTTTTAATATAATTTTTTTGTGGTTGTTGCTGATAAAAAATTGTGTATAAAATTGTTTTTCTCGGTGATAGGAACGGAAAGAAGGGGATGGAGCGGAATGGAATGGATTGCGAGGGGTTGTAACGAATTGCAATGGAACACGTCTTAGTGGGAGGGAAATTCAAAAAGTGTAAAATGGAATTGGAATGGGATTTTTATATCATCATGTATGGTGATTCGGCGCCACCGCTAGCATCAGTTGGACTATCTAACGATGGATTGATACGTTTCTCTTTTTGACGTCGATTACAAAACCAAACTCTAACCACTTCCTTTTCCATGCATAAACGATCTGCCAATTGACTGATTTCTTCACTGGTCGGTTTTTGATTTATTAGAAATGAATTTTCGAGGGCACCGCGTACTGATGTCTCAATGGATGTACGTTTTTTACGACGTCTACCCATAATTTCCGGTGTAGTGACTGTTGTTTGTAAAACTGCTGGATCAAAGATTCTTGTTTTGTTTTTTTTTTTTTTATAACAGTTTTTTTTTTGGTTTTTGTTTATGAAATGCAAGAAACAAAAAAAAAATATGGAGTGAACGTGAAATAAGGAAAATAAGGCAAAATAAAAAAACAACGAAAATAGGAAATATATTTAAGAATTTCAGAAAGGCCTAGTTTAATTTACTACAACGGATCAATTGTTAATGGAAAATCAATAAACTGAAATGCTAGAACTGGAACTTTCAATAATTCATTCAAGTTTTTGCTTGTAAAAAGAAAATCAGATCGTTATGGTTTATTTTATAAATTGAGCTTAATAAAGTGTGGCCTACGTTGGAATTTCTTTGAAATTTATTGAGTAAATTGTTTATGCTTATGATTGTACTTACCCAC
Source organism: Melophagus ovinus (assembly GCA_023089585.1). Classification (NCBI taxonomy): domain Eukaryota; kingdom Metazoa; phylum Arthropoda; class Insecta; order Diptera; family Hippoboscidae; genus Melophagus; species Melophagus ovinus. The sequence continues at coordinate 1,948,821 of JAKKIB010000181.1, read as the reverse complement.
CCGTTGCTTGTATTGTACGATCAGCATCATCTAACCATTTTTGTAGTAATGGCTTTAGTTTACACATATTTTTGAAACTTAAATTTAATGCCTCAAAACGTGAGATGGTGGTTTGCGAGAAATCATTGCCATATAATTTGCCCATGGCTGAGCCAACATCACCCTGAGTAAAGCCAAGTTTAATGCGTCGTTGTTTAAAAATTTTAGCAAATTGTTCCAATTCTTCTAAATCGTTTGTAACATTAACCGGTGATATCGTATTTGATTCGGTTGATGATGATGTACGATTAATGTGCGTTGTACTTTTAGTTAAATGAAGATTTTGTGTAGCACCTGTTGGTGTATTCGGTGTTAGAAGACCACTCATTTGCAAATTAATTGCATTAGTTGTTGGAGATGGCGTTTTATGTTCAACACTTTCCGTATTTCCCGTTAGCAATGGCAATGGTGAGGTATTTGGACTGCTATGTGTCGATGTTGGTGTATGTGTTCTTAATATATATTGTGATGACGGTTCAGTACTTGGGGTATCTGTTAAATTGATGGTATCTTTTGGCAGTTGTAAGTCTTGTTGATTTTGTAAAGCTTGTAATTGTTGTGCAGCCTGACTAAGTGCCTGTTGTTGCAATAGAAATTGTGCCGTAGCTACTTGAGCTGCTACTGTTGGATCTTCTTGACACAAATGCAAATTGCCATTTCTCAAAACATCTAAATAGCTTTGGAATTGTTGTTGTAAAACTAATTGCTGTTGTTGCAAAACCTGTTGTAATTGATTGAAATTGTTGCACGTTTGAAAAGGATTGACTATAGCGGTTGGACTGGATAGCAGAGAACTGGGTAGGCCAAAGTTGGCCATAGCAGCCAATTGGACTGGTGATGGTGCAAAACCTGTTGTCATAGAACCTAAACAACTTTGTTCTGCAGCGGATAAAGAAGAAGTCAACTCATTTGAAATATTTTCATTTGATAAAGTTGCTGCCGCTAAATCAGTCGTACTCAAAATTGTTGGCACTTTTATTGTTGTAGTTGTGGTCGTTGTGGGAATAATAGTAAAAGGTATTGTAGCAGTAGGCGCGGCGGGATTAGCAGGTGAACTATGCTGATGATAATGATGATGATGAAGTTGATGATGATGATGATGATAATTTTTTTCCCTTGTTAAATTTAAGGCTTTTTCTTGCTCTTTTTCGGCGTTGGTGGTTTGCTGCTTTACTAGTTTTGGTGATATTAGACTAGATTGCTGATAATGATGATGATGAAATGATGGTGTTTGTTTGTTAAAATTATAACGTCTGCTATATAATGAATCCGTTTGTAATTGTCGCCTCTTCAAAGGTGGGCAATTAAAGCTTGATGATGGACTTGAGACTGGAGAACGACCACGATCACTATTTGTGCCCACAATTGATATATTATCATCACAATCGGATGCTAAACAAACAATAGAAAATATGTGAAAGAAAAACAAAAACAAGAAACGTATATAAATTCAAATTTATTTTAAAAAATGTTTTACATGATAAAGAAATATGTAAGCCCTCTTTTTGGAAGTTGTATAAAATTTTGGTCAATTTCATGCTTATGTGCTTAGACTAGACAAACATTACAATACTTCGCCCCAAACTCCCAAAACAAATTTTGTTTTTTTTTTTGTTTTGCTTTTTATAGTTTGGTTGAGTTTTCTTGAAAATGCAAGCTAAATCAAGCCAAGCCAGCCGAAGCCAAGCCATGCCAGACCAGGGTATTGTTTGTTTATACTCTGTGATGGCACACAAATGCTATTTTCATGTTTCCCATTTTTTTCGCATTACGTATAGAATTGCAAATGTATAATTTTCCCATTGAATCAATGATTGAATGAATCGCATGCATAAATTTGTTATTCAATTGATTTTTATTTAGCTCTTCAACTTATTTGAATATTTTCAATATATATTTTCCCTTTATTTTCTTTCTTTTTTTCACTATTTTTCTGCTTTTCGTTTGAATGTATATTAAAAATTCCACCCTCGTTTACATTCATACCTAATAATAAACTCTGTTAAATTTCCAATAAACTACTCCATAAAAGTTATTGGATCTAATATATATGCAATACAGTTCATATAATATGCAAACCTTTAGGAAATAATAACGGATGAGAATGATGACCCATCTCTATACAAAACATTAAACATTTAAACTTTAATTCAATAGCAAATATATATATATATATATATGCTATTGTTGACTTAGTTATCCAAATGATTTGTGCGTTATCGATTTGTAAATGCTTTGTAATCACAATCATTTGAAAACTGGAAAACTTTCCATTTTAATAAATGTCGAATTTTCATTCAAGCCTTTACAGAATCTAAAATTTATGCAATTGTATTAATAATTAAGAATTTCTCTTTTGGCAAGTTTCCTAAAAAAATATTTCAGAAACTTTAACTGAAATATTTTCTTGTTTTAATCGTACAATTTTTAAAGATTTAAAGAACCCCCCAAAAATAGGAAGGACATTTTGTCAATTTAGAACATTTTGTGAAAGTGAAATTCTACTTAAGATAATTATTGGGTTGGCAAATAAAGCAAACTTGCTTTAAAGCTTGTTTATTAAATTTTAAACTAAAATGGACCAGATATTAAGCCCTTTTCAGCCTTGTGGTTTTGTCTTGAAAATTTTATTTTAAAGTCAAACTTACAAGGCAGAAAAATTTTCATACGACCTTTTAAACTTTTAAAGGGTTTAAGATACGAATTTTATAAATTTCAATGAATTTTTAAAATATTATTAAACTGGAATTTAGGAATGCAATTTGGACTTTACGTTTATTTCAAAATTTTGATTTTTAACTTTCTGTGAACTCATTTTCTTTTCGCTTATAAAATATACCCGAAGTACCCACTTTTATTAGCTTATAATGCAAATTGGTACAAAAGTCAAAATAATCAACTAATTACACTTTTTTTTTACTAAATCGTAAGCGAAAATTTCAAATCATAAAAAAGTAGAACAATTTTCGTGCTTTAAGGACTTTTTTCAATATCATTAGAACTTTATTGCCAAGCTAATATCTTACACTGCCTGTTCATATCTATATAAGAAAATGTTCTTATCTTTTAGTTTTTTTTTTTTTTGAAAATTCATAATAAAAAAAGATTTTTACTGCTCATTCGTCCATTTAAGTTGCAAAATTCCAATCACATGGAAATATATAAATTTCGAATATAATAAAATGTAATATAAATATCTAAATAAATGCAATTTCTTCTGCAATATAAATAAATAAAATATAAGCAAATAAAAGTTTACATATCTAAAGTTTTAGTTTAGTTTGTGTCGTTCTTAATAAAAATCTATCCAATAAACTCCTAAAAGAAAATTTTTTTTAGTAAAACTTAAACATTATTTAAAATATTTATGTTGATAAAAAAAGGAAAAGGATTAACTAAATTTCAAATTAAATGAGTCTTGTAAATTAAACGTTTTCCTTCTATCAATTGTTTTAAAAATATATCGTGTGATTTATTTGTAAAGAATTTTCCTTAAAAAAAACTTTTGTCAAAACAGTTGTTTTTCTATATTGTTTCTTGTTTACTTGTAAAAAGAACAAAAAAGGTCCAATAACAATTCCCAATTAAATATCTTAAATGTTCTTCCTGTAGATTAAATCATTGTTTCTTACACAAGGAAAATCTGTTTTCACAAAAATTTATTACGTCAAATGCTAAATTATGAAAAATTGAAATCTAATGAAATAGTAAATAACAAATATTCCAAATATTATAAATTTTATAATAAATGAATTACTTATATCTTAGAAAATTAAATTAAATTAATTAACTTTCTTATTTAAATTTAATTAATTAAACAATTATTTTAAATTATATTTAATAAAAATAATTAAAAATTAAATTTGTTAAATTAACTCATTAATTAAATTTTTAAATTAAATTCAAGCAAATCATATTAAAATTACACTAAATCAAATTAAATTAAATTAAAGCAACTCAAATAAAATAATCTCAATTAATTAATATAATTAAAAAATTTTGTTCACAACTTGAAAAGCTTTTTAGACGGCGGTATCTAGTAAAAGCATGCAACACAAATTTAAATTGAAATGAGATCAAGCACTTAAATTAATGCAATTTATTCATTAGAAAAAGAAAAAGAAACAGTTTATTACTTACCATTCGATTGCATGGGCGATGGCGAACTGAACATACGACTTATGTCTGTAATATATAAAAAAAAGAGAACCAATGTATAAATATAAATAAATATTTATTATTTATAAATAATCCATTTACATTAATGGAAATGTATTCTAATTTTATGACATACACTCGAATTCTATCTCCTGGAGATATCATAAATATAAAAATCCTTTAAAAACGATATTTTTTTGTTTTGTAGAGTCTATAAAAGTTAACTTCAATAAACAACCTTTAAATTACAACAATTTAAGTCGCCTAATGTTTATAAAGAGTCCATTGCATTAATATTATACTTATATGCTTCTTATATTTTACAATATTTATAATATGAAAAAAGAAAGTTTAAATAGGACGTATCAAACTCTTAACCAAAAACCAATGACCAAGACAACCAAATAAAAACAGAAGAATAACCATAATAATAATAATAACAATAATAATAAGACATGAATATCGGACACCACCTGGTCTCATTTTTGATAAAACAAGTAGCCCGAAAAGTGAAAAGAAAATCAACAAAAAAAAAAAAAAACAAGCACACACAAACTAAAAAAAATAACCATAAAAATGTATAGAATTTTCAAGAATGTCGAAAGCAAATGTGAATGTGTCACTTCAAGTGTACGTGCCTAACAATAATTCTCAGTTGGAATTTATTTCCTACTCTCTTTTTTTTTTTTTTTTTTTTGGTATTTTTTTACTATAAATTCCTTTCATCCAAGGGGAGATAAATTTGAGTTTGTTTTTTTTTGTCTTTTTTCCTTATTAAATATGTAATAACATTTATATTATAGAATGAACCAAAAAAAAAAAAAAATGAATAAATAAATAAAAAAGGCCAACAAATTTGCTAATTCATGTTGCTTTTGTGGACACTACAAAAATTTTATGATGGTATCATTAAATATTATATGTAATAAAGAGGAATTCGTTGAACACTTTAGGCCTTTTTTCAATAAGAATTTTCTATAAATGATGCACACTCAAATATTTTACTTAGCCTCAACAATAATTTAGAATTAGAATAAAATCATTAAAGTTAGAAAGAAATTTAATATTTAATTAAATTTCTTTTTTATTTTTATAAATTATTTTGATATAACTATCTTTAAGGCTTTATATTGTATGGAAAAATCGTGGCCATTTTTTCTTTTTAGAATAACAAAATCAATAATACTTGCTTTCTGAAATTATTTTATATAACTAAGGAATAATAAGCGTCAAGGCTCAAGAATCATTTCCAAGATTCTTCCATTGAGAAAAACACACCTGACCAAGTCCATTAAAAATTTGATGCATATCAAAAATAACTATACAACGAAGCTTCCTTTTCGATTTTAAGCACATTTTGACAAAATTATTACACTCCGGAAATATGATAAGTGAAGTTTATAAAAAACCAATTCATTTTGAATAAACAGCTTAAGAAAAAAAAATGTTTTACCAAATTACTAAAAGAGAGCTTTTACTTACAATTGTTTATAAATAGAGAAAAAAAAGGGCAAATGACTTTACAACTGATATAAAAACATATGCGATGAAGCTTGAAATATGTAAGTAAAATATGGAAAAGGGTTGTTATTGGAAGAATAAATGGGCAACTTGTTATAAAGAAAAATTAATGAACAATTTCTCTCTTTCTCCACGTTAACTAACTATTTTTGTTGCTATATCATTTATGCATGGACTTTCCCTTCCGAAGTACGTTTGTACGTTTGTACTTATGGTGAAGTAAAATAACGACTCAAAGGGCTTTTTTTTCTTGCAGTTAATTAAACGAAAGTCAAATATTTGAAGATCTTGAATTACGCTACTTTGAACTTATAAAATAATAATATATAGAAATTTTATAAAATTTAAAAAAGTTCAAGTAAAATTTTTTTTTCTAAAACTCTTTTAAAATCATTACAAAGAAAAAAGTTTTATTTCCGTCTCAGATCAAAATCTTTCATCTAGTGAAAACATGTGATTAATATTTCTGACATTTTTCAAAAGCAAATTTAGGACTATACTTAAATTACAGTACTTTAAAATCCAAGTCCAAGAATTTCTTAAATAACATTTCCTTTAATTCTTACTATGAAATGAAAACGACAATTGTTCATATGAAGTCTTAGATTCCCTTTTTTAAGTAACATATATAAAAATAGTGCTTCACTGATATTGAACCTTTATGAACAATAATTCTAATAAGAAGCATTAGGCAAGGACTTAAATCAAGCGGAAAATACTCTAGATATGTTTTTAATAACGCTTTGAAAAATCCAGATTCCACAGCTCCCTTGAATTCTAATTACTTTTTTTTTTGAACATGGCATTTCTTTTGAACAATACAAAATTTCTCCATGTCAGAACGTTATGTGAAATTAGATATTTTTTGGTAAGGCTTAACCCAATGTAATTCCAAAAATTATTTGGATATTTTAGGGACTTTGATAATTCTCCATAAGAAGCAAAACTGTTCCATTCATATTTTTTTGTACATTCTGAAGTTTTATGTCGCTCTTTAAAAGTGTTGGAGAAAAAGCAGCACCAAACTTACATGGTGAATCTTCAAAATGATGAATTATAATGCCGGGCGGCTCTTTTGATATATCAAATTTTAATGAATTGCTTTTATCCACAGATGCCGTTAGCCAACGTAATTCGGACATAACCATTTTCACACCAATCAATTAATTTTTCACGTATTTTGTTTTTTTGTCTATTATTTTCTTTTCTTTCTTTTATTCTTCAAGTAATTATACTAATTTTTTCTTTATTGTTGCTTTAAGAAGCATTAAAATTTACTTTAATTACTTTTGTTTTTAAGAAATTGTAATTTTTTTTCTGTTGATAAGAAAATTTAGTGATGCTAATTTTTTTCTTTTGCTTTTTTTGGAAATAAAATTAAAAACGAAATTGTTCGAGTTTTGCAAAAAGACAAGAGAAAATTAAAAAAATTATTTAAATTTATATATTTTTCTTTGTTTTTTTATTTTTCACAAATCAATAAATTTTTATAAGCGCTAAGAAATTTATATAATAAAAAAATTATATGATTTATCATTTCTCTGTTTTTTTCTCTTTTTTCTTAATTTTTTATGAAATGTATAAATTTTCCAATAAGAATCCCGCACAATTTTCTAATATTCGGTTTTCCTTTTTTTTATTTTGCTTGTTTGCCTGAAATGTAATCATAACGCAATATACGTTTTGTACCATAGAAAAAAATTTCAAAAATACAGATGCGGCTTGTTTTTTATAGTCAAAAGAACAAAAATAACAAACGAATGGAAAAAAGCTCTCGTGTTAACCCGATCAGATTAGACCGTTATTTAAATGAACGTTTTAATTGCCAGACGATAAAAACAAGACTAAATTTGTTTACGCTTTATATTCATATATGGTAACAAACAGTGGACCAAACCAAATCCTGTAATAAATGCAAACATACAGCAAAGCACACAAACAAACACACAAACGTAAACACACATGTGAAGACCACACGTTTGTTTTGTGCTCTCAATTCTTTGTGCTTTTTTTTGTCTTTTTTCAATTTTTCAACTTGTTTGTTTTGTTTGACGTGTTTGTCTTCTTCTCCTTCTTTTGTTATTGTTGTTTCCTTAATGTTATTTAAGCTTTTTTTTAGTTTTACTAGTTTACGGTTGTTTTTTCTTGAACTACTCAAAGTGAAAGCAACACGACTAATAATAACAATAACAATAACAATAACAATAACGAGGAAAAGAAGAATAAGAAATCTTCTTAATTTATATATATAAAGCAACATTCCTAGAGTCCTTCGTGAGCTTAAAAAGAGAGCATAGAACAAGTTGAAATATGCATACATATAAATATATACATATATGTATATATATGTACGTGTGTACATGTGTACATATATGTATATATGTATGTATAACATATGGGCGTAAGTGTGCTATATAATTTTTCCTTCATGTTCATAAGTTTATTTTATATTGTAAAATTATTCTTATTGGTTTTTAAATTTACTCTAACAACAAATAACAACAACCATCAAAATAACAACAACAACAATGAATATAAAATGAATATAAAATAGAATAAAAAAAAATATATTAGAAAATGTAAATTGCATATAAATCTAAGAGAAAGTCACAGAGAAATAAAATGCTGCTAAGTATTTGAAAATATTTCAAACCAATTTAAAATAAATTAAAGTGAGTTGAACTAAACGGAATTGAATGCGATCCACAAGTGCATAGCTAGGTATTCATTCTCTCTCTCTCTCTCTCTCTTTCTTTCTCTTTCTATATATGTTCTCTATCTTTTTCTTTTCTTATCTCTTCCTTTGACTAGCACTCTCAATATTTGATTATTCTTTCTATCTTACTCTTTCTTTTATGTAATTCTCAAAATATAAACATAAAATGTCTCTTTTTGTATGCAAACTCTTTCTTTACCTGTTTTTTTTGTTTTTATTTGAATTAGTTTCTCCAACTCACTGTGAAAATCTTTCTTTAACAGGTTTTTTTGGTTTTTTAATTCTTGCTTTTTTAATTTTTTCTATATAGAATTGAATTTTTATATGAGTGTAAGTTACAATTTGCTAAGAATTTTTTTTTGAGAGGATTTTTGGAATAATTTTATTACTCTCTCTTTTTTTTATACTCTCTTTAACTGTATTTTATTCTATTCATTTAGCTGTCTTTTCATCTCCCATCTTTCTATCACCATTCCTCTTGCTTTTGCAATGCTTTAAAGTTAGGTAACTTCTCGCTCTCCACTGGTTTTTTATAAAGAGCATAGTATTTCTTTTATTGTAGTTTTTCTCATATATGTTTTTCTTTTCTGCAGTCCCACAATTTTGTTGTTTAACAGTACATTAAAATATTCTTCTCTTTAAATTATAACTTTGTTTTTTTTTATTTTACGTTTTTCATATTTTATCTACGAGCTTGGAGCAGTCGCCAGTTAATGGCAATTTAGTGTAAGTGTGCATTGGAGAGAATGTGAGAGTAAACCAGTTGAAATATTTATCATACGGTACTATTTGCTGCGTATAGTGCATGTTCAATTAGGTTTTATTTTTTGTACTTGTGCTGTGTTTCTTTTGTTTTTTTTGTTCAAAACTTTTCTTGTTGATTTTTATGAGATTTTTTTTTGTATATAAAATTTTATGGTTTATGCAGGCATTCAAAAATGTAAAGTTAAAAATAAAAAAGTTGACTGTGGGTGTGGCTTAAAATTTAAATAAAATCTTTTCTTCGGTTTGTTGTTGTTTGTTTTTGTTGTGTGTTCTTTTTTGTTTTTGCTTTTTGTATCAAGTTTATCGATGATATTCGTTTCGATTATATAGCAAATTTCAATTGTTTCTATTGTTATTATTATTGTTATCGTTATTGTTATTATTTGAATGCGGGAACCCTCAAAATCTGCTCTGTTTATTTTACATTTCATTTCATATTTCTGCTTACAAATTTTATTGTTTGTTACTTGTTCAACGCATTTCTGTGCTTTGCTCTGCTTTTCTTTGTTCTGCTTTGCTCCATTTATGGTTTCTTTTGTTGTTGTTGTTTCTTCTGTTGTGCTTTTCTCTTTGCTTTCTTGTATTGCTGCCATTGCTTTTTGTGCCATCTAAACTTTTATGATTGGATCGTTTATTTTAATATTTCATGATGTGTGCGTTTTACATTTTGAGATATGAGAGTTTTTTGGTTTCAGTTGGAGGTCGCTGATTATTGGTATTGGCTTGGCAAAGCCCAAACCAAAAGCCTAAGCTTTTAATAGAAATATATACAAATAGAAGAAAACACACACAAGAAATCTCTATGAAATAAGAGTCAAAGTTGAAAGAAATATGAAATGAATAAATAGTATCCAATAGTAATATTTGCCTGAATTAATTGTTGTTATTGTTTTAGAATAAGGGAATTGAGAAAAATTGTAGGCGCCCATATCTATGCATCCATTTATGTATCTATCTATCCAACTGTTCCTCCATCTGTCTATCCATCTGTCCATCCATCTGTTCAACTGCAACAAATGTCATACTACTACAACAACAGTAACAATACTACAACTGCTACTGAGAAAGAAAAACTCGATTTTAATACAATTTTTGACATTTACTCACGTAGCATCTTTTTTTAAGAGTTTTCATAGTTCAGACAAACTTAAGTAGAAGAAGAAGAAGAAGAAATTTAAGAAAACAATTAGCCATCATAATTAAATGTTTTCGTTTAGCCATTGAAAGGAAAGATTCTTCAAAAAATTCTCCTTTTTGTTGAAAGGTAAAAATAAACAGTAAGCAAGAGAGAGATAGACATAGAAAACTAGAGTTTGGGGCAAGAAAGTTAGAAAATTTGAATGAAGGAAATTTTTCTCTCCTTCAACAAAAACGAACTGTTGTTTATTTTAAGATCTGTCATAATTTTTCCCACTGAAATTTCTTTTAATTGTTTACATAAAATTTTATTTTTTCTTTGCATTTTTTTCTCTTTACTTTTACCAAAATTGTATGTTAATGATTTTCTATGAATTTTCACCCTTATTTAAATAAATGAATAATAATAATTTGTGAAAAGGTCGAAATTTTTATTTTAAGTAATAAATAAATTAACAATTGTTTAGGCATGACATGCAAAAAATTTCCATTTGCAAACTCGTTGTAGTAAGTTTTTAGTAATAAAGCAAAAAAGAAAAGAAAGACCAAAAAAAAAGAAACAGAAACATAATTCATTGGTTTACTAAATTGGCTAATTACATTTACAAAGTCATAAATATTTGTTATATTAGAAGACCATAAGAACGAAAAAGAAGAAGAAGCTTGAAAGAGAGAAGAAAAACCAGCAAAGAAAAGATGTTTAAAAAGAGAAAGAAATTCAGAAAGTAGTTAAACAGTTGTTCCATAAGTTTAGAAATTTAATGATTTCTTACATTTTCAAAAAAATCTAATTGAAGATTTTTTTTTATTATTTTACTTTCTAAATGACTTTTGAAACAATTTGACATTATCTTAAGCCATCAATAAACGACAAAAAAATTGTTCTTTGACAAAAAAAAGGCACACAACTGCCTTAAAAAATTGTTTTCCTTAAGACAAGAAATTTTTTGTTTTAGAATTTTTCTATGGAAAACTCATTTATGGGTAATAAAAAGAGAAAAGCAAATGAATTAATTTTTTTTTTAAAGAATTAGCGCAAAAATTTAATTTGCCACGTTGCTTGTTTTTTTCTTTTCTTTTTTGGTTTCTTAATGTTTTCTTTAGATTTTATGTCTTAAAAAATTATAAATATTTGTTTAAAGCGTAAAATTTGCAAAACCTAGAAAATATTCATAATATTAATAACTATGAAAAATATGGTTCTTTGGAGGATTTTTTTTCTTTCGAAAAACCAAAAGATATTTTGTGTCATCGCTTTAAATTATCTGAATGAAATATTAAAGATTTAAAATTAAAAATGAAAATTCATTTCTTTGTAAGATTTTTAGTTATTATTTACTTTATATAAAAAGTTTAAGATGAATTTTTTTTTATAAGGCATAAATCACTATAAAAACTTATCCCGGAATTTTCACTTTTATCGTCAAATTTTTCTTCAAAATCATCTTAAGGCGTAAGGCTAATTTATATTGAAAACTAGAAAATTGGACAAGAGATTTTATGGAATAATTTGGTAACCTTTAGGTAAAGCCGCAAAATTTTGGATAAAGTTAAATAACAAAATAAAGCAAAAAAATTGTGAAAGAACCCAAAAAGCATTTAATTGCTAAATTAATTTAATTTCTAACATTAAAGCAATTAAACATCTTATACCCTAGACCACTTCTGGTACAGGATATAAGTTCGTGTAAATATTTCTAACATTCAAAAGGAGTTTAGATAGAACCACCTTTTATTATACCGAATGACTCAGAGTTGATTCAACTTAAGTCTGTCCATCTGTCCATGTAAATTTGTTATCGAGACATTTTAGTGAAATTTGTTATGTAAATGTGCTTTGGCTTAGTATCATAATTTATTGAGAATGGTTAAAATCGGATAATTTTTACGACCATTTTTTTAGAAAAGGCATTATATGGAAAAAAAAATATAATTTTTAATATATTTTGACGTAGATTTTAACATGTTAAACATTTGTATCAAATTTGGTCCAAATCAGCCCATTTTTCCAAATACCTTTCCCATATAACGCCCTGTTCAAGAAAAGTTATTATATGAACAAAATTTTCAATTTTAAATATATTTTAGCCAAAATTTGCAATGCGAAGTATTTTGATATAGAAAATATGCATAACAAATTTTGGTTCTGATTGGGCCATTTTTTCAAACTCCTCTCTTATAATATATTCTTCAAAAAATGTTTAAAAATAACAATTTTTCATTTAGTTCACTTTTACTTCGATTATTTGCATTAGGCCAAGTGATTTAGTTTCTTTTACATTTCTTTATCACTTATCTTGCAAAAGTAACGTTCTTTTCTTTTTCCTTAAAAAATTTTCACACGCTAAAATTACAATAAAAAACAAACGATCTAATTTCTATAAAAACTGAAGAAAAACTTTTCAAGGTAAATTATATTGAAAAATTTGCCTGTTAAAGCAAAAAAAAAAAAAACAAGCTGCACCAATAAAAAAAATTGGAAGAAAACAATTGAACCTTTACAGAATTTTCACTAAAAGTAAAAAATAGAAAATCACCCTTAAAAAAAAGGAGGGAAATTTTTTAGGTAAAAAATCAAATTCGATGTCAATGAATTTCACTTTGAAATGCATAAAATGCCTGAATTCAATCATAAGATTTACATTCTTATCATTTATTATGATTCAATCGAAAGAAAGAGGAAAAGAGCCTTAAAAAATGATATAAAAGCGCAAACTCTCAATTTTTTAAAATATGCAAAAAAATTTTAGCTTATAACGAAACAACGCTCCAATCAGTATTAACTTTCCAAAAAATAACAGAAGTCAAAAAAAAATTGAAAAAAAAAACAATATTGCTTGGCACATATCCTGAATCCTGAATACTAAATCTCACCACTGATACGTGTTACATTTTTTTGTTGCTTAATAATAAAATTCGTTACTTTTTATTTTGTATGTATTTTTTTTTAAATTTATTACTTATTTTATTCTTTTTTCATTTAAAGTATGTAAATCAACCCTCATCATTTATAGAAGAATATCACTAGAGAGAGAGAGATAGAGGCATAAAACGAAAGAGACAGAGAATGAGCAATGCAAATGAATGAGTGTTCATTCTTCGACATTATTTGCTTTTTGCTTCCTTGCTTTTTGCTTTTTGTTTTTTTTTTTTTTTGGTGTTTCTTTCAAATGAATAAAATTTACAAAAGCTTCGAGCTCAATAATAAAACAGGGTGTCTGCTGTAAAAAGGGTTGTTTTTTCTCTTGTATTTTTTATTCATATTGCTTTTTAAAATTTATTTTGCATGCCATAGACAAATCAAAGTGTTTATTTAGAAGCAAAATGTTAACGCTTTATAAAAAATGTAAAAAAATGTTGCTCATCAAGTTTGTTTGGAAATCACGTATGGTAAAAAAAAAAACGTAACTGTTTGTTTTGGGTGTTTTCATATTTCATTCATATAATTCCTCCATAAATAATTTTCAACCCTTTCGGTTTTGATTTTTACTCTTCTTCTTCTTATTTTTTTTGTTTGATTTTTTTTCTATCTTGTTTTTTTATTTATGCCATAAAAAGTAAAAGTGATTTGAATGTGATGAAATTTTATTGGTAGCAGCAGAATTTTAAATATGAAAGTATTTCTATTGTGCCAAATGATTTGAATTTTGTGTAAGTTATTTAAAAAGAAGGAATAAATTTAATAAGCAAAGCAAATAAAATGGCGCATTTTAAATTTCTATAAAATGGTTACTTGGCCTGACTTCTTTTGATTGGGTGATAATTCTTATAAAACCTTAAAAAGATATTTCAAAACTCTAAGTTTTGAATATTTTATAGTAAACAGAATTATTCCAATTTCGGAAAATATAAGAATTAATTTTAAGGGAAAACTAAATTGTATAATAATTTAATCTATTTAATTTTTTTTGGCAGATCTGTTTCTTTTTGGTCAATGGGAGAAAAATTTTATAAAGGTCATTGGAAAATTGTGCACTTTGGCCATTTAACTTAGACTTTTACATCAAACAGAAAACTTGATAACTATTTTAGCAAATGATTTTAATTCTATGCTAATTTCTCTTTATCTAATTAATTAATTTTATTTAACTAATTAAAAAATTAAAAAATAATTATGCAGTATTAAAAATGAAATTTCTCTTTTTCATAGAAAATTTAAAATTTTGAAAATTTGAGTTAACTTAAAATGAGTAGAAATAAAGTTTATTGCAAAAAGAAAAGAATTAGGAGTAAAAAAACTACCAAAAAAAAAAAAAAACAAAAAAACTTTTTAATTAACATAATAATTTTTTATTTTAAGATATTAATGATCATAAATTTAGATTTTTTTTCATCGTCTAAATATAAAATTAGTGTTAAGTAACAAATAAATACAATAATAATAAATTTAATAACAATCAGGAAAGATAACAAAAACAAAAAAAACAAAAGCTAGAAAAAAAAAACGAACAAATTTAAAAATTTAAAGTAACTGACTTTTAAGCTGGCAACTGTTTGCTATTTGTTTATAGCTGATAGCTCATGACCGCTCACGTTAGCTGATGACTGCTTGCTGCTCATTACAATGTGGCGCAATTTCACATTCCATTATGCCATTATTTTTTTTTTTTTTGTTTCCAATTTTCCATTTTCTTTAAGTGTATTTTCACTTATCTGCATATAACGCAAAAGTCAATTATTTTATGCACACATACACACACACACACACACACACACACACACACACACACACACACACACACACACACACACACACACAAAATTTCAACTCATTAAAATATTTTATTTTAATTTTCGCCAGATTTTTTTTGTCTTTTTTGACTTTGTTTTTGTTTATTTAATTTGTCTGATTTGTTTCGTTGTTTTTTTCTTTTTTGTTTTTGCTTTTTGCTTCTGTTGCTCTTGCTGTTGCTGTTGCTGTACATTTACTTTTGTTGATGCTTCTTTATAATACTTTGGAATGCTGTGTGTGTGTGTGTGTGTGTGTGTGTGTGTGTGTGTAAGTGTGTGCATGTGTATGTGTGCTATTATTGCGTGCACAATTCCTATTTAGTTAACGTATTCATTTACTCCACATAAGTTTTTCGTGTATGCGTGTGTGTATAAGTGTGTCTGTATATATGAGCGTGTATGTGTGTGTGGAAAATATCTTTTGTAATCATGCCATAAAAAAAGTAGCTACCAAACTATTGCTATTACTACAACAAGAACAACAACAATAAAAGTAACAACAACAACAACAACAACAACAGCAACAACAATGATAAACAACAACAAGCAATTACAACAACCAATTGCCAATTATAAATATAATATATTCGTTTTGGTATGTTCTGGCCTTCGTTGTTTCTTTTGTTTTTGTTCCTTTGCTCTTGCTTTTTTTTTTTTTGAAGAAGCACACAAAAAAAATCTAAGAAAAATTATCCTCAGCATTTTATTTATAATAACAGGTGCACACATACATGCATATATATGCATAAACTTTTATGCATTAAATAGATTTTAAGAAAAAATCAACAAAAAATAATAATAATAATAATAATAATAATAATAATAAGAAGAAGAAGCAAAAGAAAGAAATAAAAGTAAAATGTATGAATTAACGATTCTTGTAAATTTTCTATGATTATTTTAAATTATGATTATTTAAAGTGAATTCTTGAATTTTTTTTTATATTCTTTTCATTTTATTTTATTTTATTTTTGTGTTTTTATTTTCGCTATTTTCAGCATTATTATGATTATTATCACTTATTACTTGTGCCTTTTTTTGATTTTTCTATTATTGTTGCTTGTTGCAACCACATTAATGTTCATGCAAATAGTCAATAATAATAATAATGAAAAGAAGTATAAGAAAAAGGAAAAGAAACAGAAAAAGAAGAAGAAGAAGCAGAAGAAAATATGTATATTTATATAGATGTATAGATGTTAATAATAGTGTTTGTGGTAACAGTTCATAAACAATTTATTTCACTATATTTATTTAAAATGCAACTTAATGCATTTCTTTTCTTTTGTTTTGCTACTCTGTTAACTTATTCAGTTATAAAGCTACAGCTTGTTCTTACTGTTTTTTATTTATTCAATTTCTACATGAATTTATAAATAATTTATAATTTAAATGGTTGGCTTGTGTAATTGTCTTACCCCTCCGTTTGGCCTTTAATGAGAAATATCATACCTAAAACTTTGATTAGATAGATAAATGGATAGAGGGACAGACAGACAGACAGATGGACATTCATATAGATATATAGGCATATATAAATAAATATGCTTAACTGCTTAGATAGATGATAATAATGATAATGATCAGTGATAATGATGACGTGTTGTGTTAAAATGAATAATTTTATATTAAAAACACAAAAAAAATTTTTTTTTCTCTTTTTCCTTTTTTTTTTTTTTTTTTGTAAATTAAATTGCCCAAGAAAAAATTTCTCTTCTTTTATAAAAAAAAAAGCATTTAAAATATTTGTTTTAATCAGGTATTCATGGATTTTGCAATGTTATTTCCATTTATAATAAAATTTATTTAATAATAGAGAAAGAAGACAAAAAAAAAAAGGTTTTTCATTTAAATTTCTTTTCTTTTCTTTTTTTCTTTTGCTGTTTCAAAATATATTTAATTGTTCATATTTCATTCGTTAATTTTGTTTTGAAAATTTGCAATTTCTTTATGATTTTATTTTATCATGTTTTAATCATGCAAGTAGTCATTCAATCATTTTGTCAATGAGACAAAGTCATTCAATAAAAAATTATACATTTTTAATGATAATTTTTTAAGAGGCAAGAATTAACTCATTTGGTCACATGTTGCTTATTCATCTAAACAAAACAACTAAACAACAAGTTAACAACTGTTGTTTCATTTATAAAATATTTAATAAAAGACAAATAAAAATATTTTTAAAAATCGAAAAAAAATGAAAAAATAACCAAGAACCAAAAACAGGTTTAAATGAATGAATTTGCTTGCTCAATTATTATCAATAATTATTAACAAATTATTTGTAATAGAATAACTTGGTCTTTCTTCTTCTTTCTTTCACTATTTTCCTAATTAGAGAGTTCGAATAATTTTATTTTACAAAAGAAAATTTTTTCTCTTTTTTTTCTTGATTATTTCATAAATATATTGCCAATTATTATAAGAAAAGATTTTAAATACAATGCAATACTAAAAGCTTCAATGAAACTAAAAAATGGTAGGCAAAAATTTTACGGGTTGTTGATTTTTCTTCTTCTACTTTTTTCTGATTCTCAAAATTTTGTTAAGTTTTAGTTAACTTCGAAAATAATTATTATTAGAACCGTGAATGATAGAATTTTGAATTGAAGTTCAAGTATGTGAAAAAATATTGGCCCATAATTGAAACCTAATAAATGAAAAATTTTGAACTGATAACGCAGCGATTTGTTGTTATTTTTTCAAATACTATCTTGTAGTCTTTATTTAAAAGCAGAAATATTAAGTATATAGAATGCATATATATATAAATATATTATATTTGTATTGAGTCAGTTTTGAATTGTTGTATTTCAAAGCTGTAAACTCACATTGAAAATATAAGATTTTTCAATGGTTTATGGTTAATGACGCCAGTAAAAATGTTTTGCAATGTGATGGATGATTGCAATAAAAAATTATGCTTGATAATGGCGTTGATAATAGCACCCATAACAACAACAACATTATATGGAATGTGTTATACATGCGCTGACAACATTTTCAGCTCAAGCCAAAACTAACACTTTAGACAACAATTTTCTTAAACGCACAAAACAAAGCAACAATAAAATAGACAAGCGCTTGAAAAACTACATAGAATTATTAATGCCAAATGTATTGTTTTTAAAATATAAAAGCAAATGCTCATGATTAGCACGAGCGTTTTATCACTTCATCCCTTTTTCTATTGTGATAGCATTTTTTTTTATACGAATTAAACAAAGAAGCAAACCCTTTCCCTCCTTTTTTTTTGCTTCCTTTTTTTTTTAATTTTACATTTCTCTTATATAGTTTGGCCAGATTAGATTTATATAAAATGAAAATAATAACAACATACAACCATACAGCAGCGAGTCACAACGAATTTCTGAAAATATTCTTTATATACAAATAATTTCACCTACATTTCAAATGTATTGTAAAATCAAAAGATATATATAGAAATAGAAATAAAATAGGGTTGAAAATGGTTATCATTATCAAATGATTGCATTTTATATAGAAGTTAACCAAACTTTGTTATTTTTCCTTAAAAAAAAAAAATTATCCAAAAAAAAAAAAAAACTAAAAAGCAGCTGCGCAACATGGATGTATTTTTTAAAGCAGCATTTTAACTTTCTATATAAAAAAAATTCTTTTCTTCTTTTTGTTTTTGAATTATGAAGTTGAAATTTTATTTTATAATTTTAAAAAATTAAATTATTTCCAAAAAAGTTACATAGATTTCCTTATTTTTTTATTTACATTTTGGGCTTTTATAGTTTTTAATTTAATTTAATTTAATTTAATTTGAATTTGAATTTAATTTGAATTTGAATTTGAATTTAATTTACTTTAGTTTAATTTGAATTTAATTTAATTTGAATTTAATTGAATTGGAATTTAATTTAATTTGAATGTAATTTAATTTATTTTAATTTAATGCAATTTAATTTAATTTAATTTGAGTATAATTTAATTTAGTTTGAATTTAATTTAATTGAATTTAATTTAATTTAATTTGAATGTAATTTAATTTTTTAATTTAATGCAATTTAATTTAATTTAATGCAATTTAATTTAATTTGAATTTAATTTAAATTTGAATTTAATTTAATTTGATTTAATTTAGCTTGCATTTAATTTAATTTAATTTTAGTTTTA
This sequence comes from Melophagus ovinus, assembly GCA_023089585.1. Lineage (NCBI taxonomy): Eukaryota > Metazoa > Arthropoda > Insecta > Diptera > Hippoboscidae > Melophagus > Melophagus ovinus. Next base: position 1,929,604 of record JAKKIB010000181.1, on the reverse strand, counting down.
ATTAATTTAATTTATATAATTAGCACATAAATTAATTTATCAAATTTTATAACTTAATTAAATGTGAAGAATTAAAGCCTTAACTAAATAAGTTCGAAATAGAGAATTTGAAAAAATGCCGTTACATCGGTCTAACCATTTATTATCGACTTTCTCTAAGTAGGAATAAAATTCAAATATTGGAACTTTAGAACGAAAAAAAAGAAAGAATTAAAATGATTAAAAGAGCAAGCCTTTAATTATGCATAAATTTGCAAAAATGTAATTAAAGTAATTAAAGTTATCTCCATTTCTTGTCAACTTGATTTTATAAAATCCATCTAAGAAAATAAAAAAAAAAAACCCTACCAGAAATCGTGTGCTGTCTTTTAAATATATAATTTAGATACTACTTTGTTTGTTGTTGGTTAAGAATTTCCCAACAGCTGAACTTGTCATTTTCTTAATTATTCCCTGTTTTGTACTTTACGTTTTTGTTTTTGTTTTTTTTTTTGGAAATTTTTTTTCTTTCATTTTCTTCTTTTTATTGCCTTGCAACACGCTAAGTAAAACCTTTAACATTTTTGCATACACTTGTTGGTTACTCATCCCTTTGTATGCTTTTCTACGTCAAATGTTAACTTTAGGCCCAAGTCTGTTAAGTTACTCATTATGAAATACAAACCTAAAAAGCTTTTTTAAGAAAAAGCAAAAAATAACCATAAAAAAAGTTTGGCAAATGTAAAAGTTTAATCTAATCCATTTTATTTGTTTTTATCTTGCAACTGATATCTCTAAAATATATAAAAAACAACAACAAAAACCAACTAAATCAAATAAAATCAGCAGAAACTAAAAATGAAAGAACCAAAATAAAAAAAACAAATGAATCGTTAACGAAAAATATTTTGCATATAACTTTTTTTTTTTTGTTATTTCAAATTTTTGTTGATTTTTTTTTCGTGTTTTTTCTCAATTTTCAGCTTCAAACATGAAACATAAAAAATTTACTTTTTTGATTGTTTTCTTTTTTTTTTTGATTTTTTTTGTTTTGTTTTTTTTTTTTCTGTTATAAATTTTAAAAGTATTGTTTTGTATGTTTTTGTGTTTAATTGTTTAGATATTTGTGGTTTGAACTGTTTTTTTTTTCATAAGTATTACAAAAAATAAAATATAACATTGTTCAGCTCAACTTAATGTATGTGCGTGTTACATAGCGATTGTTGTTATTTTGTTAAAATACTTTTTACTTAGTAATGTTACTGTTACTGTTGCTATTGTTGCTTTTGCTATTATTGCTTTTGCTTGCCTTTTTTTTTTCTTTATAATTGTACATTGCACAAAAGTTCGTTGGCTTAATGTGTACGCTTTATGTGTGTGTGTGTGTGTGTGTGTGTGTGTGATGTGTGATGTTTACGCATTCGGCCATAAATGTAATGTAATGTAATTTCGTTGTTATTGTAATTATTATTGTTATTGTTGTTGTGATTGTTGCTTCTTTTCCTTTTTCTATTTGTCTCATTTAGTGTTACTTGTAAAATATATTTATTGTTCCATTCCCTCTTTTTCCCTAGACTACCTTTGACATCTTGCTTCTTATCGCAATCTCTCGCTATGCCTCTATCTTTTTATATCCATATGAGTGTCTATTTTATAATTACATATATTTCAACTTAACTTAATTTACTCTTCTTTAGTTCTTTATATCGCATTCCACTCCATTGATTATAATATACGTTTATTTATTGTAAAATTTTCTTTTTGTTGCTGTTGTCATTATTGTTATGGACTTGTTGCTTAAATTTTTGCATATATTTTTCTATCCAACAAAAGTTGTAATATTACAAGTCTTGTAGCATTTGTAGCAAAGAGTGGCATAGGAAGAGCTTGATAGAGACCATTCAGATCCATTCAGAATCCTGAATGATTGTTTCTAAATCAATTTATGCAACTCTTCATTTCAAATCACAAGTAACAATTTTTGAGTTGCTCTAATGAAATTTGTAGGAAAAGCTTGATGGAGATCCAGAGACCCATAAACCCAAAGGCCCCTTTGGCACATATTCAAAGGCTCTTTGAATCATTTTCTAAATCAATTTAAGTAACTCTGTCTATCCGTCTGTCTTTGGGTATTCTATAGAAATTCCTTATTAAGCCACAAATGGCATTTTTTGAGTTGCTGTAATAAAATTTGGATGCATAGCTGCGTTTCAGCTCAAGGTATAACACTATCGAAACTATTTTGTAGCTAACCATTTTTATATATATTTTTCATGTAACAATATTTTTAAAGAAAAAATTGTTACATTAAAAATAATGACAATTTTTAATCGATTACTGCATTTTCCTGCACTGAATATGTGTTGGAATATAAATTGATCTAGATTAATAGATTTTTGGAACCATGTAAAAATTGCAATTTTTTTTAAATTTCTTAATTTCCATATCGTCTACTAGATTTTTTAATTGTATGAAGCAAAATGGTGTATAGTATTTAAAAGAAGCTTTTACCAGCTATGACTTTTTTCATTTATTTTTAATATAATTTATTTACTTGTGATTATGGCTAAACATGCAAATAGACTTTTATTTTTATTTCAACCAAACTTTTAATTACAATTGTCTCTCTCTCTCTCTCTCTCTCTCTCTTTTTGTGCTTTTTTTACCATTCACTATTTTTCCATATTTTCCCGTTTCTCTCTCTTAATTTATAGTTGAAATTGTAATTAGCTTACAAAAGAATAGCAAAAAACAAAAAACAAAAACAAAAGCAAAATTTTAGTATTTTGCATATAAATTCAATAGATACTTAATGTTTGTTATGTGAATTGCGCTTAAAACATTTTAATGCATTTATTAGCATAAGCAACAATAACAACAATAATAATTATAACAACAACAATTCTAACAACAACATCGAAACGAACATCCAACAGCATAACATTAGCGCATTTCGTTTTTATATTCACCATTCAAAGATGGTGGTATATTCATTTCGTCATTAGGTTTGTAACATCCAATAAGAAGCATGGTAGACTCTACAAAAAATATAAATTCTTGATGAGCATCAAATTTTAAAATTGATTTAGACAAATCTCTCTGTCCGTCGGTCCAAAAAAAAAGAGATATCAAATTCAAATTTTGAAAAATCTTGCAGTTAGATTGATATTGAAAGTGGGCAAAATTCCTCAAAGCACACACGCACTATTTGCAAGCCGGTCTACAATAATGATTCAACAATTTTATACAAATCGGCCACGCCTGCGCTAAATTATACAATATCAAATTTTCTTTTTTTTTTGTGGTTTTGACCATCTACTGAAAAGCTGAAACAATCTTCGACTTTTAATATCATGATGAATTAAAAATGGGTATTTAAAATGTGGCCATAAGCTAAATATAATTCTTGTACTTGTTTTTTTTTATATCATAATTGTATATTAATGTTCATTAACAGCTGTTATATAATAATTTATTAGAAATTGCTCATGTTAATTATACCCTTACACCAGCATTTTTAAATTTAAAATATGTTATAAATTTCTATATATATGAAATAACCAGTTGGAGTTTAAGTTAAATGTTTTTACTTTTATTTTTTTTAACAATAACAAAAAATCATCTTGAAATTGTATGCTGAATTATCATAAGTCAAATTGTCCGTACATCCGTCTCTTTGAAGTGTGGCAAGGAAATGCAGAATTCAAAGCATATTACTAAGATAATTTTTAAGTTAATTTTAGATAATTTTTTTATATTTATCTTTATGTTAACTTAAATTCGACTTTAGCTTAGCTCAATTGGGTAAAATCGCGCTATTTTTGAAAGTATATGAATTAGAAATTCTGCGTAGAAAAAAGCATTAATTTTTAATTAATTTTTGTTATAGCGTATTTAATAAGCGACCATACTTCCAAATATAATATTTTATGCTACTATTTTTTATTCTTCTTATTATAATTTCTTATTTGTTGTTCCATCATTAAATATATTTATTGTATTAGCAAGTCTATTGACTTAGACATCGCAAAATGTATTGTCCTATGTTTTGTGCATGCAAAACTTGTTGAACTTGTAACTTATGTTACACAATAATGTTACACATAACGTAGACGCTACATGCAAACATAATTACAATTAATTAAGCATGTGCAAAACTATTTTGAATAATCCTGCTAAATAAATAACTTATATTCATTACAAACATATTTAGTTTAAAGGTATTTCTACTTTAATTATCTCAGCATATTTTATTTTTTATACTATAAATAACTTGTGGTGGCTGATTATAGAATAAAGTTTTGCGCGCAGTTAAATGCAATTCTTTAAAGGAGCTTTTCGTATTATTGTAATTTTTTTAATGGACTCTAATAGTGCTCTTGATTTTAAACTTCTAAGTGTATATGACGTCAAACTGATTCTCTTCTCTGATTTTCTTCCCTGTGATAATTTAGCCTTGTAGAAATTGTTTGCATCAGAAATGAAGTACAATTATCTAGAGAAATATAAAAGATTACTACTTAATTCTTTAAAGGTTTAGGAACTTTTTCATTACTGTGGAAGAATTTACAAATCTCTTCATCTGTTTTTAACAGCGCACTTTTCTAGTCAAAAGAGAGTCTGACCTTTCAAAAGGCTTTTCGCAAGCTTCGCTGCGCCACATAACTATTTAGGTTTTCTTCATTTTTTAGTGGACTTTTATGTTTCGTGTTGCCCTTCAAGCTTATTCAAGTTATTCAACTCTTTTTGCGCTTTAAGTTTTGTATATGATAAACATTTAAGCAAAATATTGATTGGGCATATAAATGATTTTCATCTAATACGGGCCACATAAGTCCATTTATGCTTAAATGTTTCTTGGACATAATTTTTCATTAATCTCGAAGCATTTAAAAAGTGAAGCAAATTTGCACGGTTTTTTTTATATATCTTTAAAGTTAGATCGATTTGATTTGAATTTGTGATATTAAATCTCCTTGAGAAAATATGCACAAAAAGGAAATATTCATTTTCCTTTTAATATAAAATAAAATCAATCAATAGAAAATAATAGCAAAACAAAAACACAATAAGCTGAAGTGAAATGTGAAGAAAATTTTTGTGAAAATCAAGGGAAAAGAAATATTCCCACGTTTCTAAAGAAAGAGCAAGTGTTTTTTTTTTGATTTTGTTGTTGTTTCCTACTCTTCTACTTATTCTTTATCTTCCCTTTAAATGTTCTTAATGTACTTGCAAAGTAGTAAAGAAAAAATGTACCAACAAAGAAAGGACTCTATTGTATAATGCATAAACAATATGCATTTGCTAGAATAATGCATATTTGAAATTGAATAATAAATTGAGGAAAACTCTAAGCCAAGATCAATAGCTGATGTAAACAGATAACAGTAATGATAACCTAAAATAAAAACAAATAACTTTGAATAAAGTAAAATGGCATAAAAACTGTAATCTCTTCTTTTATTACATTTTTTTCAATTTTATTTATTTATTTTTTTTTTTGCTTTACTTTATTGTATTTAAATTCCATACTTTACTGTATTTTTGCTTATGTCCATAATTAAACATGAGCAGGTGAACTGAAAACGTACTAAAAGGAACGTCATAAAATCTTAGAAATACTACAGAAGAAATTTGCAACAAAAATTAAATTGCGTTTCATGGAGAAATAAGTCAAACAAATATAAAATATTATAATTAATTAAGGTCGACTTTTAAATAATCTACAGTTTCGTATTTTTCTCAACAAGAAAGTAAAAAGTATGACAAAGATTTCACAATTATTAAATGACCTTTTTTAAATGTAAATTTTATTGAAATATCCTAAAATATTTCTTTAGGTCAAATTGGGCTAAGTTTTTTCAAAATAAAGCTTATTATATAAAGCACTCCGATCTTAACTTATTGTAATATAACGGCGTTTTGTACTGCAAACTTTTGATTACAAAACTACATGGACGGACAGACAGTTTTGCTTAAACTGATTGAGAAAACCATTTTGAAAAGGGCTGTGAAAAATGAGCCGATAACAAAGTATTTGAAAGTAAAATTCACTCTAAACTTTCCTTCTTAGAGAATTCTTTCTTGAATAGAAATTTTTCGCCAATTAATTTAAAGAAACCTTACTCTTATTTTGCCTTGAATTATTGTCCTGAAACTCCTCCACTCAAATTTGCTATTCGTGTATTTAAATATTATTGAGGGAAGGTAAAAGCCCCTTGTAAGATTTTAGAGGATCAGCCAGTTTTTAGATATTTTTCTAAAATTTTTTATAAATTCATACGAAGTCTTTTTAAAGATATTTGTATTATTCTTTTCAAAGCCCTTTATACCCTACACCATATGTCATAAAAGATATAATAAGCTTGTGCAAATGTTGCTCACTTGAGTTTTATAATACTGATCTATTAAGAATGACTTTCTGAAACGATTTAAGCATGCCTGTTCATCTGTCTGGCTCTCTATTATTATTATCAAACTACTGCTTCCATTTTTTGATGTATTTTAATGAAATTTGGTATATAGGCGTTTCCCAGAGGAGCCTATTAAAAAATAGTTATTATAGGACCAAACGTTTGCTTAACGCGTTTTTTGCAAAAAGTCATAATATGAATAAAAGTCATAATTTTGACTATATCTTAGCGAATTTTGAATATATCTTGCAACTCCATGACAAACTCTCCATGACAAACTTGATTTAGATCAGTCCATGTTTTGAGTCTTTCAAATAATTTCAAAATTACAACTTTTTAACTTTGTTGATTTATAAGTCATTTTTTGTTTGACTTTTTCAACATTTTGAACAATGACATAGAGTATTTAAGAGTCGATCCTAACCGATTGTAAAATTCTTATTTGTTATACTTTTGTTCAATGTTTATTTTATTACAATTTCACACGCACCTTTCTTAATACCGTCAATTTATGTATATATGAATTATTTATATATTTATATATGTATGTGTATGCAAACAATTATTGCATTTCGTGTAGAATATGAGAGTCTACAAAGTAATTGTTACAATTCGGATAGATAATAGTTAACAATTATAATGTAACGTAACAATAACGTTAACATAACAGCCCAAATAAATATAAAGTTAGAAACTTCAAGGAATTGTAAGCATAAACATATAAAAATCACATATTCAAATTGCATACAATATATATATATATATATATATATATAATAGATTTTAAAATTCGCACAATTGCATGTAACACTCAATTATTATTTCAATTATATCAAAAAAAAAAAAAAAAGAAAATAGAAAAAAATACTATAATTTAAAAATTTACTAATTAATTTTCTAACAGTAAATTGTAAAGTATATATTAAAATTTTAGAATACAAATTAGTTGCTTTACTTGATGAAACTTTTTTCAGGGCATGCGCTATTTAATTGAATGAAATATTCATGTAAAAATATTCAATTAAATTTACATAATTTTAAGCATAAATCCGTTAATTGTGTATAGACATTAAATTTTTGTACATATTAATTTAAAAAAAAAACAAATTAAATAAAATTTAAATTGAGCTTTATATTTGTCTAAAGGCCAAGATATTTTCTATTGATAATATGAAATAAAAATTTTTACCTTCAACAGTTTTTCTTTAATATTCTTACTATATTAGACTTACTTTAGGGTAGATTTGTTCCATCCATAGATTTATGCTTGTACTTTGAAATGAATCAAACCCAACTTCTTCTTTATGCCCAAAAGTCTGTTATTACTACAAATGGGTTTTTTCAAGATATTTTGAAGTTATTTCTTATAAAACTGTAACCAAGATTGCGTTTATTTTTTGGAAGCACTTTTTATAAAAGGTTTTTATATAATTTTATATGTAATAATTTTTACATTATCCTTAAAAGGGTACAAATTATCCTTAATAGAATAAAATTCAAATTTGAATCATGCCATTCTACATTTTGAGTTCTTCTTCATTTTTTAAAGACAAATAATTTTTTATTTAGATTTTATAATCTTTTCTTCTATTCTTCATTCAGACATATTCCACTGATTTAAGCCAAGCCTCTGATAGCTTTGTTTAAATCATTGGAAAAGTACTTAAATCATCTTCTAAGCTCAATAAGCAAAGTTAACTAACTTGCTCCGCGTATAATGAATGGATAATTTGTTTAGCTCCCTAAATCTATGAATGCTTTATTATTTATAAATATCGTTAATATTTATGCCACATAAATTATAAGTCAACTAAATTCTTAAGGTGAATACTTTTATTCTAAATTAATTGCACTTTTTCTCAACATCTGTTTCTATATGAAAAATGCATTTTACAATTTTTTTTCATCATCAATCAAATCAACTCTCTTAGTATTTTAGTATCTATTTTTTTATTTCACGCCAGTTGTAAAGCATAAATATTATAAATTTCTGTAGATATTCGTAATACTCTGAAAAATGTGAGATAGACCTACCATTTATTATGCCCTTCTGAATCGATTTAAGCATTCTGCCCGACCGTATGTCTATCCACACGTCGTCTGGCTGTGCCATCAAGCTATAAGTTGCAATTTTCGACATATTTCAATGAAATGTGTTATATAGACGTGTTTTAACCTGGAGATGAAGTCTATTGAAAATGGTTAAAATCGGACAATTTTTACTTCCAAGCCCCATATAAGATCTTCCTTAAAAAAAGTCCTTATATGGAAAAAAATTACAAATAGATATATACTTTAACATAAATTGGAGCTGAAGTGTATTTTACCATAGAAAGGATGTGTTTTAAAGTTGGTCCAGATCGGTCTATTTTTACAATTTTTAATTAAATTCGCTCAGCTACATTTCATGCAGAGCTTTTTAAAGCTTTTTTTTTTTAAATCACTTTTTAAAGGATTCATTACTGGGCCAAAGCAAACCTATATACCAAAATTCACTAAAGTACCTCAAAAATTGCCCTCTGTAACTTGATAACAAATTTACATGGACAGACGGATAGACATACATCTTATCAAGAGGTGGCTCTGAGTCGTTATTAAAAACTTTTACATGTTACAAACATTTGCACAAATTTATAATATACTGCATTATAAGTAGAGTAGAGTATAATAAGCATATCAACAACTCACATTAATTTTATACTTATATTTTTTTTTTGTTTTATTTTTCGTGCCAAAGCTTGGCAACTAATAGAAAAGAGGAGAGAGACCATAATTCAGATTATGCATGAAGCAATAGTAAAAATGTAATGCTATGTACACGGTTAGCAAATCAATATCTATAACTACTTTAACCATATTATAACTGAAGAAACAGATTTTAAAAACTAATTTCAGATACGCATCTTAAAACGATTTTTCTTTTCATTCCTTTTTTTTTTTGTTTTCGTATATATATTTTTTTCTTTATTTTTTCGTTTTTTTTTTGTTTTTTTTTTTTTTGATCTTTTTGGTTATATTTTGCTGGTTGAACTCTTTCATATTTATGCATAAAATATTTCTTACTCATTCTTTATCATAAGCTTGCTATTGCAGTTTGATTTAACTTCAGCGGGATCACGCCTTTATTGCAAGTGCACGTACTTTAAGAACTACAATAACAATTTTCTTTTAATACAATATACAAGAATTAAGGTACGTCACATATTACACACACACACACATGTATATGTATATATATATATATATATATATATATATATATATATATATATATATATATAGCTGCAGAAGCTTATATATTTATATGTAAGCTTCTGTTAGAATGGAAAAATGAATAATCACAAAAAATAGGAGAAAGAAACCAATAAGAAAAATCTTATATGGCTAAAGCGATATCTCAAATACCCATCATCTAAGATTTGTATTATAACTAAAAACCTTTTCGATAAAGCTACAAAAAAAATTTCTAGTTTAAAAAAAAATTCAGATATTATTAGTTAAAAATGCCCGAAAGGGCCGTTTCTTTCAAAAAGTTTAATCTATTTTCATTAAAAGAAAGCCTAGAAAAACTTTAAATCTTTTTCTGCCGTATTTCTTAAATCGTGTTACAACAATTAGAGTCTTTAGAAAAACATTCAAACCTAACATAAACATTTTAAAATTTTTACTTAACCATACTGAATGTATTGTTTAAATTTTTTTTTTTTCTTATAAAAGAAAATGCTAAACAAAATCTTTAAATTTTGAGAAAATATTTCTTGCGCTAACTTTTATTAACTTATCGAATTAAATTGAATATTTTAAATATGATATGGCTAGATAATATGATTAAATAAACTTTCTTTGTTACAATCTAACCAATTTAGCTTATAATATTTTAATGGTTTTTTATTGCTATTAAGAATCAAACTAACATGAAAAGAAAAATATAGAAAAAGTTATATTATTACAGCGCTTATTAATTTATTCAACTTTATACACAATAATTCACTTTATGCCTTTCTCTTATAAATAAATCCTTTCTACTACTACTAATACTAATAATACTACTGCTATTACTGCTGTTACAAATACAGCTACATTATAGTATAATAAAATGGAAAAAGGAAAACAGAAGACGAAAGAAAAAAAAAAGGCGAACAGAAAAAAAATGAAATTCAAATAAAAGCCAGTCAAATAGTACATGAAAATTTTAATAATTTATAATAAAAAAAAAAAAAAAAAAAAAAAGAAAAATTCAATGGCATACAAAACTCGCGTACTCTCACTTAAAAGTAATATTCGCCATAATCTTAATAATAGGCTTTCAAAGCGTACAAGCGTACCAAGCGTACAAGCGTACAAGCGTACAATAAGAATCAAAAGGTATGGCATGGCATATAACATGATCTGTTTGTACACATATTTATGCATATCTGTGTATAAACAAAATCATATTCTAATATTGTTGGTTGGTAGGTAAAATTCATACAAACACACACACACACAAAATTTCAGCGTTCCGCATTTCATTAGTGGAAGAGCAGCAGCAGTAGCAGCAGTAGCAGCAGCAGCAACAATAACAATAACAATAACAATACTAATGATTATGTTAACGATGATAATAATAATGATGATAATAATGATAATTATGATGATAATGATGTTGGCAATAATATTTGTTACCTTTCTTAGTTTTACGCGCCACCGCAATAAAAAAAAATAAATAAATAAAAAAAAAAACTAGTCATAAAAGCGAGAACAACCAGATGAAGAAAACAGAGCATCAGAGTGGCCAAAGTAGTCAGATACTGGCCTACCTGCCTCTGCCACTCTGATGCTATGCCCCGTACAAAATATATAAAAAAGTAGTAAAAAGGAAAAGTAGAACTCAAAATAATACATACAAAGTATAAATATGCATGTACCACCAAACAAACTAAAACAGAACAAATAGAAGAACAAAAATTATTTTACAAAAATTAAAACAAAAAAAAAATGAATGAAAAATGAAAACTGAAAAAGCAGCAGCACATTACCCCATCTTGCACGATCCATGCAAATTAAATGCAAGACCAAGAACTCTAATATCTACATACATATATATATAATATATATATATATATATATATATATATATATATATATATATATATATATATATGTATTATATTTGTATATGTACAACCCACAAATCATTTGTATATGTATATAAAAATTTTCAAGCTTCATTTAATGTGCGTACTTTGATATTGTTATTGTATTCTTCTCCTTCACTAAGAGACTAATTTTGTCATACTCATACTCATACTCATACTCATTCATTCATTCTGCTTCATTCACTTAATTTTTGTTGTTTTTCTTTTTTTTTTTTTTTTTGTAATTTTTTATTTTTAGTCTTTTGTGGATTTTTTGATTATACTCCAGCCAGTTTAAATGTTATTTGGGTGGACTATACAAGCTTATTATATACATATATATATATGTTTTTTATATATAAATTAATATCGTTTTCATTTATTTCATTATATCAGGCATATCATAACAAATCCATTTTGGCATAATAATGTGCACCTTACATAATTCTTCTATGTAAAGAAGATGAAAAAAAAAAAAAACCATAAGACAAGCATATTTCATTATTAAATCAAATGTTATCTTAAAATTAGTTGTATAGCTTTACAATTGGACTGGTACACTTTATTGAGGAGAGTTTGGTTGCAAAATATATTTAAAAAAAAATCAAAAATTCCTAGCAAAATTGTTATGGAACTCAGTTTCAAATGTGCTTAATTAAGCGGAGATGCGAATTGAGGAATTCACCTTACACGATTTATGATTATACATTTTAAGTTTTGAAGTCTTAAAGCATTTTTTGCTTATTACTAAAGCTATGGAAAAAATTTTATTTTGAAAAGTTTCGATAGCTTGCTGTTCCCACTTTTGAATAGTTTTAGTTAAACCACAAGCCCATAAAAAAGGCTGTTTATTTAAAGTAGTAAGTGGAAGCGATTAAATCTTCGAAATTATCTTTACCTTCAAAAAAAAGTGCCCCCCTTTTTATTTAAAAATGGACCTTGCTCTTGCAAAGGTTTCATGGCATTTTTTTTTTTTATTTGTTAACATTAATCAATAAGGTTTTCACGTTTAGATCCTAATACAAATACCATAATGCAAAGAAATTAAATCATAATATAAATACTTTCATCATAATCGTAACTTTCTTCGAATTAGATCCATTGGGGGCCAGAATATCGAATTATCGAATTTCGAATACTTTCTTTTTAGTAAAAAAAAAAAAATATTGGAATTATCTATTTAAATAAACTACATAGGCGAAGAGAGAGTTAGTAATAGAATATCTTAGAATAATATTTACAGTTTGAAGTAAAGTCCATTTCTTAAATATTTTGATAGCTGGATGTATCTTTACTTTAAAAGCTTGTTAATTAATGAAGTGTTTTAAGTGTGATTTAAAATATTAAAGTATTAGTATTGTTTATATTTGTTTTTGAATGCAAAGAATAAAAAGGGAATAACAATGATATCAAGGCATAAAAAAGGTTCAACACTGGAAGAACCTTGGTAAGAGCGATGATCGATTTCACAATTTTTTTGAAATAAAGCTTTTTATTCTCAAAACGAAGAGCAATAGACAATTGTTCAACATTTTATAATATGTAGCCATAAAAAAGGGGGGTTTAAAGTGCACTAGCAACCTCTAGAGGGCGTTACTAAATCATTATGTAAAATATCTATTAAAAAATTTTTGGAAAGAGAATAAAAGCAAATAAAATTAAAAGAATACAAGATTCGACTCGAGCAGCAACTAAGGCTTATTTGTTTTTTGTTGTTATTACTGTTGTTCTTAGTTTTCTGTGTTTGATCGAATATTAATTTTAATTTATTACAATCATTTTGTTTTTTATTTTATTATTGTATTTTTATTTTATTTTATATTATATTTTTGAACGCAAATATATAATTTCAATAATTGTCTCGCTTCCTTGGAATAAGCATCTCTTCAGAAATAAATGTATTTAACATACTGACACATACACTTTTATATATTTATGTATTTACAACCAAAGCAAAATCAAAATCAAAATCAAAACTAACCCAACAACCATCAGGTAATTTTCAAAATAACACTAACAATGGCAAAAGCAACAGCAGTAACAATAACAATAAGAATAACAATAATAACATAAATAATAATAATAATAACGGCAGCAACAACAGCTGTCATATACATGTTGGTCAAAACAGTGAAAGAAAAATCAAGAAGAAGAAAAAGGCAAAGAAAACGAAACTCACAATAAATTAAATATAATAAAAGTGAGACGTGATATTTCATTTTTGTTAACATATGAATTTGCCTATGAATCAGATGCTATTACCTGTTGTTAACTGTTGTGGCTTCTATTGATGATGATATTCACAATTTCAAACTTCAAATTCAATTCAACTAAACTCAATTTTATACACAAGTTAATACAACTCAATACAAAGAAATTGAATTGAATTGAATTGACTTGACTTGACTTGACTTAAATTATACTGAATTGTGCAAAGAAATAAACTGAACGGAATTTTAGTTTCACTTGACAAGAAACTGTTAATTATATTCTCATAAAATATTTATAGTTTACAAAGATTCTAAGCAAACAAAAAAAAAAAAAAGAACATGAAAAAAAAATATGCGGAAATACGAAAATTGTCTTTGAAATTCTTTAAGAAACGCACAAAGCAAAGCTGCTACATTTTTGGCTTATTTAAAAAGAAAAATATGATATAATATATATATATATATATATATATATATATATATGTAGGACAAATTGGCTGCCTGCCTAAATCATTTTCAAACATTTTTGTGAATGAATGACTGAAGCTTTTCATAAAATTTCTTGTATATGAATATAAATATGTTGTTGATAATGATGATCATTTGTGCTAAAAACATAATAAAAACAACAACAACAATAAAAATAATATCAATAAAAAGCAACAGAAACAGAAACAGAAACAGAAACAGAAAACAAAAAGGGCAAATGAAAAAGTTTTACGGTAAGCGGTAATATTGACCAATGTTTGCGCCATATAGCGCAAAAAGTTAAAGCGTGAAAACCTATCATTAGTATATCCGCTTTTTATTATAAACATAACTCTTTGCTTTGCTTTTTTTTTTCTTTTAACTTTTAACTGCATAATTGTGTTTATATATTGCTTTCTGTAAAAACAGAATAAAACAAAAATTCAAAAAAAAAACCTATAAAATCATTCAATGTGTGTTCTACCCTTCATAAAAGAAAAAATTAATTTAAAAAAAAAAAAACCTCAGAACTTTTGTTTTATATGAATGAAATGAAATGGCCTTTTTATTTTGAAATTATCTATAATAAAATGAAAAAGTAATTTTCTTATATTTTATATATAAGTTTCAACTCAACGCCAATTTTCCTAAACTAACTGTACAAAGAAATTCGCATTTAAATTTTCTAAAAAAACTTTTGTTTATTTACGCTTATTTATTATACAATTATTACACTAATTAATAAAATTATATTTAAAATATTAATGCAGACATTGCAACATTTTTATCCTTGTGTTTCATCCAAAAATTAAACTCAATCCTAAAGATTAGATTTTCTTGCAATTTTTAATAGATAAAAATCTTTTGAAACACACTATATGAAACATATGAAACGTTTTGTTAATTACTTTATAAAATTTGCTTGAATTGCACGATATTTTCACATGAGTTCTGAAAGCAATAGTTTTTGCTTAATGCTAAAGAATTTGAAGAAACCTTTTTGCTGGACTTTTGTTAAAAAGGAACAAGTTTTTTGGGCCATTTTCAGATATCGATATTGGTTAAAGTTTTCATGCTTGTTATAAGTAAACACTTAATAAAAAGACCAAATGTAGATTAATTAATTTAAATAAAATTCATTATTTAGTCAAATTATGAAGAAGGTTAACTCAAAGCTTTTATCCTTATGTATCAACTTTTCACTTAATAATAGATGGATTATAATTTTAACTTTGACAAAAATCTCAATTGTAATTTAGGTCAAGTTTAATTGCAAAATTTATAATGAAAATTTTGCCATAAATGAAAAGTTAAAGTACCCTACAAAATCTTAAGTAGTTAACGCAAGTCCTAGATTACTTAGTATATTAATCAATTATTTAATTATCTTAATTATCTTGAGTTACAAAAGATGAATTTAATAAGAAAGATGAACACTTAATTTTTATAAGAAAATTCTATTCTAAAACTAAAAAAATATGGATCTGATAGAAATGGAAATACTAAACTAACCATGCCTATTCTTTATTTATTTATTTATTTATTTCTTTTATATTTTTTTTTTATATTTTTATTTTTTATATTCTACAATATAAAATCTGTAGTTAAAGTTACTTTAGATTAAGTTTAAGACAATTTATTAAGCCAATAGTTCTCTTTGTTTCATTTTTTAAGTTCCAGCCTACTTTTTTTTATACATATATTTTTGTTTTGTTTTTTTTTTTTACTCATATATATTTTAAGCCTTTCTATGTTAATTAGGATTTTTAAAATGAAAAATACACTAAACGAGTTCGGCATGCCTTTTATGTGAAGCTTCTGCATAATTTAGTTTTAAATTAATTTGCTTTCAAGATTGATATGATCCTTTTTTCTTATCGATCCCTTCCTTTTTCCTTTCTAAACCAACTAAATTCATTATAATAAAAATAAAAATTAAAACCTTAAAAATAAGAACAGTTTAACATAATTTGCTTCCGAGAAACACGTTTTAAATTGTCTCTTATATCAAATATATTAAAATTTCCTCTAACCAAAAAACATCAATAAAAAGAACATTCCATGAAAATAACTCACAAAATTATTATAATAATTATAATAATTAAATCAATTAATAATTAATTAAATATAATTAAAATTACAAAAAATTGAAATAATTAATTAATTTCAATTTTAATTCAAATTAATAATAATGATGGAGACTTTCTTTTACTTATTTTATAATTTCGAATTTTCTTTCATTGTTTTGTTTAAGAAACATTTCAAATTATATCGATACATGAATTTCTTTTAAAAATTTTTTTTTATGCTATAAAATTTATTACAAATCTGTAACAATAGAATGAATGCATGTAGAACAAGAACTATAAATTCATCATCATTAATAAAGCAAAATAAAGAAATTAATCGTGAGTATTTTACACAAAAACCAAAACGGAATAAGTAAAATAAAAGAAAAGGTTCGAGTCAATTTTCCAAGGCCGCTTTATCTGACCTAAATAAAAAAATGGCTTAATAATTCTGATAAATCTCAAATCAACAGTAAAAAAATTCATAGGATTAAGAATGTTCTTTTCTGTTTTAGGGAAGAAAACCTACAAAAATTGGAGTAAAAAGTGTTAGAAATTTTATGTCTAAATTTATTAAAGAAAAGCGCCTTTCATTTAAGCTTAATCGTAAAAATGTAAAGTTGATCAGGATGATCCATAATAAATCTGTTCTGATAAAACAAAAAAAAAAAGACAACTAAGCAGACGGACGGAGAGACAAATAGTCAAGTTTAAATTCAATTTAGAAAAAGCTTCTTAGTTAATTGGTATAAGCTTTCTGAAAATTTATTTAATGTGACATATCTTGGCAACAAATTACAGTCGCCCTAATCGCCACAAAAGTATTGCATGCATCGAGAATTTAGAAATGCCCTACAAATTGAATAAGACTAATATGAAATTTTGAAATAAAATTAATAATAAATGAAAACAAAACAAAACAAAATAAAAAGCCAAGAAATAACAGAAAAACTTTACCAATACAATACACAGATCATCTTTGTAAAGCATCAAGAAAAATGAAGAAGTAAAAAGAGAAAAAACAAGAAAAAAAAAGGAAAAAAAAAAGAAGAGTTGCTTGCTTACCATAAGAAGTAAAATTTAATCATTTGCAAGACTTAAGATTATGCATGAAATCTACAAATAACATTTTCTATCTGCATGAAACATTTTCCCACAGTATTTCTGGTGCTTTATAATATTTTTCAATATATGTTTAGACAACACCCTCAGTGAACGCCTTTGCCCAAAAGCCTGAGAGAACTCAATAATTATCGCGATGATCACTGTTAAAGCAATATATTTATATATATATATATATATATATATATATATATATATATATATATTCATTTGTTGTTGTTGTTGTTGTTGTTGTTGTTGTTGTTTAGTGCATCAAGAAAAATAAGAAAAGGAAGAAATAAGCAAGAAAAATATGCCTACATTATTCTGTTCACGAACACTGTTTTTGATTTTTTTTTTGCTTCTTTTTTTGCCAGAATGGATCGTCGTTATACACGCGTTGATTTCTGCTATTTTCTTTCATTTTTTCTTTTTTGCTTTTCTCTTGATTTTTTGTGTTTCATTTTCATCAACATTAGCATGCAAACGCGAAGACAGGCGCAGTCTATTTATTTATATATATATATATATATATATATATATATATTCGACTGTTTCACTGACAACCTCAAAGACTCAAAGAGTTGTTTCACAATAGCAATACAGGAAGCTCCGCCTTGAAGGCATTTCAAATTGAATGATAACCATAGCTTACCTTTTTCCAATTTCTTCCTTTTCTTTTTTACACTTTTCTATTACTTTTAAAAGTCTACACCATTCTGATAAGATAAGTATATTAAATTCATTTCCATTAAATAGAGATTGAATTGCCATCAATCACTTGTGTTTTATATTTACATTTAACAAATTGAGAAATAGTTTTAAAAATATCTACAATCGTATCATTTTTTATAAGATTCAATATATGCTGGCCATAGTAAAATTAAAATAATTTGCTGAAGCGTTTTTTTTTTTCAAATTGTTCCCCTAACATGACTTATTTCCCTTTAAGTGTTAATTTTTATATGACAATAAAATTAGTTTAACCCTAAAAGCTTCTTCATATTGAGTTTAAGTTCTTATTTAAATAATTTTGAATGTTCACTTTAAAGTTCTATTCATATAAAAAATTTTTACTTAGATTTTTATTATTCCATCATTTTTCTATATTTAAATGACTTACTGTAGAGTGTTGAAAACATTAAGACCAACTAATTATAAGAATTTTACTTAATTATGTGTTTTATTTTACATAAATGCTATAATTACTAGTAAACATAAATTAGGAATTCTCTTAAATTACATGTAAAATACTTTTCAGTCAAAATATTTTACTTTAAACGTCTCGCTACTTTTTTTAAAAATTTTGACGTCATTCATATAACGCTTGTAAAATGTATGGCAAATTTTTATATGTTTAATTGCTAATGTGGCATAATATCTCAAATTTAGAAGCTTTTCTTATAATTATAATAAGCGCAATAGAAAATCAGGGAATAAGTAACGTTCACTTTCAGTGTGTGGGCTTAAATGCTTGAGGGACAAATATATTTTAGTAAATCCAACTTTTGAAAGATTATGCCTTTTGGTTCTTAATATTCTCCATCACTTATGGACATATTATGTTAATGTTTTTCCGAATGTTTAGAACAACCAGAAAGAGTTAAGATAGATCCATTTAATAAAATACCGCTCGACTGTGAATATATTTCTAAGTCGTTTAGGGCCTATCCATCCCTTTGTTAAGTAGCTTTAATTTATATTTTTTTAAATATTTTATGCAAATTTGGGTATGTAGATAGATTTGGTCCCATAGACAAACCCTTTTAAAAATATTTAGAATCGAACTATTGTTAACATTACTTCAATATGAAAACTATTTGTAATTTAGAATATATTTATAAAAAAAAATGCCACGCTGTAGTATTTTCACAATAAAAATATTTGAACCACATTTGTTAAAATCGGTCCGTTTGTACGACCACTTCTCCTATAAATATATTTTAACAAAAATTGTCACGCTGCAGTATTTTGTCATTAAATATATGTGTACCAAAAATGGTTGTGATTGGTCCATTTATTTCACCCGATTCCGTATAACGCTTGGAGGGTGGGGGGGGGGGGGGGGTATGAAAAAAATGTTATAATTTTGAATAAATTTTAACGGAAATTGTCATATCGCTACATTTTGACATAAAATATCTGTGGATCATATTTAATTAAAATTGGTCCATTATATGGAGTCCCCCTCTTACAAAAAACTTTTTAAATCATTTAAAATAAACAATTTGTTCCATTTTATTTTATTTTATTTTATTTTATTTTTTTTCTACTTAATTTTCTAATTTTTTTCCTTTTATTTTGACTAAATTACAATCATTGTAATTAAGGCGAAATAGCATAAGATAATTAAGAGTCATCTCCAAAACTCTAGAAACTTTTTACTTGTTTTTATATTAATTTTAATTTTTAGTTTTATTGAGTCGTAACACTTTTAGCTTTTAATAGATTTATAAAGATGGATTTAAATAATCGAAATTGATAATTGTCAACTTTTTCAACAAACTACAATACTTTACTTTCTTCTTTTTTTCTTGTATAAAAAATATATTTGAATAGAGAAACGTTATCTTTTTAACGGTTACATTTAATGTTATCTCTCATTAAAATAATCTATTGCAGGTTATTATTGAGTAATGTTCATGTATTTTCTATATGATAACTTTTTTTATTGTATATTTCTTTACCAAAAAAAAAAAAAAAAAAAAAAAAAAAAAAAAAACCAACAGCAAAAAGGAAATATTTTTTGTTCGTATGTGATCACGATAAAAATAAAAAAAAAAATAAGGAATTTTACAGGTAAAAATTCTTATTAAGTATCATTCGATGTCATAATTTTATGTAAATACTGATAATTTGTATAAATAAATATACGATTAAAAACATTTTGTAAACAAATTGATTTGAATTGTATGAATTGTATGAATTGTATGAATTGTGTACGCACCCCTCCCTTTCTATGACTCTAAGTAATGGTATTACTTAATAAGAATCAATAATAATTTAAATAAAGGGAAAAAGGAGAAAGCACGAAAAAAAAAGTGTAACATTAAATTCATGTGAATGTGCGTGGCATAATGCACATGCAATCGCTTAAATATAATAAATCAATCGTGTTGTGTTGGTGTTGGTGTTGGTGTTGGTGGCATTAGTGTTTGTGTTATTGATCATGTGGCCTACAAATATAAAATCTATAATAAACAAATAAATATTATAAATTTTAAATTAAACAAACTTTTATGACGGGAACGGCGACAACCACGGACAGACAGACATACCGACATGATAAGATGTCATAATATTTCTTGCTTTTTCTTCTATACAACACTTTTTTTCCCCTTGTTTCCATTTAATTTACATAACAATTTTCTTATAGTTTAAGAATTCATTAAATACCTTCAAAATTTCATATAAAAGAAAATTTGCAAATTTCTAGAATAGAATTTCGAGACTTTTGAAAAAAATTTTAATAGAGATTTCTAATGTTCTTAGTAACAAGTTTAATGTGAAATTGTTTATTTAAATTACAATTCCTATTTATTATATTAGGTTGTTAGGAAAATAGCTTTAGCGATAATAAAAATGGTACCTCTCAAACAAATTAATTGTTAAATTTGCCTAATTATTAAAAAAAAACTCGTTTTTTCTATTAAAATTTTGTTTCTTTGTATAAAATATTGAAAAAGAAAATTACAAATAATTTTTGAAATTAAGGTTTAGTTTATGCTAATAATTAAGCTGAGTTGGACATAATCGAGTTATTCACTCAAAGTGTAATTTAAATCGTTTAACAAATAGAAAATTTATTCAAGGCTTAAGCATGATAATTTTTCTATAATTTTTATAGAATTTTTTTATGAACAATCTAAAATTTTGATTTAATCTTTTTAATATTTTTCATTTTTTTTTTTTTCAATTTTACAAAATTTTTACAAAAATCGTTTGTGTTGCCAACTTATGATAAGTATAAGTGTAAGGTGTTTTGTATTCAACCTTTGAAGAATCATATTTAGATGTTTTTAGATTTGTTTATCAAAACGCATTAAAATTGCAAAAAATTTGTGAAAGTAGAGTTAATTAAATATGAAAAATATTTCCATATAATTTTTATATGTACATTGTATATACATTGCGTGTTACATATATACATATAAATATAAATATATATGTATATATTATTGTACAATGAACTATACATTTATATTATGTTTACGCTTCAAATTACAACATTTATAATTCTGTTGTAAATGAAATTAAAAATGATATTAAGTAAAATCTCTATAAACTGCCCATATTTCTAATTTACATTCTTCTTGGCTTGCAAATATTTTTATCGAATGAATATTTTATAATTCAATTTTTAAATGAAATTCTATTGCATTCGAATTTGCTGAAATCTTTGCTGGCTTATAAATTAATTAATTTAACTTTTTAGCTTCAGTAATCACTTAAATCACTTATCATCTATAAATTATAAGAAAATGAATTTCTAACCTAACAATCTCTCAATATATTTCTACAGCGCTACAAAATACATATTTTTTTTTTGCTTAAATTTCATGTTTAACTTTAGCTTTTTTTTTTCAGATATTCAACTAAATTAAATGAGAATGAAAATATCTTAAGGCAGGATTTAAACTTCAATTTCAATTTTACTAAATCAAAAAAAAAAAATTTTGTAAAAATATTTTTATTTATTTGTCTTTTGATCTATTATCTATCTGTAAGTTAAGATCTGTAAATTTCAAATTGAAATTTTTGAGAGATGGATCAATAAAATTTTAAGCCCTAGAAATATCTTTCTCAAATACTTTAGAAATCAACAATATTTAAAGTTTACGTAGATTTTTTTAATGAAAATCCAATTGAAAAAATTGTAAGTGGAAGCCCTAAAGCATGCATTTGGAAAAGATGAAATGGATTTGAAACTGCACCTTTAAGATCTCTTAATGGATCGCTTGAAATATTTTACACATTTTTTGCATATAACTTTTCAAATTCAATTGCAAAACTATAAAGAAACGTAAATTGTTTTGAAAGGTTCTAAAATTATTTCTGGGTTGCCCCGATTCCCAAAAATACATGTTTTACAATGAAGATTTTACGATCATTTGACTCTTAATAAATGTATAATTTAAGGCAGCAATAACATTTATAAAGTGTTTAACATGACGGAAAATGAAATGAATTACAAAAAATATGTTGTCAAATAAAAATTAGTTCCACATTTCCTTTTTGATTGCTTTCAGTGTAGAATTTCAAATAACTTCATATAAATTGCTTTGAATACAAATAATATAAAAATTATAAGAAAAATCTTTAAATTTATGTATAAACTTTTTATCAATAATTATAAAATAGTTAAAAAAATATGGAAAATTTAAAAAAAACAAAAATCTCCTTTTTTCTTTCCATTTAAAATTGAGAAATATGTGTATTAAAAAGTTAGTTCATAAATTACACTTACCGCCTTTATGCGCAAATCCCATAAAAATCCCATGCAAAATATTTTAACACTCAAAAACCAAAACAAAAAAAAAACCAAAAACAAACAAAAATTTCAGTTGTATAATCTACAAGAATTCATAAAATCCATAATCCATAAAAGTATAAAAAATAACAACAACAAAAATAGTTACAAATGAAATATTTCAACTAAAATTTAAATAAAAAATTTGCAAACAAACAAAAAAAAACTCGCACAAATTTTTTTTAATTTATTATTACGATTTCATTTCACAAAACCGCACTGATTGCAACGTAGTTAATGCCAATTAGCAAAAGTTAAACTAGACAATACAAAGTTATTCGCACACGCTTTACTTATTCTATTTTTATTTTTATATTTTATTTTTTTATATTCATTTCAGTAAAGTTTACTCCGGTTTTCTTACATATTTTTCTTATTTTTTGTTCAACTTTATGTAGATGAAGAGAAAAATCAATTGTTATCATTTTAAAAGAGTTAAAGTCTTTCTCTTTTAATTTCTCTCTAAAATGCCTTGAAAAGCTGTCTCTTGTTATGATCATAAGTTCTTTCTATTAAATACTCTTTTGATTACTAATCTCAATTGACTAACCTTAATTGACTTGACTTGACTTCACTTCACTTTACTTTACTTTATTTTACTTTACTTTACTTTACTTTACTTGACTTTGCAGCTTGTTTCATTTCTAAACCTTAAGCTTTTCTGATCTATATCTTTTCTCTATCTATCTATATCTATATCTATCTCTATCAATCTATTCTATCTATCTACTCTATCTATCTATCTATTCAATCACTCTTTTCAATGTTCTATTAAATGTAAAATTGTGTAAAATAGTTGAAGAGGTAAATAATTAGTTGTGATTTATGATAATTAAACAAATTAGAGCACTTGATCCATTGCTTTTGCTTATAAATCTAAAGCTATGCTTAGAAATTGTTTTTGAATTGAGTTAATTTAAATGAGAGTCCATGATCACTCATTAAAATTCAAATAATTTTTCTCTTTTAATAATTCTTATAAAATGATATCTTCTCTTTCTATCGCTAACACAATCTCTTTGCCTTATTTTTCTGCTTTTCCTTTGTCTTTGCCTATGTTTTGTTAAACAATCTAAACCTGTTTATTTCTAATATTACCCACATGGCGATCTTTGTAGTTTTAATAAAAGGAGGAGTTTGTTATCTATCTAACAAATGTGAGAAGATATATTCATAATGTGCCATAAATATATATAAACTTTTTCTTATCTATTGCATTCATTTAGTTTCACACATACACGCACAAAAGCACATTCGATATTAGGCTTATCCAATGAAAAAGTTCATGATAGAAAAATTTTCATATATATATATATTAATTTATTTATATATATACATATATATATATATACATATATATGTATGCATCTGTAAGTTTGCTTGTATGTATGTTTAATTCAATTATGTTACTTTTTCTTTTACGAATTTGTAATTTATCTACCTATGTGAATGTAAATAATATATTTAGCACATTATTAATGCATGCACTTATATATGCATGCATATATGTATGTATATGTATGTAGGCATTTATACATTTATATATATATATATATATATTAAATAATTGTTTAATTACATGTATGTTGCATATTACTTATATTCATCGACTACTTATGTAGACATAATTTTCAGAAAAAAATTCTATTAATCAAATTGCATTGAATTGATGTTGCGCTGTAGAAAAACGACATAATTATTTTAAGCGTTAAATAAAAAATAAAAGAACAAAAACAATTTTCAAAAAGGAAAATTTTTTTCTTTATACAAAACAACAAAACATTTACCAAATCATTTGAAGTAGCTAACAAAACAATTAATTGAAACTAAGCTGAAATTGAAATTATCATTATAAAACATTAAAGTGAAATACAATAACAAGAAAATTACACACAAATACATAAATTGCATATAATTTATTTAAAATAAAATTAATTAAAATCGAAATTTTATTTTGCTTAAAAATGTCACAGATTTTTTAAAGTGTTCTCACAAAACAAATATCCTAAATTTATGCTTCTTTTTTTCTCTTTTATATAAAATCTAAATCTATGAATGTTGAACATAAATTAATGTGTATATTTAATGTATTAAAGTAACAATTTGCTTTTAACATTTATCTTTGAAAAGTAGCATGTAAGCAAATAAGCATGATCAAAATCAAATGTGCAGTGCACTTGATGACAGTAGCTTTGAACATTTAAATATCAAAATTGCTCATTGTCATTAAACTTAATTGTAGCGTGTGATTATTGTGCTCCATGCTGCATAACACTGAGACTGAAAAAAGTTACTACTGAAATTTATGTGTATTTAGCCAACTTACTTTAGTTGTTCTATTCTTGCTTTTTATGACGATCAAACAGAGATTGTACAATATATTCATTTTGTGCAAATGTTTGCAACAAATAACAAGAAGCTTCATAAATACTATAAGTTAGTTAAGTTTCAAGTTTTGTAACGATACTGCTAAGACTGATCCTCCTTTCCATCGTATGGCTATTTTTCTAAGTTCAACATTTAAATTATTGATTTAAAGTTCTTGCATGCAGTTTCACTATTCAAAATAAGTCATAAAACTTAATCGCTTAAAGCAATGCCAAGTAAATGAAATAGTTTTCTCATTTTTCATCGTAAATTATGAAAAAAAAAATTTTGAAAAATTGTGAGTTTGCCTTATTTTAATGAAGCTCTTTCCTTTCTAGTAGCCACGATCTTATAAAGTACAATTAAAGCAAAATCAAGTTATTAAACATTTAAGATTTACTTTGAGCCATATAAAATGTTTTATTGCTTGGCTGCTGTTGTTATTATTATTATTTTAGTGAGCAATTATTTCATTTTATTGCTAGTTGAAAGCAAATTATTGTACTTATATGATTAAGAAGCATTTATGTAGAGATTATGTAATGACCATTATTATTTACTTTCATCTTCAATTGGTATTTCAATAATTTCCATGTTATTCCATTCCATTCCAATTCATTCGCAATAAATGTCATTTCAAATTATTTTGCATTTGCATAAAACAGTTTAGTTGCTTGGGACATTTTTTACATATTTCAATATTCCACCATGCAAATATATAAAGTAATGACTTTGAAATAATCCTACATAAAACAATTTTTCAGTTCATAGATCAATGTTTTATAAAAATTTTATTAGCATAAAATAATAAAATTTTCAACGTTTTTGTCTTGTAAAAGTTTCCACGAAAAATGGCTGATAAATGTCTCTATAAAAATAATGATTTCAACGATTTACTTCATATAAGGAAATCCGTTTCTTGGCGGCTCACTTTATATTAAAATCAGGTTATAAAATTCTTCTTATTTACTACAAATAATTCCATAGAACGGTCCTATGTATAACAAGTTAGCAACTTTGAAACAACAAACATTCTTAAATTGCTTTAGTAAATGTTTCTGATTCGATTATCTATTCTTTGGAAAATCTCGGATAAATCTTTGAAAAACCTTTGAAAATATTATTAATTTAATAAAAGCATTTAAAGTATTGTAATTCTGAATGAATAATAATACTTACATTAACAGTTATAAAATTAATTCATAAGCCGAATTATTGCACCTCCATTTTTATTATTTACGCTGCCACTAACAAACATTTACTTTAATAGATAGAAAAGTTCATGAATAGATGAATTTTATTTAAGCGATTACCAATTAATGAAGAATTGGAATCAATAGTTTTCTTTAATATTTTAAAATTAACTTAATTTAATAAAATATATAAATTAAAAAGATTGACAAAACGAAATTCTAAGCATAAATATTAGAAGTAATGGCAACCCTAGAGTTTTTATATGTATATTTACAGTTATGTAACGTTATGTAAATAATTACAGTTAAAGTATTTCTAACAAACGCAATGCAAAATCAATACGCTTTTTTTTGATATTACAGCAAAAATTTGAAAAAAAGAAAAGACAAAAAATAAAGTAAAATGTTTTACAATAAAAATTTAAAATGATAACCAAACGTTTTTGATTTGTATAAAAGTCCCCGCTAATTAAATTTGCACTGAAAGTCAATGAACTTTATGTAATTTTTCAATGATGTGTTTCTTTTTGAATGTGAAATCATTGTACCGTTATAATTGTTTACAACATAAATATAAAATTAAATTTAAGGTAAATGTCTTTATAAAATCTTATCAAATGTACTTCATTTAATTATGTTTATGAGTTTGTAATTATTTTGTCAAATACTTTAAAATACATTGAAGTTAAAATTTCAGAAACTGGAGTCAAATAAATTTCACTTTTAGTTTGTTCTTAAAACGATTTCGCCTATATTCAATATCAATTTGCATGCAAGCATTTTTAAAATATCTGATAAATTTGAAGTCTAAATCTAGCCGAGAGTATTTGTAAAAATAGACAGACGAATGTACAATGCTTGCATTTAGAAAGCCTCCCTTTGGAATTTTACATTTGAATTTTTTTTTGCTATGTTTTGTCAAAGCAAAATGGAAGATTTTTGTAAACCTTTTCTTGGATTTTACAAAACATTTTAACAAAGCGTGTATATTTGTAGACTTTAGTTCAGAAGCTCTAAAAAAATTTAGACTGGTATGCATTAATAATTATTCAAAATGTAAGCCTAAAAAAAATTTTTTTGGCTTACTCTTTGCTCCCTTTTTTTTCTTCTTTTTTGTATATAAAATTTATAAAATCTTATATTTCTACATTTAAATTTCAACAGATTTTGAAATTATAAAAAATCAAAGTACAGTAAATTGGAAGCAGAGAAGCTCGAGTAAGAATAGATAAGCGTTTAGTTAGACATATGCATATAAAATATGTTTGGTTAAATTTTATATTATTATACATAATATAAATAATATAAATAATATAAATAATATAAATAGGAATAATAATAATATATGCTTTACTTTTTTTCTCATTTTTGCTACAAAAGATGCGCGTCGACGATTTTTCAGAAATTTGCGTGTCATTCGTATGCATAGATTTGAAGCTATGATACGAAATTTCGTGCTTGGTCTGCCCAAGCAACTAAATAATAATAGTAATAATAATAATAATAATAATAAATATGTAATAGAAAAATATACTTCTTTTTATATTTATATTTATATTTATATTCATTCATACAAACCAATACACTGGTGTAAGATTGCTACTACTCTTCTTCTTCTTATTTCTTTTGTTTTAGTTATCATCTTCTTTTTTTTTTTTTGGTTTTGTTTTGTTTTTTTTTTTTCCTAGTTTTTTACTTGCTTACACACACTCTTTAATCTGCAATGATAATTCTTCCTCAAAAATTCATGCATTTTGTATATTTTGTGCATTTTTGTGCAACGAATGCAACCAAAATTTAATTGCTTTAACGACGCCGCCTATTACCCCACCCTCACTATAATCATTTGTGTCTTATAAAACATTTTTTTACTTTCTATCTCATTCGTTCTCTATCTCTATCTCTTTCTCTCTCTTTCTTTTTTTCTGTATCGATCTATGTCTACGTCTAATTTTTGTATGTTTGTATTATTAGTTTATGCAGCGTTATGATGTATCTACATATTTTCCATTATAATTAAGAAAAAAAAACTTTAACTCAACGCAATGGCAAGCACCGAAAAAAAGCATGAAAGAAAGCAAAAAAAAAAAAAAAATTAAAGCAAACTAGAAAATTGTATAAAAAATTCATATTTTAATTGTCATGGTTGTTGTTATTGTTTTCTTCTTCTTCTTTTTCTTCTTCTTCTTCTGTTTCATTTTCTTCTTCTTTCTTTTGCTTTTCTTATTATTATTGTATTTTATTTGTAATTAAGGTAATTAAGTTCATTATTTGTATGCCCATCACTATTTACATTTCTGTTACCTTTTTTTTCTTTTTTTTTTTTTTTTTTGTTAAAGATAGACATTTATATATCTTTAAGTATTGTCTAAGCAATGTGTTTAAGCAATATATTATAAAATAAGACCTGATATCTTAACTGTAACTTCAAATCAATTCAAAAAAAAAAAAAACAAAAAAATATAAGAAAAATATATAAATTTATATTTCATTTAATTATGCCACCAAGAAAATTAAAATTCATATTACTTAACTTATAAATTTAATTTTAAAGGCACTTAAAGGCATTTAAAAGGCCACATATTCTGTTTGAGTTTGTAACAAAATATAATAAAGAAAGCAGCCGGCAGGACAACAACTAAGAATATTGTAATTAGTTATAGGTAAATGACCATTAAATGCTCTACATTGGGCTTCTATTGTCTTAATAAGCATAATAAACCTAATAAGTATATTAAGTATAATAAGCAAAATAAATTTAATAAACGTGATAAGAAAAATAAGCATATAAATATATTTATAGATCATCTAAAGAAAAATTTATATCAATTTATGGCAGATTTTCTATGTTGATCTAACAATATGAAATTTTCTAACTTTTATAAGGACAACTTTAATCAAAAGGCAATTTTTTTTTTAAAAAAAAAAATTTGCTCCTCAATCAAAAACTTTTGTAATACTTTATGCCATTTTCTAAAAGCCGTACAAGATAAAGCTATTTGTAGTTGCCAATATTTTTTAACTGTAACCATAACATTTCCATTAGTTCTAGTGAGTTTATGTCAATTCAAAAAGTCATTTTGCTAATAAAGCAAGCCATAAACAAAGACAAACTTAGGGTAACCTTAGTTCTTAAAGGAAATAAGAAAAAGACCAGACTCTTTAGCTTATGAGTAACTTTTGAAGGACATGTAAGAGTTCTAGCAAAAAGTTAACCTTAGAAAGGCAAGTAACTTGCCTTAATATTAAACAAAAATTCGCATTATGGTACAAAAATTTACCTAAATTTGTGTAGCGTCCCATTTTTTAAATTAAACGCAAACTTTTCGTTGATTCCCAAAAAAAAAAAAAAGGGAAAGAGCAATAACACTAAACCAAACAACTAAGCTAAGTTTTCGAAAGTTGTGCTGGCAAATTTTAAATAATTATAATTTAAAATTGATGATTGAGCTTAAAAAAATTTATTTTATTTATTAATGCATTTAGCATGACACAATTTTAAATTGATTTTATTCATTTAAATATTTAAGAATTTAATCATTCTAGAAATGATTAAACTTTACGTTTATCATTTTCATATATGCCAAACAGCCAAAAAACAGATATATTTAGTAAGAAGAGGAAAAAAAACATCAGACAATGATAATTTATCATCATTTTATTGTAAATTAATCAATCCTCACTAGCCAGAAACTAAATCAAGCAAATGTCTGATGGCGAAGTTTAATTCCCTTCACACATTACACGCTACTTGAAAGTTCAATTTTCCTTTTACATCAAAAATAATAATAACAACAACAACAACAACAAAAACAACAACATCATATATTAATCTCTCTAAGGAGAAATCAAAATTTAACATTAGACAGAAACATATATTATTATTATTATTATTATTATTGGTGTTGTTGTTGTTGTTATTATTACTGTACAAAACTTATGACACCAAACAAATAGACCAAAGAAGAAATTTGGCCTTTTATGAATGAAATGAAAATGTAATAACGATATGTATAAATAATAATGCAAAAAAAGGCGTTTCTATGTAAAAGTTAAAAGAAAATCGAGTAAAGAATCTTCATCGCAATCATCATCACATCACAACATACAACGCACTTCACACTTATTATGAAAAATTTCATATAACTAGATGAGTAAATGTAAAGTATATTTTTTGTTATATTGGGTCACATGAAAATGTAGTCTGTATTTAATTAAGTATAATGCATCTTCATAATTATTTAGATATATTCAAAAGATACATATACACATTTTCTAAAACAGTTTCGATTTTATGTCACATAATTTTTTCTAATATGCAGAGAGTAGAATATTTGCTTAATACATTTAGAATGGACTTTATACATAATTAGTTTTAATTGAGAACAACTAAGAGGTCTACTGTCGGCCGAGATGAACTCTTTAGCATCCTATATCATTTTGCCTTATGTATTTAAAAAATCGAAGTTAACAAAAATTGCATAAATTGGTATAGTGAAATTATTTGAAAAGTTCAAAAGAATGAACCGATTTATGCCAAATTTTGCTAATTATCTTTTTTATGTTACAATAAAAAGCAACGGCAATTTTTTGTTAAAACTGATTCACCTTTTGTCCATACAATGACATATTTCTGAAAAAGGCGTAAAGGGAAGCGATCGGAAAAAATGTCTGATCTGTAACAAATTTGCCATATTTATGTTAAAGTACAATTTAGCGCCAATTTACATTAAAATATATGTTTCCATAAAATGACATATTTTAAGATCTTTGTTATAGGGGGTGTTGTTGTAAAAATGATCTAATTTTAAATATCGTTAATAGGCTTCACCTCTAAACTGAAACACACTCATAATTTTTATTTCATTAAAATATCTCAAAAATTGCGACTCGTAGCTTGATAAGAAATTTTTATGATCAGATCTTAGACGGACAGATGTACATATAGGCTTAAATTGAATCAGAAATTATTTCTGTTACAAACATCTACACAAACTTATAATGCATTGTATCACAAGTGTGGTAGGATATAAATATATAAATGTATGTCACGTTGTTTGGTTTTACCACTCTTATCTAGCCATTAGTAGAAACACACTTTTGACTAAATTTTGTATGCTACATTTTGATAAGCATTATTCTTATATAATAATTGTCATAATCGAAATATTGTCGAATAAGTTTACAGAATGTAGAAATGAAAAAACACTAAATGTTTAATAAGAAAAAAGTTCAAATTTGCAAACTTCTTAAACAATCTCTCGTATTATCTGGACTGTAATGTGTAAAACTGTTTGTATTCATTTATCGAGGAACTAAATTAATCTAGAACATTGAAAAAAGGAATTTTTATCCAACTTCATTGTATCTACTAAAGTTTGGCCTTAAGATTTTCTTTTAAAGGGTACCTTTTCTTT
The DNA here is from genome assembly GCA_023089585.1 of Melophagus ovinus. Lineage (NCBI taxonomy): Eukaryota > Metazoa > Arthropoda > Insecta > Diptera > Hippoboscidae > Melophagus > Melophagus ovinus. The sequence goes on along the minus strand of JAKKIB010000181.1, from coordinate 1,897,740 downwards.
TTGTGGGTACTTTTAAAATAGAAAAATAATTGATATAAAAAAGAAATTATGTTAGAAGAAAAGGAAACCTGAATTATTCTCGATTTAGTCTAAATTATGCTACGGCCCTTTAATCGATGTAGACTGTTTTAAGTACAATCCAATGCAAGAACTTCCAAATGTTGCCATTAATTTTGAAATATGCTCATTATTACGATTCAAAGAATTTTATTAACAAAGTCTTATATAGATATTCATGTGGACGGACATACATACCTTAAAATACATAAAGGCTTTAACGCTAATAGAAACGAAGATGTTTGAAGTTGTTTCTATTCAAATCCAACTCAAATTTAAGCATAATTAGTTAAAGTAGTGATTTATAATGGATTTTATGTTTTGTAAAAATCCACTTTTATAATTTAAAAAACAAAATAAAAGAAATACAAAAAGTAACAATTTCTTCCAACTAAATAAAAGAAAAGTCATATTATTTAAAGTATTTAGTACAAGCAAGTTTATTATGTTTTGTGTGTGATTTACAATAATTTTCATCCCCCAACTTAAAAAGCCTTTGGTCATTTTTTTCCTTTCCTAATTTTTGTTGACTATTTTCTTTCTTTTACATTTTTTGATAGCTTTTTTTATAACAACTAAACGCTATATGCTATACATATATATAAATAAAATCAAATGTATCAAATTCTTGTAAAGTGTACATTTTTTGTATCATTAGACAATGAAGAGTGTGCCTCTTGTAAAGAAACTATGAGGGCAATTTTTCTTTTAAGGGTGATTTAATCTTTAGTTTTTAGAAAAGATTTACAACAAGTAAGCTTTTGTTATAAAAAAAAAGTAAGCATAAAAAACATGACTTTCTTTAATAAAATCTGAGTATAGAAAATATTTATATGGGTTATTATATGCCGAGACTTTATTTATATACAATCATAATTATAATAAGCAGATAGCTTTAAACGCTTTGTATATAGAAAAACTAGTTTTTATTAGCTACTACAAATGTAATTTTTATGCTTACATTCTTTGTAACACTTTTATAAAAATGCTTTAGTTAAGCGAAATGGAGTTTAAGGGATCTTAGAGAGAGAATACAGATTCTTAATTAATCTTAAAATATATAACGAAATAATCAATTATATCACTTATATCGAATTTTATCATTGTCCTGATTCATTTGCAAGACTTAAGATTTTTATGCAAATGTTAAATAAGTCAACTAAGAACTTCTCCATCTTTTAGGGCAACTTTTTTCCTACTGATTTTTTTAAAATCCTTTTTTATGCCATTCATGGGACCTAAACAAAATAAAACATTTAGATTTTGAAAAGTCATGGTCAGGGTTGGGATAATAGTAAATAATAAGACTATTAAATTAAATATTTCATTGGTAAAGAAAACTACATTTAAGAATTGTTGACAGAACGTATTCAAACGTTAGCAATCACGTACGTTGGGCTTTCTCAGAAGATACAAATAATTGTATCATTTTTATGGCATTTATAAAACAAGTACATAGATTAATAATACTAATACTAATACAAGGTGCTATTTTAATGTTAAAGTCTCGTAATTAAGTTCAATTATGCAGGATTCCAATGTCTGTCAGAAGGATGAAAAAAATCAGTGATGAAGATTTTGTGCTGATTTAAGCTGATTATTAAATATTCCATATACATTTTAAAAAGAGTAGAAGAAAAATGTAAAAATAAGGACAAAAGTTGGATAAATTTGTCCAAAAAATGTACATGGACTTGATCTGCACACAAATTTAATTAACAATTTGCAATAGCAATATCAAGAGATGAATTTATCTCAATAAATTAACTGCTTTAATTCTAAATTTTACATAAATCTAAAGAGTCTCCTTAAACTCTAAGTATTAGACGTCAGATTAATCAACTATTAATTTTTCTACATAAAAACTTGAACTTTTATCGTTTATAGGAAAATATATATAAAAAGCCTTTGATATCCAGGATAAAGTGTTCCTTTTAGAAAAGATTTTATAAAAAGCTTCTCTATTCTAAATATTTCTTTTATTATTAATTATAATTAATAATTAACTATAATTAATAATTAATTATAATTAATAATTTTCGGTGGTCTTGCCCTTTAGAATTGCATTTATAAATTATGTCTTGGATTATTTAAGATTTATTTATTTATATTTCATTCGTTAGTGCAGACACAAACCTTTATGTACTATTCATTACAATCACAGGGTGCATAAAGATCAATTTTTTATTTAGAATCAAAATATTAACAATATTAAATGATTTAATTAATTATACCCTACACGAGTTATTATGAGTATGTGCATATGTTTGTAACACCCAGAAGGTGTTGAGATGGATCTACCTTTTTTTGTACCGATTAATCCCGAATCACTTCTTGATTTAATTTAAGTCTGCCTGTTGTCTGTCCTAGAAATTTTATTATAAAAAGTAAATGGCGCAATTATAGACCGATTTGAATAAAACTTGGTTTGTACATGTGATTTGGCTCAAAAACGCTCAAAATTAATTATGGTTAGGATCAGAGTATTATTTTGATTAGGCCCCTTAAAATATATCATATTTTACAAGGGGCTTTTATATGGAGAAATTGACAATTCTGGATATTTCCTTATAAAAAATATAATGTAGGGTATTTAATGGTCGGCTTCGGCTAATTATAACGTATTTACTTGTTTCTAATATAGATAACATTTTACATATTTATAATACAAAATCTTAATACTAAAAATCTAACTAACACAATAATTCACAAGAAATAATATATTATGGAAAAGTTTTAAGAAACTGCTGTTGTAGAATTCGCCATATTACGAATTTTTAATGGTGCACTTTCATCATTCTCTATATTATCAATATTTTTAAATTCGTTTGGATTATTCCATGATTGTAATTCACCAGAACCAAAATACACATAGACTAAAGCGCCCGAAATGTAAGTTCCTGCTAAAATCCAGAAAACAATTTGCCATTGATGATAAGATTTATCCTCATAAGTTAAAGCTCCAACCATCCATGTAGATAAGAAGCCACCAAATGATGATAATGTATTGGCCAAGCCAAATATTGTGCCACTAAAATTCGGTGCTATATCTAAACCATTACCTAAATAACCAGCAGTGACAGCACCATGAGTAAATAAGGCCAAAGTAAATATTGTTACTGACCAAGCAGCTACATGACCAACAAATACTTGAGCTATCATCAAAAATCCGGGACTTAATAAAGCTAAAATAACATCATTTTTTTTTTAATGATTTATGATTTTTGCTCGTCCGTTTTTACTATTTTAAATGACTCTTTTTTTTTTTTCTTACCAAATGAAGTAAAAACTTTACGTGTTGTAGTTGTAGATAGAATTCCTCGTCTACGTAAATAATCAGCTAAGCAAGAAGAGCTCAAAGCCATTATATATTTACCCAAATAAGGCAAAGAAGAAAATAAACCATTCTGTTATATATAAAGAATAGATTTCATATATTCCTTCTAAAAAAAGCAAGAATGTCTCTCTATTTAAAATGAGATGAGATAATGTACCTTTTTTATATCGAATAATAATATCTGGTGCATAAATGTAGGTAATTGATTGATGACGGTAAAGAAACCAAATACTGATAAACCGTGAGTTATAATAATTGCCCAAACAGGCGCTGAGCGTAGCATATCTTTCCATGGTACATGACGTGGTCGTTTCTTTGATGTTGATGCACCAATTGCCTCTTCAATCTCACAACGTTCCTTCTCAGTAATATGTGGATGAGTTGCCGGGGTTTCATAGACCAATGTAAACCAACAAAATGACCATAATAAACCGATGCCACCTGTTACATAGAAAACACTAGACCAACCAGCCACCGATATTAAGTAACCACAAATTGGCATAGTTACGGCAGCACCAAGCGAAGATGCCATCATGTTAGACATAAATTTGGATCTTTCCATGGGAGGTATCCAAACAGCAGCTACAGGATGTATTGCTGGCCAAGAAGCGCCCAACATAAAACCTAATACAACACGTAAAATAATTAGCATTACATAACTTAAATGAGCTGCCAATGGAGTTGCCAAAGTGAGTACACTAGCCCATAACATGGAGTGCCCAAAAACACGACGACCGCCTATTATTTCAGCTAAACGGCCACCTGGTAATTCAGTTAATATATAACCCCAAAAGAAACTACCTAAAACAAAATTCTGTTGATACGAATCCCATGAGAAGCGTTCATTATTTGTTAGAAAATTGAAAGTTTCCCCCTCATTTGTTATGCTGGTGTTATCTGTTGGTTCTACCATTGCCACAATAGCTATTGTAAGATTTACACGTAAAGCGTAATTCAGCATAAACCCGAACATTGTGAGAATATTTAATATTTGGCGACATGATAAAAAATCTACAAATTAAAAAGTAAAAAAAAAAAATCAAAAAATAAATAAATTAATAAATGAAAAGATCAATAAAAATTGTTCTCTAGAAATTAGAATACCATTAATTAAAACGTTCATAGAACTTAAAATTCCCATATTTCTTATTTTTTTTAATTTTTCAATTGATTGAATGGAAAATTAATAAATTTTAAATTTTTTGTGGAGTAAAAAATGAAAACAAAAATATTATTTAATCTTAGTGGGTCTGAGATTGATGCATTAATAAGTGTATTCATATGACGCTCATAGATGTCTATGTAGTAAACAATTTATTGAATTTTACAGAAAACACTGAATTTCAATAAACATTTATTATCTTTCAATCATCTTCGGTTATTGACTTTTTATAATCGTCTATGCAAAGTAATATTCCGCCTTCGCGTTTATTCAATTTTAATACCCTACACACTATTTATGATTGTTGCAATTCGTTTGAATTGTAGTATTAAAACTTGAGAATTCTAACAAACAATTTACCTTCTGCTTCTCGATATTTCAAATAAATAAACGCTTGATCTTCTTTTTGGGTACTACAAAAAAGACCACTCTTCTGGCGATCAATAGATTTCAGCTTAAAATAAACATCATAAGCGATATTTTCTTTCTATGGCTTTCTTTCTTTAGGCAAAAAAAAAAGCCACAATAATCCAAATATGGCAAGTTTGTGGACGAACCATCTGAACATTTGACACGCACTTTTGGAAATTTTATGTCGAGTTTAGCAGAAATTTATACACTGAACTGCTAACTCAATCTAATTAAACTTCTCACTTATACAAATTAAATTTAAGCAAATTATGTTTTTACATAAAATGGACGGACGGACTTCAAATAGAATATATAGATTTACAAATGTGAAAATTCAATTTAAAATAAAATCTTACACTAATAAATAAGATAGACTTTCTATTCCTCTCAAAACTTATTTAAAACAATTTAATACCAATGTGTCAATGGAATTTATGATGCCAATTTAAAAAAAAAACGAAACGAGTAAATATACAAAAAAAAATCTTTGCTAATTTATTTCGCTTGTTAAATAGAATTCGTTTCCTATTGTTTCAAAACGGAAATTACCTTGATATTTTTAATAAAGCAAACTCAGATACTGCTTAATGTATATAAAAATATGTAATTTTTTCTGGAATCTTTATGCAATGCGCAATAAAAACATGTAAAAATTTAATAAACATACACAACTTTCATTTGAAATTTGTAAAATAGTTTTTTGCATCACTCACAATGTTCGAAAGAAATTTAGCAAGTTTGATGGGCAGAACTTTTTTTTAAAAATATTATTTTAATTATAATTAAAATATAACAAAAAAAAATTTCTTAGACTGGCAACAAAACTTGAGCATCCACCACTTCAACTCACTATTCAATAATTTGTAGTACAGACAGATAGGTAAGTGCGGCCAATTTGCATGATATGTAAAACTATGGTATCAATATTTGTACAAAATTTCAGTTTTCTATCTATTTCAGTTTTCAAGCGAAAATCTAGCAATTTCTGCTTAGTTTATGTTGACTTTTTCAATTCTAACCAGCATACAGGAACTTTAAATGTTACTGTCATCTTTTTTTGCCATTAGGACTTGGGTATAGATGGGTAGACGGGCATGTGGACAAAACGGCAAATAAAAATGTAAAAATATTAAAAACGTATTTTAAAAATGGATCTATCTCATAATCTTTTGGAAATTATATTATATTCGATCAAACTTATTATAAAAGCTTTTTTTCAAAATGGCTTCTGTGGAGGATGGTTAAAAATAGATGCCTCTGTTCCAAGCTTACCCATAAATCATAAAGTTTTTAACTAATTTATATGAAACAGTAATGTATATATTTGAATATCAAAACTTTTTAATATGATTTTATCAATGTGATTCCTCACAATTCAAATGTAATTTTTCTAAGGACCATTATTAAAATTAAATATTATAAATTGTCATTCTGTTTTTTAAATAAACAAGCAAAAGTGCAATCGAAAATTAATAAATTATAAATGATTAGAATTGACTTTAATCATGCTGGAAAGGCATTGTTGAAAAATGAATTGATTGTTATAATAAAAGAAAAATTTATCTCAAGGACTTCTGCCCACAAAATTTAGTTAACTAATTTGCATTGGCATTTGGTGGATTGATATAAATCACTATTATGTTTTAATCTTAATATAATTTAAGGCAATTTTCATAATATTATATAGAAATTGAAAGCAATTTATTTACAACAGATATATATTAACGTAACATATGCATGTAAATCAAGTTATATACGTCAGAGTATTCTAAGGAATAATAAGAGAGTAAGAGAGTTTGCTTTTTATTGTTTTTATTGTTAGTGTTGTTTTGTTATTATTGTTATTTTGTATTGGTAACGACATTGACCTCATCAGGTTAAATAATTCAATAAAACAAAAAGGCAAACAAATGAATATATAAAATGAGTATTTTAGAATGGAGATAGATAATTTTCTAGACAAATAGAACAAAGTCTAAATTAAATTTAGAAATGCATATACATACACAAACTAATAGCATATTTTTCTAATGAACGCATAATTAATGCCGGCATATTAATTTAATGCCGCGCCATTTTTTTTTTTTTTTTTTTTGATATATAAAAATTTTACATTATAATTTAATAAAGTCGCTTATAAAAAAACTTACTAATTGGCCACTAATTGAATGATTCTTCAATGAATATGATTATTTATTTTTTTATTATATATGAATAGACTACAATTTTTATGTAATTGACACTTTCATATATACATACAATAATTTGCAATTTAATTAAGTGTGTTTGTCTTCTTTTTTTTTTCTTGTTTTTTTTTTCTTTTTTTAATTTGACTTAGCATAAAGCAGAGGATAAATTTTGTTGCGCCAACTTCTTTTCACATTTTGATTCTGAAATAATTTAAAAATTCAGTACAACTGAAAGCGACCATTAATGATGCAAATTTGCAACATTCAGAATGCCAAGAACGTCAAAAAATGTTGAGAAAATATGAAAAACATTTTGTTATATAAAAATTTGAAAAATTCGAAAAATTGAAAAATTTTAAAAATTTTTGTTATATAAAAGAAAATTTTACATGCGCAACATTCTTTAGAACTTTAGTCATTTACTTCTTTTAACAAATTATTATTAAGCAACGATTATTTTGAAAAAGAAAAAGTTTGTGTAAAATTCTTAAAAATTTTTTTATATATAAAAAATTTTCAATCAAAATTATTAACAATTTCATTCACCTTTGGGACCAATGGAATTGTAGCAAATGTAATTCAAAAGGCCTTAGCACATTGATGGACAGACATTAAACAAGAAATTAAGCATAAGAATGAACATCCAGATTTAATTAGTTTCGAATTGCGATTTCTCAATTGTTAGGTGTGTAAAAATAGGTGAGTCTACCACTAATCGTTAGTCGAACTTAACTGCCTATAAAACTTTGCCTAATATAATTACAAATTCAAGAAAAAACAAATTAAATGAAAATGCAAAAAGTTAATTTTTAGAAAATTTGAAAGATTTTTGATATGTGAAAACAACCTCAAATCGATCCAATTTAAAAAAAACTTTGTAGACACTTTTATAATAATAATAAATTTCTTTCAAAATAGGGCGTTGTTTGGAGAGTTAAATCGCTTAAAACTTAAGCGCCTATACAAAATCGATAATATTCTTCTTCCTCTTCTTCTTTCTATTTAACATCCCAAATACAACAAAGACTTCGTGTCAAATTAATAAAATTTAAAGTAAAGCATATTTCTCATTCTTAATAAAATTGGTGATTACTATGTCGTTGCGTTTCCCCTTCATTTTTTTTTTCTACGCTATTTAACCCGCATTTAACTTTGCTTTATCTTTTTTGCTTTATTCCACTTTACTTTTGTCTAATTGTTTGATTTCACTTTAAAGTTATCGAATTCCAATGAAAATATATGAATAATAAATATCAAATATAAGTAAATGACTAGACCAACGATGACCTTTTAATCTCTAACAGAATTAAGTAAATTTTGTATTTATTTTAATTAATTAAAAAGACATGTAAAGAAAAATTTCCCAGATTTTTGTATAAGACAAAAATATGAATCAATTTAATATACCTCGCTGTAAAGAGCAAAATACTAATTGTAGAGTAAATGTTTACGTAAACACAAAATAGTTGCCTGCATATGTCTAAATGTCAGTGTATTAACCTCAAATAAAGACGAGCCCCCTCAAATTGTATTTGTGTATGAATAGTTTTGTTTTGCTATAAGCCCCGCTGAACCCGACTACACCCGATTTATATATTTATATTTATATCACTATGTTATTGTGTTAAATGATCACGCTACGATTTACACACACACACAACACATCTGAACTTATATATATATATATATATATATATATATATATATATTTTACACTCTACACGTAAATGGGAGAGAATTATTAAGAAAAGATATAACACAAAAACAAAAGAATAATGTCTTGTAAATTGATTAGAGTACACGAACCACTTAAACAGCAAAACGGCAAACAGCTAAAGCGACATATAAATGTATAATTGACGCCAAACTAAAAGACGATATTAAAATTTACAAATAATAAAAAAAGGCTTACAGTGTAAAATTACAATTTAAATTACTTCAAAATATAATCTCTTAGCACGATACTTTGCTCCATATAATTACTGTAAAATATAACAAACCAACCAAAGCTAAATTACAATTTTTTTTTTTTGCTTACTTTGCTTATTTGTAAAATTTGTTGTATATTAATTTCTTAATTAGCAACAATGTACTTACGTTTCCTTTCAGTATGACCAGACTTATCTAGATTTGACATTTCTAAACACTCTTTGAAAGAAAGATTACTATAAAGACCTACAAAAGAAAAATTAGTAAATAAAAATTAATTAAAACACAAACAAATTCATACAAAATAGTTTGAATTGGTAGATTTTAATAAGTACAACAACAACAACAAGAACAACAATAATTTTAATAAAGAAAAGCCAATTCTAAAAATTCTATAAAATTAATAATATTATATCATTTAAGGAAAATTTACCGGGGAAAAAAGTTCAGGTAAAGAAGTAAAAGTAGCAAAAAAGTCGTTAACGGTATTAAATAATTTCTTTTATTTTGAGATTTAATTAACTAGCATCAACAGAAAATATCATTACACAAAAGACGATCAGCCATAAGCAAACAGTTATAAAAAGTGTTCAAAACTCCCAGAAAAAAACAAAGCAAAAGCAAATGTCAATGAATTATGTTGATAAATATTGAAGTAACATAATTAAAAGAACTTAAACTTTTTCTTATAATTTTGTTTTTAGTTTTGCGTTTCTTTTCTAGCTTTTTTTTTTTTTTGGTTTGTTTTTAAAAGAAAGAATTAGACATCACATTAGAATATGTTCACCAAGCATTTTCAATGGAAACATATGTTTCAAGGTTGATTATTCTTTTTCAAATATACAACGTTTTGTTATTAACATTTAAATAATTTCATACACATGCTTCCTCCCTTTTTCTCTCTTTTTTTTTTCTCTGTATAATAGATTTGTCTCTTTAATTTTAATAAAATTTTCTATATAAATATGTAACTGAGAATAATTTTGTCCATTTTATTTTATTATATTTCAATAAGCTTCTAAATAAGCGTATTTTATGAAACATTTATATTTATAATGATCGAAACTAACACAACAAGAGAATCCATGAAACTGAAATATTTCCCTGAATGTAATGGCTTTTTCTTTTTTTTTTTTGGTTTTTTGTAATAGCTTCTCTCTAACAAGCGAGCCCTCTTGCTTATCCCACATATGCTAAACTCTCTCACAATCTCTTTCTCTCTAAGTATCCTCTCCTCTTCTCTATATGTTTTTGTGAACGCTTTTGCATGCTCAAATATATAGTCACAAATAGCAATACATATCTTTAAAAATTCTTCTACGAAACAAAAACGTAAGTCGAGTTTTATGTTCTAAAAAAAAGAAAAAAGATATATATATATATACATATATATATATGTACTTGTAATCTCTAAAACCTTATTAATAAATTATTATATTCATTTATTTATTTCTGCCTCCTCGCAAGCTCATGCATATATTTTTACTATTAAGCCTTTTGTTCTAAGCATTTTTACGGGCTTTTACTCTTTCATTCAAAATAAATAAAAAATTAGCAATAATTAAAACATGATTAATGATTATTGTGTAAATTATTAAAAAGCGCTAAAATTCATTCATTCATTCATTCGCTCGTTTCTTTATTCATTCATTTCAATTCATTTTAGTTGTACAATTGTTATTGAATTGCCACACAATTTCTATTGTTATTATTAGTGCAATTTTATATTAAAAGCGTAATAATTATTATGTAAATGTAATGTAAAAATGTAATTTGTTGTATTGAATATGAACATGATTAATTTTTCGTCGTATAATATTGAAATGCTGTATGAATATGACTCAGATTTGATATTTTTGATATCGCTTTTTCTTATTTTTATTTTTGGTTGTTTCTTTGGCCTCTTGGGGGTCTAATACCTCTCTTTTTCTGCCTAAACAGAGAGTTCTTAAAGGAAACAAGACAAAACGAGCAAAGAAGAAATGGAAAAAGGGTAATAAATATAAAGACGATCTCTAAAATTTATAAAACATTTCAAAAAAATCGTCAATTTTTTTTTTTTTTATTAAGGCTTTTTGTTTCACATGGAATAATCTTTTTTGTTTAGGCCATACAAAAAATAACTTGATTTTATACATGATTTTTGAAAGTAATGCAAAATATAATATTGTTTGTTAGTTTTTTTATATTTTTTTTAAAGCATATGTACAAAGGACATGCTTAACATTGAGCCAAAAGCTAAACCACAACTTAGAAAAGCAATCATTAATGATGAGGCTATTTCTCGTTCCTCATGCTTTACATATCTTGGCACCATTGTAAATAGCATATTAGCCAGATAACCATTACTTAAGGCGAATGTTATTATCATTAGGATAAATATGATATCCGAATGTATTATTATGGGTAAAAATTGATGGACATTACTATTACAACATAAAAATAAAGGAACGTAAATTACGCGCAATAGTACAGTCAATAAAATCGTTTCGCAATTATCTGTATACTATATATAATATACATAAAATATTATTTAACAAAAAATTTTATTGCAAGACTCAAATATCATATAATTGGAATGTAAATGTAGCGATTACTTACTTGTTCAAATATGCCCGCTAATACCCGGCCAAAATAATCACCACAATTAAATATTAAATAATTTATAACAGGCATATAATATATATCATTCCAAGCATATCCTAAGCCATAATATTCCGATTGCATTAGAACAGTTACAGCAGGATATACAGATAAAGTTGTGGTGAATAATAGAAATATTGTTACGGCTGGTGTATAAATTTTTGCTAAAACATTTAAAATATTCACTTTCGTTTGTATCGCTTGTATCGTATTGCTAGAAATAATTGCTCTATTAGTATTTTTAATATAATAGCGAAAGAATGATAACCTTTCCATTTGGGCATAGCAAATTATATTTATTATTATTAAAATACTACCGAATATAAAATAGACAAAAGCTGTTATATTCGGATCCGTTTCACATGTTAATATCACTAAAAATATGAGGGCAGTTAAGATGCCTGCTAAAGCTTGACCACTAACAATAGCTGTCATATATACGGAGGGTAATAAGCCAGCCATACCAAATACAGCACCCGATAAAATGGCGGAAACAACATTTAATATGATAACTGTAATGAGGGTTATCACGAAAAATTGCTCCTGCCATTTATCCGTATCAATTTCAACGAATGTTGTAGTTAAAGCAAACATTATTAATATAAGAACTAATGACCCAAGAACTTTTATACGCAAAGCCACTTGTTGTCCATAAATGGCATGCACTATTAGAAATATAGTGCCCGCAATTGAAGCTGTTAAAGTTAGATCCGAAGCAAAACTTTTTTGCAATGGTGTTAATATAGTTATTTCTTCATTACTGCCATTCACAGTTGTATTGCGAAATTTATACATCCAATAATCTTCAGCTGTTATAAAGAAATTCCAAGGTATCATTGTGCTCATGCCCAACATATAAAATATCGTATAAACCATATTCCCCACATCAGTGGGCGGTGGCTCAAGTTCTTGTTCAGAATCTTTTGTTAAAATCTCGTCATTATCATCATATTCATCCATGAAATTTTGTGGCTCTCTTGGCAGTACAGCTGGCACAAATTGTATATCATCATTATTTTGAAAAATGAATGGTTCCGTTTCATATTCTGAATTAGTCATATGTTCATTGCCATCATCATTCGCATTGTCCTCATTAACAAGGCAATTATATTGAAACATTCTTTTCAACTCTTTTATGTATTTGTTTCCTTTTGTTATTTTACTTTGTTTTTTTTTCTGTTCTCCCCTTTGCTTTATTTTTTGTTATTATTGCTCTAATCAACTTTTCAAATTCTTTGTTTAATTATGAAGCTGCACAATGCATCTGTTGCTGCTTAATAGTTGAATCCTAAGCAGTTGCATCGATCATAAAAAACTGTTTGAAATTAAGCAGAATGCGTATCCAAATAATGTGAATGACTTTTATGCCCAGCATAACGAGCATTCGAAGTTATTATTATTTATATGTTTAAACCACTTTATATTGTTATATTATCTTTTCCATCATAAAATGAGTAATTTTAAATGAAGAAAAATCTTGATATAGATGTAAAGTCAAATAATTAATGTAAATCTCTTCCATAACAACGTCCATTACTGAGCAACAGCAGCCAATTTTTAACTTAGAGAGTATAAATTAGTTATTTCAGCAAGCTCACAATATAAAGAGACACAATTCGTTACTTTGCCCTAAAGCAAAATAACCAGGTTTCCAAATACAAGGTATGAATCAAACCGAAGCACTGCTAGTGCAATAGCAATACTACAAACAAGTTCGCTTACAACTTATCCATAATATCATTTAGAATTATGCAGCTAGAGGGCCAAGGAAAACAAGTTACATACAAATTTTATAAGATTCGGTTTACTTTGTGAAAAAATTATAGATTCTCATTTGAACAGTGCTAAAATAGCAAAAAATCTTACACAGCAAATGCCGAGCATTTCGTATAAAATAAATAGAAAGATAAGAATTTCATAAAATGCAAGAAAAATTAATTGTGCCAGCTTATAAATACGATGAAGCCTACGACGTTAATAAAATTAAGATAGTTTGTCTTATCGACACTTACTTAATTGCTGCTTCTCTAGGAAATTGTAAAGATTCTTCCGTTGTTATAAAATGTACATATTTTATAAGAGAAGCAGTTAAAACTGCCGTATCGATATTTATTTTGTCTAATTAGCAAAGAAGTTGTAAGCAAGTAGTTCTTTAGATTAAAACAAAGTTTGTGTCTGATATTATCGACATTATTACATAATTTAAGTATAATTATAAGTATAATTTCTAACTTATCCATTTTGATTTTGTGGAGAAATAGTCTTTATGGATGATATAGAGGTCTCAAATAAAATATCGAGGTCTGCCTTATCGATTTTGAGTAAAGCTGATTATAAATCGTCCCAGTTTGTGCAGTTGACAGAAAGTACGCAAAATTTTTAATGAAAATGTATAATTCTACCTTATCGATTTGTTGTTTTTAATATACAATAATTTAGTTGCCAGTTTTATCGATACTGATTTTGGCTGTTTGAGTAAGACACTGAAAGCAAAATTTTTCGCTCTAGTTTAATAAATATAAACTTAAGTAACTTTACCATAAATTTCAATTTAATGGATATACTGATTAGTTATGCATATGAATTTCCTTAGTTTGAAATAGAGTTAGGCTGCCAAAGTTGAAATTGCCTTTAATATATAAAATGCTTAAATTGTATAAATTTCAATACAAAAATCTTAAACGTTTCTTTATTTATAAAACGCTTTTCGTAATGTGACTCACAAAATAATTATGAGCTTTTGTCAGTTGACTCAAAGCTTTATATTAACTTGGGAATATCTCCATAATATAAAAAGCATTTTTTGAATTTGTAACATAAAGTTTAACATAATCTTTATTCAGCTTAAATGAACATTTTAGGCAATTGGAAAACTGTGAAATTCATTCCAGCGATGTTGGAAGTCTAAAGTGTATTGTAACTTAAAATTGTAGTAAAGTATTATAGAAAAGATTGGATTGTAATTTTTGTGAAACTTCCAATGCATAATGTTCGTTAGACTTTCTTAAATGTCTCCATTGGATATTATTTTATATTTATGTTGGATATAATTACTTGAAAAGCTACCACCTTGAAAGTTACAAATAAAAGCTTTTTACAAAAATAAGATTTCAAAATCCACAATTCTACAATTCTTATATAAACTTTATAGTTTTTAATGGAAATGCTTATTTAAATACTTACCAATATTATTAATATTGGTAAGTTTGTTAAAATTATGATTGGACTTTTAATAAATTTAAGCACTCGCAAATTTTTACTTAATAGTTTTCTTATTAATCCAAAAACGAAAAACGAATTTGATTTCTGTCAAAAGCACTTGCTTGAATAATAATTTTTCCTGTACTGCCTTTTTATGAGCATAAATTAGAAATTCGATAATACCGATAATATAAGCAATTAAAACGCCAACGCCTAAAGTATAAAATATGCCACGTACTTCGGAAAATGTCATATCGGGTGCTTCGGAAGCTTCAATTTGATTATCACTATCGCAAACATTTTTATGATTCTTCCACCATTTATTTTTCAATTGAAATAATTCACCTCTTTCGCTGAGTTTTAAAATGGCCACACTTAAATTAGTACGATATTCGGCCCCAAAAGGCACCGCAATGGCATAATGCTTTTCACCAAATTTCTCTCCCAGCATTTTCAATTTGCAATTTCTTTCTGTATTATATTCTATGCTTGTTGTCTCCATTAGAAACATATAAGAACCATTATTTTTTAAAACTCTTTCAACACCTTCTTTATTGTCTTTGGTATATGCTGATGGATCATCATTTTGCATCATATTATATGCCAAACGATAAACAGTTTCATTTGTTTCTGAAAAGAATGTATATGTACTACCGCCTTCCATAGTGCCAAATTTAATTTTCGATTGTTCAGCTAAATCTTTAATGCCCGTAATGGAACCTTCCATTTTAATATTGGTCAAAAATGCTGCTAAATTTGCTGTATAAGAATTCGATATAATTACTGCAAAAATCCACCACATTGCGCTAAATGTGCGCATTGGTGCACTACGTGGCAAAATATCGCTGCCAGCGGTCATTATGGAACCGATTGTTAACCAAAAGCTATTACTTATATTCCATTTGTTTTCTAAAATATCTGGATCTCTGCTACATGGATGAGGATTCTCCCATTCACTGTTTGAGATGCTGCAGACAAAAATATTCTCTTAATGATATCAAAAATTGGAATGTACAAATATTCCATTAAATTCAATTAATGATTTTTACTTTTAAATGAAAATTCTTACCGTGCCATTACAATGAAAAGTAAGGCTATAAAAAATATTGAGATCATAACATAAATCCAAACATCTACTGTAAAAGGATCCAAGAAAGCATTCCAAGCTTTCAATTCATGCGGTTTTTGATAGGCCAAAATACTTATGCCCAATTGCATGAAAGGTACAGTAAAATCTACAACACTTTTGCGAGCTTGTGTTATGGTTAAATCACAAATTCCCATATGGGCATCCTAAAATGTTTAGTTTTGGATTATAAAACTGGCAAGTTCTTATAATTAAATCTCTAAAAGCAAAAGACCATTAGAAAAATTTACATTATTAATTAATTCTCCAATTATGCCATCCCATTGTTTGGTTTCTTTATTGTATTTCCCATAAGCATTATCTTTGACAGGCACAAAATTATACTTGAAACCTACTTCTTTAGAAATAGCTTCAATTAAATCTACTGCATATCCCATATAACGTTCATTGCCTGTTAAATTTTTGACTATAGCATCTGGATTTTCCATGAAATATGGTTCACCAATCCGTGTCGCCACTGTATAAATTTTTGTTTTTTTCATTACATTCACATGCATTTCATGCGGTATGATTTGACCTCTTGTATTCCATGTTGCTATTGAATAATTATTTAAAACATCATAAATTTCTAGATTGAAATCATTACGTTGACCTTGATCATTAAATCGTACAGGGCCAGTATGAAACGCGTAACGTTCACTATTTGCTAATTCTTTCATAATGTTGTACAATTCCAAACCCATGTTGGAATATCTCTGTGATTGCTTGTAAACATCATCAAGACATTTGGCGGAATACTTAGGGATGTTATCCCTTATTTCACTTACATTATTCAAAGCCATTACAAATAATGAAACGGCATCATACAGAAGGTAACTTTTCAAGGAGGACATTAATGAAGTTTTGAAATTTTGATAAGAATATGCATTTGTAGCATCATTTATGGATAAGCGTACTGCCGTTATGTTTACAGCAAAACTCATATTATTTTGAAATTCTTCAAAGTCAATCTTAAAAGTATCCAAATTTGTTAAAAATATTTGCTGTTTATAAGATAAGAAAGTTTAACTTTCAAAATTTTTACTAGGGCCATGAGATTTTCTAACTCTTTTTGATTATGCCAGCCTATAATTTAAATATGAAAAGTAAGACTTACATTAAGTAATCCTGTTATGTCAAATGGTATCGCAGCTTTTAATATATCTTTAACTTTATGAGGAGAACAATCTAATATAATTCGTCGTTCACCTTGTATATCCTTCCATAATATGCGATAATCATCTTCACTTTTAAATTTACGTACCCGTATCAAATCATTGTGTAAATTATACAATTCTAATAAATCTTGTAATTTTGTTATACTCTTCACATTTTCAGTTTGATAAGCAATTGTGAACTTTTTCCAACCGAAATTACTTATTATATCGGCATAAGCTCTTGATAAACTCAATTCTGAGGGATACATGTTAAGAGTCATTTGAAAATCATTTATTGGGACATCATCTTCATCCTCATTAAATTTATCGAATAGTAAATGCGGTATACCAATGCTATTGCACACCGCATTTACTACATCTACATAAATCAAAACAAATTAATTCAAATCAAGTCAAATCAAGTCAAATCAAAAATAATAGTTTACCCTCAATTTCTCTTAATTGCATTAAATATTATAAATTTTACTTACTGCTACCAGACTTCGTAGTTGGTCCAAATATAACATAAACACCGTTTTCAATTAAGTCGCAAGCTGCTTAAAAAAATTTGTGTAAAAATTTTAATTTAAAAAAGTAAGAAAATTTATATGTAGTTGTAGTCAGTTTTTGGAAAACCCACCATTCAAACATTATGATACTTAAACTACTTCAGTTTTTATATAATACATTTTTCTACAAATATATTAGACCAATTTTTTCACGAGTAATAAGAAAAAAATTATCAAATTTTGCTTTAAAAAACAGCGGTGCTCTCCATTTATGATACACCAAGGCCATGTTCTTTGACCAATCTTGCTCTTTTTTAAAACTAAATTGCAAGTAAGAATTTCCAATGTTTTTGCCAAATTTTAGCTAACTGGAGAATGTTAACAACATATAGATAGATGGACAGACTGACAGACATGTCTAGATGGAATCATGATTTAACGTTAATAAACTTTGTAGGGCTTTCTCCATTCTCTGGATGATGGGTATAAAAATGTCACTTTTTTTAGGTGCATTCTAAACTTTTTCTTTATAAACTCAAAATTTATGAGAAACTTCATTATTTAGACCGAAGTCCAAAAAATATAATTTAAATTTTATGACTATTGAATTTTCTCATGAAATTTTTTCCTTGTAATGACTTTTTTTTTTAAATTATGCCAAGAGTGATTGTAAAAACTAATTGCAATAATTTTAACTGATGATAATGACGATTCCAATAAAAAATTACACTAATTATTATAAATAACATATATAAATATTACAAACCCTCATTTTTCAATTCGATGGAATCGGCGAATGGTGATAAACGTTTTATAATTGGTAATAATTTATACTTTGATTTATATTCATTATTAAAGTGCAAGATGATTTGTTTAAAAGAATTCTCTAAATCCAATTCCTCATTAAAAAAGATGCTTCCTAAAAATTATTATTGTATGAAAATATTTTGAAAGAAATACATTTTTATTTACAATGAAATACTTACCAATATTTATATGTTGCAATTGTAAAGTGCATATAATAAAATAATTCAATATTCCTTCTATTAACCAAAATTTGTACATTTTGAGAAAAAGAAAACTGGGAAAAAGAACGTTTGAACGTTTACTAAAGAAATTCTATATCAAAACTGAAACTCAGTGAGATCTGCACATATGTTTTTGCCTTATTCTTCCAATTAATAATTTCTAATAGAATTGAAATTATTTTTGGCTCTAGCACAACATTTATATAAGTGTGTATTTATCGTGCACTTAGATCAGTTGATGTACATAGACTTTATTATTCCTTTAAAGAAGGGGATTTTAATAATATTTGCTTAAAACTCCAATCAATAACTTTTCTCTTAAGAACTTTTTCACTTAATAAAATGGAAAATTTTCTATTACATTACATAAGTTTGCTATATCGTAAGGCCACTCTCTTTATTCTACACTAGACCAATGAACAATTTAGCCTAATTTTAATATTTACCTTTGATAGCAAATTTGCAATATTTCTAACAAATTTAGAGGAGTAGCATACCTAGAAGTTAAAAGTTCGTTATAGAGAAGACGATTCAAAAAGTAAACCGATATGGGTTAAAGTCGGCTTGCACAAAGGGAGGTGTGACTTTTCATTAAAATATATTCAAAGTTGTAACATTTGCTCTTATAATGTCATTGGTTTTCTAAAGGAGTCGTAAAAATGCTTCCATCTGGAACAAATTTGGTTTACATAGCTTTTATGTTAAAATTGTAACTATTCCCACATAAGAACTTTTGTGGGGCATGGCACCCACAAATCATTTTCCATAAAGTTCATTTCTGTGCTTAATGTCATTCTAATATCTCAAGCTGTAGCTTTATAGTTAATATCCATGGATAAGCATGAGGTGGAGAGGCAGGCTTAATATGAATCAAAAAATAATTCTGAATCGATCGGTATAATAGAAAGGTAGATATATCTCAACAGCTTCTGCGTGTTACGAACATTTGCATGAACTTATAATACGCCGTACCACAAATGGTGTAGGGTATTAAAAGAAACGAGTCTTAGCGAATTTTTTTATGGAAAACTAAAAGAGAAAATATATATTAAGTTCTATCAAAATTATATCTCTCGATTAGATGACAATGAGAAGAGGAGAAAAGAAGAGAATTTGGAATATTTCCTATAAATAGTAAATTTATAAATATGATCAATATGTACAAAAATATTGAAATTCAGTTCGCTTTCTCTTGATGAAATGAAAATAGAAGCAAAGAACTCTCAAATTGTTAAATAAACATTCACTGTTTAGTCTTAGTTTAAATAATTAAATAATTTACACCAATAACATAAAAATTTATATATATTTATTTTCATTATATAATTTTTCTTTTCTTGCTTTTTTTCTTTTAGTCATATTTTATTTCATTTTATTTGTTGTTTGTTATTCTTTTTCTGTTTTGTTTTTTTCTCTTTTTTTTTGCTTTCTTCTTTGTTTTGTGAGAGTATAATTTTGAATTGTACGAACATTTAAATTCCTTTGTTGTTCTTTGCTGTTTAATACAATTTTATTTGTATTTATTACATTTTATTGTTTACATGTATGCGTTAAATTAAGTTTCAATTACATGTTATAATAAAATTTTCTTTTTTAGTGTCATATTTTATATATACATATATTTTATTATTATTATTATTATTATTATTTATGTATATATGTAAATATGTTTCAAACGTATTTTTGTATAGATTTACAAATTATTTTTCATAAACTAATTTATACTTATTCTTATACGTATATATATATATATATATATATATATATATATATATATATATATATATGTGTGTGTGTGTGTGTGTATTTACAAATACTCATATACAAATTTACATGGATAATGCGACAGAGAATAATTAATTTTTTTGGATATATATATTATTATTATCAATAAATATTAAATGATTTCATTTATTCATTAATACATTTATTCATTAATAATTATTGTTCTCAAGTTATAGTTGCTAAGTTGACAGATTTGAACATAAATAAAGCAATGGAAAAATCATTTAAAAAAATAAGAACTTAATAGTCGATCAATGCCGATTTTGAAATACTCTACAACATTTTGCTTCTTGTGATTACAGTCAATTAAGGAAATTACATTATTTAAAAGAGTTATTTATATGAGAGGATCATTCAAAAAACGGACCTCTTTGCAAAAAATTTGGCACACGCGCAAGGCAGTGCCAATTTTCTTTAAAATATATTCGATATTAAAGTTTTCGCCCTTATAATCTCTTTTTGAAAAGGACATTGAACGAATAGGCCTATCTGGACTAAATTTGGACTATGTCAAAATACAACTCAGCACCAATTTACATTAAAATGTAATTAACATATAACGATTTTTTTTTTAAAAGTATCACATGGGGCGTAATAGTAAAACTGATTCGATTTTAACCTTTTTCAATAGGATTTGTGCCTGGGCTTAAATGTACCTATGTACCAAATTTTAGTTAAATATCTCAAAAATTCCGACTTGTAGCTTAATAAAAAACTTACATGGGCAGACATCAGATAAATAAACAGACAGATTGACAAACAGATTGAAAACAAATGAGAGAGTGATTCTAAGTCGATTGGCGTAATAAGAAATGGATCCATCTTAACTCCTTTTGAATGTTCCAAACATTTGCGCAAACCCCTATATCCCAAATGGTTTACAGTATACTCAGAACATCAAATATAGAGAGTGACAATGACAATGATATATAAAGAAAGTATACCACAAGCTTTAGGAAAAGTTGTAGAGAAGTAGAGAGCCAGAGCATTAAAAATAGTGCAAAAGAACCTACAGGACCATTGAAATTTCAATTTGATTATTAATTTCTACAAGCCTTAGACTTTGAATTTAAAAATTAGCCTCTCTTAACTTGTATGGCAACTATTGCTTAAACTCAACTTTCTTGATATAATATAAAATTATATTATAATACAATAAAAACTAATTACAATACATACACAATAATTAGCACCAATATTTATATACTATATTACAAAGCACGTTTCTCTTTGTTATCTCTTGTCTGAGCCTTTTCATTGCTAGAATCTTCTATTGTTAGAATTGATTGGAGGAATCAAACTTTCCAAGCCGTCAATTAATCAATCAATCAACCAAATTTTTACTTGCTTTTCTTTGGCGGCAATTTAACATTAAATGAAGTGTTTTATTCTTTGTAAAATACCTTTCTCTATGCTGAATATAAAAATATATACTTAATATGCATTATGTGTGCGTAACAGTAACTTATATAGCATTTCATTTCACAATGCTTAGGCATTTACTTATATGCATACTTATTTCATATTTGTTAGTCCCAGTTTAGCTAGATTACCTAGAGTTGTAACATCTCCCGGTTGCAGTCTTAAAGCTTCTCTATAACTAGCCGCCGCTTTACTCTTTTGTCCTAGTAAATGTAAAATAGCACCCAGATTTGTATGGGCATGAGCATCATGGGGCCTCAAATTTACTGCCTAATCATAAAATACATATAAAAATTTCAAAAAAAAAAAATTAAATTAAAAAATAAATCGAATAACGAAAATGGCAAATTGAAAAGTTCATTCATCTTACCCTTCTATACCATATTTCAGCTTCGGTTTTACGATTTTCTAATCTTAATATTGTGGCTGCATTAACAACTAAAGCATAATCATTTGGTGCTAATTCGGCTGCTTTAATTCTATAAACTATTGCCTCAGAATTTCGTAATGATGATGTTAAGAATTCAGCTAAATCACAAAAATAGAAAAATTTATACTCATAATAATAATGAAAATGGAAAAAATTATTTTATAGAAAAATCATACGCAAATGCTTTGCCAAATAATTACCGTAATGATGATAAACGCTCGCTTGCTTCGGTGCTAACTTTAAAGCCTTTTTAAACCAAAATTCTGCTTCGGCAGCACGACTGCTCTACTTATATCAAATTAAGTATACCAAAAAAAAAAAAAAAAATTAAAAATAATGTAAATATATGTAACTTTCATTATTTTAATTGATTGTGGAGAACGTAAATATATTTGCTTTTAAAGTAAACTGATTTCATAAAATCTAACGACCCTTATAATCTTTAAAGATACTTAATGGGTACTTAATTTTTAACCATGACAAAACTTCAACTTGATTTGCTCATATACATTTGATAGTTAACATTTCCTGCAACATTTTGTAATTGTAAAAAGAGCAGACTACACAAAAACACTGCGCGCTAAGTTGAATTAACTTCATTGATCAAATTAGCATCGATAAAAGGGCTGCTAAGACTAACGAAATCGAAATAATTTTGAATTTACTCATAACAAGCAATAAAAAGTCAAATCCGTACTGATCGAAGTGCAATATTAAACTACAACAATCATAAGTAGCATAAGAATGGTTTTGTTTATTTTATGGTCTGTTCAAACCTGTTCGTTTCTTTGGCCTTTTTAATTAAGTCGCTTGAACTAGAGCTTTAAAAAGAAAATGTCCAGAACGGACTAATGAGGTAGGAATTGGGCTTCATAATGTCAGACTAAGAAGTTTGGAACAACTGATGGGGCTTGGTTTGTATTTATCCCTACAAAACTATCTGAATGGTAAAATAGCAGCCAAATTTGATTTGCTTCTATTGAACTTGATTCATTTCCCTGTTTACAAAATTTTCTCAACAGTTTGTTTCTATCGAATTAGTCCGTTGGAAGTGCTATTAAATTATCTGTCCTTGAAATTCTCTTTCTTGAAATTATGATAAAAATACAAATTGCCATTTGATTAGATCATTACGACGCTAATTATTATTACAACGTACATTTCTTGCTAAAGTTATGCCAAATGATAAATAGCTGCCAACTTCATTTGGTTGTAAATTTAATGCGGCTCGATGATGCCTCTCCGCTTCATCCCATTG
Organism: Melophagus ovinus; assembly: GCA_023089585.1. NCBI lineage: Eukaryota > Metazoa > Arthropoda > Insecta > Diptera > Hippoboscidae > Melophagus > Melophagus ovinus. The sequence continues at coordinate 1,874,096 of JAKKIB010000181.1, read as the reverse complement.
CTTTAAACGGCCAAATATATCACCAATACGATAATATAAAACATCACGCATATGATAATTATATGGCAACTCATATAATGATTCTCTATAAACAGCCAAAGCACGTTGCAATTTGCCTTGTTCGGTATAAAGAGCACCCAATTGTAGGTATGATGATATACGAGCATTTTCATGAGATGTCCGATCTCTGACACCGCTACCATTAACTTTTGTACCTTCCTGTAAAATTTGAATTGCTTCGTGACATCTACCCAAGGCTAATAATGATATGCCCAAATTTAAATAAGCCACTGCAAAATAAACAATTTGATATATATCAATAAGTTAGAATTCTTAAGGAATATTCATTGAAATGAAAATATCGGTACCTGCTAAATTTGGTCGAAAATGCAAGGCATTTTTGAAACTTTCCACGGCCAATTTAAATCTCTTTTGATTCTGATACAATATGCCTCTTAAAAATAGACACACAGCATAAAGATTAATTTATTAATTAATTATTATAATATGAAGAAAATTTATGTGTATCTAATTGATTAGACATAATTAGACCATGTATCTATCTGCTTCTTTGCATAATTTAATCTAATTCTTAGTCTAATGTCTTAATTAATTCTATTAAAAAAAAAAAATTATGTAAAATCGTTTGTATTATTTAGTAAAAACTTGATCATAATTAATCACTATGAAAACAAAATTTATTTATGTAAAGTTAAATTTTTCTTATTTGTTGTTGTTGTTATTCTTAGTTCGTTTCTTAGGTTTTTTTTTTAAATTTTTCAGTTTTTAGTTTTTTTTTGCTTTCTTGTTTTTTCTATTTTTTTTTTTTTTTGAAAACCCATTATTATTATGTATATATGGATGTGTATATGTTTCTCTGCAAGCCTCTAAATGAAGTAAACGTGCTTTTCATTCAAAATTTTACAATTTACTGGGTCAATTCCTACAATAATACCGCTAATGTAACAAACTAGTAAACTTGTAAATTTTATTATACATGACATTAGGCACACTCATGCATACATACGTACATACATACATACATACATACATACACACACACACACACACATATATATATATATATATATATATATATATATATATATATATATATATATATATACAGATATATATATATACAATCAAATTGAGAGTAAGCATAAATAAATGGAGAAAAAAGTAAACTTACAGATTAAAATGTACATCCGCCATGTTTGGTCGATATTTTAATGCTTCTAATAAAACTAATTCAGCCTCAGCATAGCGAGCCTTAGAGCTAAGGACACTACCCAAATTGCCAAGGGCTATATACCATAAAAATTACAGGGGAAATTAAAGAAAAAACCATATATTTTTCATAATCGATTTTCTTTTTTTTTCGATTTTGTTTTACCTTTTGGCGGATTAACTTTAATCGCACTACCATATAAACTTTCTTCATCCTTCCAATCTCGATTGCGTATTATTGTGCGTATACTGAATACACAAAGTAATGATAATAAACTAATTATCATGCATTTTTTGATGCGCCATTTTTTTGTTCTCACTAAATGGTCCATTAATTTGCTAATGCCAAACCCAATTAATAAGCAAAAGCCTACACTTGGTAAATATAAAATGCGTTCAGCTACAACGAATCCCACATAAAAGAATAGATTCGTTGCTAATAGAAATGGTAATATTAAAAATGTTAACAATAATAAAATTATACAAGCGTTGGTACATTTTGGCGATGTACAACATAGAAAAGTAGATCCTTCAAATCGTCCCCATCGCTCATCAAATGATGTTGCTATTAACGTTAATTTGAATTTTGATTTTGATTTTGATTTTAATGTTGATGATGATATTGATGATGATGATGATGATGATGATGGTGATAATGAAGATAATGTTGACGATTTGGATGAAGTTGAGCTATAAATTGAGGAGGCATTACTACCATAACTTTTATTACTTGATGTTGTACTATTGCTACAACTGCTACTACTACGCGAACTGCGTGCTGTTACAATAGAAGCAATCGCTTTACATAGTGCTACAGAGAAACTATGTGCATTTTGTGTACTATGCGTATTATGCGATGTTGCGTTAACCGCCGCATTGGAAGACATAAACTGATGACAACAGCATTCATTATTATTATATACATTAGTAGCATTCAATTGCAGTATATTATTATTATTATTTAAGACGCGACAAGTGGATGTATAATGCAATGCATTCATTTCTTGTTTACAATAGCCGCATGTTTTATCCTTGAGAAATAAACAGAATTTCTCTTTGGAAAATAAATGCAACCATTTACTTTTAGAGCACGTAAACATATTATTTTCTATGTTAAAGGTGCCCTCCTTTCTATTGCTGGAATCATTTATTACATATATATTATCGGTAGTAGTAATTTGCTTCTGTCCATGTTTTCGTTTCGTACGCGATTCACGTTGAAATTTTGGCTGTAAATTATATTGCAAATCAATGTCGTCGTTATTGATTATTTTACGAAATTCCATAGCCTTCCAACGCTTTGTATTTTTATATTGTTTGATTAGAATTTGAAAGCAATACCATATTAAATAGGCCAGTGTAACATAAAAACTTATACTTAGGAGATTTCGTTTATCAAATATTGTTGAAATACGTGGTATCGCTTCCATGCCCCAATCGAAGCATAATATATCTGGATATATTAATAATTTAAAATTAAATATGGGTAGATATAGAAAAGTTAAGAAACGTGATATTAGAGAATTTGATCTGGCAATGGGATTATCGGCTGCAGCAAATGCAATTCTTGGCCGTGGAATTATATTCAATCGTATATATAATAGACATATGAATGATGATAGAATCACACATAAGGAACGTAATCTATGCTTATCCCTTTTACCACTTAACCAACAGATCACATCGAATATGCCGCATACCACTAATGATGTTATGCCGGTTTCTTTAAACAATAATGCTGTAATTGAAGCAAAAATTGTTAAGGCCAAAGCAACCCATTGACGTATATCACGTTTCGCTCTCCATAACACATGACGTATATAAAATAAAAATGCTATCAAATGGCATATACATGTTAATAAATCGGCGCGTCCAACTAAGCCAGCCACAGCTTCAGTGTGAATGGGATGGACTGCAAATAGAGCACCAGTAACTAAAACACCCCACACAGATGAGAGTAACTGACGTGCCACTTTTACTACGAGGCCCGTAGCAAGGCAATGTAACAAATTATTAACCAAATGATAACCATAAGATGAGTAGCCATTTAGAAAGAAATTTAAACGAAATGATAATACACATAAGGGCCGATAAGAGCCATGTGTCCCAGAGTCGGCGATAGGTGTGCCCCAAAAATCATGTATAAATATATTTTGCCATGGCGTACTACCCGATACATCTGGATTTGAAATTATTGCTCGCCTGAAAATGTATTGTGACAAAAAACAATCACAATAATAACAATAAAAACAACAACAAAAGAAATACGAAAAGTTTTCTTAAAATCAAGCGACTAATCATAAAATTTGAAAATTCTACGCATTTAAATAAATAAAAATTTTGAACCAAATACAATTATGAAACTCAATCTTTACACTCAGTAAGACAAAATTGCCACATGTAAAATTTATATTAAAATTTTTCAATTATATTTCACATAAAAAGTCCGTCATATAAGAAGTTAATTGATTTTTAAAATAGAAGTTACTCTCATATCGATCTGCTTTCAAAACTATTTCTTTAAGTTACAGCTTTTTAAATTATTGAAAACGTAAAGAAAAAAACTTGTTGCTGAATTTTTAATAATTAATTCACTACAACTTTAACAATTTCTGCTTTCTATTTTTTAATTACACTTATGTCAAAATTTCTAAATGTAATCATTCAAATATTCAATCACTCATAAATTAATTATGATCATTTCATTTTAGTATATACAATTAAATTATCCTGAACAAACGTTTAAAAATAAATTTTATAAACTTAAATAATAATAAAAAAATCAACTTGAAATGTACCTGTCATCATAAACAAATCCATTATTTAATGTATTGTAATATAACAGAAAAGCCAGTGTACAACAGCCAAGGCTAATATAATCCATTCTAAAACACACACAAGATTTAAAAAAAAAAAAAAAGAAAAAATTCGTTGAATTTTCAATGTAGGAGCAATACATGATAGGCCAGGCCTTACATATTTTTGTACATTTGACCTCTTTAAACGTACTTTAAATAAATAAATATCTTAAGTTAAATAAAAGTTTTTATAGACAAACAAGATTTAGATGTAAACGTTGCTTAAATTGACTTTAAAATTAATTGAAACAAAATTGAAATTGTAATTGGAATAGAAAGTTTCGCATAACATTTTGAATCATTAAGAAAAGTGATTTAAATATGATTTTTTAATAGCACTACATGAAATACAAGCAAATCGATGAGAAGTTATAACGAGATTAAAGAAACTTTAAGCACATTCAAGGGCTTAGAATACTACCTTTACACTTAAAGACAGTTATAAATTATAATTTCACAATTTATGGCAAATTTATAATAAAATTAATTAAGGTTAGCTTCTTGCTATTTTGATTGCGAAACATTAAAAAATGATATACAAAAAATTAAATATAAAGAAATTAACACTTTTTCTTGAACTCTTCACAATTTTAAAAACCTATAAATTAGCAATTTTTTAAAGGTAATCTATTTACTGCATTTAGATCTATTAATATCGAGTTTTTTATGACTTCTAAGAGATTAATTTTTATAAACTACAAAAAAAAAATGCTGACATTTTGCTAAATTAATTTTGTTTAATTAAATTAAAGTTTTTTAATTGCCTGCTTTAAGGAAAAGCCAGTTTTAAGTTATTTCATAGACATTGCCGCCACTAAGTATAATTTTAATAAAGCGAAATTATCATAAAAAATTATTATAAACATTAAAGAAACATTCAAGTTTTCAGCTAATTCCACGTACAAAACTTTGCTGCCATATAAAATTTTTTCAACTTAATTATTACTTGAAAACAATGTGAAATAATTAAGATAAAACAAAATATGAAAGTTCTTTGTTTTATTAAAATACAGGAAGCGCGAAAGTTTTTCAATTTAATAAAGCAATAATTCGAATGGCATTTTTTTCCATTAAAAAATGTTAAGTTTGTGAATTTTGCATGTTTTTTAATTTTAAGTCATAACTATACATAGCAATTAATTTCACTGGATTTACTTTTTTTTTATAATAAATTAAATATTCTTTTTGTTAGCGAAACATTTAATTTTATTAAATATGAAAAGTTTAGTTAAAATTTGAAATGGAAAATCTTCTTTTTTATATGAATTAAAGTAGAGTTTTTTGAGTACAAATAATCAAATCAAATCAAATCGTCATCATAACATTAACTATTTAAATCTATTTACATAAATTTATTTTTTTTATATTTAATATGTTTATTTTGAGCACTTTATTTTTTAACCAAATATCATTTGAAATATCTATGTAAGAAGTTTAAATTTTGTATGCCATTTAAGTTCTTTAAATGTTACATTGCTGCCTTATGCACAGGACATATAAAAAAATCCATTTTTTTTCTTTTGGTATTTAATTAAACATTTTACTTACTCAACTCACTTTTTATCATGTATATATTACAATTAAATTAAACATGTGTACTCATGTAATTTGTTTAGTCACATTTTCACTGATTAAATGATAAGCCAAGCCATATTAGTTAGACTGCTTGCATTCGGAGACGATGTATTTGTGTTGGAATCATTTGTTCATTTGTTAACGTTTTGAACACGTTTCATACACTGTTTGATATATTTACAAAAGATATATATATATATATATATATATATATATATATATATATATATATATATATATATGTTTATTCATATATATATGTATACATATATATAAATTTGTATGTATATAATTTTTCATAATATTTTTTTAAATTAATTAGTCCTAGAGATATATATTTTATTTTAATTTTTTGTTGTTGTTATTGTAATTATTGTCGCTTTAATTTTTCCATTACATTTTTAAGCCACAAAAATCAGAAGTAAATGAACTAGCTACTGATTTTATCAAACTCTCAAATTTTCCAAATGTATTTTCTCTTGATGCACTTAGAATAATACTCTTCATTTTGTTTTGTTTTTACTTTTTTTTCTTTTTTGGGTTTTTTTGTTGCCTTTACTCATTAAAAAAAAAACCCAAAAAAAAGAGGCAAAGATTTACTCAATATGTATAATATGAAATATAAAGAAGAACACAGTTACCGAAGCTAATATTCACGAATGTGTTTACTCCATAGAAACTATGAACATATCAATGTTTGCTAGGACATCGTTTGGCACATCAAATCGCTCACAAATTTACCACAAACAAATTAAAAAAACAACAAAAGAAATCAAGAAAGAAACAACAACCAACAACCAAAAATAAAAAAAAATTGAAACCCAAGCAAAAATAAAAACCAATTAAATTGAAACGCACTAAAAGTAACTTCGGTAAATTTTTATGCCTTTGTAAAGCGATATCCTTTTATATTACAATGTAATTGTATGGATGTTACAGCACATATACACACACACATATACATTACACACATTAAATTTTTTATATAGTTAAATCGTTGTATTTATTCGTCGTTATTAATATAGGAATTTTTCTTTCCTTTTGTCTTTTTTTGATTTTACCCTTTTTTTGGGGCTCTATATCTAACAACCTTTTCTGCCTGAAACAATGCGAGGACTAAATTATTAAATCTTTGCAACTCTCTATATATATGTATATATCATAAACATTAACCAGAGAAATTACCTAATGAAATTAGAATTTTAGTGAGACCGAATTGAAAGAAAATAATCTCACAATTTGAAGAGTTACTTTGTTGTGCTCACTTTATTTCATTTAACGGTTGTTTATGGCGAGTAACAGTTTACTTTCACTTGTGGTGAATAGTTTCATATTTTCCTGTTAAAACATTTTACAGTTAATGTTAATGTAAATAATTGAAAAGCAACAGCTAATACATTAACACAGAAATATATATGTAAATAAATAATACATTTTATAATATGGAAAGTAGATTTCAATTTCTGTAGTACGTATAAAGAAATTTTAAACTGAAAAGTATTCTAAAAATTACATGTCAATTGGTATTTAAAAAAATCGCAATCATCAAATACCCATTTATAAATTAATTTCACACTTTTCTATATGTTAAAGTATGTTAAAAAGAATTGTAAACTTTTAACATTTTAATAATTTTAGCAGTAATTTAACATAAACTAAAAGGCATATTTTTACGTTCAACTTTACATTAGATTAGAATAACGGTTTTTTGTTTTGTAGTAATAAAGATAACAGAATAAATTTATCTTAAATATATGTCCATAACATAATAATTTAAATTTCATGTTAAAACAAAGGCACTGTAAATAACAAGACTCATTGATTGGTTGCTAGACTGTCTTTTTCTTGTAACGATTTCGTTACAAGACTTGAAATTTCCGTTGGTTATAGGCAAATCTTATACATATTTCTCATTTTTTAACAAGTATATGCGACATAAATATTTATTTTTTTCCCTTCAGCGTTATATTTCTTCTCTATATTTACTTATGCGTATTATTCAATATTTTTGCACATTTATATGAATAATATTTAAAAAAAAAACTTGTATTACAATAATTTATTTTAAACATTTTGGTATTACATTCAATAATTCTTGCAAATGGATGGACAGACATTTCTAAATTAATTCAGAATTTAATACCGATCAAGAATATACAGAATATATACTTTACAAGGCCTCCGACACATCAGACATTTGTTGCGATAGTAAAATACTGACTTCATTTGTACAGTTTGTGATATTGCAGAATTGAAACGAACGCATTTTGGTGCATTGTGGAATTTTAAGTTCATTAAAGTATTAAACGCGTAACTTAAAAGCATAAATAACAAAGAGTAATAAGGATAAAATGATTTTCTATTTTAGAGAGCTTTAGAGAAACGATTCATTATCCATTAAGCTTCGACGGCAATTGATTTTCATATTCATAAATGGGTTTAACTGTATTAAATTGACTGTTATAGGCTTGAGTCTGGTAACGTGAAGGAGAAAATTGAGCTTCTATTTGATTTGGTTGACCTGTAATTGTTAAAACTGCTCTATAGTTTCGTAAATTAGTTTCTATAGAATGAGGAAAGTATGCCAGCATTCCTAATGTTGGTAATTGATTGCCAATTGATTGAACAGGGTAAGATTGTAAATTGTAATTGTTTGCAGATTTCATATATGCTTCTTCTTGATTTTGCCTTGGAAATTTTTCTGGTTGTTGATCAGGAAACTTTTCAGCTGCTTTGTTTTTCAGGTTTTCTGGTTCATTTGTTACTGGGCTATGATTTTCAAAATAAAATGGCTCTTTATTATTTTCCCTAGGCCTAATTGGCGCGTTTTGCATATAAGTTGAAAGATTTATTACTTTTGGTTGATTATTAGCATTTAATGTGCGAATGCCTGCTAGCGGATTTAGAAAACTTTGTAATTGTTGTAAATTTAATATCGGCATATTCTTAAAGCCATTTGGAATAGCTCTACGATCAGTACCATGTGCTGGAAATTGTGTAAATTGTGGCACTATAATTTCTCCATTTCCATTTTGCGTAACATAAATACCAAATGCTTGTTGAAAACTATAAAAAAAATATAATATGAAAATAGTAAACATCTTTACAAATATCAATTAATAATGTCCTTGTATTGTATGTGCAAGCAGATAAAGAAAAACTGTTCAATATGGCCAATGGATTCAATTTATATACAATTATCGTTAGACAAAATCATCATAATTATACAAGAAACCACAATTTAAGATATTAAATTACAAATGTTCATGACTTTGACATTAAATACTTTATCAAACTTTACCAGTAATTTGCCATATGCCTTTCACTAAAATTAATCAGTCATTTTTGGCAAAAAGTAAAAATTTCGATTACTTAAAATCAAATCTATTGAATTTCATTATTAAGAGGTAGCTGCATTTAGACTCAATAAAACTATTTTTTCAATACTTGATATCGCTTAGATTTACATATAAGATCATTACCCCTTAAATTTCAAATTAATTTGAATTAAGATTAATGTGTATATTTATAATGTAAAAGATCATTTTCCAAAGATTTCCTTTTAAAAATATTCGAAAATTAACAGCACAAACAGCGTAATGTAAAATATGAATCAAGTGTCAAAACTTTCCAAATCGTAAGTAATATTTCGGAAAAGTAAAAGCCCTTTATTATTGAAACGTTTGGGGCAATTTTCAATGTATTCATGTTAATTAAAACATAACAAAAACAATAACATTTTCTATATAACAAGTTTCTTCGAAATAAAATCACTTTGTACCATAAAATAACTTCCTTAAAAATAATCTAATTCTAATTATTTCTAACAAAACTCGCCATTCAAGCAAAAGACTTTGCTTTCCCAAATTCTATCTTTATTGCAGCAAATAATTTGCAATAAAAAAATTCAAAAAACAAAAGAATGAAAAGGCAGACAGATTTGGATATTATAAGATTATTGTTAAGCCAAACAGTAAAGAAAAAGGTTTGCAAGCAAACTTATAAAAGGCACCAGATCATAGAATTAGTTAAATGTACTAATCTTGCATTTTTATCACATTGAATTTTATTTTATTTTATTTGTGGCCTAAGTCCATTTTCAAATTGCATTGGAAACTTACTTTCCATTATTATATAGATCGCTCCATATTTGTTTTATAAGAGATTAAAAATTTGGTTATGGCAATGCTGTAATATAATCTTATTAAAAATGGCAATTTTACAAGTTATAAATCCATTCATTCTCACAGAATTTCCTAATTTTGATGGCCAGTTATAAATAATTAGATATCAAACCTAGATTTTATTGTAATGTAATCTAGCATTGTAATTGTAATTAATTGATTATATAAATGCTTTTATTTTTGTTGTATTGCTAAAACATTATGCCTCTCTGTATAACACATGGCAAACAAACAAAAAAAGGGAGAGAAAAAAATAAATAAACAAAACAATGTCAAATGACATTAAGACAATTAATTTAAAAAGAAAAACGCTTATGCCGGCATTTGAATGGGAATATTATACAAAGTTATTAACAATAACAAAATAGAAGGAAAAGAAAAATGTTCAACATTTGTGTTGAATTTATTGGCTCATTCTTCCATTATCTCTATATATTTGGCATTATAATATTAAAAGGCAGTTTTTATGTGGGATTGACAATCGCTCAAACAGTGTTTTATATATGCGATATAATTAGTGATATATTATCAGCCATATATATAATAGGAGAAGAATTCTATCGATTTGTTTGTGATATAGAGAATGATACTGCTGATGTTATTGATTATGTGCATCATTCAACAAATGATGGCTTCAATTGGTTTATAGAAATATTACAAATTTTTTTAAGACATGCCAAAAACTTTTTGGGCAATACAAAATTACATTCAAAATTATTGGCAACGAGAACTGGTAGTTTCTTTAATCAAACATTTCTAACAATACGAAATTCATTAGTGTTAATTGTCGAATGTCTTTGGGAGAGTATAATATTTATACCAAAATTATTGACCATTTGGCTTATACATATTGGTGATTGTTTGGTTATAATTATAACAGCCATACGGATTATAATTATCACATTAATTACTGATGCGATGTTTTTAGGTGCCTTAGCTTTCATGATAGCATCTTTACTTACATTATGGGCTAAAAAAGCAACGATATTATTTCATATTAAACGTGTATGTATATAATGCATTGCTGATTATTTCATGTTTATAAATGGGTTAACATTTCCTTCTGTTATTATTTAGATGTATGTAAAATGTTGCATTAAAATTGGCATACTAATACACAATTGGTTTAATTGGTCGCCCTCACCATCACCATTATCATTATCATCGATGACTACCTTGCAAAGAACCTGGTCACTACTTAATGCATCATCAGCCTCAACATCGCAATTAATGAATCGAAATTGTCATGATAGTAGAATAATTTTACAACAACTATGTGTCATATGTCAGGACTGTTTAAAATGTGTCGTCCTTTTACCATGTAAACATTTATGTTTGTGTGAGGAATGTTTCCATTTAATGCTTTTGGAAAATCAACAAATATGTCCACTATGTCGTAGAGATATCCAACAATATTTATTTGTTTATACGTGATAAATGAAGTAAATTCACCAAACAAAATGGACGCTTTCGTTATACATTCGAATGACAATTGTAATACAATTCTCTTCGCTATTCTCTGTTTTTTAAATGGGATAATAATATGAAAACGAAGTAAATTCCAACAAGCACACAAAAAACTAATAAAATTACTTTGGCTTTTTTTTCTATATATATATATATATATATATATATATATATATATATATATATATATATTTATGTATGTATGTATATAGAGAATATATATATTCGTTAGAAGAAAATTGCAAATCAGCTTAATGACATTTCACAATAAAAATAAGTTTCTTTTTTATACTTGTAATACCAAAGCATTTAAATTCTTTTGCTGTGGATTCTTCTGCAATGGTAATATAAAACACGAATGAACAATCAGAGTTGTTAAGCAGAATTTATGAAGTTGTTGATGGCGGTGGTGGTGGTGACGGTGGTGACGGTGGTGATTGATGCTGCTGATCCCTACTATTTGTCGTATTTTCTGTATCCGGTTGTTGCTGCTGCTGTGATTGTTGTTGATCGGTCGCTGCTGTTGCCAATTGTTGAGCAAATGTTTGAAATAATTGGAGCATATCATTAGGTAATGGTGCAGCGCCACCATTATTACCACCGCCACTACCTAATCCACTAATTCCTATACCAATGCCAGGACCACCTGTGCCAGTGCTATTACCTCCAGCCTGCATATTAGTGAATATTTGGCCAATAGCATTCATTATCATGGGATTCTGTGACATATTTTGTAATTGTTCCAAATCAATTTCAGCAGTACTAAATAATTGTCGAACAGTTGGATTGGATAGCATTGCATTAAGGCCTCCGGTCAATTGTGGCATAAAGTTATTACTTTGATTGCGAGCATTACGTGCCACCTCCAAATTATTGCGGTAATCTTGATTGTCTGGTTCTAATTCAATAGCCTTTGTATAAGCTTGTTGAGCCTCTTCATACTTACCTAAATTTGAAAAAGCTATACCCAAGCGGCCATATGCTTTGCCATAATTCACGTTATAAACTAAAGCCGTTTTACAATCGGTAACGGCTCGATCGTTCTCACCTAAACGTATATGGGCAGCTGCTCTATTACAATAAAATATCGGATTTCTCGGATCGTACGTTATAGCACGATTGTATTGTAACAGTGCTTCATTATATTTGCCTTCTTTCATTAAACGATTACCTTCATTTTTTATACTTTCAGCTAATTTCGCATTATCCGGATTATTATTTAAGTAAACCTCCTCAAATAATTCAAATAAATTTATATCTTTTGGATCCCTTGGCTTAGTGTCTTGAACTGTTATTACATTCGAACTGGAACCACTAGCGTTAGCACTCGTGCTTTCGATATTTTCTTCATTAATTGTGGCATTCATTTCTTGACCCAAACCAAAAGCCGCCTGTAGGCATTGTATAGCAACTTCGCAACTTTCTTGAGCATCGGGTGTTAAGGCGTGCGCGTCAATTTGTTTCTTTAAATAATTGATAAAACAACGCACAAAACTTTCTTGCACTTCATCTGACATTTTGAATACGATGGTAATTTTTTTTTGCTCCTCTTTTTTTCAAAGTTAAAATATTTTCTGCTTTAATTTTACAGCTCAATAAATACGACACATACACGTTGAAGCTCTTCCTTTTTTTTTTATTGTTATTGACAATGATACAGATTTTTATTCTCGCTTTCTTTTCCTTTTTGGTCGTTTTCTAATGAATGAAGCATACAGTTATTTTATTTTATGGAGATGACATTTCATTTGAAACACGTACTTAGTTCAATTTTTCGATTACATTACGTCACGTACATCATATAAAAGAGAAGAAAAATTTTTGCCGTTACAGTCTGTTAATACTTTTCCATTTTAGAGAAATATGTGTCCAGTACAAAGTAATAGTTAAGCTTAATTATACTTATAAATATTTACTACATTTTAAAATTATAAATAAATAGACGTTATTTAATTTAGATTTCTCATTTTTTTATTGTATTACATCCCAGAAATGTAACTCTTGTAACTTAAGTATTTTATATACATGCATTTAAACATAGTCATTTATTATAATGTATAAGCAACTTGTTTCACAACATTTTACACATGTTTGCATGCAAGCTTTTTTCAATTTACGCTCTACAACTTTGAATAAATGAGAAATGTGAGAGTTTTTTTAGTCTTTCGAGTTGTTTTGTGGTTCATGGAGGTGAAAAGTAATTAGCGCTTTAAAATGAATGAAGAATTGTGTGAATAGAAAAAAATGAAAATAGGAAAAAAATCTTTTCCCAATTTTTATTTTATATATAAAAAAAAAGAATAGTATTAATAAAGTATTTTGCAAAGTAGTGTATAAAATTTCACAATTATATGGTAAAAAGTGGCGCAAATGAAATAATAAAGAAAAATGTAAAAAGAAAAATTCCTTATGAAATAATATGAAAAAAAAAGCAAAATATCATCCTGACGCCATTTTAAATGTTATAACAAGTTCTTTGTTCCAATTATATGCTTGATCATGTCCTGCAATAAATTAATAAAGAAATAAAAAGCAGAAAGCATTTACTTTTGCTTTCTAGTTTATTTTTTTTGCTTTGTCTGTTTGTCGGTTTCTCTGTATCTTTTTATATTTCTTTCGTTTTCTCTCTTACAATAAAAGTGAGATTTAGTCTTTCATTATTTTTCGGCGCTTAAGAATGGTACGACTGACACGTAAAGAACAACAAGATAAAATTAATTTATTATCAAGCATTAATAAAGTGAATAATGTTGAAAGCATCAAAGAAGCTAAAGATAACGGTAATAATGATACATTTACAATTGTGCTTTACGTAATTTTGTGCCTAAAACTTCAATCAATTTATTTAGATGCTTTCAAACATGCTGTTGACTACAATAATAAGCCAATAAAGCAATTACAAAATGATAACGATATATTTCTGCAAGGTTTATTACTCAGTAATCCTGCTACACCAAAGAAGGTAAGTACCGCATATTTAATGGTGTAATAATAAAAAAAAAATGGTCGGGGGGGGGGGGGGGGGGAAGAGGGAAAACCCAAAAAGCAATTTGTATAAAGTTTGTAATATTGAAGAAGACTTTGTTTGCGACATTCTTAACGAACAGAAAGCAACACTTAAAGTTTTATTGTAACTCTTAAAGTTTAAACTTTATATATATGGTATACGGTATGTTAACAATTTTTATGATTTTATTAACGTCGATTTTCAAAAAAATTTATGTAAAAAATCTTTGACCGATGGAGTTGGCATAATTTTTACCTGTTTTATATAGAGAATTGCAATAAACATATTGCTTCCAAATCTCAATGTGTTTTTTACTCAAAAGCGAAACTTTAACATTCTAAAAGTTGTTACACGTGACTGTGTCATTAGCCTCTACTTAGAGCTATTAAATAATAATTAGTTACCAAAGAAACAATGTTGATATTTTTTATGAATTAAGATCTGATAAAAAAAATTTTTTTTGGTGTGACTATTGTTGTTATTATGTACATAAAAACTAAAGTTATGCATAAATTTAAACTAGTTTTCTTGAACTGCTAACACATGTGTAACAACAATTATACAGAACATATTTTTGTTACATTTGTTTTTCTTATATTTTGTTACTGCATTTTTATGTTTTCATTAATTAATATTTGTTAATGGGTAAAGCACACAAAAGTGGGATCCCTCCACTGCCTTAAGGTTTGATGGCATACTCAGTTAGTTTGTCTAACTGTTTGTATAGGAGTGGCCAAACTTATTCCTTCCCAAGCATCTCTTGGCTAAAAAAATGTTAACATATCATATTGTACTAAAATATTTCGGCCTTTAGTATGAAATGAAATGTAAATGATAACTTAAAATATGTCAATACTATGCTTGAGCTCATAGTTTATTCGTTACGTTTTTAATTATTGCTGAATGACCTAAATGATGAGTATCTGATTTTGAATGTTTCAGCCAAATGCAATTTTTATTTTTTGTGTAGTAAAACAAAAGTGGAACTAAAAAGTTTTCCCGTTTTGTCTCTCTTTCATTTAAATTCTGTGCATCTAAACAGTTCAAAGAAGTTTTCCTACAAAAAACGGTTTCTTATACAAGATCTATTTCAAATATAATTTTTTGAAAATCTATGCTAGCATTAGAAAATTTTATAAGTTGATATGTTGCAACTCATTTTTCAGAAATAAATGTACAAAAATGATTTATTCCAAAAATTCCATTTTAATTGAATAAAAATCTTTTTAAACAATTTTTCTAATAATTAACAACATTTCTCCAAAATTGACTCTTGCTAAAAGCAAGAGACTCTCTTTTTCATTGTTTACATTATTTACACACTTAAATTCTCTTTGACTTAACTATGACGACAATCATCATTAATCATCACACATCAATTCGTTGAAATGTTTATACCAAGCTTTAGAAGAAGAATAAGAATAAGAAAGGAAAAGCATTAATGGAACAACAAACGAAGTCTGTTTTCAAAATATTTTACTCTTAAACAATAACTTGATATCTGCTGTTAATACCGCTGTTACTGCTACTGTTACTGCAGCTGCTATTGTTGTTGTTGCTGCAACTTATGTAGCTGCTGCTGTTTGTACAAAATCAATTTTAGTTTCATTTTAGTGTGATTGGCATTTACTTAGTTTGATAAAGTTTAGTGGCTTGTATGGAAATTTTGTTCGGTTAGTTATAAGCGGTTCGTTTTATTGAGCGGTTGGTTGATTGGTAACAGTATATAGAGTCAATGTAAAGCATTAAGAGCGCCCACTTATACATGTTGAGTAAGCTTAGATTCTCTTTACTGTTCTCTTTTTTCTTTTTCATATACAATTAAGGCGTTAAGTTGTTGCCTTCTCTCTCTCTCCCTCTCTCTGTTTTACTTTCTCACTCTATCTTCCACTCAGTAATATACTCTATCACTTTCTATTCGTCTTTAATGTTCGAAATAATATTAAAGCCAGTATTAAAATGTTGTGCTTTGTATAAACGTCTTCGAATGGAAAAAACGGAAAAGTAAATCAAAAGAAAAGGAACGAAATAATAAAAAAAATTAAGAAACATTCAACAGTTTCTTTGTTTCTGCTCGCTTGTATATAAAATTCATAACTAGTGAGTTTATATTTAGACGATTAATTCATTTTTTTTTGATTATTTTTGGAATTTGACATTATGCCTTTTTATTATTGTTACTGTTGTTTTTTGTTGTTGCTGTTCCATAAAAAATAATTTAAAATAAAAGAAAATTTGTTGTATGAGGAGCAATGTCTAGAGTAAATTATATTTGATGTTTATAAATATCTATATAAAGAAATATGAAATTTGGTTACCTTGGCAATATGTATAGAAACATTATTTAATCAACAATGACGTCGTAACTTTGGCGTTTTTTTGGCTTTTTTGTGTTTTTATTTATTCATTTTTTTCCATTACTTTTTTCATGTATTTGATAACTTTGGGTGTACATGTGTGAGTTAACAATATACATATATACTTATATATTAATTTGGCTCTCAGTAAAAGAGAAAAAGAAATAAATAAAGCAAAATAACTAGAAATAAAAAAAAAAACTCATGTGTTTGCGGTCAGTAAAAATCGCTTTTCGTGTAATTGTAGCAGAAAAAAAGTCAACAGCATATTTGTTTGCTTATTTTATTCGTTGTGTCATTGTTGCTTTTTATTATTATTACTATAATTTTCTTATTATTGTGTAACATTTTCGCACTGTCTCTGCCTCAATTTTCTTTCCTTTTGCATTGCTTTGTTTGTTAGTTATGAAACCGATTAATGTGAGGTTGATAAATACATTTTTTTTACTTCTTTTTAAAATGTGAACATTGTTATATGTTGGGAGTGGTCGGTTTTTTTGATTAAAAAAAATTATTTACATTTTATTAACTTAAATGCTCTCTTTTTTCTACATTTTATCTGTATACATTGTTTTATTGTTCAAACAAAACGTTTAAAATGTTTATAAACATTTGTATTTACGAAGTTGCTAAAGTTTTTACTGATGACTATGGAACACACCTGTACACACATACATAGCTTTAGGCTTTTTTTATCTTCATATCATGTTTTCCTTTGTATTGTTATGTTACTTTTTTTTTCTTTATTTGTTGATTCGCTTGTGTCTGTTTTGAACTTTTATTTAACGTTTCTCACATTAATATTCTAGAGCCTACAAATGGTTAGATATTTTGTTGTAATTTAATTTAACAGAAAAAAAAGCAGTCACGTTTAATTGATTATTCAGAAATTGAAATTATGATTATTTTTGCTTTTCCTTTATTCTTTTTTATATAGATATTTTTCCACCATTCTTTTCTCATTTCTTTTATTTGGTTTATTGTTTGGTCGTGAATCAATAAAAATTGGAAAAAAAGGGAACACAGAGAAAAGAAAAAGACAGAGAGTACTAAAAGAGAAACTAAGAACGATAAATGAAAATATTATATTTATTTATATACACACAAATAAACAGACATTGTCAATTGCAAACGGGCAAAAATAGCAAAAATGTTAATATGTAATTTTATGCATAAATCGTATATAAACAGAAACGTCAAAGCTGGAAGCCCTTTTCATATATGACTCTATTTTCTGTTGCTTATAAAACGAGGTGTCGTCAAATATTTGGAATTTTCTTTTTTTTGAATACTCTCTGCTTTCTTGGGGATATAGTTAAAATGTAGGGCGGAATAAACAGATTAATAAAGAGAAATAAAGAGGATAATGGAGAATAGGGAAATTAGAATAGATGTTTGGAAAAAGGAAAAGAAGTTTTACATAAGAAAAAATCATTTTAAAAAGTCACCAAAAGCTTTTTAAAGCCTCCTTTAACAGCCTTGTAAGAATAAGGTTTCTTAGGAATTTCTTTAACACATACTTTACTAATAAATATGAAATTTTTTGGCTTACCTTTCACAGTGTTGCTAATTTACAAGATCAAATCAATAGATAAATTTCACTTCTTATTAAGGCAAAGTTTTGTCGAATTCTCAGGAGCTTCTAAACAATTTTAACCACTTGTCAAATTTACTTTCATTCATTTGACATTTCAATCAATATAATTGACAATTGTAAGGTTTCACTCTAAAGACTAAGTGAAAGAGTTTAGAGTGACTTTTTGCTAGAGACTTTATGTGATGTATTGTGTCCTGAATAATGTTATTCAAAAAAGCGTGTAATTATAATTCTTGTTCGTTTGAAGGGTTAGTAACTTTTTGACTTTTTGAAATTTCCGTTAAGCCTCGAATCTAAATTTCCACTGAAAAGTGCAAAGCTTTCCTTTAGTTAGATGTGAAATCGTACAAGCCGGCTGCTTGCGCTATTGTAATCCTTTCAATTGTAATTTCAAATTCGAATTTATAGTAATTAATTTACAAGTGCAATACACTTTATGTGGTATCTCTGCCATTTTTAATGCATCAATTTATTAGCCAGTAAATCAATAATAATTGTATACTTCTTCTGTATCTTTTTTCTCTTCCTTTGATTTTATTGTAACCGTACCTCGGTTTGTCTTATGTTTTATTTGCTGTTTGTTATTTGTTTGTTTTTTTTTTTTTTATTAATTTGAAGATAACCGTTAGCTTTATTTATGTACAAGACATGGTATAAAATTTTTCATAATAAAAAGCAGCAAACACCGAAGTCTGTGTATGCAACATATATGCATTTACATGCCAAAACTTTACTGTATTCATAGATTATTAAATACATGAAATTTTATTGATTAATTGAATCATTGAAACAAGTGGCCTAACATTTCAATTTGTAGACAGACTCCTCACATAGGTATACGCATACATAAGTAAATTCCCTTATAAACATTTCGTGCATATATACATACATACATGTGCAAAGCATAATTACATTATGTGATGATTAGACTCTTTGGGAACATTTTTTTACCCCTTGCAGCATGTTGTTTGGTATCTTGTTGGTATCTTGTTCGTTGTTGGTATTGCTGATAATGCCTTTCATGTTTATAATAGAAAGTATGTACGATGAAAAGTGAATTGTCAGTTTCCTATTTGTATGCTGTGTACAGCACAAAGTTTTTACATTTTTTTTTTTATATTTAGGTTAGATCAGAGATAGGCAATCAATAATAAATTAAAATAACTCGCTAATTAAAGAAAATATATAATATTCTCTAAATATAGCTAGAGACTGTCGCTTAATTATTGTAATGCTCTTCCTGAGTTGTTTAGAAAATTTGACTTTTTTTTAGTGGAAGATTTTGACAATTTTGTTCAAGAAATAGACATTTTTCCAAGAAGATCTATTAGCCTAAAAAGGATATCTTTAAAGTGATGCTCACATCAGTTATTGTGGAAGCAGTTATGATTTTAGCCCTACTTTACTGGGGTTTAGATAGTGCTAATTTCATTAGCAAGTTTTGTTTAAAGTTTTCATGTGCAACTTTTGCTTTCCTTAAATTTATTATTCATATGAAACACTTTTCCATTTCACACTCAATCTCACTATGAGCGTTAAAAAGTCGCACGCAATAGTAAATCTGGCCGTCTCTGTGTTATTTACTAGGTGATTAATATTATGCCTTATGAGTCATATAAAAAGGTTAAGTGTACTTGTGCTTGTTGTTTTTGTTCAGTTCAATTCAATTCAATTCAATTCAGCTTTTTTTTTATTTTTCATTCAAGTCTAATATTGAATTAATTCAAAGATTCTCTGCCGAAGACTCGCTTTATTCCATTTTTTCCTTTTCCTTTCCCTATCTCTTTTGCTATTACTTTATCAATGTATTAATAATTTGATTAAATTACAGTGTAATTTAATTGAGAGACAGCGAGTCATTGTTTACCTTTTCGCATTGCGTTGTATATATTTATATATTGTTATTTCCTTTCCAATTGTTTTACAGTTAAATCCCATAGTAGCTCAAATAGTGCCTGCCTTTTTGCCAGTTCATCTAAATAACAAACCAATTTGTGACGATATTATTAGAAAGTTTTCACCATCACGACGCTTAGAATCACGTGAATTGGCAAAATTATTAGCTCAACCTCACATCAAGGCTTTATTACGGGCTCATGATGAAATAGGTTACATGTATGAAAATCGTTTGAAAGCAGCTGGTGGTTCTCTATCGAAATTGCAATTATTATCACAACGTCAAACGGGCAGTTATTTATTTTCTACAGAAATTTTGAATAGTAAAATGCCCGTTGAAACGATAAAAATGGTGGGTTTACGTCGTATACCCAAACAACCGTTAGGTTTAACAGTTGAATTAGATGAGCATAAACAATTAGTTGTTGCCCGTATATTGGCTGGTGGTGTTATCGATAAACAAGGTTTATTACATCCGGGTGACGTTATATTGGAAGTGAATGGGACACCTGTACGAACACCAGAAGAATTAAAAATCGAGGTATCACGAGCCAAAGAGCATTTAACATTGAAAATTGGCCCAAATGTTGATGAAGAAATCCGATCCGGACGTATTACGAGCAGTAATAGCCAGGTAAAGCAAAATGGTGTTGCTCGTATTGAACCAGGCATTAAATTAATGGTAAGTTGTATTTTGTTACTGGTGTCGCTTGTTTTCATTATTATTATTCCTTTGTCCTTTAATAGTTCCTTACAGTTTGTACATAAACTTTGATTTTTTAAACTCTGCTTTATTGAAGGTATAAAAATAAGTTTTACACAGCAAGGCCTTAAAAGTAATATATAATGATTACTAGTTGATTAATTTTGCAATTCACTTTGCCATAAAGCCAAAAATATAAATTAACATCTATTCAAATTGTTTACTTGAGAAGAAAATTTATTGCATTTTATATTTATGGTTTATTATTGAATCATAAATCCCGAAAATATTGAGGAAGTTATAAATTATTAATTAGCATTTCCAATATTGTAAATACCTTTTGCTACTATTTTTGTATTTCGAACTTTCAAAATAATTTAAAATCTGGAATACGCATATCCTATTTCGGGTTCTGCTCAGTGTTAGTCAAATTGTACCACCGAGACGTTCGTCCTTTAAAGTGAAGTGTAAGACATTACACTTAAATAGTTCATGCTAGTTACATTATTTTAATTGATTTGTGCTACATTAAAAAAAATTAGAGTAAAATAACTGCACTAATTAATTGATTCATAATTTTTATTGGTGTTTTTGTGCTTTGGTATAATTTATATCAAAAACATTTAAAAAATATACACAGTGGATGTTTCATGTAGATAAACCTTTCAAATTAGTAAATAACTTGCATGTGAAATGTTTAAATATTTAATTTAACAATTTTCGTGTTTTTGTGTGTGTTGATTTTATCAAAGTGTTGTTCTATTATTATTTATTTGACATAAAAAAAACATTTAATGAAAGTGTAAGTAATAAGAATTTTTTACAAATTCATTTTATTTGATTCATGAAATTTAATTTTAGATCAATAGAATATTAAGGTGAATGGGGCAATTACATAAAATTTAGACAGCTGAAATTGGCGAAATGATTTCCAAAAAATTTTAGACCCTGAAGAAATTTCATAAGTATCTTTCAGAAATATCTTTCAAGGGCATTAGTTGATTCAATTAGAATTAATTCGTTTCACTAGCAACAGTTGATGCTTATTTTTTCTAAAGAGTTAAATTAAGCTTGGCAGGACCTAGATAGTATAAAGCTCTATATTATTTCGCCATTTTACTTTATTACAATGAAAATTCAATTTAGAAGATTTAAAAATTCTTGAAATTCAGTTTATTCGGAAATAGTTTTTCACAATTGTAAGACCGAGGTTTTCATGGTAATTTCACAAGGCTTAGGTTATGGAAGTATTGAGAATTATAAAATCTGCAACAATAGTGCAAAGTTGAGCGCTGCTGTGTCCTTTGAAAATCCCAGATATTTGCTTAAAAAAAAATTTATAAAGCCTCTAAAAAAACAATCCTTCCAAGTAAATTTTAAGAGATAAACATCCATTAAGTTTTTTTTACCTTTGCATTTATCTATGTGCAGTGTTATATGCGTGCCTTATACACTTATAATCCTGCGGAGGATTCACTATTACCGTGTAAAGATATTGGTTTGGCATTCAAGTCTGGTGATATTTTACAAGTAATATTCTTTTCTCGTTTTAAGTACCTTCCCTATCACATTTGTTTTCATAATTGCACGCTTATTCTATTATCTTTAAAAAGATAATAAATGTAAAAGATCCGAATTGGTGGCAAGCCAAAAATATAACGGCACAAACGGATCAGATTGGTTTAATACCATCACAAGAATTAGAAGAGAGACGTAAGGCATTTGTGGCCCCAGAAGCTGATTATGTTCATAAAATTGGCATATGCGGTACAAAGATCTCTAAACGTAAACGTAAGACCATGTATCGTTCGGTAGCGAATTGTGAATTTGACAAAGCTGAATTAATGTTGTATGAGGAAGTGACACGTATGCCACCATTTCGTCGAAAAACGTTAGCATTAATTGGTGTTTCTGGAGTTGGTCGTCGTACATTAAAAAATCGCTTGTGTAATAGTGATCCGGATCGTTTTGGTTTCGTCCTGCCACATACGACACGACCTAAGCGGGCCCTTGAAGAGAATGGTGTTACTTATTGGTTCGTAGATCGTGAATGGATGGAGCAAGAAATTAAAGAGAATAAATTTTTAGAATATGGTGAAAATAATGGTAATTTATATGGAACTCACATACAATCGATTAAAGATGTTATCAACAGTGGTAAGTCATATACATACATACATATACATATAGACGCATATTGCATGTAGTATATAATGGAAAATTTAGCATGAATGAGAATCAGAAATACTTCTTGTAATCAAAATTCTTACTACGACATAGATTTTCTTTTGGCATCGTATTGCTTAGGCCGTATTTCATTTGAATGGGCTTGTATTTCTACATCACATTCTTATAATTTTAATTGGGCAATACAAATATCTCAAAATTCTATTAGATCTTCATTTTACCCACCATCACTTTGCTTTCATGTTTTACTTATTTGACAAATTGTTGTAACATTTTTCAAGGACGCATGTGTGTACTGGATTGTGCACCGAACGCCTTAAAAATTCTACATAATAGTCACGAGTTAATGCCATTTGTTATATTTATTGGGGCACCTGGCATGGAGCAATTAAAAGCCATTTACGCTGAACGTCGTGCAACTGGCTCAAATAAAAATTTAACATTTGATCGTCAAAGTTCAATACGTTACAGTTCGAGAAGGGCAAGAACTTTAGAATCTTTAGCCTCATTATATGAAGATGATGATTTGATTTCGACAGTCGAAGAGAGTCGTTTCGTTCAACGTAAATATGAGAAATATTTCGATATGATCATTATAAATGAGGATTTTGATGAGACATTTCGTCAAGTTGTTGAAACATTAGATCAAATGAGCCATGAAGAACAATGGGTGCCAGTCAATTGGATTTATTAAAATTTTAACCTCTTTTACAATGCTCTTTGTTCCATTCTTTCTTTTTCACTTCTATTATTTGGCCTTAAACCGTTAATTACAATATGTTAGAGGGTGCCATTCTACAGCGACCATTGGAACATCGGCCTATTTTGTTGTCTCGTTATTTGGCTGACTTCTATTTCATTGAAGATAAGGCTTTCTATTTTATGTAGTATTTTTATGGTTACTGACTCGAATTTTGTATAAAAAATCAATTGAAAAAATAGCGTTAATTCGTCTTAACATAGACAGGTCCTCTACTTCTAATTCTTCGATAATTCTGTTATATATAAATTCTGGTTAAGTAATTACAATGTATAAAAAGATTTATGATATAAAATAGGCAACCATATTCATCTCACAGTATAATCGAATTCGTCCACTTAATGTACAATATATGTTACTGTTGCTGTATGTTTTTTTTATACATTATACATATTAAGTTATTATTATGACAAAGTATTAAGTACAATTTTTAAAATACTTTTTTTTTAAATGTAATTAGTTAAAGCTTAGTTTAAGGATTTGTTTATATTTTTATTGAATACTGCCAGGCAATTGAAACCAAGTTTCCTTGATATTCATAAAAAAAAAACATGAAAAAAGAGCAGCCATTGAACTACTCTGCCCACTTTGTTTTCTATGATTGTTGTCAACTGTTTTATGTGAATATATGTTTTTTAGATTTACGTATACATTTACATAAGTATATATATATATATATATATATATGAGAAAACCACCTTTGCGCTATATTAAGTAGTTAATGCTGTTTCTAATTAATAAAATTCATCAGAAAGCAAAACATCATAGACGGCCAGAGCCTTCTTAATCGCTGGGCTTAATATGATCAAAAAGTTAAGCAAATTAATGAAAAATCAAGAGATTGTAAGTATTGTTATGCTTAGTAAAAGCAAAAATGTTTATAGAAATGTAACGTGTAAATAAGGACAACATAGACAAAATAATGTAGACGCATCTTATTTACTATAATTAGTTGGGTCAGTTGGTCATTAAGTAATGTGAATGTCATTCTATCAAGTCTGATTATTCTATTTAAAAGATGCCAATTGACAATGTGGTTGAATTTCAAGACTGGTCCAAATGTCTATTGAAACTTCTTTTACGAACATTTTTTAACAAGTGTAAAAGTTTGAAAGGAAACATTATTTACTAGCAAATCGGTTCACTAAGTAAGTCTAGTACATTTAACCATAATTTTACGATATGCTTCGAATCTTAAATTATATCTTATATAATACTTACGCTTGCGTTTAGTTCAGCTAACAATTTTCAATTAATCTTTGAATTAATATGTGCAGTATTTTTAATTTGAGAGCATTTTATGCCATTTTAATTTTTGTTCATTAAAGTATTACAGCACATTCTACATAAAACAAACTAATATTATAAAATACCCAGCGATTTTTCCAT
The DNA here is from genome assembly GCA_023089585.1 of Melophagus ovinus. NCBI lineage: Eukaryota > Metazoa > Arthropoda > Insecta > Diptera > Hippoboscidae > Melophagus > Melophagus ovinus. The sequence continues at coordinate 1,848,886 of JAKKIB010000181.1, read as the reverse complement.
GACTACATGTGGTGTATTCATAAATTCGTTCATTTCTGGTAAACCTAAGAAATCACTGAATGTGATCATTTCATCACGTCCAAGTAGAACATCTTCCATCATGTTACTAGATTGTAGAAATGGTAAACGTCCAATTTGTCTGGCAGCATATAATTCCATACCCACTTTTAATGGGGCATGTAAACCTTCACGATTCCTTAACATTTGCATTGCCAAATTATATTGATGTGTATCATAATTCATTTCCGAATCTCGCAACCGATGAACATGACTAACTTGCATTAAACAATCTGGTTTACCAGGAACTGATGCTGTAGGTGCAGCGTCCAACACCTTTTTTATGGTTGGTTGAACTTTAATTGATTGTTCCTTTATGTTAACAAATACGAAAACATTAATTGAAAAATTTCTTAATAATGTAACATTTTTATTTTTATTTCTTATATTTTTCTTAAACAAACCATTTCGTAGACTTATTTCGCCTTTCTATTTACTTCATAAATATTAAAAAAATATCTCTTCTTCTTTTATATCTTTCGTATGGCCGAATGACAAACAAATTTTCTAATAGAAATTCTTTATTAAGTTGGCTGCAGCTTACAAAAAATTTCAGCATAAGATTAATGCTGCCACGAATGATAAATGGCATCATCTTTAGTAATGCAATTTTCAATACAAACAGTTCGTTATTTTGCTAGTTAACTAACGAGTTAGTTTGTAAAATTTGCAATTTCTGTCAATATATAAATTAAGTTAAAATAAAAATTAAATAAAATTATAAAGACGAAGGCAATGGAAATGAAAAATTAAAATATTCAATAATTTACCTTCATAAAAACTTATGATGCTGTTAAATAATATCAAGTAGAAAAAACAAAAATAATTTCTCAATTTGGAAAATCTGGTAAGCAAATTTCGTTTTATTTGGCTGTTGAGTTTACAATCGAGAAAAGTAATTCATAAAATCTAAATAAATTATTATTAAATACATTCCCAGTCATCGTTAATTAGTTTTCAGATATTCAATGGAAATTTTTAAATGGCAGATAAGAAAATGTTGAAATGTAGTGAAAATTATAACATTAACTTTAAATACATAAAAAGCTTAAATATGTATAAAGAAGAAAATTCAGCCAATTTCATCTTTACGCTTATTATACTACATCATTTAGTATTAAGGATTATTAATAATCTTAACTCATAAATATATTAAAGAAATATATACATTTTATAAAAATTTAATGGCAAATTCTATAGAATTTATTGTTGCCAGTTTTGTTATTATTATTATTGTTGTTGTTATTCTTATTATTAACGACATTATTGTTAAGCGGCCTATCTGTCTGTCGGTCTGTCCTTGATTAGTTAGCATTTGTATGTTTTTTCCTTTAGCTAATGAAGACATAGTCTGAACATGAAATAAAAATGAAATGAACTGATCAATTTTTCATGTTCTTTATTGTTTTGAAATTTATTATTATTTTTTTTTGTTTTTTTCAAATTTATGCGAAATAATTATTGAACACTTTAAGAGCAAAGAAAAAGGACCACAAGTCATTCTTAAGAAAACTTGTGTCGATTCAAAAAAAAAAAGACAGAAAGCAAAAGCTAAAAAAAAGCAAAATTGTGCAAAGTGTGAAAGCCTCTAAGAATTATAATGCTATTGGAGTAAAAAACGACAAAGCAACTTAAAGTTAAATTTGAATGGACGCCATAAAAATTTTATGGCATTAAATTTCATTGTGTGGCGACTTTTTTTTTATTTGCGATTTTACTGAACAACCTAATCGGTAGTGGTCAAACAACATGCAATAAGAGAAATACACAGAAATATATATATATACATACATATATATATATATATATATATATATATAATTACAAAAATAACAACAACCACTTGTATAGCCAGCCTTCCCATTCATCTAAGTATTGTGATAAAATATAATGGCAGCTGATTGTAAGGCCATAATATTATGGCAATATCATGGCGTAACATCATGGCCGTGGCTTTATAATACTTATACACGTATATAGGGATTTATAGGTATATTATGTGTATATGTGTGTATACATGTAGATGATTAATTTCTGTTCATTTAGAGGATGCCACATCAAAACTGACATTTCCTTACACGAATTTCTATGCAATGCATTTTGGATTTTGCTTTTGTTGCCTTTATCTTTCTTTTCCCTTTTCTTTCTCTCTCTCCTAAGTAGTTTTTATATTCCGTGCTGCGATATGATCATAAAAGACATCACAAAACATTGAATCTTTATAGTTTTCTTCTTTTTTAACAAAATATTCAGGCAAAGCGAACTATCAAGTCAACCTGGCTAAAGTAATCTGTCTGTTGAAACCAACTTGACTTGATAATGATTTTTTTAGACCATTTATGCATATATATATAAATATTTGGGTGTACATCCGTGAGCATATAACTTTGTCTTCTACTTTTCTTTTTCTTTTTTAATTTTTACAATTTCAAGCACGTCCAACATTTGATAATGGTTGTCGATTGCATGACGCTAAGTACAAGATAAAAATGCTTTGTGAAATTGTAAAAGAGTGACTGAGTAGAATATTCCAAAAGCATATTGCTTTTGATATCAAAATATCGTATAAATTATTAAGTATATTTTTATGTAGGAACCTTTTTATATCCATAAATATATGTATATGTGTTTGTGTGTTTATAGAGAGCTATTACTTCAAGTGATATTTGAATTGATATTTGTGTGAACTGAAATCTTGAATCCTCAACATTCAGACTGTGTATTATTTGAAATGGCCATGATGAATTTATAAAACTCACAAATTATGAATAAAGGAAAGATAACAGTACCACAAAAAAAGTGAAAATTTGATATTTTATAGTTTTGATGAAGGCCTCATATCAATATCAAAAGAATGCGCGGAAGAAGATCTAATATTTGCGCCCAATTAGAAAGCCGCACCATCAATTTTTACGTTTAGGAGAATGCCGGCAGTAAATTGTGGCAAAGTTGGACAGACTTGTGTATATCAATTTATGAATGAATGAATCGATGAATGCATACTGAGTTTTTAAAATATTTTACATTGATAGAATGAATGAAATTCAATCTTCAAGTGATAAGCATAGAACAAAATTGTTATTTGAAAAATCATCAGAAGTTTGGAAATTTTTTTTTTTCACATTTGTACCTTTTCCAAAGATTTCACCTCATTTCCTGGGTTCTATATTTTGTTAAGTATTCCTTAAAAAGGAAAATGAAATGAAATCTTAAGAAAAACAAAAAGATTCATTTTGATATTTTTTTTTTTTTTTGTGGGATTGGAAAATTGATTTTCCCATCGGCTAATCTTTCTTGTCTCATGTTTAAAATTTCATATTTCAATTTCAGGTATAATATTTAATTGAATTATTGTTCATATAAATATAAAACTAGAAATAAAACACAAAGCAACAACAACAATTATAATTAGAAAATTAGAAAATCGAACTCTGGTTTCCATTTTTTTTTCTATTACTACGGCCATTATTGTTATAATTGTTGTTGTTGTTATTATTACTAATTTTTGGGGGGAAATGATTTTATGATAAAGAAAAAAATGTCTACAACGTCCATTGTTGTTTGTTGTTTTGTTTTATGCTTTCTTTTATTTGTTTTATTATCCATAATAGCACTAATTTTTAAAAGTGCTTTGTTTTCAGGTTTATTACAATAAAAAGATGCATAAAGTGAAAGAGAGAAATCGAGGAGAAAAAGAAAGAAAGTTTTCACATTAATTATCAATATTAAAATATTCGTTGATTTTTGTTTAGTTTTTTTATTTTTTTCGAATTTTCAAAATTTTCTTCATAGATTTTCAGTAAATGAACAATTTTATTTTAAAATGTTTAAAATTTAGAAAGTAAATTGTTTTATTCTTAGAGTCTAATGAATATGTTAGAAATTTTAAGACGTTTAAGTTTTATCTTAAACGTCTTTCGTAAAAAATTAATTAAGCATTTTTCACAGTTTTATAACAATTTTATAAAAATCATCTTCAAAAACTAAATTCTGTTGTGGTGAAGTGTCCTTGAACTTAGTCATGTGTATAATTTCTAAAGAAAGTGTACATCCGTCATTGAAACAGTTAACACATTTTCTCCGTTCGATCTGCCGTTTTTTTGAATAATTTTCTTTTGATTCTACCGAGTACAGAGTTCTAAAGGCAAAAATATTTCAGACAAGAATGTATAGGGTACTATGTTCACCTTCCGTTTCTGGTTTAAAGTGAATTATGTGTTTATGTTTTCCACATGACCATGACAGTGTAATCATTGGCTGGAAGTTCACCCTCAGACTCATATTTTGATAGAGCTGATAGAAAAAGCGTAAGAGTAAAATTATTTCTAGTTCTATTTTAATGTAATTGCTTCTTAATTCTTTTCTTATTTCTTGTTTGCTCTTATAGGAAATATTTTGACATGCCTCTGTAGAGCACCAGCATGGGCAATCATTCATAGACTCCGACAAAGATTCTATCAAATATGCAGATTTGACACATGCATTTATATGCTTTAAATAAATCAAAAAAGCATTGAAAGTAAAAATACTTTTTAAAGATAAATTTGAAACCGCAAATGCATAATCAAAAGTCAGTCACACTTAAATAGAAGAAAAGTGCATCATAAGCAACAAAAGCAAAGGAAAACATCAAAAAATATACGGGTGAGTCCAAATTTTAATATTTATGCAAATTGCAATAAGTTTAAAACGAATCATGTGAATCTCTTTAAAAAAATTAACAAACAAAGAACTCAAACTCAATGATTGCTTTGAAGGCTTTAAAGATGAATTGTTCTTTTAAAAAAGCCTTTAGAAGTTTTTTAGATTAATATCATGGCGGAAATAGATTTCCAGTAAGGCTTCCGCTTATTCAATTTTTTTTATTTACAAACTTGTGTCTATCTTTTACGTATCTTTATTAGAATCGAATGTTACGATCAAGATTGTTCTCATATTTGCTTTAATTATCCTTTCAAAGCTTATTCAAATTACTTTGGTAAAGTGTTATTAGAACTAAAAAAAAGTCAAGCAGAAATATGATCGACTTATCTTTTAAATATTTCATTCTCTTATATAAAATCATAAATCCGAATATATATTCCGAAGAGAGTTAAAAGGCCATTAACAAAACAATGGACTCATCATTTTAGATGAGTCCAAGTCGAATTTTCAGGCCCTTTGAAGTTTTGCCTTCTAGATTTAGAATGGATAAAATTAGGGTAAATATTTACAAAGTTAGAGAAAAATAGAAAACGATCTGCGGGATGTTGCATTCTCAGATCTTTAATGGATCCAAGCAGATGTTGGAAACATTCTTCTTGGTTATCCCACTCCCCAAGTGCCTCTTCGGCCACCACACTTATTTAAATCTTTTATTTAGTACACTTTACTCCAAATCGAGCTAAAAATTTCGAATAGTTTTGTGTTATCGAAGTGTGTAGCATGTGCGTGTGCCTTAATTCATTCTAGAATTTTATTTTTAATTTTTTTTATAAAACAAAGCAAAATTAAAAATTCAAAATACGTAATAGAAAAATTCTGAACATTTCACACTTAAGTGTTAAAAATCAAACGTTGCTTGCTGGAGATTAAGCTAAAAGAGAACTAACAAAAAAAAAAAAAAAAAAAAACAAAAAATTTATACGTAATTGATGTTGTTGTTGTTATTATTATTATTAGTAATTTTAATTTTATTGTTGTTTTGTTATTTATTTCTTTTGTTTTTTTTGGTTTCTTCTTCTTTTGATTTTTTTGTATCTTCGTTTTTTTTTTGTTTATTTTATTTGATAAAAATTCTGTATGGAAAATAAACAGAAAAAAAAGGAGAAAACAAAACAGTCATAAAATAACTTGATATTTGACATATACAACGATCAATTTTTTCCAATGACGCATTTATAAATTTTATAGACATGATCGATTTATATGCGATGTATGTCTAATCTAAACATAAAACTTGTCTTAGTTATTTTACATCTTATAACAATGTTTTATATTGAAAAAACAAAAAAAAAAAAAACAAAAATGGGCAAAATAGTTGATGGCATTGAGATTGAAAAAGTTCTGGGATTTTTATCCACATAATTAATGCATAAGTTTGTAGTTAAATTTCTAAGGATAATATCAATATCGATATTATTAGAAATGTGCACTATTCAAAAGACACAAGAGAAGGAAATGGAAAAATTAGTGAAATTAATTTAAATAATTAAATTTATTAAATTAATTAAATTATTTAATTAATTAGAAATTAACAATTTAGATTTAGTTGGCAAAAAAAGTAATCAGTAGTTTTCTTTTCCTTCTTTACGCCTGATTATATGACAAAAATTTTAAAAACTAGAAAAACTAAATTTTGATAATTTAAAATAGTTCATTTTGTGGTCACTGTCCAAAAGTACACTCAATTTAGGGTTACAAATGTTGCATATAGATTTATTATGTTAAAGTATCGCTACATCTAAATTTGATTTAAAAAAAATAATCAGATATATTCATAATTTGCGCTTTACAAGTAAGAATGCCGCGAATTGTTTAATATCTTTCTTTTCAATGCTAAATATTTTTGAAATATTTCAAGAATTATGATCTCAAATTTGAATGCGAATTTTGTGTGAATTGTTTGATGAGATCTATCAAAAATTCTTTTGAATATTACAATCAATTCGATCAAACTTTTTGTACTTTAAAACACAACTAAGATGATGGAATATAAAAGTTGATTTGTAAAGGAAGAAAATTTTGTAAAACTACGTGCCTTCGATTGTTGTGCATTTAATTAACAGCAGATATTTTAACAGAAAAAATAACAGGGAGCGTTCATTTTTCACATGTCTGAGTGGCCAATTGCTTTTAATTGAATTTAGCGAAAATGTTCACTAAAACTCCTTTTTTCATTTGCTTTGAATGCCATTAAAAAAAGGGTTTTCATTTTATCTTATTTCTTTTTCTTTTGCTATATTTTATGATTCCTGCTGTTTTCAAAGATAAATATAAATGGCACGAGTAGATTCTTAAAAGTAAGAAGAAAACACCAAAAGAAAAAAACGTCTGCAACAAATTAAAAAAAAAGAAGAAAATAAATAACACTCTGGCAATACAATTTCGCTTGATTTTATAAGCTCAAGCCTTTCAATTTATTTATTCATTTCAAATCAATCAATTTCAATTAATTTGAAATATTCTGCAAAAACAAAGGACACTTTTTTAAAGCAAAAATTAAATAAAAATTAAATTTTGATGTAATTGTGTAATTGAACATATTGAAGATATGTTTTTAAGTTAGTTAGGCCCAGCTTTGCATTTTCAGATGGGTCAAAAAAAATGGCAATTTTAGATTTGATGCCGGTCAGCATTATTTCTGAATTACTTATTCATAAAAGGCAAATTGTTTCATAAAGAGAGCAATGTAATGCGCCACTCATTTAATAATAATTGAATATATTTAATTCCTGTCCATTTTCAAATGCTTAATAGATTCATAAGTAACAATTTTGTCAAAATTATTTGAACTTTCTTTTAAAAGAAACGGATTATGGTTAATTGAAAAATTTTTGCAGAAATATCACTTCAATATAGAAAAATCAGTTTGTCAGTAGTGATTTAGTAATTTTTCTTTGTAAGCATTTTTCTGCACAAGCGTTTGATGCTCGACCTTAAGTTTCTCTCTGGTTTTATTTTACAAGTTGTACAATGTTTTTCCAGAAGAAATCTTAAGGTCAAGAACACTTTTACTGCAATCATGTCTTTGATATATAAGTGCATTTGAAAAAGCCTCATTTTAATTAAATTTTCTTAGGACGCTTCTACTTTTTCTTGTTATCTTGTTTTCTGTAGGCATGACTTTAGGCATGACTTTGCGTTTAATTATAAAAAATTAATAATAATTCTTTTTCAATGTCAAAAAAAGTACTGAACTAAACATAAAGAAGATGTTTCCAAAATATGAAAAATAAAACGCATAAACTTCTAGAAATTACTTTTACAATATTATAATTTATTAACAAAGAAACTTAAGCGAAGACTCTTTAGCATTACAATGTCAAATATTTTATGAAGTTTTGTTCGCTTTTTACCCTACACCACTTTTGGCATTAAAAGTTCTCAATTTATGCCAAAATTTTTAACCATTAATAAGATTTGATAGAAATAGATTCATATTTTATTATACGGATGGATTTAGAAACATTTTTTTCGTGAATTTAAGTTTACCTTGTCCAAGTAAAGACGTTTTCAAGTTCAAGATCGAAAATTTCAATAAATTTTTTTTAAATTTGACACATATTTTAATTTAAAGACAAACTCTATGGAATACGTTTAGTATTGAACGATTTTAATTATCAATCAGACTAAAATTGATATATGAAAAATAATTTAAATTTTTATTATATTTTAATGGAAATTTGATCGATGTTTCTCATTCTGTTTCAAAGAATCAACATTTCAAACATTTGACATATATAATTTTTAACTTTTCTTGACCTTTTAATGTTATTAAGTAAAGTGGTGTAGAGTACTATAAAGTCGTCTTTAACCAATACTATTTTTACTAATTTTTCCTTTTTTTTTTTAATTATAATTAATAATAATTTTTTTTATAATTATGGATAGAAATTTTTAGTATAATTTAAGTGGAAAAAGCAAAACGAAAAATAAAATAATTATAGCGATTTCCTTTTACAATTACCCAATACTATTATGCAATTAGTTATTCAGTTTGAGTAATACAACTTTTTATATTTATTTATTTTTTTTGCTATTTTCAAAATTTTAATCGCTAATTTTTTTTGTTTTTTTTTTTTGTTGAAATGCTTGAATAAATTAATGATAATTAATGATTTTCTCACTATTTAATTTACATGTTTAATTGAAAAATAATGGGCGTGTCTTAATTCTTTAAAAATTATTTGTAAAGATTTCAGTATTTTCAAGATTTGTTTATTGCAATAATTAATGGCTGGCAAAAAATGTTCTGAAATCCCCCCCCCAAAAGAAAAAATACCTAAAAATTATAAATAATGTCTCTTTTTTTCTTTTATAGATATAGTTCTTTTTTAATGCTTTCTTTCTTATGCTGTGATTTTTTTTGTAAAACTTACACCTTTAAATAATATTTTAACTTTATCCGATTTATCCATAAAACTTTAAAACTTTTTTGTTGCGGGATTAATTTAAGCTTTTTGCTTTGTTTGTTTTAAATAAACTAAATAGGAAGAATAAAATTACACTACAACTCCACATGGCTCTCTTCAGAAACCTCATCTAATAAATACATTTCTTAAAAAATCACAAAATTTTTGTATCTTTTAAAAAATATGATGATTTTATATATAAATTAAAATTCTATTAATTTTTAATAAAACTCTGTCTAGGTTTATAAATATATATATGAATATATCTTATATATAACAAATTTAATAATCCCTTTCAATTTCTAATCTCTTAAAATGCATATATTTTAAAAAGTTCCGGGACTTTCTGTTTGTTTGTTTTTTTTTTTTGAATATTTCAGGAATAGAAAAATTCCCTCATTCCCCTTAATAATAATGAGGCTAAGTATTATACATTATGCAAACATTTTATTTATTTTACTCATTTTAATCATTTTATTTAAATCATAAGAAATCAATGAGAAAAGAAAAGTAAAAGAAATCCAAAAAAAGCAAATTTAAAAAGGAAGAGAAGCAGGTGTGGAAATGAGAAATTATTTATATTGCAATGAGTTGAATTTTGAATTTGGAGCATTAGCATCATTACTTCTATGAATGGTTGTGGTAGCAGCTACAACAGCTAAAACGGCTTCGACTTCATCCTCTGTACAATGAATATCGTGATTTATAATTGGTTGCAATTGTTCTACTTCATTTTCTGATTGTTGTTGTTGTTGTTGTTGTTGTTGTTGTTGTTGTTGTTGATTGTTGTTGCAATTGTCTTTGCGATTGTTCATTCTCAATGTATGATGATGATTGGTACGTTTCATAAACAGGTCACATTGTTAATGAGCCAACAGTGGCAACAGCAGCTGCAGCCGCTGCTGCATGAGCAGCATGTGTGGGCTGAAATTGATGCGGATGAGAATGGTGAGCATGATGATGATGATGATGATGAGCATGAGCTGCATGTGCAGCCAATGCTGAATGCGGATTAAAATATGGATGTAAACGCATCGAAGTCATACTCATAGCAGCCATCGAACTTGTTGTAGAATGCAACGAATGTTGAAAATGTATATTTGGTGAACTGACTGTTGCCACAGCCGTTTGTCCATTACATGGACTCTTTTTCGCTTGTTTACGCTCTTTAGCTCGACGATTTTGAAACCATATTTTCACTTGACGATCCGATAAAGACAACTGTTGAGCTAATTCACTTTTACGCCGTATATTTATGTAATGCGATGTACAATATTCCTTTTCCAATTCTAAACGTTGATAATCACTGTAAACGACACGATATTTATCCTTGGTACGGGTTTTTCCTTAAACGACAAAAAAAAAAAAACAAAAAAAAAACAAGAACAATAAAAAAGAATTGCAAAAGAGAAGAAAAGGAAATGCAATTATAATTACAATTTAAAGAAAATTTATTAAGAGATTTCTATTATAGATTTCTAGTTTATACAATAGAATCACAAATTTACAAGGCAATCACAAGCAAGGAATTAACTTAAGTTCTCTTATTAAAAAGACTAAAGCTTAGAATTTTTTTTTATTTGGAGAAAAGTGACAAGCAAATAAAAGTGACCCAACATTTTGGCAAAAACAAAAAAAATAAAATAAAATAAAAAACGCACTAACGAAAGAGATCACAATCAAAACATAATTTTTAATGAGACTTGAAATCTATTTTTTAGGTTTGATTGATTTAAGACTATTTCTAAAATTGAAATGTTGAATTTCTAAGCAGATTATTTTAGAAGGAAGTATTTTCTGAAAACTGTAGGAAGCTAATGATTAGAAGTAGCTGACGATCAGTTGACTGAGAATTTTCTTTAAAAGTATCTCTTTTAATAATATTTAAGAATTTTTCCTAATAAAAGCAAAGCAGCTATCTGAATAAATGAGCACTCTAAATGAACGAAAGCAAACGCGGCAAATTCACATTAAAATGAATAAACCTGAATGATTTTGTGGCCCATAGTGAGACGGCTAATAAGAAAACGGCTTAAAAAAACAATCGCCAGTTACTTTTATATAAAAAACTAAAAATTCACGTGTAAATACTCAAAGGGTTAGATAATTTTTTCAAATATTATCTTCCACATGCAGTTTCTGCGAAGAGATGACTGAAACTATGCCAAAGTATATTATTTAGTAGTCAGCCACACCCACTGATTTATTATCTTTACATTGGAACAACCAATGTAATGTAACCAATGGCTGCTAGAAATATGGTTAAAAATAAGGGTACATTTTATTCAATAAGAATAGAATAGCAAAACTACTTTGATTATAGAATTTATTTTCTTTGAAAGCTCAGATCTAAAGCTTTTTCAATACCAACTAAAATTAAGGAATTTTTCTTTGGCATAATTCAAGAAATGTATTTTTTTACAAAAATATGAATAAATGGGTTAAAAAGATTACATGCATATACATATGGATTGGATACATATGCAATGGGCGTATGAAACGTAAATGTGAACTGTTGTTATTTATATGAATAATTTTTTTTCTTTTATCAATATTTAAATTATGATGTTTGCTCACAAAAGCGCAAAACGTTTACTTTGCGATAACAAAATGAAAAGAAATATATATATATATATATAAGAAGAAGAAGGAGAATAACGTAAAAAACAATGTGCAAGTAAAATAAGAATAAAAAATACAAATGCAAACGTTATGCATATTTGACATATAGGATGCAGAAGAAGAAGAAAAAAAATTGTGATGAAAAAGAAAAAGGGAAAAAAATGTATTGATACCAAACGAGTTCATTCATCATGCCCCCACACATGCATCCTCTCTCGCACCCACATTTTGTTTATATAAATTGTTATCTACGATATAAATATTAAAGCTTATCTGTTTATTCACACACACACACACACATCCACTCATACAGAAATGCAAGTTTCACGTTTACCTTTTTTTAGTTTGCTTTTTTTGATTCCCTTTTTCTTCTTGCTCTTTTTTTTCTAGTTTCATTTAAATACACTTTAAGTGGAAATTAAATTCATTATAAAGTGCAAGCGAAATGATAAACTTTTTTTGTGCCATTTTTGTTATGATATTGAGAATTATCAAAAGAAGCTCAACATTTTTAAGGGTTGATGTGAAAGTTTGCTTTAACATTTTTGTTCCCCCCCATGTTTATTTCTTGTTTCCTCTTTTTTTTTTCTTTTATTTATTTATTCAAAAACTTGCATCTAAATAGATAAATAAGTGCAATTCAGAGGCCGCAAAAACAACAACAAAAACAATAATAATAATAAGAACAAATAATTTCAAATGTACAATTGTAAATAATTGTGTGTAAATAATAATAGTTATGTGTGTGTGTATGTGTGTGCGTGTGTATACCAACACATCTACATAATTATTTGCTTCTCTTTATTTATTCAATGATAATGAGAGATGTGTTAATTGTTCTAATTTATCTTTTAAATATTTTTTACAAATCTAGATAAACTAGAATTTCTTCCACCGGGCGACCAAAGAATATTTTCAAAAACTAACACGATTAGCCTTTATTTATTTAGGTTTCTTATGTAACTTTGTAAGTGGAGTAAAATCTTAAAATCGGAAAGACGTTAAATCTTTCCAGAGGGATGCTAAATTTTTTTCAGATTCCCAGATTTAGCTTTCCAGAAATGCTAAATTTTTCTATTTAGAGACTCTAAAACTTTCCATCTAAAAACGCTACATCTTTCACCTAGAGAGCTAAATCTTTTTAGATTCGCAGACTTTAAAATCTTTCCACATTTAAAGTAAAATTTCATTTAAATGTCATTATTTTTCTATTAGATCGTAATAGTTTGTGATTCGAAACGACTCACTTTCCGCATCATTATTTAGTTTGCTTTGCCTTGTATTTTGGTTTGTTTAGTTAGAAATCTAAATATTTAAGAAAATATTTAGTTATATATAACCGATTTAAAAAAACCAAAATACACGATTTCATAAGTATTTTCAAAATTTCAAATGACAGAAATTACAAAATTAATAGAATTAAATGCAAGAGATTTTTATATTTTATAGTAAGTTTAATGATTTAAAGTTTGTTGTAAGCAAAACTTTTAAATTAAATTAATTAACTTATTTCACTAAATAATTTTCCAAGTTTAAACACAAAATAAAGAAGTTTGAGAAAATAGCTTTGAAAGATTAGAATACAATCAAAATGCAAGAAAATTGTAGTCTTTGTAAATTGCTTTTGAAAAGTATGCCATAAAATATAAGTTGTAGCCTGCAACCAATCAGTTATAAAAATTTTTGTATCAAGTACTCTCCTTGAGTGATTGATCATTCAAGTTATTTGATTTTCCCAAAATGTCAAGATTATTTGGAATGATCATACGTTTTAAACCAGCAACTTTTGCAGCCTTAAAAACTCTGAACCAAAAAAAGCCATTTTTATACTTAATCCATCTTTGAGATGACTCTAAAAATGATGATAACCGACTTTTGAAAATTTGCTTAGCTAAACAAGTTCAGAGTTAACAATTTTAGTTTCATTCTTAACAATTTGATATATACAACAATTTCGAGATGTTATTGGTTCTTTTTTTTTTTTTAAATAAAATCAAAATAAGAAATTAGAGATTGCGAAAATGTCGACATTATTTGTAAAGTTAAGTTAAAACTTGAAGGTTAAGGTTGACGCTTTGAATTTCTTTGTATTTTCTTTCTTTTTTTCCTTTTTCTTTCTGGTGGCTTATTTTTTGAAAAATATATATATATACATGTATATATAGAATTCAGTCTGTCCTAAAAAAGAAAAAAAACAAAACTGAAAATGTATTTGTGAACTTAATTTCATGCATAGAACGTTAAAAATCTAAATATTATTTTATCTAAATTATACGTTATTTACTCTACTAGAGAGATAATTATGATAAGATAAAGTGTGAAACTTAAGTAATACAAAGAAATTGAAATTATTATTATTGTTATTTAATCTGATTTTTTTCTTCTTTTGATTATTACAAATTAAGAAAAATCTTAGAAAGAATGTAAAATTCAAATTCAGAAAAATTCATTTGCTAATACACAAGAGAATATTATGCGGGGCAAAATTTCTATTAATTGTAAAATTTGATAAATGATTAATTGTATAAATTCGGCCGCTTTGTATGATTTTCATATTGACATTGTACAATTATAAATTTAATATTTTGTACAAAATTTTAATTTTCGATCTGTTTCAGTTATGATCTGTTTAAGTTATGAACGAAAAAGAACAAAGGCATATTTTGAATAGCAATACTCCTGGAGGAATTTTCAATGTTTCTTCAAATTTGAAATCGGTACATTTTTTTTTTTTGTGATCCAGGATTATGTTTACCATACATGGACAGACGGATAGAAATGTCTAAATCCATACTTCGTTTTACAAGTTACAAACGTACTGAGAATATTTGTATACTCTTTGGGTGCGGGGAATGGATCTGTTAAATAAATGCTTATGTCTAAAATAAATTCTATAAAAATCTTTGTGGGAGGAAAAGTCAATCAATATGCAGACCTCAATTAATATTAAGCGTGGTACTTTTTCTTTAGCAAGCTATTTGGGTTAAATGATTGCAAAAAATTTGTTGGAAAAAGTGAAAATAACTTTTCAAATTATGGTTATTTCAAAGATTTCTTTCTCATTGTTATCAACATTTTTGAAATATGAAAAATAAATAAAATTCAAATTTGGCTTAAATAAAAATTTTCGCGGGTGTTTTTCTTAACGACCCAAACAACTCAACCTTTTTTCATTTATTTTAAAAGTATTTGCAATGTATAAATAGAGATTCATTGATCGTGATGATCAATTTAATGCCACGAATAGACAAATCTAATGTTTAAATGTAAATTAAAAAAAAAAAAAATTTAGAAAAAACCATAAAATAATTGATTGTAGCATTTAATTTTTAGTTGAAGATAAGAAAAATTACAACAACAATAAGAAAAAGGTGTGATTTTGTAATTCATTACACATCATGTAAATTTTGATATATTAAAAAAAAACTTTGCTTAACAATTAAATAGCCAAGTGAATCAGTTAGTTAGCCCAATAAGTCAGCTGGTCATTGAGTCTCATACAAAGCAAGTCAATAAGTGAATGAACAAAATCAAGTTTAAAAATTACAAAAATCAAAGAAACCTTTGAAATTAAATGAAAAAAAATATAGCGCGGCATTTTTTAAGAACATTTATCTTATTGTTGTTATTGTTATTGTTGTTGTTGCTCCTACTATACTCTCTAACATATACACATTTATGCATTATTTATATTATTGATTTTCACCTTTAATTGTTGCTGGTGTTAAACAGTAAACGTCAAATGTCAGCAATAACAATCAACAACAATAAAAATATTCAACATTTATATCTAATAATTTTACAGCGTGTGCTAAACCACAATATTTATTATACAATTAATTTGTATAAGTGTGTGTGTGCATGTTTGTATATGTAAATGTGTTATTACTAATATTTATTTAACATATTTCATTATTTCTCTATACTCACACACACAAATACATATTTACATATATTTCCTACCTTCATACTTCTACTCATGCGATATATTTTCTCTTTGCTAATCCCATAAAGCTTTTTCATTCAAGTTGTTGCCCCAAGAAGAAAAATATTGAATCATCACATATTTACACACAAATGCCGTGAACGGTAAATGCACAAAAACATCAAACGTTATTTTACCGCCTTTGTAATGCTTTGTCGCCATTTACCGCTGTCGCCTTTTTTTCTTCATTCTTTCTTTCTTTTTATTCGTTACAAATAATTAATCCCGTTTAATGAATATATCAATAACATATCAAGCATAATATTTAATATTAAACAATTGACAATTGTTATCAACATGAATCAATACATTTAGAGTGATTAAACTTTGAGTGCAACATAAAATAGCGAAAGAATCTTATAGATAGAATAATTCTATTAGAATAGATAATTAAACTGCGGACGGAACGACAAAGACCTACAATACATTTTTCTTCATTTTAGTACCCAGCACCCAAAAGCTGAAGGTATACTCAGTTTGTTATTATGTTTATAACTTTTAGAAGGAAACCCTAGAGAACCCATAAAGTATTTACATTCTTGATTAGCATCAAATTCTGTATCTATTTGGACATTCTAGTCCGTCTGTCCGTTTGCTTGTTTTGTCTATTGTAAACATTTTCCTGGTGGTAAGATTTGAGATACCATGTTCAAATATGTCAGAAAGTTCTTGCACACAGCTTGGTACTGAAAATGGAATAAATCGGCAGAGCAACGTAAACTGAGATCACCTCATTTTTTTTAAGCAAAATTTTGCCGTCTCTCTGCCCATTATCTGAAAAGTGCAAAAACATAGAAAGCTAAAATTTTGCCCAAGTAAAGAGCAGAAGCCTGTGCAAATCGGATACGCCTACGCGGAATTGTACAATGCCAAACTTTCATTTTTTTGTAGGGTTACATTTTCAATTTACTCCTAAAAAACTGAAATAGGTTCTAAATCTTTATATCTTAATATTTGGGTGCTTGGTATTCAAGATTTGACTTCAGCCAAATCAAATATAATTTTCTTCCTTGTTGATATTGATATGGTTCTTGATACTTTAATAAAACTTTCCAAACATTCAAATTAATTTGCTTCATACAAAATTTATCAGGGTGAATAATACGAAAGTAAAAGAAGAAGAAAAATTATGAAGCAAAGAGCATTAAGTAAAAAAAAGGAGCTATTGCTGCAGCGTTAATGATTATTTATTTAAATTTTTTTAATTGCTGCCTTTTGAACCTTTCCAAACTTAATCTTTCCTTCATTTCGTTCAACTAAATTTTTCTCTCTCTTCTTGGAAATCACAAAAAATTTGTAACTTTTTTTAAAGTAAAAATAGAAAGAAGCACAAGAAAAAGCAATAAGACAAAACTTATTCATTAATCAGGAAAATTTTATGGAGTTATTTTATTTTAAAAGTTTAAAAGTTTTTCGAAAAATTTAAGTTTCTTCTAAAAGTTCAGGTTTTACAAATAGTAATATTTCTTAAAATTTTAATTGCACTAAAAAAAATGTTGCCAGTTGCCCAAAATGCTAATAATTTCCAGTTTTATTTAGATATTTGTTGCTAAATATATAAAAAAATCAAATTCCTTTTGTTGATCTGGTTTTTATTTGTTTTGATTTTCTTAATATTTACATATAGAAATTATTTATGGATTTCCTTTTGCGGGTTCTTTTTCCTTTTTTTTTTGCTTCTGAGGAAAAATGGAAAGTACCACCAGATGCCAAAACAATTAACCGTAACATATATTTAGTTGTTGTTGCGTTTGTTGCTGTAGCCATAGTTTCTGTTATTATTATTATTATTATTATTATTATTATTATTATTATTATTTTGTTGTTGTTGTTGTTGCACTTTAAAATGTTTATTTGCTCTTTAAGTTTTTAAACTCATTGAAATTGTGGCCTAGAATTCTCTATAAATTCTAACAACAACAATAATAATTAAGTATGAAGGTCAATGATAAATTCTTCCCCGGTGGGGAGGACAATGAAAATTTCTAATAAATATCAACAACCAACAAAATTTAAAACATAGAAAATAAGAAATGCCGAAAAAAAGAGAAAGAAGAGAAAGCATGAAAATTATCATCACATTCTGTTGACCATTATTATTATTTATAATTGGCCTAACAAGGCGCTATCCAATAGACACAGTTATATTGTGGTGAATGTGATGATCATGGCAAAATAATCATAAACCACTGAGGCCTAAAGAAAGTGATTTAAGCTTCATAGAGAGTGAGAGAGTGAGAGGGAGAAAGTAGATGAAAGATTATTAATAATAATGGGAATTATAATAAATTGTTAAGGGATTGTTCTACAAAAATCTATTCATATTTCATGGTGTTAAATACACACCCAAGCACACATACACATAGCCCTTAAGAACCTTAAGGGTGCATTGAAATGAATAAAAGCAAAAAAAAAATCTTTTATGCCAGTTGAAGGAAAAGGATAGAATTCGAGACATAAAAAGGGAAAGAGAGAAAGTTAACATGTTAATCGTTAATATTAAACAATCAAAGAAAATATGTCACATTGATGATACAACACTTGTAGTATCATGGGAAACATTTATCTTTAAAAGGTATAACAGTATCTTAACACTCTGCAACAACAGCAATAACAATAACAACAATAGCAACAACTATTCAAAATGTTATACATTAGAAATTACAACAAAAACAAAAGAAAAAAAAACAGAAATTGTTATAAATTTGCGGAAAAAGGCAGGACGAAACGAGGCGAAGCGAGATGAGACGAAATGAAGCTGACAGTTAGTGTTAGAAAACAAAACACAAAACTTTTATGTTCAGAAGAAATCGAGGTTTTATTTTGCTTTAAAAAAAACTAAAATAAATAATAAAAAGATCTATTTTTCTCTTACTCTACTCCTCTCTCTCCCTTTCTCTCTTCTTTTCTATCTCTGTATGTATGTATGTGAGCACGTGTGTGTGTGCGCTTGTATGTGTTCTTGTGTCAATTGTTGTAACAAAGATGCAATTACATTTACGACTCTCCAGAGATTTTTACTATTCTACTGCCAGCTACTGTAATTTGCCTGTAAAAAAAGAGATTTAACTTCAACTTGAAAGATTCAAGTAGAAAATTTGGGCAAATAAACAAACAATGAAGTGGTTAATGTTTAAAATATAATGTAAGAAAGCAAAAAGAATCCTTTCCTTTCAGAAGAAAGAAGAGGACAACAGACATATAGAAAGATACAGACAGATGTACAGACAGAGGGACAAATGGATAAGAAAGCTTTACCAAATGAAATTTATTTTTTTCTTAAACATTTTTATTAAAGTTGAGAAACAATTTCTTTTTTTTTTTTTTTTCATTTCTTTTGCTGTTACTCTCTAGTTTTTTTTACTCTACATTTCTTTCGTTTTTGGTCTTTCTCTTTTTTTCTACCATTATCTTCTAACTAACATAACAATAATATCATAAATGTCATTGTGAAATGTTTATACTTAAACTGAGTGTTGTCACCAAAGCGACTGTATAACCATAACATTTATTTGGCATTTATTTTTGTTGCTTCTATGGCTGCACTAATGCTGCTTGCTATTTTGCTTGGTTATTAAAATACCAAAAAAAAAACAAAAGGAAGAAGAAGAAAAAAAGTGACTAACAACAACAATAACAACAATAACGTGCTCATGTCATATCGTAAATATTAGCTACAAATTATATCATAAAATCATTTGATTCGATTTGTTATCGAATGCTTCTACAAAGATTTTTATTTCTACTTATGAATTTGACTTCTCTTTTGTTTACTTATTTTTGCTTTCTTTTTTCTTTTTTTTTTTTTTTTTGGTTTTTATTTTTATAAGAAAAATTTCTGATTGTTTTAATATAAAGAAGTTGTAAATCGTTAAATTGCATTTTAAATGGCATAAAATGACAATTATTTGCTAAACTTTATGACTTTTTCAAATATTAACACAAAATTTATGACGATTTAAGGAGACATTTTTTGAAAAGAAAAAATTTTGCGGAAATTTGATGAAGAGAAGGGGAAATTTTGATTAATTTGGATAATTTAATGTCGCATTTTCAATTTTCCAAACTTTTGAATGAAACGGTCTTTAAGTGAAAAAAAATTAACTTCAATTATAAACTTCATTTGTTGATTTGGACTAATTTTTTCTCAGATATATTAAAATCACATTAAATTTTCAAAATTATATAAAAAGTAATTAAAATTTGAATGAATAATTTTCTGGTTTTGTTCTTAGAAAAAAGCTTAAGCAGGCTTTATAATTTTTATTTCGGACAACTATTTCAATTCCATCAAAACATTATAACCATGACGGATTAACACTTATGTTAAACATTAAAAGTGTAATGGACTGGATGATTATCAAAAAAAGAAAAGGAAACTGTTCCCTTTAAAATAATAAGAAGCAAAATTTTAAAGCAACTTCAAATATTGCAAAAATGTCTGTGTATAGATTTTTTGGGGTAAACTTTATGTAAACTATTCCATAAAATTTGTAGAAGAGGTGTAACAAAAAACTTTTTATATCAGCTATTCATGTGGAATCATATCAAAATCGCTTTAGGCTTATTTATACGCCAAATAAGCGAACTGCTCCTAACGGTCAAATAGACCGTTTATTTATCCAAAGTCTATTCACACTTTTTCGTTTGTTTTTTTAAATATAAAACTACAAGTCAGGCTTTTTATGAAATTTACTAATGTTTTACTAGTATTTTCTTATTAAAGGCGAAGGAGATTAACTATGCTTTAGAGTTCAGAAGATTAGAATCATTTTTTTCCTTGCTAAAAAAGTTGAAATATTGGGCCCGATTACTTCACTTTTTAAATTCGTTTGTTATATAAAAATATCTTTTTTTAATTACTTTAAACTTTTCTTCGCAACCATAAGACGAATACAAGCAACATGAAGAAAAGGGCGCAACATACAAAAAATTAATTCTAAAAGGCTTTATACAATAAAAGTCATTTCAAAATTGATACGAAAAAAGAACTAGCAGGAAGAATAAGAGATTGCTCTTAAATTAGGCTTTTAAATTCGAATTAATAGAAGAATTTTATTTATGTGATTGCGTGACATTAAGAAATATGAAAATCAGATAAAAGAAAATTCTTATTTTTTTTTTACTTTTATTTTTTTTCCTTTCCACTGAAAACAACTTTCTAAAATATACTCAATGGAATGAAATCTTTTTATGCTATTTCATAATTTAGGTGTTTTTTTTATTATTATTTTATTTGATTAATGTTGCTGACGTTAATGCTATTGTTGATTTGGATTGGCTTGGATTGGCTTGAATTGGCTTGTTGGTCTGATTCATCTGATTGGTTGGCATTTTACTCATTAGCTAAGCTTTAAAACATTCATTTCTTTTAACTTTTTTACTTTTTTTTTTTTGCTTGATTTTACTCTTTCGTTTCTTTCTTAACGAACATTTAGGCGTTTAGCTAAAGCCATGGTAAGAGAAAAAGCGAAAAAGGCAGAGAAGTAGTAAAAATTCTATACACGCACACACACACACACATACAAACACGCATAGACACACTGGAAAGACATGTTTGTGGCGACCATTTGCTTTGTTTTTGTTTTTTGCTTTAACACCGTAAAGCCAAGCCCATACACTTACTGGCATGGCTGCCATATTTTATATTATAATGACTGCTAATAAAATATTCATGTTGCATGTTACACGTAAAATTTTATTTTATTTTAATAACAACGAAATTCTGATATGAATTATACATTTAATGGAAAGATGAATTTGTTTTACTTTTATTTCATTTTTATATATTTTTTTTCTTTAAGTAAAAATTTTTTTTGGGTCATTTAAAAAAATTCCATTTTATAGTTTGTAAAGTTTTTAAAATTTTCATGCACATCTCAATTTAAGAAATAAGCAACAATTGATATTAATTAATTTAGTTTAATTTTCAAAATTTTCGATTAATTATTATTTAAGAGTTAATTAAGTATTTTTTCAAAACTTTTTCGAACTAAAAAGGATTCTCAAGTTGTAATTTGAGAGTTACCGAAGCATTTTTTTAATTTTCGTTTAATTATTACTTGAAAGTTATTTAACCACTTAGTTGTGTACAAATTGTTACTAAAGATTTAATAAATGTCAATAAAACGCATTTTTTCTTAAGCGGCAAATTATGAAATAATTAAGTGATTTAATTTTGCACTTCCGATCATAAGTACCTCTTTTAAGTACCTCTTTTTAGTTATTCATAAACATTGGATTTTTTTGAAACAATCTCGTCATGCCTGATTGTCTGTTCTTCTCGCTTGGACGTTTTCGTGATTTTTCTACATTTGATATATCAAGTTTGAGTTTATCAAAGGCATTGAATACTCTTGAATTTCAGATTGAAATTAATTTAATTAAAGCAACAATTTTGTACTTTGTGATTTGGGTTTTACTTTCTTCATAATATTTTTAGGATTCTTGATTCTTTCTTTTTAGTTGATTAAAATATAGGCGTGGCAATATATTTGCTTGCAACGTTTGAAAATTATTTAAGGCCTGTCGAATATAATTTTTTGTTATCTATTGAAGTTTCTTTCTTATTACTTTATGCAAACATAAAAAACTTCAAAAATTTCTTTAAGTAATAAAATGAATAACATCAACAACAACACTTTTTATAATTATAATTATAAAAATTGAAACAAATATATTTTGCAATATTGAATAAATAGTTTCACGGGTTTCCATCTATAAAGGCACAAAATTAGAATATTAGAGAAAAAAAAATATTTCATTAATGGAAATAATTTTTTTTGCTATTGTTAGCATGCAATAATCTTTTTCAGTAATAAATTTTTATAAAGAAACAATGCAAGTAAGAAAAGCTGTACCGCTAGAATCCAGAATGTTGTGTAAATCGTTATTTGTCCGTATGAAATTGATATGAAGTTCATTCTGAAAGCAATTTCCTTTAATTATAAGGGAAATAAAAAGAACCATTAAAATACAAATAAATATGACACTTTAAAGTTATATAACATTAAATGAATCAACATTAGAAAAGAACATCATTAGAAACGAACACACGACTAACATGTTAAAAAATTATATTTAACTGGAGTAAAATCTAGATCACATATCTGGCAAATTATGATGCAAACAGATAATTAAAATTTATATAAATTCGGTTTAACGTGCCGATTTGCACAATTTTTTTAACATTGATATTGTAAAAGAACGGCCTTAATATTTGTACAAAATTTCAGTTTTCGATCTGTTTCAGTTTTTAGGTTCTGAAAGAAAAACCATAAATTTTTATGTAAAAAAAACAGAGACGTTCTTTGTTTACATTGCATTGCGTGCCGTTTGATCAATTAGTCTCACTTTCAATTTTAACGAATTTTAAAGAGCATATGTGAACTTCCAATGTTTCAGCCAAAGTTGAAATAGATATCTCTATTTTTACGATCAGGAGAATGTACATCACACACGGGCAGACTCAGAGTCAGAATTTATAGGATCTGCAAAGTTTCCTTTTAGGTGTTACAAACATACAATAAAGTATGTGAGTATTCCTCCATCCTTATAATTTTGGATATAAAACGTTATCGAAAACAACAAAAATGTAGAAAAAAGGTGAAATCGTTTAGTTTGCAACTCAAATTTTCTATGGAAATAGATTCGCATTCTAAATTTGTAAAAAACAATACTTAATGTTAGAATCAGTTGGCAACACATCTCAAACACTCTATTCTGCAAGGCCTTTTATTAAATTTTAAATCTGCTTTCTGTACACATGGGGCAATTCGAAAGAATCAGCAAGTCGATAAATTTGCAGAGTAAGCGGCCATTTTTGTACCACGCCACTTGAGGTACAGAGTATTATAAGTTTACGTGGATGTATATAGCAAGCAGGAAAAGGTAAAATAGATCCACCTTTTAGTATAACAATCAACTCAGTAGCACTTTTTAAATCGATTGAAGCTTGTCTATCTGTCCATGTAAATTTCGTATCAAATTACAAGACACAATTTTGAAGTTACTTGAGTAAAAGTTGTTATGTATGGTTAGGGCAGCTTAAAGGCGTCTTGGAATAACTAATAGTAAGATCAGATTATTAATATCACGACGCCGTATTCTGCGAAGAGATTTTACGTGGAAAATTAACAATTTTGAGTATTATTTTATAAAAATTTTATATAGAATAATTAATAGCCGGCTCCGATAGTTTATTATCTATATACTTCCTTTTCCTATATCTATATTGTATGTATATTTTAACGGATCAAATAATTTTTCACAATTTTTCAAGTGTTTACCATTTTAACTTACTCAAATTAAAGCAAATGCAATAGATAATTTAAAGCTTTCCAATATACAGATAAATGCCATAACTTTGAACTTGTTAGGGCTAATTTCCTGATATTTGGCTGCTGCCATTGCTAAGTAGCGACCTTTTTTAGTCCGCTAAAAAAAAGTCCTTTGAAATGGCCGCACGATAATTAGTTTGAAAAGAATTTATAAATGTGAATAATTAAGGCATCGTAATTTGAATATCATGAAATTAGATGTACTAATTATATTGCCAAATGTGTATACTGGAAACTTATTGACCAATGTGTTAACGTTATTTCCATATTTTAATTTCTCATTATAATTTATTTAAGGGCTCTTTCCCAAACATTTTCAAAAATCTTTTATTCTTAATCTATCTAAAGATATCGCCTCAAAATATTGCAAAAATTGAACAAATCAGAAACAGACATACAGACGTACGCGAGTTCTTTATTTTGTGTATAAAAGGTGGTAGCAGCCAGCCATCATAAATTCACAAAATTGTAGAATAAAGAAAAAAAAAATTTGTTAATTTAATTTTTTCTTGAAATTATTTATATACTCCCGTTATTTATAAACTTAACACGTAGCTAAACATACATACAAACAACGATGATATAATATTGTAAAATAAACAACAACAATAGAAATAACATTTTGTTTTTTAATTTACTTTATTATTATTATTATTATTGTTGTTGTGAAGGTTGTGCTTAATAATATTTATTATTGTTATTTTTTTTGCTGTTTGTTTGTTGAAGCCGCTTTTTTTTTCTTTTCTTAATTTATGATTTATAGAAATGTTATGTGAACGCAAAAAGTGCAGGAGCGTGAAAGAGAAAAGAAATAATTGAAATTGTTATGTTGTCTTTTACTTGATTAACACACAAATAATAATAATAATATGAAATTTCTGTTTTTCGTTTTTCCAAATGAATAATAAAATGAAAACTAAAAGAACTTGAAAATTTTGAGAGAAGAAAAATCTCTGAAAGCATCAAATAATATGTAAATATTTGTAAAGTCCTTTTGTTGACTTTAGTTAAAGGTGAATTCTGTTGTTTTTTGGTTTAATTTTACATTACAACAATAACAACATCGTACTAAATGTAATTTATTCTTATTATTATTATTATTATTATTATTTTTATTATTATTATTATTATTATTATTATTATTATGACCCACATACTTTACATTATTTTATAATGTCAAACAATTCTTTATTTTATTAACCCTCATCATCTGATGACTTTATAATTCTAATTAAAAATAAAATATTATAACTGTTTTATGCCGTTACATATTAAAGTCTAAAATATTAAATCGTGCGTATGGTTAGGAGGTTTTTTTCTTTTCTTTTTTTTTGAACAAATTTTTTCCTTTATTTATTCTTGTACCTACCACTCAGAGATTGGCGACATATTCACTTTGCCATTATGTTTGTTATAACGAAAAAAAGGAAAAAATTCTGAATCAATTTAGACATATCTAGTTGCCTGTCCCTTTTGTGTGTTCTGTCTGTCTGTTGTAAACATTCTCCTAGTCATAAAATTTGAAATATTGAGCGCTTAAATTTGGCAGAATCATTGAAAATTCTTGCACGCAGTTTGGAATTGAAAAAGGGCAAAATCGTTCACCGTGCAACTTAAATTGAGAATATCTCATTTTTTAAAGCAAATTTTCTGCTAATTGCAAAACATAGAAAGCTGAAATTTTATAAAAATAGGAAGTTATTGGTCTTCAATGTCTATCCAAAAATCATGCAAATCGGGTATGCCGATTTAAAGGTGAAAGTTTAGTTTTGAATGTTTGAAAATTCAGGAAATTACTGAGAATCAGAATTTCCAAGGTCTTATCATAATATCGCATATAAGTTTGCCGCACTTTTAGATACCAAATAGTTTAATAATCTTTACTTCTTTTTAAAAAATTCCAAATTAGCTCTCAATTTTCTGACGTTGTGGAATAATTTTTCAAATTTAATTGAATTACATTTATAGGTAGCTTCGAACTACGAAATCTTGTGCTGAACAGTTAATACAAATTTTAAAGAACCAAGTTACACCAAAAGCGTCCCTTTTCTATTCTATTTAATCAGTTAGAATATATTTTTACGCTTTCCAGGGTAATGTTGCTTATTTTTTAACAATTTTTCCAAAAATTTAAGTTTATATCCTAGAACCGCTATTCAAAGCATTATAGAATTTGCTTTTTGACAATGAATAATTATACCCTACACTATCTGCGGTTTAGGGTATTATGAGTTAGTACGGTTGTATGTAACACCAAGAAGGAGATGGAGATAGACCTACCTCATATTACACCCATTGACTGAGAATCACTTCTCGATTTGGTTTAGGTATATTTATCTGTCTATCCATGTAAATTTCTTGTCAATGTACAGATTGCAATTTTGAAGTTATTTGATTAAAATTTGGCATGTAGACGCGGTTTAGATTAAAGACACCCGAGAATAATTGTAGGAAGGATCAGTCTATTATTCCCATCATGATCTATACAGCGATCTATTTTACAATGGATTTTTACGTAGGAAAATAACCAATTCGGGGTATTTCTTTATAAAAATGTGATGTAGGATATTTAAAATCAAAAACAAAATTAAAATTTTATTAACATTATTGAATGATATTTTTTTATTGAAAAATACTAAAATATTTATTTCTGTTTAAGTTTTTAGCAATTTTTTTAATTTGTTTCTTATAAAAAGTATAAATTAATAATTAATTAACATTAATAATTAAGTATAAAAGGTAAATGATAAATTATACATTTGGGAAAAATGATAAATTTCTAATAAATATATTAACCAACAAAATTTAAAACTATAGAAAATAAGAAATTTAAAAAGAGAAAGAAGTGGAACTCATGCCTAATTTGTCTCGTTCTTTTTGACGTTTTGAAAATGAGTTGTACTAAGTCTCAAGTGAGATTTCTGATAGACAAGTTATTTTGTTTTTAAGAATGAATGATCATGCAAATTTTCATAAAGCTCAGGGAATTGCTTCTTATTTAAAGCTACATAAAAGTTGATTTTTTTATCAGAATTTAGAAATCCTTCCTTAAATATTATTAAGAATAAAAGAATTATAATAAATGCTATTAAAATGAATAGTTATTATACAAAAACACCAGCTCAATATATACATGAAGTTAAGTAAATCTATCATGATTTCCTCTTCTCTAACCTCGATTAAAAAGTTTAAATTCCATTGTTGATATGAAGATGAGAATGTGATGCTAAAAAAAAACTAAACAAAAATCTACTAAAAAAAAAAGAAATGACATGTTAAAAAAGGCAAAGGTAAAACAAAACATTTAGGTCAATTTAGGGACGCTATTAAATACCCTGCAAAATTTTTTTCAAATTCAATTTGCTTGCGCTGTTGAATGTTTGAGGAAATATTTTTGAAAATTTTTTTAATTTACTTTCTCTAACTGAATATTTTGAAATATTTTGAAAATTAACTTAACTAACAAACAATGAACAAATTTCCAATGGACGTACAGACATTAAATGCACAAAGTAAAGGTTTATTTAGATGAATTTGCTTTAAATATTTTTAGTCTGAATTAAAACATTATGCGCTACGCGGCATAGTATGTAAACAGCTCCAAATATTATCCAATCGGTTTAAAAAGAAAAAAATGAAGCAAATCCATCAATAAAAATTTAATGGCTATAAGCGCGACAAGAGTTTTTGCGTTTAATAAAACAGCACAAAAGGCAATAAATTAACGCAAAAGAGATTTCAAATATACAAATATTTGTTTTCTGTTTGTTTCATATTTTCAGTTTAAATTTTCGCTGAAAAAAAGAAATCATAAAAATGATCTACATAAGAGACAGAAAACTTTGTGTCAACTTTGAAATTAGTCAGTTAATCAGTCAAACTTTTATGAAAAGATTTATTTAAAAAGGATCCATTTATGGCATATGACTTGTAGCAATTGTACGTTCAATAAAAGCGAAAAAAAAACACAAATGATTTATGGCAAAAATTTGAATGCCATTTGTCGTAAACTGCACGATAAATATGCGATATTTGTAGCTAATTTATAAAAATTATTTGCATTGTCAAAATTATTAGCAGAATGAAAAGTTTAGAGGCAGAAAAGCAAATAGAGTTTTAGGTAATTGGCCAATTTATTTTGGAAAGGGAGATTTTACAAAGAGCCGGTTGTCACAGATTTTTGTTTGGTACAAAAAATTTATATAAAGTTTCAGAGATCAAAGGTAAAATCACTTTACTTAGGAAAATTTTTTAAAAATGCTCTATTGATCTAGCGTAAATAAAAGGCTTAAATCAGTCAGCTTTGATTTGAAAGGTTTGCTAAAAGCCATAATAATTTTTACCATTAATCTATTGAAATTTGATGAGGCTAAGTAAATGAAATGGCATGCCATTCTAATACCAACAAATTGCAATTTTTCAAGTCTCAAGTCCCATAATTGAGAAATAATAATTTAGATTCTAATATAAATCTTTGCCCCCCAAAATTGTTGCAATTTAGATTCCTTAGCGATAGTTTAAATAGTAACCAATGGCCTTATATATATATTCATTGTACGAAAACCTTTAACAATTCTGAAAAGCAATATAAATATTACTAATTAAGCGTCCAACAGTGAAAATTTAGATAACAATAATTTTGTTAGAAGATTTCAGAGCATTTTTTCTCTATAATGTAGGAATGCATTAAATTATTTATGAAAAATTACCTGACAGATGCCCGTAGATAGTTTGCCAAAGGAAGGTAATAAACAAAGGACCATAAAAACAGAAAGCATAAGAGCAGAAGAACAAATGAAGAAGAAATGAAGTAGGAGACGCAAAAAACCGCAAAAATGAGAACGATAACTTTCGTGGGCAGTTCACACAGACTCTCTTAAATACCCTGCATTACTTCATTCCATATGAATACAAAGTTAAATAAGAAATATAAGAAACTTATTGTAAATGTTCTTTGTGATGCAAAGACTTTAACGATTTTAAACAAACCTTGTTGAACAAATATCTAAAAACTTCTTTCCTCCGAATAATTTATTTTACCTTCCATTCCAAAAGGAATTGTATTGCGACAATATTTGTGTAAAAAATGTCTCTTAATGAATTACATTAAAATGGGAACAATATTGTGAAACACGTTAAGCAGAAAATTAAGTGAAGTAATTATTTAAATACTAATGAACAATATTACTTAATAATTGCATTTCCTAAATTATTATTTTAGTATTTAATTATTGTATTTTGTAATAATTAATTACTAAAATAAATGATTTCACAATTATTAATTAATAATTAAATTATTAATTAATTATTTGGAAAAAATTAATTAAGTTAATTAATTAATTAAAATTTATTTATCGTCTTTTTACTTACCAGGTGGCGGTTGTGCTGGATAAGAAGCTTCTTCATCCATTCATAATATTGATGATCTGTACCGATTGGTGAATTATTATGATTATTACGCATCGTGCCATTATTTGATGAATTTAGTGAGTTATTTATACTATTACAACTACCGATACTTGTATTAATCGGTGGACTATCATTATTATTATTGTTATTTTTGCTATTACTATTACTATTATTAATATTATTATTATTGTTAGTGTTATTAATTTTTTGAGCATAATTTTGTGGCGATGTTGATGAATTTCTAGCTCTAGGACTTGATAATTCACTACCATTTACTGTAATGGGTGGTGATGGTGGTATTAAAGGCACTGGTCTCTGTTGTTGCTGTTGTTGCTGCTGCTGTTGTTGGGCTAATTCATTTAATGGTATATTGAAGGCTGTATTCATGTGATTCATATTTTGTATAATGGATGTACCTAACGTTGTTGTTGGTGTAATTGGGCTATCACAACTTTGTATTGTATTAGTATTTGGACTACCGCCACAACTGGGTGGTGTTGCAGCACCGGTATTACCAATATCAACAACCGCACCACTACTTCCTGATCCATTACCATTAACAGCGAAATTTGAATATCCATATGAGTTATGATGATGTGGATGCGGCTGCTGCTGATGATGATGATTTTGCTGTTGCTGCTGCTGCTGTTGTTGTTGTTGTTGCTGCTGCTGCTGTTGTGGATGTTGCTGTTGTTGCACCAATTGCTGTGCACTCATATTGCCATTTTGATTGAAAGTATCCATTGGCATATTTGTATGCCAATCATTGGCAGCAACGGCAACGGCAGCCGCCGCTGCCGTTGCACTAGTACCATGATGATGTAACATTCCATGGGTATTGTAATACATTTGATGTGTATGAGAATGTGGATGCGGTTCCATTTGTTGTGAAAAAAGAACTAGAGGAAGAATAAGAGATGCTCTTAAATTAGGCTTGTAAATTCGAATTAATGTAAAATTTTATTTATGTGATTGCGTTACATTAAGAAATATGAAATCAGATATAAGAAAATTCTTCTTTTTTTTTTACTTTTATTTTTTTTCCTTTCCACTGAAATTAACAAACTTTCATTTTCTACTCAAGGAATGAAATCTTTTTACATTTCACAATTTAGGTGTTTTTTTTATTATTACTTTATTTGATTAATGTTGCTGATTTAATGCTATTTTATTTAATTGGCTTGGATTGGCTTGAATTGGCTTGTTGGTCTGATTCATCTGATTGGTTGGCATTTTACTCATTAGCTAAGCTTTAAAAAATTCATTTCTTTTAACTTTTTTACTTTTTTTTTTTGCTTGATTTTACTCTTTCGTTTCTTTCTTAACGAACATTTAGGCGTTTAGCTAAAGCCATGGTAAGAGAAAAAGCGAAAAAGCAGAGAAGTAGTAAAAATTCTATACACGCACACACCACACACATACAAACACGCATAGACACACTGGAAAGACATGTTTGTGGCGACCATTTGCTTTGTTTTTGTTTTTTGCTTTAACACCGTAAAGCCAAGCCCATACACTTACTGGCATGGCTGCCATATTTTATATTATAATGACTGCTAATAAAATATTCATGTTGCATGTTACACGTAAAATTTTATTTTATTTTAATAACAACGAAATTCTGATATGAATTATACATTTAATGGAAAGATGAATTTGTTTTACTTTTATTTCATTTTTATATATTTTTTTTCTTTAAGTAAAAATTTTTTTTGGGTCATTTAAAAAAATTCCATTTTATAGTTTGTAAAGTTTTTAAAATTTTCATGCACATCTCAATTTAAGAAATAAGCAACAATTGATATTAATTAATTTAGTTTAATTTTCAAAATTTTCGATTAATTATTATTTAAGAGTTAATTAAGTATTTTTTCAAAACTTTTTCGAACTAAAAAGGATTCTCAAGTTGTAATTTGAGAGTTACCGAAGCATTTTTTTAATTTTCGTTTAATTATTACTTGAAAGTTATTTAACCACTTAGTTGTGTACAAATTGTTACTAAAGATTTAATAAATGTCAATAAAACGCATTTTTTCTTAAGCGGCAAATTATGAAATAATTAAGTGATTTAATTTTGCACTTCCGATCATAAGTACCTCTTTTAAGTACCTCTTTTTAGTTATTCATAAACATTGGATTTTTTTGAAACAATCTCGTCATGCCTGATTGTCTGTTCTTCTCGCTTGGACGTTTTCGTGATTTTTCTACATTTGATATATCAAGTTTGAGTTTATCAAAGGCATTGAATACTCTTGAATTTCAGATTGAAATTAATTTAATTAAAGCAACAATTTTGTACTTTGTGATTTGGGTTTTACTTTCTTCATAATATTTTTAGGATTCTTGATTCTTTCTTTTTAGTTGATTAAAATATAGGCGTGGCAATATATTTGCTTGCAACCTTTGAAAATTATTTAAGGCCTGTCGAATATAATTTTTTGTTATCTATTGAAGTTTCTTTCTTATTACTTTATGCAAACATAAAAAACTTCAAAAATTTCTTTAAGTAATAAAATGAATAACATCAACAAAACAACACTTTTTATAATTATAATTATAAAAATTGAAACAAATATATTTTGCAATATTGAATAAATAGTTTCACGGGTTTCCATCTATAAAGGCACAAAATTAGAATATTAGAGAAAAAAAAATATTTCATTAATGGAAATAATTTTTTTTGCTATTGTTAGCATGCAATAATCTTTTTCAGTAATAAATTTTTATAAAGAAACAATGCAAGTAAGAAAAGCTGTACCGCTAGAATCCAGAATGTTGTGTAAATCGTTATTTGTCCGTATGAAATTGATATGAAGTTCATTCTGAAAGCAATTTCCTTTAATTATAAGGGAAATAAAAAGAACCATTAAAATACAAATAAATATGACACTTTAAAGTTATATAACATTAAATGAATCAACATTAGAAAAGAACATCATTAGAAACGAACACACGACTAACATGTTAAAAAATTATATTTAACTGGAGTAAAATCTAGATCACATATCTGGCAAATTATGATGCAAACAGATAATTAAAATTTATATAAATTCGGTTTAACGTGCCGATTTGCACAATTTTTTTAACATTGATATTGTAAAAGAACGGCCTTAATATTTGTACAAAATTTCAGTTTTCGATCTGTTTCAGTTTTTAGGTTCTGAAAGAAAAACCATAAATTTTTATGTAAAAAAAAACAGAGACGTTCTTTGTTTACATTGCATTGCGTGCCGTTTGATCAATTAGTCTCACTTTCAATTTTAACGAATTTTAAAGAGCATATGTGAACTTCCAATGTTTCAGCCAAAGTTGAAATAGATATCTCTATTTTTACGATCAGGAGAATGTACATCACACACGGGCAGACTCAGAGTCAGAATTTATAGGATCTGCAAAGTTTCCTTTTAGGTGTTACAAACATACAATAAAGTATGTGAGTATTCCTCCATCCTTATAATTTTGGATATAAAAAGTTATCGAAAACAACAAAAATGTAGAAAAATGGTGAAATCGTTTAGTTTGCAACTCAAATTTTCTAAGGAAATAGATTCGCATTCTAAATTTGTAAAAAACAATACTTAATGTTAGAATCAGTTGGCAACACATCTCAAACACTCTATTCTGCAAGGCCTTTTATTAAATTTTAAATCTGCTTTCTGTACACATGGGGCAATTCGAAAGAATCAGCAAGTCGATAAATTTGCAGAGTAAGCGGCCATTTTTATACCACGCCACTTGAGGTACAGAGTATTATAAATTTACGTGGATGTATATAGCAAGCAGGAAGAGGTAAAATAGATCCACCTTTTAGTATAACAATCAACTCAGTAGCACTTTTTAAATCGATTGAAGCTTGTCTATCTGTCCATGTAAATTTCGTATCAAATTACAAGACACAATTTTGAAGTTACTTGAGTAAAAGTTGTTATGTATGGTTAGGGCAGCTTAAAGGCGTCTTGGAATAACTAATAGTAAGATCAGATTATTAATATCACGACGCCGTATTCTGCGAAGAGATTTTACGTGGAAAATTAACAATTTTGAGTATTATTTTATAAAAATTTTATATAGAATAATTAATAGCCGGCTCCGATAGTTTATTATCTATATACTTCCTTTTCCTATATCTATATTGTATGTATATTTTAACGGATCAAATAATTTTTCACAATTTTTCAAGTGTTTACCATTTTAACTTACTCAAATTAAAGCAAATGCAATAGATAATTTAAAGCTTTCCAATATACAGATAAATGCCATAACTTTGAACTTGTTAGGGCTAATTTCCTGATATTTGGCTGCTGCCATTGCTAAGTAGCGACCTTTTTTAGTCCGCTAAAAAAAAGTCCTTTGAAATGGCCGCACGATAATTAGTTTGAAAAGAATTTATAAATGTGAATAATTAAGGCATCGTAATTTGAATATCATGAAATTAGATGTACTAATTATATTGCCAAATGTGTATACTGGAAACTTATTGACCAATGTGTTAACGTTATTTCCATATTTTAATTTCTCATTATAATTTATTTAAGGGCTCTTTCCCAAACATTTTCAAAAATCTTTTATTCTTAATCTATCTAAAGATATCGCCTCAAAATATTGCAAAAATTGAACAAATCAGAAACAGACATACAGACGTACGCGAGTTCTTTATTTTGTGTATAAAAGGTGGTAGCAGCCAGCCATCATAAATTCACAAAATTGTAGAATAAAGAAAAAAAAAATTTGTTAATTTAATTTTTTCTTGAAATTATTTATATACTCCCGTTATTTATAAACTTAACACGTAGCTAAACATACATACAAACAACGATGATATAATATTGTAAAATAAACAACAACAATAGAAATAACATTTTGTTTTTTAATTTACTTTATTATTATTATTATTATTGTTGTTGTGAAGGTTGTGCTTAATAATATTTATTATTGTTATTTTTTTTGCTGTTTGTTTGTTGAAGCCGCTTTTTTTTTCTTTTCTTAATTTATGATTTATAGAAATGTTATGTGAACGCAAAAAGTGCAGGAGCGTGAAAGAGAAAAGAAATAATTGAAATTGTTATGTTGTCTTTTACTTGATTAACACACAAATAATAATAATAATATGAAATTTCTGTTTTTCGTTTTTCCAAATGAATAATAAAATGAAAACTAAAAGAACTTGAAAATTTTGAGAGAAGAAAAATCTCTGAAAGCATCAAATAATATGTAAATATTTGTAAAGTCCTTTTGTTGACTTTAGTTAAAGGTGAATTCTGTTGTTTTTTGGTTTAATTTTACATTACAACAATAACAACATCGTACTAAATGTAATTTATTCTTATTATTATTATTATTATTATTATTATCATTATTTTTATTATTATTATTATTATTATTATTATTATGACCCACATACTTTACATTATTTTATAATGTCAAACAATTCTTTATTTTATTAACCCTCATCATCTGATGACTTTATAATTCTAATTAAAAATAAAATATTATAACTGTTTTATGCCGTTACATATTAAAGTCTAAAATATTAAATCGTGCGTATGGTTAGGAGGTTTTTTTCTTTTCTTTTTTTTTGAACAAATTTTTTTCCTTTATTTATTCTTGTACCTACCACTCAGAGATTGGCGACATATTCACTTTGCCATTATGTTTGTTATAACGAAAAAAAGGAAAAAATTCTGAATCAATTTAGACATATCTAGTTGCCTGTCCTTTTGTGTGTTCTGTCTGTCTGTTGTAAACATTCTCCTAGTCATAAAATTTGAAATATTGAGCGCTTAAATTTGGCAGAATCATTGAAAATTCTTGCACGCAGTTTGGAATTGAAAAAGGGCAAAATCGTTCAAGGGGCACGTTCACCGTGCAACTTAAATTGAGAATATCTCATTTTTTAAAGCAAATTTTCTGCTAATTGCAAAACATAGAAAGCTGAAATTTTATAAAAATAGGAAGTTATTGGTCTTCAATGTCTATCCAAAAATCATGCAAATCGGGTATGCCGATTTAAAGGTGAAAGTTTAGTTTTGAATGTTTGAAAATTCAGGAAATTACTGAGAATCAGAATTTCCAAGGTCTTATCATAATATCGCATATAAGTTTGCCGCACTTTTAGATACCAAATAGTTTAATTGTAATGCCTTTAAAAACGACTCAATTTACTTCTTTTTAAAAAATTCCAAATTAGCTCTCAATTTTCTGACGTTGTGGAATAATTTTTCAAATTTAATTGAATTACATTTATAGGTAGCTTCGAACTACGAAATCTTGTGCTGAACAGTTAATACAAATTTTAAAGAACCAAGTTACACCAAAAGCGTCCCTTTTCTATTCTATTTAATCAGTTAGAATATATTTTTACGCTTTCCAGGGTAATGTTGCTTATTTTTTAACAATTAATTTCCCAAATTTTAAACTGAATTTTATATCCTAGAACCGCTATTCAAAGCATTATAGAATTTGCTTTTTGACAATGAATAATTATACCCTACACTATCTGCGGTTTAGGGTATTATGAGTTAGTACGGTTGTATGTAACACCAAGAAGGAGATGGAGATAGACCTACCTCATATTACACCCATTGACTGAGAATCACTTCTCGATTTGGTTTAGGTATATTTATCTGTCTATCCATGTAAATTTCTTGTCAATGTACAGATTGCAATTTTGAAGTTATTTGATTAAAATTTGGCATGTAGACGCGGTTTAGATTAAAGACAGCCGAGAATAATTGTAGGAAGGATCAGTCTATTATTCCCATCATGATCTATACAGCGATCTATTTTACAATGGATTTTTACGTAGGAAAATAACCAATTCGGGGTATTTCTTTATAAAAATGTGATGTAGGATATTTAAAAGTCACCCTGACAAAAACAAAAGTTAAAAATTTTGATATAAACATTCAGAGTGAATGATATTTTATTATAAATGAAAAATACTAAACATATTTGGGAAAAATTCAAAATGTTTAAGCAAGTTTTTAGCATATTTTTTTAATTTGGTTTCTTGTAAAAAGTATCAATTAATGAATTAATTATTTTTTAATCAATAATGTGATAAAAGGCCAAATTAAATCACCAAATTATACATTTGGTAATTTAATTTGATATATTTCTAATAAATTTATTATGCCATACAAAAAAGGTTCGTAAAAAGTCTATCTATTAGAATTTAAATAGTGAATGATAATTCCGTGGAACTCAGTTGGCCTAATTTGTCTCGTTCTTTTTGACGTTTTGAAAATGAGTTGTACTAAGTCTCAAGTGAGATTTCTGATGTTTAAGAAAGAATTTTTTTGCAAAGTTTTTTAAGGATCTTATGAAACTTTCATAGCTCAGGGAATTGCTATCTTATTTAAAGCAATACATGAAAAGTTGATTTTTTTATCAGAATTTAAAATCCTTCCTTACAATATTTTTACTTTAAGATATAAAAGAACTTTTAATAAAAATGCTATTAAAATGAATAGTTATTATATAAAATGAACACCAGCTCAATAGTATACAAAAATGAAGTCTAAGTAAATCTATCATGATTTCCTCTTCTCTAACCTCGATAATAAAAAGTTTAAATTCCATTGTTGATAGGAAGATGAGAATGTGATGCTAGGAAAAAAAACTAAACAAAAATCTACTAAAAAAAAAAGAAATGACATGTTAAAAAAGGCAAAGGTAAAACAAAACATTTAGGTCAATTTAGGGACGCTATTAAATACCCTGCAAAATTTTTTTCAAATTCAATTTGCTTGCGCTGTTGAATGTTTGAGGAAATATTTTTGAAAATTTTTTTAATTTACTTTCTCTAAACTGATATATTTTGAAATATTTTGAAAATTTCCTTAACTAACAAACAATGAACAAATTTCCAATGGACGTACAGACATTAAATGCACAAAGTAAAGGTTTATTTAGATGAATTTGCTTTAAATATTTTTAGTCTGAATTAAAACATTATGCGCTACGCGGCATAGTATGTAAACAGCTCCAAATATTATCCAATCGGTTTAAAAAGAAAAAAATGAAGCAAATCCATCAATAAAAATTTAATGGCTATAAGCGCGACAAGAGTTTTTGCGTTTAATAAAACAGCACAAAAGGCAATAAATTAACGCAAAAGAGATTTCAAATATACAAATATTTGTTTTCTGTTTGTTTCATATTTTCAGTTTAAATTTTCGCTGAAAAAAAGAAATCATAAAAATGATCTACATAAGAGACAGAAAACTTTGTGTCAACTTTGAAATTAGTCAGTTAATCAGTCAAACTTTTATGAAAAGATTTATTTAAAAAGGATCCATTTATGGCATATGACTTGTAGCAATTGTACGTTCAATAAAAGCGAAAAAAAAAACACAAATGATTTATGGCAAAAATTTGAATGCCATTTGTCGTAAACTGCACGATAAATATGCGATATTTGTAGCTAATTTATAAAAATTATTTGCATTGTCAAAATTATTAGCAGAATGAAAAGTTTAGAGGCAGAAAAGCAAATAGAGTTTTAGGTAATTGGCCAATTTATTTTGGAAAGGGAGATTTTACAAAGAGCCGGTTGTCACAGATTTTTGTTTGGTACAAAAAATTTATATAAAGTTTCAGAGATCAAAGGTAAAATCACTTTACTTAGGAAAAATTTTTAAAAATGCTTTATTGATCTAGCGTAAATAAAAGGCTTAAATCAGTCAGCTTTGATTTGAGAGGTTTGCTAAAAGCCATAATAATTTTTACCATTAATCTATTGAAATTTGATGAGGCTAAGTAAATGAAATGGCATGCCATTCTAATACCAACAAATTGCAATTTTTCAAGTCTCAAGTCCCGTAATTGAGAAATAATAATATTAGATTCTAATATAAATCTTTGCCCCCCAAAATTGTTGCAATTTAGATTCCTTAGCGATAGTTTAAATAGTAACCAATGGCCTTATATATATATTCATTGTACGAAAACCTTTAACAATTCTGAAAAGCAATATAAATATTACTAATTAAGCGTCCAACAGTGAAAATTTAGATAACAATAATTTTGTTAGAAGATTTCAGAGCATTTTTTCTCTATAATGTAGGAATGCATTAAATTATTTATGAAAAATTACCTGACAGATGCCCGTAGATAGTTTGCCAAAGGAAGGTAATAAACAAAGGACCATAAAAACAGAAAGCATAAGAGCAGAAGAACAAATGAAGAAGAAATGAAGTAGGAGACGCAAAAAACCGCAAAAATGAGAACGATAACTTTCGTGGGCAGTTCACACAGACTCTCTTAAATACCCTGCATTACTTCATTCCATATGAATACAAAGTTAAATAAGAAATATAAGAAACTTATTGTAAATGTTCTTTGTGATGCAAAGACTTTAACGATTTTAAACAAACCTTGTTGAACAAATATCTAAAAACTTCTTTCCTCCGAATAATTTATTTTACCTTCCATTCCAAAAGGAATTGTATTGCGACAATATTTGTGTAAAAAATGTCTCTTAATGAATTACATTAAAATGGGAACAATATTGTGAAACACGTTAAGCAGAAAATTAAGTGAAGTAATTATTTAAATACTAATGAACAATATTACTTAATAATTGCATTTCCTAAATTATTATTTTAGTATTTAATTATTGTATTTTGTAATAATTAATTACTAAAATAAATGATTTCACAATTATTAATTAATAATTAAATTATTAATTAATTATTTGGAAAAAATTAATTAAGTTAATTAATTAATTAAAATTTATTTATCGTCTTTTTACTTACCAGGTGGCGGTTGTGCTGGATAAGATGGTTTCTTCATCCATTCATAATATTGATGATCTGTACCGATTGGTGAATTATTATGATTATTACGCATCGTGCCATTATTTGATGAATTTAGTGAGTTATTTATACTATTACAACTACCGATACTTGTATTAATCGGTGGACTATCATTATTATTATTGTTATTTTTGCTATTACTATTACTATTATTAATATTATTATTATTGTTAGTGTTATTAATTTTTTGAGCATAATTTTGTGGCGATGTTGATGAATTTCTAGCTCTAGGACTTGATAATTCACTACCATTTACTGTAATGGGTGGTGATGGTGGTATTAAAGGCACTGGTCTCTGTTGTTGCTGTTGTTGCTGCTGCTGTTGTTGGCTAATTCATTTAATGGTATATTGAAGGCTGTATTCATGTGATTCATATTTTGTATAATGGATGTACCTAACGTTGTTGTTGGTGTATTGGGCTATCACAACTTTGTATTGTATTAGTATTTGGACTACCGCCAACAACTGGGTGGTGTTGCAGCACCGGTATTACCAATATCAACAACCGCACCACTACTTCCTGATCCATTACCATTAACAGCGAAATTTGAATATCCATATG
This sequence comes from Melophagus ovinus, assembly GCA_023089585.1. Classification (NCBI taxonomy): domain Eukaryota; kingdom Metazoa; phylum Arthropoda; class Insecta; order Diptera; family Hippoboscidae; genus Melophagus; species Melophagus ovinus. The sequence continues at coordinate 1,808,980 of JAKKIB010000181.1, read as the reverse complement.
AGTTATGATGATGTGGATGCGGCTGCTGCTGATGATGATGATTTTGCTGTTGCTGCTGCTGCTGTTGTTGTTGTTGTTGCTGCTGCTGCTGTTGTGGATGTTGCTGTTGTTGCACCAATTGCTGTGCACTCATATTGCCATTTTGATTGAAAGTATCCATTGGCATATTTGTATGCCAATCATTGGCAGCAACGGCAACGGCAGCCGCCGCTGCCGTTGCACTAGTACCATGATGATGTAACATTCCATGGGTATTGTAATACATTTGATGTGTATGAGAATGTGGATGCGGTTCCATTTGTTGTGAACTAAAGTACTGATGATTATATGGCGCCCGATAATCGGGATAATTTGTATGCCACTGTAATGCCTGGCTAGGACTTAATGTAAAATTTCCCGTATTCGCCCGATTCTGTGTATACGGTAAGGTGTTTAAATACGAGACCATTGCTTTATAAGTAAATGCAAAGCCTTTTATTTACATTAAAACTTTAACAAATAGCTTTCTTCTTTTCCTGCGGAAATATATTAATTCAAAATTCTCGCGATTTTCCTGTCTGCTATTTTGAGTTAATTACTTTCAACACTTTCAACATTTCTACACAAGGCTATCATAGTAATTGTTACATTACACTTTATTTCACTTCTTTTTTTTGAATTTTATGCGTACTAAAAATAACAACAACCACAAGGAAAATTTTAATATATCTTATTTTCTTTATAACTCGAGAACGCCTGGACCGATTTAGTTCAAACTGGTTTCATTTTTTAGGGCAAAACGTCTACTTTTTTTTTGGAAAAAAATTTTATCAATTGCCACGCCCACTTTCCTTAATAAACGAAAAGTTCAAAATGTAAACAGTAATTGTAAGAATATGCATATTATAAAGAAAAAAATTAAAAAATTGAACGTCGAAACACGACTTCAAAGCACAGTACAAGTCATTAATGCATAAAACGATGCAGGAACAAATCGATGTAAATACATGAAAATTCACTTTTGTTTATAACCAGTAAATCGATTTAGTTCAAATTTGCACTATTAGTTGCAAAAAATTCTTTCATTTCCTACAACATTTTTATATTTGCCACGCCACATCAGTAAATATTTGTAAATAACTTAATTTTATACAAAACTTAATATATATTATTTAATAGGGGGCGTGGCCAAATAACTTTAGCAAGATTGGAAAGTAGACTTCCGTACCTATACAACGGTACCAAATATTTAAAAATCGGCCGAGTCGTTCCTTAGTTATAGACGTTTAAAATATTTCAAGATTTTTGGGAAAAACAACGCATAAGTTGGGAACCGCTGCATTAATTTTTTTCGGATTTATTTCATTTTATAGACAAAAGCGGGTACTTTCTATGTATTTCTTTCTTTGCAATGAAAGTATAAATGTAAACTAAAGAAAAAAAGTCAAGCAATTTATTACCTGCAATATTTTTTACCATAGAAATGTATAGTATGCAAATCGCCAGCTTTTTATTTATAAATTTATAAAATCCATTCAAGTGTGACAAAGATGGTTATGTAAACAAACAAATATATTTAATTCATATGAATGTGTATAGAAATTTATATAATGCCATCTCTCTCCTTTACTCATTATTCTTTTAGCATGTTTGTTTTAGAAAAACGTCAGACAAAATTAAACATTAAATAACCTTCACAGCAATACAGTTGAACAACAGAAAGAAACAAACAAATAAACAGACAAATAAGTAACAACAAAAATAAAAATAGTGAAATATATAAGATGGCTTAATCATATTATTCTTATTATTATACTTACAGTTACGATCTCTGTCTCGTTTCTACATGCTCGTTCATCCATTATGTAAAAATCGTGAAAAATAACATGAATTTATGCACATAACACCGTAACCACTGAATCGTTGTTAGTTTTATTTCAATCAACCAAAAAAGGTTTTCATTTCCTACAACATTTTTATATTTGCCACGCCCACATCAGTAAATATTTGTAAATAACTTAATTTTATACAAAACTTAATATATATTATTTAATAGGGGGCGTGGCCAAATAACTTTAGCAAGATTGGAAAGTAGACTTCCGTACCTATACAACGGTACCAAATATTTAAAAATCGGCCGAGTCGTTCCTTAGTTATTATTAAAAATTTCAAGAGTTTTTGTAAAACAACGCATAAGTTGGGAACCGCTGCTTTTTTTTCGGATTTATCATTTTTAGACAAAAGCGGGTACTTTCTACTCTTTAATTTCTTTGCTTTATGAGACAAATAAAGCTAAAATTAAAAAAGTACGTGTATTTTTTATTGCGTTGCTCAAATATTTTACCATAGGAATAAAGTAGACTTCGTTGCTCTTCTATGATACCAATCTTGCTAAAATGGTCCAGGCGTTCACGAGTTATAAGCATTTTTGGAAAAACTATAAAAAACTTTTGTTGCGTCTGGGCTTTTGGTGAAAAATTGAAATTTTTGTTAGTACAAAAATAACAACAACCACAAGGAAAATTTTAATATTTTTATTTTCTTTATAACTTAGAATTGGACCGATTTAGTTCAAACTGGTTTATTTTTACAAAACGTCTAATTTTTTTGGAAAAAAATTTTATCAATTGCCACGCCCACTTTCCTTAATAAACGAAAAGTTCAAAATGTAACAGAAAAGTAAGTATTCTAATAATATGTAGGTGGTAAATTAAAAAATTTTATATTCCTTGAAATTTGTCTTTGCCACTTTTCAAGGTACAAATTTATAAAAATCGATGCAGGCATACCAAATTATGCTTATGTAAAAATTGAAAAAACATAATTTATGCACATAAACCTAACCACATGAATCGATTTAGTTTAAATGCACTATTAGTTGCAAAAAATGCCCTCTTTCATAACCTACAACATTTAAATTTACGCCCACATCAGTAAATATTTGTAAATAAAATTTTATACAACTTAATATAATTATTTATAGGGGCGTTCCAAATAACTTTAGCAAGATAGTAACTTCCGTACCTATACAACGGTACCAAATATAGAAAATTAGTCGTTCCTTAGATAGACGTTTAAAAAAAGATGGGCAACAACGCAAAGTTGGGAACCGCTGCATTAATTTTTTTCGGATTTATTTCATTTTATAGACAAAAGCGGGTACTTTCTACTTTATAATTTCTTTGCTTTTTAACAAATTAAAGCTAATAGTAAAAAGTACGTGTATTTTTTAGGGTGGTGGCGTGGCTCAAATATTTTACCATAGGAATAAAGTAGACTTCGCCCCCTTTTCTATGATACCAATCTTGCTAAAATCGGTCCAGGCGTTCACGAGTTATAAGCATTTTTGGAAAAACTATAAAAATCCACTTTCTGTTGCGTCTGGGCTCCTGGTGAAAAATTGAAATTTTTGTTAAGTACAAAAATAACAACAACCACAAGGAAAATTTTAATATATCTTATTTTCTTTATAACTCGAGAACGCCTGGACCGATTTAGTTCAAACTGGTTTCATTTTTTAGGGCAAAACGTCTACTTTTTTTTGGAAAAAAATTTTATCAATTGCCACGCCCACTTTCCTTAATAAACGAAAAGTTCAAAATGTAAACAGAAAAGTAAGTATATCTAATAATATGTAGGTGGTAAATTAAAAAATTTTATATTCCTTGAAAGCTTGTCTTTGCCACTTTTCAAGGTTACATAATTTATAAAAATCGATGCAGGCATTACCAAATTATGCTTATGTAAAAATCGTGAAAAATAACATGAATTTATGCACATAACACCGTAACCACTGAATCGATTTAGTTCAAATTTGCACTATTAGTTGCAAAAAATGCCCTCTTTCATTTCCTACAACATTTTTATATTTGCCACGCCCACATCAGTAAATATTTGTAAATAACTTAATTTTATACAAAACTTAATATATATTATTTAATAGGGGGCGTGGCCAAATAACTTTAGCAAGATTGGAAAGTAGACTTCCGTACCTATACAACGGTACCAAATATTTAAAAATCGGCCGAGTCGTTCCTTAGTTATAGACGTTTAAAATATTTCAAGATTTTTGGGAAAAACAACGCATAAGTTGGGAACCGCTGCATTAATTTTTTTCGGATTTATTTCATTTTATAGACAAAAGCGGGTACTTTCTACTCTTATAATTTCTTTGCTTTTTGCGAGACAAATTAAAGCTAATATTAAAAAAGTACGTGTATTTTTTAGGGTGGTGGGCGTGGCTCAAATATTTTACCATAGGAATAAAGTAGACTTCGCCCCCTTTTCTATGATACCAATCTTGCTAAAATCGGTCCAGGCGTTCACGAGTTATAAGCATTTTTGGAAAAACTATAAAAATCCACTTTCTGTTGCGTCTGGGCTCCTGGTGAAAAATTGAAATTTTTGTTAAGTACAAAAATAACAACAACCACAAGGAAAATTTTAATATATCTTATTTTCTTTATAACTCGAGAACGCCTGGACCGATTTAGTTCAAACTGGTTTCATTTTTTAGGGCAAAACGTCTACTTTTTTTTTGGAAAAAAATTTTATCAATTGCCACGCCCACTTTCCTTAATAAACGAAAAGTTCAAAATGTAAACAGAAAAGTAAGTATATCTAATAATATGTAGGTGGTAAATTAAAAAATTTTATATTCCTTGAAAGCTTGTCTTTGCCACTTTTCAAGGTTACATAATTTATAAAAATCGATGCAGGCATTACCAAATTATGCTTATGTAAAAATCGTGAAAAATAACATGAATTTATGCACATAACACCGTAACCACTGAATCGATTTAGTTCAAATTTGCACTATTAGTTGCAAAAAATGCCCTCTTTCATTTCCTACAACATTTTTATATTTGCCACGCCCACATCAGTAAATATTTGTAAATAACTTAATTTTATACAAAACTTAATATATATTATTTAATAGGGGGCGTGGCCAAATAACTTTAGCAAGATTGGAAAGTAGACTTCCGTACCTATACAACGGTACCAAATATTTAAAAATCGGCCGAGTCGTTCCTTAGTTATAGACGTTTAAAATATTTCAAGATTTTTGGGAAAAACAACGCATAAGTTGGGAACCGCTGCATTAATTTTTTTCGGATTTATTTCATTTTATAGACAAAAGCGGGTACTTTCTACTCTTATAATTTCTTTGCTTTTTGCGAGACAAATTAAAGCTAATATTAAAAAAGTACGTGTATTTTTTAGGGTGGTGGGCGTGGCTCAAATATTTTACCATAGGAATAAAGTAGACTTCGCCCCCTTTTCTATGATACCAATCTTGCTAAAATCGGTCCAGGCGTTCACGAGTTATAAGCATTTTTGGAAAAACTATAAAAATCCACTTTCTGTTGCGTCTGGGCTCCTGGTGAAAAATTGAAATTTTTGTTAAGTACAAAAATAACAACAACCACAAGGAAAATTTTAATATATCTTATTTTCTTTATAACTCGAGAACGCCTGGACCGATTTAGTTCAAACTGGTTTCATTTTTTAGGGCAAAACGTCTACTTTTTTTTTGGAAAAAAATTTTATCAATTGCCACGCCCACTTTCCTTAATAAACGAAAAGTTCAAAATGTAAACAGAAAAGTAAGTATATCTAATAATATGTAGGTGGTAAATTAAAAAATTTTATATTCCTTGAAAGCTTGTCTTTGCCACTTTTCAAGGTTACATAATTTATAAAAATCGATGCAGGCATTACCAAATTATGCTTATGTAAAAATCGTGAAAAATAACATGAATTTATGCACATAACACCGTAACCACTGAATCGATTTAGTTCAAATTTGCACTATTAGTTGCAAAAAATGCCCTCTTTCATTTCCTACAACATTTTTATATTTGCCACGCCCACATCAGTAAATATTTGTAAATAACTTAATTTTATACAAAACTTAATATATATTATTTAATAGGGGGCGTGGCCAAATAACTTTAGCAAGATTGGAAAGTAGACTTCCGTACCTATACAACGGTACCAAATATTTAAAAATCGGCCGAGTCGTTCCTTAGTTATAGACGTTTAAAATATTTCAAGATTTTTGGGAAAAACAACGCATAAGTTGGGAACCGCTGCATTAATTTTTTTCGGATTTATTTCATTTTATAGACAAAAGCGGGTACTTTCTACTCTTATAATTTCTTTGCTTTTTGCGAGACAAATTAAAGCTAATATTAAAAAAGTACGTGTATTTTTTAGGGTGGTGGGCGTGGCTCAAATATTTTACCATAGGAATAAAGTAGACTTCGCCCCCTTTTCTATGATACCAATCTTGCTAAAATCGGTCCAGGCGTTCACGAGTTATAAGCATTTTGGGAAAAACTATAAAAATCCACTTTCTGTTGCGTCTGGGCTCCTGGTGAAAAATTGAAATTTTTGTTAAGTACAAAAATAACAACAACCACAAGGAAAATTTTAATATATCTTATTTTCTTTATAACTCGAGAACGCCTGGACCGATTTAGTTCAAACTGGTTTCATTTTTTAGGGCAAAACGTCTACTTTTTTTTTGGAAAAAAATTTTATCAATTGCCACGCCCACTTTCCTTAATAAACGAAAAGTTCAAAATGTAAACAGAAAAGTAAGTATATCTAATAATATGTAGGTGGTAAATTAAAAAATTTTATATTCCTTGAAAGCTTGTCTTTGCCACTTTTCAAGGTTACATAATTTATAAAAATCGATGCAGGCATTACCAAATTATGCTTATGTAAAAATCGTGAAAAATAACATGAATTTATGCACATAACACCGTAACCACTGAATCGATTTAGTTCAAATTTGCACTATTAGTTGCAAAAAATGCCCTCTTTCATTTCCTACAACATTTTTATATTTGCCACGCCCACATCAGTAAATATTTGTAAATAACTTAATTTTATACAAAACTTAATATATATTATTTAATAGGGGGCGTGGCCAAATAACTTTAGCAAGATTGGAAAGTAGACTTCCGTACCTATACAACGGTACCAAATATTTAAAAATCGGCCGAGTCGTTCCTTAGTTATAGACGTTTAAAATATTTCAAGATTTTTGGGAAAAACAACGCATAAGTTGGGAACCGCTGCATTAATTTTTTTCGGATTTATTTCATTTTATAGACAAAAGCGGGTACTTTCTACTCTTATAATTTCTTTGCTTTTTGCGAGACAAATTAAAGCTAATATTAAAAAAGTACGTGTATTTTTTAGGGTGGTGGGCGTGGCTCAAATATTTTACCATAGGAATAAAGTAGACTTCAGCCCCTTTTCTATGATACCAATCTTGCTAAAATCGGTCCAGGCGTTCACGAGTTATAAGCATTTTTGGAAAAACTATAAAAATCCACTTTCTGTTGCGTCTGGGCTCCTGGTGAAAAATTGAAATTTTTGTTAAGTACAAAAATAACAACAACCACAAGGAAAATTTTAATATATCTTATTTTCTTTATAACTCGAGAACGCCTGGACCGATTTAGTTCAAACTGGTTTCATTTTTTAGGGCAAAACGTCTACTTTTTTTTTGGAAAAAAATTTTATCAATTGCCACGCCCACTTTCCTTAATAAACGAAAAGTTCAAAATGTAAACAGAAAAGTAAGTATATCTAATAATATGTAGGTGGTAAATTAAAAAATTTTATATTCCTTGAAAGCTTGTCTTTGCCACTTTTCAAGGTTACATAATTTATAAAAATCGATGCAGGCATTACCAAATTATGCTTATGTAAAAATCGTGAAAAATAACATGAATTTATGCACATAACTCCGTAACCACTGAATCGATTTAGTTCAAATTTGCACTATTAGTTGCAAAAAATGCCCTCTTTCATTTCCTACAACATTTTTATATTTGCCACGCCCACATCAGTAAATATTTGTAAATAACTTAATTTTATACAAAACTTAATATATATTATTTAATAGGGGGCGTGGCCAAATAACTTTAGCAAGATTGGAAAGTAGACTTCCGTACCTATACAACGGTACCAAATATTTAAAAATCGGCCGAGTCGTTCCTTAGTTATAGACGTTTAAAATATTTCAAGATTTTTGGGAAAAACAACGCATAAGTTGGGAACCGCTGCATTAATTTTTTTCGGATTTATTTCATTTTATAGACAAAAGCGGGTACTTTCTACTCTTATAATTTCTTTGCTTTTTGCGAGACAAATTAAAGCTAATATTAAAAAAGTACGTGTATTTTTTAGGGTGGTGGGCGTGGCTCAAATATTTTACCATAGGAATAAAGTAGACTTCGCCCCCTTTTCTATGATACCAATCTTGCTAAAATCGGTCCAGGCGTTCACGAGTTATAAGCATTTTTGGAAAAACTATAAAAATCCACTTTCTGTTGCGTCTGGGCTCCTGGTGAAAAATTGAAATTTTTGTTAAGTACAAAAATAACAACAACCACAAGGAAAATTTTAATATATCTTATTTTCTTTATAACTCGAGAACGCCTGGACCGATTTAGTTCAAACTGGTTTCATTTTTTAGGGCAAAACGTCTACTTTTTTTTTGGAAAAAAATTTTATCAATTGCCACGCCCACTTTCCTTAATAAACGAAAAGTTCAAAATGTAAACAGAAAAGTAAGTATATCTAATAATATGTAGGTGGTAAATTAAAAAATTTTATATTCCTTGAAAGCTTGTCTTTGCCACTTTTCAAGGTTACATAATTTATAAAAATCGATGCAGGCATTACCAAATTATGCTTATGTAAAAATCGTGAAAAATAACATGAATTTATGCACATAACACCGTAACCACTGAATCGATTTAGTTCAAATTTGCACTATTAGTTGCAAAAAATGCCCTCTTTCATTTCCTACAACATTTTTATATTTGCCACGCCCACATCAGTAAATATTTGTAAATAACTTAATTTTATACAAAACTTAATATATATTATTTAATAGGGGGCGTGGCCAAATAACTTTAGCAAGATTGGAAAGTAGACTTCCGTACCTATACAACGGTACCAAATATTTAAAAATCGGCCGAGTCGTTCCTTAGTTATAGACGTTTAAAATATTTCAAGATTTTTGGGAAAAACAACGCATAAGTTGGGAACCGCTGCATTAATTTTTTTCGGATTTATTTCATTTTATAGACAAAAGCGGGTACTTTCTACTCTTATAATTTCTTTGCTTTTTGCGAGACAAATTAAAGCTAATATTAAAAAAGTACGTGTATTTTTTAGGGTGGTGGGCGTGGCTCAAATATTTTACCATAGGAATAAAGTAGACTTCGCCCCCTTTTCTATGATACCAATCTTGCTAAAATCGGTCCAGGCGTTCACGAGTTATAAGCATTTTTGGAAAAACTATAAAAATCCACTTTCTGTTGCGTCTGGGCTCCTGGTGAAAAATTGAAATTTTTGTTAAGTACAAAAATAACAACAACCACAAGGAAAATTTTAATATATCTTATTTTCTTTATAACTCGAGAACGCCTGGACCGATTTAGTTCAAACTGGTTTCATTTTTTAGGGCAAAACGTCTACTTTTTTTTTGGAAAAAAATTTTATCAATTGCCACGCCCACTTTCCTTAATAAACGAAAAGTTCAAAATGTAAACAGAAAAGTAAGTATATCTAATAATATGTAGGTGGTAAATTAAAAAATTTTATATTCCTTGAAAGCTTGTCTTTGCCACTTTTCAAGGTTACATAATTTATAAAAATCGATGCAGGCATTACCAAATTATGCTTATGTAAAAATCGTGAAAAATAACATGAATTTATGCACATAACTCCGTAACCACTGAATCGATTTAGTTCAAATTTGCACTATTAGTTGCAAAAAATGCCCTCTTTCATTTCCTACAACATTTTTATATTTGCCACGCCCACATCAGTAAATATTTGTAAATAACTTAATTTTATACAAAACTTAATATATATTATTTAATAGGGGGCGTGGCCAAATAACTTTAGCAAGATTGGAAAGTAGACTTCCGTACCTATACAACGGTACCAAATATTTAAAAATCGGCCGAGTCGTTCCTTAGTTATAGACGTTTAAAATATTTCAAGATTTTTGGGAAAAACAACGCATAAGTTGGGAACCGCTGCATTAATTTTTTTCGGATTTATTTCATTTTATAGACAAAAGCGGGTACTTTCTACTCTTATAATTTCTTTGCTTTTTGCGAGACAAATTAAAGCTAATATTAAAAAAGTACGTGTATTTTTTAGGGTGGTGGGCGTGGCTCAAATATTTTACCATAGGAATAAAGTAGACTTCGCCCCCTTTTCTATGATACCAATCTTGCTAAAATCGGTCCAGGCGTTCACGAGTTATAAGCATTTTTGGAAAAACTATAAAAATCCACTTTCTGTTGCGTCTGGGCTCCTGGTGAAAAATTGAAATTTTTGTTAAGTACAAAAATAACAACAACCACAAGGAAAATTTTAATATATCTTATTTTCTTTATAACTCGAGAACGCCTGGACCGATTTAGTTCAAACTGGTTTCATTTTTTAGGGCAAAACGTCTACTTTTTTTTTGGAAAAAAATTTTATCAATTGCCACGCCCACTTTCCTTAATAAACGAAAAGTTCAAAATGTAAACAGAAAAGTAAGTATATCTAATAATATGTAGGTGGTAAATTAAAAAATTTTATATTCCTTGAAAGCTTGTCTTTGCCACTTTTCAAGGTTACATAATTTATAAAAATCGATGCAGGCATTACCAAATTATGCTTATGTAAAAATCGTGAAAAATAACATGAATTTATGCACATAACACCGTAACCACTGAATCGATTTAGTTCAAATTTGCACTATTAGTTGCAAAAAATGCCCTCTTTCATTTCCTACAACATTTTTATATTTGCCACGCCCACATCAGTAAATATTTGTAAATAACTTAATTTTATACAAAACTTAATATATATTATTTAATAGGGGGCGTGGCCAAATAACTTTAGCAAGATTGGAAAGTAGACTTCCGTACCTATACAACGGTACCAAATATTTAAAAATCGGCCGAGTCGTTCCTTAGTTATAGACGTTTAAAATATTTCAAGATTTTTGGGAAAAACAACGCATAAGTTGGGAACCGCTGCATTAATTTTTTTCGGATTTATTTCATTTTATAGACAAAAGCGGGTACTTTCTACTCTTATAATTTCTTTGCTTTTTGCGAGACAAATTAAAGCTAATATTAAAAAAGTACGTGTATTTTTTAGGGTGGTGGGCGTGGCTCAAATATTTTACCATAGGAATAAAGTAGACTTCGCCCCCTTTTCTATGATACCAATCTTGCTAAAATCGGTCCAGGCGTTCACGAGTTATAAGCATTTTTGGAAAAACTATAAAAATCCACTTTCTGTTGCGTCTGGGCTCCTGGTGAAAAATTGAAATTTTTGTTAAGTACAAAAATAACAACAACCACAAGGAAAATTTTAATATATCTTATTTTCTTTATAACTCGAGAACGCCTGGACCGATTTAGTTCAAACTGGTTTCATTTTTTAGGGCAAAACGTCTACTTTTTTTTTGGAAAAAAATTTTATCAATTGCCACGCCCACTTTCCTTAATAAACGAAAAGTTCAAAATGTAAACAGAAAAGTAAGTATATCTAATAATATGTAGGTGGTAAATTAAAAAATTTTATATTCCTTGAAAGCTTGTCTTTGCCACTTTTCAAGGTTACATAATTTATAAAAATCGATGCAGGCATTACCAAATTATGCTTATGTAAAAATCGTGAAAAATAACATGAATTTATGCACATAACACCGTAACCACTGAATCGATTTAGTTCAAATTTGCACTATTAGTTGCAAAAAATGCCCTCTTTCATTTCCTACAACATTTTTATATTTGCCACGCCCACATCAGTAAATATTTGTAAATAACTTAATTTTATACAAAACTTAATATATATTATTTAATAGGGGGCGTGGCCAAATAACTTTAGCAAGATTGGAAAGTAGACTTCCGTACCTATACAACGGTACCAAATATTTAAAAATCGGCCGAGTCGTTCCTTAGTTATAGACGTTTAAAATATTTCAAGATTTTTGGGAAAAACAACGCATAAGTTGGGAACCGCTGCATTAATTTTTTTCGGATTTATTTCATTTTATAGACAAAAGCGGGTACTTTCTACTCTTATAATTTCTTTGCTTTTTGCGAGACAAATTAAAGCTAATATTAAAAAAGTACGTGTATTTTTTAGGGTGGTGGGCGTGGCTCAAATATTTTACCATAGGAATAAAGTAGACTTCAGCCCCTTTTCTATGATACCAATCTTGCTAAAATCGGTCCAGGCGTTCACGAGTTATAAGCATTTTTGGAAAAACTATAAAAATCCACTTTCTGTTGCGTCTGGGCTCCTGGTGAAAAATTGAAATTTTTGTTAAGTACAAAAATAACAACAACCACAAGGAAAATTTTAATATATCTTATTTTCTTTATAACTCGAGAACGCCTGGACCGATTTAGTTCAAACTGGTTTCATTTTTTAGGGCAAAACGTCTACTTTTTTTTTGGAAAAAAATTTTATCAATTGCCACGCCCACTTTCCTTAATAAACGAAAAGTTCAAAATGTAAACAGAAAAGTAAGTATATCTAATAATATGTAGGTGGTAAATTAAAAAATTTTATATTCCTTGAAAGCTTGTCTTTGCCACTTTTCAAGGTTACATAATTTATAAAAATCGATGCAGGCATTACCAAATTATGCTTATGTAAAAATCGTGAAAAATAACATGAATTTATGCACATAACACCGTAACCACTGAATCGATTTAGTTCAAATTTGCACTATTAGTTGCAAAAAATGCCCTCTTTCATTTCCTACAACATTTTTATATTTGCCACGCCCACATCAGTAAATATTTGTAAATAACTTAATTTTATACAAAACTTAATATATATTATTTAATAGGGGGCGTGGCCAAATAACTTTAGCAAGATTGGAAAGTAGACTTCCGTACCTATACAACGGTACCAAATATTTAAAAATCGGCCGAGTCGTTCCTTAGTTATAGACGTTTAAAATATTTCAAGATTTTTGGGAAAAACAACGCATAAGTTGGGAACCGCTGCATTAATTTTTTTCGGATTTATTTCATTTTATAGACAAAAGCGGGTACTTTCTACTCTTATAATTTCTTTGCTTTTTGCGAGACAAATTAAAGCTAATATTAAAAAAGTACGTGTATTTTTTAGGGTGGTGGGCGTGGCTCAAATATTTTACCATAGGAATAAAGTAGACTTCGCCCCCTTTTCTATGATACCAATCTTGCTAAAATCGGTCCAGGCGTTCACGAGTTATAAGCATTTTTGGAAAAACTATAAAAATCCACTTTCTGTTGCGTCTGGGCTCCTGGTGAAAAATTGAAATTTTTGTTAAGTACAAAAATAACAACAACCACAAGGAAAATTTTAATATATCTTATTTTCTTTATAACTCGAGAACGCCTGGACCGATTTAGTTCAAACTGGTTTCATTTTTTAGGGCAAAACGTCTACTTTTTTTTTGGAAAAAAATTTTATCAATTGCCACGCCCACTTTCCTTAATAAACGAAAAGTTCAAAATGTAAACAGAAAAGTAAGTATATCTAATAATATGTAGGTGGTAAATTAAAAAATTTTATATTCCTTGAAAGCTTGTCTTTGCCACTTTTCAAGGTTACATAATTTATAAAAATCGATGCAGGCATTACCAAATTATGCTTATGTAAAAATCGTGAAAAATAACATGAATTTATGCACATAACACCGTAACCACTGAATCGATTTAGTTCAAATTTGCACTATTAGTTGCAAAAAATGCCCTCTTTCATTTCCTACAACATTTTTATATTTGCCACGCCCACATCAGTAAATATTTGTAAATAACTTAATTTTATACAAAACTTAATATATATTATTTAATAGGGGGCGTGGCCAAATAACTTTAGCAAGATTGGAAAGTAGACTTCCGTACCTATACAACGGTACCAAATATTTAAAAATCGGCCGAGTCGTTCCTTAGTTATAGACGTTTAAAATATTTCAAGATTTTTGGGAAAAACAACGCATAAGTTGGGAACCGCTGCATTAATTTTTTTCGGATTTATTTCATTTTATAGACAAAAGCGGGTACTTTCTACTCTTATAATTTCTTTGCTTTTTGCGAGACAAATTAAAGCTAATATTAAAAAAGTACGTGTATTTTTTAGGGTGGTGGGCGTGGCTCAAATATTTTACCATAGGAATAAAGTAGACTTCGCCCCCTTTTCTATGATACCAATCTTGCTAAAATCGGTCCAGGCGTTCACGAGTTATAAGCATTTTTGGAAAAACTATAAAAATCCACTTTCTGTTGCGTCTGGGCTCCTGGTGAAAAATTGAAATTTTTGTTAAGTACAAAAATAACAACAACCACAAGGAAAATTTTAATATATCTTATTTTCTTTATAACTCGAGAACGCCTGGACCGATTTAGTTCAAACTGGTTTCATTTTTTAGGGCAAAACGTCTACTTTTTTTTTGGAAAAAAATTTTATCAATTGCCACGCCCACTTTCCTTAATAAACGAAAAGTTCAAAATGTAAACAGAAAAGTAAGTATATCTAATAATATGTAGGTGGTAAATTAAAAAATTTTATATTCCTTGAAAGCTTGTCTTTGCCACTTTTCAAGGTTACATAATTTATAAAAATCGATGCAGGCATTACCAAATTATGCTTATGTAAAAATCGTGAAAAATAACATGAATTTATGCACATAACACCGTAACCACTGAATCGATTTAGTTCAAATTTGCACTATTAGTTGCAAAAAATGCCCTCTTTCATTTCCTACAACATTTTTATATTTGCCACGCCCACATCAGTAAATATTTGTAAATAACTTAATTTTATACAAAACTTAATATATATTATTTAATAGGGGGCGTGGCCAAATAACTTTAGCAAGATTGGAAAGTAGACTTCCGTACCTATACAACGGTACCAAATATTTAAAAATCGGCCGAGTCGTTCCTTAGTTATAGACGTTTAAAATATTTCAAGATTTTTGGGAAAAACAACGCATAAGTTGGGAACCGCTGCATTAATTTTTTTCGGATTTATTTCATTTTATAGACAAAAGCGGGTACTTTCTACTCTTATAATTTCTTTGCTTTTTGCGAGACAAATTAAAGCTAATATTAAAAAAGTACGTGTATTTTTTAGGGTGGTGGGCGTGGCTCAAATATTTTACCATAGGAATAAAGTAGACTTCGCCCCCTTTTCTATGATACCAATCTTGCTAAAATCGGTCCAGGCGTTCACGAGTTATAAGCATTTTTGGAAAAACTATAAAAATCCACTTTCTGTTGCGTCTGGGCTCCTGGTGAAAAATTGAAATTTTTGTTAAGTACAAAAATAACAACAACCACAAGGAAAATTTTAATATATCTTATTTTCTTTATAACTCGAGAACGCCTGGACCGATTTAGTTCAAACTGGTTTCATTTTTTAGGGCAAAACGTCTACTTTTTTTTTGGAAAAAAATTTTATCAATTGCCACGCCCACTTTCCTTAATAAACGAAAAGTTCAAAATGTAAACAGAAAAGTAAGTATATCTAATAATATGTAGGTGGTAAATTAAAAAATTTTATATTCCTTGAAAGCTTGTCTTTGCCACTTTTCAAGGTTACATAATTTATAAAAATCGATGCAGGCATTACCAAATTATGCTTATGTAAAAATCGTGAAAAATAACATGAATTTATGCACATAACACCGTAACCACTGAATCGATTTAGTTCAAATTTGCACTATTAGTTGCAAAAAATGCCCTCTTTCATTTCCTACAACATTTTTATATTTGCCACGCCCACATCAGTAAATATTTGTAAATAACTTAATTTTATACAAAACTTAATATATATTATTTAATAGGGGGCGTGGCCAAATAACTTTAGCAAGATTGGAAAGTAGACTTCCGTACCTATACAACGGTACCAAATATTTAAAAATCGGCCGAGTCGTTCCTTAGTTATAGACGTTTAAAATATTTCAAGATTTTTGGGAAAAACAACGCATAAGTTGGGAACCGCTGCATTAATTTTTTTCGGATTTATTTCATTTTATAGACAAAAGCGGGTACTTTCTACTCTTATAATTTCTTTGCTTTTTGCGAGACAAATTAAAGCTAATATTAAAAAAGTACGTGTATTTTTTAGGGTGGTGGGCGTGGCTCAAATATTTTACCATAGGAATAAAGTAGACTTCGCCCCCTTTTCTATGATACCAATCTTGCTAAAATCGGTCCAGGCGTTCACGAGTTATAAGCATTTTTGGAAAAACTATAAAAATCCACTTTCTGTTGCGTCTGGGCTCCTGGTGAAAAATTGAAATTTTTGTTAAGTACAAAAATAACAACAACCACAAGGAAAATTTTAATATATCTTATTTTCTTTATAACTCGAGAACGCCTGGACCGATTTAGTTCAAACTGGTTTCATTTTTTAGGGCAAAACGTCTACTTTTTTTTTGGAAAAAAATTTTATCAATTGCCACGCCCACTTTCCTTAATAAACGAAAAGTTCAAAATGTAAACAGAAAAGTAAGTATATCTAATAATATGTAGGTGGTAAATTAAAAAATTTTATATTCCTTGAAAGCTTGTCTTTGCCACTTTTCAAGGTTACATAATTTATAAAAATCGATGCAGGCATTACCAAATTATGCTTATGTAAAAATCGTGAAAAATAACATGAATTTATGCACATAACTCCGTAACCACTGAATCGATTTAGTTCAAATTTGCACTATTAGTTGCAAAAAATGCCCTCTTTCATTTCCTACAACATTTTTATATTTGCCACGCCCACATCAGTAAATATTTGTAAATAACTTAATTTTATACAAAACTTAATATATATAATTTAATAGGGGGCGTGGCCAAATAACTTTAGCAAGATTGGAAAGTAGACTTCCGTACCTATACAACGGTACCAAATATTTAAAAATCGGCCGAGTCGTTCCTTAGTTATAGACGTTTAAAATATTTCAAGATTTTTGGGAAAAACAACGCATAAGTTGGGAACCGCTGCATTAATTTTTTTCTTATTCTTATGATAAAACATTTGAGCCACGCCCACTATCCTAAAAAATACACATACTTTTTTAATATTAGCTTTAATTTGTCTCGCAAAAAGCAAAGAAATTATAAGAGTAGAAAGTACACGCTTTTGTCTATAAAATGAAATAAATCCGAAAAAAATTAATGCAGCGGTTCCCAACATATGCGTTTTTTCACAAAAATCTTTAATTATTTTAAACGTCTGTAACTAGGGAATGACTTGGCCGATTTTTATAACTTTGGTACCGTTGTAAGGGTGCTGAAGTCTACTTTCAAATCATACTAAAGGTTTATGGCCACGCCCTCCATTATGTAATATATAGTATGTTTCGTTGTAAAATTAAGTTGCTTAGAAATATTTCTTTATGTGAACGTGGCAAGGACGAACTTGCACTATTAATCAGGGTCAAGCTTGCCCTACAAAATAAAATTAGGTCAAATTGATATAACACATTGTACTTTTGGATACAATAAGCAATACATAAGGAACAATGATAAATGAATTTCACATTTAGTTTACTTTAATAAAAATATAATTCATTTGTTTGCTTATCAATTTATTTATTATACATTAACGTCATTTTTTGTTTGGAGAGATAGATAGACATTATTTTATTACTACGTACCTTTTAGGTTTGTAAATGCATTTTTATTTCATATTATTGTTATTCTTGTTTTTATTGTTGTAAGTTCTTTGTTCTTTTACCGCTCTAATAATGATAAAATATAATTTGACTAACACATATATGCTTTGTTAACCATTAAATATAATTAAACTTTAGCCATAATCACATGTTGAATGTAAAATACATAAAGCACACACCGAGTCATACGTTATGTAAACATCATGGAGGTAATAATGTAATGCACACTTAATAAGTAAAAATTTCTCCTTTTTTTAAATTAAATTCCTTTTTCAAATTAATTCGAACCCTTGGTTTTTTTTTTTTTTTTTTGCAAAGCAAGACCAAATATTAATGGCTGTGTATAATTCATCAAGGTAATTTAAACTTTTGAAAAGCATTTTACATACAACGTCTTGTTTTAAAACAAGAAAGTTTTCGCCTAAATATAAGTTAAAACAATTTCTATGTTCCTAAAATGAATTTGAATAATTTACACATACATTTATCAAATAGTCTATTTGATTTATAAAAAACGCTATTTTTATTAAAGGTTAACTTAAAGTTTCATTTCTATTAAGCAAATTTTCATCGTATCTTAATTTTTCGTCAAGCTCCATGTATTGTCAATTTAATTGAAATTTTTAACAACATAAAAACGTAATAAAAAAAAAATTAAAAGTGCAATCCAATTACTAGAAAAACTAATTAAATAAATGATTATTAAAATAAAAGAGGGCCATGAGTTCTGTCTTTTGAATTTTTGATCTTCCAGGCAGTTATTACATTTCTTTTTGCATTTAGTTAAATTTGCAGTGCTTTCATTTTACATATAACCAAAATGAATTTCAATTCTTAACAATATAACGTTAAAACTTTTTCCATTACCATTTTACGATACTTAATTAGTAACGGTATATTATTATTTAATAGCATAAAACTTGGTCATACAAACATACATATATACCTTAAGATTTCTTAGAAACGAATTCTAACAAAATTATTAATAAAAGTAGCGAGTACAAATTGTATAGTTGTTTATGGCCGACTGTTACATAACCTTAAATGCCATAAATGAATTCTTATCAAATAATATTCTTACTTACTTGATTTTATTTTCTTGGTAGCAGATGATTTAGATAATGGTGTACATAATTTAAACATCCTGCAAACTTTATTCAAAATAATGAATAAATAATGTAAAGCCTTTATTTAAATATTTCATGTTTTATGTAAAGTTTCAAAAGCGAGGCCTGCTTAAGCTTCCCTTCGATTCAAAAAAACTCTCTTGATAACATAAAATTACCTATAAATGAAGAAACAGATTAGTTTGAATCCATTCAGGAAAATTAGTCTGGCATAACTTACCTCAATATATCTGTAAAGTAGAGTATGTTCCGGGGTAATACATGTGGACATGATGTAGGGTATAAAAATAGTTTAAAAAGATAATAGAAATAGAAAATTTGTCCATAATGCAAATATTCTGCGCTAAATGTTACGCCTGAAATTCTAATAAACAAAAGAACTAATTAAATAAATTTCTCTTGTAACGCATATCGCAGGAATTCTAAAGATGAAGTATTCCTTTCAGCGTATAGATTGATTTTCCCTGTTCAATTGATGAAAATAAAAATTACAAGAAAGAGTACAAACAAAGACAAAAAAACAAAACAAGAAAAAAACAGAGAAAAATCAAATATGACAGGGAAAATTCCGCGTATAATTATTTTGTTTGACCTTTTCACTCAGTTATAGCAAAATTTGTTTTTTTTTCTCCTCCTTTTTGTTTTTCCTTTTTTTTTTTTTTGTTGCTATCCCTTTGTTTTTTTTACTTTTTTTTCATGCTTTTAAATCGCGGAAATAAGCGTTTACCAATTTACCTAAAGTCTTAGGTAGTTTTATATTCCAGACAACCACTTTAGAGCATTTGACCTGTATATTGAGTTCATTGTGCAGTTGGTGTAAACAGCAAGTAAAATGCGGCTCTTTTTTTTTATAGGACAGATGATAAAGTAAGACAGCACAACAAAAGGAAACAAATAAGAAAATTATATTTGACTGGGGCCAAATCTTGAATACCCATCACGCATACAACATTATATTATGATTCAAGGCTTGTTTCAGTTTTTTAGTAACAGATAGAAAATGTAAACATAAACCAAGGAAAATTTGGTATTGTTAAATTTCATGTAGGCCTGAACAGTTTATATTGTTTCTCTACAGCTAATGAAGACCAATATTTATGTAAAATTTTAGTTTTCTATCTTTTGCAGTTTGGATCTAATGAATAAAAAACTATAAAATTTTGTTTAAAAAGGACCAACGTGTTCTCAGTTTATATTACACGGTGTGAGTGTGTCCTTGGCAATTTGGAACAATTTCAAAATCAAACTGCCTGCACGAACTCCTAATATTCCTAGCAAATTTGACATCTTTGTCTATTTTTTTTTCAATAAAAGAATACTAACAACCCAATAAATAGACAGACAGACATGCATATATCGATTTAGAATTTGATGCTCATCAAGAACATGTATACTTTGTAAAGTAATTGACCCCTTTTTTTTAATTATTACAAACATAACACCAATCTCTGGTTGGTGTTATGTTTGTAACAATAATTTTATAAAACACAGACAATGATTAACTGAAGATTGGCTAAGCCCACAGATTGGTAAATTACTTACACAAAAATTATTTTAACTGGCCTGAAAAATGAAAATTTATACAAAAAGAAAAAAACCATTTGATGAAATGCTTTCATTGAAATGAAGTAATCAAAAATGAAAATTTGAGAAAAATTTATGCTAAGGTAAGGCAATATGAAAGTGGTACCTGGATTTTTACAGAATATGTAAAAACTTTAGAAACTAAATAGTTCTATCTCTTACGAATATTTATCTTAGAGACTACATATTGCTTTCATTATATAAAATGAGGATTTGAAAATTCAATAAATTTAAGCCAAATGCCATATAGGATTTTTCTATATGTTCCTAACCAGTTTGCACTTGCTAGCCCCCTTCCATATTTTCTTTTGATTAATTCCATTTATATACAATACAATTTAACTAATAAATCTTTTATGATATGGCCTATAAAAACATTTTACACAATCTTACCAAAATATTATCTAAGCAACTAGATAAGCACTATATAAATATATATACTATATTTATGCATGTATTCAGGTGGGTGTGTCTATATATATATATATGCATTTATAGAGTTCATATGTAATAAATAAAAATATAACAATTGAAAAATGCTTGTGTAAAACAAAGATACAGCGCAAGAAAGAGAGAGAAAAATACAGAGAGAATGACAGCGAGCTAGATAGAAGGCCGACCACTCTGTAGACATAACCTATGCGTTCTTGTAAACGTACACACACACATGCCCACATTATATATATGGAATTAGACAAATTCCATCATCATTCATCTAAAAATAGCTTATTATAAGTCACAGAAATTGAGAGATTTATAGCGTTATAATAATTATATTCGGCTATACGAATTATCCCAGTTTATCCCCTAATTGAAATATGATAATAAATGTAAATAAAAATAAGCAACAACAAATTAAAAATGCATAATATTTTTTGATTGAATGATGATTCAAAAGTGTTTACGAATGTTAAGATTGGAAAAAATAAAAATAAACTATTTCATTAAATTTACAAAATTGAATTTGATGCCGAAAAATTTACTTTCCAAATGACAATCAGTACCAATGTTAAAGTATTCACTTTATTTAGTCGAATTATATGGATTTATTTTTAAAAAGTCGAAAGACGAGGAAAGAACACTTTGGTTTGTAATTGCCTAATTTGGAATATAACTTTTGATTTTATACATACATTTTTATAATAAGTTGTTACATTTGAATTGATGAAAGTTATATCCTCAAGTGACATTCAGAGATCCTTTGAAGTTTATGAAGGTCATCAGTTTTTTTGATTTCCTATTGGAAATAATAACTTTATAAAGTTTTTTAGGATATAACTTAAATTATTAACTTGAATTTAGTTTCATACGTGCTGTTTAAAAATTTTTTTTTAAACTGTAATTTTAGCTCAAACACAAACCTAAATAAATTTCGTTCAAAAGTATGTTTATTTGGCATACTCTGTTTATCTTCTTTTAGTTATTATAAAACAGATTCACTTTCATTTTGTTCAATTGTCCAATACGTACACGGCATAGATATCCAGATTTTAAAAAATTTTAGTCTATTAACGTTAGAATGATTAGAGCGATATGTGGGTTTTTTCAAAATGCCATCAAAGTGATGGAATTGTTATTCTGATTTGGATTCGCAACTTTCTAAATTCATGTACTTATATTTTCGTGACTCTTAGACGATTGTTAGCAATGTAATTTATATATTAATCGGCACAGCTCATAAAACATGTAAATGAAATTATAGAATTGATTGAATGGCAATTAGCTACTAAATAATAGAATAAAGAATACTCAGTATCTGTAAATTTATATCAAGTCACTCTAAATATCTTCAATTATAATCAATTACATTTACAAAAATAATCTTGTTTTCGTATATTTACTATTTAAAACTAGAAAGTAAGAAAATTAAAGTGACAAAAACGCAGTTAAAAAAATGCCACGAAATCGTTTTTTTTTAGTACTTTTAAATATAACGGTTTCCAAAATGTATTCAGACCTTAAAATATAATTTACGTTTTTAATGTTCGTGTAAATTTGTGTGCAACGACAAAATACATTTCAGAAGGATTCATTTCAGCACCAAAAAGGGCAAGCAGTTCATGTAAGTTGTAAAAGTTTCGTTGTATAAAAAGTTTCTTTTATAAATATATATAAATATGTGTATATGTATATGTACATCTTTATATAGTATTCATATATAAATATCTTATTTTAATTAAAATAATAATATTAAAATGATATCACTTTTCTTTCATTTCCTTTTTTTCCCTTTTCTTGCTTTATGATTTCTTTACAAGCCAAAAAGTTTTAAAATTTAAAATTTATGTATAGCATTAGTGTTGTTATATACAGCAGGATATAGTAATAGCAATTGAATATAAAAAATTAAATTAGAAACGTTTAATTTTCATTTAGAAAGCCAATGTAGGAGGGGAGGGGAAGAGAGTTAAAATTAGAGAAGAAGCGAGAAAGAACTTAAGCTGAACCCATTAAAGTTTCAGTATTTATTAATTCACGGGTTATTAAAGTGCCAGATGTGACGCGCGTTCGTGAACGGCTACGGCTCAGTTGAGCACGTCTCTCAGCGCCAGCCGGTCTTTGACGACGTTGTTGGCGATTATTACGACTACCAAATGCCGAGCCAGATTGTAAAGCGTCTAATAAACTATCCATGACACCTTCTTGCGTTTGGGCAGCATCAATATCCACCAAAGCCAATTTACGTTGTTGTCGTTCATGCTGTTCCCGCAACGATTGTTCACGAGCTTCTTGTAAACGACGTTTTCGCTCCTCCTCTTCACGCAATCGTACAATCTCTTGGTAGGCATGTATAAAAGCATCCTTAAAGGTTTTAATGTCAGCGAAAAATTCTTCCATTGTATATTTATTTGGATCGAAAGCATAATATTCACCCAAATCTTTGTATAATTTCTCCATTTGCACTTGCATTTTTCCTAATACATCCACTTGTTGGCGGCAATCTTGTGCAAATTTTCCCATAACTTCAACAAATTTATCATCTTCACATTGCGGTAGTTTATTATTTTGTAAATCCATTTCTAAATTTTTAACAGCCGCATTAATTTGCCGCATCGATTTCTGTATGGCATCTAAATTCACTCGTGATGCTTTATCCACATGCGTCATATCATTATAAAATGTTAAAGCATCTGGAAATTTCTTTTCCACCACATCAACCAAATAGTGTAACAGAGTCTGCTTATTGTCCGCATCCTTGGTATATGATAGTTTTGTTAAATAGGATATTTCAAAACCATAAGCTGGATCACTTTTCGATCCAGAATTCATATAATTGCCCATAAGTAAAACGAGCTCAAGTATTTTAGAAAATTTTTTACTATTGCGTAACTCCTCGCAAGCAGCCGTACCAGCCACAATATCGGGTTTAATGTCTTGCATCATATCATTAAATGTTAACTTAAAATGTAAATTATGTAAGCGTGGGGACAAACGTTTAATTTCACCTATAGTGGCAGCAAATTGTTCTATAGCTGGCAATGGTTCATCTTTAGCCTTAATTTCTTGTAATCTTTTCAATTGTTCGGGCGATGGTAAATATTGTATTAACTGTTGTAAGACGTTGGAAGACAATATATCGGTATCACAGCGTAGTAGACAGATTTTGATCTGTTCGTAGGATAAATGTTTTAAGGAACCACCTAATAATATTGAGAGATTTTGTGCTGCTTTACTATCTAGCACCCGTAAATTGATATTTTTTCTATTGAGTGTTGTTGGTTTATCCACAGAATCTTTTTGATCTTTTTTTACTGGTTTCGATGAAAATTTCGAGGATAATTCATTAAGTATATCATCCGATGCTAATTTATCTTCTTGACATTTAATCCAAAAGGATTTTTCGGACATTTTTTGTGGTACAATAGCTTTCCAATTTGCCCGTTTCATGGGATTTTTCACTTCCCATTTCTTTTTGGGCTTAAGACCATGAGGTAAAGGTGGCGGTGCCATGGGCATCATCATTGGGGGAGGAGGCGGACGCGGTCCACCACCAAAAATACCAGGTGGTGGTGGTGGAGGACGCGGCGCTCCCCCCATACCAGGGAGTGGCGGTGGTGGTGGTGGCTGCGGTGTACTTCCATTGCCATTCATAGCAGGCATGGGGGGTGGTGGAGGTGGTGGTGGCAATGGTGGCCCTTTCCCACCCTGCAGTGGGATATTAAGTTTTGGCAATTTACTGGGAGAGACAGCCACAACTCCATTAGCTTCCATAAGTTTAATTTTCTCCTCCAAGTGAGCCGATTTAGCTTCAGCTTCTTGTTTGGCCATTTCAAGTTCTTCGATCTTTTTCTCATACTCTTCTGATTTCTTCATTTCTTTGGCCTTCGATTTTTCAACAATATCATCCAATAATAATGAGGTATCAATATTAAAATTGCGATTCTCAAAAATTGGATCGCAATAACCTTTGTGAAATACTATTTGAGAGATGCATTCTTCAATCAATTGATAATAGGCGGGACGGAAATAGAAATCATCACGTATGTATAATAAATGCTGCAATATTGATAAAAAATATGGTTCGGACGGCGTATCTGTTATTAAGTTCTTAATCACTTCAAAGCAATCTGTCATGTCGTCCATATTGTAACTGACATTATCGAAGCGTTGTACAAATTCCTCAAAGTCATCTTCACGTATCTCATTAAAAATTTTAAAATGTTGCATCAATGCTTCGTTATTACTCATCTCTACAAATTGCTTAAAATCATCCAATTTCTCGTACAGCCCCATGCGCATTATTTCACAACGCAGGTGCAATCGAAAATTCAAGTCACTTGGTGTATTTGTTAACGTATTAATAAATATTAAACTATGGCAGGCTAATTCACGACGACAATCATGTTTTTCTTGTACAAATAAAGCATTCACAATCGGCCGAAAACGTTCACTAGACTTATAAGAATTGGAGGCCGCCGTTGTAATAGCACGTAAGACTTTTTCATAACCCTGACGTTCTGGCACCAAACAAAATGACGCCAACAGTTTTACAGCCTCACACATTGTATTGGGTTTACGTGGATCTAATGATTGGGCCAACAACAATACCACCGCATGTTGATCGGGCTTTAGTACTAAATTTAAACCCCAGGTATTATTCATAAAAGCTTTCAAGCAACGTATACATTCATATTCGATATGATTAAAAGTCCGCTCTGTCTTACAGCGTCTTAATAAATTAACAATTTCATCGATACCCTCTTCGCCGAACTCCTTGATCCATGACAATGGATTATTGGTAAGAGCCACACGTAAACTTAATATACAATTATAGATTTTATGCTCACTGTGTTCACCGTTACGTAAATACTCGATGTAATCACATGGTTTTTCAAATTTTGAATTGGCTCGATGTTCCAAACAATTTTTGCCTAAAAATTAAACAAATTTTACAATCATGTACATAAAAAATTACGTAAGTTAAATGATTTCGATTTTTTGCCATAATAATTTCATATTTTTCATATAACACACAACATTGATAATTCTTTTTCCAATGAACGGCCGTGCCGATCACAGTGAAAGTTTGCATTTCTACTATTAAAACTTTCGAAAGTGAATTCGGGTCCTGGTTATAAAGTCTGCTTGGCGAAATCAAAGTTGCATTACTATGCAGATAGTACAACACAATATAATGCATAAATGTTTCCATATTATTTATAATAAATTTCAATTACAGATATTAAAATAATTTACTCAAGATCGACAATTAATATTCGTATGTCTACAGTATATATCTTCTCCATCTTTTGACCTTCTCAATATTTAATAAGGAAAATGTTTTTACAAAATTTATGCCTTTTTTTGCAATTGAAAATGTAAATGGTATAAGTTCCATTATTCAATGATAGTAAAAACTAGTATATAGTATTTATAATAATTGTCACCAAAATAGAATTGATCAATTTATATTGGAATAATATGCAACATGACATTTCAATATCTATTGCTTATATCCGGTTCCCTTTTTCTAACATGCGGTATATTCATTTTATAAAAATGTTTGTGTCAATCAAAAAGAACCATTAAAGACTGCCGTTTTGCTAAATTATTTGAGTCGAAATAAATTTGTAAATTTTTAGATTAAATCGATTCAAAATAATTTTGTATCTCAAATTGCTCATACAAATTGCAAGTTGTAATTTCTGAGATATTTTTAAAAGATTTAGTACGAAAATATGTTTATATATCAAACAATAAATGCTATTAATATTGTTTTTCATTTATTTATCAAAAATTTAGATTAAATAATATTATCATTGCATATTCTATAGCATCAGATGGAAAATATCTGGAGTACGTTTGTAATCAAGTGAATTTGACTTTATAATAAATTTTCAATTTGAAGAACTAAAAGTTTAGCCGCATGCAAAAGTTTCCCTTCCATCGGAATGGAGTCTAACACTATTCTAATCTACTCAATTAGTGTTTGATTATAAACCATGAAAGAGAATTAGTATACGACAACTTCCTGAAGACAATAAATAGTTGTGGCCATCTCAGGAATTTAAAATCGCCATTTATTGGTATATTTACAATAAGTGAACGGATAAAAGCCATGCGGGCATTAAATTAAATATTATTTTTAATAGCATTTTACAGGTAAAAAGAAGAAGACAACAAACAACAAAGAAAAAAAAGGTGTAAATCATATAACGTAATGTGAATCATGCAATCATTTACAGCGTTTATTAAACACATGAACACGCGTATAAACTGTTTCAAATAATAATTTCAAAACGGCGGTAGTACATATTGCACACAATTGTTGTACAATTATAAGTCATGTTTATATTTATATATGTGTGTGTGTGTGTTTAAATGGCAAAGTAGTAAAGGGGAAAAAGAAACGTTTGTGTTCCTTCAATGTGTTTTTTATATCATATCATTCTTGATGCACTTACCTTTCAAATGCATAAAAATCATTTTCTGTCGTTCCGTAATCGATTTGGAAAGTAATGGGCCACGTTTATCTTTCGGTATATTCATATCTTCAAGAATTTCCATGAATTTTGCATCGACCTCTGTATCGGTGAGAGCACAGATATTCTTTTCCAATTCTTGTAAATCAAAGGCCGCATCTCCATCTGTTGAGGTAGGACGTCCAGATAAGGTACTGCCATTATATGGGCTATGATTACCACCACTACCTTTCGGTTTGGGACGGCCAAACCAGCTTTCCAAAAGGCCACCACCAGATTTATATTTTTCATGTTTTGACATTCTAAAACTAAATATTTGCATAATTTTCATTTAAAAGCGAAAGTGTCTCAGTTTTTTTTTTTAATATATTTTGGAAAAATTTGTAGAAATTCTTTTTTTTTAGCTTTTTTTTTTGAACGGCCTTTCTGTCTCTCTCTGCGTCTTTCTTTTATCTATATTTCATTGCCTATAGCGTATGGGAACAGCACTTTTCACTAGACTCTCTTTTTTACAACTAAATGAATGATAGGATTCAATGGAAATTACTCGATAATAACCAGCTGATGTGTATTTTTATTTTTATTTTTATTTTTATTTTTATTTTGTTTTGCTTTAACACTAATATTCTAGATATTACTCAATTTATTGCAATTTCATATTGTAAATTTTCCTATCAGGATAAAGAGAAAGTATATCTCCCTATATTTTACGTCTTTTCTGTCTATCTACCATTCTCTATATCTTGTTTGTCTGTTATTCTTTAACAAAAGCATTCTTGAAATACTTTAATACAATTTATTAAGGTGTTTAAGGTAAAATAATTATTTGCTATTATAATTCAGGTCTTTTATTGTTCAAATTGGTTCAATTTGACACACTCGGATTGAAGGAAGGCACGAAAATAGGATGAAAAACAGGTAGCAAGGTAATAAAGTTAATAAAGTAGATAGAAAAGATTCTTTTTAATAAGCATTCATTATGATCACTCAATTTTCCCACCAAATTAATTATGAATTGTATTAAACAGAAAGATTTTACAATCTATCTATTTAAGAATATAAAATCAAAATTGTAGTGTATGTCTTTAGCCGAATTGATTCTCCAAAAAAGAAATATTCTCTCCTTGCAACACTCTCATTGTATTACCGGCGTATTACATGCGTATTACTGTTGTTTACATTACCCATAAACATTTAACCTTTGATTGTGTACATGCTCGTCTATATATTATACATAGATATGTATGCATATACACAGTACAGTGTGTTTTCATTTTCTTTTATTTTGTTGTTATTTTAACTCTTTGACCTTTTTACCATTTTCCATTTAGTTTTGTTTAATTAGCATCTGATTGACTTAATTCATATGCTTTAATTTACAAGCACCTGTATATTATATGTTGCTTTCTTTATTTCTCTATCTCTTACTCTCTTCTTCAATATATCTCTTACATTCACTTATTATGCGTATGAATAAAATTAGAGCAATTTACAATAACGATTAAATACATTTTATATGTGTCATTGTTGTTGTTTCTAGTACCATTTTGTTTGCTTAATTCTGTTTAATGAATCATTTAAATTAGATTTTGCTTTACTTTTGATATTACTTTCCTATTTATCTATATTCAATTTTAATATTCTTATCGATGATAATAAAGCAATAATTTATCAACTTTAAATTTCAGTTACAACATAAAATGAGAAATGTACAACAACCGTTATGCATATCTAACTGTAAAAATGTGACCACAGTTACATGCACAGTTAGAAATGTCTCTTATGAGAAATGTTTCTCTTATGAGAAATATTTCTCTTATGAGAAACAAAACAGAAATTTCGTGTTAGAAAGTAAATGAAATGAATTTCTATGACATTATACTAAGAATGCGCGTTATGGCAGCTCTAACTGTAGTGGCAATAGATTGATCGTTGATACAATCAAAATACAAAGAGTGCAAGGGACAATTTGACAATTAATTTACATTACGTAAATTACACAATTATTATTTATTATTTATTCATGTTATCGATTATCTACATCAAAGAAGATGACTCTCAAAATAACAATTATTTAAGGCATAAGCTAAATTAATGTTGATATCGTCATTACTTTTTACAAACTTTAATTTAAATCTCATTAGAAATTTCACATAATAAATATTTTCCGTATTTTCATTAATTATATGTGAAAAAAAAACAAAGAAATGTCAAAGATAAAGCGAAACAATTGTAGAAAAATGGTGATAAATATAAAATAAATACGTACGTAAATAAGAATAATATGCAAAATGGAATTTTGTTTTCCATTTAAATCAATTTGAAGTAACTTTTGTTACAACAAAATTGCAAAACAAACAAAACATTAAAAGCAAAAGAAAAACACACAAACACAAACACGAACACACACACACACACACACACATACACAAATGTATTTATAAAATGACATCATGACAAAGTTTATGTTTTCGAATTATTAATTTTTCTTCCTTGTACTTTGTAATAAATATAAAAATAAACGCTTATTTCATTTCATTTTAATTCATTCAATTTCGTTTTATATTTGAATTCAAATTTTAAAATAATACGCATGCAAGCACCTACAAACAACACATAAGCTTCATACATTTAAGTTTAGATGGAAATTTAGATTAGAAAAAACAAAATAATTTGAAAACCAGTTTTGGTTAATTTGGTTTTCTTTCCTTTTTTTTTCTTAATTTTTTTGGCTTGAATAATATTTGTGTAGAATATTTTGTTTGCTTGAAATTTTTTGCCAATTTTTTGTGGTGGAGTGGAAGGTATTATAAGTAAG
This sequence comes from Melophagus ovinus, assembly GCA_023089585.1. NCBI lineage: Eukaryota > Metazoa > Arthropoda > Insecta > Diptera > Hippoboscidae > Melophagus > Melophagus ovinus. The sequence goes on along the minus strand of JAKKIB010000181.1, from coordinate 1,778,824 downwards.
TAGAAAGGTTTGACATGGAGTCATTTTTTCATATTTTAATAAGACTTGCTAAATGCTAATGCCAAAATTTAAAAAAAAAAAAAAAACAGAACATTTTTACAACCACTTTGCTTATAAGAACTCAATTTTACGAAAAGTCAATATATGACCATAATTTATAATTTTGAATATTTTAGCATATAACTAAGTTTAGTTCAGATAGCACAAAACTTTTTTTGTCCCTTCCCTCTATGTCACCCTTTTAACAATAACTCTTTCCCATAATGAACTTTACAAACTTTTTTAATAATTTTATAAAGAAATTTTATAAATTTATAAACAATTTAATCCCATTGATTTTTTTTGTACAATCATTTGAAATTATTGTTTCCAGCGATTTATAACTGATCGTAAAATTATGTCAAGAAATATTTATTTCTAATATTTGCTTCTTATCATAAAATATTTATAAATTCTTTTCTCATTGTTGATTTTCTTGTTACCTTATAAAGCTTGTGATAAATGAGTGCAAAACTTAAAATCATTACGTTTTATTACAATGGACAGCTTAAGAACACTTTTTGAATAAATTTAAGCATTTTGTGTCCATTCATGTCATTTAAAATTTATAGTTTTTTTTTTTTTTAGTTTCTTAACTTGTTTTTGACTTATTAACTAAAATGATGTAGGGTATTTATTCTATCAACTATAATGTTCTTATACATTTTTTTTCTATTATTTTTCCATTTTGTGATTCATTTATGTAATAAAAAAAAAAAAAAAAGAAAAATATAATTGCAAATGTAAATGTAAATGTTATGTCATAAACTTTGTCACAAATCTTGTAGTAAATTTTGTTTTAAAGATTACGAATGGAAGAATGAGGAGAAGCTATTATAGCTGAATTATTCTCTTTACATTAATCAGATGAAGCATAATGTTAATACATTGTAATAGGCATTCCCTTTGCAGTTTATGGAGAGACAAAGAAAGAGAGATATATAATTTGAATTTTAATAAATTGATGCATATGATTCATGAAGTTGTGACAATAATGATAATGATGATAATGATGATAATGATGATGATGATGATCGAATAATCAGCCACAAAAATAACTTCTTCAAAGCATTAAGTGTAACGTTGAACTGAAATTACTGCATACCCTTCCTCACTCTTTTATAATAATAATCATAAACAACAACACTAACAACAATAAATAACAAATTGCCATAATGTCTACATAAAATGTACATATTTATTGTAGTGGCCTGCTTATTTCTTTAATGCAAATTTTTTTTCTATTATTTTATAAGAAAAATGTTATTTTTTTTAATTTGATTACGACATTCTACTTCCTTTCTCTGGATATTACTTTTCATTTATAGTAGATTTGTATAAGCAACAGTTTTTCCTTATATTTTTTCAAGTTGCTCCACTAAAATCGATTTTTGTTTTTTGTTTTGTTTTTTTTTAGGACAACTGGCACACAAAACGTACAATGGAATTAGCAAAAGACTGTTTTTTTTTTTCTTTAGTAGTTAAATTGCAATTTTACTGAAATTATATTGAAATTGTATTGAAATGATTACGAAATGATTTATAGAATAGACAAAGAGTTTTATGAATTTATTTTATCCTTCATCTTCTCCAATACATTTAAATGGACAAGGACAAACAACAACAATAAAATTCATAGTGAAAGCAAATTTGTACAAACAGTCATTTGTCGATATTTCCAATGTAATCTGTAATTAATCTGATCATAATTGCTGTAAAATGTAACGCTACCATATGATTCTAGAAAGGCATCCCTTTCTTATGTTTATTGCGACTCAATATAGCAGTGTGCAATATTGAGTCACATCAATGAATAAAAAAATTATTTGTTAATATTTTCAATTGCTAAATTTTATATTTTATTTCATGTATGAATGTAAATTTATTTGATATAAACGGACTAAGCTGCCACTTGACTTTTCATTATGACCTAATATTTGAATCTAGAAATGACAATGATAAGGCGACAACTTTTCAAAAGACCATTTGGAGCCAATTAAGATACAAAAAAGGTCAATAACAATTCGTGTAATCAAAATGAAGAAAAATGCATCAAATTTAAGGTAAATTCATGGTAAATTGTCTATCAATGGCATGTAAAAGAAATAAAAGAGAAAACTAAGTAAATGATTTTTCAAACGACCCAATATATACATACATATGAATGACTTGTTTACATTATTGTGATCGCACATATATCAGCACAACTCACAAAATTATCTATCACATACAAATTGATAAACAAAACAATCATTGGAAACAACAAAATACAAAACAAAACAAATGAGAAACTAATAAAGAAAAACCTCAATAAAATCTACAATTTAGTATTGTCCATTATTGTCAAAAGAGTGAGAAGAAGACATGACATTGAGAATGGAAAGAGTAAAGAAGAGCAAAAAAAAGAGAAGAGCAATACAAAATAGAATGGCAGTGAGTAGGAAAGAGAAAGAGGCAAAGGGAAATGGATTTTTCTGTTTTAATGATCCTTGACAATTCATTGCAATAAAATATGCTGTAGTTTCTCTTTAAAAAATTCATATTTTTACAATATTTTATTAATTTAATTAGTTAATTATTTATAAGAAATATGTAGATTAAAAGTTACAGTCGATCGTTGCCGACTTATAAAACACGCTAAACCAATTTCTTTAATATTGACATTTTGTTAATATGTCAACAAAATGAATTACAAATCACAAAAGTAAAAAATCTTCAACTTGAAAAATTTAGTCAATGATTATTCAAAAAACTGAACCAAACTAGACTAAACATACCAGTAGGGTACATAAAAAATTGATATTTTTAAAAAATATTTGAAAATGATATTTCTAAAACTTTACATGCTGAATTGTCATAAAATTCGGTCCTTTTTTGTCATAATTGTTCTCGATTTTCTTTGGATCATACAAATAATTTGGCCACCTAAATCTCTACAACTTATAACTAAGAGACATTTAGAAGGACAGATAAACAAACAAATCGATTCAAAATGCTTTTTTAATCCGATCGATATAATAATAATTTTCTGTCTCAAACACTTCCAGATGTCACAAACTTATTATGTACTGTAGCATAAGCGGTATAAAGTATAATAACAAAAACAGTTAAAAAAAAAAATAAAGTATAATTAAGTATTAACTTACGTATTATAATTTATTACACCAGGTCGATCTTTGTAGTCTTCGGTTTTCTCTGTTCCCTGATTTTTTTAGCACTTTACAAATTTTGATTTTGCTTTATATTTCGTTTACATCATAAGGTTGAAAATATACAAAACAAAAAAGGTAAACGAAACACAAGTTATAATCTTTTCCATGCACACAGGCCCGCAAAAATAGGCATATTAAATAAACCTGTATAATAATTAGTGTTTAAATGGAATTTGTACAATTTTTCTTATATAATTGTTGTTTTCACCTCGACTAGAGAGAGGTGGTTTTTTTTTATTTTTTTTATTTGTATTTATTTTGATTTTATTTGCGATGATCACTCTATTGCTATTTCTATTAGTCGTTTGATAGAAAGTATAAACACATGATTAAATAGCAAACGCGCACATTTTTATATTAATCCAACATATTCTTACGTACATTTTTCTTTTGCATTATATATAATTGAAAAAAATAACTGCTGGCTTTTTGTTTTGATCACATTTTAAAGGTGCGCGAGCACCTCGTTTTTCTGTTTTTATTATATTGCTATATATTTTTACATGGGTATCATAAATCAAACACTAATCCTTCTTAACCACTTGTTGAATCTTTATTATTCTTAAATTTCTTCATATGTAAACATTTCTTATGTAATTTAATAATTACTGATATAACATTGAATATTTACTTATTTAATTAAATTTTTTTACACTTTTATTTAATAAATAGAAAGCACACGCCAAATTACTATATATACGGCACACAAAAATTTCTTTCTTAACTAAGTCGCACAATAATTAGTATAATTCACAATCGTATGAACAATTACAATAAATACACAGAGGTGCATTTTGAATATAACTGAATAATAAAATATTGTGACATTATTTACATTCTATGATTAACATCATAGTCTTTCAATTTTTACTCTGCCACGACATTTTAATTGCTTGTTACAATTCTAGTGAAATAAAGCGATTCAAATGATTACTACGTACGTCATTTTTGACTTGATGTTGAAAATAATAATAATACCCTAATTAGTTAAATGAAATATATTACTAGCTTTATTACTAACCTAATCTATAAAACGTTTGTCAATTGAAACGTTTATTTTCTAAATGATTTATATACATGGAATAGTACTATTTAAAATTTATTGGCTATTTTTTCGATGGCATTTGCAATCCTTGCTAAATTTTCATTTAAAGCTGTCATCTTTGCATCCATATTATTTAGTTTTATAACAATTTCCTGAGTAAAAGAACGTTTACTTTCAATTTTATTCTCATGAACCGGCGATAGAATGTCGGCGTGACGTTTTGTTGGCATTGACATATTTGAATTGGACGGATTTGGTAATGGGGATGTACCACTTTTGATATTGATCGAGTCATTTGTTTCATGAAATAATGTGTTAAGAGGCAATTCCATTTCGTGTAATTCAGTAGCAGTGTCCGATACAGATGATGAATTCGCTTGATCCATAGACTGTTGTTCGATTTTATCAAAGTGCCTTTCAGTGCAACTTTGTAAAGTGTTATCTATGTTAATACCAAAAACTTTTAGTGCTCTATTGTCAAATTTAGTTAAACATGGTATGGAATCATTTGGGCATCCTTTTACTTCGTTCAGCCGAACTTTTCGCACTCTTGATATAACTTGATCTTTCCAATGATATAGAGTTCGCTTCCATTGCTTGGGTGTTCGAACGGGACCCTTAATCATATTTAATTGTTCTGTTAATTCTATCCAAAGTTTTTCAGTCTGTTCGCCATCGCGATGCTTTCTTTCCAATATTTCTGGATGTTTCGAACAGTAATCCAAAAATTTCTTTAACTGCTCTATGGTGGCTCTTTCTTTTCTTTTAGAATCTGTCGACATTAAAAAAAGCATAAATTATAATATGTTCATTTATCTAGGAGTTCTGTGTTCAATGTAATAAATAACAAATAACATAAATTTACCATTTGGTACCATGTTGATTTTTCAAATTTAAACAGAAAGATTTCTTATGATTGTATATATCATAAAATATTATTTTAATAAAAAAATAATATCATAACTTTCACACAATTTTTCTGCTTCTTTATTAAAAAACGAAAACATTCATTGTAAAATAAAATATATATCTTATTTACAGTAGTAATAATTCTTGCTAATTTATGCAAGCAAACTACATAAGAAGGGTATATGATATTTTGCAGGCAATTGACCACATACAAAAGTCTGATTTTTCGATTAGCATTTAGAAAATTTTTTTCTTGTTTTCAATGTATTAGATATTATTTGATTTTTATAATTAAAACGATTGCGGTAATGACATAAATAATAATAAACATATTCATATGAATATTATCCGTTTATGATTTCATATAAATAAAACACTAAATTGATTGCAAATAAATAAGAAAGTATGGCAACTCCCAGAATTGGACTTATAAATAAAACTTAAAATTCTTTATTTTATTGATATAATTCCAAATAAATACAAGTGAATGCATGTGAACCTTACTCAGGTAGAGTAATTTTTTAATGTAGCCAAAAGTTCCCACCCAGAGACTAAATGATGCAATAATGCGTCAACGACTATCAAAGATGGAGAAGAGTTTACCATGTTGCATATTAATAAAACATGTTAACTAGTAGTAAAGTAAAATAGCCTTAATAAGACAAATACATGACAATGGCATCAGCAATCTTAGGAAGTGAATATTTTTAAATACATAAAAACAAAATAGCGAGCTTTTGATAAATTAATAAAGACCTACTAATTTAAAAGCGATCATTCACAAAAATGGCACCACCACGTAATAATCGTAAACGTCGCCTGTGGCAATTTAATCAAGCGGCGAATAGCAATAACGGTGCTGTAGAAGAAAATTCTACATGCATGAATTATTCCAATGAGGGTGGACGGCGAACACCACCACCGCCAGGGCTTAAGGGTAAAGCTCTTGGTCTTTACTACAGAGATCGCAATCGTAAAAATTTCCATAAACAAGAAGAAAATGGTTTCATCAATTTTAATGCAACAATTAATGTACCACCTGCTCTCATAGAGTTAGTTCACAAAGATTTACAGAAATTCAATGAATCTGTTGATGATAGAAATATTTCTAATGAATTTAAAACTCATTTCAATGCTTTGCTACAAATGGATTTCGACGAATTTCTTAAAAAAAGCCATAATAGCTATAAAGAGCAGCAGGAACAACAACAACAAATAAGCAATAATATTAAAAATTTAGGAGAAAAATATAAAGATGAATTATTGCAAAAGAAGCGTGAACATCTCAGTTACATGAATCATTATGAAGAACGCCAAAAATTACCAGCCATGCAACAACATAAATACATTCTAAAACAAATACAAGAAAATCAAGTAGTATTGATAGTGGGCAGTACGGGTTGTGGCAAAACCACACAAATACCACAAATTCTCTTAGATTATTATCTTTTAAATAATGATACAGGGGCTTTGGATCCTTGTCGCATTGTATGTACTCAACCGAGACGTATTGCTGCCATTACCGTTGCTGAGAGAGTAGCCTACGAGAGGGCTGAAAAGTTAGGTGATTCTGTTGGCTATCAAATACGTTTGGAATGCCGTATGCCGCGTAATGAATATTCCATATTATATTGTACTACCGGCATAATTCTACAAAGAATGCAAACAAATCTATTACTCTGCGATGTTAATGTACTTATATTAGATGAAATACATGAGCGCAGTATTGAAACAGATTTGTTAATGGGTCTCCTAAAAAAGGTACATAAAATATCAAAACCTACTTTTACATCCTGCACCATTTGCCGTACTGTTTGATCGGATGTATATAACAGCCAGAAGGGCTTAAGATATGCTGCTTGGCTTACAGTCGATTTTCTGATACACAATACAAGCCTGTTTGTCCTTGTGTATTTGCTATAAGGTTACTAGGAGCAATTTTAGAGGTAGTTTAATAAATAAATTGGTTCGGGGACGTTGGCTTAATTGGAATTGAATATCAATAAGTTCCAACAAAATTTGTGGCTACTCTCCAGGTCTAATGTACTGTTTCAAGTGTTAAATATATGTGCCACATTTTTTGTAAGTTCGTCCATTTTTCGGATGCTTTTCTATATAATCAATTCCCCATTATTTTTATGTTCTCGAATTACAATTAATCTTCTGGGCTTCATAATCACATTGGTCAAATGGTGTGGGTTATTTTACAATTAACTTCACTCGACACGAACATTCTTATTTGTTTTCTTCTATTTCTCTTAGATTTTACCATATAGACCGGATTTGAAGGTAATACTTATGAGCGCCACAGTTAACGAGCAATTATTTTGTGAATATTTCGATAATTGTTGCACTGTGTACATTGAGGGCACTTTACATCCAGTTCAAGTTATATATTTAGAGGATATTTTACAAGAAACCGGCTACATACTTAATAAGAAGGCAACCAAATCGAAATTTTCTCGTGGTGGTGATAATCGCAATGGGCAATATGAATTTCTTTTAGAAAAATTTCTATCAGCAATTCAATGTCGTTATGATAGACATGTTTTACAATCATTGCGTTGCCCAGATGCGGATGCAGGTTGCGCCAATTTACAATTATTGGAGTATTTAATCTTTTATATATGTCAAAATAAACCACCTGGAGCCATATTAGTATTTCTACCTGGCTATGATAAGATCTCCAAATTAAGAAATCTTTTACTTAATCCAACGAAAGACAGGCATCGTGAATTACTAAGCGATTTAATTATATATCCATTGCATTCGCTAATGCCGACTGTAAATCAAAGGGATGTCTTTGAACCGGCACCGCGAGGTAAACGAAAAGTAATTTTGTCGACATCAATTGCTGAGACATCCGTTACAATTGATGATGTTGTTTACGTAATAAATAGTGGCCGGAGCAAAATTGGTGATTATGATCGTGAACAGAATATACAATTATTGCAAGAAAATTGGGTGAGTAAAGCGAACAATGCACAGCGTAAGGGTAGAGCTGGCCGTTGCCAACCGGGAGTTTGTTATAATTTGTTCACTACACTCCGCGAAAGCCTTATGATAGACGTTCCTGTGCCAGAAATCTTGCGCCAAAAGCTTGAAAGTGTTATATTAAATTTAAAGTTATTATGCATAAAAGATACTTTAGAATTTTTAAGTACACTGATAACACCACCAGACCGCACAACAATCACAAATGGTGTACAATTATTAAAACGTATTGATGCATTAGATGGTGAAAGTGGTGAAATAACGCCATTGGGTGTACATTTAGCTAAGTTACCCATTGATCCGCAAATTGGTAAAATGGTATTGATGTCATCATTGTTTCGTTGTATTGATCCAATAACATCAGTGGCAGCTGGCATTTCATATAAAACACCATTCATGACTCCATTGAATTTAGAGAAACAGGTTGATCAAATGAAACGTAAATTATCCCATGCAACTAAAAGTGATCATTTGTTAATCCATTATGTATTGCAAAAATATCGCGAAGCTAATGATGATGACTTGAAGGCATTTGCTTATAATCATTTCTTAAGTTTAAGCACATTATTTCAACTGAAGAATATGAAACAGCAATTCGCTGAAATTCTGCACGGTTCTAGATTTTCAGATTCTTCGAACTGTTTGGATGAATCTTGTAATATTAATTCACAGAATGTACCATTACTTCGAGCCATAATTGCTGCTGGTTTATATCCGAATATAGCTTTTCTAAAGAAAGCAAAACGTGTACGTAATCGTGTGCAAGCAATACATAGTATGTCCACACCCGATGGTAAACGTGTTAACTTTCATCCATCTTCGGTTAATTGTGGTGAAGCATCTTTTGATTCCAACTATTTCGTTTACTTTCAAAAACAAAAATCATCGAGTTTGTATATCTTAGATGCCACAATGGTTTATCCAATGGCTTTATTAATATTTGGTGATGGTGTTACAACTGGCAATACCTCAGATAAACATATACCGTACATAACATTGGCTAAAAAATATTATTTTAAATGTGATGCAGAAACTGCGGAACTAATATTACAATTACGCAGCAAACTCGAATTGTTATTACAAAAGAAGGTATTACATCCATCACCCATACAGCCAGATAGTGGTGATGATTATCTAATCAAAGCTATACAAATATTATTGTCTTTAGATGATGATCTGGACCTACAAATTGATGCATAATTTCTATCTATAATCGTAGAAAAAAACGTACTTTAACTAGTTAGAAATATGTTTAATAAAGATAACAAGGCTGGTATATAAAAATGAGTAACAAGATTTCAATTAAATACGTACCATCAAGACCGTTGAATGACAATAACCATTTGCTATACCGAGCAATCGATTTTTAAATGATTTTTTTATTTTCCACTCGCCTATTTGAAATTTTTCCTTTACATGCATGCTTCCTTATGCATACTTTATTCTTGGTCAAAAATTAAACTCCACTAATCTAACACATGTAAAAGCTTTTTTTTAAAAGAAATTACCTTCTTTGAAGCATCAAATCAGTGTGTTATTAAATATTTATATTTCTTAGGCTTAATAATCAGCTTCGGCCGGTTATAATATTTATTCCTTACTTTAAATATATCACAAGAATTTAAAATTACAGAACTTTCTAAAAAAGTTTTTCAGTTTAAAGTGATATTGAAATTAAGAAATTGAGATACCATTAAATGTGTTCTGCTGTCGTTTGTATTTTATGAAATAAATTTCATCAATGATTAATAGAATAATGCTTTATTAATCATCTTCTAATGCGGCAAAAATATTCTTGGATGGTAATAGTTGATCATGAACTTTTGAATCGTACTCATTATCTCCATTGCTAGTATTACTGTCGTTTTCGTTCGAATCATCGGTATCGGAAGAGCCTTCGAGAAAACAAGACACCAGCAATAAAGAAGAGTAAAAGAAAATGAAAGAAGGTAAATATTCTAATTGGCGGAACGACTACTTCAATAAAAATGTCTGTTAGTATAAGAAGATTACACATTTCAAGATAACATGGCATAAAAGAAATTTGAATTCAATGAAAAATTATCAGAGTACATTAATAATTTATACTTACTTGCGAAATCATTATCTTCTAGCGATGAATCATGTTCCTCTTCGCTGGTATCATTATCCGCTAAATTTTGATATTTCTTTACTTCTTTTATTTGGGAATGTTGTTGCCATTGCTCGATTTGTTCATGGAATTTCGGTGGATAAAATTGTAAAATCAATTGGCAGTTGCCGGCGACGCAGCAACGCAATAAATGATTTGCCGCTCTATAACGATCAGGGCGATTTGTTTTGGCTACCATAAAGCCACGCTTTAATGCCCACGCATCAGCTATGGCAACAGCCGACCATTCATCATAGTCTTCCGGTAAATGTAACTTCAATATATTCGGTAAATCTAAATGTTCAGCCATTAATTGTATGGAACGATATGGTACTTGTAATTGTGATATTGGGAAGCTACCCAATAAAACTTGCAAATATTTCGGCGTATTGGATGGAAATACCAGACCCGGACAATCACATAAACGTACATTATTTGTTAGGAATATTGTTTGAAAATGCTTTGTATGTCCGGGCGTACGACTCACGCTGACTACTTTACGCCCCTTAAGGGCATTAATTAGAGACGATTTGCCAACGTTTGGAAATCCTATGCAACCCAATGTTAATATGCCATTTAAGTATTTCTCTTGGTTTTTGTTATCATCAGTTGGCTTTCGATTATATAGTTCTTCATTATCTTCTTTATACATTTCAACAATTGTTTCAACTTCTGCATCATCATTTTCATTATTCAAATGATTCGCAGACATATCCTCTAAAATTTTTTGCTCCCAGGCCACTAAATCTAAATCTGATTGAACGATGTTTTCACATGCTTTATATATTTTATATACACCTTCAATCATGCGTTTGTAATTTAAGCGTCGCTTATGTTGAGTACCTTTTTTCTTTACCATGGGATTTGAGGCAAATATGACAACTGGCATTTTCGGGTAAGTATTTAAAAAATAATCATGCCATGCGACAACGACTTCAGGCATCACCAAATCAACTTTATTAAGTATTAAAATTACTTGCTTCTTTATGACATTTACAATGTATTCGTATAAAGCTGGTGGAAACATTAAAGTCTACAAACAAGAGAAGAATCGTAGCATTAGCAATTAATTGCGTTTTCAAAATCAAGCTATTTTGTAAAAGAAGGAACTTTTTCCTTAGGATAGTCATAGAACTCGAATAAGTCCGGAAGCAAATCTTTTAAAACTTACCGCATATCTTATATCAACTATGATAAGTAGTATGTCAGATAATTCCAGTACACGCCATAATTGACGCCAAGTTTCTAAATTCAATTCAAACAGTGATAAATCTTTGCCATCTGTTTTCTGTTTGTCTTGTAATTTTGTTACATATTCGCGAAAGTATTTATTTTCGTTACGTTCAACAGTTTCTTTACTCATATTATAATCCCATTTGGGTCGTATGGGAAAATTATAACCCTCATAAAAACTTTGATCGATTTCACGTTGTTCTGGTGAGGCCTTTTTATATGGCTGCAAACCTTCCAACTTTAAACGTTGCAATTCTTGTTTTGATTCTTGATAGAAGCACAAATTATACCGATTCACATTACGTTTGTATTCAGCACTACCACTACCGCCACCTTCAGGTTGTTTCATTAATTTACGAACGAGTAAATCTTCTGTACCATCATCTTCCTCATCAGAATCGTTGCGAGCCTTGAAATACTTTTGTGAAGCTTTTAATTGGCGTTTTTGTAGTAATTGATCTTTTTTCTTTTTAGCACTAAATGCAATTTTACGTCTTCCATGAGGCATCTTTCCACAAAAGTTAATGTAATTTATTTCAACGTTACGTATATGGTGCTTACTTTTATTTTTATTTCACTGATTTCAACGGAATAAATTTTCTTTAGATTATAAAAATATTTGCTTGCCAAGATTGCTATATTAATTTATTAATTTAAAGAAATTCTAAAAAAGAATTTTTGTTCCGGTTTTTTTGCAGTTGGTAATGCTGTAATAAATGTGATGGTAATAAAAATGAAGTATCCATTCTTGATGTTTGCATATACATAGTCAAAAAATGACCGATTTAACTAAAAGTGTTACAAATTCTTATAATTATTACTTCTATAATGCCTATTTATCACTTTATGAATTTTTGAAAATAAGTCCATTTTACTATAATAATTTCTTGGACAATTTAGCTTAATATTTTATTCGATTGGGACATATAGAATCAATTAAAGGAAACAGTAACGATTTGGGATGAGGGGATCCAAAATTATCCAAATGAGTGAAGTAATGTTTACGGAGTTTCTTGAGAGATTGAATTAACGAGGAAATACGTACGCAATACTTTAGGAAGTTTAAACAAAATATAAAGCTACCGACACTGTTTCTAAACCTTTTCAGAAGTTTACATAAACATCTAACTGTTTACCATTTCAAAATTATTATACATGGCAAAAATAGAAAAGAAAACAGCAAAAAATTTATTTAATAGTTGTTTTTATTGTATATATAATTTAGATTTATTTATTACCGTTACTAAATATTACTTTTTTCTCTTTAGTTTATTTAATATTATTCTATAATATTTTATATGGAGAAAATTATGCTTTGTATATTTCTAAATGTATGTAAAAAAGATTATCAAAGTGTTTCTTCAATATGCTGCCATACAATATTTATAAAAAAAATTATATATATTTATATAAATTGTAAAAATCAATATATATCTAAAAAAAGAGAAAACGAAAATGGATTTATATTTAAGAAAAGTGCATTTATTTGAGGAGAATTATTTTTTACATATTGGAAACTTTATTTTACTTAAGAAGAGAGCCTAAACCGGAGTATCTAATTATTTATGTATAAATATAAAAGTGTCGTATTCACATTACAACTATTTGTTGTTGTAAACAGTTTTGTAATATTCTGGTCTATTGAATTGATTTTTTACATTTTGATTTCTTCTTTTATTATTTTTATTTTACATTATATTTCTATATTTTTTAGCGTATATTTATTACTTTATGAAAATTTTGTAACTCTGTTAAAAAATGTAAAATATCGGAAAACTAAAAGAATATTTCCAGTACTTCGAGCGTTTGTTGCTCGAATGCCCTTTTTACTTGGCGCAATTTGATGAAATATATGACTTTTTAAAAATCAACTCTAAGCTTTATTATAAAAAAAAACCTGGAAGTCAGTTTTTAGAAATGATGCAGAAGGATTTAAAATTTTATTTTTTGTGTATTTTTACATGAACAGTTTAGTAAAAAAAGTTTAATTACTTAAATTGTTCAGATTCTAAGTGATTGAGTTACAAACGTCTATGTATTAATATACTTGTATATATATAAAAGTAAAAGTATTTTCTACATTTTTCTATTTTTTCTAAATTTTTGGAAGATTGGCCTTCCACATAACGAACCTTTTAAATAATTTTCCCATTTATAAATTAATTAAATTTATATTTTGTTGATTGGTATTCTTCTTATATGATTTTTCTTAATCGCAATAGATAAAGTTATGTAGGGTATTTAAAAATCGATTCCGATCGACTATAAATTTCCTACTTCTATACAATTATTCTTATAAATTATTATTATTTTTTTAATTAATGAGTTTATTGTTTGTTTATTGTTTTTTAAGTTAATTATTTCACTACTAAATTTTTAATTAAGTTTTTTATATATTTATATTATATACTTAATGCTTTTATACCCACTACTCAGAAGTTGGAGGAGGTATATTCATTTTGTAACTTCGAAAAAAAAAGAAAGCGGCGCAGATTCTACAATATATATATATATATTTTTGATCAACATCAAATTTTAAATCGTTTTAGACATGACTGTCCGTCTGTCTATGTATTGTTAACATTCTTCCAGTTGGAAAAAAGGAGATAACGAGCTCAAATTTGGCAGGAACAGCGGAAGTTCTGAACGAAAACAAGTCCAAAACATTTATCCGCAACTCACGTGCATTGGCCACACCTACGCAAATTTATACAATATTAAATTTTCACCTTTTTATATTTAAGTTTTCAATTTACTTCTAAGAAAACTGAAACAGGTTCTGAATCGTAATATCTTGATGTTGGGTGGGTGTTGGGTATACAAGATTTGACTGCAGCCAAATGTAATTTTCTTTCTTATTATGTATATTACAATTTCTATATAAATGTATATCTTAAGAACTAGTTTAGTGTCGTTTACGCCTTACGTCTCATTATGTAAATGATAAAAATTTACAAACTACCGTTTTTTTTTGTAGTGCAGAATAGAATAAAAGTTGTTTTGTCTTATTTTATATCTGATCAAGTATGTAAATTTTTTTTTAATTGTTATATTTATTTTTATAATTATTATTATACAGATTTTGATTGCTTTTTTTTGGCCTTTGATTTTCATTATTTTAAAGGATTTATTTTTTTGGAATTTTTGCATTTTTTAAATAATTTTAAAATCTAAACTTTTGGTTACACTTTATTTACAAAAAATTGTTTTTTCATGTTAAGTGTAAATTTTTTCCCTTCAAAATTGTTTAATTTTTTTTTAGTTTATTTGATTATTTAGGGCAGAAACTATTTAATATTTTTGTATTTAATATTTTTTTGTTGCAATTTTTGGTACGTTTAGTTTTTCTTGTTGGAATTTTTCTTTAATTTTGATATGTCTTTATTTTATATTTTATAGATTATTTATGTATTTTGCCACTAATTTTTCTCTATTTAATTTAATTGCTTTTTCAATTTTTCAGTGGCAGAAAATTTTTTCCCTTTTTTTTGTGGTAAATTTTGTTGTTTGATTTTTGCTCTTTCTATGATTTGTTCTTTCAAATTTTGGCTTGGTCCTGTATTTTCAGTACAGTACAACATACAATATCAATTGAGTTGTATATATGTGTGTATATAAGTGTGTATATAGGTATGTGTGTGTGTAAGAGTTTATGTTTTGTGTGACCTGGCTGTCTTATTTATTTATTCATTAATTTATTGTTGCCTAAGTAAGATATTTCATTTTTGCTTTTTATTATTATTCTTATTTTTTGTTGTTGTTGTTGCTGCTGCTGCTGTTGCCATTGTTTATGACAAAAGTACACAAAGGGCTTGTTTTTTATAAATTTATTATATCGGAACAAGATCCTTTCCTTTATTTATACGCTTATGTGTTTGTGTGTGTGAGTGAGTGCGTATTTATGTATTTGTGTGCAAGAAGGTAATAAAATTTTTCCGAAAAATTGATAAAGTATGGCATTCAATTGTTAAGGTAAGAGATCAAAATTGTGTTAAACTTATTTTTTCCAATTTTTTCAAAGTTTGCAACAAAACTCTTTGCATAAAATATAAATAAATAAATTTCATACAACTTTGAAAATAAGAAATGTTTGCTTCATAATTCGATTTTATATAGACCTGACTTAGAGTGTACATAAATTAAGCAGTTTTCATAATCCCTAAAAGCTTTATGTAAAAAGTTTTAAATATACAATTACAATGGCTTTAAGTACAGTTAGTAAAATTTTAAAATTTAAACAGGAAAAAATAAAAAAAGAAGATGAACTTTTTCAAATAGGGAAGTAATTGCAATTGTCCGGAGCCTTTAATCATCTAAAGGATCTAAACTTTATAACGCTTTTGTTTTCTATAACAGACTTCAATTCAAACACAGACTCAAGTTGTTTTTAAATGCAAGAATCATTCAGAAATTTAGTTTCGGCTTTTTGAATGCCTTTGTTTAGTTTAGGTAGAAACACTACCAAGATTTTTTATATATGTACTGAATATTTTTTATATATAAATTTTCGATTTTCTTATATATAAATAAATATTATCTAAATATTCATCCATACTTGTCTTATATCTAATTTGTGTAATATACAGTCGATGATTTTTTTTCTTTTTAATTGAGTATAAAAATGACAACTACTTAGGATGTTAATCGTATTTGTTGCATTGGGAGTAAAAGTAATGTATTCGATTAGCTGGATGTACAATTATATGGATCTTCGGTACGAAAATTTGGATGATCTTCGTACGGTTTAATGCCGGCAGCATGTTTTTCATCACGAACTTTCTCCACTTGACGCATAACACGTAAAAAATTACCACCAGCCAATTTTGTTAAATCTTCGATGGACCAACCGCCACCCAATAATTCAGCAAATAATGTTGGATATGAGGAAACATCTTCTAATCCTTTTGGTGTACTAAAAATTGTATAGTTAAGTTAATAATTAAAAATTGTTCTTTAAAATTTAAGCAAATATGTAAAAAATTAATCTTAGAATGAATTGAGTGACTTTTTTATTAAATAATTAAAGCATAGTGAAATAATGGGCTTTCAACAGGCCTTTATAATTCATAAATTATATAAAGAAAATTATCAAATAATTTCTACTTTTCCTTCTTAATTTAGGAATTTTTGTTTAACTGGCATAAAAAATTTTATTATTATAAAATTATGCTTAGAAATTTCTCTAGAACTTAAATACTTTTCTTTATAACCCAAAACCAAATTTCGCTTAGCGAATAAACGTTTTTTTTCCACTTTATATGATTTTATAATTTCTTTAAGATTTATTTCTTTTTTACTTATTTAAATGAATTCACAATTAATAAATCTTATTTTTTCAACTTGGCTTCCTTTCTAGTCTTATATTTTTTTTATGCTGCCACAAGATAATAATTTTGGTTTATGAACATTTATATTTCTATCGTAACATTTATGTAATACTTAGAGAACTTTTCACCACAATAACAATAAAGATGCATTGGATGCATTGGAATGAATCAATGAATTATGTAAATGAAATAGTTTTTTGCCAAAATATTTGAGAATTTTGTGTAGATAAAAGTTTTACAATAAAATTCAATATTTATTGATGAAAAATTGAAATAATTTTTTTATAGAAATTTTTGCATTCAGCTGAAATTTATAACTGAAAATGTTTAATTCAAAAATGATTATTCCAAAAGTGTGGAGTCTACTAAAGTGATAGAATTATGCTGAAGAAATTTTAGATATTTGAAAATTATCTGTCTTATATTTTAATCAGATTCTACAGATAAGTAAAAATCAATTTGAGGCCTGCAATTTAAAATAATTTCTCAAATAAAAGACCATTAAAAAGAAAGTGTTTTCGTGGAATAATTTTGAATTGAATGGCAGGCCCGTACGAAAATTGTTATTTTAAGCAAGTTTTTAATTCACCCTTAAATATGCCGTTAAATATTTCATAATGAAATTCATAATCTGCAAGATTTTTTCATAAAATGTTTTTTTTAACATTTTTTGTAATAATTTTCAAAAAAGAAAAATTTTTGAATTTTCTTATATTTTATGAAAATTTCAAGTTTTCTTTACTTAACGATTAGGCCACATATTGTAGAATATTTAACGATGAGTCCCCATGGCATAAAAACTTTACACATATTTTTATATTTTCATAAATTTTTCTAGCAAATTTTCTTTGCATTAAGTTTGAGTTTAAATATTTAGCAAATTGCTGTTATTTTATCAAAATCTTTGTAACAATAACAGGAGACTTGAAAATACATAATTATATCATACATTCTGAATTCTGAATTGACCTACTTGTTCGTGGTACTTATAACTATGTCCATCTTTAACCTTTTTGCATCAGCTTCTTTAATTTTATTCGTCTACATGTTGTAAATTTTATAGTTCAAAAGACTGAAATTTCATAGAAAGAAATGTCATTCATAAATGGGCTAAGAATTTGATATTTTGTATTAAAGTAAAATCTAGCGGGCCTGGAGACCTCCGCCTTGTGAACCAAAATTCCATATCTTTCTTTTCTATTTTTTGGGGACTGAAGGCTGAAATTTTTCTGCCTTTTTACAAAGATTTTATCAGGGTTTGAAAATTGAATAAATCAATTAATTATGATCTCGGAATATTTTTCGGGTTTTTTCTTTGCTTCTTGCTTGTATTAAGTAACTTTGATGCAATTTATAATTATTTAATATAATTCAACTATTTTGTTATATTTGATTGGGTCACAAATTCAATTATAATACTCTTACTGTTTGTAATTTACTTTAACATTTTCTATGGTATGCTATTTCTATGAAGTGTTAGATATTTTTCGTATTGCTATTGTTCTTTTTGTTGTCTTTTATGTAAGCTGCTATTAAAATCAATGAATTGCAAATTGTATGAATTCCATTTCCCTGCCATTATAATTATCTGTTAAATGCATAACTCTCTCTGTTTTTTCATTTAGCATAATACCCTTTGTCCTATCAAGACTCTGCTTGTTATTATTATGCATCATCATATTTTGTAATAATATTAAGGCGTCATTTATATGAAATATCTTAAATGTTGTTCAACTCTACAAAAGTTTATTAAATGCTTTGAAATAATTTTGAATATATTATAGAGAGAAAGGAAGAGAAAGAGAGACACTGAAAGAAAGAGTTACAAATATTTATGAATTAGTTTTTTTAATATCATAAGAAATCATGTGAAATTAAATTGGTAAAAAGTTCTTCAATATCTCATGTTTCATATAAACATAGATTAAAGTGGATCTAAGATCTAGATCTTCAAATTTATGTCATACAGATTAAAAGGTAAAACAGTTTACAAGAAATTTATGGATCTTTCAAATTTTACCCAATTTTACCCGTTTTCAAACTAACTTTTATACAATTTTTTTATAATATTTTTTTATAAAATTTTTTTTATAGAACTTAACAAAAGCTTTCAATTAATAAGCTTTACTTTTATATCTTACTTTTACTAATCTTTATAAAATTGAAATATTGCAAAAAAAAAAAAAATAATAATAATGAGAAAAGTCAAAGATATTACGGAGTTCCCTTTAATTTTGGTTTGATTAAAATTAAAGCTAAGGTGGGGATTTGATGGTACTTTTCATTTTTATCATAAATGGCTGACACAACTGAAACTTGTATGCAATAAAATAATAAATGAATGAGATGAAAAAAAAATTTATGTAAGCATAAGGGAGTAAAGATACGACAAGAGAAGGCATTAAGTTTATGTGCCAAGTTAAAATATATAAAATTTTGTTATTATTGTTGTTATTTTTACTGGTTTATGTTATGAATTTTCCAAAACAAAAAAAAACAAAATTTACAATTGTCTATAGAGTTACAAATGTATGCATTAAATATAATTGGACCAATCTTTGAATGATTCTTCAACTTTATTTTTTTCTTATTATTTATTGCAAAATATTATATGAAAATGCAGATCCTTTGCTTGCCTTCTTTTTTAGATTTACAAAAATAGTATAAAAAGTTTATGGAAATGTTAGTAAAATTTAGAAGGCTTGAAATGGCTTTTTATATCAAAATTTAACTTGCTGTTTCTGTGACATTTTATTTAAGTATCTTTAGGCATGAGATATTTTTATCAAGTTTAATATTTTCCATATGATTTGATGCAGAAGCAGAAACTTTTACAAATTAGGCCATTTTAACGATTATTTTTTTTGTAAAACTTGGAAAAAATATCAAATCTATTGGTGCCCAAGTTGGACTATGTGAATCTAACTCTTGGCTGTCTTATCATAAAATAATTATTTGAAATCACACACAAGAAAGTGGAATTTCTTTCATATTCCTTGATTTCCTTTTCGATTTTCTTAAAATTAAAATAAGGAAAAATAGTACAGAATATTTAATAGAGTACCACAATAACAATTAGCTATAATATTTTAATTTGGTTATTATGGATTTTGTGGCTAGATTTGTAACATTTAGGAAGAGTTGAGTTATTACATCGAGCGTCTGAGAATTACTTACTGATTCAATTTAAGCCCATCTGTCTGTCTGTCTACTTTCTATCTATGTAAATTTATTATCAAATTACAGATCGCAATTTAGAAGCTATTTGATTGAATTTGGCATGTAGGCGTGGCTTAACCTAAGAATACTAGAGAATACTTTTGATTAATATCAAACTGTTATTACAATGACGCTTCATACAACGATCTGTATAGCAAAGGACTTTTATGTTGAAAAAATTAACAATTCTGGGTACGTCTTTATAAAAATGGGGTGAAAGACATTTAATAGCTGGCCTCGAATGATTGTAACATTTATACTTGCTTTTAGTAGTAGTAATAGAAAATTCTATATTGAAGTATTATAATAAGTCCCTCATATCCAAAATTATTTATAAAGCATTTATAAGCAAGGATATTGGAGGAGTGACAGAGAGAGAGAGAGAGAGAGAGAGAGAGAGAGAGATCGATAGAGAGAGAGAGAGAAAGAGGGAGAAGAAAAAAGCGACAGCGAGTAAGAATAAGAAGAGAATGATAAATAATAAAAAAGTATTTATATAAAATAATTTTATAATATATGCAACGCATAATTAATATGAAATGTCATCATAACAATAATATCGTACGTTTTTTTGTTAAAAATTTAATCTAATTAGGGAATGTTAATGGTAATTTGACAATTATAATATTTCATATTTAATGCCCATTAAAATAGGATTATCATTCATTGTTTTGTTTTTGTCTTTTTGCTTTTTATGTTCATATTTTAACTACTGGAAGTGTGAAAAACTGAAATGATCGAGAAGATTTACCAATAAAAAAAAAGTAAATTAAAGCAAATGATTTAGGTCAATGAGTTGAATGAGTAAGTGTTTATAAGTGCATATTTCATAGAGCCGTATTTTTATGGAAGAGATTTCCACAAAATATTTCCATATAACTTAAATTATGCATCTTCACAATGCTTTGCAATAACTTGAACTTATTGCCATAAAACATTTATATTGTTTATAAAAATTTTAATTTTAATGGAAAGGCCAGCTGAAATAATTGATTTTTATCATAGAAAAAGTTTTAATATATTTTATTAGCATACTTGAAGAACAATTTATAGGTTTTTTATAGCAAAAAAAAATTGTACTTTCCTGTTGAAGAAAAGAGTTATATGAAAAATGGCCGTAATAAGAATAAGATCTAATTGAATCATAATTTACCTGCTTTAATTTAATCCTAATTTAATCTTTAGCATAATAAGCTAATGTAAATTTAATGTAATTAGAATCTACTCCTATATTTTGATGCCAAACTTGACATTTCCTCAATCTGTTTTCTCTACAATAAACTCAAATTTCTGTGAAATTTGTGTGAAATGACCCATTGGAATAACTTTCTAATGATTAATTTAGCATATTCAGATTTATATAATCTAACAGTTTTATATGAAACCTTACAATTTGAATACATCTACTTATCATGTAGAGGGATAATATTATACAAATAGAGAAGCTGCATACAAAATTTCATTACATTTATTTGCTTTCATTTATTTACATGTTTACTATTATCTTTTTCCGCTTGTTTGTATTGTACTTTATTGAATGCCGTATGTTTGAAGAAGAAGAAAAACACTAATTCAGATATTTATCTAAGGTATTATTGAAAAGTAACAATAGCAATGATAATAATAACAAACAAATAGGACAATGAAAATAATGCATAAATATTTTCTATAAAAATATGAATTCACACCACTTACAAAGTGCACACACATGCATACACACACGTTTAGAATATACAATGAGTGAAATATTTCTTTGTATAAACTATCAAGATCCTTACTTTCTTGTCCTTCCTTTCCTCTTTTTCATTTTTTTCAATTACTTTTCTTTCACTATTTTTTTGTTCATTTCATGGCACAAAATATTAGAATTTTAAGAATTATTAATTTTGTAATATTTATTGATTGTTTTGTTTAAATAAGACAGCAATTTCAATAAATCATCTTAGCAGTTATTTGTCAATAGCCAAAAGTTCTCCTAAGAATAATTTTTTTAAATGAAAAATTCTAAAGTTTTGGTTTGAGAAGTTTCTTAGTTTTTTTAAAGCCATTAACCTTATACTCAGTTTATCAACTAAAAGATTAAGTGAGTGAGATCATGTGAATAAAAATGTTACAAGATCTAAGTTAAGATAACCAAACTAAAAAGTTTTAGCATTCAGCTTTTTCACTTAACTTTCTAAAATAGTTCTTGGGAAGCAAGTAACAATTTTTAAAGATCTGAGATTTATTTCAAAGCATTAGCATGCTTTTTGTTATACATAAAATTTATTATTTTACATTTGTAAATGTAAAGTAAGAATGTACCCATGATATATTACCAAAAACTTTAATAGAATCATTGTAATTGTGGGTAATTGTCATGTTCCAGAGTTTAAGGTTAAGGTTTGAAATGCTGTGGCCACGTTTAAAAGTTTCATGTATTAAAAATTTATTAATAATTTAAATTTATTTAATAATTTAATTTTTAAGATGGCTACAGCATAAAGAAAAATGCATTCGTATAATCGATTTATTGCAGCGCAAAAAGATTTTCAAATTCTGGTAAAAGTTGTATTGCATCAATTCATAGCAGGAATTGGCGCTTTATAATAAGTAATTTAACATGATGGCACATACCAAACCAAACCAAATCAAACCAAACTAAACCGAATCAAACCAAACAAAACTCTATATCATCACCTTCAATAGCAGCCAATCAACAAGCATAATATAAATTCACCATCATCAATAAAATAAAATCTAAAATGTCAAATGTACGATGCGTAACAACTGGACATTCTGGCCTGAGTATGAACTCTCTTCACAATTATATTAAATATCTATAGAAAGGAAATTTGTCAGAAAGTCGTTAGTCAAGAGCAACTAACAAGACGTATAAAGAATGCAATGGATAAAGGACGAGAAAAAAAAAGGACGTAAAGGATAAAGGACAAAAAGGATATAAAATGTAAACCACATATTCATCTGCTTGAAGTATGCATGAATTTCATTAAAATTCTTGAAAGTACAAAAAATGGAAAAATTAAACCACAAAAAGAAAAAATAAAGGAGGATAAGGCAAAAACAAAATGCTGAAACAAAGAATTGAGATAATGATAGAAAAAAAATTCCCCATTTATTTTAATATTATTCATTAATATTGTGTAATAATTTTTTTTCTGGTTTCATTATCAAATGAAATAAAATGTTTTTTATATTAAATGTTGAAAAGAATTTTCTTTAATTCTTTATTTGTCCAAGTGGTAATTTCTTAAGTTTTCAAATCATTTTATTTTAGTTAATTTATAAAATTTTAATTGCAAAGTTTTTCTAATGACTTGAAATTTATTAAATATTAAACTTTTTTAAACTGACCTTTTTTTAGCGTACTTTGCGAAACATTCAATAAAATTGTTTTTTGTTAAAATAAAAATTGGTAGGCTTTATTGTAAATTTCAGATATATTTTCTGTGTGTAAGTAGGGATTTAAATGGACAATTTTAAGGATAAAAAAATGTCATTTTTTTAAGGCGAAATTGATGAAACATGATTAAAGAAGGTTAATATAAATTAACTCAAACATTTTTCTTCAAATGGACAATCGTAAAGTTAGACTTGAATGAATGCAGAAGATTTATTTCATGGTAAACTTTAAAAGAATACAAGCAGATTTTTATTTATTTAGAGTACAAATTTTGAATCCATTTCAAACTAAGGTAGGCACTTTTATTTTCTTGTACTAAAAATAATTTAGAGATTATCAAGCCGAAATGAAAAAACAATCCATTTGTGTTATGTTGGATAATAATAATTCTTATAAATATAATTTCTAAATCACTAAGTAGAACTATGCATTATGGTTTATAAATTTGTTAGGAAGAATTTATTTAATTTGTTATATTTTAGTTTAATTTAATGAAATTTTAATCCTTTTGGTTATGTAAAAGTAAATATGTATATAAATTGAAATAATTTTGAAACAACAACAATAATAATAACAAATTGAAATTTTATACAGTAATAAAATGTTACGTTACATGCAAGAAAGAACGTAAGAAAGAAAGACAAAATGACAGAATGAATGAAAGAAAGAAATAGAGAGTTACAGAAAAATCAAGTGATAATAATATTTATAATAGAATTATAGAAGAAATTTATAAAATTATGTTTATCTATTAGTCTGTTGGGAAATATTTGGTTGTTACAACAACTACTCTTTTTTGACAAGATTACATTATCACATTAATATTTTATTTAGTAAAGGGAGATTTATGTGAGTAAAACCAACAACAACAGTAAGAACAATATAAATAGCAATAACAATAATAACAAAACAATAATAATGAAGTCAATATCACATCATACGAAGTTTTTATTGGAAGCCATCGAAAATCTGGTGCTTTGGATAATTATTACTTTTTCAAATATTTAAGGCGAAAAAGAAAATATGTAACAAGAGGCTGTAAAAATTTTGAAGATGATAGAAAGATATTTTGTCGATTTTTGGTTATTTCAAATCTTGCAAGTTAGAAATTTTCGACAACGAATCAGAAATATTTTCTATTTCACAATTGCTAGACTTTCCTTAGAATAATAGAAAATCATGTTTGATTTATATCCTACATCACTTGTGTTATTACAAAATTTATACAGATGCTTGTAACATCCAGAAGAAATTAAGATGGATCCATCTTTTATTATATGGAACGATCTGTCCGTGCCTGCTTGTCCATATAAATTTGTTATCAAAGTACAGTTTGCAATTTTAAAGCTATTTGAATGAATTTTGGTTTGTTGATATAGTTTAGAATAAAAATGTCAGGCAGGAATTTTAATTAAGCTCGGACTGTTCTTACGATCACGTTTCATACAACGACTTACTTTGCAAGAGCTTTTTATGGGTAAAAATTTAAAATTCTTTGAATTACTTTATTAAAATGTTATAATGTGATTTAGGGTATTTAATGGTCACCCTATACCGTTTATAATTTATATAATTATTTTATTTGTATTTTTATACTTTTTAGATTGAAGCATGCAATTTATTTTCATTGAAAATATGTAATAATTATAATTTATATTTAATTATTGAAAATGTTTAAATGTTAAAATGTTTAATTTTACGTATGTAAAAATATGAAAATGCATGAAAATCAAAGTTTCTAAAAAAGAATATTTTATGAACACTTTTTAACATATGTTTGGAGGCTACACTTCAATAATAATTATAATAATAATAATTAAGGAGAAAATTTATTGCATTTTGATTGGTTTTTATCTTTCTTTCATCTAAAACTATTATTGGAAAATGTAATTATTATATCTATATGAAACAATTAAATCAGTCAGTTTAAATGTGTATAAAAAGTGACATTTTACACTCCCCGATGAAAAGTTTCTTGAAAAACTTTGTATTTTTGAACAAAATTTTAATTGACATTCATTAAGTTGAACATGAAAGTGCGAATACAATATAAAATTTACAAGGAAATCTAAGAGACAGGAAGAGAGAAAGGAAAGGAGGTAGACAGCTGGAAAAAGCGCATCAAATGACCATTATAATAAAATGAAAAGAAAAAGACACAAATATTGATTATTTAAAGATTTCACTTAATAAGGGATAAACTACTGGGCAGTTAGCTTGAGAGAAGGACGGAAGGACAAAAGAACAAATGATCTTAAATTGTTTTAAAGTTATTTTATAATTTCATATTTTGTATTGAATTCATAAACAAATCTTTACAAATAAAGTCAGTGTGAGTAAAGAGAACAAGACAGAAAATTAGATTTAACTCAGATCAAGTAAAAAAATTTTTTTTATAGAATTATGGCAAACATTAATTTTGTTAAATCTCTTCAAAATGAGGAAATAAGTAAAAATTAATGCTTTATAGAACTTAAAAGGTTTTTAATTTAGTACAGAACCATTCATTAATTTTACTTAAAGTGAAACTGGACGTAAGAACTTTGAATGTTTCTAGTTTAAGTACTTGAAATCAAAGTCAAAATATTGAAAGACGTTAGCAATATTTTTCAGATCAATTTTCATGTCAATTATGAAGTTTGTAAAGTGTTTTAAACTTCCAAATTTATCCAGCTTTTATTATAGCGCCACAGAATCACTTCTTGATGTAATTTAAGCAAATCTGCCCGTCTGTCCTTCTTAATTTGTCATTAAAGTAGAGAGCTAAGTTTTGAAGCTATTTAAATGAAATTTGGTATGTATGCGTGGCTTAGTCCAAATATGCCAGAGAATACTTTTTATTAAGATCAAACTTTTATTACAACCACGTCCCATACACCAATCAATTTTGCAAGAGCTACTCATGGGTAAAAATGGACAAGTCTTTATTAAAATGTAGACTGTTTAAAAGTCGGCTATGACCAACTTGTTTCGTTATAATAATTCAATCATAAGTGATTCGATTTTAATACGAATCGCATTAGATTTAAAAAAGGAGATAGATTTTAGCTGATAAATATTGAACACAGATTGGAGCAATAAAGCAAATATAGAGAAAGAGAAAAATGTTATAAAAAAATTTTACAATTACTTACAAATTAATACCATCGTAACCAGCACCAAGACCTACATAGTCAATGCCAGCGACACGTCTAATGTGATTTATATGAGCTGAAAATATATTTTCAATTTTCAAACGTAATTTTTCATTGTAACGTTATTATTATTATTATTATATTGTTGTTGATGTAGTTGTTGTTATCATTGTTTTTTTTATTTGTTGTTTGTTGTTTGTTATTAATTTCAACATTTCAACGTTTTTTATATAGATATAGATCAATCATAAAGTGTATAAATCAAACCACATGGTTGTAGTTGTAGAGATTTGTAAAAATTACAAAAAAAGTACAAATAGTCATTGATATTGTTATTGTTGTTTTTGTTAGGATAGTCGCCATGGCGTTAGTAAATGATTTTATATATGTATACATTTCAATTTGAATTGGTATTAGTGTAAAGCCAATATACACCAGCAGCATTATTAAATGGTAACATTTTTCCATATGAATTCCACACCAAAAACAATTTAATTGTTAGCGTTGACAATTGTTGTTGTTATTTTCGTTGGAGAATGATGACGATGATGATGATGATGATAATGATAATGATGATGATGATGATGATGATGATGATGATGTTCAATTAAATCATCCAGTTAAATTGTTTGTTTGCAGAATGTTTGATGTTAAATTCAGCATGAAATGGAAATAATCGAATGAACGTTTCAAGAATAATGAAAATGATAAAGAAATGTTCGTTAATATTAATCTCTCTTTTATAATGAATTATAGCAAAGTAAAATTAGAAAACAATACATGAAATTTTGAATTATAATTATAAATTGTTTAACATTAAGATTTGAACTTAAGGAAACGTGCAAAATTCGTTTCTAAAGAAATTGAAATTACAAGGACTAACTTATTCCATGAATTTGGTTTTTTATTCTTCATTAAATCTTTTGAAAAGGAATTTAAAAGAACTGTTTTTTTTTTGTATATGTATAATAAAATCAATCAATGTTAAAATCTTTTATAAATTGTCGCTTTTTTTCTAATAATAGTAAACTAAATAACTTGTAAAAGAATGCAAAAAGAAGTCAAATTATGTGAGTCTCTGAACTTGAACTTATAAAGTACAGTTTATGGAGAAATCATAAATTAATAAATTGATTATTATATTACATAAAATACAGTACAATAAGTCTTTGCTTTAACATGAGTTTAATGGGGCTATTCGCAAGCCCATAAAATTTTAAGATAACCCTTCGTGTGTTACGTGTTTTTGCCCAACATTGAGATAATGGATTTTCAATGAAGACAGTTTGAAGCTCTGCGACGAAAAAGTGAGAGCTGTTTGCAAATCGATTAGTGTAATATAAAAAACATTAAACTAACTTAGTTGCCACATGTATTTTATTTGTATTTGTATTTCGAATTAAAAATTCCATTAACTTTTGCATGTTAATTCTAAAATACTATTTTTTTAGCCTGGAAAACATAAAACTCTGTTCATTAAACGAATAGAGATGATTATTTAAAAGCAAAAAAATTCCTTACCTAAATTTCTTCACCTAACATTTAAGAAAAACAAAGGAAAAACTTCAATAAACACTTACCGACTGCATCATGAACGGTTGAATTTTCACTGCATGATAAAAATTTCGAATAAAAATTCACCATAATTAAACCATCATTTTTTGCCAATAGTTCTAACATATCATCTTGAACGTTACGACTTGAATTACATAATTCATAGGCAGATGAATGTGAGAATATAACTGGGGCCTCACTCACTTCCAAAGCATCGCGCATTGTACCAGTTGAGACATGAGATAAATCCACCATCATACCTAAACGATTCATTTCTCGTATAATTGTCTAGAATAATAAAAATGTTTCGAAATTTGAAAATAAGTAAAAGATTATGAAAGAGCTAAGTTTATAAATTGCATAATTTGAAATCTCAAAGAAGTGCTTAAAATTGAGCAGTAATTATATTTTTTATTTACTAATTACATGAAAATTAAAAAAAAATTATATAATTAAAAAAATTGCTTTTTTTAATTTTTTAATTTTTTATCTTTTGAATTTCACTCAAATCTACCTTGATTAAATTGTTATAGTTTTCAATATATATATATTGATTTTAATTAAATGCTTTTTATTGAAGGTAACACTAATTTTTTTTGTATTGCATGTTAATTTCATGACTAATTAAGCTTATAAAGCAGGTTTGGTAAACTTGTGATGCCATTAACTTAGTCCAGATAGTTATTTATATAGATTTCTATAAATATATATAACCCAATATTACACATAAAGATTTATTTATTAAAATTAATTTATAATATAATTACGCCATATTTATTTAATTTTTTTTAATGTAATTACTCACATCATGAAATTTTGTTTTGTGAACCCTTTGATATGTGAGTGATAAATAAAAAAGTTCAGCAGCAAGCTAAAGTATGTAACTGAAAAATTTTTCTATCAAAAGTCATAACTTTCCGCTTATTGTCTCTCTTTTTTTGATATTTGTTTACACAATCTATGAATCAAGTGCAGAAAATTTGGCTCACTTCTTGCATGGACCCTTAAAATTGGTTCCGTAAATGAACTTTAAACAAAAACAGACTTTGACATATAAATAAAGAGGAATTATTGTGATTTATGGTAAAAAATTTATCAATTGCATATTTTAGTTTGCTGGTTTTTCCACTTTATTTATTTATATAATAAATATTTATTTATTTATTACTCATACGCCAAAGTGGCCGCAAAAAAATTTTATGAATTAAAAATTTTTCGTAATATAATATTTTGGAATTTAATGTAATTATATTGGTTGAAATAAATATTTAATATTTAGCCTTAATTAACTATAAGGTTTTCATTTTAATTTTTCTAATATAAATTTACAAAATTTCATTTATTCATAATTTTTTCTTTTTTTGCTTCGTTTTAAAAACATAAAAGTTAATACATATTTTGGCCACTTTCACAAAAATAAATGACAAAAAATTCTACAGTTCGTTGACATTTTTATTGTTATTTTGCCATTTTCAGTTTTGGTTTTGTTTTTTTTTTGCCTTGCTTTGCATTATTTTGCTTATAACAATTAATTTGCATTAAATATTCATTTTGTATTTTTTCTCTATAAGTTCAACGCAAAGAGCGAAGCATTTTATGTAATTTTTTTTTGCATTCTAATATTATTAAATTACATTTACAAACTATTTTGTTAAGCTAAAACTATCACAAATAATTTAGCCTATTAAATTTAATTGAAGTCATGATGAAAATATCTCAAAGTTTGGGTGATAATTTGAATTAGAATTTAACTAAGACGTTTTTACAAAGTCATTTTCAAGGATTTATGATAAAGCCTGACTAGGCCTTAGGAGAATTAAATAAAAAAAATTGAAAAGAGTTAAAGCTAAATTAAGTTAAAGCTTTTAAATGTAATTTCCCCAAAAAAAAACGAAAAAAACAAAAAAAAAAGAATAAAATTAAAATAAGTGTAGAAGCTTTTAATTTTCATGTAAACTTAACCTTAACTAATTTAAATAGTTTTGCCAAAATTTCCATTTATATACATATAATTTTACAAAATTTATAAAGCAACATATTAAGTAACTATAATAAAATTATTACATTGCAATGTTAAATTGTTATTTTACTAAAAAATTTAATTAAAAATACTAGCACAAATAATATTAAAGTATATATATGTATATATGTATTTATATATATATGTATATATATGCTGCTATTTTAAGTTAATATTTAAAATATAATATAATATAATTAATGATAATTTATTGTCTAACTGGGCAACAATTCTATACTTAGTTTTGTATGAATTTCTAAGGGTAAATTTATACTCTAAATATATAAAATAAAGTATTGATATATATATATGTGTGTGTGTGTGTGTATAAATGATATAGCAAGAATAGTTTGTTTACTAAATTATGTTAATAAATGGTTTTCTTTTTTCTGTATGCTTTGTCTAACATTTAATAAATTCTTAGTTTATTGAATACCAGAATGCTTCATTATTTATTTGATTACTTATAATACTGTGAAATTATTTCTATATAAGCATATCATTACTACCCTCTTTACATTTGATGTTGCTGTTGTTGTTGCATGATCTTAAAACATGCTTTGTGATCCTAACGATCCATGATTTTAAAGTCAATGTGCAAACAAAAAATAATTCAAATTTTTGTTGTTTTTTTTAAGGTAATATATTAGTTTGGCTTTTTGGCTTTAGAAATATAAATAAATACAACAAATAACTGAGCATTTGTAGAGATATGATAAGATTGTTTTAATGTTTAACAAAATTTAAGTGCTTTTTAAAACTTCTGAATTTTGAGAATACTTTTTTTATAAATTACTATAAATTTAAATCTCTTGGTTGATGATTAAGAAAAATTGTGGTTCTAGACACAACAAAATAAGCCAATTAAGCTTTTCTTAATCATTTCCCAAAAACCATTTCTCTTTAAACTTAAAAAGCAATTATTATAATTCCTTTGCATTTGTCAATATAAAAAACACTTTATTTCTATGTATTTAAACCTTTAAGGTAAATGCTCATGTTAAACGCTTAATGAAATCATTGAACATTTGTTTGTATTATAATACAAAAAATTAGTAATGGGTGCATTAACCCTACAAAATATCTGCTGTTGGACGATACATGAGCGATATTATTTTATGAAATCTTAGTGGTTAATCATTCATTTGTATGCATTAAACATTGCTTTTTTTGTTTTTGCTTTTTTTGCTTTTTTTTTGGGTTGATTGTTGTTGATAAAATCCAGATGGCTTTTGTGCTAATGAATTTGAATAAAAGCAAAATAGCGTTAATAAAGAATGTGAAAACAAAATTGTTAGGCAACATGAAAATGCAACTGCCCTTAAAGAAATAATTTTAAAAAAAATATAATAAAAATAAAAAGAAGAAGAAGAATATGTATATATTTTTTCATTATGTGTTATGTATTTTATTTTCATAATTTACCATTTTACAAATACTTAATGAATTTTATTTTAGTATTTTATATATTTTATATAATTTTATTTGGCGTTTTACTATTTTCCATTAATCATAAATTGTCACACTATATAATTTCGTTTTTAATTTGTTATAAACAATTAAAATTTACAATGGAAGAAGTGACATAGATGTTTAAAGGTGAATTTTTAATATTTTAACATGCAATTTATTATCACATGACAATTATGGAAGTGGGTATTATTGATTTGTGCAAGTCTACGGTGTGCCTAGAAGAAATTGTATAAACTTAGCTCTAATAAAAGCAATCGATTTAGCTTTATTTACTGAAACGATTTAAACCTATCTATCTATCTATCTGTCTGTCCCTTTTGCCCAATTCCTATCATGAATTAAGTGGCAATTTTTAAGGTATTTTAATGAAAATTGCTATAAAGATAGGTTTCGGCCTAAGGGCAAATTCTACTGAAAATATATGAAATTGATTCATTTTAAGAGCCATTTTTCAGGTAACACTTTTTAATCAAAAAAATGTGATTACAAGAAAAAATTTTACATTAACATTAAAAATTTAACTTATTTAATACTTATTTAATTTATTTGTTGCTTATTTTGATATAAAAGTATATGGAAGTTAAATATAGTTCGGATCGATCTATTTTTGGAGCCTTGCTCATATAACGAGCATTTCATTGAAATATTAAAATTTTTACTTTCTTGTTTTGCAAGTTATTTTTTTGAACATATTTTATTTTGAACACTTTAAGAAAGTTTGGACCCAGAGCTCATCGACCATATTTTGCCTAATGGCAGCTAAGAATTATGCAAGAAAAATATGAACTTATTTTTCGAAAATTTCATTTTGAATATACTACTTCAGATATTTACCATAGAAATGATAAAATTTTCATTTTTATAATTTTCTTTTCCATAATCTATGATCTTTTCAAGTATCAAATATAATGAGAAATCTTAATCTTATAATAAAAAAAGAAGTTTAGATAAATGATGAAACAATTTGATCAAAAAGTTTCTATAATATTTATGTGTAATAATAATTGTTAAGATGAAATCATTTACATTTTAAAAGTACTATTAATTAAAACTTAGAAATGGAAGAGAGACAGAGAGAGATAGAGAGAGAGGGAGAGGAAGAACATTACATTCATATTTTAGACATCAACAAAAGCACTGGAAAATTAAGAATGTATTTGGAGAATTGTTGATAATAAATTAAATATTTAAACCAATGGCCGGCCATATGATTCAACTAATTCATACCATGGACATTTGTACTTGTTTAGTAAGCATTCCAAATGCAACTTATTTATGCCATTAGATTTTGTACGTAATTAAGTCTTATTAATACATTTGTTTGTTATTGTTACTGTTATTGTTGTTGTTATTGTTGTTGTTGTTATAATAATAATGTTTAAAATAATATTCATGTTCGTTTATAATAAAACAATAATAATTTATGTTATACGTTTTGAAGTTTAATTATAAGTCATTTATATATACTTAATGTTGCTTGTGTGGATTCATGGGAGTTGGAAATAATGAATACTTTTTTTTTGCTATTTATACTTTAAAACAATTAATATTTAAATGTGCTATATCAAATAATAGCCTTTTAATATAATCAATAATAATAAAATAAATGAAGGTTTCTTGATCGAGTATTTTTTGCCATTCGCAAAATTATAAGTAGAAATATTTTACTAAAAAGATTTTCTTTTCTATATAAAATAAAGTGCATTTAAAGAACTGGTTCGTTTTGTAATTGATTTGATAATTTCTTCTACTACTCTCTTTAAAAAAAATTTCCCTTTGGCTTAATGAACAAGATTTACAATTAAGAGATATTCTCGTGGTATATCTTGAGATGGAAAATGCAGATCTGGAATTATTTTTGGAATCATCGGCCAGGTAAAATCATATAAAGACATTTCAAGTGAACTCATTTTTTTTGATACTCAATTAGAAGCTAACTTTTATCAAGAAGCAGAAATTTTGAATTTTCAAAATCTCTGAAAATTATTCAAAAATTTGTTAGCATTGATCTGGTTTTCGTGATTCATATGGGCAAAAATTTTGAATAAGAATTGAACACAAATCTCTTGTTTTATTTTAAAAAGACTCTAAAGATAAAAAATCGATTCAATTTTTACTAAATTTTTAAAATGTTAGCTCAAGGGTATGGTCAAAAGTATGGCATGCATATACATTCATTGTTATACTTTTCTCTGTTCTCTCTTTTGCCATTCCATTAGACTTTTGCTTTATAGTTATAAATGATTACTTATCATGCAATATTTAATGTCGACGATTCACATTTTTTCTTATAGAGAAATATATATTAAAAAATATATAAATAAATATATTAAAGTATGCTTAACACTTTGCACATACAAGAAAATAATGCAAGAAAATTATTAGCAATTAATTATTGAAGGAAGATGCATAACTCTTTGACTAAATTTTGAAATGTATGTGATATAAACAAGCAAATAAACAAATAAATAAATGAAAGAGAAAAAAAATGTATAAATTTATAAAAATATAAAACAAATTGACTGAGTTGAGATGAGAAATTCATTTGAGTTGTATCAATAATTCAATTTTATTGTCTTATTTAATGCTGCTAAAACATTTAAAATGTATGACCAAAATTATTGTCCATATGATCAGACAATTATACAAATATAAGTGTAATGAATTTTGCCAAATGTTTGTATAATCTAAATATTTTGGCATTTGTTATGGTTACAAAAATTTCATCACGTTTTTAAGAACTTAAAAGTCAATGAATCTTCTTCATTCATTGTTCATTGCTTCATGCAATTTCTCAGAGAATTTTTTTCTTTTAAAACTTTTAAAGTAATGTTTACAAAAAAATGTCAACAATTGAAGTTTTTTGTCCAGCCTTGTATATTTTCATACAAGTTAGCAATCAAACCAAATGGGCATGGCATAAAATTATTTTAACAATTCTTTGCACAATTGATTCATCCAAAATCAATACAAAATTTTTATCTTAATGGAAAGTTTTTCATTCTCATGATATTTGAAATGTTTTTTTTTTACTTCAATTTGACATTTTCTCACCATATTTGACATTAATATGACATTTTACATTTTATATTTTACATTTTACCTCATTGAGATTATGGAAATTTTGGATGAATGTATTTTGTGGTGTAAAATATTTATTAATATTTCTGGTCTAATTACAAACATTTTTAGTTGTTTCCCTGTTGTGTAGCGTTTTTACTAATAATTTAATAAATAAATTTTAATGTTGGTTATTAAGCTAACACATATATGCAGAAAAAATGACCAGAAAAAAGCAAAAAACAAATTTATTTTAATTTAAATTTCGCCTGCAGCAAACGTGTAAATCTTTCTTATGTTATGGATCAATTATGCCATGTGCAATTATAAATTCACTCTCTAGGAGATTTTTTTTCCTTCCTATGCTTTTTTTCTTTCATTTGTTTTATATTTATATTTATGTTATATGTAAATGTGTGCTTATGATAAAATGGAGTATTTAATACAAAATTTGCAAACGCCTTAACTGGCCCAAGTGGAAAAGTAGTAAAAGAAAAACCACCATAATTATTTAACATTTCTTTTAAAACTTTGTAAGAGCATTAAAATACTAAAAGAAAACGTGTTAAAATAAGTAAAGAAAGAGAGAAATATGGTTAAGGCGTTTTTACATTATAAGGAAAAAAAAAGTCACCTTAAAAAGAAAAAGAAAAAACAAAGTAAAAATAACACTTGAATGATTTTCAATGTTCAAAAGTAGTTAACCCTGCATTTCATTTCAATTGAAATGAAATGCAGGGTTAAGTTATTCTATTCTTCACTAATTGGGAAGGTAGATTTGTAAGGATCACAAGTAAGATTGAGATGACATGAGCTGAGCTATCAATTTACTGATCAAGGCAAAATCATTCATTGATTCGATCTATTTGTCCGTGATGTCCATGATGACCAGGTCTATGTAATTTTGTTACAAAACCAATCTACTAAGGAGTTTTGATATGAGTTTTTATCCACCCAATTTCACTATTAAAAATGCTTAGGTATAAACCAATTTTACAACTGCTTTCCGCACATTTTGCGGTAGAAAATATTTTTATATGGTAAAAAGTCACAATTTCCAAAGTTTTCAATAAATTTTTGGCATTTAATAAGATTTTGTTGTGCACACTAAATTTGTTACGATTCGCTACGTTTTTGAGCTCTTAAAACTGATGATCCCGTGGTACCAAATTAAATCTTTGGATCCGATCTCGTGACTCATGATGCCCCCTGATGGCCGGCAACACTAGCGACCACTTTACGAGCCATTGCCAGTTGAGCAGGTGCTTCTCGGGACTGGTTGACCCAATGAGCAGACGGACAGTGCAGTGAGTTTTTTATATGCATACTGCCGTGAAGGCTCAAATGCATGGTACACAAACGTACATAATGAGCGCTAGCGTTGGTAGTCATGTCACGCAGCGTGCATGCTACCGTCACAATTAGCTTCCAATTTAAAGCCTGCATTGCACCTTATATACATGACTTAATATGTGGTATCTAGATTCGGAGCCTTCCTATTACTCCTTGGCTTAGATTAAATTAGCCCAATAAGCCTACCCAGCTACCCATTTTTAATAAATTTCTTTGTTTAGTAAATTGTTAGGTAAGAAATTTGTGTGAATTAGCCTTGAAGTTTTCTAAATGTCATAAAATTTTTTCAAAGTGTTGCACTCAATTTCTATTTAAATGTTATTCTTTACTGTAAATTGAAATTCTTAGCAAAAATTTCCTATAACACACACACATAAAATGTCATAAACAACATAATTGTTGTTGTTATACAACTTAACGTACCTTTTTGTCCTTTGTTACGTTTGTGCCTTTTGCTTTGTACAATAAAATTTTTGTTATTTAGTGAAATTTTTACATTTATATTTTTACGTTTTAGCAAATTTGATTTGGAATTTTTATGAGTGAGTATAAAATGCAAAAACAAAAACAACAATAAAAGAACACAACTCTCTAAAATTTTTTTTTGAAAATTATTTATGCCACAATCATAAATATCCATTCTATTCGTTCAGTCGTTCATTCATATGTTCATCCATCCATTTGTTCAAATGGAGTAGTTGACAGGAAATGTTCAAAAAAAAAAGTTTTCTATTATTCTATTTTCGAGGTTTCTGTGAAACGTTTCTTTTTTTTTTTTTTGTTCTGTTATTTTATTGAAAAAAAAACCTCTAAGAACTTTATAGTCGATCGGGGTCGACTCTTAAGTACCTTATGCCATTAAGTTACTTAAAGCCAAATGAGAAAATTAAAAAGTTAACAAAATTAAAACAAATTACAATTTACTTATAATTTAAAAAGTCCATTATATGAGAGAAGTTTCCAAAAAAGGGATCACTCTGGAATTTATGTCAAAATATATGAAAAATTGTAATTTCTTTTCCATATAAGGACTCTTTTAAGAAAAGTGATATATAGGGCGTGGTCCTGGTAGTGGTCTGATTTTAACCAAATTTCATTTAAATATCTCTAAAAGTGCGTTCAGACAGATGGACAGACAAAAAGGTTTACATCGATTTGGGAAGAATATCTGAATCGATTAACATAAGGAAAGCCAAGTCTATCACAAGCCTTTTTGGGGTGTTACAAACAAAAAAGGATAAAATGAAAAATGAAGAGAGAAAGAAACAAATAGAGAGTCTATAAATAATAGATGCGGCAATAAATTTACTTTTAGAAATTTTTGCAATATTATTTTTTTAATTTGAAATATACATTTTTCTAGATTATTTATGTAAAATAAGCGAACTTGCTGACAAATGTTTCATTTGAATTTCTTATGACAAAGCGGTTAATTTAGAAACGCCATAATTATTCTAAAAATTTGTTAATGGAGGGATACTGTCATATTAAAGATTTTTATGAAGTCTATTACTAGATAGGCCGAAAGACGGACAAATAGAGAAAGAGTTGTTTGAGCAGATGTCTGGCCACAGTTTATTGTATTGTAGCAAAATAAATTTTTTTGGAAAATAACTTATTTTTGGAGCAAACGAAAATTATTCTCCAAAAAAAACAAAAAACATGGAAACTGCGGGAAAAAAATGCTGATGAAAAAAATTTATATCTTCGGTTGTCTTTGGTTAGACCGGAAACTTATTGACCAGTGTGTTGTATGCATACACTTCATACTTAGATCGTAAACGTGTTGTTTGTGTATATTTCTCAATTAAACCAAAAATTTATTGACCAATGTGTTGTATGACTGCACCTTTTAATTACTCTTAACTTATTGCAAAGTTACTGACCAAATCTATTGTATGGTATACGTATCTTAATTAGAGTGAAAACTTATTGACCAATGTTTTGTATGCACACGCTTCCTAACTAGTTTAAAAACTTATTGACCAAATCTATTTTATGGTGTACATATCTTAATTAAATGGAAACTATATTGATCAATGTGAGCCGCATGATATTTGAATATTTGCCTGTTTTAAAAAATTTCATATGCTATTTGCTTTTATATATTTTATTATAATAATTGTCTTTAGACATTTTTCTATGTATTGTATGTACATTTACATGTACATATGTATGTTTTGTACATATGTTTGTACGCTTGTTTCATTTTGTAAATGTATCACATTAAATAAAGTGCAAACATTACATTCGATTACATTAGATTCGTAAGAGCAGATAAATGTGGACAGGAAACAATAGCAAAGCAAAGAGAAAAAGGGAAAGAGATAGAGCGAAAGAGAATGAAAGAGAACGAGAGACGGACAATGAGATTGGGAATAAGAGCTTATTAAAAGTTACTTAAGTTAAGTTTTGCAATTAAATTATTTATTTATGAAAAATCGACATCACATTCATTATGCAAAACAATTAGAGTTATTTTTGCAGAATTAAATATTCAGAACTTTACCTTATAAATATTTATTATTCATTTATCTATGATAATCTCTGATGCATGATATTTGGCATGCTCTAATGAAAATAAAATAATTCAAATACGTAAAAATTCAATAAAAATTAAAACTTTAATTACTTGCTATTTGATAATTATTTGCTTTTATAGAAATTTTTATCAAAAAATTTCTCTTCTTAAAATTTTTACTTGTGCTAAATATTTATTTGAAATTAAATGCTAGCGTTGCGGATTTTATTTACTTTTAGTATATTTAATTATCGCCAGCATGTAAAGAAATTTTCTCTACCATGTAATATAAAATGTATTTCTATACGATAAGAAAGAGAGTTATACATTTAGCTAACACTTGTCTATATTAAAATAATCTAATAATATTTTAATAATAACAACAACAATAACTAACATAATAACAAGCATAATAAACCATAATAATTATAATAGTTAATAGTTAGACAGTTGTCTAAATGTGAGCCATGTGTCTCAAGCAAACTTACTACATTATTAAAAATGAAATTATAATTATGTTTCTTCTCAGCCACTCTCGCCATTCTCATTATCCTTATCATTATTATCATCAGCGTCATTCTCATCAGCTTCTACATATTTTGAGTGTTTCATAGTGTAAATTTCAATTTCATATAATTTACTCTGTTCAATTATCTGCTTCTTATTCTTCTTGTTCTTGTTTACTTTCCTGGGTAAACTTTATACATATTTTATATGGCATTACCTTGACATGTGCACTTTAAGTTCTTTATAAAATGGCAATGTTATCCTTATATATGTAGATGTGTTTAGAGATAGCACAGTTAGACAGATAAATCAACATTATTAAAGTATACGTAAATAATATTCAAAGATATCTTTCTATCATGGGAATCTAAAATATAATTGTAAAAATCTTATGCCATTGCATTTTGTTTGTGCAAAATAATTATTATTGTTTCGGTTTGTTCTTTTTGTTACAGTTATTACAATTGTAATCAGGGAGCATCATTATAGAATTTGTTAGTGTAATCAAATGTCAAATACCAAATGCCAAATGTCAAATGTCAAAAGTTAGAAGTCAAAGCGAAAGCCAAAGCCAAAAACCAAAAGCAAAAAGCCAAAACCCTCATACCCTCTCACTCTGTCTTGATTTGTTGAATTCATGTTGTCAAAACTATTTTGAAAACAAAAATTTCAGATAACGACTTATAGTTTTCGAAAGAAAGAAGATTTTCCATTTTTTTTTTTTAATTAACTTAATTGATTTAATTAGTAATGAATTCTAATTTACAGACTTAAGCTTAATCAATTTTCTTTGAAAATTGAAATTGAAAGTTACTTTCACGATTTAATGTCAATCATTCCCAAGGAGTCATTTTTATTAAAGCTATGCAAAATTTAGCAGTTTCATTAAAAAAAAATGTACAATCGCATTTTGCCTTCTTGACGGAACTCGCATCAATTTAATTTATTTTGTTTAGAGTTTAGTAGTAATATCACCATCTTAATCAAAATTTGAATTGATCAAGTCTAATCAAAACTTTGATCATTTATGACCATTAAATCATAATTTTCTAAGAGACTCAAGTAGTACGCCAACAATAACTGGCAGTTTCAGTATTTTTTATTAATTCCAACAATATAAAAAAATTTATTGTCCCTGAATTCTAGTAATGTTTTCCTATTTTTTTTTATAAAGCCTTATTCTTTCTACAAAACATTCTAATGAATTTTAAGTTCTTCCAAGAAGCAGCTCAAAATGTTTATTTATGTCAGGTATTTCAATGTTTTATATATTCCATTTTACTTTAATTAATGAAAAATAAAGAAGAAGAAGAAAAAGGCAAAACAGGTATTTACAGAAAAATTAAACGTGTGACAATACGATTCGATACGTTTCGATTTTATTTTATTTTATTTTATTTTTTTTTAATTTTTATTTTATCAATATTTCACTTTTAATTAAATTAGTGTATACTAAATAATTTTATGCATAAATGCTTAAAAATCAGACAAACATATTTTTCTTTAATTTTTTTATTGAAAATTATTATGTATAATTGTAAAGTATTGTGTGTCTGTATGTAGAACTATGATGTTTAACATATTGATCGATTTAAGTTTTCATTTAAGCTTTCATTGGCCAACTAAGTAATTGCAAGATTTTTCATTACCTGCTTCCAGTTTTGTTTTAGAAAAAATGAATTTAAATCATATTTAGGTATTTACTTTCGTTTTTTTTTCCTTACAAATTTAAAATAATGAAAAAAAAAGTTACATTGCTGCTTATAATATTAAAGAAGCTCTGAATCTTTGAAATATCAATATTGAATCACTATTAATGATTTAGTAAAATCGTAAATCTAGCAAAGGTTATTATTAAGGCATGAGCCGTTTGCATGAAATCGAAGAATGGTACCAAAAAAATTTCCCTTCTTAATAATTCGAAATTACTTGATAGCCAGAACAAGTATTTTATGCTTTTTTTGTAAAGTTTGTAGGAAGTCTGGATGGTTCTTCCAATTATTCTTAAAATTCTTCTTTGCAAAATAAAAAGCAACTTTTTAATTTTTTTCTTTTTACTTTTTTCTTCGATTTTTTTTTGCATTTTACGTACATTTTCCTTCACCTTCCTTACTAAAAATGTTTATGCAAACATTTATGTTATATAAATGTAAGAACTTATATGAATTCAAAAATCATATTTTATAGACCTTTTTTTTATTTCTCGCATATATTTTCTTTGACTTTTAGGGATTTTTATTTTTTTAGTTTGCCATTTAGAGATTGAAACAATTCGTTATTTATCAAATATCTTCTGTTTTTGTATGTACATTTTCTAATATTGATTTAATTTAATTATTTAGATAACAATTAACAATAATAACAAGAGTAAAAGCTACAAAACAATAAGAACAACAATAACAAAAAAAATGATGGATTTTATGTCAAACATCGGTTTTGGCACATTATTAGAGGTTTATAGGAAGTGGTAGTTTTATATTATTATTATTGTTGTTGCTGTTTTACTAAAACTATGTTCAAACACTCATATAAATACACCACACACAGACATACATACAAATATTCATGTATTTAATAATCGTTTAAAAAAAATCAATAGATTTTTTTCAGAAGTTTACGGACTTTTTTTGTCAAAGATTTTATGGCTTTTTTTCATTTGTGGAAACAGAAAATAGAATAAATAATTATTATAAAATTACATTTTATATTTTATATATATTTACATATTATATGTATTTTATATATAAAATTACATTTTATATTTTATATACATTTTATATTTTTCTTGTTAAATATGAAGATTTCTCTTAATATGAAAATTTTTTTTCTATTATAAATAAATGAATAAAAACAAAAAATATGTAAACTAATTGATTTAAACTTCTACTTTTTAAAATATTATTTTCATTGTTCATATTTAAAAAAAAAAACAAGGAAAAACATTACAAAGCAAAGTCAATTTGTTCATACTCTATAACATTTCACTTTGTCTAACAGAAAAAAAGAGAAAAGTTTAGAAAATAGTCGGCAAGAGTAGGGAAAGTGATATATCACCATTTACGATACAAAGTTCGATAAATGGGCAAAAGGTCTTCAGAAAGAACTAATCTGTGTAATTTTATTGTATTTTAACGTAAAAATTATGTGTATCAAATACGATTCAAATCGGTCCATTTTTACCATCACTTTCCATATAATCATTATATGAAGTAGAAATTTAATTTTAAACATATTTCAGCGAAAGTTGGCGCTGCATTCTGTTTTCACATAAAAAACATGGGCACCAAATTTGGTTCAGGTTAGTCTATATTTACCATCATTTTCCGTATAATCACTATATGAACTAATAATTTAATTTTGAGTATATTATAGTGAAAATTGGCACTAAAAATTTAGTCTAGATTGATCCATTTTTTTTGAAACTTCTTTCTTCAATATTAAACAGAGTGTTTAAGATTCGGCCTTGACCGAATTTGCAGTTTATTTCTTGTTTCAATAAGGCTTTTTGAGGAGGGATTATAAAAATGGTTCTATTCATAAGTGTTCTTTGAATATTTATTCTTGGATGAAATCGTGTCCATTTATTAAATTTATGTACATTTTTTACAAAGGAGAGAAAGTCAGAGAAATTTTAAATGGCCGTAGATTTTAAGGCAATTGATATGTATTTCTAAAAGCGATTTGAAACCAAAAAATCAGAAAATGCCAATGTCCATTGGCAATACAAGAATTTCTACGGATTTTACCACTTGGCATATGTATCTCTGTTGTATCGTTGTTGTTGTTGTTCTATGATTTTTACTTAAATTAACATTTTAATATTTTTTATTAAGAAAATGTAAAACATAATGTAAAACTAAATCGTAGCAGTACTTATATTCAGTAATATTCTCAACAAGTTGTGGGCGATGACGTCGAACAGTTTTAACAGCTTGAAATACATCAACTTCACCATGTTGGATAACTTGTTCAATGCATGCATTGGCAGCACAATAAACACCACAACGGCTACGACCATCTGGTGATACTACACACACGGAACCATAATCGGTACGGGCACGCCACATTTCTACCATATTCATAAGATAAACTAAAGAGTTTGTTGAGGTGGGCACTTTATGGCCCATTGGCCAGCATGTTAATTGAAATAATTGTACGGTACGTGTTGGTGCTTTAACACCGGCCATCATCTCTGTCAGTGAGACAATTTTCTTATTAATTTTAAATTCCCATTGTTTAATGTTTGTGTAATTTTTTGAACCGGCATAATGAATGGAAAAGACTGGCCCATATTTTTCCAATTTACTTTTATGCGGCCAAAATGCTGGAAATTGTTGTGAATTGGCAGGCGGTTGACATAATACAACAACAGCTGAACATTCGTGATCATATACCAATGACCAAAATTCACCGAGAGTATGCTTCAAAGGCCATTCAGTGACAATATATTCACGTGGCTTTGTGTAACCATCCACAAATACAGAATTAATATAATCTGTGAAGGCGTTACCTTGAAATGATGTTAAATATGGACGAAAATTATCGGGTGGTACACATAACACATCACGATTCTTTTCACGATTATCCGCACGATGACCGCCAG
Organism: Melophagus ovinus; assembly: GCA_023089585.1. Lineage (NCBI taxonomy): Eukaryota > Metazoa > Arthropoda > Insecta > Diptera > Hippoboscidae > Melophagus > Melophagus ovinus. Next base: position 1,735,087 of record JAKKIB010000181.1, on the reverse strand, counting down.
CACAATCGCCAATCGTGAAACGTGGCGTTTGCTTACATATCTTTTCATATTCCATTTGATATTCATTCATTTTTGTTATAGAATTACGTCTTGATTTCGCTTTTAAACGATCCGACAATTCAGCAACGGGGAAGTATGTTTTACCACAAACCACATACTCCTCTAATGTATCATATATAAATTTATATTGTTCAACATTTTCCACCAAACCTTTACGGGATTGCCGTAACTTTTTCAAATAACCAAAAACATTAAAACATTCCTCTTCTTCGGATAATTCAATATTGGCATCTATGGTAACATAAACACCAGAACGGCCACCACCATCACTACAATGGACTAACATAGGGCCGCGTGTATCATCTTCTCTTAATGTACTGCCAACAACCAGACGTACCCTACGACGGAATTCTAAAACAGCATTCGAAAATGGACATGAATGCGAATACCATTCGGTATAATGAAATTGTAAAATGAAACGTTCATCGGTTATATCTTCATCATTATCTGGATTCAATTTGTATAAACGAAATGTCCGTATATGAAAATTAGCCAATTGCTCTTGACGTATTAAATTTATATGTATATCACCATATGTCTCATGTAGATCCTTATTCGGTGGCCAATATTGAACACACATTACTTTAGCAAAATCGAATGTTTTCGTTAACATAATAATCGCGCTAACATTCTCCTGCCATATCATACGCCAAAATGTATTAACTGTATTCTCTGTGGGACCTTGAGTAACAATATAAGCATTCGGTTTTAATAAACTATCCACATAAGAAGCATTAATATAATCTGAATCGTTAATATCGGGTAATTTCTCTAAAACGACACGATTATAATCATAGGGAATGCATTTAGGATTGTGATTTTTTGTTTGATTGGATTTCTTCAGCGCGTGACGACATGTGGTCAGCTCAACTTTGGCCGCTATTTGAAATTCTAATTTATATAAAACTGGAAATTTTCGTCTGATTTCACATAATTTTACAAAATGCTTACAATCAATTGGCGTTTGTGGCATAGCTTGGGCCAATGAATTACTTTCATTGCGTACCTCCAAACGAATCTTTTCGAATGACAACAGGCCACTATTTAACATACTTAATTTTATTGTATTGGGTATAGATAATACGGAATATTTATGACGTGTAGATTCTACATCTGCATAACGTGTAGACGATTTAGATCTACGTTGTTTCGGTGATTGAATATCGCTATTACGTTTCAATGATGATGGACCACCATTTGTTGTAGCAGCCTTTATACTTGCATTATCAACGGACACAACACTATTCTTCTTCTCTTTTTCGTTAGGCATTTTCAAATGAATGAAATGCTTTTTAAAAATTATTATTTATTTGATTTAATTTTTGGAGTTTCTTTTGTTTTGTTTTCTTCACGTTTTTCCGTTTCGGACTTTTCCCTCTTTTTTATAGTGTCTCACTTTTCGCTTTTTGAGTTTCTTAGGTTGCTTTTGTCATTTTGTTTTTTTTGTTTTGATAGCGTAATTGATAAGAATTTAGGTCACAAAAGAAATTTTAACTGAAAAGTTCCTTAAATAATTGAAACTTGTAGACTTTACATTTAAATTTTATAGTTTGATTTGTAATTTTTTTTTATTTTTTGCTTATATATTTTGTTTTTTTTTTTTTTATAAATAATTTTCTTTTATATTGTTTTGGTAGTTTATTTAGTTAGAGAGAGATTAGACTAAATATATGCCAGAGCAGCTGATGAGCGCAAATATGAACAACGACTGACAATTATTGTGTATTTGTTTGGGGGAAAAATTGGCCTCAAAAATTTTACAAAAAATTATTTTGAGAGATGTTGAGTACGAAAAAAAAACTTATTTGTTTACATTTACACTTTAATTTTCTTTTGCTTAAGAAACGATTTTTGCTGCTTTTAGGGCATTTTTATTTGTATTTCTTTACATTTCAAATAGTTTTATCTTGGAAGAAAATAAATTTTCTTACATTTTTATATGAAAATTTTAATAAAATTTACCAATTTCATTTATCTGATTTTCATTTTATTCCCATTTTATTTGCTCTCTCTTTTAATTCATGCAATAATGTCTAATGCTTTTCTTTTTTGCTTTCTATTATTTCTTAATTCAAGCTTGCGCAGTAAAAAAATTCATGTTCTTCACTTCACTTCATAATATATTACCTATTTTTATTGTTGTTGTTATTATTTTTATTATTGTTGTATAGTGCCTTCTTTTCTTCTCATTAGAATATTAACACACACAATCCGTTTTAAATAAATTTAGAAATTTTTCTTTTTCTTTTTTTCAAATATTTTTATTTTCAACAAAATAATTTATGTTTTGTATAAAAATTTTCTGCGTTCTTTTCTTTTTTATATATTTTATTGCCTCCTTTTACTTTTTAAAGCCTTTAAATTTATAATAATAAATTTTTTTTTTTTTTGATTTATCACAATCACCAGAAAAAAAAAGTATTTTTATTACATTTCAACCAGCCAAAATATGGCTAAGAAATACAAAATGCAAACCCAATAATCAGCTATAGCTAGAATTTTGTTTTTGTTATCTCATAAAAGAAATGTTAGAAGAATCTCTTCTTCAATTGATTTCCTCATCACTTCAAATGAATGAATGAATGAATGAAAATTTTTCTTATTGTTATTTTCTCATTTCATTTCGTTTACGAAAAAATTTTGAATGGGCCTGCATATTTTATATATCTATATACGTTTACATTTATATATAAGTATATATATGCATGCCACATTCTTAGATTATTTCGATATTAATTTCGAATTTCGTAATGACACCTTGCAAGTGTAAACAAATGACGTTGCATTTTCGATATAATTTATAAAAAGAAGAAAAAGAAAAGATAAAAGTAATATATAATAAAAAAAGTATTATTAACTCTCAGCATTGAAAGAGCAATAAAATGCAATAACGAGAGAATGTGACGCAGACATAAAGTTAGAGAAAGAGTAATTTGAATTAAATTACACCCTACCATCAAGTTAATAGAATTCTTTTCAAACAAATATATTTCATAGAAATTAATTAGTATAAGATAATAATAATGATTCAGACTTTCTATAAAATGAAACTTTAATTTAAATTTACAAATAATTATGGCCATTTTGAAAACCTACATACAAATTTCTTCTAAAGCTTGTGCCTTGTTCTGGTAGTTCCCATATTTTACACTTCTAGTAATTCAAAATATTTCCTGTTGACTTTTGTGCTTATAAACTTAATGTAGATAAACCTCTTGAAGCAAAATCGATTTACCCTGGGATTCAGGCCTATCTCTCTAAATGTCTATTAGAACGAGGAGTCTCGCTCCGTAGTACTTAATGTGGTAACGATTCATTTATGCCCGAAGACATCTCAATTTGATATTTTTGAGGTTAGTTATGTGGAATTTGTGGTAGCTCATAAGTGTCTTATCGAAAATTTTGTAGGGAATCTTAGATTTATGCCTTTGGCTCAAGTTAAGATGCTGTTTTGTTTGAATGGTCTACCTCGCCCTATTTAAAATATGTTAAACAAAAAGTTTACTATTCTTCAAAGAATAAGTAGGTACCAAAATTATAAAGTGGTGAACCTCGATCTTTAAAGAAGGCACCATACAATTAAGTAACTGATGTATATAGATATCATGAACATATCAAATGGTAATTACTGCATTTAACTTAAGAAAAGTGAATATTTGAAAGTTTATTTTAAAAATTGGGTGCACCATGAATGAAAGATTCTAAAAAATTAATCTACATTTAAATCAAATATATTTTGATTTGTTTTTTCTTCACACAACAACTTCTCAGGAAGTGAAAAGAAACTTTCTTTAAAATATAATTAAGTTTAAACAAAATAAGGGCATTAGTTTCAAAGACTAATATTTACATAAATATCTGTCGAATTCTATATTGTAAAAGCCATGTAAAGTAATGTTAATTCAATTAATTGTAATAAAATTTTTACGATTTTTTATTATTTAAGCACAATGTTTATTTTACAACATATCTTTGGCAAAAGGCTTCTCAGAAATTGTATTAATATATTTAATATGCTTAATCAGAACAAATTAAAGCAATTTAAATTCGTTTTGATTTAGTTTATAGAACTTAATGAATAGTGAAAAACTCTCAATTTTCACAAAAAGTTAACCATTTAAAAAAAATTTAATATGCCATATAAATCTGGCAAATTTCAAAAAAGCAATTTGTTAATATGTGTCCTTAGGCCATTTAATCTTCTTTAAAGGAAATGGCTATAAATTATGCTTTTAATATTTACTACAAATTGTTTGTAAAAGAAGAGGATTTAATCAAAAGAAGGTCGCTTCTTAAATGAGCCCTAAAACCTGATAGAATTCTCCTTTAAATTAACATTCTAATTAATGTTATTATATTGAAATTCTGTAGGATAATAATAGAAAAATTTCAAAGGTTCTTTGATTTCATCATTGAAACATTTTCATTTAATTTTATAGCATTTTTCATTACATGTTGACACATGCAATTTATCTAAATAATAAACTTTCCAAATTTTTCTTACTTTTTGCAAATATTTTCTTAACACTTAAGATGTACATTGTTTATATTAAAGGTAATAAAAATGTTGAAATGTTGAAATGTTTAAGTGAAATATTCTTAAATATATATTTGATATAATAAAATGTATATTTTATATTTTATATTTCCATGAAAGCAATTACAAGTTCATGGTCAATGTCGTATGTTGGTTTATATTATGCAATTTTGAATAATTCTATTATTATAAGACTTACCTTGCCAAATATTGTTAGGCCGCCATGTTTGACATTATATGTGGGTGCATCGGCATAACTTGAATCAGCCCATGGTGTATGGCATGTAGATGTTAATGTCATATAACGAACACCGATTGCATACAATGTACGTAAAACAGCTAAAGAGCCACCCAATGAATGGCCACCTTCTACACCCGTCAATGAACATAATTGTTGATTTTTATGCGCATCAATTATATCTGAAATAAAAGGAATTTTTATGGTTATAAGAAAATGCCAAAAAAAAAAGAAAATAAGATTAAAAAAATTTTTAAAAATAAGATAAAAGAGCTTTTTTTATGGTTATTAGTAGCGCTGATATTTGCAATTGTTATTATTATTGTTGCAATATATTTTATCGTCGATTTCTTTTGTTTTAATTTCATTTATTGGATAATATTTTCGGTTTGTTCCGCTTTCTATCTCTTTAAAATTTATTATTAGATTTTAGAAAATTTGGGCTACTTTATAAAGAAGTTGATAGTGGCATATTGATCTAAAGATAATCTCCATTGAATCTTATTAGAATCGATTCATTTTCAGCTTTTTGAAAAAAAAAAAGCAACAGCTTTTGGAGAAAAGTCTCTTCAATGAGAACCATAATTTTCGCTAAATTGATTTTTGTTTTTGCCATGTAAAATTAAATTTGAAAGTTTGTATTATTTTGAACATTTAATTTATATAAAACTAAAAAATTAATTAATTAATTTTTAAGAATTTCTTAATTAATAAATTTGTTGTACTCTGATCAAAGTTAAAACAAAATTTTTAGGTAATATTTTAGCAAAGAACTGGCCATTTTTAATGGACCTTTCGGTAAGTAACGATTGTTTTTCTTTCAGTTCCTTATGATCCTCTTGTTTTTGCAATAACTTTTTAAAATTTTTTTTAATCACATGAAAGGCAAAAATCTTAAAAGTCGACATTGTCCGAGTAAAATGTCTCCGCCGCTTGTGTTCGCTAAATTTTTATGATTCTGTTGCGCTATTATTTTAGTTTATTGTATCAATTTTGATTTATTGATTTAATTGTGATTTATGTGATTTTTAAAGTTTGCTTCTTTTTCTTTTATTGAAAAATCTCTCTCCTTCCTTTTTAAATTTACTACGCTTTGCCTTGTTCAAATAAATACAGAGCACATGTTTAATAAATGACAATTTATAAAGATGAATTGAAAAATCGATTGAATAAATGAATAAAATTTCGTTCATTTGTATAAATTTGTTGTTCACTTTGAACTTTGTATGTATACCAATGTGGATTGTGAAATGCGGAGGAGGATTATTTTACCAAAATGAAATAAATGAACATTAAATATAATTCATTGGATATTTTGTATTTTGCATTTAATATATTGAAATAAATTTCATATAAAACCTTTTCTTTCCTCCATCATGCTCTCTTGCGTCATTATTTTCTAGTTACTCTCTCTTATATTATATATTATGGTGTTGTTATCATTTTGAGTTACATCACTTATTATAAATATGAAGATATTTTAATGGAAAATTTCCTTGTTTTCAAATTGATTAACAGATGACTGCAGTTTTTCTGCTTTTTGTTATTGTAATTACATTAATTTTACATTGCGTAATCTTAGAGAATGTAACCCCGAATGGGGCAAGTGTTTTTTTAATGTTATTGTTAGGCTAGACCAGAGTTTATAAATTTTATTATTTGCAAAGTTATAATATCAAATGGGTGCCAACGTATGGCCCGCAAGATAAGCACACTCTTTATTAATTCGTGAATTATTTGCTGACATATTTGTACTCGATATCTCCTTTTTTACAATTGGCACAATGCTAGCAATACACGGACAAAAGGACAGATGGACAGACAGGCAGACATGTCTACATCGCTTCAGAAATTAATGCTGATCAAGAATATATATTTTTTTTGTAGGGTTGCCAAAGTTTCCTTTTGGGTGTTACAAACGTAGTAACAAAATAAATATGGGCTATTAAAAGTGCGCCTATCTCAAGACTTTTTGGTGAATGTAGGACATAAAAATTAGAAAACAATTAATGAAAACTTGCTTACAGTGTAAATTTCTTTTTTATATGGACTATTGACGTTTTTGATAGTGCTTTAAGCATTATCGCTTAAATGGAGAACACAAAAGTAAATATCTATTTTAACTTTAACATAGAAACTGCGGGAAATCTTATTGGTACAACCAAAGAATCTCCTTTGAAATGCTTTTTTTTTTAAAATTTTCTTGTTTTATGATGCTTAAATTTATTACAACTCTACATCTTTAGCTTTACAGATTAAGAATTAACTATTTAAGTATTATCTTAAGCGTAAAAATATTTCAACATATAAAATCTTACCCTGAGCTGTTGTGCATGTAGTCAATTGTGGTGAATAACGATCTGTTAAACGTTTGATAACATCAATTTGTTCTAATGTTAATTGTACAGCATCACGATGTTGAGCTTCACAAGGCACATAAGCTGCCCAGAACTGTTCAATTCAAATTGATTGATTGCACAAAGTAAAGTAAGAAAAGATAAACGAATTGATTATGAGAAAATGGAATTTTTGTTAACACTTTGCTTCTCTAAATATTTAATTGAACTTATTGAAATACTTAGCAAACTACAAACTATTTATTCAATAGATCGTTTTTACAGCATTTTTATAAAAAGACTTACACCAGAATTGTTTGTTTTTAAACATAAAAAAAAGTTATTTGTATGGCATAATTTTTATTGTGGATGTTAAGGTAGAGATTAACATAGCATACGCCGTGACATCATATGTGGCATGCATGTGCCGTGTGTGTTTGTGTGATCTAAAATGATTAGTTACATTGTGCTTGTATGTAAAGCTAATATTCATAAAAACGCACAAATCTTGTAAAACTAATTTTAATCCTAAATAAATGTATAACATTTTTTTTGTTGCTGTGGTTTTAGTTATGAATTAAATGTTCTTGATTTAGAAGAGAAGAGGTAACAAATTTTTTAAACAAAATATTTCCAAAATTATACTAAACAAAAAAGTTTCTTAATGAGGAACTTTAAAAGTGGTGTTTGCTACACTTTTTTTTAGGGACAAGTTTGAGTAAAAATAAATAAATCCTTGACTTTCTTCATCAAAAATTTTTCCCTAAAGGTTCACCAATAGCATATAAATTTCTATATATTTTTCAATTAAAATTCATTGTTAAGAAAATTCTATAAAATATTTTTAGTGTACGTGGCAAAGTCGGGCATATATTACTCATTATAAGACCCTTCAAATGGAGTTTTAATCTTTTGCATGGAAAAAGTTTGGAAATGATAAACAAATCAAATAAAAAGCTTTTAGTTCAATTTAGAAAAGCAGAATTCTACTAAAATTCTCTTAAATGGATTTGAAAACTTGGTATTTTAATGCTGCTTCAAAATTTTTGTTTAATGAACTTTTCAAGCATCATAAGAATTAAGAATTGACCATGAATTTTAATAAGTTATCAATTTAGATTGTAATGCATGATATCATCTATCGAAATAGGAGAGAAACAATTTGTCTATAAACAAAAATAAAAAAATATATATGAAACTAATGATATAAATGTCAACAACTTGACACGTAACTCTGGCTAATAAAATTTTATTTTTTGCATTTTTTTTCTTAACTAAAAGCGGTCAAAGTAGAATCCACTGATATGCCTTAAGGAACATAGCTATTTAAGCTTGTTATTTGCAACTTGTATACTTAGGTGAGAAAGAAATTGCCAGGCAAAAAAAAAGCAAGAAGAAAACGAAAAAAAATTAAACAAGAAAAAATAAAAAAAAACTTGTTAAATACAATTTTTAAATTAAATTTTTAACTTTTACATTAATAATTTAAAATTTTCTGTTCTGACAAAGAAGTTCTAAGAAATGGTTTTACAAAGTTCATATAAGAAAAATATCGTGTCATTAAATTAGTAGCAAATTAAATCATTTTACAATGGATTTGATTTCAATAAATATGATAAAATAAAAATCTCAAAAATCAATAAAAAAAATCTCTTATAATTTGTAAAACGAATGCTTGAAAACTGGTCAGACATAAAGTTAATTCTTAAATAAACAAAAAAAAAAATTCATGCCAAATTATTCTGAAACCTTATAAAATGCTTCAAATCAGTAAAATTATTCAGTGTTAATAAAAACTACAAAAATTTAACAAAATGAAATGCAAGATTTGATTTTCGCATTCTGACAGGTAAAATTAAAGCAACCGTAGGAAATTAATGTAAAATGAGTGAAAATGAGATGGCAAGAAACAAAAGTGATAAAAATTAATTATAATTTAATAAGTATAATATTAAATAAAGTTAACTTTTACTGTCAAGATTGGTTAATATGGCAGCATAAAGGTATATTATAAAGCTAACTTAGATAAGAGAGATGAAAGATTAAATGAAAATGGAAATATTATTGCTAAGGGCTAATTGAAATGGAAATAGACTAGAAGTAACAAAAATAAAAGAAAACATTATGGAATGTTACAATTAATTTAAGGTCGCCTTAATTAAAAAAAATTCTTCATAAAACAGTTAATCATGGAACTAATCAAAATAGAAGGAAACTTTTAATTAAAATTAAATTTATTAACTACATAAGTTCTCAGAAAATTTATAATTAAAAAAAATGGAAAAAATATTTTTAATTTTGGATAAAATTTCTAAAATTAAAGGAAACAGTTAAGTAATTTGATTTAAACAATTAAGCCATTAATAAATAATTTTGGGATTTCTTTCATTCTATAAGTAAAACCCTAAACTAATTCAAAATTTATTAGAAAGTTTCTTTTAAATTAAAATGTTAAAGTGTTTCCTTAATTTTTATAGAACTGAATAAGAATTCAGTTCCAAGGAAAAGTTTTAAGGTTTTCAAAGTTCTCCCTTTGCTTTTTTGTTTCATATATCAAATTAGATTTAATTAATAATAAATTTTAAATTAATTATATTAAGTTTTCTAGGTTTTTTAGTTTTTATATAGAAAGTTAACAAAAAAAAATCCAAAAAATCAAAAAAAAAAACTGAAAAATATTAATAAAAGGAACATTAAAGAAAATTTCTGATCTGCCTGCAAGAACTACCAATGTTTCTGTCACATTAAGGCCACATTTGAGCCACAGTTGAGCTCAATAACTCTTTTTTTGCGATCAGAATAATGTTGGCAACACTTGGGCAAAAGGATAGGCAGACAGACAGTAAGGCATATCTCATCTAGAACAAAAATGGTTACAAAAATGAGCAGAACCAGTTCTAGAAGAAAATTATTATAATAAATTTCATTGAAAGAGAATATTTTTTTATGAACGATGAACGAATGCATTTATAGGATACACAAAATTGTAAATTTATATGCACAAATGTGATTATCATTGCGAATATCTTCTTTTCTACCCTTTTTACTTTAACAATACGTTTGGGTTTGAGTTTTTTTTTTTTAACATAAGTTCAGCATATATGGCAGTTAACGATTTGGTATATTTCATTTGTTATGTTTCTTAGTATGCTGGTTATAAACTAATTCAGACATTCAATACAACAATATACAAAAAAATAATAATAACAATAACAACAACAAAATTACTAGAAAAATAAACAACAAAGAATAATAATAAGAAAGTATGAAGCAATAAAAGCAACCAGCAGAATAATATTTTCTAGTGGAGAATTTTACAATTTATCACCTCATTTTATATAAAATATTATTTTATATTTCAACAAACCCTTTCTTTCTTTTCTCATTTTTATTATTATCCAATAATCAGAACTTTGTAAACACATTCTTGTCAACAATTTTTGTAGTTATATTCATTTAATTTAAGTTGATGAAACATTTGAGCAGTTTTAAATTCAAAGTTGAAACATTAAAATATCATGAACCCTTTTAAGGCTTAATGCGAAATAAGAATATTCTCAGTACTTTGTATAAAAATTATATTTACTTTTCATTTAAGTATTAAGAAAATTGTTTTTCAATTCATTTTGTATAAAATAGCGAAAATCATTAACCACTTTAGTTACTTCAGCCAAGACATGCACCTCAAAATTTATAAACATAAATAATGAAAATATTTTTATAAATAAATCTATTCAAAATTATTGAAAAAGTCAATCATGTTGGCTTTGAATGTAACGCCGCTTTCTTAGAAGTAAGTTTCGTTTCGTTGAAAAATTTCATTTCAAATAATTTTCTTTTACTGACTTATCATATGTTTTGATTTTTATATTTTAACATGAATGCACTAATCCATATGCTTATCACACACACACAAACGTACATATATATATATATATATATATATATATATATATATATATATATTGCCTTCTTTCTTACTTTCTACTTATTTTCTTTAATATTATGAAAAAAAAAGTCTTGCAGAGAGAGAGATTTAAAAAATGCTTGGCTGATTCTTGCAACTATTATTATTCTTATTATTGCTTGTTATATTATTATTTTTATGTTAGTATGTTAAAATATTTGGTTAGTTTTGTTATGTTATGAAAGTGATGAGAAAAGAGGAAGGCGTTGTAGCAATTTGGTGGCTACAAATTGTGAAAAATGCATGCGTATTTTTCTTTAGGCATTTTCAAACACTTGCTCGTGTTGGCACTTGCATTTTTAATATATTTTATTTATGCTATTTCATATTTAAATACATATATATATTTATGTATATGTAAATATATTCATTTAAATGCTAACAATAAGATGGAAAGATGGAAAGAAGTCTTATGCAATTTAATAACTCACTTTTGGCTTGTTCCTGTTTTCTTTTTTTGTGAATTTGCATGCGAGTGGATATGAAATGTATTGTCCGTGTACTTAAGTCTGTACATAAGTACTGTTTTGAATAGCTTAAATCTAATAAAAATCTATTACATCTAATAATTTTTTGCCATATAATTTTCTGCCAACATTTAAGTAAATTCTAGAATTTAGTGATTTTTAAGCTAAATGATACATTATATTCTGAATTGTTTGATATTAAACTGTATGTAGGACCACGAGCTAATGAAATTTATTAGGTCCATATTTTAGTTATCAGTTCACTTTGAAGCTTATCTCAACACAAAATCGCTATAAAGTTTGTTTTCATAAATGGATTCTAAATGATGGATCCTGCAAAATAAATATTTATTAGATTTTTTGTTAGTTTAATTTTCTTCATGTTTTCAACTTATAGAGCGATGTAGAAGCGAGTGGTATAAATGGATTAAATAAATATAAAAAAATTCTTGAGAGAAGAATCGTTAAAATAGCATTTCACAACTTTTTGATATTAAGCAGATTAAAATAATTTAACTCTTCAAGGCCCTTAACAAAATAAGCCTTTTCGAGGTACACTTTTTTTTGTAAAAGTGAAGTCTTATCTGAGGGATCATTTAGTTAATTTTTATTGAGATTTGAAAAGAAAAATATAGTAAAATGCAAATAAATGCAACGCTCACAATAGTATAATTCAAATTTCTTTTATGTTTTACAAAAAGTTCTCTAATTTTTATAGGAACTCCCAGGGTGTAACATTTAAATGCCACGTCTTCAATTTTTCATTGGAATGCAATTTACTTAGAAAATTTTGTTGAAATGTATATCTCTATAAAATCATTACAAAGCCATTTACTTAATTTTAGGGTAAAATAAAAGACATCAATTTCATTGAGTTCAGTTTTTAGAAAAATTGGAATTAAGTTTTTTGGGAAAAAAAATTTCATATAATAATCATTTTGAGTTAGTTTTTAGAGATACTTGGAATACTTCAAATACCGTTAAAATTGTTAATTTACTTTTTATTGTTTTCTTTGTTTTTGTTTTATTAATAGTTTAGTTCACAGTTATTTATTAAGTAACTTTTTGATATTTCTACAGTTTCCCTTTTTTTGTGTTGCTTCGCTTTTAATGTAAATTTTTGTTTTTGTGTACGGTACTTTTCAGTGTCCGTTATTCGGCCAATCTCTTTTTATACGTTTTTTTTTTTATATATATAACTTTGTAACACTATCTTCCTCTTTCTGTCTCTCTTACGTTTTTTCATCATTTTTCAAATTCTCCATTTTCTACTTGTTTTCGGCTTGTTTGGCTTTTTGTTTGTTTTTGTTTTCTATGGCGAATAAATTAAAGTGAAATAAAATTTTAGATTACGCCGCATTCTTATTAAAATAAACAAACAAACAAATACATACACACATTTTTATTTATTTCTTTATATTTGTGTGTATGTGTATGCTTAGTGCGTTCATATATATTTTTTGCGCATAATAACAAGTAGGCCGACTGAACTGTTTGAGAGACCAATAGGCGACTTGCTTAGTCTGTTACCCATTTGGCTGTTTTGCACTAACTAAATGTGGTCGTTTTGGCTCCTTTACTCTGCTTTTCTTGGTTTCAAATTTTTACTTAAAAAAAAAAAAAGAAAAAAAACATTTCACGTTTTTTGTATGTGTTAATGTTTATTTTAAGTATCTCTCTAGTGGTTCGGCATTGTAATAAATATGAAAGTAATTTGAAAAGTATACAAAACACAATAAGCACTTTTTCATATCCTTTTATTTTTTCTTTTCCTTCCTTTTTTCTTTTGCGAGGAAACTTAATGTACATGCTTTAAAAAGGATTTAATTTTCTTGAATTTATGCTAAGAAAAAAAAAGAATATTTACATAACTTATTCTTATAAAAGCCAGAGGTACAAGGAATATGAGAAAAAAGGAGAATTTAAAAAAAATGGTGAATTAAAAAGAAAGCGATGCAAAGATTTAGGAAAATAAGTAAAAGTTATGGTGCGAAAACTTTTTGGTAAGAATATATTGAAAAACTCTTTTTTTTATGCTCTGGCGACTTTGTGCAGTTAGCACTTGAAGTTTTATTAACGAAGTCAGCTCTTGATCTGGTTTTTATGCTTTCATGTAATTTTCCTTAAGCCAAAAGTTTAACAATCAAATTAAGGTATTTTTCAAATTCTATTAAGATAATTAAAACTCTTGAGTTCTTCACCCAATGGCAATCTATTTTAAGAAGAACTAAAAAAAAAATTATCTGGGCGAAATTGCAAAAACAGAGCCATCATTTTTTTGCCTAATTGAAATGTTAGATTCCTCTCTGGTCACATTTATCTGACTTGTTTAAGAATTAAGATATTCTAATGATTGAAACCACAAGTTATTAAAAATGTCTACTTAAGTATTAAAACTCATAAAAATTTTCTGTTTAATAATTATTATAATCACTTTGGCAATTATTGCCAACCAATAGCAATATGTTGCATTTCATTTAATTTTCATATAACACGTTTTCTTGTGTTTATTACTATAACTTTCTCTTTTTTTTTCTTTTTCTACTTTTTTTTTGCCTTTTTCCACAGATTAAGTGGGTTTAGAGAAAGTAAAATAAAGAAAAAAGTTAAGAAAAAACCAAAGTACAATTTATGTGTTTAGTTATTTTTTTTTTTATTATATTTTTTTAATTTACCTGAGCTGATACCCGGCCTTTTTTTAAACGTGTTAAATCCGTATGACTCCAATGGCTACGTGCCCAAGGCATAACATTGCGCAAATCTTCATTAAAACTTTTAAATATGTTCAAAGAAAAAATAAAAAAGCAAAAGAAAATTAATCGACTAACAAGAACTATGTAAATAAATTGAAATAATTGTATTTCTTCTAAGATAAATGTATATTTATCTCAGGTAAGCATGTACGTAAATAATAAGAAATGAAATTGTTTAAAAGTATAAAAGCATAAGTAAATACTTACTTAAAATCATTGAGTTTATTATGCAAGAATTTTCTTATATTCCAAGGTAAATCGTTATGGCCATCAATTAAAGGCACTTGATCTAGCAATTGTAAAGCAACACGTAAACGTTCCTCAAATGGTGCACCTAAAATACAAAAAGCAACAAAAGACACAAAATAAAGCACAAACATAAATGCAAATAAAACAAAACGAAACAAAAAACAACAAAAAAAAGAACAAAAAAGGAAAAAAATAGATAAAAGAAAATAAATAAATTTCAAGAATCGCAATAGAGAAAAAAACAGAAAGAAAGAATAAGGCAATTGTTAGATAAGTAAAGAACAGAGAAAGAGAGAGGGAGAGAGAGAGAGAAAAAGAAAGGACAAGAAAGAAAGTTAGATAGAAAGAGATGGATATAGAAGAAGTTATTTAACAAGTTATAAGTAATGGGTTATTTGGTTTTTCTCACTCTGTCTCTTCTTCTTTTTGTTCTTCTTCTTCTTCTCTTTTATACTCTTTCACATCATCATTATTATCATTTAGTTGAAAAAGTTAATAAAAGTGTGTACATACGTGTGCCTTCGTATGTCGTGGGTTCATGCATTTGTATGTGTGTATGTGTGTGTAAATATAAAAAACATGTTTCTCTGGTTATTTGTTTTAATTCTTATTTTATGTGTAAATAGATCATGTTATAAAAAAACCCTTGAGGAGTGAACATACAATTTTCCTAGAAGAGTCTATCTCATTTTTAATTTAATTGAACTTTAGCGTATTAAAGAGGTAAAAGGAGTGAGTAAATATACAAATAATGAAAAAAGATGGAAAAGAGGGGAAAAATATTGGAAAAAACCAAAAGAAAGCTAAACCAGAAATATCCTTTAAGTTCAGGCTAAAGTTAAATTGAATAAAAACGATTTCCACCTGTTTCTCTATTAGCTTGGCATTTTTCTATTTTTTTTTATATTTCTTTCATTTTGTAAATCCTTTTTTTTCTTTCTTGATTTCTCAGTTTTATATGCTTAGCAGTTTTCTCATTTAATGGCATTTTTTATTACACTTTTAATTTCATCATTTCAACTGCTTTATTCTCTAATAGATATCTATGCACGTGTATGTGGATGTATGTGTTTGTATATGTATGTGTTTGTATATGTATTTGCTTAAATGAATGAATGTGGGTAATGATAATTGATTTAAATTTACTTGCTGCCACACGTAATGCTAAAGGTACAGCCACACTGGCCGCCCCAATTATTAACAATATGGAACTGACGGCCAACCAATGTTTTGCTGCATCGAAACCTATGGATTGTGTAATAGAATTGGAGAAAGCGATACAATTAATAAGAAATCATTTATTAAGAAAAGTAAAATTAGAAAACGAAAACAAAAGAAGAAGAAGATATTAGTTAAATAAGAAAATGTCAAGTTTTTTAGTGGCTTTTTTCTTAAGTCTCACTTTTACAAGTCATTAAATTATAAGAATTAACTTATGTCAGGGTTTTTTTTTGATTTTGCTTTGATGGTTTCTTCTTTAAGTGTCCCTTCGTCATATTAATTTCCTTACTATTCCAAAATTATCCAA
Organism: Melophagus ovinus; assembly: GCA_023089585.1. Taxonomy (NCBI): domain Eukaryota; kingdom Metazoa; phylum Arthropoda; class Insecta; order Diptera; family Hippoboscidae; genus Melophagus; species Melophagus ovinus. The sequence goes on along the minus strand of JAKKIB010000181.1, from coordinate 1,718,952 downwards.
TAGATTTCATTGATGAAAACTAATGAAAGTGTTTATTGAATTTTAATAGAAAAAAAAGGTCAAATTAAGAATAAGCGCCATTAAACGCTTATGAAATCCTTGAAGACCCAAGAAAATATGTTTATTTTCTTTTCAAAACCCTTAAAGTAACTTTAACATTTTCATAATTGAGATGTAAACTGAATGATAAATTTATTTAAATATCAATTGAGTTAAAATTTTTTGTATTTAAATGCTTAATTATTTTCTTTACAAATGGAAATACCAAATTAAGTTCAGGTTCAGTATTATTTAGAAACAAAACGAATGGGCTTTTATAGGCTTTAATATTTTCGTATTTTTAGCTAAATTGAATTCTAGCAAATTCTGGATTTCATCTTAAATAATTCTAACTAAATTAACTTCCATCTGTCTACGTAAAAATAAGGGTACATTTCTCAGCTATTGAAAATTGTAGGACCCTTAAAAAAGAACCATATTAGGCAATTTTTTATAGATATTTCTTTTTTCTTCCACAAAATATACCTGAATAATTTTAATGATTAGACTTAAAGTATTTCTTTTAATACGAAATACAAATGTCATTTCTCGTTTTGTTGTTGACATGTTAATTAATTTATGGGTAAAACTTCTCCTACAAATTGGCAAAATTTTTTCATTCTAGATTATTGTAAAAGGCAGGAAGAAATGATGATAATTTCTCATTACATTCAAAACAAACACAATTTTGTAAAGGCATATTTAGCTGTAGCTAAATTGATTATACATTTCAAAGAGAATAAAAATTGGGCTTGAGAGTGATAAATATTACAAATTTAAGCATGGAAAATTTACTTTTTTGATAAATACTAAAACTTCATTGTAATTTAATGTAATTTAATGCAATTCAATTCAACTTAATTCAAAACGTATCATTAAAAATGTCACACATTTTCCTCTTATAAAGATGTAAGAGTTACCCATCAATATTTGTCCAATTGTGTCATACATTTTGCTTATATTTTCCTCCGATCATTACTCTTTTTCTTTGCACCGTTTTTACTATTTAGGCTACTCATTTGATTCATGCCTTTTGTTAGCATGTAAATGATAATGATTTTGGTATTATGTAGAAATCAAAGGATAACAAGATAACAAGTAACAAGCTCTCACCCTCAATTAATCAATTGTGTAATCCAGTGTAATGTAATTTGAAAGAAAGCATCAAAATACAAAATATGAATTCTACATGTAAATTGCACAATATAAAAGTTTGTTTCTTTCAGATGCACATACTTCATACTTCAAAAATTTATATGTTTTTATGTTAGAGAGTTCAATAATAATGATAGAAAGAAATTCTTTTAATGATTGTATGGTATGCTTCTTTTGTGTTTTAAAGATGAATGGACTTTTTTTTAAAGAATTTCCAATGAAAATTAAATTCTGGTTAAGTCAATAATGGAAAAATACAAAAAAATTAGGGAAAGTGTTATAAAAAGCCTTAAAACGGCAGAGTTATAAATAACCACATTTATTTTGGCTTAACTTAAATACTTTGCATTCATATCGAAAATAATTGCTCCTTAAATCAATTGAAGTTTCTTGCAGAAGTTTCTGAAGTTTCTAAATTATTAATAATGCATGCTGCTCAATTACATTTGTACGTAAGCTAAAGTTGTATCTATCCAAAACGTTCCCTTTATGGAATGCCTTAAGAAAAATGTTTAGAATCGTATAAATTTTACAGCTATGATCATCTAACGGCCATCTAATGCTTTATTTGAAGAAACTATACAATTTTGGACTAGATTTTTTAACTAAAAATCGTAGTGTTTTGTCATGTTGCATCTGAAAGTCTAATTTGGATTTGTTTTTGAACATTTTTGGGTTATTTCTCACTTCAAAGTAAAAGTTTGTAAGTTTCAAGAATTTTCCTTTTCCGTTTAAAAATTTCTGGTTTACTTATTTTAATCTTCTAATCAAATTAAACAATTTTAGATACTTTGAAAAGTTGCTTCTATTGAATTACAATGAAATTACTTTTTAGATAAAAAATTAATGAATTTTTGATGAATCATTTACATTCATCTAATAAATTATGGCTGTAAGCAGCGTTTAAGCCAAATTAATGCTGGTAATATGAAAATGATTAACAACAATAATAGCAACAATTAACTTATCAAATGTAATTTTCTAATAAAAATAAAATATGCATTTTATTTGGTGGAGAGAAATTTAAAATCTGAACGTTACAAAATTTGTTCATTTGACAATTTATGGCCCAAGTCCATATTAATTAGATTTTTTTTTTAATTGTGACCTATGTAGCACATGTGACATTTATGAGATTTATAAAATACGCTTTAACATTTCAATACTAACCTGTTGCCGTTGAGGCTGTTGTGGTGTTAGTTGCTGTGATAGCAGTTAAACTGGTGTTTGTACTTGAACTACTATTTGATATTGAAAATAAATGATTGAATTTATGTTGTTGTGGCTGATGTTGTTGTTGCAATTGTTGCAATTGTTGCTGATATTGCAGTTGTTTATAATGATTGTCACAATATAGATTTGCTATTTTTAAAGTTGCTGATGTTGCTGGTTTGGCCGATGTTGCAATTGCTGTTGGTGTTTTTAATGATGTCTTTGATAACTTAAAACATGATTTGTTGTAATGCATTTCATCCTCTTCTTCTTCTACTTCTACTTCTACTCCTGCTTCTGCTGCTACTTCTTCATCTTCCAACTGTTTCTGAGATTTTTGTTTTAGCTCATTTGATAAATTAGACCATAAATGCGTGTAACAATGGCACGGCCGTGAATTTTTATGCAATTGTTGCATATGTTTATTATATAAGGCCAATTGTTTAGCATAATCGTTACTCGGATCGATTGTATTACATTTACTTAGACTTAAATTATTACTACTATTAAAATTATGATAATAATAATGCGGCTGCTGCTTCAATTCACAATTATCATGACAATAATGATGATGCTGATCATAATTATGATACTCATCGTAATGAAGATGATGTTGATGTTGATTATGAGAATGATAATACTGAGATGGCCAATCATTAATATCTAACGATGCTGTAGTTTCTGTATGGCCATTTGGTATTTGATGTAAGAAACATAAAGCAGGTTCAAGGTTTTTCTCTTGCAATTTCGTTAAAATTCTATCATCGATGATGGTTTGAGGCGGGTGATATTCACCAAATAATCCGTTACTTGAATTATTTGCAACTTTAGAACATTTATCGTTTGAAATAACTGACTTAAGCGTTTCATTTATTGTCAGTGCAGTTGATGATTTTGTTAGTTTTGTTGGTGTTTTTCTTATTGCATTATTATTGTTATTGTTATTGTTGTTGTTGGTGTTGTTGTTGTTGTTACTATGGCAACCATCACTTTTAGCACATTTTAAAATTGATGTTGTACAATTGTCAATCATGGCACGCACATCTTGACAACTTTTACTGGTATAATTGCCTAGCAAATGACTCTTACATAATTTTACTATTGAATTCCCATTAGAATTATTGCTGCTATTCTTCTTATTGTTTGTTGTTAAATCATTATCAACGCTATAGATTTTGTTGACGCTTCTATTGCTATGATCATCAACCATATCTCGATTTAAAAATTCATTAGATAAACTGTGAAGCGTTTTCTGTTGTGTTTTAAAGTTTTGTTGCTGTTGTTGCTGTTGTTGCGGCAATAAACGTAAATTGTGTAAGCTGCTATTACGTTTTAGATTTGGTGGTGGCGGTATTGGCGGTATTGGAATCAACATAGCTTTGCCATCAACTATGCCACTGATTGTTTCATTCTAAAAAACAGAAAAAAAGCATAAAGAAGTAAAGAAAAACAGAAAATAGGTAAAGAATTTTTTTGAAAAGACTTCACGTAAGATTAAGAAGAACATTAAAAAACAAATATCCTGTAAAAACTTGTTTAAGATACGCTAATAATATTTATGGCTAAATATTTGATATGTAGAAGCCAGCCACGCCCTTAGAGCAATAATTAAAGCTTTTTTAAACGGTTTTTCTTTGTCAAATATCAAAATTTATACATTTGTAAATGTCGTCTTTACATTTAACAAAATTATGGATCAACATGCTTGAAATAATACAGGATTTAGATTTGTATGCTACACTTCACTTTTTTTAGGTTAAATTTGATAGATTTAGGTTAAATTAGATTAAGAACTATTCATATTGAATTTTCGAAATCGAAATAGAATTTAGCAATTAATTTAGCATCAATTTTTTAAGAGGTTTCAACAAATTAAAAATTTTTAGCTTTAAACTTTTATTTTATGCAGAAATTGCTAAATTTAAATAATTCTAATGAAATTGATGTAAAAGAACTGTGTCTTAGATGGCCACGTTTTTACCATGTTTTATGGATTATTGTGATAAATGATGATGTTGGCTACAAAAAATTGAATATTCTCAACGTTTGTTCAACTCTACATTGGCAAGTGAAAGAAGAAGAAGAAGGAGAGAAAGTGATGGCGCCAAGAGATTGAGGGATAAAGTGAATGGCAAATAAAGTCATTAATCATTTTCTTAAAGAAAACATATTGTGTCCACTACTTGGAAGGACTTTAAGAAGCCAAAACAAAAGAAAAAATAATAAAAAAAGATTTTATTTTCTCTTCTTTTTTGTTACTTCGTTTTCTTGCAGCATCTTGAAAATTGACTTCAGATAAATGAGGCATTACGGTCGGCCAAAAAACGATAGAAAGAAACTTTACGCTTTTTTATTGTTGTTGTTATATTTGATAAACTTTTCCAATCAAATATAAATGAATAAATGAAATGAATAGAGATCATTAAGGGCAGGTTATGCTCCTTTCTTTTTTTTATTGCGGCATTTTGTTAATATTGATTAAATGTGTAAGTTTTAATACAAAAAAAAAAAGCGGAAAGAACTTTATAATTGGTTAGGGTCGACTCTTAAATACTCTACGCCTCTTTGTGGGTAAAAAGTTGAATAAATGTAACAGAAAATTAACAAACGTAAAAACAATTGTAATTTGTTTGTAATTTAAAAAGTTCGTTATATGACAGAAAGTTTCAAAAATGGATCTAGCTGGAACGAATTTTGGAATACAAATGTTTTATGTCAAAACATAAAGCAGCATCAATTTTCGCTAAAATATATTCAAAATTGCATTAGCTTTTGCCATAATAATGACTTTTTCGAAAAAGGCTTTACACGGTAAGTGGTCTAGACCAAGTACTGGTACACATTTTTTAACATATAAGAACTTTTTTTTAAAAAAAGTTCGTTATACGGGGCGTATTCGAAAAATAGATTACATATCCATACACTAAATTTTATAAAGATATATTTAAAATTGCGATCAGCAGCTTGCATGCACTGATACATTGATACCCGGACTAACAGCAAACAATTAGACAGACGGACAGACATATTTAAATCGTGTCAGGAAGTGATTTTTTTCCGATTGCTATAATAAAAGATGGATCTATTTCAACTTTTTTTGAGTGTTACAAACGTCTTGCACAAATTTATAATACCTTGTATCGTAAATAGTGCAGCTATAACAAATTACGCAACAACTTTATTGAACAGTATACAAAATTAAAGAAGAAAATTAAAAGAGAAATTAAAAGTAAAAGTAAAAGAAGAAATGAAATGAAATATAAGAAAAAAATTTAATAGCAAGATTTTGAGTTATTATATTAATAAAATTAATTAAAAAGGTACGCTTTACAATAAGAACAGAAATATCAATTTGAAAAATCTTAAAGTGAACAAATAGTTTACAAATTATATTAAGAAATGTTCCCGAAACACAATGGAAATTATAAAAATTGTACGTTTAGTTGAAAAGAAAACATAAGACAATAAATTTGTAGTTATCAAATCGAAAAACTTGTTGACATAGATACTTATTATCATACGTGAAAGTTATATACAATTCGGTCGATCGAAGAAAGTTGCAAATCAATACCGAAGATAATTTGTCGTGGAACATAATGAAATTTGTTTATATTAAAATTAATTGAAGTGTTACAAACAACAACAATTTTAGCAATAAAAAGAGTGATAGAAGAAGCAAAAACAAAGTAAAGAAATTAAAAATTAAAAAAAAAAATAGAGAGGCAGATAAAAATGTTCACGCGAAGAGAGAGATATAATACAAAGCATAGTTTATGCCATATGTTTTTACGAACGGGTGAATGCAGGCACACACAAACACATGTCCACATATTAAAGCTATGTTTTTATATTCATAATTTAATATAAGGAATGCATTTGATTCTTATGCAGACAGAGAGACAGCTTGCATTTGCCATAACAATGTTACTATACTTGCTGCCATCATATGAGCTATAATTTATGCATACATTTGTGTGGTGTGTAAATATGCAAAAGTGTGCGTTTGTTTTGGTGTAAATGTAGATAAAAATCTCTATGATTGTACTACTCTTAATTAAAATGGCGGCTTTATAAATAATTTACAATGCATAAACTTTATTTGTACTTGTTTGTTCAATTAAAAAAAATATGTTCCATATTAAACGAAATTACAGCAACAATAACATAGTGATTAACAATTTTGTAATGCAATAATTTATGTAGAAGAAATATTACACTTATATTAAGATGATAGTTTTTTATGTCTAACTTTTTATGTTTATCTCTCTCTCTGTCTGCCTATTACTGTCTCTAAATCTTTTTGTGTTAAAGCTTTCATTATTTCATTAGTTAATAATTTCTAATTATACCTAAATCTCGTTTTGCGTTAAAATACATTTGAAACCTTATATTGCGGAAGATTTATGGGATCCGTAAAGAACTTTAAGTTGCTGATATGGCACTTTTTTTACATCTGCTTCCCTTCTTGCTTTAGTTTGTTATAATTTAAGAAATTTATTATTATTATTGGACAAATCAAAAATATTTGTCGAGGTATGCTTTTTGTTCATGAATCGGATGAGAATTTCCTAAGTCATAAGAAGTTAATGCTGAAACGCTTTCTCTGAATTTCCATTTACAATATATTTAAAAGTAAATTGGAATAAACGTTAAGAACAATATGGAAAGCATTTTAAGCCATGTTTTTTTCGACCATCTATTTTCATAAAGTCTTAAAAGGCAGCCTTACTTTGCTCTAAATGTAAAAAGTATCTCAATTTTTTTCTTTTTGAGTTCCCAACATTCTTAAGCATATTCATTAAAAATAGAGCTAGCACGGTCCAATTTCCTCTTTTCTTTTTTTAAATATATTAATTCTTAATTCTTCTTCTTTACTACACATATTTCAATACACTTTTTATATGCATAAGTTTTCATGTCTAATTATAAAAAAGCATCTTGATATAACAAATTACTTCTGCGTCATCTTTTTCAATCATTTACAAAAATTTTATTGTATTTTATTGTATGTTATTTGTTCTGCCAAATCTACAAAAACAAAAGGTAATTACACATTAAAATTTTTAATTTATAATTACTCTTAATATGATTAAAGTAAATGGCTTCCATAATGCCACAAAGTGTTTTATTCAAATTGAAGAAACATCTCTAACAAAATGATAAATAAAAGTATGAAATAAAATGAAATAAAATAAAATAATTTTTATTTAAAAACAACTACAAAATATTGAATTATCTTGAAGGAAACATAATCACATGCAGTGCAGAAAATCTATGTAAGATAAATATTAACTATGAGAAAGAGAAAAATAAAAACAAAAATAAAAACAATGGGCAAAAACTTAAAGTTAAGTTTCTCCAGGGGAGCAATTTCTATGTATTTTTAATTAAATGTGGTTGACTTTTTTTTTACATTTTTTATATCAGAATGTACAAAAGACAAAAAAAAAATAAAGAAAAAACATATAGGTTAAAAAGTCTTGGGATATAATTAAGAAAATATTTTACGGTTTGCTTGTTTCTCTTCAACAATTTAAAAGTTCCCTAACATTCAGTTGTCCTCTTTTTAAATTAAGTCCCTTTTACTTGAAAAAATTATATGTAATTTGGACACCAATAATTTCAATAGAGACGAAAGTTTTTCAATATTTTTAATAATTACTAATGTTTCGCTATGAAGAAGATCGATATCTAGAGAATGCGATGGCTTTAAATCCAAATTTACTTAATTTAATTACTAATTTCTCTGTTTTGTTTTCGTCTACGCTAATTAAACCGAATTTCCCTTTTTACTAAAGCTGCAAGACAGTATCTCTAGAACTAGGCCTACATAATTTTGAAGATTGGGCTGTTTTCTTATCATCGATATATTTTTCTTTGTTAGGACAAAAATAATTATTTAAAAACCCTAACGCTTACTTATGGATCCATGGGTTTTATACAGAAGCCGTACAGAATCACAACAATACATATCAAAAATAAAAGGCGGGAAAAGCAAAGTTTTTGCTTTGTTTTTTGGTTTTTTCTTTTAGTTTATAAGTAGAAAATTTCAAGTGTTTGTGGTAGAATTATTATAATTAAAAAATTTCCTTTCTGTGCAAAATTTTGTGTACATGCTGTGTGGTAAATGTTTCTTTGCTTATTACAAAAAATCTTTGATTTATTTAAATTAGAAGCAAGTCAATACGTTATAGATGGTCAGAGCCGGCTATTAAATACTCTGCAGATATTATTAAAGGTCGTAATATGAAGCGTTGATCTTAATCAAAAGTATTCCCAGGCATCATTAGACCAAGATGCGCCTACATAACAAATTTTATACAAGTAGCTTGACAATTGTGCTCTATGTTGTCTGACAGACAACAGACAGACGAACACAAGAACTGACAGGCTTAATTTGAATTAAGGCGGGGATTGCGAATCTGATTTGATGGCCTTAATAATAGAAGGAACTATTATTTCAATTCCTTCTGCTTGTTACATATTTTCGCAAAAACTTTTAATACTTTATATCAAAAGTAGTGTAGGGTATGATTATGTTGTACATGCAGATATCAAAATGTTACATAAAATGCGGCATTATGAAAATGTTTGCTTAAATTGTTCCGATTTGGCCAACTAATGCTATGGCATCATTATTTATAAAGTTATCAAGTATTTTGCTGAGACACAGACACAGACCTTGAAGGGAATTTAACATAATAATAACCCATGAATAATGTACATATATTTGTTATATTGTTGCTAAAATATTCTATAGACATTAAAAAATTTATCACAGAAAACATTGAAACTTTTGATATCGCATCAACAATTTGCTTTAAAAGAAGAAAAGATAGAATTTATTAAGGACTTCTAAGGCAATTACAAACTAATTTCATATAAATTTATGAAATGAATAAAGTACAATTATATTAATTTATATAATTAGAACAAAGACTTAACCCATATAAGTTTTATAAATGTCTAATCTTTGTTACTTATACAAAATTTAAAAAAATTTTTTTTTAGTTTTTTTGTGAAACTTTTCTAAATATTGTTTTAATGCTTTATATGTGTAATGTAATAAAGTTAAGTTATTTTAGCTAATATAATAAATTGTATTATTTATGGTTTCCATTGATTCTATTTGTATTTCTATGTCATTCTCTCATTCTAATTCTAAATGCAAAATGCCATACAAAATTTATGTTAATATTAAATGCTTTCATATAAGTTTTCAGTTGTAAAAAGGAGCAATATGAATAAATAAATATGCATACAAATATATAGAAAAGTAAATTAAACAATTAGAATAATTGAAAAGTCCAAAAAAATGCAAATTTCATAATTTCTGCTAAATTATGAAACAAGCATTAGGTTGTTTATAAACATAAATGGTGCTTTTAAAAAGAAAGACTCAAGTTCAATAAAAAAAACTTACTAAACACAGAAGCCTTAAAAAGGCCTAAGGTAGGCTCGAGGAAGGATTTTAAATCAACCCAAAATACTAATTTACTTTACACTAATTTTTACTTTACTTTACACTACGCTTTACTTTAATTTACTTTACTTTACTTTACATTACTAATTGTTACTTTATTTTACACTAAGCTTTACTTTACTTTATTTTACTTTACTTTACTTTGCTTTTTAGAGGAAGCATTTTAAATTAACCCAAAAAATTAATTTACTTTGCACTACTTTTTTAATTACTGTACATTACGCTTTACTGTACTTTATTTTACTTTACATTAGTTTACACTACTTTTTACATTACTTTACTTTACACTACTTTTTACTATACTTTACTTTTTAGAGGAAACCAAAAAATTAATTTACTTTGCCTATTTTGTACTTTACTTTACATTACGCTTTACTTGACTTTACATTATTTTACTTTACTTTACTTTACTTTACTTTACACTGCTTTTTACTTTACTTTGCTTTACTTTACTTTATGCTTACGTGGAACTACAATAATTTACGGCATTACAAATAAAAAGTTGCCCTAAAAAATTTCCATATTTGCTTTATAAATTTTATAGCAGATGATATGGAAAAAGTGGAGGGACTAATTAGAAAATGTGAACACTTTAAACTCTATAAACTCTCTCGAATAATAAATGACTATATTTTATATATATATAAAAAGGACTATTAAAGAACAAGAAAGTGTAAATTTTCACTTGCGTTACTTGAATTTGACTATTCAAATTCATAGAGTCCATTTTTATAATAATTATGCAGCACAGAATTTGCATATACAAATGAATATTATAATCTTGATTATATTACAATAAATTATTATTTAGAAAATTATCTTCTAAACGATATTTTAATAATCTAACAAATCCAAAGTAGTTTGGAAATTCTCTAGTTATACGAAAATACTATTGCAATTACTTCATTAATTTTTGGTAGGAATGTTTTACAATGAGGCAGAGTATATTTTAATGATGACATGATAACAACTTGTAAAATGGAATAGAAGTGGTTTAATATAAAAGATAAGTCGAGGTAGTTTTTGAACAGAAAAATTTGGCCATTACTTTAAGTTAAATCATTTTAAAGGAAAATAAAAAAATCCTCTTCAGTTTAAAATGTAATGAAAAACTACGAAACAATCTGAGCCGTAATTTTTTTAAGATGATAAAAGGAAATATGTAAAGTAAAGAAGTAAGAATATTTTTCAAAAAATTCATGAATTTTCTAATCATATAAAATAATAAAATATAAAATAAGAATAAAAGTAAGAAGATTTTGATATAAAACAATTATAAAAATGAACGAATTTAATGCCAAAATTCATCGCTATATACGTTTCACAGTATTTTCATATTTAAAAAGGTAAATTAAATAAGTAGGATCTTTATAGTCTCCAGATTAATGGCCATCATCATATCAAATTGTAATAAAATATCTTAAGAATTGCGATCTGTAGCTTGATAAAAATTTCACATAACCAGACATCAGTTGTATAGACGAATAGACAGGCACACATGCTTAAATTGACTCAGAAAATGATCAGTTCTGAGTCGATCGGTTTTATAAAACGTGATCCTATCTTAACAATTTTTTGAGTGTTACAAACATCTGAACTTTGTACCACAAGTGATTTAGGGTATAAAAAGTCTCCAATAAGATTATACCTTTACAAATTGAAAATAGATTTAAATGACATTTTAAAAAGAAGAAATTTACTTACATTTAACATTAATTTGGTATTATCATCATTATCTTGACCATTATTGATTGTATTAATATTTAATGATAAACGACGATTACGTTGACGTTCACGTTCACGTTCACGTTCACGTTCCAAACGTAATAATATTTGGGCATTTTGTTCGCATGTGTATGTATGAATTTTATGCGTTCTATTTTCTATGGTATATTGATATAATGGGCGGGTAATATCTGAATTGAATTCAGTTTCATTGCCAGCATCACAACTACAAAGAGATTGATTACTATTACGCATCCGTTGAAACTGCATCGATGAATTCTCTTTCATTAACATTTGAATATTCTTATTATTATGATGATTAGAATGTAGCGACTCATGCTGATAATGCTGCTCCTTATTTATATGACTTAAAGTTAGCATATTATTTTGTTGCCGTTGTTGTTGCTTTTGTTGTTGTCCTGATGGCATTATAGCCATTGTATAATGTTCGAAATTATTTAGAGAATTGTTACATAAATCATGTTCATTATTAATGTTGTTATTATTGTTGCTACTATTATAATGATTAGTTATTAAAGTTGGTACAGCTGAACAGCTATCAGAGCGTAAAATTTTTGGCTTTGGCTTAACTGAATTATATGAATTCATAGCAAAGTTAAGAGATTGTTCAACACTAACACTTAAACTTCTACCATCACTCTCATCAACATTCCAACGACTCATATCATTTTTACCCATCACATAAAGTCCATTTAAATGTTCATGATAATTGTATTTAGATCTCATTAAAGGATTATTTATATTTATCATATTAATTGATTTTGAGTCTGATGATCTGAAATGTTCATAGTTTTTGAACGAATTGTTGTGTGACAAAATTGAGGTTGATGGTTGAAATTTTGTTATTGTTGTTATTGGTGTTACTGCTATTCGTGTTGTTGTTGCTATTGTTGTTGTTATTGTTGCTATTGTTGTTGTCGTTATACTAATAGATTTTCTCTTTGTTGGTGATGCATAATAAATGTCGCATTCATTTCTATCTAAATTATTATCGTTTATGATGGCAGACGTTGCCCTTAGATTGGCTTCGAAATTTGTTTTACTTTCAGCTTTTAGATTTTCGCTGTCACATATGCCATTACAATTTAAGTGCATGTGTTGCAATAATGTTTGTATGCTTTGATTTCTATCATAATTTTTGCAGTTGCCATTGCTGTGGCTGTTTTTGTTGTTGATGCTGTTATTGGTGCTGCTTTTGCTAACCCGAACAGCTTCAAGATTTGCTATCTGGGCTTTAGTATCGACCAAGTTATTTGTTAAATCATATTTAATTGACTTTAACGCTTCCATTGTGGCTTTATCATGTTAATGTTGATATTTACAATGCAATTGTTGTTGCTATTGGTATTGTTACTATTATTGTTGTTGCTGTTATTTTTATTGATGATTGATTTTATATAAATCTTTAATAAACATTTTTTTAATAATTTTGTGAGTTTTTGTCATCTTTTGCTTATTAAGTTTCATTGAAACAAACAACGTTAAACAAAGTTAATCAATTCAGCTAAACAAAATTGGAGAAACCAGTTATGAATTTTTTCTCTTCTCCCTTGTTTTTCGTTTGTTTTTGATTTTATTTGTTATTTGTTGAAGAAATTTGGACATGTGATTTTTTTCTTGGTTTTCTTTGTTGTTTTTCTTTTTTTAAATTGTTTTAAGCTAATTTTTTTGTGATGAAAAACCTTTTACCTTTAACAGACCGTTGCTCTAAATCTAAACTGCTTTGTATCTGAGAAAATTGGACAAGTTTTGCTAGTTTCAGTGAAGCCATAAACTTTTCTATGATTTTTTTATGGAAAATTTATCATTTAAAGTCACATTTTGCTTTTTTCTTTTTTTGTTGTTGTATTTGGCCTTTTGTTTTTATTTTATTTTCTTTTATTTTAATTGTTGTTGTTTTATTTATAACTAAACCTCACATTCAACTTATTCTGCTTCATTTATCTTCTGAAAGTTTTTCTGAGTTAGAAATAATCGCCCGCCTTTTTTTTTTGTGGGCGTTACATTTTGAGCCTGCCTCAATTATTTACACATTTATTCATTTATTTTTTACATTTCATTTCATGACATTTCTATTCGTGTTTTGCAAACATATTTATTTCTACTTTGTCTTTCCAGCTGCATTTTTTTGCCATTGTCATTTATAAAAGTTCGTGTTTTATAGAGATTTCCGTTTCTTGGAATTCAAATCATTATCTTTTAATGTGCGTACGTGGCATAAATTGCCAGCCATAACAGAAAAAGAAAAAAAAAACAAATCATACAAGTTGTGTCCGTCCTTTTATAATATTATTATTATTTTTTTCTATTTCTTCTTCTTCTTCCTCCTCTTTTTATAGCTATTTCTTATTATTTATGTTGAGAGTGCTTGCCAATTTATGCCATTAGATTAAATTTCTCACGTACCATGTTGCATGTTGCATATCGAATTTTGCATGTTATAGGTTACATGTTGCATGTTACATGTTGCATGTTTCATGCCTGTTGGTTGGAAAAACTAGAAATTCCTCTCTCAGTTTCCACAAAATTTCATTATAATTGTTCTTATTCCTTTTTTATTAATGTTTTTCGTGTCATTTATCAACTTTAAGGTTTTTTTTTATTTATTGGTTAGTTAGTTTGTTTTTCTTTTTTTTTTTTTGTATTTTAGCTTCTTCTATTTATGCGCCACTTTCCTTCAACTTTACAACTCACAATTTCTTTTTGATTGCTTGTGTTAGCTTTCGTATGTGTATGTGTTGTGTGTGTGTGTGTGTGTGTGTGTGTGTGTGTGTTTATTGCATATATTAATATTATCACGAGCATTGAAATCCGCTTAGCTTGTCATAAATGTTAGCTGATACTGGTGTTATGTGGTCTTTACTTCTTCTGATTGTTGTTATTATTGTTGTTATTGTTGTCTCATTCTTTCCACTTTAATATCTTTCAATTTTCATTTATCTTCTTCCGCTGTTTAGCTGAATACAACCACAACTTGGCTATTGTTGCATGTAAGTGTGTGCATGTGTGTGTGTGTGAATAAGAGAATACAATTCACACACACACACACATCTTTTTTTAGCTAATATCTTTAGCAATTTAGTTTATGTTAGATTAAATATATTTATATATATAAATCTATGAAATTTTACTTTCTTCTGTTTATTGTGTAAAATGTTAATGGTATGAAACAGGGCGTGATGGCATTAGCATGTTGCTTATGTTAGTCGTTTGGATTTAATAATCTACACAGATAACTAACTGATTGCTAGTTGTTAGTTGCTAGTTACTATTTGCTGTTTGCTAGTTATGGTTTGCTAGTTGCTGTTGTTGTTTATTTCAATTTTCAGGCATATTGTATGGCGCATCATTTATCACAGTGAAACAATTTTTTTGCTCCTTAGCGTACAATCTGTAATGATATGTAAAAATAAAAAAGAGAACAGAAATGAACAAATTTACATTAGATTGAATCTTATTTAGCATGCTGATATTAAAAATTTAGTGATTTGGAAAATTATTCGCTGTATTTTATATTTGTCCTAAACTTACAACAAGAAAACAAAAATTAAACGAACGCTTAAGACAAAAGCAAGCATTAGACAATTTTAAAGCAGAAATGGGCATTGCCATGTTACAAAAATTGATAAATAGGAATCTCTTGGAACAAATTGAAGATATTAACAAAAAACAAAAACAGAAATTGCTTAGAGTTTAAATTTATTGATTTGCTTAAGTTCATGATGATAGATTTTATTTGTTATGAAAAAATTATTTTCATGTGAAATCACAAAATTTTTTTGAGCAAAACAAATAAACAAAAATTTAAATGACATCTAAAGTTAAATGTAAAATTTTGACTTTGACTTTACAAAGAAGCACAAAAAAGAAATACATAAAAAGGACAGTTTTCAATTGTTACACATTTATATTAGCTACATATTTGGCATAATCATAAAAATTTGAAAGTAAATTTTGTGAAAATTTTATTTCATTCGTATAAAAAGTAGAACAGTGAAGTGAAGAAACAGACAGAAAAATAATGTAAAAATTTAGAAAGGAAAGTTGCAACAATGTAAAAAATTTTTAATTGAAACATTTGGCCAAATTGCATTCACCTTTAATTCTGAAAAGGAAATTAGAAAAAGTAAAGGAAGCGGACTTTCACACAAATTTGACCACAGGAAATTTGACATTTTAACAATACACATAATGAGAGTAGGAAAATAGAGAGAGAGAGAGAGAGAGAGAGAGAGAGAGAGAAGGAGAGATGTATGGAATGAAAATTACATAAAAACTTGAGAAATTTATGACTGAACAATAATTTTGTTAAGGAACAATTAATGGCATCAAAATATTAACAGCAGCTTTTTTAACTAATTTTTTTTTCCTTACTTTATATTTTTTCTTTATATTTTCTCTCTTTACCTCCCTGTTTGCCTTTCATAATATTTCCGAAAGAATATTTTTAATAATTGAGCTATTTTACAAAATCCATAATTTCTTCGGCCATTAAGGTTAATGGAATTGAAGTATAATGTAAATAACGCAGAAATATAAAATTTTCAGTTTTATTTATGACAAATAAATATTATTAGTTTTTGTCTTAATTGTAAATAATGTTTATTAGACAAGGCCATAAAATGAAATTTATAGGGCAATAATTTTTTTTTTTTTTTTACATATAAATGTTTCAGTAATATTTATTTCTTGTGAATGAAAGTATACGAAGAATTTGTGAATCATATAAATCTTAAATAAGCAGTTTTTGAAAGTTTCCATTCAAATGAAGCGATGCAAGCTGTATATTTCAATTCTTTACATAATGCCATCCAATATTGAAACCAGTAAATTGCTTATAGAAATTTCTTATGAAAATGTTAAATGGAGTCGATGTATTAGAATGCTCTATAGAATGGAAAACTCCATGATTAATGGTTTGTTAATATAAAAGCTGAAATATTAATTAAAATTTCTGAATGCAATTTAAGTCTGCTTTAGGCACAAGAATTCGATATGAAAATATTGACATTGAAAGAGAAAAAAAGAGGAAGAACTCTTGATGCCATATTCTAACGTATCAATAAAGAAGTTTTTCTTATAGAATTTTTCTATGAATTACATCATAAAGTAAAGTTCAGAAGTGTGTAACATAATTTATGGGAAAATTATGAAATGTATTTTGTAAAAAAAAAATGGAACATAAAATGCAAAACATATGTGAAATGTATTTAAAAAAACATGGAACATATTTGTGGAACTTGTTTTTTTGGAATGTATTTTTTGTGGAACATATTTTGCAAAACAATGGTAGAATGTATTTATTTTAAAAGAAAAGTATAAACAAAGTAAATTAATTAATAAAGAAAATTAAAGAAATATTTGGATAGTTTAATAATTGTGGAACATATCTGATTATTTTACACATTAAAAGTGCTTATCTCTCAAGGCAATCACACTACTTAGCAAATAATATAATGGAATAATTCAGAGAAAAGCTCAAACCAATAGAGTTTTATGTTAATAGTTTATTTATAAAGACAATAAAATTGTGGAATCTATGTAATTATTTTGTACATTCAAAAAATTAATTGAACTTTGTTGTTTGGCAATCAAAGTTAAAATCAAAACACTTAAGATAAAAATTTGGGCATATGTTAACCGTTAAAATTTAATTCAAAGGGAATCATTTTAAAAGGAGAAAATTGTGGAACGTATTTAATTACAAATAAAGGTCCTTTACTTTTAGCTACATTTTTCCACATTTGTTTTCCTTTATGCAATTTATAACGGTACGTGTCTACACAAAATAAAATCTATTATTTTCTCACGCTGTTTATCTCTCCCATCTCTCTTTCTCTCTGATTCTTTTAGTCTCCTTCAGTTTTCCTTTATTTAAATTTCTCGATTTAAATCAATCTAAATTGAAAATATTTACATAATAATAACTTTTTACTTAGTTTTATATTCCTTTTTGCACTTATTCTTCAACCAAATAATCATGAACAACAACAACAACAACAAAAAATAAAGCATTTACATTTTTTCGCATTAAATTTTTTTATTTTTATTTTTTTTTTTAGTTTTGTAGAAAAAGGCAACACATAATTTAGAATATATTTTTATTAGCTTTTGCAGGTGGTTTGTTTGTTTGTCCATGTGTCCATGTTTATGTTTATGTTTATGTTTGTTAATATTAGTTCGAGGAAAGAAAAATGAGAAGAATTCGAGGTACAGTTGGAGTTTGTCGCGTTTACGGCGCTACATAATTTTACATTTATGTGCCGGTGGCTAAATTGTGTGATGGCTGGAACGGATGCGATGTTTCAAAAATAACAACTAACAACAACAACAACAACAACAACAACAACAGTATAATAATAATAATAATAATAATAGAATATGAAAATGAGTAAGAGAAAGAAGAAGTGAAATGAAACTTAAAACAAAAAGAAAAAGGCACTTGGTCTTCATGCATTGATTTTGCTCGCACAATTTTTCTTATGCTAGTAGAAATCCAACAACAATAGAAAGTGAAAAAAAAACATGCATTTTGCAACTTTCTAAACTCCCATTGCTATTATTGCCAAATCGTTAAGACAAGCAAAATTTGCATAAAAAGCCACAATGTCAAGTTTATGAAATTTTATAGAAATTTTGTTATTATTTCAAACAATTTTTTTTTTTCTTATATTAATTATTATAAAATCTTTTTTGCTTTCAACACCATCTTTCTCTTTTTCTTGTTTTGTATACATTAAACTATTTTTATAAAAATTTTTATATATTTTTTCATTAGTGTTTAAAAAGAAGCAAAACTAACAGAAAGTTTTCATGTGTTCCCAATTTTCTTCTTCCTTTTTTTTTTTTTTTTTTTGGTTACAACAAAAAGTAAAACAAAAGAACGTTGTTGAGTACAAGCAGAAATCACAGTAGATGTTCAAGATTTTAATTTGTTGCTTTTACGATTTTTATTTTCCTCTGTTGATTTAGTTTTAAATATTTTTTCCTTTTTTTTTGTTATTTTTTTTTTTTTTGGCATTTCTTAAATAGTTTTCAAGTCGTCTCTTTGATAAACTCCGCTATATTTATCTCTTTTCCTCTAGAATAGCAATAACACCAACAACAACAACATTTGCCACCTTTTATAAACTTTCTTTCATTTTTTTGTGCGTTGGCGTGTGTCATTTAATTCAAAAGTCTGAATGGTATTAAAAAAAAATATGATGAACATTTTTATATACCAAAAGCACTTCATTCATTATCTTATGAAGTTGTTGGCAACCGCCTGATATCATGTATGCTCTTTTAGTATTCAAAAACTTTTTACTTTTAGCGTTATAGAAATATTTTTACGATTTATTTCCATTACTTTTTTTCCCATTTTTTTTTTGTGTTCAAAGGGGAATTTTCAGTTTTTATGAAAATTTATTAGAAAATGTATAAAGGATTTTCTTCTTTAGGAATTCTAGTTGTTTTTAGGAAATTAAATACGCATTAGACATTTTAGTAAAACTTGGAAAGGTCTTTCAGTAATTCAAACTATTTATGAGACCCAAAGAAAAAGTGCTTAATTTTCGCTTGCAATAAATTTCTATCACAAGTTTTGTGATTTCATATTTTTTAGATTTTTATTTAAATACTTTTAAAGAAAAGAGGTTTGAAACTTTTTACGCCTTGAAAATATTTAATTTTTTAATTTCTCAATGTTCCTGCAGAAAAGTAAAAATTCCTTAGTATTAACTTTTATTTTCAAAGTTTCCATTTTTTCATTGAAAAGCGCCCTTTTTTTTGGCAGAATTTCAAATTGTTAGCTAAGAAAAATTATTAAATCACATTTGCTCGATTTTGTTGTTAAATAATTTCATAAATAGCCAAAATTTAAAAGTGATCAATAATAATTTTAATATTTATCTATTTCGAGAAGTAAAAACCAACTTTAAATTGCTCTAAATGAAAACCAATGACTTCTCAGAGAGTTTTGGTTTTTTGTCCTTTTTGCTTTTTGTTTTGTTTTTTTTTTTTGCTGTTTTGTTATATATAAATTTATTTTGCCCATTGGACTTGTGTCGCATTTCTGCATTTCTTTTGTATTTTAGCAAAAGTTAAAAAAATGTTAAAAATGAAATGCAAATTTATGGGCAGGGCAAAGTGAAAAGAGGCAAAGGCCATTTTGCTTGGTTGGTTGGTTGGCTACTTGAAATATGCGTGACTATGCTTAAAAGTAATTGTGGACGCGATCGTTTCGTATCCGTAAAGCCTCAACATAAAACACAAAGAGTTATGCACAATTTCAGCACGAATTTCCATCTTTTTCTTTTGTCTTGCTTTTATATATTTTTATTATTATTATTATTGTTGTTGTTATTATTATTATTGTTGTTATTATTATTATTATTATTATTATTATTGTTGTTGTGGTGGTGGTGATGAAAGTGATGTTAGTGGTATTGGTGGTGGCATTGGCGTTGGCTTTAAATGTTCCGTGGAAGGTAGAGAATGTTTGCGAGAACATGGCGTAGCCGAATGTTTGAAATATGGCACCAAAATTGCATGAAGGAAAAAACTGAAGACTTAACTACAAAAATTCATTCATATATATATATATATATATATATATATATATATGTATATATATATATGTATATATATATATGTTTGTGTATGTATATACTTATTTTTATAAATGTATTTTCCTGCGTTTTAGTTATTTTTCGCATTTTTCTTACAACTTTACTTACAAAGTTTGCCAATGCGTACTATGAATATTTGCCAATATACATATACATACATACATAAACATACATAAACATACATATACATATATACATATACACATATAAATACATATATAAATATTACTCATCTTTTACATTTACACTTGAACGTAAAATGTAAAAATAATGAAAGAAAAATTAAAATTCCGTTTGAAAGTGCCAACATTTGTTAACAAATAAACAATAAATAAATAAATAAATAAATGGAGAAATTTTATATGCATTTATAACAAATTTAGAACGACAATTATTACAACAATTATTTTTAATGTAAACGCATTTCCTTTGAAGGATCTTTGAGATTTTCCTCTTAAACTTATTCCCCAACCCTTGTTGATGAACATTTGTATTTTAATGCTTGCCTTGAAAGGCTGAGAATAAGGCAAACTTGCATACTTACTTATTAACCGAAAATTTTAAATTGATGATGATAAGGAACTCTTATTCAAATACATTTTGGAAAACTTTTTTTCATATTGCTACATGATCTAACTTAATGATGGATAATAATACAATATGTTAGATAATTTTACTAAACTCAAATATACATTTATGTTTTATATTACAGATTACATTACACAACATTTAACTTGAAATTTCCCACAACTGATGTTATACAATATTATTAAGGGGAAATCATAAAAGAAACAAGAAAAAAAAAAACTACAGCAAAGAAAAAAGAACGCAAATAATCATAAAAAAAGAAGGAAGAAAGAAAAAACATAATAGAAGAAAGAAATTTTAAAAATTAATAAGGAGGCAACAGTTTAACATAGAGAGAAAGAGAGATATACAGAGAGAGATTTATTATGAAAATAAAATACAATTTTGTAAGCATTTCTCAAAAATCGTTAGCAAATGCAGCAACAATAGCAACAGCATCAATAACAGCATTAACATTTCTGAGTTTTGAGAAGAGAGAATTTTGGTTGAGGGACATAACAAAAACAAAACCAAAATGAATAATGATAAATAAAATTTATATATTCTCAACTTACTTGCACAAAACAAAACAGAAAAAGAACTGAACTGAAAAACTAAACTAAACTGAATTTGAAGTGTAGTAAAGTGAATCGAAATAGAATAAAATAATATGAAATGGCAACAGAATGGTATGAAAAAGTGTAAAGGGAATGTAATGTAATAATGGAGAAATGTAATGCGTTACCATTCATTATGTCATTTAGTAACTAAACTAAACATTTGTTATATTTTAAGCTTACATTATAAAAATGATATGCTTATATGTTTGTTTGTATGTAAAAAAATAGAATATTTTATTAAGTTCAATTTGATGAGGCCTAATTTCTTGTATAGTTATTTAAAATAATGGGCATGGAAAATTGAGTTGTCACATATAAAAATAAATGAAATAATTCTACTTTGACTTTTGAAAATGGAACAAAAAAACTGAGTATTAAAAGTTACCACAAATGTATTTTTAGTAACTTGATGTTGAAAATGAAAATGATCAAAATTTTATAATTTTGAGAAGTCTAATAAATTCTACAAACTCCAAGTTTTCATTCCAAACTGAATATACTATAAAATTCTTTTTAGAGGTTTGTAATTTAAGCAACTAAGGATTCATTTCCAAACAAAGGCTATGGCGTTATATTTTTATAAGTTTATTTTAGATTTATCGAAGAAAAATCTTTGGAAATATAGGGAAGTACTTTTTCATGCTCTTCGTTATTGTTGACGAAACTTTAATGGTAGAATAAGGTGCTCAAAAAAAAGGCATGAGTATGAAAAGAGGCCTCTGACTAGAAATTGAGCATAAAATGAAATTAAATGAAACTTTGGAAATTAAATTACTTATTTACAAGAAATTAATTAAGAAGCCTAAAGCAGCTTGAGTTTTACCGGAAAATTCTTTTAGAAAGGCTTTTTGTAGGAAAATATATGAAGTTGCCAAACCCACCACAATGAACACGTTTTTAGTGGCATAACTTACTATTTCGCTTAAATAATATGAAAGTGCATAAGGAAAGACCACAAAAATTATAAATTTTTAAAAATCTATTGTCCTTCGTTGTACTCTAAACTAGGAAGCGTGTTACCTAAATCATCAAATTCTTGCTTATTCTTTTTGAATTTCTTTGTAACCACCATACTTTTTCAAAATGTATCTAACTTGGTTTTTAGAAATATGTTTAAGTTGATATCTGAGAGAGATATTCTTCGCTGGATATCTCAAAATGTTTCGTTGATTCAGCAGCCATTTTTTTAAAATTCTATTAAGCGGTTCTAAATGATATTAATTTTAGAGCGCACTAAGTTTTACATTTCCATTTCTAAGTTTATTGCTTTATGGCAAAAAAAAAAAAAAGATTGGAAAAGTTCACTTAATTTGTAGTTGATATGTTGTTTGCTTCTTCTTCAGAGCATGCCCATATAACTTACTTATTCTTTGTATAGTTTGTCAAATTTCATGCCTTAAGTATTTTTAAATAAATTTACGTTAATTTTCAATAAAAATTTTTTAAAACGTTCTACCAGAACAGTTTTCATTTTCTTGGTTTTTTTTGTAGTTTTTTTTTTTTTAGATTATTATTATTTATTTAGTTTGAGTAATTTCTAGTAATTTTCTCACTTCTTCTACATCTTTTCTTTTTTTTTTTTTGTTTTTTGTTTTTCTTAAGGCAAAATGCTCTAGGATTATTTTTTCCTTTTTCTCAATTGCTCTTTTTTTATATTTTGCCATAATTTGCCATAAAAATAAATATCTGTACAGATTTTATATTTTTACAATATAGCAATTTATTGTTGTTGTTGTTATTATTATTATTATTATTATTATTACTGTTAATGTTAGTTTGTTACGCTTTCATTTTCACATTTTGTTGTTGCTGCTGCTGCTGTTGCTGCTGCTGTTGATGTTGTTGTTGCTTTTGTTTATTCACGCTGATATAAATTTCTTGTAATAACTTGCTGTCATATCTAATACAATCACAATGTTTATGGTATATTTTCTAACGAAACGTACAAGACAGATTTATTAATAGCTATTTAGGGAATTCTATGCGTTTTGTACATTTATATATAAAACAACAAATTTGCTATTGCATGAATAACAACTTGTTAACAATATAAAAAAAATATAACAAAAAAAAAAAAAAAGAGTAATGAAAAAAGTAAAAGAAAGAGAAAAAGAAAAATTAAAAAAAAAATCAGAAAACCAGAACAAGAGTACAAAGCGATTAGAACATTTTATTAAAACATAATTTAAGAAAGCTTCATTGTTTTTAATGCATTTCTCTTATTTCTTATATTTCTACATTTTTTTTTTTGGTACAAATTTCAGAGCAGAATTTCTATTTTTACATGAAAAATGATAACTAGAATTTTTCTAAAGCCAAGTGGAACTAATCATAAAGTAATATATTAGAATTAATTCAAAAATGTGGGTGTATCCATTGATTTATTTAATCCATTCGCAATAATAATTGATCTCTCAAATTTTTGCCATCATAAAACAGATCAAGATATCAGACAGACGGATGGACATAAAGAGATTCATATAAAATGTAAAATTGGTTTTGTAAGCATGTTACGATTATTTTGATAAAGTGAGTACACCTTCCAATTTCTGCTTTTTACATAAAAGATTATTTAACGAAGTTTAAAGCCTAAATTTTGTAGTTGCAATATTAAGCTAATGTTTTTTTTAACATTTCTTTAAATTTTCTACATATTTACAAGATTGTTCAAACTTTTAATTTTTCTGCAATGTATTTGATATTTTGATCTATCATACCAACTATAAAACTTACAAAAGCATTTAATTTAAAGTTTTATTCGATTCTTAGTGGAATCGTGCATGCTTTATAACGCTAAACACTTTGCAAACTTAAATCCAAAAAAAAAAAAAAAACAAGTACGAACATTGTAGTCAGTCGAAATCGACTCTTACGTACTCTTCAGCATTTTGCTTAATTTGTTTAAAGTCAGGAATTGCAAAGCAACAATATTGAAAAAGATTTTAATTTCTTAATTATATAAAAAATTCGTTATATGGAAAGATATTCAAGAAATGGATCTATCTGGATCAAATTTGATACATATAAATTTTATATAAAAACACAAAACAATATAAATATTTCCTGAAATATTTTTAAAATTATAAGTTTTTTTCCATATAATGATATTATTTAAAAGAAAGGGCGTTATTTCAAAAGTAGTCGAAATAATGGTCTAATTTTAATTACCTTCAATAAAGTGCGCCTCTTGAGCAAAAAGCTTTCATGTACCAAATTTCATTAAAATATTTCAAAAATTGTGACTTGTAGTTTGATAAAAATATATTCATGGACAGACATCAAGTGGTCATATATAGACATACAGATAGACAAGCCTAAATCGAGTTAGAAAGTGTTTCTGAGTCTTTTGATTTAATAAAAGCTGCGTATGTCTCAATTTCCTTTGGCGGTATTATAAACATCTGCATAAACTTACGATACCCTGTATCATAAGTGGTATAGGGTATAAAAAAAGCACCAATAGTTGTGTAATATCATAAAGTCCTTGTCTAAGAGTTCAAATCCGTCCTTACTACATTTTAAATACAAAGTTTTTGTCAGATACATTTGCATTCGAAGACCCAAAGCTTTGTTCATTCGAATTGTTATTTTAGACTTTGATTGGGCATGTTAAGTATTAATAAATGAAAATTTGATTCCATTGTTACATATTGTTACTATAAAACAATAACCTTCATTAAGTTATTAAAAAATCCGCAAAATATAATGTCAAAATTATGGCAAATTTCATTTATATCTTCGCTTAATAATTTTGTTTCGTTTTTTGCTTACTCCTTCCAAAACATATAAATAATTCTTTTGGAACATAAAAATGTTAAGATGATTTTTCAATTTACACATATTAGTATAATTACACAAATAATTATTATGTATACTCCATATATATAAAAATATATCCCTCTATTTAAAGTTTTCTCTTGAGATTTCTCTTAACCATTGTTTTGGATAAAATTATTCTTTATGGCAGTTTCATTTAATTTTGATTATAATTTATTATACAAAAGCCAAGCATTTCATTTTTAGGGGTTTTCACTTTTAGTTATTATTATTGTATATAAATATATAAATGTGTATTTTATGCATATATATTTGGGTGATTTGATATTTTTGGGGCAATTTAGTGTATTAGGGATAAGCTATGCCAAGTATGCCAGTCATGGTAATAAATTGAATAAATGGCACACACATTGTAATAATGTATTGCATTACATAATACATAAAATTTAAACAATAAATAATTGTAATAGTTGAAGAAAAGTAATAACACTAACAGCATTAACAATAGCAACAACAACAACAACAACAACAGCAATAACAAGAATGTCATAAACATACAATAATAATGATTTCTCTGTTTTATGTAAATTTTGTTGAACTTTGTCTTGGAACACTTTCTTAGGCTTTAAAAACCCTGACCTAAATATTATTCTCCTTATGCTTATTCTTCGTCTTTTCATAGAAATTGAAACTACAATACTTCAAGGCTTAGATGAAATGTTATGCTAAACTGAAATAGTGCTTCATTTTCTAAATAAATCATATAACAAAAGGATGATTTCTTCTTTTTAATTCCCTTATACATTTACAAACCTTAGAAAACTAAGTAAGAGTTAATTCAAGAGTTCCATGATTTTTTTTTTTTTTTTTGTTATAATTATAATCGTTAACCTTGTAATTATTGTATAACATTTTGCTTTGCTGTTGCCATTTTAATGCTATAAAATCTTATTAACTTAAATCCAATTGAATTGAAACAAAATAAAAATGAGAAAAAATGGCAAAAGAAAATTCTTGTTATTGAGTTTATTTCGAAAGTTTTTTTCTTTAATTTATTAAGAAAAAGATATTTTTCTTAACATAAAGTTAGATAAAGTGAAAATTTTCGTTAGAATATTTCAAATGATATTTTTTAATATTTTAAGGTCAACATTGAAAATTAAGAAACTCAAAATTAAAAAAATAAAAAAGCGAAAAGCGATCATGAAGCCTTAGAAATTTAGTTAAATGTTTGCTGCTTCTAAGGAATTTCTTTCAAAAGAAATTGAAAAATTTTACCTTTCCTTTAGAAAATAGGTTTCCCCGCCAGCATAAGAATTCTAATTCTACTTTTTCTGGTGTGTATTGAAATTTTTAGATAAACTAAAGATAATTTTAAAGAATTAAATTTTTCAACATATATATCTGGGCAACATCTCTTCTAAAAATTGAATTATAATAATTTCTTTATAATTTAATTTCTTTAGATTAGAAATTGTTGAAATTCTTTTTGATATTTTATAAATTTCTTACCAAATAGAAATTTTTCACAATACCAATTGATATCATATTGTTTTTTTTTTTTTGTTATCTAACAATATTAACTGAATATCATAAAAAAAATATGGCACAATACATTCACCATAAATTCAGGTAGAAGCAATCAGAGTGTCAATAAAACATGTCAATGGAAAACATTCAAAGATAATTGAATTTTTGATGTAAGTTAATTTTGCTGGAATTTTTTTTATTTGTTAAAAAAAAAAAGAGAAAAGTTTTATTATATTTTCGTTGGAATAATAAGTTATTGTGAATAAGAATTGAATAAGCTAAAGGAAAAGAAGGCAACTAAAATCGAAGAAAATTCACAAAAAAAGAGAAAATTCTAAGAAATTGATTTTGAATGCAAAAAGTAAAAATTTGCTAACACCTAAAAGTTGGGTAAAGGTAAAAATATTAGTATATTTGAGTTTTCGATTTGTTAAAGGCAATTCATAAATTTCACAAAACTTTAATTTATGTCAGAAAATCGAAAAAAGTCTTTAGAAAATTTTGGCAAATGGCTTAAAGCGTTATAAAAATTGTGGTACCTAAATCCTACAATTTGATTCAAAAATGTTAAAAGCAGTCTTGGACATTCAAAAAATCAACTTGAATAAGATCGTTACATTGAATTTTTCATAAATTTAATTAATTTGTGAGCAAAAGGTTTTTCATAGGCTGACATTTTGAGTAATCACTATAAAGGACTTTAAAGGACTTTAAGGACTCACTGGAATGCTTGAATTTTTTAAATATGTAAGTTTCATTTATAAAAATATCTTTACATTTCTGTTTAAGTCTCTAATTTTGAATCCCAATTTATGCTATCGAAATTTTAATAATTTACCACAAAAGATCTCTTTAATAAATATTTCATTTTCATTTCCTCAATGTTAATTATTATGCCACTGAATTGGCATTGCCATTCGCTTCCCGTATATCGTCAAATGTCATCACTTTGCGATTGTTTCAATGACAGTTTTGTTAGAAACTTCTTGAACAAGTGAAAGAGTAAAACTTTTCAATTCTTTTATAGAATTTTTGATTTGGCATAATTTTGTAATTGACGTCTTCCATATTTGTATAAAAATGATGATGTTTATTGAGGGAATATTTTATTTAAGCAAATGAACTTGATTATCATGCTTCTTCTCTTTTTTCTCATGTTGGATGTTCAGCTTTTCCGTGCAAATGAGAGTCACATAACTTTTGTAATAATTGATATCAACCCATTAAACAATTTATTTTCAAAATTTTTTTTCAATTTTTCTTTTTTTTTTTTTAATTAAAAAAATCATTATATTTTTTAAAATTTTTTAAATTTTTTAAATTTTTTTCCAAATGTTTTAAATTAAAAAAAATTTTTTTAATAATAATTTTTTTAAATTTCTTTTTCAAGTGTATTCAGTGTTCTTCAATTTCAATTTCGTTTTACATGACGCACTTGAAGTGTTTTGATGATACAAATTTCAGGCTTTCCTTTTTTTCATTTATTTTATTGTGTATGTCAAGCGTAGATTACGTTGATTATTATTGTTGCTGTTTCTTTATTTACAATTTATATATTTGCCTCAAGTAAACTTTAGCAAATAATTTTTCTTGTAAATTTTTTTCCTTTTTATTTTCCACCTTCTGCCATTTACTTGGTTTTTCTTTTATTGAAACTTTTTATTTCTCTTTTTTTCTTCCTTTTTGTATTTTATTGTTTACATTTTGCGTTTTTTTTGTTCCTTTACGTTTCTTTTTTCTGCCTTTTCTTATTTACTAACTGACAGCTGACAGCCTGTTTGAATTCCAAAGAAATGGTTTCCTTTTCTTTCCTAACCTTTCCTTTCCTAACCATTCCATTTATTTTACCTTTTCTTTTTTTTATTCTGCTTTTTTTCATATTTTTCTTATTTCTCATTTGTATAAGATTGAAATGTACATGTGTATTTGTAAGTGTTTTTTAGGGTCGTCATGTGATTTGTTACAGCTGTTAGTTACATTTGTGTGTTAGTGCTATTTGTGCCTTAAAATATCATTTTCATTTGAATTGGAGGTTCTTGGTGCAGGCAAAAGTGATTGCTTTAGATCTTGAATGTGTGATACTCCATCACTCTTTTTCTTGTGCATTTTTTCGTTGTAGTTGCTACACTTTTAATTTATTATAAATACAAGTAGCCGTACTAAGTAACCAAAGGACATTGATTGGCATGTATGAAGGAGACAATCGACTTTGACCGCTGCTATTAAAACAATAAATCAACATCTAATCATTATAGATTTAACAAATTGTCAAGTATTTGCTATTATTGTTGGTGTTGAGAGATTATATTTTGATTAAAGTTAACTAAAAAGAAAGTGAAAACTTTGCGATCAGTCAAAGCCGATTCTTAAATAATCTACACTATTTTGCCTTAAGGTGATGCAAAAAAAGTCAACCGAGGAAATTACAAATCAATAAAATTTTAACAACTATAAATTTGAAATTTTTTGAAAAGTTTGCGGTACAGAAAAAGTTATAAAAATTGGACTGACCTACCTAGATCAAAATGTCAAAATACAAAGCAATGCGAATTTTCATTAAAATGTATCCAAATTTATAATTTTTGTCCACAATTTTTACGAAAAACACGTTAATTGGGAAGAAATCATAAAAGTGGTTTGATCTGAATTAATTCTTCATGTTAAAATACGAAAATGTGCCAATTTTTATTGAAATATACTTCAAATTGCCAGATTTTTTTATATAACAATTTTTGTTTAAAAGAAGGCTTTATATGGGGTACTGGCGTAAAAGTAGTTCGATTCGAAACACTTTTAGTAGATTCTCACTTTAGGTTAATGGCCACCAATGTACCAAATTACAATGAAATATCTTACAAATTGCCATTTGTAGCTTGATAATAAATTTAGATAATTGTACAAAGAGCCGGGCAAATAGAGTTAAATCGTACCAGGAAGTGTTTCCTATCTTAACTGCTTCTGGATGTTACATACAAACTCACAAATTTATGTACCATCAGTGGTGTAGGGTATAAAAATTTATGATCATTTAAACTGTCCTAGCAAATTTATATTCAAACATCCCTGATTTAGATAAAATTAACTATTAAATATGAAAAGCTATATAACAATTTCCACGAGAATTTTTTACTGAAGAAATATCTAAAAACATTTTTATTAAATTAATGCTTTGTATGTTATTAAGCAAATTCATTTTCGATGTCTTTAGCAAAAATTTATATAAACTATTTAAAAGTTTCCGAAATTACTTTATCAAAACAGCTTTGGTTAAAATTTTTGAATAAAACTTTTAAAAAACTGGTCATGAATTTTAAATTATCCTGTTTAATCTAAATTCATTTTAACATTATCGAGCGCTGCGTAGAAATCTACAATTTGTATACATTTTCATATAAAAAAATATTTCATATAAAAGCTGAAATGTTTTGTTTCATTTATAACCTCTTTATGACTTAATAAGGTCTTTAACTTCTTGCTGACTCTAAGTCATTGTTTAATGATTATTTGTTAGAGTTTAATAAAGCAACATATATGGCAAAATATATATAACTTTTAAAATTCTTTTAAATTGCTCTCTTCATAATTTCCCTTTTTATTTATAATTATTCATAATGATGTGTCCTTTCGAAATGCATTTAAAAAGCGTTACATACTAATGAACTTGCTTGTTATAATTCCATGTTAAGCCAATTCCGTTATTATACAGTGTACAAAAAAAAGTTTGTATCTAATCACTGGAAATACTGAAAAAATCTTTAGATAGACTGAATTTTTTTTTAAAATTATTTTTATATTAAACTGAAGTCTGCTTAAATAAAATTTGTTCTATGCTAAGTTGATGCTAAGAAATTATTATTATTGGATAATTTTTATGATAATTTTTATGATATTAATATTTTATTTTAAATGAAATGTTACGTTTAAAAAGATTTGTATGATTAAAAAGTTAATTTAAGATAAAGCGAAAATCTCTAGAAAAAGTAACGATTTTATAAAGGACCTCCATAGAAATTGGAGTCCAGTTAGCTAACTTAACTTAAATCACAAATTGGTTGCTCTCTTTAATTTAGTTCTCCAAGCGTATGTACTTTCAAGGCGACTTCATTTGTGCAAAAAATTTTTAAAAGTTCATTTCCCGTGTATTATTTTTCATAATCTGTTAGATTTAGGCAAAGAAAAGAAAAGCGTAGCGACACAGCTCGCGAAAGCTACCAAAAAAATACCAAAATTTTTAATTAAGTGATTAAATGTGGAAGAAGGAAGGAAAGCAGATAGAAAGGAAGGGAGAAAGACAGAGTGATAGCTAGAATAATAGTAAGAGACAGAAATAGTATTAAGGGCCCTGAATCTAATTGAATTGAATTGAATTAAAATATCTCAGGGAAGTTTCTTCATACTTCCTTCCTTCTAGGAATCGTATAAGTAAGAAAGGAGCAAAGAAAGAAAAAGGAACAATTAATGTTTCTTTCTCTGCCTTATTATATTTATTATGTCATCTCATTTTAACATTATTATAATTTGTAAGACTTTTTAACTTTTTATTAAATTTTTCTAAATTTAATGTTCCATTTATTTAAAAGTTTAAAAAAAAAGAATATTTAATGAGGGGAAAGACGTGTGTTACATGTTGCATGTCATTAGAAATATGAAAAGTAAAGGTGTAACAAAAAAAGAAGGAAACTATGAAAACAAAATGAAATGTGCCAGCAATGTAAAAGAAACGAAGAAATTTAAGAAAAAGGGCAGCAAAAGTTGAAAAAATATGCCAAATCAACTATTTTTTGCTTTGCTTACTTTACCTTTCGAAATTTCATTTTTAGGGAATACTTTCTTTGTTTTTTTATTAATCTTAATGTTAATTTGGCTGTCAGCCTTTCGGTTTCTTTTTTTCAATTCATATGTTGCTTTAACATGAAGCCTTCTTGTCATTTTTTTATTGCCCTGTCCTTAAAACTCTTGGTATTAGACTTGGACTTATTCTTATTACTTCTTCTTCATCTTTTTGTGAGGTTTAGTTCAATTTCAATGTTGTAAGTTCAAGACGTGTATGCCTGAGTGAAATGGGCATTTTTATCTTTTTTTTTCCTTCATTTTCTTTATGCTAGCGCTATTGCTTTAAGTGTTCGTATTGTTTTACGTTAAATGACATGTAAAAATTTCTATTTAGTTTACAGGCTTCTTGCCTAACAATTTTGCTTTTCTTTCTTCACCATGGTCATTATTAACTCCAAAGATTTGTGTTAAAATTATATGGCTACAACTTTTCTGAAAATTGAAAATGAAAACCAACAAAAATTTATGAAATTCTAATTTGCCTATTTTTTTTTTTTTTGTTTCAGACTTTTGGATTTACTTTTACCTATTGGTAACTTTTAAAATGCCAACAGACAAATCGATATTGAGCATAACTTAAAATTAAGCATTTTAGTTAATATCTCTACATTAGAAAAAAATCTTTTGCTTTAGTTATCCTTAAGAAATCTTATTTCATATTCAGGATTTTGGTTTTTTTATTTCTTTTGCGCCACATGCTTTATCAATTTTGTCTCTTTTAAATGTACTTCTTGTACTTTTAATAATCATTTGCCAAAGTAACTTAGAGATTTATTATTCATATCATCTAACTGTGGATTTTTTTCTCTTCGGTTTTTTTTTATATAAGAAAAAAAAGTCTTTTCATCATTATTCCTTCTTTTAATTGTTCTTCCACTAATAATTATAATATTCTAAGAGCAAAATAGTAAAAAAAAAGCACAAAAGTACAAAAAATGCAAAAAAATAAAAGAAAAAATAAAAATAAAATAGAAGGAAAGGATAAAAAAGAAGAAAATAAAGTTGAAGAAAATCTGTCAAATCTGGGAAAAAAAAATCTCTTGATAATTACAGGAAAATTATATATCTTTATTATTTCATTTTCATTTCAAGTAATTTTATTTTTTAATTTTCTTTTTTTTTTTTTTTGTTTTTTGTTTTTGTTGCTGGTTTCATTAGCTGCTACAGTTGTTAATGTTGCATTTCATCAAATTTTTATCATAAAAGTAGAATGAAATTTAAACTTACAGGTGAGAATGAGATTTATCTTTAAGAAGAAGAAGAAAAAGCAGACATTAAAATTTGAGCATTTAAAAGTAAATAAAATAAATCTTTAATCTGGGTTTTAGTTGAGTTTTTATAAAAATAAAGAAAAAACTGAAACACTAAATTTTATTGCTTCTTTTTAAGGGTCTCTATCTGTCGCTTCTATTTTTTGTTTCTTTTCCTCTTCTTTTTTTTTTATTATTAATTTTTCCCAGCTGCCTGGCTTAACTCATGAGAAACTTTTCCTTTTTGTTTTCTTGTTTCTTTTTTTCTTGTTTTTTTTTTTTTGTTTTTTTTTTGCACAAAATGATTTAGATGTGAATATAAATTGTGAACATTAAAATTTATCCGAATGACGAATGGTTGCAATTTGTCTTTTTTTTTTGTTTTTTGTTTTTTGTTTACTCTTTTAACAAATTAATTATACAAAATGACTTAGTTTAACAGAAAAACAACAATAATAAATAATTGAAGGTATAATCGAAACCAACTCTCTAAAAGCCTTTCCATATTTTTTTTCCCATTTAGTTTTTTTTAGGAAGGCTAAACATTTTATAAATTTACACATTTTTTTTTTCTTTACTCTAAAACTTTTTTCTTTTCAATTTCGAACAAAATATTTGCATATAATGACGTGCAAAAATATGCATGCAAATGTATGCAGGAAGAAAAAGTAAGTTTATTTTTTTATTTATTTTTTTTTTGTTCATAAAAGAATTCTGTCATTTTATGCAAAACATCGAAATTAGTTCTGGTCAATTAATTTTGTTTACAAAGTAAATATTAAGAATAAAACAAATTGAAAGAAAAGAATATAAAAAGAAAAAAAATTATTTTATGCAAAATTCTGCGTAATGACATGACAAAAAAAAAAAAAAAAGAAAAGGAAACCGGAAAAAATTTATAAAAGCAAAAATTAAAAATTATTTCGTTAAAATTCTATCAACTTTATTGAGACGCTAAACTAATACGATTATTATTATTATTGCTGTTGTTGTTGTTATTCAATTTCATCAAACTGTGTAAAAATATATTAAATACGTTAAATGTACGTGCCTTAGTATTGATATATTTTTATTTAAAACATGAAGAACGTTCCTTAAGTTGCCTCCACTTTCATACAATTTTTCTATATCTCTAAGTAAAATGAAAAGAGCAGAAATTTGCTAAATTTTAAACATGAATGTACCCTACACCATTTATGATACAAGGTATTATAAGTTTGTGCGGATGTATGTAATGGTTAAGATTCAGAATTACTTACTAAATCGAATTAAACCTCTCTGTCCTATTTATCTATTCTCCATCCATATAAAATTGTTTTCAAAGGCGAAAATTTGTAACGATTTGAATGACGCCCGGTAATAATTTTGCTTAAAATCAGAAAATTATTACAACCGTGCCCCGAAATTTTTTTTTTTTTGGCTTGAAATGATCAGCTTTTACTGTAAATGTTTTGTTTGGTCAAGTTCACTCGACTTCTTTTTCAATATCAATGTGTTGGAAAGAAATCGATAAGACCAAATTATTATTTCATTTAAGGGTTTATTTTGTTGAATTTTTCTTATAAAGATCCAAAAAGTCCATAAATATCCACCACCGATATATTAGGAAATTAAACTTGTTTCTAAAAATTACTTCTTTAGGTTTTTTTAAAAAGAAAACTTTCCTAAATTGATGTTGTAAGAGCCGAAATTCTTTTATAATAAAATGCTACGTCATCTAAGATTTTGCAAAAGGCTTCCATTGGTCATTTATGAGGCTTTAATTCAGAGATTCTTAAAAATTCATTTAATCACTTTATTTTGAGCTGGAACTTTAAAATCTAGATGTTTTAAACAACTATTACTTAAATAGTTAAACAAAAAATGAATTTTAAAAAAAACTTTTACTTAGCAAAAAAGAAAGAAAAAAAACTTCAAAAAAAAAAAAAACTGGAAAATATTTTGATGCTCTTTCTTTCTTTCACATTTAGTTCACATTGCTAATAAAATCCATTCAACTTTTTTGTCGCAAAATTTTTATATATTTGTAGCATATACTTTTTAAACAACCCAATTAACCAGCGACTATAGCTGATTGTGCGGGATCTTAACTGTTGTAAAAAGCAAAAGCAATTTATTAACTAAATACCTGGAAAATTTTTTCTACAAAATTTTCATCTTATTTTCTATACTTCTTAACCCTAGCAATAGTAACTGTAGCCAAAAAGGAATAATAACTATAAAAGTATAACATTTTTCACATTCTTTAAGCCGGTACACAACGATTGGCAATTAAACTATCATTTTCAGCATTTATAGTTTAGGAAATTACATAAAAAAACATATTAAAGGGTTTGAGTGTGTGTGGTTGAGAGAGACAGAGACAGAGATAGAGATAGAGAGAAAGAGAACAAGAAAGGTACAAGTGAAGTTTACTTTACAGTTTATATATCCTAGAGAATTTATATAAGAATAATAAAAGTAGACTTACCCAAAAAGTTTCGCTTTATTTCTTTGCATCCATTTTTCTATTTTCAGCATTCTAACGAAGTTAAGATATAATTATAGCAAATTAAAGCGAGTAAGATTAAATTTATTAGAGGCGTAACTGTAAAAACAGAGAGAAAGATTAAAATTAATTTAATTTTATTTTTCCATTTTAAATTGCTCTATTGAAAATAATGAAACATATAAAACTTTACTAAAATTAAGATTCTAAAATACTTAAAGCATTAAAAACAAATAAATTGTTATGGATGCTTATTATAAGAAGCTTTTAGAATCTTAATAGAACTGAAAATATTTTGAAAGCCCACAAGAAACCAAAACGTTCGAGTAATGCTTTTCTGCCTTCTGTATTTATCAAAATTATAAGAAACTAAGTGCAAAAAAAGAAAAAAAAATTAATTAGATGCAAAATCTCTTTCGAAACTAATGGCTTCATGGCTTCATATCTAACATTAAAATTTTCATATCATCTTTATTGAAATTATGTCCCATACGCAAATTTCTAAGCTTAGTTATACTCAGCAACCAAAAATCATGGGTAAGAAGTATTTGTATTCTTAATTAGCCTGAAATTCTGAATATCTGTCCATCTGTGTCTGTGACCTGGTATGGTGAATATTCTCCAGATGGCAAAAACAGACATATCGATTTCAAATTTGGCAGCAACATAAGAAATTTACGTTTATTGATTGTTATATTGAGAAATGGATTAAATCATTATAGAAACACGCCCACATTGTAATATAAACTGAGAACATTTTTGTTTTTTAAATAAAAATTTATAAGTTTCTGCTTATAAGTTAAAAATTACAACAGAATATAAAAATTTTTGTACAAAATTTCTATATTTCTATGTCTATATAAAAATCGTGAAAAATGATCAGGCCTATTCAAAATTATATTAATTCAAATTCAAATTTTCTGACTGTGCCATAAATCATTAAATAATAACCAAAATTTTATTCCAATCAAATCTAATTTTCTTACTTGGTTTTTTTTTTTTTTAAATATCTTCCAGTTAGATCAAAAAATTTTATCTCAGGATTCTTTTTCCACTACAAGAAGAAGTTGAATAATTTTTTTCATATTGATTTGATTATTTTTATTCGTTAGAGTTTTATTATAAGCGCTATCAAACAATTGACTAAAGAGTTTTTATTGTTTATAAAGGCCTGGTTTATTTTTACAAGTAAACACAAACACAAACACAAACACAAACACAAGCATGAACACAAACATAGATACATTTATATATACATTTTTATGTAATTGATTTAAGTTAATGTATACAAAAGTAAAAATTGATTTCAGCTTCATAAAGCGTTAGGATAATAATGACAGCCTTTATATAAATGTCTCTATCTCTATGGGGCAGGTTTATGTGAATGTCTGCTGATAAAATCGGATGTAATCAATTACATAATAAATGCCTTTTTATATCTCTCTTCTCTCTCTCTCTCTCTCTCTCTCTCTTTCTCTCAATAATTTATTATCTGACATTTGCCTGTAAAATATCTTTGTCGAACAACACGATACTTTTTATATAGAACACAGAATCATTCAAATAGTTGGCTGGTTAAAATGTTGGCGGCTGGTTATAAATAAAAATGTTAAAAGTTTGCTTTGGGTTTGATCTTTATATTAAAATGATTAAAGTATGGTTGTGCGTTGCGTTGTTATTGTTAATAATGATGATGACAATGTTTCATTTGTAAATCGATATTTATTTCAATTTATTTCTTTTATTTCTTTTTTTATGAAACATTTACTGTCGTATTACATTGTCTCAGTGATACAAATAAGTTTCAAGTATCAAATTTATCGGGTTTTCAAATTAAAAACGATTTGTTAAAAATTATAGCGGCTTAAAGATTTCTTTTTTTTTTTTTAGAGTGATTTCTTTTATGAAATTGTTAGAGCTATTTTGAAACGCCTTAAGTGATGAGAAGTCTTTAATAACAAGAAATCGCTCTAAGCATGAAACTAAGTCAAAACGTCTGGGTAACAGAGAAAGTAAAATAAAATATTTCATGGCCATTTTTCTTTAAAATGAAAATAAAAGTATCCTTTAAAATTTAATTTTTAAGCATACAACTCAAGTCGGCCTGGATAATAATAAAATCAATTGATTAAGTATATTTTGTAATAAAATTTTGTAAATGATAATAACTAGCATAAGAAATAAAACAACAACAAGAGAAACCTAAAGCGATTGTTAAAATAAAAAGGAGGAAAGATGCGAAACCAAAAAAAAAAACCACACAGTCAGTTAAATTTAATAAATATTATGCTCTGGCTGTGGACATGTCATCATAAACAGTTGAACGAACATGAAATGGGTTCCAGTTTCTATTTTTTTTTCTTTTCTTTTCTTTTTCATTTTTCATTTTTCTTTTTTCTTTTTGTTTTAAGTAAATAAGAATATAAAAAATTGAGAAAAAGCAGGGAAGAAAAGAGATATCATAATAGAAATAAACAAGTAGCGAAAAAGAAGAGAAAAAGGAGGGAAGGAAGGATGGATGGAAGGAAGGAAGGAAGGAAGGAAGATATATGTAAACAAAACAAAGACTTGTGGCTTAAAATAGTAAACAGTAACAATAACAACAACAACAACAACAACAACAACAACAACAACAGCAGCAGCAGCAGCAGCAGGCAATGTTTCTGAGTTTTATGTGAAAAAACTCTTCTTAAATAAAAACGTGGCAATAATTTGTTGTACATTATGCTAATAAAAGCTGCTAAGAAAAATGGAACAAGGAAATCTAAAGCTGTCTAATGATAATGCAATAAAATAATATTTTTTAATGTAACATTATTTCTTGGTAATTTTGTGTTGTAAATGGCTGTTTAAAAGACGGTTAAATCTGCTCATGCTTTAGCTTATTTCTTAACTAAAGAATTTCATTTTTTTCAGAGACTTCAAAGAAATCTATCTCAAAGAGCCTAAAGTAGCCATTTGAATTTTATTCTGGAAATGGTCAAAAATTGTTTGTGAAAAAGACAACTTTTTTTTTTTTTTGATTTGATTTCTTAATTTGTAAAAATCAAAATATTTTATGTAAAAGTTATTCAAAAGCAATGTTTAGTTCCATTTTTTAAAACATTCACGTTTAGCAAACTTTTTCGAGTCCCTAAAAGTTTTTAAATCAAAATTAGTCTCAAAACTCAAATGCCTAATAATCTTTACGCTTATTAAATTTACGTAATATATTGATTATTTGAAATCGTTCTTTTTGAAAAACAAATTTAGCAGAATTGAAAAATACTTTAAGAAAAAGTAGTCTTTTTGTGTGAAAAATTTGAATCAAATACGGTTTGCATTTTGTAAATTTTTTTCATATAGAAATAATTTTTGAGAATTCATGTTTAATAAATAAATAAAAAAATTTTCTTAATTTTTCTTAATTTTTAATTTTTTTAAGTCGCGTTTTTTTTTTCTATTTTTTCAATTTCTTAATTTTCCATTTATATTCTTAACTTTAATATTTTTTATATGATATATAAAATATTTGTGGCATCATTTGAAAAGATAAATTTAATTTAATTTAATGGATTTTGCTTTTTTTTTTTTGGAGATTTACTCTTTTGGTTTTTTCTTAACAAAAAAAAAATTTGAGTAAAAATTTGCATAATTTTGTGAAATTTGCTCATTTTTATATAAAAATGTAAATATTTGGCAAATAAATTGTTATATCAATTAAAATTAATAAAAATTATGATCAAAACTTTTTAATGTTATTTTTTTTTAAGTAAAAAAAAAACTTTGTACAATTTTTGATAAAACTATTCACAAATGATCACAAATGATGCTTTCAAATGGAAAATCATCTCATTTCTTTTATTTGTTAAGTAATTGCTTTAACTTAATGTAATGTTGTGGACGGAAATTAATAACATTCTATACGATTCGATTCAATACGATTCGATTCAATTCTATTTGTTTCTATTCAATAATTGTCTTACACGAGAAAGTTCAATTCATTTTCATTCAAATCAATTCTCATTTTTTTTTCATTTTCTACGTTTTGCGGTTTTACCATTTTCTCCATTTTCCCCATTTTCTCCATTTTCTCCATATCTCGTTTTCTCGCTTGCATTTTGCATTGAACAATTTATGAGTGTTCTTGGTGTTATATACTGATGGCTATTGAAATACATTAATAAAAACACAAAAGCACAAAAATATGTGCAAAAGTTAGTTTTGATATCGTTTTATGGACCATTTGAATGGAACATTTAAATTGAAAATTTGTGCGAAATTAAAAAGAAATTTTACAAAGAAAAGAAGAATAATAAGAGGAAGATAAAAGAAAATTTTTGCCAGCAATGGCAACAATGCCAAATAAAAGTAAAATCTAAAGAGCAAAGCAATAAAATGTGCAAGTACTTTTTACATGTAAAAACTAAAATTTCCGTAGAAATGGTTTTGGGCAAAATAGAAAAGACACACACGACTTTTTTGAGTTAAGACAATTTATTATGAATATATTCCTTAAGAAATTATGAAAATTAATATCAGAGCAAATAGAAATTGATGTCGATATAAACAAATAGAAAAGTTGCTAGAAAGATAAGGCAAAAAAGAAAAAGAGACAGAAGGAGATAGGTGAGCAATAAAAAAAATTTTAATAGAATTTCTTTTGAACTATTTGTATGTCAAAATGGAGCTGAAAAAGTAGTACTTTAACTACTTTACTCTTTACCACTAAAACACAAACAAAATGGCAGTGAATATAAAAGAATATTGTTCGTTTTTTTTTTTTTGTAATATTTACTTTTTTATTCTTTTAATGTAAGTTTTGACAAACTTGTGAAAAGTTTTTCCAATTTTAATTTGTGAATAAAGTAAGAAAATATTAAAAAAAAAAAAGCAATGGCTAAAACAAATGAAGAGGAAAATCTGGAAAAATAGGCCAAATTAAAGAGAGAGTTAGATTGCATGAATAATTCTTCTTCAATTAATTTTCTTTGTTGGCTTTGCTCCAACTTTTTTTCTACAAAAAAAAACAAAATCCAAAAAAAAAACCCCAAAAGCAGAAAATTGCACTACAATTAAACATCAAAATTTTCGTTTAAATATAATTAAAATGCAAAAATTTGTTTATGCATTGAAACAAAACGAGAAAAGAAAATTTCAACGTTTAAATTAATTATTAATTTCTTTTTTTTTCTCAATACAAAATTGTGCTTTTCTACCACAAAAAAGTTTTCATAAATTTGTTGTCTTTTATTGATTTAATTAATTGTATAAATTTTATAAATCGCCTAATTTTTCATATATTTTAATTTGGTTTTAAATTTTAATTTATTATAAATAAAAGATTAAGAATAAATGGCGAAGATTTTTTTTTAAAAAAAAAAGGAAATATTTTTTCTAAAAATTATATAAAATAATTTTAACAAAAAGTACATTTACAATTAATTTTGCATATTTAATTATATTCAATAATTAATAAATAATTAATAAATAATTATAAAATTTATATATATAATTTTTGTATGTCAATATGTCAAAATAACAAACAAAAAAATTTTTTTTATTAAGAATTAAAAATGAAAGTTTCAAATTTTTTTAATGCTCTCTCTTAATTAGTTTTTTTTTTAAAATCAAATGAAATAAATAAAAGATTGCTAAAATATTTCATAGGAAAAAATTTAAATATTTTAAGAATGCAATTTTCATTTTGTGTGTAACATTTTTACAATTTTATTGGAATTTTTTGAAAGCAAAGCAAAAAAAAAAAAGAAAAGACGAAAGAGAGCAGAGAAAAGATAATAAATAAATTTAACATGAATGAAATTCAATTGGATAAATTTATTCGACTCACATGTCAACTCATATGAACTTAATACAATTGTATCTCTTTCCTTTTCTCTCTCTTTTCTCTCTCTATCTAGCTTTTTATATTTTCCTATATATCTTTTTCTTATGGCCACTTACCAGTAAAAAAAGCCTTAAGGACTTCAAATGACATCAAAAAAAAAGAAGAAGAAGAAGAAGATGAAAATGTTATGCTGCTTATTGTTTAAGTTGAGCACTTAAAAGTTACAAGCATATACATTTTTGTAACAATTTAAAAGTTCCATAAGATGGTTTACACTTACGAGCACTCACTTTGCATTTGCTTTTACTACTCTCCGAGTTTGAGAAGCCAGAAAGCATTGAAAATTCATTCATGGAAGTTAGTGTTGAAAATATGCCTTATCAGCTCAAATGTACAC
Source organism: Melophagus ovinus (assembly GCA_023089585.1). Lineage (NCBI taxonomy): Eukaryota > Metazoa > Arthropoda > Insecta > Diptera > Hippoboscidae > Melophagus > Melophagus ovinus. Next base: position 1,677,416 of record JAKKIB010000181.1, on the reverse strand, counting down.
GCCCAGCAATGATTTATAATTTGAAAAGAAATTTGTAGGAAAAAGGTATCACTGTTCGTTTCTAATTGTGGAGTTCTTAAAATTTTTTTCCAGCTTTAAAGGTAAAAATAAAACAAATCGATTACTTTTATAAAAAGCAAAAACTCCATGTTTCTTTCCTTTTTGTTTAGGCTTTAAAAATATGGGACTGTTCCATGAAATGAAAAAAAAATTTAGAAATCTTTAATAAACACTTAAGTAATGGAAGGACTAATGTAGCTGACTCAAACTAAATCTGTAAATCTGTAATCAACCATACCCTTTAAAGTTTCGAAAGATCTTGAATATAAAAGACTGCATAAAAATAATAAAAAAAAGCAAACAAAAACGGGAAAAAGCACCACAAGTAAAAATGAGGCAGATTGAGAGTGGTAGAAAGATGGTTGACTTGTTTAATGGTGGGAGGGGGGGGGGGGGGGGGGGGGAAGCGAAGGGAAGGTAGATCGCTATTACTATTTCTCATTACAAAATCAAATTTTGTTTATTTCATATTTGTGTTTGACAACAGAAAGCACAAACTACAAAACGGGCTGGTTTGGTTTGTCTGGCTACTCTATTTTTTTATTTTATTTTTTTTATCTTATTGAGCATGCTTAACAAATATCTAAATTGATTACTTGTCCTGGCTTTAGTGTCAGATTAAATATTTAAAAAAAAATGTGCCACTAAACAAAAATATTTTATGACATTTTCCATTTTCTACTACAACATTTGTTTTCAAACACGAATTTCATTGGATTTTAGTGAGAAAGACGTGTTTAATTTTCGCTGGTTTCGTTTCATTCCAGTTAGTTTTACATATGAAGAAAAATTGAATGAAAATCATACCCTGACAATGCATTTCAATCAAATTAAGAGTATATTTAATTATGTCTCTTCCTGTTTTTATCACATGCCTTTCTCCTCCTTTTAATTTGAATAGAACTTTTTATAGGGAATTTTTATTAGAAATTTTATTTAGGATAAATTAAGACAATTTTTTTTTGTAATTTATCAATTTTTTTTCTTCTTCTTCTTTCTCTTTTTTACTATTATTGTTGTTGTTATGTTGTTGTTGTTGTTGATGATGATGATGATGATGATGATGATAATGATAATGATGATGATGATGTTGCTGCTGCTGCTGCTGTTGTTGTTGTTGTTGTTGTTCTTGTTATAGTTGTTGTTATGACAATTTCATGTGTAAGTGCACATCAATTGAACTTTTTGAAATGAGTGTCAAATGTATCAAGTAAATTGTTTGGAATTTTATTGGTTTTTTTTTCTTTGTTTTCTTATTCCTCTATAAAATCAATGATATTACTCTATGCTTCTCTTCTCATGCTCATATCAATATCAGTTTAATGAGAAAAAATTTCAATTTAATTTGATTGTTTGTTTTTAATTATTTAATCAAACGTTTGCTTTATTTGTTCTGTTTCAGTTTTAGCTACTTTTGTGTTTTTAGCTTATTTTTATAGTCGACGCTTTTTTTGCCACTTAAAATCTACTTGAGAGTAATTTCATTTATTTTTAAAAAGGAAAATGGTTTTTTGTTTTCAATTCGAATCGTTTTTGTTAAACATAATTTTTAACACTCAGAAATATTTTTAAAGTTTATCTTATCGCAAGATATTTTGCCCTTTTTACTTAACTATTGTTCAACTATCTATCCTTATGATTTATTAGCGATTTACGTAGAAAAATTTTCTAGTTATTTACAAAAAAAATACTTAAAATTGCAAACGAATGAGATCGAAAAATTTTCATGATAAAAGGAAGACTTTTTTTTTACATCTAACAAACTTTTTTTTTCAGTGCTATTTAAGAATCTAAATTTTGAATTCCGAATCGATAGATATAATAAAAGGACTATCTATTTCAAAATTTTTTAGTTTTATTAAAAATTATTGAACAAATAGCTTATGATATAAAAATGAAGCATTAATATCAAGAATTTTAGAGTTTTACAGATTTTTGTCTTAACTTTCCTAAAAAACAGATACAAATTACTAAGGACTTTTTAATGAAAATCCTATTAACATAATTTCTTTTCATTTAAAAATTTCTATAGAAATCAAGAATCAAAAATTTTCTATGTACACTTTTAAAAATCATCATAATTAATCATTGCAGTCAATTACGTCCAAAACAAAGCAAGTAAAAGTGAATTTTTTTTTTTTTAGATAGAAAAAAGCATTCTTTAAAGCAGGGATTTCCAAACTTTAATGGGCTATACTAACATTTTTGAAAACAAAAAATGTATCAATGGCTTAAATAACATTTTAATTATGGTTGAAACGTTCGCTAGAATTTTACTTAATAATTCTTTTATATAGAGAGCAGGTTTAGAAACACTGCTCTGGATTGTTTTCTATTTTACTGCATAAAGTTTCAATGTATATTTATGCCACAAGCATTTTAATTAATCTATTCACCTATGTATACATAGATACATACATACATACATACATACATGTAGTTAAGTATATAAGTAAAAACTTATATGCATATGTACATAGTTAATAATATGCAGCACCTGCCATGTCACGTGCAGGTGTTTAAGTCGTTAAAATTTTCCAATTTTTCTTACTCTTGTTTTGTCACTTTTTTTTTTTTTTGCCATAATTTTTTGTAATATCTTGTTCACTTTTTTGTGACTGCTTGCTTCACTCTTTCTCACCACAATTTAGGAAAAATCTACCTTAAAATACACAAACAGACTCCCACATAACATTTTTGTTCATCATCATCATTTGTGTGAAAACCAACTAAAACTTTAAGGTAAGTTCATGTGTGACAGAATACGGAGACTAGAGCAACAGATATATAAAAGTACATTTAGTGAAAAAAAAAAGGGAGAGACAAGCTATAAATCCTTTTTAAATTGTAATATATAATTTATTAGGATTTTTGGCTGTTGAAGGGGAAATTTATGAAATTAATTTCAGTTTAGTTTTAGTTTCAGTTTCAGTCAGTTTTTGTTTGCATAATTACTTTACTTATATTTTTTTTTAGTGTTGTTTTTGGTCTTTCTAATAATATAAACTATAAATGTATTTGAAAATATCTGGCAATATCCATAAAACGATATTATTTTGATCTAATATCTGAAGACAACAAAAGTTAATAATTTTATATGAGAAAACAAAAAAAAAAAAAGAAAAAGAAGTTTCACTTTATAGATAAAGTTTTGCACAGAAGTAGAAGCGATCAGAATAAGAGATGATTGTTCCTAAAAAAAAAAATTGCCAAAAGGGAATTTTATATCCCTTTTGTTAGTTTTTTCTTCTTACAAATGCTTCATATGTTTTTGTTTCATTCATTCACTTCTTATTTTGATCAATCTCTTTCGTTTGTTCTATCAAATGTTAATGGCATAATCACATTACCAAAATATTTATAATATTCAACAACGATTTTATTGTATATAAAATTGGTACGTCTGCATTAAATTTGCTATTTGAGTTTAAGTAAACGTCAGCTTGAATGTTTATCGCAGACGGATGGATAGACATTTAGTTAACCTGAATGGATGGACATTTAGCTGGCACGGATGGATGGACATTTAAATATAATTTTTAACTTGCAATTTTCCGCATTTGTTTGAGTCTGGTAATATTTTTTTTAAAATTGTAAACAACAAATATAAAACAATTGACAATTGAAATTAATTATTTCGTTGTGCCTAAAAGGCGTGGCATTTTATTTGAAATTTACAAGAAGTACTGAGAAAAAAAATTTTTTTTTTAAATTAAAGTAAAAAATTTTGATGTATTAGAATGTTAAGCAATCTCTGGCTTCTTTAAAAATAATTTTTGTATCATTAATTTAATTAAGGATAATTTTAAATTTCTACCAAATCACAAGTGCTTAACAAAAAACCGAAAATTTTGATTTAATTTCGTGCGGTCTACGTGTAGTAGGGCGTATAATTTTAAATATTTTAGGCCATTCTAATAATAACTCGCTTTAATGAACTACATATATTTCTGTCAAATTTAAAATTTGAATCTAAATGTCTGAAAGTAACAAGAGATTTGTAAACAATCATCAGGCAAAAAAAAAATTGGAAGAAAAGATTTCAAATTTCTTACTAATCCAAAATTCTTCACGAAACTTTTGGTTAAAAAAAATTATCAAAAATCTTTAGTGGTTACAAGAGAAAGCAGTAAACCTCACAAATAAACAAATCACTAAGGAATCCAATTCATTTCTTAATGATAGAAAGAAAAAGTATAAAAATGTGAAACTTGAGGCAGGCTTTTTTCTTAATTTTTTCGTTATATATAAAGTTAACACTAAGAACATTCAATTTTATAATAAAAATCTCAACTTATGAGTGTTTAGGGAAGATTCTATTATAAATTTCGTTAGTCGTTAGTTTTTTTCATCTTTTTCACTGGGGATTGTTTTATAAAAGCAGCATAAAGAAACATAAAAAATATGACTCAGTAAAATCAAATAACTCTACAACATTTTATTGATACGTAGTTTTTTTCCTTCTGCCCGAATGAACAACTTCATTCCGGCAATTCATAAATTTAATTTAGACATAATGACCGTCTCGTCAGTAAACTTAAGATTAAAGCGCATCAAAAAAAAAAAAAAAAAAAAAACATCGCAAATTTATTGTAAAAAACTCTTTATTATTCTGCTCATAGTGAATCTTGAAACTGCTAAGGAAGAAACAATGAAATATTGTGATGGAGAGAGAAGTGAATGGATTTTTAAAATTATTTATTGGTTTGTTTAACTGTAATATTTTCTTTTATTAAATATTCTAAAATAAGATAAATTCATTAATATCTTGAATCAAATGATTTTTGGCAAAGCAAAAGCAAAGAGTGACACTGTCTTTGTCTTCAAAATCTTGGAAAGACATGTTATTGCTGGAATTTCAAGAAATGTTCCATTTATCTTTACAATTTCATTGTCGCATTTATCATATTTATTTATTCTATTCTTGTACAATATTTTTGTTTTCGTTTTTAATTTTTTTTTTAGTATTTTTATTACTATTGTTTCATTTTCCTTTCTTGCTTTTTTGTGTTTTGTTCAGTTTTCTTAATCAATGAAGAAATTGGCTCATGCAATAATATGCATAATAAGCGTAATATACATAAAAATCTCTATGACATAACTCATTATGATTTCTTGTCATTCTCGCTTTCTTTGTTATAATTTTGACAATTTGAGTGACAGTGTGACAACAACATTAGTAATATTACCAATGAAAAGAAATGTAATCTGTAAAGGCAATGTTAAAGAAAAACTCAACTAAAATATAACGGTGAAAATAAAATATAACGGTTAAAGTAAAGATTAACGATTTATGAATAAAACTTTTTCAAGACTGCTTCTAAATATATGAAAATAAATTGTGAAACTAAAGTTTAACCGTGAAAGTGTAATATAACGGTAAAAGTAAAGTATAACGTTTTATGCATGAAGAATTTTCAAGATTGCTCATGAGTATATGAAAAAAAAAATTTCTCTAAAAAGTGAAATAGAATGAAAAAAGATATTGTGTCATGATAGTAGGTGATTACTTTTTTTTTTTATAACAAATTAGTTTTAAATATGGCAAAGCATGAATCGAACAATTAATGCGAATTTCTTAATCTTCTAATTATTTATTTTTACATATTGCTTAAATTACATTTAATAAATTTGCTTTTTGGAAAAACTTAGAAAAATCTCTAAGGATCATATTTTATAAACTATTTAATCGATTTTTCATATAAAACTGCATTATTGAGCGTACAAAAATTTCTATTCAATTTCATAGGGATTCAAATTTCCGCATATCCCAAACGTGGCTAAATCAATTTCGAATTCGATTATTATTAATGTTAAATTATTTAGAGATTTTCTCTATTAAATGTTTAGTTAGCTTTTTAATGTTTTAAATTTCTTGCACTGAATAAAAATTTGTTAGTTTTTATAAAATTTAAAATGGAGGAAAAAATTATACAATTTTCTCGGTGGCAATGTAAAGTAGTGAATAATAATTTAGTCTAACTAAAATTGGTCTAATGAAATGCATTGGATTTTCTTCTACTTTTTCTTTTTCTTCCTTTTCTTCTTCCACTTCCTCCTTCAAAAAAAAAAGAGTATTACATTTGGCTCTCTTAAAAAAATCTAAAAAGTCTATCTTATAAATTGATTAATTGAATGGCTCGTTCGCTTGTTTGTTTGTTCTTGTTGTTTTGTGATTTTGTTTTTTGTTGGAAAGGGCAAATCTACTCAACGTATTTTGTTTTAGTTCTCTTTGGTTTTTATCCTTTTAACTATATTTAAACGTACTTTATATGTGTGCATTGAAATTTTGGCCATGTTCTTATTATTGTTGCAACAAATTGGTAAAGAAAACAAAATGTTAAAAATTCCGTTGACTTTGTTTTGTTTTTTTTTGTGGTGGGGGGGGGGGGGGGGGGGATGATATTGATGTTATAGCAGGGATGTTTTACTTATTGTCCTTGTTGTTGTTGTTGTTGTTGTTGTTGTTGTTGTTGTTTATTGTTGTTGTTGTTATTGTTGCTGATATTATTGTTTATGCTGTTTGTCAAATATCTTTGCATTGAATGTTAAACGTTTAGCTGTCTGTCCATTTTTTCTATATGCATTTATCTACTTTCTTTTTCTTATGCTCTTTTCTCTTTATTTTTAGGTCTCTTTCCTCATTTTTTGCATGGACTTTTTTTTGTTTTGTATAACCTTAGAATTAATCTGATTATATTGACTAGATTTTTTTTTGGAATCTCTTTTTCGTTTCTTGTATCAATTTACTTTTCTCTTTTGTTCTGTTTGTTTTATGGCAACCAAATGAAAGTCATTTAATTTTCCAGCATATTTTATTATTATTTTATAAAGAGAGAACTTAAAGTTCCTTCATTTCTTGATTTTTCTCTTACTATTCTTTTTTTTTTCTAATTTATTTTTCTTCTGAGTTTGCTTTTACCTTTCTCACTTAATTTTTGTTAAAAACATTAAGGCGAAATCTGTTTTTCTTTATAGAAATAACGCTCTTCAATTATTTAACCAAACAGTTGAAGAGCGTTAAAATTTATTAAATAATTTTGTTGTTTTTATTATTATTATTTTTGATGGTTAAATATTACTTTTTATATCTATTTTATTACAAGAAGATTTTTATTGAATAACAGTGATAAATCTTGCCCAAAAAAAAGGCAGAAGAAAACATTTAATTTTATGGTTTGCTTTTAAGTGCTCTGGCACTTCTTTACGTTATTCAAATTCTAATTATTAAGCCAAGGACTTTGGTTTGATTTTCCTTTTCAAAACGATCTTTCCGAATCATTTCATTTTAAATATTAACTTAAGAAATTTTATTGTTTAAGAAAATTAGACAATCGTTAGAAATTCACTGGAAAAAATTAAGACATAGATAAAGAAAGAGTTTGTAAGAGAATGAACGAATAAGAGTTAAGATAAAAAATGCCTTTAATGTAAAAGCTTCTTGCTTTTACATTTTTCTAACATTCCTCACAAATATAAATTTTTTTTGCTTTTTGCTTTTTGCTTTTTGCTTTTGCTTTTCTTTCTTTTTGTTATTTGTATCTCAGCTCAATGATACATATGAACATTTAGATTCTCTTTTCATATAAAATAGGAAATGAAATTGCTTAATAATTGAATGGTTTTTCATGCTGATATATTTCTTTATATCCTTTTTGATTTTTTTTTTGTTTTAGTATTTTTACTGAAATAATTGGATCTTATAAAATGCATTTAGATTCTTCTATCATGTAACTTTTTTATATTTAAATGGTCAAAATTGAGTATTGATCAAATATTGATGGTACGTGTAGCAAATTGAATTGAAATGTAAAAATGTTTGGGGCCTTTAATAAGCACGTTTCATTTAAAATGTTGGCTTAAGACTTTGCTTTAGATTATTTATATTAGAATTACGTTACATATAAATAGATAAATAGAATTGTTTTGTAAATAAATTTGGTTAAATTAGTTAAAAATGGCAAAAGATTTTTTTTGAAATTTTTCTATCAAACTCTTTTTTTAAACATTTCCATAATTTTGGTTCCATTTGTCTCTGCTTTATATAAATAATAAGAATTATCACACATGATTATTTAATTGTAATAGCATGAAAAGACGCAAATGACAAAAATAGGATCAAATGGCAAAGTTAGTTATTATGAAATGTAAATTTTCAAAAATTATTTCTAATGTAAGTTTCCGGTTTGCTCAAAACCAAAAAAAAAAAAAAAATTGAAAATAAAAGGAGATTTACAAGGAAAAGAAGTAAAAAGAAGATGTGGAGTGAAAAGAGTGAAGGTTAGGGAAAGGAAATACACGAAAGGAGAGGAATCGAAAAGCAAGGAAAGGAAGAGAAAGGAAAGGAAAGGTAAGGAGAGGATAGGAAAGGGAAGGTTGCCTCAACTAAATATATTGAGGTAATAAGAAAGATTTAGAGTAGCAGAGTTGATACATTGAGGAACTTGTAAAATCTTGAAAATTATTGCTTAGCATTTCTTAAGATTTCTTGAGGTTTCTTAAGATTTCATAGCTAGGAAATTGCATTTGCTCAACTTGAATTCTTTTAGGTTGAAAAAAAAACTATAACTAAGCGGGCCATGAAAATGACATGAAGACTCTGAAAAGCCCTACAAATATCAATGAGATTTAGTTGGCATTTAATAAACTATTTAAAAATGTAAAAGTAAATAAATTATTGCAATATTTTTGACTCAAAAACTAGAAAATACGCTTAAAATGATTTGGTAAAGCTCTATCACGCAAACGCTAAATAAACCTTTTGGTAAAATTACAAGCTTTTCCACTTCATGTCTTTTTCAAAACGCATATTTTTTTAAGACAAAACTCCTTCAATTTTATGAAGACTTTTTTTTTGTTAAATTTTTAAATTTTCTTCCATTTATCTAAGATGTTTATTAGACCAATAAAAATATTTCATTGAAGTAAATGCTTAACATAAACTTCCTTCTTAACTTTATCATTTACAGCGTAAACATTTTCTACATTAACATCAAATCAAATCACATATTTATATAACATCATAATTTAATAAATAATGCATTAGAAGAACCTATTGAATTGGCCACAAAACAGAATATGATTGTCTTATGGAAAGGGAAAAATGTTGAGGCAAGAAATAAAACCAAAAACATGTGTTGATATTCCGTTCAAATATTTACTTATTACTATTATTTACTTTACTCATGTAAAGTAAATAATATGTAATATAATATAATCTAATAGTACTGTTATATAACACATTGGTCAATAAGTTATAAATCTAAAGTAGGCAATGATTTTTTATATGAAGTACACATGAAATGTTTTTATGAATATTCTTATAAAAAATTTTATCTTTGATGTCAAAGTAGTCTTTCATTTTTTCATTTGAATTAAACAAATGGATTCTGGAGTTTATATTTGACAACCATAAAAAATGTCAGTATGTACTTACAACTATATCTGAATAGAGTCCAGAGTGCTTGTCTGTCGTGGAGTTGGGATTGTTAGTCATGCTTCCATGACTAGATACCGTCATTTTAGATACTAATTCAAAATCCATATCTATTATTAACCTATTCATTTATTAAAAGACTTGGGAACTCGCATAGGAAGCATATGTGGGCAGCCGCTATCACCAAATGGTCATTTGAGTGTGATGCACTCGTGGTAGAAAATTAAGCCTTTGCTCTGATCTGGTGAAAACGTACTACAAAATTCATAACCCTAAACTTACTGCCAAGTGAGCTGGTCTTTCTTGGAACCTCTTGCTTACTATATCAGAAGAGTACAAGGGTTAAAGTATAAGTTCTATTTAAGCGATTGCGATAGTTGGGTTTTTGGAGACTACATTTAGCTGATATTCTTCCGACTTAATGTTTAAATGTTTAACTATTCATATCATATCGTATGGATCTGTCAACTTGTTGACCTATATGTTATGTACAACATATCCATAGAAATATTTATATACATATATAAATTATATGAAATTATGTGAGTATTTTAAAGATATTTAATATTGCTTTATATGTAATTGAGATAGAATGTTAAGGACACAGAGAAGAAGCAGAGAGAGAAAGAGAACAGCTGATATTCAAAATTATATAAAGTATGTTTGTTATTCACATTTCGTGTAATGTTCCATTTCATTGCCATAACTTAAAAGCGACTTTGAACATCATTATTATTGTCATTCGATTATTATCATTCTCATCATTATGATGATTAGTGTAATGTATGTATGTATGTATGTATGTGTTATATTTGTTGAAACATATTTTTTAAAATGATTCAATTCATTTTATTTTTATTGCTTCATGCCGTCTCCAGAACAACTGTTTTCCTCGCAGATTTGAATGAATTTAGTGTAATCTCTTAAGAGAAAAAGAGATTATGCCAACTTACTTTTTTTTTTCTGTATAAAACTATTTCTAATGCAATTTTCTCATGCAAATTATTTTTTTATATCTTGTGTTATTGTTTTTATTGAAAGAGACAATATTTGTTATAATTCATATTTTATTTTATTTCTTTCAAAATCTAAGAATTTTTATTAAAAAATTTTCATTGATATAAAAAAATCTTGTATAAGTTTGAAATTAAAAGGAATTAATTTATGAAAAATGATCAAATCAATTATGGAAAATGAGAACAAGAAAAAAGCTTTATAAATTTAGAAGACGCTTTAAAGAAAGGACTTTTATCATCATTCTAAAGAAAATCTAAATATTTTGCTGTTTATACAGAATAGATAAAAACAAATTCTTAGTTTGCACTTGAAGTAAGAGGATTTCTTGATTCCTTATACATCACATTTTTTTTTCTTAATCAGTTTTCCACAATAATTCGATCGGTTTGATAGTTTATAAAAAGCAGAAAATGGTCATACAATTTTTACCTTAACACAAGAAAAAATATATTTAACGTACCTTGCCTTTCTTTTTCTTTTCTTTTTTAACATCACTGATTGTGCTCGCCTGTCTGCACTAGAAAAGCGAGCAAAAAAATTCATATTCGGGCCTTTTTCATAAGGCTCGTGGTAAATTAATTACCAAGCAGGGACTCTGAAAAGAAAAGTAAGTACGGACGGAACCTTGGACCCGGCTGGATTCACCCAAAAGTTGTACATAGGCCGTGATAAGCTATTAAAAGCTTTAGCTAAGTTATAGTTAGAAAAGAAATTTATGTAAAAATCGACCTACATAAAATTACCAAACTTTTTAATGCTTCTTTATTTTTGTTATCTGCTTTTGAAAGTCATTATTTTAAAAACATTTATTATTATATAAATGCTTTATAAATCTGAATAATAAAGATTTCTCTTATAGGTTGTGATAACGAAGAAAATCGAAAGACAGAAGGTTAACAAGATCAAGAGAGCAAATACGTTGCTATAAAATGGATGCATTTACAAGATACAGTAGTTGAAATTTTCTTTTTAAAAAATTCCCAAGAGAAGAAAATATCTTTATCTACATTTCTTTTTTTGTTAGCTTCTTTCAATTTTTTACCTTTTTACTTACATTTCAGGCTAAGAAGATAAGGCCGCATATGTGTTTATATGCTTATGCTTATGCGGCTTGAGTTACGTATGCCCATAATTTTCAAATGTATTGTTACATTTTTGTATCCATTCTTTGAGTTTAGGAAGGATGATAAGGATGGCTATGATTGAGGACATTAAGGCAACCTCAACAACCAGTAAACAACTTTTCAACAGCTAATGACTGCATGTTACGGGTAACACAAATATACACAAGTATACACACACATAGAGAGAAAGAAAGAGATAGAGAGTGTAAAAGAGGGAGAAATTTGACATATAAAATGTGCGTGAAAAAAAAATAAATAAAATGCAGTAGCGTTAAAGTTTGGAAATGGCAAACTAGTGAGAAAGTTCAGTATAAAAAGGAATGTGTAAAAAAATTTCATTTATATTAATGAGATTATTCCGTTTTGTTTCGTTTATTTTTGCCGCAATAATTAAAAATAAATATTTTTATAAAATACGAAAATGCTAGTTGGAAAAATAAGAAATTAAAACAAGTAAGAAAATTATACTTGGCTAGGGCCAATTTTTAGTTACCCACCACTTAAACATCATGATAGTTTTATTCAAAGTCTGTTTCAGTTTTTTCTGTAATAAATAGAAAGCTAATTGTATAATTTCACGTAATCCTAGCCGATTTGCATGATTTTTGGACAGACATTGTATACCAGTAGCCTGCCCACTTGTGGATAAATTTCAGCTTTCTGACTTTTGCACTTTAAAGATCATGAGCAAAAAACTAACGGCTTAGAGAAATGGTATTCCCAGTTTACATTGCACAGGGAGCGTGTTCTTCAACCAATTTTATTCATTTCCAATACCAACCACAGCGTGCACAAACTTTCAATGATTATGCCATATTTGAACTTGATATCCAAAATTTTGCAAACAGAAGAATGCTTACAACAGCAGGCACAAAGATGATCAGACAGACGGACCTTGTCTAAATCAATTTAGAATTTATAGGGTCTCCAATCTAGCCTAGGTCTTCCTTCTAGCCCTTACAAGCATAATGATAAAGTGAACATACCCCCAAACTCTGTGTGGTGGGATTAAAAACAAAACAAAAAGTGATAAACGTTGAAAACCAACTAAATAATAATCCTGAAATAATTGCTTTTTACTAAAAAATTATAACGCCAAGACTTAGTCCATCATATTTAACAGCATTATGTTATGTCTAAATTAAAACAGTTTATGACTAAAGAATATTCCACAAAATCGATCATTTTAACGTTTTGTGGTATCAGTTTCATATAAGAGATTTCTTTTTTTTTAGTTTTTTCGAAAATGAATAATTTTGGCGTTTTTTTCTTTCAGTTTAAAACAATTTTTAATTTTTTTATTTATATAAATCTTATGCAAGTAGGGTTTAAAACTTGTCGACCACAATACATTTAAACATTTGTATTTTACCGTTCCTTTTTTTTTTTTTGTCTACTTTTTATGAAAATTGTTACTGAGTCATATTTAAATGCCCCAGAATAAAACAAACTGTCATTAAATGCTTTCATAATAATTGCTTTTGTCATTACAATTGTTATCATATTAACTTTAATTATTATGTGAATACACTACAATATAGAAATTATAGTCAAACCTTAAAATTTTTTTGACAAAAGTCTTAGACATGTAAATCAATTATTCAAATCATTTAATTTTAATCATTTCACTTCTAGATTAAGTCCTTGAATAAGTTTTGGCAGTTTCTTTAAAAAAATGATGCAAACAATATTCCATTGGGGGAATTTTGAATTGCGCGGGGGCGTATTGGATCTAAACTTAAAGTTCAATGTAAGCAAATTTCTGTATTAAGTAAAATATATTTGTGGGGAATTTTATTGTATTACTTTACTCATTAAAAAATTTGTAGATTTTTCGATTGAAACTTATAACAACTTAAACTTAATTAAAAAATTAACCTGATACGAAATTTCTTTGTGTTTGATGGAGAGTATTGTTTTCTAAGGGCTACTCATAATGAGACAATCAAGGTAAATCGCTATCCAAGATTATTTAAAAGCATTTAAATTGAACTTTATAAAGAAAACCAATGAGAAATTATTTAAACTCTTCTCCATTCCTAATTTTAATTTGCCCCAAAAAAAAAAAAAAATTCGCCCATATTTGATACCAAAAAAAAAAAAAAAAAAAGAATCGATACATTCATTACCTCATGTTGGTATATCGAATTTTTCATAATTTATATGCATAATAACAAACATTTTGCTTAAACAATGATAACCACAAATAAATGCGTTACATGTAAATAGAAAAAAATATATAAATAAATATGAAAACTTGGCTAAAACATTAAAAACAATAATAGCAAGCATTTTTGCATGAATTTCATATTTAAATATCCATACAAATTAAACGATGAAAAATTTAAATAAATAAAAGAAATATATAAACTATTGATTTGATTTGCATGTTGCCGGTTGATAATGATAATAAGGTTAATGGGAAACGTGTGTTTGGTGGGCAAACATTGTTTGTGATATCAATCAACTAAATACCACAAAATATTTGATTTTTATAATTTATGCATGCATAAACATGTCCTTTATATAAAAGTTCATTCGCGAATGTTTTAAATAAAGCTTTGCCATCATCATTATCATCATCATTACAGCATTATAATTGTCAAATAAACTGAAGGTGCATGAGGCTTTCAGAAAGGGAATTATTTACTCTTTTCATATGAGGCACATATATTGGAAGGCATTACATAAAAACTCCAGTTTAATGTATAATTTTTTACTTGAAAACTGTTGCGATGAAATTTATTGTCATTTCAATAGAAAAGCTTTAATAAAATATAACTAAGAATTTTCAATTAAATTCCATTTAAAAATTTTACATAAATAACTGATAAATTTCTATAACATAGAATAATTTCCTAGATCTTAAGTTGATTTAGAATAAAATTGTTGCACTTTATAGGGGAGCAAAATTTAATAGAAAATTTTCGTTGCGTTAAAAGAGTTAAAAAGTCATGGGCGAAACAAAAAATATTTTTGTTAAAAGGAATGAGGGAATAAAAACAAGAGGAAAAGGAAGGCTTAGTAAAAGCGTGAAAGCAAAGTACGATTTAAAGGAAATGCGGTCAAAAAAAAAAATTTAAAGTCATTGCAACTTAAAAGATAAATTAGACTCGGCCAAAAAAAAGGTCGTATAAAACAAAAATTTCTGAATTTCTTCCCAATCAAAATTTGCTAAATGAAATTTCTAGATGAATAGAAAATTATTCCTTTATAAAATCTCTAATATTTCTTTTTCAATTGTTATAAACATTTTCAGCAATAGAATAAATAGAATAAATCCAAATTGTTATATGATGTATCTAATAATTATTGTGAAAACAAATTAAAATATTTTTGATCTTCGTGTCAAGGATGTTTGACTGTCTGTCTGTCTGTCTGTCCATTACGCATATTCTACTTTTTATACATGCTTGGCTTATTTTTCTTTTTTTCTTCTTCTTCTTCTTCTGCTTCTTCTTAATATTATTTATTATTTGTTGTTATTTTATTATTGTTGTTATTATTTTTGTAGCATTTACATTAATAGCAGCCATTGTATTCAACTTATACAACTGTTATAATTACTTTTGCGACTATTATTATGATTATTATTAATGCCTTGAGGATAAATCCATATTAAATTACATTCATACGTATAACATATGAAGAATACAAATACATTTATATATATATAACGAGAGAGAGAGAGAAAGTGAGTGAGATAGAGAGAGAGAGAGAGAGAGAGGCAGGGAAACATAAATCACTTAAATATTCGCGCACATTTATATATAAATTTTGTTAAAAATAAAATAGCAGCCTGAACATGAACATGAACCTTTATGAAAATGGAAAACTTTCGTTATACAATTAAAGTTTTGTTTCAATGTACGTGTAAGCCATAATTATAAAAAATATGTATATATATATATATATATATATATAAAACTGTTAATATGTTAATTATAATAAAGGAAATCAAATGCAACAAAGGAAATCATAAAATTATTATTAATATGAAACGGTGTTAGAAGAAACAAAGCAACAGAAGAATGATGAAGATGATTTAAAGCTGTTTATTATTTAGGTTTATCTTTACTTTTTTTTTATTTGGTGAGATAATATAGCAGGAAGTTTTAAGTTCAAACTGCCGCATACGGCAAAGTATAAAGAGCGGAATGAATTAATTTTCTGTCTAAAAAATTTTATTGAAACGATTCTTCTAACATTTAATGGAAACTTTGTTTTGAATAGAAGAAATTTTAAATGGTAAGTTCAATTAGAATCTAGAAAGTAGTATCGAGGAATAAGAAACTTTGAATGAGCCATTTTTAGTGAATAACTTCAATTTTCTGTGGCCACTACCAAAAAAATGCCTCATAATTTGCTTAATTATTATTAATTAGTTATTAATTAATTATAATTAAATAAAATTATTAATTAATTATAATTAAACAAATGAAGATTCTCAAATTATAAATATTTACGCAATGTCCAAAAATCAAAAAAAAATCTCAATTTTAGCAAAATGTCTTATTGTAAAATGTTAGAATAAAACGCTTACCAAAAATAAAACCCATTTTTTATGAAAGTATTTTGAATGCCATAACAAAACAGAGCAGCATACGTGCTTAATACAACTCATACAAGTTTTAATTAATTAATTTTTTCCGTGCAACAAAATTCATAAATGAATATGTTTTTCTATTACGCTTCTGCTTCTTACTCAGCACTAAAATTGTAAGGTTTTGATATCACATTTTTATATAAAATTTTAATTTTTCTTCTTTTATACTGCATGCATGTATGTATGTACGTTTGATTGTATGCGTATATATGTTATTTTTTTAATCGATAAAGGAAGTGAGAGGTTGGTTTGTGTTTGATTGAAGTACACGTGAGTTAAATTTACAACAGTGAACTATCTCTCTCGTTTGCTTTCCCACCTTCAACAATCTATCATATTCACTGACACTTTTTCACTCTCTCTCTCTCTCTCTCTCTCTGTCTCTCTCCCTCTCTTTCATTATATGTCACTCTCTGTCACTCTCTGTCACTCTCACATACACATATTGTATATCAACAAGTTTGCATACATGGCATTTTCTATGGCGTTTTCTTTTTTGCTTTAAATATAATTTTAAGTGCTTATTTATTTATAAAAGTTTTACAAAAGCGCGTGCGAAAAGTTTACTTAACAAAATGCTCACACATTCATATATATATATATGTGTGTGTGTATGTGTGTGCGTGTGTGAATAGATTACAAAATGAAATGCACAAACTCAAAACACGAACGTTAGAACAAGCACGAAACTTTAAGAGAAAAATCATCGGCAAACAACAACAAAATAAAAACAATAAGTAAAAAAAAAGAAAAGAAAAACAACCCATTAAAAAGAACGTTTTTATGTTAAGTACAGATTTATGCCGTTATTCATATGTAAATACAGTTTGTGACAAATTTTCTTCAGATGTTAGAGAGAGAGAAAGGCATAGAGGGAAAGAGAAAGAAATGGAGAGAGATAGCATATGACAGAATTAAAGTGGATAAAATGACGCTTCTTGTTTTAAGGTTTTTATCTTGAGTGGCATTATTGTTATTGTTGTTGTTGTTGTTATTGTTAAAATATCATAATTTTTAAATGAATTAAAAAGTTATTTCTTAAAGTTGTGGCGCTTTCTTTCCATTTTTAAGCACGTCACCATCATCATCATCATTTTTTTTTAGTTATAAAACGTCAAACAGCAGAACTCTGCAGAAATTGTTGCTCTAATGACTTCCAGACATTATTATACTTATTAATCAGTCATCAAGCCATAGTAGAAGTTTTATTTCTTTTGTGTGCAACATTTATAAATGAAGCGGAAAGTTCAGCATTGAAATTCAAAGCATCTCTGTCCAACTATCTCTGGTGGTTCATCTATCTTTTCAACTGTTTAAATGTCTGTGCGTCCGTCCATGCGTCTAATTGAATTGCGCGTTTCAAGTATTCTCTTGATGTATTAAAAAAAAATCTTTAATATTCTTGCGTGTTAGTTAACTTTAAGTATAAAGATTTTATTAAGCAAAAAAATTTTAAAGTTTTTACTCAAAGAGAGATAAAATTTTTCATGTAAATTTCGGTCATGGTTTGTATAAATTTGAAAAATAATGCTTGCTTTAATTTTATCTTAAAATGCTACAAATTGAGAGAAACCTTTTTGCATTAACATTTTTTCTCATTACACTTTTAAATTTTTCATAAAATGTACGTTTTATATGGCAAAACAATAAAACCAACAAAGAAACAAAAAAAAAAAATGATTACAAATTGTGGTAAAGTTTAAAAAGAACTTGTTTTAAGTGCATGTTCGTGTTCGGGGATAACTAATAGAAGTACAAAAAAAAAACATGCTTAAACGCTTAGAAAAGGAAATTGAAATAAAAAAAAAAGGAAAGAAAAAGGAACAAACAAAAAAAACCAAACAAAAAATTAAAGCATATGTAAGAAAAATAGAATGAAATAATGATACGAAAAAAATTTTTCATAAAATTAGAAAATAGGAAATTTTTAGCATATACTTGAAAATCTTTTAATTTTAATAGAAAAAAAAATTTTGAAAACAAAGCATATCCAATGGATTATTCTAAAAGACAATCGTATTATGAGAAATTAGGGCATGCTAACTTCTCGATATCATCTGATTTAATTGAATTCACATAGAATTGATTGGTCAAAAAAAAAAAAAAGATAAAAAAAACCATTGTCATAATTATGATTTTAGCAAGTTGGATCAAACTAAGTTAATGTTGCAATTCTTACTAAAGAGTTGGCCATTTTTGTTATTGTTATTGTTATTGTTTTTGTAATTCAGATAATACTTTCATTGTGTTTTATTGTCTTTTATTAACCACGTGGCTTTCATTTGCCATTATGAAATAGATTTTTCTATATTTCTATTGTTGTTGTAATCATCCGCGTAACTCGACGACCCGCTCATTTTATTAAAATATTAGCCAGATGAAAGGGATTCACTTTATAGAGATTAATTAATTAACTTAATTAACGTTCAAAAAGCAACTAAATCGGTTTTACGCTTTGAAATAACTTCCCGGAGATTTTATTTCTTTCCGTTTATGGTTTGCCTTTCTTACATTTATTTCTGCCGAATTACTGAAAATTTTTTCATATTAATTGCCACCTCAAAATCGCGAGAACCTTCTACTAATTTTTAAGTATTTTAGATTAATGAACCTTCAAAATTTTCTTTTAACTTTGCACATTTGTTTTCCTTTCCTTTATGTTGTTAAAGATTTTATTTTTTTCCAGTTTAAGTTAAACAATTTTTAAGTTAAGTTAACAAGTTAAGCAAAATTATTTTTAATGGCCTAAATAAATAAGCAAAAAACTGAAAGAAAACAATTTGAAATCATCCAGTTAGTTTTACTTAATGTAAAAGGCAACAAAGCTTTTAACATTTGTGTACACTTATTTTACCACTTCAATGTTTATTTGTTCGCTTGTTTTTTTTTTTTTTTTTGTTGTTTTTGTTGTTGCTTGTTTGTTAGTTTATTTATTTATATTAAGCCATTATTTGTACTTTGTATTTGTTATGTTAATGTAGTTTGCTCCATAAATAAATAGTAATTAGTTTCAAATGACATTGACACTATCGGCGGAGGTTTCCATTATGGCAGCTTTCCACCATTTTTTCTTCATATTATTTATACTTTTTTGGATTATTTCATTGGACCATTATTATTAATGCACTACGTGGCGTATGCTTTTGGCTCATTTGAAATTATTTATATTTCGCTTATCTCTGTGAGTGGCCAGAAATTCAGAATTTAGTTAGCGAACAAAATTTAATTAGAAGTTTCTTAATAATGCGGTAAAAGTTTCTTAATTATGCGATAGAAACTTTTAACTTCTACTTTAGTTTTCTTAATTTTCTACTTACACTTTTAAGGTCTTGAAAGTAATTTTAATAAATTTTCAATTACATTGCAGATAGAAAGATAATCCCAAGACAAATCCTCAGATTCTTGTCGGATGATAAAGTCCTTTTTGTCGTCCACAAAAAGCTTGTTTAAAAATTTTTCAAACCATCTTCATATAACACCATTTAAAAGAAATTTGTATATAATTTTTCACATATTAAAACTCTAAATGCAAACAATTTCTGTATTGTGTTTGTTGAGCGCAAACAAGGAAATGGCAAATGACAATTAGAATGCTGGCCGTTAGAGTATTTTTAGTATTGTTGTACTTGTTATCATCTCATTTTCAAAATATCCCCATGAAATTCATTCTTTTTCAAAGGCCTAGACTGTTTGAATTTTGCAAAGCTTATTTTCGGCAAAGTATTTTAAAGTCTGTCTTTTGATGGTTTTTTGTAAGAACAATATGCATAAAAATCATAATAATAATCTAGGTCTATCGGCTGTTGTTGTTGTACAATAAAATACCTACAATTTCTCCATTTCATTTATTTTTTTGCATAAAATCATATTACATCAAAAAATTGCTTAAAAAATCTTTAATACAACTATATTAATCTGTTTGTTGTTGTTGTTGCTGAGATGTCCTGTTAAACAAGCGATATACACACTTTCATGCACTCTTTTACAGATCTGTAGGATTCTGTAAGGTCAATAAATCCAAGAAATTTTGCTATATTAAACATAACAAATAATTATTGACTTTTAGGTCTCGTTTCAAGCGCTTCTTCAAGTGATTCTTAAATATCTCAATAGTATTACAATAATATTGAGTAGTATTTTTTAGCAAAGTAGCCAAATGAAGAATATCAAATTTGAAAGAAAAAGAAGAAGAAACAAATAGATACCATAAAACGTGTATTTCAACAAAATTATTAGAATACATTTAAAAAAGATGGAAAATTCCGTGGTATATGAAATAAAAGTATTCAAAAAAAGTATTAAATGGCAGCGTTAAAAAATGTCTTTCATTTTTATTTGAAGTGAAAATTTTCTCTTTTCCCTTTTTTCTTTATAGCTTCTCAAATTCTTTAAGCACGAATGACTGACTGCAAATCTATTTTTCTCTCTAATTATTTATTTAATTTTATGTTTTACACATAAAGAAAGCAAATGAAATGGAATGTAATGCGCTTTTTTATTATCAACTTATTAAAGCTCTTATCAAATAAACAGAAGAAGAACAAGAAGAAGCAGAAGAAACAGAATCAAAAGCGTCAGCAGCAGAAAAAAAGGTTATAAAAAAATGAGGAAGCACAACATGTTAACGTGAGTTTATTGATGTTGCATCATAAAAATTGTGAATTTATAGTTTTAGTGAAAAGTTTTATTATATGAAAATATGTTAACGTCAAAAGGGCATCTCCTGATTAATTACCATAAATATTTGTAGTATTAGCCAATGGAAATTTTTATAGAAATACTTGTTAGTTTAAACAAATGCATTTAGTTATTTATATAAATTTAATTTTTAATTTATTCTTATGTAAATTTCAAGTAAGTTAATTAAATATAAAAAAAATTAAATTAAATTAAATTAAAAAATTAGTTAAAATTAATTAATTTATCTAATAAATTAATTTAATTCAATTTAAATGAATTGAAACGATTTAATGTAATTTAATTTAATTTAATTTTACTTCCATTTAAATTAATTTAATTTTTTTTAAATTAATTTAATTTAACTTAATTTAATTTTAACGTAATTCAAATTTGATTTGATTAATGTAATTTAATTTAAATAAATTGAAACAATTTTAAGCAATTTATAATTTAATTTAAATTAATTTAATTTAATTTTACTTCCATTTAAATTAATTTAATTTTTTAAATTAATTTAATTTAACTTAATTTAATTTTAACTTAATTTAATTTGATTTGATTAATGTAATTTAATTTAAATAAATTGAAACTACTTTAAGCAATTTATAATTTAATGTAAATTAATTAAATTAATTTAAATTTACTTCGACTTAAATTAATTTAATTTTTTTAATTCATTTAATTTAACTTAATTTAATTTTAACGTAATTTAAATTTGATTTGATTAATTTAATTTAAATAAATTGAAACAATTTAATTTCATTTGATTTAATTTAATTTAATTTAATTTAATTTAATCTAATTTAATTTAATTTAGTTTAATTTAGTTTAGTTTAATTTACTTCCATTTAAGCTAATTTAGTTTTTTTTAAATTAATTTAATTAACCTTAATTTAATTTTAACATAATTTAAATTTGGTTTAATTAAATAAAACTAAACTTTATTTAACTTAGCTTAAAAGTAGAGTTGCTACCTTAGAATACTTCAATGTTGTGTACTCTTAACTTAACGATACTTAGCTATCGTAACAAACCGTACGTACTGTAACTTAACGTCGCTTAACTTAACGTCACTTAACTTAATGAATGACAATTTATTATAATTTAATGCAACTTAGCTTAGCTTAAAGTAACTTAACGTAGAGCACCTTAATTTAATGTAGCGCCATAATTTAACGTAGCAGCATAACTTCACTTAACGTAGGATATGTAACATATTGCAACTTAATGCAACTTAAGATAATATGTCACAATTTAGCTTAACATGAAGTACCTTAACATGGCGTAGCTTAATTTAACGTGGAATTTTAGTTTATGTTAACGTAAACGTACATAACATAACATACTTTAACTTAACGTGACTTAGCTTAATGTATCATGATTTAATATAATTTAATTTAGTTTGATTTAGTTAAATTTTAGGTTAATTTAACTTAAGGTAATCTTAGACCTTAGATCTTAGTTAAACCTAAATTAGAATTAAAATTAAGCATTAATTTTACGAAAATAATATTTCAGTAGAATTTAAATATCGTAAATACCTTTCATTTTTTAATTATTTCCTTAAAAAAATTGTTATCCTCGCCTCTTTTTATTTATAAATATCATTCAAACATAATTTACAGGCTTATCTGTTTGCATATGTGTGTACACATATACAGTAAATAATTATTTTTATTAAGATGCATCTTTGTTTCAAAAACAGTAAAAAAAAAAACAAAAAATATATGATTTTCTTTACATAAATTTTTTTATTTCTTTGAATAAAAAATTGAGTAAGCTAAAAAAAAATATACTTTACATATATGTGCATGAAAGTAAATATGTATGTGTGTATGTATATGTGTATATATGTTTGCGTGTATGTTATGAATGTATAAAATGTTAAGTTTAAGGGATCCTTATCCTTTCAACTTCTATCTAAAAGCAAACCCAACATAGTCATAGTTCTTTTCCTTTTTTTTTATTTCTTTTATTAAAATGAAGCTTGAAAAAAATATCTGAAGAATTATGTATTTATTAAATTCATACATATCATATTAGTAAACATAAAATACAAGCAAAAAAATATATTTACATTTAAACAGCTAAGAAACAGAAGAAGAAGAACATATGTTTACTTTTCTACGCTGCTTCTGTTTTTCTTTGCTTTCTATTTTGCTGTTATTCCATTTTGTCATGGATGCCTTTGATTTGTGGTTCTCTATCTTAACCAATTTATTTCTATATTTATTTATGTATAATCTATACGTTGTATAGATCTAAACCTCCCCTCGTTACACTTTCTTTTTCTTTATCTCTTTCTATTTATCTTCCTTTTTTCATATTTTTCATTTTTTTTTATTTTTCATACTTTTTTTTTGGTTTTTTTTTTTTTGCATATATTCCATGAAATTATTTTATTCACTTATTATAAATTCTCTTCTGTGATGCCTAACATTTATAAAAAAAAAAGGAAATAATGTAAATGAAAACAAAATATAAGGAAGTTTTTGCTCTTTCATATAAATCTCAATCTAATGTTTATAAAGTCAATGATATTTCTTTATATAAAATTTTAAATATTAAATAATAGTTTTTTGAAAGTGATTTTTACAGTCTTTGCTTCACTTCAAATTGACTTTAATAAATAAATGAATAATATTCAGAAAACTTTTACGTAGCTTTTAGAGATCCACAAATTGATTAATTTGTCTTAAAATGTGCCTAAAAATTTTGCTTTAATAATTTGAAATATTGAAAAAATAGAAAGTTTTTCAGACGTTACAATGAAAATGTTTATGGATTTTGCTTGATCTTATAATTTGGCTAATGCTTTGGCCAAAAATTTCCTCCTAAAGCATGTACCTCAAAAACGATTTTAAACAAAGCGATTCTCAATTTATTAAGAAAAATACATAAAAATTTAAAAAAAAACGCAACTGAAGTGATTTTGTATCAGAGTTTTATTAAATAAATGAACAATATGATATTTTTTCAAAACTAAATCGAAACTAGATCTATCTGAGAACTTTCTTACGGAAATAACCACAATTTTAAGTTTTTTCGAATAAAAGTTTTTGTAAATTAAGTTTTTATATAAGGCGTGGTCGTAATATTTGTCTGCTATTATCCATAATTATTCTTAGGCATCTTTGGCTCGAATTATGACTAAATAGCAAATATCACACAAAAAGTTTTAAAGTTGCTCCTTGTATTTTGATAATAAATTTAAATGGACAGACTGATGGACAGTTAAGGATTAATTCATTTTAGAAAGTGATTCTGTATCTAAGACTAACTCAATTTCTTTTGGGTGTTACATATATTAAAACCAATGCCCATTACAAATGATGTAGGGTGTAATAAAATCTAAATATCTTACATTTAAATGCTTAAATAACAATCGTTTCGAAAAGTTTTAATTTAAACAGCAAAAAAGTGTAATATATTTTGCCGTATACAACTTGTTACTTTGTTTTTGTACTTAATGAATTGTACAGTTTAGAGAAATATTGACACATAATCAATAGCATTTGATAATTTATCTTGTTCTTAGCTTATTTGAAGACTAAAGAATTTATATAATGAACTATAAGTTGTTGAATTCTTGGCACGTTCATTGAATTCTTCATGCTCTCTTAACTTCATTTCGGTGTATTTATCTTCCTTCTCACTAATTCTAAATAAACAGTTGTAGCAAATAAATGTGAATGAATATTTTGCCGTGAAGGAATGTTAGATCAAAATCCATTATCATATTTTTAAAACGATTGATTTAGTATCAAATTTTAAGAAGCTAATTTTTCTGGTGTCTAACTATGTCAATCGAAGATTATTAAATTTTTTTCAGTAGTAGTTTATCTAAAGCATTCCAAAAATTTGTATTGTCAAGTAATAGTCTCGAAATTCTCTTCTAAATATAGAAAACATGTTATTGAGCTTCAGCCCACTTTTTATACTCTGTAAGACTTGTGGTACGTAAGTATTAGCTGTAAGGATCTGTACAGATGTTTGTAATATCCAGAATAAGTTGAGATGGACCATCTTATTAAATCAAAAGATTCAAAAACACTTTCTGAAACCATTAAGGCCTTTATGGCTGTCGGTCCGTCTGCTATTAGCCATAGATCAAAATTTTGACAATAACTTAGTGAAATTTGAGACAAAAGTGCTTTTTTACCCAAAAGCGTTTTCTATTGCAAATTCTCTAGAAAATGCTTTTATTTGAAAACAAAATCTCTTATACAAAAAAAAGGTTTTAATTTTGTTTAGATTTTAACAAAATTAGGCTTATTATTGTGTTTTCTTATAAGAATTGTGTATGCCAAATTTAATTTTGTTCAGTACATATTTAGGACCCCCTTCCATATAACAAACTTTTTAAAACATTTGAAGTTTACAATTTTTTTACTTTTACTGACTTGAAATTTATATGCTTGACTTTTTGATTACAGTAATTAAAGCGTAGGGTGTATAATTTATAAGGTCCACCTTAATCGATTTTGGCATTACTACTATTTACAATATTTATTAATGATGATGATACAACAGCTTTACAATAACAATCTATATCTAAACACTTCAATCAAATGCATACTTAAATTTCTATGAAACATTTGTAACATTGTTTTGCATTTATGTCACATTACATTACAATTTTAAGAGTACAACAAAGATGTACACAAACGTTAGAGTAAGAGAGAGAAAGAGAGAGATAGAGAGAGAGAGAGAGAGAGAGAGTGTACAAAGAGTTGATAAGCAGTTAAGAATGTAGAAAAAATATCTTTTGCAAACTTCGGATTTATTTATTATAACTTTTTCTTTTTTTAAACTTGTCGATCCCAAAGCGTACTTTCCCTTTGACAATTTGAGTGTAAGTGTAAAATGTGACAATAATGTTGCTACTTAGACTGTTACTACAACACTTTAATCTATTTTACATTGTTCCTTTCTCTCTCTATCTCTCTATCTCTCTCTGTCTTACTCTCTTTCCTGCATTTAGATACATTTATCCTTGTTCATCTCGATCTCTTGTACTTGTTATGATAAAACTTCTATTGTTGTTCTTTGGTATTATGTCACTTTGTACGGATTTCTATTTCATTGCATTTTACATAATAAAATGATCAACAACAATAATAATAATAATAATAATAATAATAATAAGAATAAAAAGCAAAAATAGAGATTCTAAAAAAAAATTGCCTTTTATCAACAATTTATACTCATTTAGGCACAATGAATGACTTTCAATGATTTGCTATAAAAAGTTTAGTTTATTGATTTACATAAAAAAAGAGCTCTATATAAAATAAATTTTTGGATGGGATATAAAAAAGAAGGTATCGCTATTAGCATTATGTGAATTTTAAGTGTTTTTACTTATCTGCATAATTATAACAATTAGAAAGTGCCTTTAGCTTTAAATTTGGAATCTTATCTAAGATATATTGCTGCGGGTATTGACCTTAAATGTCAGAACAAAATCTGAATGGTCATGGCACTAAAATATATGAATTTGTAGGCCTTTTGATTTTAAAAGTAACTTTCAAACTATCTTGATCTATTTTGAGACCTTCAAAGCTTTAAATCATCTTCCAGGCCAACCATTTTATTTAAAAAGAGATCTCTTAAGAATCAAAAATTTCTAAAGAATAAAAAATCTTAATAGGAAATTTATACTTAAGAAATCTTTAATGAATATGGTTCTATGTAAACTGAACGTTTCTTTAAGTACCAGAACTTAAGAAATTTATTGTCAGATTATTTTGTACAATAAATTGAACTAAATTGAATATATTTTTCGAACGCCCCTCCTTTGTTCGCTTAAGTGATAAATAACGGTATTATGTAATTCACCGTTTATTCATTTAATTTGTCTTAATGATTCATTTTTAAATCACTTGTGGCCTAAAAATCACGAAGAAATTTTTCACAGTCCAACTTTAATGTTTAAGTAACTTTTCATTTGTCGTACTTTGCCATTTTAAAAGTGTTAATTAAATTAGAAAAACCGGAAAAATATTTACCTTTTTTATTAAAGGACTTTATTGTCATTAAAAAAATATGTGAAAAATTTTCATCGAAATACAAAACTATAAACAAAAAAATTAAATAGAAAAACATTTTTTTTTTTATTAGA
Source organism: Melophagus ovinus (assembly GCA_023089585.1). Lineage (NCBI taxonomy): Eukaryota > Metazoa > Arthropoda > Insecta > Diptera > Hippoboscidae > Melophagus > Melophagus ovinus. Next base: position 1,650,369 of record JAKKIB010000181.1, on the reverse strand, counting down.
TTTATGGGATATTTGAACGAATGTGAAATGGGAAAGATTATTGATTTTCATTTGCATTTTTAATACGTAAACAACTTAACAAATTTTTATGACATTTATAGCGTGAGAGATTAGTTTTGTGAATGTTTTTTAAATATTCCATTTTATGCGAAAAATGTTTGCAAATCTATTTTTAAAATATTTTCGAATTTATTTTTTTTTGTTTTTGGATATAATTCTAAAGCTTTTGAAAAAGTGGGTAAAATTTTTATTTCGCGTTTTTCTACATTTTATGATAATTATTCATGGACAATTCAAGGCACATGCTTTAAATACATCATAATTACATCTATTAAATAAAAACATAGGTATAATAATTTTTCCAAAATCTTTGCAACGTGAAAAATATAGAACGCAAAGTTTCTTCAGTTTTTGCTTGAAGATTTTTAAATGAAAATGGATAAAATGAATAAAAGGACACTCCCGTTACGGGCTAAATTGGAAACGTCTTGCTTTAATAAGTTTTACCTTTAATATAAATGCAGGAAGTTCTTACTTAAAGGTTTTTAATTGAGAATAGATAAAATGGAATAAAGTACGCGCCCCTTACGGGCTAAATTTGAAACATCTTGTTTTAATAGGTTTTGTCTTCAATATAAATTCTCAAAGTATGGCTTGAGGGTTTTTAACTGAAAAATGCGTCCAATCGATCAAACGCCATGTCTAATGCGAATGGAATTGGTAATGCCTTAGTTTTATGAATGCTAGAAATTTTTACTTGAAGATGCTTAATTCTAAATGGGTTCAATCAATCAAACGAGGCACCCAATACAGATGAAATTGGCAGCATTTTAGTTTAATAAGTTTCTGCCTTTTAAAGTAATATAAAATTTGTATTATTTCTTTTAATTATAGTTCTGCAATATCAACAAAATCAAATAAATAATTAAGGCCTTCCCAGACTTTCATTTTAAAAAGTCTGATTTAATTTCAAGGTCCTCAATTTCCAGTAAAAATTTTCTTGTAAATATATTTAGAAATAAAGAATTTGTAAGGTTGACTAGAACGTATTTATAAGATTTCATAAGTAAAAAATTTCCTCAGTTTATGTTAGCGAAATAAAATAACGGAAAGTGCTTATTGCAGAAAAATTGTATAAAAATTTTTCTATAAGTTAGATTTTAGATTTTTTTTTTTTTTTGATTAATTTAACGCCATTCAGTTATGGTCAACTTTTCTTCTTCTTGCACAATAACTTTGTGACATAATTTTCTTTGTAGTACACTCATGAATTTTGTCCTTTGGCAGCATATTACCAAAAGTTATAAAAAATTTATTATTTTGTGATGTAGATTATATATAAATATGCATGTGAAATATACAGAGAGATTACTTATGGGTAAACGCTATAACATTTTAATTAATGTGATTCATGGCATGCTCAAGGCTCAAATAAAATAATTACATTTTCATTGACGTTGGCTTTTATTGTACACTATTTACATGCAATAACAAACATTTGAAATTTTATTCATCCACCTTCTTTTTTCATCTCATTATTAATTCATTCATTTGCTCATTCGTTCATTCGTTTATTCGTTTGCCAGCCACTTTTTTTCATATAGCTTGGTATAATTTTATGAATTGATTGGCCACAACCAACATGACTTAACAATAAAATTGCCATTGCATGCAAACACTTTTTGCTAAAATATAAATGATTTTCTTTTAATTTTCTTAACAATATAAATCAGTAAATTTTATATTTGCTAATGTTGACCGCACAATATGCGGTAAAATATAGATTATGGTTATGTCCCCAGCAAAGAGGAACAATCATACTGTGTGTAAATATCATAATCAGTTTGATTTGATTTGAGTTAGTTTGGTTTGATTTGGAATTATGGAAATGTAATATTTACAATAAAAAAAAAATTTAAGATAAACTTAAAATTTCATTCGTGCTTTGTACTATTTTTTGAAAAATCAAAATATACATTTTTTACAAAATTTTCTAACTTTTAAGAAATTTTTTAATTCTCATAATTTTCAAGGGATTTTCTTTATTTTTAAGTTGTCTTTTCTTAATAGAAATCTTTCAATTCTCTTCCGAGCCTTATTTTTAAAGAACCATGCTCATTTTTATACCTTTAAATTTCGTAAGAGACACAAAGCTAATGAAATTGTTTTTTTCTGTTTTACTACAACAAAAAAAATTACCTGTCAGTATAAATGGAAATTTTTGCTTGAAGATTTTTTATTAAAAATGGAAAAAATGAATGCTCTCGATATGAGCTGAATTGGAAACGTCTTAGTTTAATGACTTTTATCTTTAATATAAATGCTTTATAATTAAATCGTTACGGCTTTTTTTTCAAGAGAGCCTGTTTTTTTTTTTTTGCTTTATATTTTCTGATAAAAAAGTAATTTAAAATGTTGGCAATAAAATGTCACTTCATTTTAATTTGTAACATTTTTAGATTTTAATTTCATTTTTCTTTGCATAATTTTCTATATTTGTGATATTTTCCCTGAGCCATAATATCGGCTGCCATTTACCGTGGCTTTTGCATTGAGAACATTATGATTCTATTGGCACGTTCTATTCATTATTCATTGAAATTGAAATTCATAATCGATAAGAAAATATTTTTCTTTTAGCATTTTATAACAATAATTGTTTAAAGTAGCCTCCATTTTGTGATTACTTTTGTTACTTATTTCCTTAACAAACATACTCTGAAAATCATTAGAATGTAAATGATACGATTTTACCAAAGAAAGAAACAAAAAATAACTGATAATTTGAGTATTTGTATATTAAAGACAGTTAAGAAATACTTTTAACTTTACGAGAAACTTTGTGTGGTTTCTTAGACGTATTTCTAACTTGCCACATAAAATGTTAGAAAAAATTATTGAGAAAACTACATTTTCGATTTTTAAACTTTTTATTCTACTTTTTCTCCTGCTAAATAAGAATTTCCTTTTAAAATTTTCATAATGAAAATCTTTATGGTAAATAAAAATGTCTAAAAAAGTCCAAATGAAGTAGGAGCAGGATCATTTCGAGTTTTATCTGTTGAAGAAGAACAAAAAAAAAAAAGGGGGGAATTCAATTTTTGGGTAAAATCACTTTCCAATTAGTTAAAAAACTATTACTTATTAAAATATTTGGCATTGCTCCTCAATTTGAGATTGGCAAATATATAAATTTCTTAATAAGTAAATTTATGAATAAAAATATTTAATTTATTAGAATCAGAGTTGCTTAAATTTTGCCAAAACGATAAATACCAATTGTAAACTTTAACTGTAAAAGGCAAAGTCATACAAGCAAAATCATACAGTTTTATGTTTAATGTTCATAAGAAATTATTTAACATGAATACTTATATTTAAAACATTATTCTCTTTATACACATTAATTTTTAATGGCAATAAGTGGTAACAAAAAAGAGCAGATGATGATGATGAAAAAGAAAAAGGTTTACTAAATTTTCTCCAAAATTTTTCTTTTCATTTCGGTTTTTATTATTATTATTATTAGTTTAGACATCTCTCTCACAACTCTATGAGGATTTGCATTCTGTCATTTTCTATGGCAAATATATAAAAAAAAAAAAATTAACAATATGAATAATATGAACAAGTAGGAAACTAATAAGCATTTCTATTCTGTATTCTGTATTTTCAATGCATGCAAAATTATTTAAAATATTTTCTCAATTTTTGTTTTGATAATGTCTCGATTATTTGAGCAAAAAGTTGCTTAAAGAGCATAAAACGACAATAATAATAAAAATAATGATAGTCATAGTAATAATAATAAGAGCAGAGGCAATAACAGGCATTAACTTTCTTGTGGCTGCTTCAAATATTCCAACGACTTGTGGGGTTAATTCAATCAATCAACTTTTTTAGTAATGGTTGCAGTTTTTGTTTGTTTCATTCTACTAACAAAATAGTTATAAAGAGAGAGAAAAAGAGACAATTAGTTATATATGAATGTCAAAAATAAATAGAGAGATGGGAGAAGTCAATGGCTCATATGTATATATATATGTTAATTTTTTGTTCGAAAAACTTTCTCTTTCCATTTCTCTGTTTTGCCTTTAGCATTTTTCTAATTTTTCTTATTATTGTTGTGATATCAACCAACCAACATGAACCAACATTTTATTATTAATGTTATTTGTGTAAGTGTATGCCGCAATGCTAGATTCTCTTTCTTTTTTCTCTTTGTTATTTTATTTTATTTTTGTTTGCTTCTAGTTAAGTTGAGTTGATGATCAATTAAGAAAGTTTTTTTATTCATATGGCTCGTTTACTTTTACTATAAATTATATGATAATTCTATTTTTTGCCTGTATGTGTGTACACAAAAGAGGGTAACTGTACTTTTCTTTATCGTTTTCTTTCAGCAGAAAAAAGCACAAAAAAAAATATGCCCAGAGAGCGAAAGAGAAACATGCTTTAAAATGAATGCCATTATTTTCTTATTAGAAAAAACGTACAACAAAACTACAAATATTCGTTAATTGGAATCTATGCATAGAAAATGAGGCAGCCATAGAATATTTAGGAACATTTGAAAAACAAAAGACAATTGTAAGGATTTTGGAAAAACAATATTAATATTACGGTTTATTATTACAAAAACCGTTAATCGTTACAAAAAAGAACTTTTTTTAGATAACATAGAAAGTTAACTGTTATTTATATACTTTGTACATGATACATATGTATCAACCCTAGACTGATTATCTTACAAGATTGGATAAATTATGATGATAATTATGCCTTTTTAAAATAGGGAATACATTTTTTATGGACATAGTGCTTTATACATAATCTAATGGCCTATAAATAAATTATCACATTTATATTTTCTTCTCTATTCATAACATTCAAATCAACCACGCAACCTATGACTATGGATCAATTAAATTTCCTCAAGATGGTTAAATGATACAAGTTCTAGACGCATTTTGAAATACCAGCGAATTGACCTTAAAGCTTTTTTGGGGCCTTTAAAGTTATATGCCTAGAAAGGCATAATATTATCTTTAAAGTAATGTGTTTATGTATCAAAAAATTTATTTTCACAATATCGATATATTTTTGCGGATTTTTTTCTTTTGTTTTTTTTTTTGTTTGTTTTTTAAATTCTTATTCAACGATATTTTATGACAATGACATAAAACTTTGTCTTTCCACTCAACTTGTATGCGTTTTTGGCAAAATTACTATGAATTTTTCTTTGAAGTCACGTTGCTATTCAAGTTTGTATGTGTGATTAAAAGTAATAAAACAAAAAGGACTAGTGAAAATCTAGGAAAACGTGGAAAACTAGAAAAACATTTGACTTACATACATCAATGTTTAGGCTCACATATATGCAAATACGTGAAGTAAAATATGGAAAAAAGGGTTTGACATGTAAATCAATTATTTTAACATCGTTTTGATCTAAGCACGCACACATAATCGAGAAATTGTGCTTTTATTGTTTTATTTACCCTGTTTTAGCATTTTGCATGAGAAAATCTCTTGAAATATATTTTCTGGGAAAATATTCCGTCAAAACCAAAAAAAAAAAAGGAAGAAGAAAAAATTGCCAGCACTTTTATAACAGTTTTTATAATTTACTTTTAGTTTGTTGAGACGTGCGAAAACAAAAGCAGCAAGTTCGAGAGAGTTATGGTCGATTAGATCAGAGTTGATTGTTAAATTTTTTTTATCACATTACAATAATTTCTTATATTTCAGATATTACAAATTTCATAATAGAGTTTTATATAGAATGTTTGGCAGAAAAAAATTGCCATTATTAGAATAAAAGCAGTGTGAAAAAGTGTTGCAATATCCGGTCAGATACAAATCAGCAACGTATTCAGTAAAATAAAGAAAAATTTAAGTGTTAGCGCGTGACAATCAAAGAAACATGGAAACCTTAGTTCCAACGGAGAACAGGAAGGAACAGGAAACTTCAATCACATATATCGGCCAATAAAATTTTGCAAAATGGATGGAATTTTGTTTATGGAAGAAAGCTGTGACTATTCTTATGGAATGGCTTGTAAAAATCTAAAAGAAAGGAGTCTCAAAGAGGAATAGCAAACCCACGCCTTCTAAGTCAATGAAATCTTTTTTTTTTAGTGAACATTTCAAATTTCACATTTTTTTAGGCTTTACAAACTTTATGACAAAATGACTTATATTCCAAATCTCTGGTTGGTGCTTCTAAAAATAAAATTTCTTCTATTTTTATTTTATTAATTTGAAAAATATGCTCTTTCTATAAGAATTTTCGAATGTGCCATAAACAGATTTCTTTTGTTTTGAAAGTCGATATTTTAACAATGGTTTTAAGTTACCATAAAACGTTACCAAGTGAAGGTATTGAAGATTTTTCAATCAAATAATTTTTAATAATTATTTTACAAAAATTGAAATGAAAATTTTCTATACAAATCTCTTAAAGGCAAGAAAATTCATCATTCGCTTTGCAATCCATCAGTAAAAATACAAATGAATGTTAAATCAAATGAAATTAACGCTTTTAAAACGAATGATTTAAGAAGTGAAGTAGAAAGATTAAGCCATGGTTTCCAAGTTCTACTTGGTGTCCATGCCTTAATTTTTCATTATCTGATAAAACCTTTACAAACTCTTTAATCTATATAATATATAAAGAATAATACGAATTTTAAAACTTTTATATATGAATGCTGAATTAATTCAAGGTATGATTTATATTCTTCCTTTTAATTATAAATCCATTTGGCTTATGATATCAACGTTATAATAATTTCAATTCATTTATAATGGAAAATAGTGTGTATGCATAAATAAAATTTATAAATCATATGTACGAGGGTAGCTTTACAATTTTAACAAAATAATAAAACAAAAAAATAAAAAAAAATCAATAAAATCCTAAGAAAATGATTCGAATGAAATTAGTTACATTTCTTAATATTTTATGATTTTACAGGCAAAATTAAAATTATACATTTTCATTTTTTTTTTTTTTTGACTTTGAATATTGGAAAATAACTCTTTCATTTTATTGGCAAAGCAGTAGGTTTAAGCAAATCTTTGCAAAATTAATAAAAGCATTTTCCTTCTGTCATAACAAATTGATTAATTTTCAATGGCATTCATGTTTCGTAAATAACTTCAAAATTTTTATTGTGATTTCTTCTCCAATTTCATTTGTTACAACAAAAATTTTATAATGTACACATAAATTTAAGTAAAATTAATAAATAAGAAAAAAAAACTTATAACAAATGGCTGATTCGTCATTGAAACCATAGAAAATTTCTTTTAAGCGGCATTTTATATTAATAATGCACACATACAAACGCAATTTTTTGCTTATATTTTACATGAAATTTATTAATATTTTTCTTTAAAAAAAGTAATTTTTTCATGTGATAATCAAGTGGTTTCATATAAAATTTATTAATTATTTGTTGACAATGATTTTTATAACTTAAGCGCGATTGCATCTTTTATAGAATGACATGACTGGCTGTATAATCAGTTGACAGATGCCATTCAATTTATGTTTAAAAAAGCAAATATGAATTTTGAAATGAATAGAAAATATTTCTTAAATGGCCAAGCAGAACAAAACAAAAGAAAAAACATTTTCCCAGCTAAAGTTTCATAATAAAACTTAATATAAAATCTTATTCAAATTACCAAAATTTGAATAATTTTTTCAACTTTTTATTGTACTTTTGGCACTAAAAATCAATTTAATTAAATAATAATTGTAATTTGAATGAATTTTCTGAATTGGATCATTAAAAAATTTTGCACAAAGAAAAATTTGTGCAAACTTTTAATAAATGGAATTGTTACTGTTCAATCAAATTGATGATAAATTTTAAACCATTTAATAAAGTAACTTGAGCAACAAAAAAAAATGTATTAAAAAAATAAGAAAAAAAGGGAAACTTACCAAAATAATTCGTAATAACTAAATAGAAGAAAGTGCCAAAGAGTAATTTAAATAATGCCCAACCACAACTATGTAAAGAGCAACAATATCAACAAATGCATGAAATGCATAAAAAAATTCAAAATCAGCAACAAAAAATAAGAAACAAGAAAAGGAAAAGTAAAGTAAAAGTATTAACAAAAAGTTGCATAGAAAAAGCACTCAAACGAATTATTTCCTTTATATCTCTTACTTTTATAAATAAAGAAAGAGACTGCTAGAGGGAGATAGAGATAAAGGAAGTTAGTTCTTGTATAACAAATGAACGAGTAAATTTTGATTAGAAATTTATTGAAATACATTTATTTTTACAACTATTTTTTTATTCATTCATTTTGATGCAAAAAAATATAAATTTTATGGCTAAAAAAGCAACTAAATAGAGATAAAATAAAAAAGAAATAAATAAATAAAATCTTTAGACTTAAATTAAAAAAATTAAATTCAAAAAAAGGCTTAATATAAAATCAATCATTTTACATTAGTTTTCTTTAAAAAACTTTTAAAATATTAAATATTTTGGAAAAAGATTTCAGGGAAAAACAAATTAAATAGAACAATTAAGAAAATTATAATTTGTCTAGAGCCAACATTTGGATAACCATCAACCCAACATCATGCTATTACGCTTCAGAACCTGTTTCAATTTTCCAGTAACATAGAAAAAATATAAATAAAAAAAAAAATGAATATTTCGTATTGAAAAATTTTGCGCGGCCTTGGCCGATTTATATGATTTGTGGATTGATATTCTAGGCTGTTAGACCCTACTGAAGTTGAAGCTTTCTATTTTTTGCAATTTGGCAAATAATGGACAAAGAACTATGAAATTTTGCTTTAAAAAACAGAGGTGTGGTCAATTTGCGTTGCACTGGGGACGTGTCTTTCTATCGATTTTGCCCATTTTCAATATCAACTTAACTGTAAGAACTTCCAATATTTTTACCAAATTTAATTTCGATATCTCGTTCCTTGCGACCACCCATGATTTGATGGACAGACGGTCAAACAAACAAATATATCAAAATCCTTTAAGAATTTCATGCTGTTCAAAAATATTTATTTCTTATGGGAAGTCTAACATTTCCTCTTGGGTGATACAAATTGAATATACCACCAACTTTTAGGTGCTGAGTATAAAATGCTCTTGAATCGATCCTTTGCTCTTGCTTGGTAACATTTACATTGATTTGATACAGACTTACTTGAGCAAATAAATCACAATTATGTATCTCGTCTGTCCATATGTTCATCTATCCATTCATGATACTTGTTAAGGTACAGCTGACAATTTCTGTGATATTTTAATCATAAAGCTCAAATTCATTAAAAAATCATAAGTTTTGAGTGAATTCATAAGTGTATGCGTGTACACACGCATTACTATCATTGTCATTTTGATTGTCTATTTATCTGTCAAATTATGTGAAAATATTTTTGTAAAGTTTTACTTTTTCAAGCAGTAACATGAAAAACATTTTCAAAAATATTAAGCTTTAGAAAAATATTAAACAAAGAGGAAAAACAAAACAAAGCAAATCAAATAACAAAATTTCAAACACACACAAGCAGATTTCTATAAATATATTTTTAATGTAAATAATAAATCTAATAAAAACATAATGGTAAATAAGTCTCGGGATTAACTAAACTTACTCTCGGTAATTTATAAATTTTTAGTATTCTGCTAATGAAGAGGTTCATCATTTTCCTTTCTACTTCTTCTACTTATTATATTTTACCTTTTTCCAAAAAATAAGAAGAAGAAATTTCTAATGCCCCTGACTCTATTTCCTCTCTGATAAATTTTTGTATTTTAAGGTTTTCTCTTGCAATTAAAAAAAGTTGGTTGCTTTTTCAAGTTATTTGGGTTTTTTTTTTGGGCGGTAAATTTCAAACCCAGCAAAAACGTTCAGCCAAAGTCTTTAGTTCAGCACTTATGATTTATGACTGAGGAATAAAACATACAAAAATTATATGCGTCTAATAATTATAAAAGGGTGAGAAAGAGATAGCTAGAGAAAGAGATAGATAGAGAGAGAGAGAGAGAGAGAGAGAAAGAAAGGGAGGTAAAAAAGTTATTAGTAAAAACAGAGTTAGAGATATTTTCATCATTTACTTTACCAAGCAAATGTTTTGAAAGTATAAAATTATAGAAATAAGAAGAAGAAGAGTTTCCTTTACTTTATTAAATACAAGACCTTACACAAATGGTGGTTATGTGTAGATATATTATATATTTTTCAGCATATAGAATGATATGAGCACTTAAGAGTCAGCATAAATTGTCCAAAAAAAAAAAAAAAAGAAAAAAAAACCCAAAAAAGCAGTTGACATTTTGATACGAAAACAAACCAAGCTCTAACAAAGATGAAGAAGGACAAACAGTTCGGCAGGCAAATAGATAAATAAATAGGCATATGTACACCCACACACAAAGAAACAAACAAACAAACAGACAAACATTTAGTAGGATACAAATAAGCAGACAAATATGCCAAGCAATCAACTTTAAATAGAGAAAGTCAACAAAACGTTTTTCGGTATTTCAAAAGGGTAACAAAAAAAAAAAAATTCCTTTATATATCCATACAAACATATATATAAATACATATGGCTGCATATGTTTGTATATGCTTAATTTTTAACATTTTAATGTGTCATATTATGTGACATATAGAGAAGGGCAAGGCAAACTTATGTTGTTGGTTTGCAAAAGATAATTGCTCGTACAAAATGTATAATGACTTTTGGTTATGTAAATTATAGAATTCAAAGAGCAACAACGCCAACAACAACAATCAGACAAAGGCTTAAAATAAATTATGACAAAATGGTTGTGGCTTTTTCCCTTTTTTCATATCTACCATCCAGAGGTTGGGGGCATGCTCATTTTGTCATTATGTTTGTAGTAATTAAAAAGAACCATTCGAAATTTTTATAAAGTATAAATATTCTTTAAACATATCTGTATGTCTATCCGTCTGTCCAGCGTCTATTGATCGCAAAAAAAAGGATATCGAGTTGAAATTTGGCAGAAACGTTGGAAGCCCGCCCTTAGTGTTAAGTTGATGCTGAAAATCAGATAAATCGGTTAAAAGATACGGCCACAAAGCAAGATAAACTGAGAGGCCTTGGTTTTTTTTCAGCAAAAATTTACAGTTTTTGTTGATTACAACTTGAAAAGTGAAACAGCTGCCGAAATTTTTGTGTATATATAAAAACCGTGATTGTACAATATGAAATATTGTGCCACAAAAATTGATAACTAGAAGAATTTAATAACAATTTTCCATGAAGAAGTTTTAGACGGACAGACAGACAGATGAATCAGAATTTGATATGTGATCGTCTTAAGCGATGATTCTGAGTAGCTCGCTAATTCACTTTTTTTTTGAAGCCATAAAAAATTGCATAACCTTTAGGAAAATTTATTAAACATTTTCCCTTAAAACAACAAGAAAACATTATCAAAAATGTTACAGTTTATGGCCTTGTAAGATATTTCCCAATGAATTTTTTTTCTATGTGAAAAACATTTTACTAATAAACTCCTCTTTTTTAACACTTATTTCTATTCTTTTGTTTAAACTTAACCAGCGTAGCAAAAAGGAAAAACAAAACAAAAAAAAAAGGACTAAAAAAAGGAACAATCATCTAAGTTCTAAAGTTTAAGTGTTAAGTGGATTTTTAAAAGGAAGCAACAGGAGCAACATCTAAAAAGAGAGAAAGACGTAAGAAGAAGATTTAGCTAAAGCAAAAGTCTCTTATTGAAAGCCTGACATTGCGTGGCATGCAAACGGTAAAACAGATTAACAGATAAGCGAATTCCTTATGGCAGATTTTGGTTGTTTTGTTTAATGATTCCTTTTTTTTTTATAAATCAAAGAATAACAAAGTTAAAATCATGTGACCAAATTGGTAAACTCTTAATAAGCCATAATTTTTTTTGGCAATATTCTTGGCTATAAGTTTATAAATTTATATGCAAAATATTTGAAATGCTTAAAGTTTTAATTTTAAATAACGGCCAAGTTGCAAGACAACAACTTTTCACTTTGTCTGGTAAAATAAAAAAACACAAAATGCTGCAACTTTGTCCTTAAAAATAAACCTGTTCTTAGACTGATTTTATTTAACGTTTTATTAGTGAACTCCAAGAAAAAAGATTCCGTTAAGTAAGCTGCTTGAGAAACTTAACACATTTAACATTTTCATATTTTGAAATGCTAAAACCAAATATCAAGTTCAAATAAAATGGCTACAAAAATAATTTCTATCCTTAAATTCTCAATTCCATTGTTTCACGCACGTATTGCTCGTGTGCAACATTTAAAATCTAGCCAGCGGACAATTAATAGAATTGACGACAATTTATAATTAAATAGACAAAGAAAAAAATATAGAGAAAGAAATAAAAGGCCATGAGAGAGAGAATGACAAAGAAAAAGTAAAAAAGCAGACGAAATAAAACAAAATTAAACAAAAAATGTAAAAGAGCAAGAAAACTACTAACAGATTTTTAGATTTTTAGAATCGTAATTGCTGTTCAATAAATTACTATGTCTAAAGTAAAAGTGTGGAAAATAAGCAAAAAAATGTTTTCATGTTGCTGAAAATTAAAGTAGGATTTTTTTTCATGCCTAAAAATTCATACAAAAACAAAATTTCTATGAGAATTTTTGCAAAATTAATTAGCCTTAAAGATAAATAATTACTTTGTATGTATAACAACAATGGCTGGAGTTTAATTGATTAGATTCTTGTTTATGCATTTCAGAAAGATTTGGCAGACTTTAAAAATAATAGCAAGCAAGAAAAATTTGTAAAAATTTATTTTTACAGATGAAAACTGAAATGAAAATTGTATTTTAAAATTACTTTGTTTTCTGTTTTTAAAATTAATTTTTTGTCCTTAAAAAGTGAAAATTTCAATTCCTTAACATTAAATATCCATCCTCGTTACATATTTGTAAATATAGACTTTCTTTAGTTTAATTTCTTTTAATATAACGCCATAAAAAATGTAACTAAAGCTTTTTCTTACTTTTATCTAATATTTATAGAATTTACATAAGTTTGTGTAAAGAAAATGTAAAGAATGTAAATAAAAAAAAATGTAAATAGCTCATTAAGTAAACAAAAGCTATAAAAAAGGACTTTTTCAAGATAATAAAAAATTTTTATGGTTTTTCCTGGTTTTCTGTCACTCTCACTCGCCAACTCTTGGATTTCTTTTCATACCTTATTTCGTTTCTATGTAACAATATTGAAATGAATGGAGCCAGCCAAGATGATGGCTTTTTAGTTTATGAGAACGCGGCTGCTTATATTTTTATTGTATGGGACATAAAAGATATCAGAATAATACTGAAAAAGATTTGAGTACTAAAATGGCGTTAGAGTATTAAAATCTTAGATCTTATCGAGAAGTTATCATTAATAAACATTTTTAATGTTCGAATTCTTCGTGAAGTCTACAAAAGTATTAAACGAAGGATGAATTTTGCAGAAAAAAAAGAATTTCCGATCTCTCACGGCCCTTCGTTATAACTCAATGCCCTCCGTGGTTCTTTACTGACTATAAAAAATTGCTGTTACTCATTGTGCCTCATTATTCCTCAATGCTTATCAAACTCTTTGCCTGCGCCTTTCTACACCTTTCCCTAAGCTTCCCATTGCTTTTTACTGCCCCCGCTTTTCATTGAGCCACACTGACCAGGCCCTTCATTGAGATTCACCGCCCTCGCTCTTTTATTGAGCCTTATTGCCCTCGCTCTTCATTGACTCTTACTACCCTTTACTAACATCAATTGATCCTCCTTTCTTCTCTTTTACTCTTCACTACCCTTCACTGAACTTTACTGTCCTTAAAGACTTTCACTGTTTCTCCCTGCTTCACAACACTTCTCACCCAAATTTCACATTACTTTCCATTATTTTTCATACAAAACAAATTATTGCGATTGAAAAAAAGTCAAAAATTCCTAGGCTCCCTATAAAGTTACTGAACTAAAATATATGAAAAAGTCTTTTATTTTTTAAGATACAATTTGTCTTTTTTAAAGTTATTAAGTTTTAACTAAATTCACAAGAAATTTTTGAAAAACATAATATATTAAACAAAAAATTATTTGAAGTTTAAAATTTTTATATTTTATTTTTAAATAAGTAAGAAATTCTAATATCGTTTCTTTTGGTTTTTTCTTAGCTCAGATTTTATTGCTTTCTAATTGATTTCTTCTATTTCTTCATTTTTGGTTGATTATTACATAAAATTTCAGTTCGTGTTACAATCTCATATTTTCACTTGCCTGCTGCAAGCGTTTTCTTTTCTTTTGAGGGTTTCAGTTTTCTTGTATTCTGTTTTCTTTTTTTGCTTCTTCCTTTTTTTTTTTCGTATTTCAGTTTCCGTTATAAATAATTTCATGTTGTTTTATCGAGTCTTTTTGTTTCATGTGAGATTTGCAAGCTGCTTTCTATCTAAAAAGTTTTGATTTATTTAGATGAATATTTCATAACTAAAGTAATGATTTTTGATTTTAAGAGGCCACTGGGAATTTTGCTCAGATTTTGCCAAAGAATGAAAGGGAAATTGCGGTTGGGAATAAAATCTTAGATATTTGATGAATGTGACCGTTTATTTTCTTGGTTTTATGGCTTTTTATAAATGATGTAAATGAAGTAGACATTAAAAACACTGGGGTCCAATACTTTGAAATATTTAAGGTAATAATATAAAAAAAAATTACTTTAGCTGTATAGAAAGGTAGAAAAAAAAGCAATCCTTTCAATTCTAATCCTTTAATTTTGCAAAACATTTTCGCCACATTAACTGTCATTTGTAGTTTTTTATAATTTTTATAAGAAATTATTATGTTTTCCTTTCACTTTTACATTTTACTTCTTCTACTTTTCTTTATGATGAAACTAACTAAACTTTTTCCCATTTTTCCTGTTATTTTCCTTTTTATTTTATTATTATTGTTTTGTTTTTATTCATACATTTGATAGACAGAAAGTCGTTGCGAATGTGGCACGTTTTAATAACAAGTAGAAAACAATAATAGAGAAACGGGAACAGGAAAAAAGAATAAAGAAAAGGCATAAGCAAAAGCTAACAACAAAATAAAACCAAAAAAAAAAAAAATCAAAAGAAAAAGGCATATAAATTGTAAGTTGTTGTTATAAGAAATTTTCTTTGTTCTTTGTGGCAAAGTTCATGCTGACTTTTCCTCTATTTCTTTCTGTTATTGTTGTGACATTTTTTCTTGTTCCTTTACCTTTTATTCTGCTTTTATTTCATTCTTAATTTATTTTTCCTTTCATTTCCTTTCATTTACATTCCTGTCCTTCAATTCACCCTTCCTGCTTTTCCCTTCCTTCCCTTTCCTCTCCTTTTCTCTACTTTCCTTTCCCTTCCTTTCTGTTTTTTCCTTTTCTTTTTCTTTAAAAATCATTTGTTGGTCCAAGTATTTTATCAAAATATTTTCCTTCCCATAAAAATGTAAGTTCTTGAGAAATTGTGCATATTTTTGGCCATAAAATTTGATGTAACCATTTGAAAAGTTCTGCAAATGTATTAAAAATTTCATTGTAAGAAATTTGATATTGCAATTTATAACCTAATTTAAAAGCAGTTCGGTTTAGTTTTAGATAAAAGTTTTAATTGGATTAAATCTTTAAAATTAATCGGGGTAACATTTTTTTTGGTAATTTTTTCTTGATTTTTTTACAACTGAAACTTTTTTTCCCAATAATTTATAAAATGTTTTAATAAAATTTCAAAAATCCGCGGCCAAACTTTTTAAGGTCTTTCTTAATTAAAATTAACACAAAAATCTAACGCCTCGTTCATTTTAAAATATAAAACTTTTGAATGCTAAATACTAAAAATTTGTTAATTATATAAATCGATATTTTAAAAACTTGTTGTTTTCAACTCAACCAAAAAAAAAACTATTAACTTGCTACATCTCTTTACATATTTATATTTAGAAAATTGTGCATGAAAATATTGTTTGGGCAATTCTCAAATAGAAAGTAGGCAAAGCCTAAATTTATTGTTATTTATTTATGGTTTACTTTATTTAAATAACACAAAAAAAAATCTCTACAAAGTTTATTAAAAGAAATAAACAACATATAAATTTTAAATATTTATAAACTTAAGCGTGACATAAAAGTAACAAAATTTCATGAAGAATTTTTTATATTTATTATAAAAGAATATTCTATTTTCTAGTTTTATATTCATTAAAAAAAAATTAATAAAACCAAATCATAAAAAGAAGATAAATAAAGTAATTTAAATTCAAAAAGAGCGCTAGACTTCTGCCATGAGAATTTTCCCTTAAAAATTGCAGCACTAAAAATAATTCGAAATATTTTTTTCTTTTTTTTTGGAGATTCCAAGAATTTTTACTTAAGAGGACTAGAACCTTTTCTTAACCTTTTAACTTGTAAAAAAATCTTCATATCTCAACTCAAGCCCTTTAAATATTGTTGAGAATAATGGAAATTAAATACTTGAAATTATATTTCACCCTTTTAATTTGTTATCATGAGTGAGTAATTAAAGGCTGTTTCCTTTTATCTATAATGATTAATGAAGCATCAATGAGCTCGTTAATCATTTATTTAATCAATGAATTTATTTAAATTTAGTTTATGTAAACTTTACTTTTTTTAAAAATGACTTTTAATTTGCACTTTACATTGAGCGGTTTTAGAGCATATAAAACTGGGTGCCACAATAATAACGCAATAATAAAATTGGAGACTTGACCAGAGCATTGTAAATTTAATTTATACTTAAATATTTTAAGACTTAATATAAAAAATATTTCATCAATTTCATGTTAAAATTTTAAAAGGAAAATTCTAATACAAAAAATTACTAAAAAAAAAAAAGTACAAAGAAATACAAAAAAATTGTAAAAAAATTCTTTAATTAAAATGTTGATGTGACAGACAAAACGCTCTTAACATTAATTAATTATAATTTCACTTAAAATAATTTTTAAATTTTAGAAAACGCAATTCAAAAGTTCTTTAAATTAATAAAATTCTTAACTGTCAAAAGTTAATTAATTCATTCTCAAGTACAATAAATTTTGTGCAAATTTTTCACATATTTTACTTGAGCAACTAATTTGTTGAACCCTATAAAATCTGTACAAAGAATTTAACTTGTTTACTTTCTCATTCATTGTTCTATTTTTATGGTGCTCTGCTTGTTAATTGGAGTGTGTATCGTTTTGCCTTTTTCCATTACTTTATTTTTATACTTTATAAAGCAGACGAAAGGTTATATTTATTAAAGTAAGAGATTTGTAACAATCTTTTTATAAAGTGAAGGAGTATAAATTTTAAATCTAAGTCTAATTGAAAGTTTTTTTTTTTTTTTTTTTATAAAATTTCTAAGACCTTGTAAGTAAAGTAATAGGAAAAAGAAATTTATATATTCGAATGTAGAGCTCACTTTTTACATGATTTGCAAAATGATTTCTCAGCTTTTAAAAAGATTTTCTAGTTATCAGAAAGCCTTTCTAGCTTTTACCAAATTTTGCTAATTCATGGCATTGTTTTTTGGTTTCCAGCAAACGTTTTTAGTAACAAAAAAGCAAAATACTTTAAATTTTATGATTTACGTAGCGATTTCTTTTTTAAAAAATATTTAATAATACATTTATATATCATAGTCTTTGTATAATCTGACAAAAAACTATCAGAAGTCCTGGTGGGTATTTAAAGTTTGCATTTCCACTGATTATAACAATTTTTATATGTTTCTATAGTCATAGTTTACTCGTGGTAAATGGGCAATGCGTTTTTGTTCTCCAAAACATAGAAAACTACTTGAACGCTTGGCTACATAAATGAACTATATAAATGCCCTACGCAAATGGACTTTGCAAATGGGAAAAGGTTAACACATAAAAAAGGTAAAAAAAAAAAAAAAGGAAAACGAAAACGAAAAGTAGAAAATGTAACGCAAGCTCGTCGCACACGTAAGCCGAGTATTTATAGTCACGGCTGCCTCTGCCTGGAATTTTCAAAATTTCTAACATAAAAATCTATAATCTTTAATTTGTTATTGTTGTTTGTTTGTTTTACTTAAGTTTTTCTTCTACTAGTTATATAACACATGATTCCTTTTGCTTGAATAGTTTTTTCTTTTTATTGATTCATCCTTACTTTTTTTTTTGTGTTACTTTCCAAAGTTTAATACACCTGTTTTATGTTTGTTTGTTTAGTTATTATTATTATTGGCCCAGCTATTAAAGAAACTTATTTTTTATATGTACGCAATTTATTGAATATATAAAACTCTATGGAGAGAAACAAAAAAAAGAAACTTTATGTGACAGAAAGAATTCTAAAAACAAAAAAAAAAGAAGCAAAGAAGACAACTATGAAAACAAATAATCAAAGTACATAAATAAAGTCTTCTGACATAACATTGACATCTAGAAAAAAGAAGAAGAAAAAACCAGTACAGAAATTGTGCTTTTCTTTTATGGATATTTTTAGTTATTTTCATTTACTTTTAAGAATTTTAAACTTAGTCAAGAATATCAATACAAAAAAAAGTTCATGATTGCCCTTCATTTTTTATTTTGATTCAACTAATAAAATTAAAATATAAAAAAAACTTATCCAAAATAGCGTAATGTCAATATTTTGATTAAAATTAAGCCAATTGACAAAAGTTCAAAAAGTGTTTACATTTCTTGGATTTTCATATTCTCTCTTTTTTTTACATTAAATATAATGAAAATTAAATTTTATTGCGGGATCTTCATATTGTACAACATTAATGTTTAAACTAAATAAGAATTTTATGACGTATTCATTTAGAAGAGTCTTAAAGATTAACAGTTATAAATTCTGAAATTTATCCAATGAAATTTCGTTAGAGTCTAATAATTAAAAAATCATTATTTTTCAAAAGTTTAAAGCATATGTTTAGGCGTTTGTTTTGAGAGAGAAGAAAATTTCAACTGTTAAGTGTGAGACTCAAAAAGTGTGCCTAATCTAAAAAAAAGTCCAAAATTATAGCCATTTGAACTAGAAATTTCCAAATTTATTAACTTGAACTTTTGGAATGCAATTTATAGTTTATAAATATATTACTCGGAATCATTTTTTGAATTAATTTCTGTCTGTCCATATGTTTGTCTGTCTGCAGGGTGCTCTGACTTTGATGTATGCTTGTGTAAGTTTGTTATCAAGTTACACTTTGCAATGTTTAGATATCCAATGAAATTTGGTTCACAGGTTGCCTTGGGGTCCTCTCGAAAATGGTTAGAAGCGGACCATTTTTATAAATACGCTTTATGGAAACTCTTTCTTAAAAAAAAGTATTACATGAACAAAAAGAACGATTTGAAATATATTTTAAGAGAAATTGGTATGTTTTAATATTTCGTTATTTTGAAAAAAATGTGTCTAACAAATTTGGTCGAGATCGGCTCATTTTTCCAATCTCTACTCTTACAACGCCTTTTGCGAAATAAAAGTCATTTTATGGGCGAAAGTTATAATTTTAAATATAAATTTATAAGATATGGCTTTTCTTTGTAATTTGACATAAAAGTTTGATCTAAAGCGGTCAATATTTTGAACCTTTAAAAAGTTGACTCTTTCTAAAGAGCCCATTTTAAGTGGCATTCAATTTTTATCGATTTTTCTACAATCATTATTATTTAGGCCAATGGATAAAAAACACTCCATGCATTAAAGACTTAAAATAGATTGTGGGTGAAGAAAAAACAGAAGAAAAAACAGAAAAAAAAAGGGGGAAAATTTCATACAAACCTGTTGCTGCTGCTTCAAAGGAAATGAAAAGGCATCAGCAGCACACCAACAATCACAAATATTGTTTCTAATAATAGCAAAAAAAAAAAAAAATGTGTCAAAAGATATTATTTACGAGATTCCTAATAATAGTTTTGATTGAGAATAAATATCTTAAAATTTAGTGGCACATTTTTAAGAGATATAAAAAAAATTGATGTTAAGAATTTTTGTTTTTTTATTTTATATTAACTTTTTTTAGATATTTGTTATAAATTTTTCCCATTTTTGGAGAATTTTTTTAATTTTTTATGCGCAAACTTTTCTTACTCCTTTTTCACTTCTTTTGACATATTTTTTAATACTTTTGCTTTTGCTTTTGTGGAAAAAATTTATCGCTTTGCAAGATCTAAAGGACAAACAGGATTACATTTATGCGGTTTTTATACTTTTAATCCTTTTCTTTTTGTTTACTTTATTGAATATTTTTCTTTTTAAATAAAATTTATTGATTATTCATGATATTTTGAATTTTTTTTCTTTTATAGCAGAAACTGAAATTTTAATTTTTTTTTTAATTTTTATGATTTTTTTCAATTATTTGTTTTGCTAGTTATAGAGATTTTTGTGTAATTATTTATGCGTAAAAAGATTTTTTGTAATTTTTTTTTTTTTTTAGAAGAGATATTTTTTTGGTAACTTATTTTATCATGTTTGCTCATTTGAGCAAATTGTATCCACATGAAAGAAGAAAAAACCAAAAGAATGTAAAAAAAAGAATTTAAAAAACCATAAAATTTTTGTATGTATGTAAATGGAAATATTTCTATCGCCCAGCATAACTGTTAGAACAACAAGAAGGCTTTCAATCCGATAAACCCTTTTATTATATCGATTTAATTAGAATTTTCTTAATTCTTTTTATCTGTCTGTCCATTCGATGTCTAGCATTGTGTCCACTATGACCAGAAGAGCAAATTTTTGTAATTCACATGTTCAAGTATTTTATAGCAGGGCCAATAAAAAATTTTTCCAACAATTTTTCACATGGGAAATCTTCATTAGATTTTTTAACAACTTTTTAGACAAAAATAAATCTCTACGAATTTCTAAAAAGTTGATCCTACATTAATTTTGCTTTAACGATCTTAAATTTTGTTGTTGTTTTTAAAAAAAATTTTTAACTTTCACTTTTTATTAGAGTAATTTTAGAGTGTAGCGTGTCTAAACGGCCATAACTTTTAATTTTCAATATAATTTTTTTTGTAAAAATATAAATTTCAGAAGTACTCAAACAAATTAACGCCAACATCTAATTATTTGTATTTTATTTTCCACTTTTTCTAAAATGAAAAATTTTTTTAAAATTTTATATGCAAATATTTTGTTATTTTTGTTGTTACATTTGAATTGTTAAATTTCTTTCAATTGTGCACTTTTTCATTTTCTTTTATTGTATTATTTTTTTATGTTTAATGTTTTTTTAGTTAATTCATGCGATTTTTTTTAAAGTTTTTATTTGAATTTTTAATTATTATAATTTTTTAATAACTGCACCATAAATGAATTCATTACATTAATTGAGCATGAAATACACAAAAAAAATTAAGAAAAAAAACTACATGAACTCATTGATTATTATTTATTTATATTATACATTTTTCTTATCTCTCCCTTTTTTCTTTCTCTTTCTCTCTTTTTCTTTCTTTCCCTATCTCTTTCTACTGTTAACTATTTCTCTAAATCGCTTTCTCATTTTAACTATCTGCCTCAATTATATTGTAATTATATACAAATACTTTTATTATTATTTATTTATAACGTGATAAATAATCGATCACTGCGGCGTATGAGCAACATTTATCATAGATGAATATTCATGTATTTATATGAATTCCCTTACACATATAACATAAAAAGTAAAGTGTATTAAATTTAATAAAGTTTATGAAACATTTCAAAAGAAACAAAAATGGAAAATAAGCGCATTTTTTTAATTAACGCAGTCAACTTCGAAGTTAACTATACAAGGAAGTTTTTTTGAATATCAAAACAAGATAAAAACTCTACAAAAATAGTATTAGATTTAAAGCTATAATAATAAAGTGCCTTCAAAGAAGTTTTCATCAAATATTTATAGAAATATTTATAGAAATTTATAGAAATATTTATAGAAATTAAAAGTTCAATGTAAATAATGGTATTTTTTTTTGAAGAAAGTTTTTTGGGCATTTCCTATGAAATTTTTATAGTAAAAAGCTTTAAAAATATTTTAAAAAAACTTAAAAAAATTTGAAAAATTATGAAAATTACAAAAAATTTTTTAAATTTAAAAATTTCAAAAAAATTTTAAAAATTAAAAAAGGTAACTTTTTTAAAAAATTTCTCTTTATAATTAAACTAGTATAAAACTTTTCAAGCGTTTAGATTCAATATTTGGAGTCCATGTAAACTTTAGCAACAACTAAGCAGTCTCTTTTAACTATAAGGAAACGGCTTATTTTCTTCTTCTTTATTTTTTTAATGTATAATGATAATTTCTTTTTGTAAATAAAACAAGAATTATTTTCATTCAATCTTCCATTTTCTACTTTGAATTTTTTCTTGTTTGTTTATCATTATTTTATGACAATTTGTTGTTTTTTCTTTGATTACCTTTGACTGCATTGCATTTACATTTAATTTATATATATATATATATATATATATATATATATATACAATAAATTAAGCTTGCTTATTAATAAACTAATGAATTTTTATGTCAGGTTTTTCTTTTTTTTTTTTTTTTTTGGTTTTATAAAAGTCTAGGCCTGAGTTTACAGTTTGGAAAAAAGTTTCTGTTTGTTCACATTTGGTGTTTGAGTTTAGTTTAGTTGTCACTATTAATTAATAAATTAAATTTAAATTTAATTTAATTAAAAATAAAATAAAATTTAGCGATATTAAAAAATTTAAACTTAGCTTAAATTTGAGCTAATAATTTCAAATAAACTCTCTCTAATAAAAATTTTTCTTTACTATGGTTTAAACGAATTTTCTTTGCTTTATTTAAATGTTAAGAATATTAAATTCCTAAAAAAAATCTTCCTTCCATTTTCCACTTATCTTCATAGAGAGTTTTTTTTTTAAATACTTTTCAATGAATTTAAAACTGCTTTTATTTTCATTCTTCTCATTTTCATTGTTTTTCTTATCTTTATTTCAAAATTTCTTTCCAAATTTACATTTCTTTATTTCTCTTTGAGCCACTTAAATTTTTCTATAATTTTCTAAACAAAATTGCATTGATATTTTTAATGATATGAAAAAGTGCAAAAAATGTAATACAAAAAAAGAGCAAATTGAAAACAAAAGAAAAATGTTAAAGATTGAAATTACAAAAAGAACAATCCAAGAAATTAATGAAGATGTTTTGTCTAAACATTATAATATATTTTTATCTCTGCCTCATTTAGTTCTTTCATACATTTTAAAGATAAAAAGTTGAAAAGAGCAAACAAACGGTAATAAAAATAGCTGCCTTAAAGTTAAGACTTGTAAATCTAGTTCCAGGTAAATTGAGTTTGATTGTTATTGATTAGGTTGAAATGAATAATTTTCCTATAAATTATTCATTTGAAAAATTAGTGATAATATCAATTATTTCAAGTTGAAAATAAAGATATTTAATTGACCTTTAAAGACCTTTAAATGAACTTGGGAAAGAGTAAACCAAAAGCGGTAACTTGATTTTTGTATTCATTTGATGTAAAAAAAAGAACTCAATACCATTCAAATTCCGTTCCATTTCATTTCATTAAATGCCATTCCATTCAATTCCATTCTGCTACTCAGAACTGCTTTGAAATAACTCTTAAGTTGCTTCTAGGCAAATTTCCAGCTTGCCCAAATTTTTCTGTGACTTTTTGTATGCGTTTTTCATCTACAACCTAAAAATCTAGTTATTTATGCAATTTTAAACAAACACTAAGAAAAATGGCTTAAAAAAACTAACACCAAAACTTTTCTTTCTTTTGCTTTATAATTTTATTTAAAAAAGAATGTTTTTTCTTTAAACAATCGTCCAACTTTTTAAGGCTAATTTTGTCATCATGTTTTTGAAACATTCAAAAACAAACTATAAGAATAAGATGAAGTAGAAGAAGAAGAAAAAGAAGCAAAAGTGTGACTGATTTCTAAATTGTTTGTCCTACCTAAAAAATATCTTATGCAAAAGCTAGTTTTTGGTGGTTTGCTTGCTTTGTCCAAAGCAAAAATAAAATAAGGTAAATAAACAATTTTATCCAAATGGGTAAATAGTTTGAAATAAGTTAAAATCATATAGCAACAATAACAACAACAACAATTATAAGTAGAGTAATAAAATAATAACAAGAAAATGCACTTAATATTAAAAGAAAACAAACAAAAAATTTTAAGCAACAATAAACTAACAGTCAACAACAAGTAACAAGCAACAACAACAACAACTAACAAAAAAAATCTGAGCAATTTTTTTTTCTGGACCTTTTTCGCTTTTACGCTTTTTCCTTTTTGCAAGGGAACATGAAAAAAGGAATAAATTTTAGCAAGGATAGAAAAATTTGGATAACCTGACAATGGCTATAATGATAATAATGATGATATTAATAATGATGTTGATCATAATGAATGTTAATAATGATGTTAATTATAATGATGATGATAATGTTGATAAAGTGAATTTTATAACAGAATAATAAAAATATGAACTTTCCATAAAGTTAATAGCAAAACACAATTTTAGAAATGAAACAGCAGCAGCAGCAGCAGCAGCAGCAGCAGCAAACAAAAAACAGTAGAAAAAATAAACATAAAATAAAAACTAACTGAATGGAATTGTAAAATGTTGGAGCAAAGGTCTAAAAAAAAGGGCCAAAAGAACGAAAAAACCAGTGAGAGAGAAAAAAAGGAAGAAAATGCCAAAAAGGATGTAAAGCATGATTGTTACTTGTTTTTATTTTTATATATATGTGTGTGTGTGTGTGTGTTTGTTTGAGTGCTCTATTTTTTCTCCCAAATGTTTTCATGTTTTGGTATTTGAATATTTCCATGTTCTACTTCCTTGATTATTATTGTTATTATTATTATTGTTACTGTTATTGTTATTGTTCTTTTAATATTGTTGTTGTTGTAGCTAGTACAGTCGATTATTGCTGATTTGTATTATTTTCTTCTTTCCCCATTACTTTCTCTTATTCTCTACCATAATTTCATGCCATATAAGTATTTTATATATATTGCTATCTCTCTCACACTCTCATTTAATTTACGTTTAAATAGACTATAAAAACATTACGGTATTTAGTTTTTGAAATTTCTATGCTGCCTCGAATTCTGCGTTCTGGCATTTTCTTTTTCCATCTCTTTGATGTAAATTTTTTTTTATACATTTTTTTTCGATTTGAAATTGGTTTCTTTCACGCCCCTCTAATGCGCCTAATTTTCTCTAACTTTTCTTCTCTAAGCAACAGAAATTTGATATCTAGGTTTGTAAATTCTTATTGTTGTTGTTAAAAGCCGATTTCATAAAGCAGATCATTCTACTTTTGTTTGGGCGATTCATTTCATTGCATTTATATTTTTCTTTTTTTTTTTTTTTCCTAATCTTTTTGTAAATTTTTTCTTAATTTTCTAATTTTTTTTTGCATTTTAAAGTACCAAATAAAGGACCAAATAAGGATACACAGACTTTTTTAAATTATTCAAACTCTCATTGAGAGATTTAAATTGCAAAAAATTTAAGCAAAAATTAAATTAATAAGAATTTTTTTTGTTTTTTAATTATTTTGCTCTTCTTGTTATTCGCTTCTTTTAAGTAAATAAAAATTTATAAATTTACGAGGTTTTTTTTTTTACTGTACATTTCAAATCCTATCAATTTATCTGAAATTTGACAGACATGCCTTAATTTTTTCAAGGAAAGCACTTTCGGCACATTCAATTTAGAAAGTTTTATTTGTAGGGCATTTGTTTTATTTTGCATTACTTGCATCGATCTTTTTTTTCTATGTTGTTTCTTTTTTGGAGATTTTATTTTGATGCCATTCGACTTTTTAAGGATTAATTAAAATCAAAATTTTATATTGGTTTGGATAATTTTTTATGATTTCATTAAATTAGTTATGAAAAAGCATTATTAAATTATTAAATAGCTGGCACTTGGCAATTAACAGTTGACAGTTGACAGTTGGCAGTTGGCAGCTAAAAATCTGCTATTGGCATATTAAAAATACTATTTAGCAGTTTAGCTGATAATTTTTGTCTGACGGCAGTTAACAATTGTCAGATTCTGCCTATCGCAAAAAACTTAATTTTTTTATAAATTTTTCAAAAAAAATCACATATATATGTATCATGAATATGTATCATTAAAAAAAAAAAACCACAAAAGCAAAACACCAAAATAAAGTATTACTTGAATTGGAGCACAAATCCAAATGCTGTTGCTTTTATTTTACGAATCAGGCAAACTGTACGTTCAAAAAGTCACTCCTTTATCATTAGCCCTTATTTTTTAAGGCCTTATAAAATGAAAATTTTAAAACTTTGCCAAGAAAAACCAAAATTAAACCAAATTTCCTTTTTTTTTGCTTTTTCCCTTTTTTTTTTTGCTCTATTTTACTTTGTATTTTATTTAAAATTTGTTTTGCCTTCTATTATGAACGTTGTATAATTCCGTGCTCCGTGGCAATTGGATGCTGAAGCTTAACTGATGCCATACAACTAGGAAATCTTTACAAAAAGCATTCAACATTCATTTCATAAAAAGTATTTTTGAAAATTGTAGAAATATGAGTAAAAAAAAAAAATCATTTCATTCAACATTACAATAACAATAAATGCCATAAATATATGAAAGCTTCTTGATTGCAGCATCCTTTGAAATTTTTAAAGATTTCTTAATATCTCTAGAAAAAAAAAGATGCACAACTAAACAGGGTTTACCGGAGAAAGTTTTTTCTAATTTCTCTTATTTAATGCTTTCTCTTTATATCCATATATATTTCTCTGTATAAAATTTTTCTCTCTCTTAAATTGCCACAAAATTGTTAAAGAAACAAAAAAATGAAAGACTTATAAAACTTTTAACATATTCAGCGGTATTTTGACAATAAATTAAGAGAAGAGCGGAAAAACTAAGAAGAAG
The DNA here is from genome assembly GCA_023089585.1 of Melophagus ovinus. Lineage (NCBI taxonomy): Eukaryota > Metazoa > Arthropoda > Insecta > Diptera > Hippoboscidae > Melophagus > Melophagus ovinus. The sequence continues at coordinate 1,623,400 of JAKKIB010000181.1, read as the reverse complement.
CAGAAAAAGAAGAGAAAAGAAAAATAGAAGATGTAGAAGAAGAATATTTATGTGAAATTGCATTAAGATAATTTAAGATAAATTTCATCTAAGTTTAAGTTTCCATCCTAAATGTTTAAATTATTGGCCAAAAAAGCTTAAATGTTAAAAGCTTTCAAGAACATTTCATTTATTTTGTTTCGTTTTTTTTTTTTTCATAAAAAATAAATTTTTCTATTTGAAGTTTAATATTTGAATTAAATGCTAAAAAAATTTTAAAAAGATTTTAAAAAGATTTCATAACTAAATCGTTAAATTTATAAAAAAAAAGCAAAAAGTTTAATTTCAAATAAGAGAAATGTCAAGACCTTGAATCAAATTTTGGAAGTCAAAATTTTTGTATTTAAAAGATTTTAATAAATAAATCTTAAAAATAGATATAAAAAATTTCCATTAAATGCATTTAATAATTGATTTTGAAAATAATTTTAAATTGAGTATAAATAAATAATAATTTGATGAGAATTAAAATAATAACATTTTAGGTTGTTTAAAAAATACTAACGTTTTTTTTTTTTTTTTTTTGGAGGCCAAAAATTTGCTTATTCGTTTCAGCTAATTTTAAATTTGCTTTAGAAAGATTTAAAACTAGAACTGAAGTTAAATTCTTTTTTTGTAATTTCTGTTCAAAATAAAAAAAATTTAGTAATTTCATTCAAACGTGTTTTTTAAAAAAAAAAAATTTTATGAGATCAATTAAGCTTACTCTCTATTTCCATCTGCTAAATATAAATGAATTTACTTGAATGTAACGAAAGGGCTTAGAAATAAAAATACATTTATTGCCAAGCAAACAAAATAATAATTTTCTGTTTCTATTTCTGTTTCTGTTTCTGTTTCTCCTTCAAAGTATTTAACTAAAAATTTAAAAATTTGTCAGAAAAAAAAAATTAAGAAATTTTTTTTAAAATATTTCCCTCAGATTCTAATACAACTTTTCTGTCACCAGCACTTTTATTTTTGTGGTAAAGGCAGAAAAAAGTGTGAAGGAAATAAAAACATAAAAATTTTTGAAATGTTATCAAAAAATAAAGAAATATTTTAAGCAATTTTTAAAATTGTAATGTTATGTTGTTTCAAACACATTTATATTTCTCTATCTTTATATTTCTCTCACCATTTACTTTTACAATAAAACATTTATCATTTTGTAAAAATATCAGGAAGAAACAAAAAAAAGAAATTTCTATGAAAATCTATCAAAAATTTTTTCTACCATTTTATGGAAAATTTTTTACATCATCTCTTGCTTGAGTGTGAGTGTGAATAAGTATGAGTTATTAAGTATGCAATTTCATGTAGACATGTTACATTATTATGACAATCTATCTTCTGTCTCTTTCTTTCACTCTCTACCTCTCACTCAATCTTTCTGCATCTTTATGAAAGCAATTTTTCTAAATGTTTCAATTATTGAAAAGTTTTCGTACAAGAAAAATTTGATGCTGGTGAAGTATAAAAAAAATGTTACTTTAATCTCTTTCTCTTTCTTCCTTTCTTTCTTTCCTTATCTTTCTCTCTCTCTCTCTCTCGCCACTATTTTATGAAAAAATTCTATGAATTATAATCATTTTAATCATCATAATAATCATCATAATGATTATAATTATGATAATGATTGATAATACTGATGATAATGATAATGATAATGATGATGATTATAATGAGTAAGATGATTATGAAAATTGAATATTTTGATTATGATGACTCTGTAAAATGTATCATCCATATTGAATTCAGTACACAAATAGAGACTTAAACTTATGTGTATATGCACACATACATACGTATATTCACACATAGTTTACAGGTTGCCTTCATTTTTGTTTTTTTTTCTACTATTGGGGTTTTCTTGTTTTTTCTGTTTTGTTTTTCTTAAAGTCATGTCATGATGCTGGAAGAGTTGAAGTAAAAGCTGAGACTAAAGTTGAGTGAGTGAATGAATGTGTGTGTCTGTGTGACTGATTGAGTGATAGAATAATTGAATAAGACTGAGTATTGAAATGAAAAATGATGGATGAAGGATAAGGGTAATTGAAAATCAATTCAATTCAATTTTATCATAAAACTCAATAATTCAATATTTTAGATGGAAACAATTTCATAGATCTTACTTACTTGATTGCAATTACAACAACAACAAAGGCAGCAGCAGCAACAACAGATATAACCATAACAATAATAATAAAACATTTGTCACAATTTCCTCAAACTGAACGATGATTATTTAGATTATTCTTATTATTGTTGTTGGTATTAATGTTGCTGATTTTGTTGCTTTTGTTGTTGCTGGTGCTCCTGTTAATTGGCACATGTACATAATATTTTGAAAAAATCATTTAAAGTTAAAGAAACGGAGGCAGAGAACAAAACGAAGATTTTTGCAATATTCATTTCGATTTTATTTTTTAAATAATAAAAAAATCTATAAGTAAATGAAATAAGAATACGAAAATGTATAATAAAACACTTCAATAATAAATAACTAATAAATAAATTCTTTTAAGAAAACAAAACAAAGCAAAATCAAGTTATGAAAAGATTTCAAAAATTCTACAAACTCATTATTTGCATTTTATATAAAGAAACAACAACAAGAAGAAGAGATAAAATATTAATTTCTTAATAGATTTCGGAATGCAGAAGTTCTATGTTTTTCAAAAAATTTTGAGAAATGCATTTCATTAGTTTTGAGAATTTGTAGACCCGTTAAACGCGCCTTTGAAAATCTATCAATTCATTGAAAAAAACTTTCACGCTACATCATCTGCCATTAAAAATATTTAGCATTTTCATTTCATCTAAACATTTTATTGCATGATAGAAATAATTTCACTCTACTTCTTGATACATTTTTATAATGATCGATTAAATAATTTTTGGAACTTTTAATTAATTCAATAGAAATAGTGGTAAGAAAAGAAAAATCATAAAGTAATATAAATTAATAATTAATTTAATTTAATTAATTAATAATTAAGTATAATTAATAAATATAAAAATTTATAAAGAATTTTTTTTTTGCGTAAAACGAATAAACAAAAGTTTCATAAAATTGTGTTTTATTTATATGTCTGCCTTAATAAACAGATATGAATCAGTAAATATGCATGCATGTTTATATGCATATATATGTGTGTGTGTGTGTGTGTGTGTGTATGTCAATTGTCATAATTAATAATGAAAATGTAATAATTTATAGATAAAATTTTTCAGTCGTACAGATTTCATTGTAAAACATTTGAATTATGTTGCCACATGAAAATTTTTTTTGTTATTGTTGTTGGTATTTTTATTATTACTGATATTGTTGCCTGACGGCAACAATGAAAAGACATAATTAATGAAATTAATAACAATTACTTTAAAATGTTTAAAAGACAATTTAATTGAGATTTACGTTTAATTAAACACATCAAACGTATAATGATGGTTGGGTGGTCGGGTGTTTTGAGTGTTTTGAATGGCTTGGTGATTTTGGAGAAGAGAAATAGACATAAACTTTTATTACATTATATGCTCAAATAAGCGTAAATGTTTATTTTAATTACATATTTCAAATTTCAAATTTCAAATTTCAAATTTCAAATTTCAATTTAATAATTACAAAATAGAAAGTAATAAATCAAATCAAATGTTATTTGCTTAATCAATATTAAAGTAATTCGAAAAAATTAGTTGTACGAAACTTTTACTTCTTGTGTAAACAATATATCCCTTAGCTGCCTATCTTTCTATCTCTCTCTATTTCTTTCTCTCTCTGTCTACCATCTATATGCACTTTAAATAAAATAGAAATATTTAAATAAATTATAGCATACGATTTTTTTTAGATATTGTTATATAAAATCAAATTGAAATTGAAATTGAAAGAAATCATTGGCAACTAAAGATCCTCATTTGCTTAACTTTCCTTTTCTATTCTCTCTCTCTCTCTCTTTCTTTGTACTTTCTACATAACCATCAAAATATAGAATATTAAAAAAACGCATGCGATATTTTTGTGTATAAATTTCAATGTGTAATTTCAATTAAAGCAAAAAGAGAGCCCACATCAAAATAATTATAAAAAAGTGTCCACATAAAGGTTTCATGCGATATTTTTTTACTCTTTTTTTTTTCTTTTGAATTTCAATAAGAAATTCATGTTGAGAAAGGAAAACAAAGAAAAAATTAGTTAGAAAAAAAAAAAGAATCCACATAAATGTCGCATGAGATTTTTTTCTTGCAAACATAAAATACCCAACACCAATTGAGCCATAAGTAAAGCATTACAAATAAAATTTTGCTCTAATTTGAATTTTGATACTTGTTTTGTCTATTTGTACGCATTTAAGATTACGCATTAAGGTTGTTTTTGCTTTTTGTTGTTGTATCCATAATGAGTTTTATTAAAATAATTGATTGCTTTTATTGACATTCCTTGTAATTTACAACAATAAATAAGTACAAGAAAAATTTCATGTTACAATGATTATGTATCATCACAATAATATAACCCTGGTAAATATTTATGGGTATTTGTGAGTTTTTAAAGTGTGATAGAGCACAGATGATAATTTTCTATTTAAAAATTAAAGTTAAAGTAAACGTTTAAATAAGAATTTAATAGAGTTAATAAAAAAGTGAGTGGGAAAGAACAAAAAACAAATGCAAATAATTAATTAAAAGGAACTCCCAAAGTAATACATAACTTTTTTGAATCCATACAAATTTTGGGTCATATAGAAAAACAAAACCTTAAATTTTTTTTCTTTTTTTCTTTCCTTTTTTTGGGTAACAAAAAATTATGATAACAAAAAAACTACTTCAAGGAACGTGTTAAGCAAAACCCAAGTTCGAGAAATTAAGTTAATTAAAGTAACATTTTCATATGATCCAATATTTCTACATATTAGAGAAAAATGGAAAACTGAAAGATGGTTAAAAAGTGAATGAGGCAAAAAATTTTGCATTCTTTAAAAAGGAATTAGTACCTCTTTTTACAAGTTTTTTCCTGCATCACTCGCTTCTCACTTTTTCTCTCTTTTTCTTGTTCTCTTTCTCCTTTTGTTTGCTTTATTTTACCTTTCTTTAGAGTAAATATTTGAAAGAAAATTGTTGTACGTTGCGGAGAATATATAATTATAAAGAAAATAACCTAAAACTAACAACAAGAAGAAGAGTTAGGCTTAGGAGTAAGAGATATAAAAAGGACATACAGTGCTCCCCCCCCCCCCCCCCCACCCCAACACAAATGTAACAACAATGAAACAAGAGAAGGAAATGAAAAAATGTGATCACACTTTCAATTATATTATTAGAATTAGTGCCGCCATAACTATTAGTAAAACTAACAACAAAAAAGCAAAACAAAAACAAAAAAAAACTCAAGTTTCCACTTTCAAGTGTAAGCAACATAATGCAACATTCTCTAACGTGTGCAACACTTTTATGAATTACCATTATCACTTGCCGTGTTTAACATTTAATCTGCTGCCCATCACGATTTTAATCTGCTACCACCATATTGATGCTACACAAATACCTTTAGAATTAAGAAGAGTTAACTGTAAGACACATATTTAAAATTCTGAATGTGTTTAAGATCACTTATTTAACTCTAATAAAACAATACTTGAATAATAATGTGGCAGCAACAAGGATAATGTCTCCAGCAACTTTCTAAAGCATAGATATTAGAGCGTTAGACAGACAGACATATGCATAAAACACAACAAAACGCGTTGCTAGATAGATTTCTTCGTCCCACCATTTTGTTTGTTCTTTTCTAACCATTTTCTTCTTTTGTTTAATATTTTTGATGTATGATGTTGTTTGCTTAACTTGTTTGCTATTATTTTTGTTGTTGTTGTTATTACTATTGTTTGTTTAGAATATAAAAAACCGTAGCTTTAGATGCCATCATTAACATAAAAAATATTTCTAGCATGAGAGAAAATTTAAGAATCTATTATCTTTCTTCAATGGGCCAAGAGTTTTCCAACTCTTGCTTTATTTTAGTAAACCTACACAAGATTTACACTTAAAAATGCATGTTTCTCAACTTGGAATTGATTACATAAATTTTCAAATTTGTTCTGCCTAACAAAAGTCCCAGGTTTAAGGAATCCTTAAGCTCTAAGTCAATAACAATTATTCAAATGAATTTAATCAGCGCTTTAGCAAAAAGCCTTTTCCGTGTGTCTATAAGTAAAAAATATTACATAAATTTTTCCAGACCTTTAAGAATGAAATAAAACAAAATAAAAAGTAAAAATGTTCATCAGAAAAATGGAAGAAAAAATTGAAAGAGTCAGGTGTTTTGGTCTGTAAACCGAAACGTAATAAAATGAATTTGTATACTTTTTTAGTAAATATTGATGAAGTGAAAGATGCGTGTAAAAAACAATAACATAAAAAAGAAAAATGGAATAATTTTTTTAAAATTGGATAAATTCGTGGACCCAGCTTTCAACTATATTTTTCTTTGCTATATTTTCTATTTTATGAGCTTTTGGGGCCATAAAAATTGCTGATTCATTATTTTCAATATTACAAAAAAAAAAAAATTAAAAAAGTAAATATCATTAGTTCTTTAAGCAGTTTGTTAAGTTTAAGATAAGTGACTTAAAGTGACTTTTGCCCCATAACAAGTTTAAAGTTTTCAATAAGAAAAATTTTACTAGCAAAACTTGAAGAATCCATTACATCAGATTCAAAATCAATAAAAAGTTAAAAAAAAAAAGAGTTTAAAAAAATTTAAGAAAACTAAAGTATTATATCCATTAGGATTCCTCTTACTTTGGAACCTATATGGCCAATTTTGGGCCACTTTGTTTGAACGCAACTCAAAGAAATCGGAAATTTAAAAAAAAATTGTTCCTCAATATATTTTTTCATATTTTTGTACCATGAATAGCATAGAAGCCTTATTTTCTAAAAATAGAAAAGTACATTTAAAAAAAATTCTTGCCTTTTCTTTAATTTAAAATATTGCGCAAAAAATTCCTGAAAATAACTGTTTGGGAATGGCCATAAAATAAAGATTTAGCATACAAATAAAAAAGTAAATAAACTGCAAAGAATTCTAAGTTAATTTAATATAAAATCATTTTGCGTTTTGAAATCAAAATTATTTTATAATAATTTAGAAATTTCTATGCAAAGAGATCTTAAACTTTTCCAAGATCTTTCATTCTCAATGAAAAATAGAACACCAACCAAACAAGAAAAAACAGAGAAAAAAAGTCTGGTTTGATTTGAAATCTTGTTTGTATTGACACGTTAATAACAATAAATAAATTGAGCAACAATTGCTTGTTCTTCTATAACATGAAATTGTAACTAAAACTACATAATAAATCTTTTGTGTATACAAATTCCATTTAATACTCTCAACATGGAATTCTGCTCATTTTTACTTTTTTTTTATACTCATCACCCAGAAGTTAAGTTCATTTTGTTATAATGTTTACAACGCCCCAAAAAAAAAACGTCTGAGACCTTCTAAATCGATTTAGACATGTCCGCCCGTCCGTCCATTTGCCCTTGTGTTGCTAGCATTCTTCTGGTGGCAAAAATCGAAATAACGAGCTCAGATTTGGTAGAATTATGGGAAGTTCATGCAAGGAAATTGGTATTAAAAATAAGCAATATCGGTCAAAGGACACGCCCACAATGCAACATAAACTGAAAATACCTTAATTTTAAAGAAAAATTTGATAGTTTTTGCTCATTGTCGCCAAATTGCAAAACATAGAAAAGTAAAACTTTGCACAAGTACGGGGCCTAATGGTCCATACATCGTCTATCCAAAAATCATGTTACTCAGCCACGCCTACGTTTTTTTTCGTTACAATTTTTTTTGTGTTACTGAAAAAACTGAAACAGTTTCTGAAAAGTCCTATCATGTTATGTGGATGATGGGTATCCAAGATTTGATCACAGCCAAATATTATTTTCTTGTTACAGTTTTTCCTTTTGCCCCTTATTTTGTTTTCTATATTTTTTTGTTTCTTCTTTTGCTTATTTTACTGTTCAGTTTTTGGTCACTTAAAATCAATAAACTTTAAAGGTACATTTAAAAGGTCGAAAAGATCAAGGGGACTTTATATATATATATATATATATATATATATATATAACGACACGTCTCTTTTTTTAGGTAAAATAGATAAATTTATATTATCTGTTTTTCTTTTTTTCAAATTTTTTGGGTTTTTTTTTTGATTTTTTTTTTTTTTTGGTGTATTTCCATTACAAATCTATTGCTATTGCAGTAGTAGTTGTATAATGACAAGTGTCTATGATACTCAATGTTTCGTTTGTGTTTCATATTTTTAGAAGAAAAAAAGCCATCAATCAGCCAGTCGCTTGACAGAAATGTTGGTACCATATAAAAAAAAACGTTTAGCTCTAAATTCTAGATGGCATTTACAAACCATGTCTACATGTTTGTCCATCTGTCCTTTAGTCCGTCTGTCTATCTAACCAACAGTCCGTCTGTCCGTCTGTCCATCTGTGCATTAGTCCTTCAGCCCGTCGTCTGCTCATCTAAACCAAAATAAGTTTCAAATAGCTAAATCGAAAATGAAATTAATTGCATTAATTAATTTCATAATTAATTAATGCATTAATAATTTAATTTGTATGATTCAGAAGAAATAGCGGCCCCTTTTTGATATCCAAAATAATTCAGATTTTTTTAAAAAACCAAAAAAAAGCAAAAAAGAAAATTCAGAGATGTTACTTTTTATTTATAAATTATAAAAAACACAAGTTTTAAAATTTTGCAGACTTATTTTAGTAGGTTTCCTTTTCAAGTATTCAAAATTTTTCTTTTAAAGATCCATTTTAATTTAATAATTATTCTAAATTGATCTTGAAATAACAGCGAAAAGTTTAATGGTTTCTTCGATTTGAAGGGCTTTACAAATTTCGCTTTTTTAGCTGCAATTTAATGTTGTTGGCCTTTTTGTTGTTAAGCTTAACGTTTACATTAAACACAAATAATAGCAATAGCAATCAAACAACAAGAAATCATATTTACATATGCATATGTAAATGTATATTATGTGTGTGTGTGTGTATGACACACTTACCATTACATTAAATTTTATGAAAGATGAAAAAGCAATATGATAATATTTGAGACACAATCGATTAGATTAGAATCTTTAGAGACCTTTCTCCTTACTCAACGAAAATTATACTTTATCTATATAAATGTATGTGTGTAACTATGTTATGATAACAGCAACAATAACAACAACAAAAATATGCTACATATTATAATGACATGTTACGAAATAATAAGTGAAAATCAAATGTTACACAAATGTTTTTCCCTTCATTCTTTCATTCTCTTCTTTGTATCCATCTTAGTCCTTTACACATACATTTGATTTTCAAAGACCTCACCTAAATAAATATCTATTACATGTAAATAAATATTTGCAGAGGTAGTTTAATGTTTTTTTTTCTTCTTCTTTTTCTTTTACTTCTGCCTTTTTTATAGAGATAAAATAAGCAAGAAAAGTTTACTACTTTTGATGCCATAACAAAGGTAAACGCCTGCATTAATGACATTTGGGAAATTTTTTATATAACTATAAATATCCATTATTTGTATTTTTCACTCATTCGCTCTTTAAATCATGTAAAAATAAAAATAGTTGCAAAATTTTTGAATTCCTAGAAAATTTTTTACATTCGAATCATTTACAAAGCTTCACTTAGAACTTTTCCCTGTTCCAAAGCAACAACAAGTGGTTTTCTCTAGAAACATATAAATATGTCTAAAGACCCACTGCATGTGGAATGTTACAAACATTCTCTAAGATTTCAAAAAAAATTTGAAAAATTACGCAAAAATTATGGAAAAAAAATAAATTGAACTTTTTTTAAATTTTTTACATTCTTTACATTTTTTACATTTTTTTTACACATTTGTTGAAAATTATGTAAATTCTAATCTTTGAAACCCATTTTTGTTAATAAATGTTCTAATTTTTAGACGAAGTTGGCATAAATTAGCCAGAGCCTTTAACTACATAGCAAATGCTACAAAATGGGTATTCAAAATGCGATTTCTGTCAACTGAAATTTCCTTAATACTAAATAGAAGTTTGTCATAAAAAACAGAACAAGTCAAAAATTATAATCGATTAGTGGCAAATCTTGTTTACTCACCAGCAAAACTTAGAGTATTATGAAACTGAGAGTGCTTCAATTTTTTAGAGATGTTGACCGATATTGCCCATTTTTAGTAACAACCTAGCTACAAGAACTCTCAACATTCATTCATGCTATATGTGAAGTTGAGATCTCAAATTTTGGAAACCCCAAAAGTGCCAACAACCCACAGATAGAGGACCTAACAGGTAGATATGTCTAAATCGATTGAAAATTTGATGCTAATCAAGAATAAACACAATTTATAGTGTTTCCTAAATTTCCTTTTAAATGTTACAAATATTATATTAAAATCAAAATACCGCACACATCTGGGTGGTGAGTATAAAATAATAAAGAAATTCATTGCCTTAGAAACCTAAGTAAAATATCAAATATATATCAATCATATAAAAAAGTAACACTAAGACTTTGAACAATAAACAAAATGTTTTGAGCTATAAAAAGCTACATAAGAACAAAAATTTTATATTACATTTTTAAAAAACAAAACAAGTCAAGCAAAACATGTTAATATAAACTTTTCATATCACTCAAAAATTTGATAATTTGATAGAATTTTTATATATTGAACTTACCTTTAACATCAATATCATTGTGATAACGAAGGCGGAGACTTGTACAATTATTTACGCTATTGATATCTAAAAAATTATAAAATAACAATAAATTTTTACCAATTAATATCGAAAATTATTGATAGAGTTATAAAGAATTAAAAAAAAAAAAACTCAGGATATTAATTTATGTTATCTGAAATTAGATACAAAAGTTTCAATGCTAATTAAATAATATTTAAATAATATTTAAGCATGTTTTAAAGCTTTGTAATATAAAATAAAAAATTAATAATTTTAAAGAAAAATATTTAATGAAATTAAATAAAATTACAAGCAAAAGCATAAAAAGCAATATTGTTTTAAAACTCTTTCAATAATTTAATGCATAAAAAAAGGAAAACGATAAAGAGCACTTAAAATTTAATTTTGTTAAATGAGAATTTAATTCACATAATAATTTTCAATTCAAATTTTATTAAAGATCATAATCTGAGAATTAATTATATGCTTTACAATTCTCTCTCTCTCTCTCTCTCTTTCTTCCTCACATATCTCTTCTTCTTCTTTCAAGACTCAAGCTCAATTGATATATTTATAAAAAACTTTGTTCCAAAAAAGAAAAATACTTTCTTAGAGTTGCTGTAATTTTTAATCTAACTTAAACATCAAAATAAGTAATTTGTAAAGTTATATTTTAAATTCATCATCTCCGGAATGAAAAAATCTTAATTATTTTCATTTCAGTTCTTACCATTACCCCCTAACAGACACAAAAAACAATTTAATGAGTTTTGATTGTTTCAATTGTGATTTTATGTAACGCTGTTTAACTCTTTAACTCTTTAAGATAACTTTGTTTTACATTGTATGCTGTAAATTCTAGGAATAAGTAAAAAATAAACAAAAAAAAATAGTTCCATTTAATTTATATGTTTCATTTTTGACAATATAAAGTGTAAATGACATAAAATGACATTAACTGCTTTACAAATGTTACATTAAAGATTATGAATAGTTTATGGTTGAAAGTTTACACAAAAAAAATGTAGAATAATCATAGAAAGCAATTACCATAAGTGCCTTTAAATTGAATGAGCATTACAAAAATTATAATAATGATGATGATAATGATGATGATGATACATATTTTATTATATGGATATGCATAATTTAAATGAATTATTAGTTATTCTAAAATCTTTCAATGTCAACATTTGACAAATAATTATTCCATTTTTTATTTACTTAATTCAAGACTGAAATAAACTAATGGACAGAAATTTTTCATTTATTTTACTTGTCTTAAAAAAAATTTTTTTTAATTATCAAAAAATTTATATATTAAAAAAATTAAAAAATTGAAATGAAATTAAAAAAATTAAAATTTTTTAATTACTTTAATTAAATTTAATTCAAAACTGAAATAAACTAATGGACAGAAATTTTTCATTTTACTTGTCTTAAAAAAAAATTTTTTTTAATTATCAAAAAATTTATATATTAAAAAAATTAAAAAATTGAAATGAAATTAAAAAAATTAAAATTTTTTAATTACTTTAATTAAATTTTTTTAATTTACTTTTTTTTTGAAGAAATAACGGCAAAAAATATTATTTTTGATGCATAAAAACGGTGGATAACATTTAGTCCGCATTCATTAAATTTCTGGAAATCAAATTTTTCTTAATTATAATCTTTATGGATCACAAAATTATATCTAAACGTAAAAATTTAAGAGATAAAAAATATGCAAAAAAAAAAGAAATTTCGTAACTTAACGCAACTTACTTAACTCAATTTTCATTTGTCAGCAAAATTTTCCAACAAAATTTTTTCTATTATTAATTTTTGTTGTTGTTGCTGTTGTCTTAGTTAATAGTTGCTATTGATTAAAAGTTGTAATTGAACTTTGGTACACTTTTATACCAAGTGGCAAGCAAATTATTGAAATATGCACAAATATATCACATTTTACATATATTTTATATTGATGAAGATGAAATAAGTTAAAAACAAGTTGAAGATGCGAGACTCAATAACTTCATTAGTACAAAACTTGAAAACTTGAAAAGAATCAACAAACTTAAGAATGTAACAAAATATACATGAACTGATGGCAACTGATGGATAGATAACTTTTTCATAACAACAACAACAACAACAACAACAACATTAAAACAACATTAAAACAAAAAAAAAACAAATTTTATAGAGTTGTAAAGAGTAAAATCAATCTTTCTTCGGTTTATTGTGCTGACATCACATTCAGCAAAAAAAAAATGTACTTATGATGTAAAGAAATGGAAATAAATGTTTTTCAATTTCTTTTAACGAACAATTTTTGTTGGATATGCAAACTTTTTTAAGGTTCGAATGAGTTAAATGTTTCCATTAATCTCTAAATCAAAATCAATTCAAAATCGTTCAAGATCAGACATTTTTATATTCTTTTCTTTACTGTTCCTTTTTCTTTCAAATACCTTTTTATTTACTTTGTATCTGATAAATAAATTCAGCTTTTTTTTTTAGTGAGAATAATCGTTTGATTATTTTACTTACAAGAAACAATAAAAAATTTTCATAATTATATTATTAAAAGGCCAAATAAAGTTAAGATAGATCTCACCTTTTATTACACACAATCAAATCAAAATCAATTCCTGATTCGATATAAGCCTGTCAGTACGTCTATCCATCCGATATCTGTCCATAAAAGTTTGCTATCAAGCTACAGTTCATAATTTTTGAGATATTTCAGTAAAATATGGTATGTGAAATTTGAGATATTTTCGTAAAATTTGAAAATGGTTAATATCGGTCCATATTTATGACCACGTTTTCTTATGAAGAAAAATTACAATTTTAAATATATTTTAGCAAAAATTGGCACTGCTTTGTATTTTGACATACAAAAATTTATGCATTAAATTTGGTCCAATTTGGTCCATTTTTTAAACTTACTTTCATGAAATAAACTTTTAAAATATTTGAAAAATGAACAATTTTTTCAATATTATTAACTTGTAATACTTTTATTTGACTTCTTCATCATTCTTCATTAAGCAAAGTAATGTAGGGTATTTAAAAATGGACTTCAACTGTCTATGAAAGTCTTCACTTTTGTTTTGTTTGAGTTACTTTATCAGAGAGAAGTTAGATTAGTGAAGCGTACAATATTTAATTTTGTTTTTATTAAGTTTATTTTTAATTTTTCCCACAAAAAGAAATTTACAATTCTAAGATTTCAAAACAAATAATTAATACTTTATATTTACATATATGCCCTATATATATACATATATATATATATATATATATATTGAATTTGTATATGTATTGCTTAAAAGAAAACTTTTCACTTCTGAAGTTATAGAAAAGTTGAAGAAAATTTTTCAAACTGCCAGACCAAAAAAAAAAAAGCTGAAACTTAAACTAAATGAAAACTAAAGTTATAGCTAAAAAAAGGTGATTTATTTATGCAAGCACATGGCATGCATGCTATCTTATCCGTAACAATGGCATAGCATAACATTCCATTTATATTTTTCACATTTTCTCACTTTAACGTTAATTATTTGCTCATTCAATTTTGTGGTTGGTTTTATAAAGAATATTTTTAAACATTATTAACGATTATTTCATGTTACTGTTCATTAAATAGTTAAATGAAGTAAACAACAAAGATAGAATGATTTAGTTAGACAACAATAAAATCAATAAACTGAAAATAACAAGCAGTTAACTTAGAAATATTAACAAGTCAAGATTCGTTTTAGCAGTTTACTTTATTTCTGTTGCTCTCTCTTTCTCTTCTCTCTCTCTCTCTCTCTCTCTCTCTATTCTTTGCACTTCCGTGAACTTTTTAAACATATGAAAAGCTTTTCATTTCTATGGCATTGTAAGAAAATGTTTCAACATTATAACTCAGTTGCGTAATTATCCTTTAATAACAACAGAAACTGCAAACGATAGCAATCAAGATTGAGTTTAATATCTAAGCATTAAAAAACTATTTCATGAAGTGTTAAACTGTTTAATAATTGATGTTAAATACTTCTAGAAAACTTTTTTTTTTAACTAATTCTTCTCCAAATTTTTTCTTTTCTTTTGTTATTTGTTAAATTGTAGATCGTTTTATTAAATGCTTGACTTTTGTAAATTTAGTTAAATTTTTGGTTCATAATAACTTAAAAAAAAAAAAAAAATGTAAGAACTGAAGCAAAGCCGTATGAAAAATTTTACCTTTTGCATGGCTTCGCGTAACACTCTCCCAAAAGATAAAGCAATCGTTTAAGCTCAATTTTAAAAATTTCCTTTAGTTTCTTCTTTTTATTGTACTTATCTTCTATATCTTTTCACAATTTTAAATAAATTTAATTATTTTAAGTGATTTTTTTTTGTTGTTTATTCTTTTATTTGTATTATTGAATGGAATTGTTTTGAATTTTTTTTTTTTTTTGAATAAAGAGATACTGAATAAAGAGATACTTTTTTGTTCTTTTGAGACATTTAAATTCACGTGAGAATTGCATTGTTTTGCATTTTTATTGTTACTTTTCTGTTTGTTTTTTTAAAGGTTACTTAATTTTTAAGCCACGTTTATTCTGATTACAATTAAGATGAATTTGGAAAAAACTCCAATTTAAATTTAAGTGAATTTAGTTCAAATTCTTTGTCCTTTGTTTCTATAATTCCTGGCAACCAAAATCCTTTAACATCAGAGACATGGTTTTCTCTTACAAACTAATTTAGCTCTTAATTCTGCTTCTGCTTCTTCTTCTTCTTCTTACTACTACCCTGCTTTATTCTCTATCTATACTTTTTACCATGATTTTTAAAATATAAAACATTTAATTAGAATAAAAAATAAATATAAAAGGAAACAAAAAAAACTGGCACAAAATATGAAGGATCAAAAGAAAAGGGTTCTCATGGTACAATGATTTATTGTCTACACTCATCTAGGGACCAATTTAAAGAATGACATCCTTTTTTTCCCTTTAGTTATGTTTTTTAAAATCCTTATCATGTTTTATTTTTAAGCCAGACTAAAATATAAAAAAAAAATTTTTTTCACTTAAATGTTAGAAAGTCGAAAAATAATGGTCGATTAAAAGTTAACATAATTTTGCCTGCTTTAAATGAAAAGTCGAAAAAACAGTACAAATGCTAGGAAAGATATCTAAAGATATCAAAGGATATCAAAGGATATCAAAGGATATAATTTAACAGTAAAGGATTTTGAATACAAAAAAAACTGATGGCAACAAATGATCAATTTGAATCCCTTGCTCATAATGAATCTTTTACTTGACCAAACTCACTTATTTTATAAATCGCGATTAATGTAGGGTATAATTAAATGAATTATACGAAGCTATAGAATTTTGTAAGGTATGCATGTTGAGGACACATTTACATTGAAAAGTTTCAGAGTAAGTATGAAACTGAAATTATTCCATTTAGTTTATTATTTTTGTTACGTACATTTACATATGACTACATAATTCCTTTAAAACAAACGTACTCAAAAAAAGCAATAACAATAACAACAAAGTAAAAAGAAAGCAAGAAAATATAAAATAACCAAAATAAATTAAAAATAACTAGAATTTCATCCAAAGCGTTATTCTGCCATGTTACAAAAATCTATATACATTTTATTAATCAGAAAATGTAACTTAAAAATGTCCTGAGAAAAACATGTAAATAGAGGACGAGAAATGAAGAAATCAAGACCTTAAATTACAAAATTTCTAGTCTACAAGAAAATTATGAAAACACATTTCAATTTCTTAATTATAAGTTAAAAAAAAGAGGACAGACAGATGGACATTCATATTAAAATATCTAGCATAGAGATTTTAGTATTTTGAAATTTCTTAAATTTAATGCTTTTTGCAAAGTTATACACAAATTCTTTTAGAAATTGTGGCAGACAAATTTTATTCAAAATTTTATTTTATTTTTTCTTGTCTTTTGGTTGGGGGGGGGGGGGGGGGGGGATTTCTCTGTTCTTTCAGTTGTTCTATGAAGAAAAATGTATAAATTTCTTTAATATCTGCGTTAACATTTTTTTAATATTTATTTATATTATTTACATACATACATACAAACCACTAACATAACTTTAAACAACATTCCACTCAACGAAATTTTCTATGGCATGAAATTTGTTACATTTATGAACTCTAAACGAATTTTCATTATATTTTATTTTTTTCTTTTTTTTTTTTTTTTGTTACTTGTATTATTTCTTATAAGTATCAAACACAATAAGAAATGTCGCGTGCGTGTGCATGTGTGATTGTATGTAAATTAAAAATGTAATTTTTTTGGGGCTTTTAAATATATGCATAAGCAAAAGGTAAATAAAATGTGAGGAGTTTTTTTTTTTATTTTTTGTAAAAAATTATTCACATTTTTTCATTCTTGTTGCAGATTTTTTTTTTTGGTTGCCACAAATAATTTAGTTTGCCATTTAATACCTAAGCATATGTATATATATACATATGTGTGTATGTATACAGGTGCATGTAGTTGCATTTGTATGGAATGAACAATTAAATAAAAGAAGAATCAAATTTTATTATTTATTTCTTTCCATATCGCTCTCTTCTTCTTATCAACTTTCTTTCCCGCTCTCTCTCTCTCTCTCTTTTACACCCACCTTAATTCTATCACTCTTTCTCGCTCTATGCCTCTCTCTATCTCTCTCTCTCTACATATATATATATATATATATATAAATATATCATCTTCATTCTTTTACTCATGTTCCTTCTTCTTTTTTTGTCAGTGCATCTGCCTGTGTGTGTGTGTGTGTGTGTGTGTGTGTGTGTATCTGGATGTATGCATGTATGTGTGTATATCTATATGTATATTATACATATTTATTTTGTGGCTTCTCTTATTTTTTACGAGTCCCCATTGAATTGTAAGTTGTTGGTTGATTACTTTGGTCTTTTCGCTCTTTTACTTTCTTTACCATTCCCTTTTTCTTGTAGTTCTTCAACTTTTTCTACTTTTCATATCATATTTGTGCGTTACTCCATTCTTACAATTTCTCAGATAAAATTTTTATAGAAGATTGCGAAAATATGATTTTTACTTTAGTTCCTTAAGACATTTACCACAAATGATGATGCACATTATGATGATATTTTAGATGCAGACAGCATAAAAGGCAAAAACCCAAAAACACAAAAACAAAAAAATAAATGAATTAAAAAAGTTATTAAAAAAAAGGCAAAATTTGATTATATAAGAAAATTTAAATTTTGTTAAATCTCTTAATGTGCCTTTAGAGAATTTTGGTAAATATTGTCATATTTAAAATTGTTTATTACCTCTTATTATTATTATTTATATTATTATAATTTTATCTATTACTATCTATTATGAATATTATTCCATAAATGCCAACTATTATCTCTTATCTATTATTATCTATCTCTTATTATTTATTATAATCTATCATCTATTATGCATTTATTGTCTATTATTTATTATTATTAATGGTATCTATTATGATCTATTATGGGAATTATCTTTTCTCTATTATCTACTACATATTATCTATTATCTGTTATCTATTGTGGGTTATCTATTATCTATCTATATTTTATCATCTGTCGTCTTTCTATCACCTATATTGTATATCTAGTATCTATTATCTACTATTATCTAACATTATTAAAAGTTTATCTATTATTATCTATTATGAATATTATTCCAAAACTGCTATCTATTATCTGTTATCTATTATTATTTATTATGGGAATTATCTTTTCTCTATTATCTACTACATATTATCTATTATCTCTTATCTAATTTTTTTTATTATCTATTATCTATTATATAGCTAGTTTCTATTATGTACTAACTGCTATTATCTAATATTCTTAAAATTTTATCTATTATCATCTATTTTAGGTACCGTCTTATCTACTATCTGTTATTTATGATCTTTTATCTACTTTTATAAATATTATCTCATATTCACTATCTATTATCTAATATCTAATCCATTATCCACTTCTTAACTACCACCTGTTACCCATATATTTTCTAATATCCATTTTATCTTTTATCTGTATTTTATTTATTTATCTTTACTATTATCTATTATCTATTATGTAATCTTTTATTTATTATCAATTAACTAAAGAAACTTTACCAATATGTATGTAAACATAAATGTGTTATATATGCGAGACATTTTCTTAGGGTACACTATTTTTCAAACAGAATTTTAATAATTAATTAACCTAGAAATTAATTAATTAAAAAATACCATTCCTTTCTAAAAAATCTTATAAATATATGTTCATAATTTTAATTTACAAAAAAGAAGAGCTTAGTGGACCAGCACTGATTTTTATATCAAATTTGATTGACTACAATTTTTGAATAAAAAAATTGTAATATCCATAGATTTCTTTGTACTAATTATCATTAAAAGTTTATTAAAAAATTCTATGACATTCCAGAATCAAATAATGACTGTTTTAATGCAACGAAGGTTCCAAATTAGATACTACAAAGATGGTGCAGACAAAGTTCAGTACAAATTACTGTGTATGATGCATCTTATTGGTCTTAGAATTTCGACCCATGGACACTGGTCCATTATTTATTATATTGATTAACTCAGGGTTATTTTGGTTAAATATTGTTAAAAAGTTCTACATTTTTTAAGGTGAGTTTATAAAATGCGAAATTTACTCGTAAAATTGCATTCAAATAGATCCATTTCCTAACTTCCTTTTTACAAGTTATTATTACTAGTTCCCGGAACCTTTCATGATTTCCGTAATACTCTTTTCATGTAAGTTTATATGTCAAATGAGTGTTTTAAAAGCAGTTCCAACTTATAGTGCTTGATTATTTTATTTTGAATAAGAAAAAAGTTTTCAATACGCTTGCCAATTGGATCACTATGTCATATAAGCCGTACTCTACATATTAAAGTCACATTTCATGGCATTCTACGTTTCCTTACAAAGAGTGCGGGTGATATAATTTTCGATTTTTTAGTGGTGCAGTCTGTACACGCAACTAACTTACAGTTTAATTATAACAAATTCTTATGAAGTAAAGTAATTATTTAAGAAAATGAGTTAGAAAGAGTGACAAAGATAAAGAGATAGAGTTGAGATAGAGATAGAAATAGAGAGAAAGAGTGAGAAAGATTTAAAGTGTATTGTTTTGGAAAAAGGGGGTAAGCGAGTTGTAGAGAGAAAGCATAAAGTTGAGTGCAATTTATTTATAAAAATTTATAATAACAAAAATGAAACTTCTTTGTAATTTATGCGAAAAGTTACATGAAGCAAATAAATTAAATTCTAAGAAATATATAACAGCAACAACAATAATAACAAATAAATAATAACAATAAATATGCAAAAATGTGAAAATGAATGTTAAATGTTCTATAAATGTTTAGATTGTTTCGTTTATACACAACCACATGCTTCTTCTTCTTCTTCTTTGATATATATTTATAATATTATGAAAAACAATAAGAACGTGCTAACACATAAAAAAAAACTTTCGTACATGCTAAACTGACCAAAAGAATGAGAATGAGAATGAGAATGAGATTAAGAATGAGAAACGTTAAAGTAAAATTAATAAAATAAAATGTAAAATTTTCATATGAATGTAATTTTAGGTAGATTTTATTTATATAACATATAGGACAATAAATTTTAGGTACAAGTAGAAAAATCTTTGTTGATTCTCTTTTACAAGATTTCAACTTTTGTTCATCAATATATTTTCTATTTACTCAAAGAAATTCTTAAATTTTCGATGGATTTTACTTATTTTGTAAAAAGCTTTTTTGTTTGATTTCTTCCAAGAACTAAATTTCTTTTCGTGAAATTCTCATATTAATGAAAATCTTGCCCTTAACAAAACAGCAAAAACTGGTGGCTAATTCCAAAGAGTAAGATCTTTACAGAAACAATTCAAAGTACTTTTCATGCAATTGGAACAACATTTTCATTACTTTTCTACTTAAATATTTTGACCAATTTTTTTTCTTATTCATCTAAGAGAGAGAACTTCTTGATAGATTAACTGTCTTTTTTAAATAGTGAATGAAAAATCATAAAAAAAATCCTAGATATATATATTACAGATCGTTGACTTTTTAACCCATAGGTTTTACATATTATATTCAAATGTGTTAACTTTCTACATTCATGAGTTAATCAAATAAAGTAAAGAAAAAGTCTAATAAAAAGCAATGGGAAAAGAGTCTATTAGTTGAACAGACAGGCCAAGCAGGCAGGCAGACAAGTCATAGCAATATGAAAAAAATTAAGCCAGCTGGATAGAAATATATGTAATTTATTGTTGTAATGTTGTCAACAGTTTTACTATAAAAATGTATTTTATTTTATTTTTTATGTTTTGTCTCTTTCCCCCCTTTTTTCTTTCAATTCGTATGCATTATGTTGAGATGCATTTATGTGGTTGAATTTTAAATAATTTCTTGTCTATACACGCACTTTAAGTGTATATTGAAACATTTAAATATAAAAGGAAAGACAAAGAACAAAAAATAGAAACAAAAAGAAGAAAGAGGGAGAGAGAGAGAGAGAGAGAGAGAAACAGCAAAAAAGAAAAATGTTAAAAGCCTAAGCGCTATTTATGTAAAGATGCCGTTGTTATCGTTGCCATGAAACGCATCTTTTTACAAAGCGATTGTTGCAGCTTTTGTTAGTGAGTTTGAATTGAATAACTTTTATTATTAATCATTTTTATTGTTTTCTCTCTTCTTTTTTCCTTTTTTTTTTTTTTTTTTGTTTGAAAAAATCCTCAACAAGAGCAATAACAATTACAACGACATAAACCATTAAACATTAACTGTCTTCTCAGATATAAATAGAAAAATAACTGAATAGCTAAATGCTAAAAGAAAAATATATTAAGTCATCATCATGATTACATAATGATGGTTACATAATGACTATTAACAATTTATTATACAATTGAAAATGCGTAAAAAAAAAGAAAAATTTATGAAAGTGCCTGCCAGAGGTATAAAATCAATCCATATGAGATGGCAGTGCACTATACCTTACACCTTACCTTACACCTTACGGTGCCATAATAAATATAAAATTTTGCACTGTGGAGAATACAGCGTAAAATACAAGATGTGGAATGTAACATGTGGATTGTAACATATGGAATGCAACATGTGGAATGTAACATGTGGAATGTAACATGTGGAATGTAAAATGTGCAGCATCCACTCTCAAATATACAAAGTGGAACATAAATTGTGAAACATAAAGCGTGGAAAATAAATTGCGGAACTTAAAAAGTAAGGTCTATGGTATGAAATTCAAACCATGGAATATGGATTAATTAGTTCAATATATTAAACTTAAAAAGTAAATTTAGAAACGTAAATTATGGAACGTAAATTGTGAAACATATATTGTGAGACATACGTTGTGTAACGCATTTGGTAGAACGTATGTTCTAAAATGTAGTATGCAGAGCGTAACTTGTTCAACATGCAATTTGATATGTCAAAGAAAATCTTTGCATTAAAAAAATTGTAAAAAGTCTAAATATTTCACATAATTTTTAAGACTAATGCCACATTATCTGCTTGTCTAAAATTCAATTTGATTGGAAAAAACCTTACAAAGTTTGAGACAAAGGACAAAAATTATTTCACTCATTGTCCTTATTGTATTTTAATGTTATGATGTTAAATAATGGCGCCTATTACAATTGTCCTTGTTCCAAAAGTCTAACAATAAAAATGAAACTCAACTTCATTTTCAATCACATTTTTTTAGGTAAAAACTAACATAAATAAATGACTTGAAGTTAGACAATTTTTTTTCTTCATTGCTTTTTTGGTTTATTACATGTCAATACTGGGAAAATGTCCTTGTTTTTATTGTTGTTGTTGTTGTTGTTATAAACATCTAACAAGATGTGTGTACATTTCATTTTTTTCATTTAATCTTTTTATATTTTGTTTTGTTTTTCTTATTTTTTTCACTTTTTCCTTTATGTGTCCTTTTTTTATTGTCCTTTTGATTCCCCTGTTTCTTACTGGTCTCACTTTTATAGATTTTCTTACATTTTCCTTTTTCTTTTTGTCAAATAATTGAATATTTTGTTTTCTTTCTTATTTCTTTGCCTTTCTTCTTTCTTCTTCTTTTTTGTTTTTTTTTTTTTTTTTTTGAAGTCCATTGCACGTCGTACTAATTAAACTTTCATATGTTGTGCATCCGTCCGTTACATTCTATCTTCATCTTATTCCTTATCCTTTTACTGAAAAAATAACAACAACAACACAAAAAGCAAACGACATTTGTAAAGAATAAATCAAAAAGAGAACTGCTCAAAGGTACAGAAATAAAATTTAAAAAAAAAGGACCTTTTGCTTACTT
This sequence comes from Melophagus ovinus, assembly GCA_023089585.1. NCBI lineage: Eukaryota > Metazoa > Arthropoda > Insecta > Diptera > Hippoboscidae > Melophagus > Melophagus ovinus. The sequence continues at coordinate 1,600,194 of JAKKIB010000181.1, read as the reverse complement.
AAAGTTAATTTGTGAATTTTAATTCAAATGGCCAACGCGATTTGGGCTCAACTGATTTTACAAAATATTATTGTAGAAATTTTAAATTAATGGAAACTTTTAATGTTGTTTAATAAAAACGAATAGTGATTTGGCTAAGAAGGAAACTAGCTAGCAATTTTGAAGCCCTTTGCATAAAATTTCCTTTTTAGGCATGATTTTGCTCAAAAGACTCCCGTAAATAATTTTGATTAAAATCAGGCCATTTTGCAAAACATTTTTATATAGAAAAATCAATAATTCTGGATATTTCCTTATAAAAATATAACTCTGAATGATTATAAATCTTATATACACCCGTTTTAAAGTTGAAATAGAAAGCAATGCATGGTACAATTAAATTAAAATCAATGTTTAAGAGAATTTTCGTTTAATTTAAGCCTCAAATTTAAAATTATAATTTCATAGTGAAATGTTTGATAATTTTAAATTTGTGTTAGCACAAGTTAACTTTAAAATTGAGCCATAAGGAAAATAATATCAACAATTTACAAACACTTTAATCAAATGAAAATGAAGAATTTAATCAATATGAAAATTTCATTAACACATAAATTTATAAGTACATGTGTGTGTGTTTGTGTGTGTGTTCACACAAGTTTGTGTTTATAACTTAATGACCCCTTTCGAAATAGGTTACTAGTTAACATAGTTTTGCCATATAAACCAAATAAACCAATATCAGCAAACAATCATGCAACCAAGTAAACAATTAACCAACAGTTCGTCAAACCAAAGAGCCAAATAGCCAAATAGCCATTCAAATATCGCCCACATATTCATTTTATATATATAAATGAATAGCACATTCTGTTTGGTTATATAATAAAACTATATACATATATAAGTGTGTGTGTGTGTGTGTGTGTGTGTGTAAATAAATATATATACATATATAAAACGCGTGTGTTTATTGAAATGGAAAATGTTTATAATAAATATACGTAAAACATATGCAAACGAGACCTACAACTGATCCAAATGGAATTCTATTATGAAAACAGTAAAAAAATTATTTTGTGTTACTTGGAGTCCACTTTAAATTACTCTACATTGATTATATATTTAAAAATTATACTGAAATCAAATTTCAAGAAAGCAAATAATGATGATTTTCTATTATTTTGAAGAGGCCTCCAAAAAAGTAAAGCAATTTCAATCAAATGTTTGAGATTGGTTTTCTTAAGTTCAATTGTAACTTTGCCTCAGTATTTTTTTTTTTTTTTTTTTTTTTTTTTTTTTTTTTGAAAAATATTCGGTTTGATAAAATCTTAGCTACTTTAGCGAAAAGTCCTACGCGAGGAAAGGTCTCTAAAATAATTCAATTGCGCAACCATCTACTTTAAAATGGGCCCTTAGGCCAAAACACTTCTACATATTAAATTACTTAGAAATAATATTAAAATTTTCATCTAATACTTAACAAATAGGTAAGCACAGTTAGGTTTAATTTATCTTACAAAATACTTATGATTTAAAAAAAACAATGAAACTCTTTGAAACTTAAGTTTGGCGCCACGACATTATTGCATGATATAATTAATAATAATTGTCACTTGCTGTCTGTATGCGTATTTGTTTTATCGATATCGAAAATATTTACATAAATATTATTTTGTTTGTTGAGTGTTGAAAAAGTCTCATAAAAATTTATAACTGCATTATGGATTTAACAAGAAATAAAAAAAACGTAAGAGAAGCCCATTAAAATGAAATACTGTATATACAGAAATTGGTGGTATACTCACTTTGTCATTACGTTTGTAATACCTAAAAGAATGCACTGATTACCCGACAAAATGTATATATTCTTAATCATCATCAAATTCTAAATCGATGTACATATGTCTGTTTGTCTGTCTTTATGGGGTAAACATTCTCCTGATTGCAAAAGACACTAAAAATTGACTTCAAATTTATCAGAACCCTTAAAATTTCATATACATTGATTGGCATTAAAAGTCAGACAAATCAGTCATAAGACACGCCCACAGTGTAAGGTAAAGTGGGAAACTGAACTCAACATAAAATGAAAGCTGAATTTTTATATAAATTATAAAGCCCCTTTGATCACTTATTTTGGTCAAAAACCAAATTGTCCATTGTCCAACTAAAAGAACTCAATTACAACGCAAGAGCTTTGTGAAGAGAGTAAGACTTTGAAACTTAACATCAACTAAATATTATTAACTCAATTGTTTCAGTTTTTTTTTTCTTTTAAAAATTCATTAGTTTATCAATTTTTTTTATTTTAATTAATACATGACACTAATTGATTAATTATTAAACGAAATTATTTAAAAGCTTTTAAGAACGTAAAGTGGCAAAGTAAAAAGAAATCCTAATAAAAGGCAGGGATAAAATAAATTTCATTAAATCGAAACAATTTTGCGTCATAGTTTTCATGCAAAGTAGAAAAAAATTAAATAACCTTTGAATCAATCTAAATGATTTTATAAGAAGCCGACTCTAACAAGATTGATGAATCTTACTAAACTCGCAAATGAAATAACTTTTCATTGAAACTTTGACCTGATTGTTTTTGTAATTTCCAGTGTGATCCTTAAATTTAAAGACTTATTCTTATACGAAAAACTTGATTCATAAACAAAGCAAAAATATAAATGGACTCTTAAAGAACCTTTCATTTAGTAAACTGAGTTTATCCATTCTCTCTCAGCTTCTCATTCTACTTCTCTACCTTTTCTTGTCTAATCAATTTATCTTTTACTTATTTGAGACACATTTATTTAATACCACAAATAAATTTCAGAAAATACAACAAATTCAAATGTAAATAAAATTAAATGTACAATGAATGAATTTTTGAGAGAAAAACAAAATAAAGAAACATTAATAAAAATAATAAAACCACAAGAATCGACCGCATAAAATGCCACAAAATTCAACCAAAAAAACATGAAAATTATTCTCTTAACTTAACTTAAGGACTTTTATTTAAATTAATTTTTAATCAAGCGCTTGTATAACATTGTGGCTAAGCAACAACAACATCAATAATAATAATAATAATAATAATAATAAAATTTATAAAATACATTTGAAATTTATGAAAATTTATAATTTATGAAGAAAAAGTGGCAATGAAAATTTTTGTGAAAGATTTTCCAAAAAAAAAAAAAAACTGAACTTTTACTAAAGAAATTTATGCAAAAAGCGTAATTGAATGAAAATAATCAGTCAAATTTTTTTTTACGGTTATTTATTCTGACATTTCCAAATGAATGGTTTATATAAAGAGGAAAATCCAAAAGTTAAAGTTTAAATGTAAAGTTTAAATATAAATCAGAAAAAATTAAAAGAACAAGCTATTTCTTTACTTAATCGAAGATTATATATTTATAACAAAGTATTCAACATATTTGGCCAAAGATATATTAAATTGTATAAAATATATGAAACATTCAAAAAATCGAATGATTTAGATTTATTTGCTGGTAGATTCAATTACAAAATTACTCCAAGTAAGGAAGGAAATTCATGCTGAGATTTGAAGACACACTTCTTCTAATTGGCAAGATATTTTTAGAACCCCACTTAAAATTTGTGAGAAGTCTCCAAGTCCTTTTTGTAAAAATGCATTTTATGGACAAGAATTGATGGCAATTAATACAAAGCTCTGCCTTAAAAAAAATATAAATTGATTAGATACTTTCCCTTAAAATTGAAAGAAATGATGCAAAGAATTGTTTCAATAGCTAAACAAAAGTTGTGCTTTATTAAGTTTATCTGGGTAAGAAATTTTCGAGATTTTATTTTATTTTTTTTTTGTTTTATATCAAATAATTAAAATGTAGGCATGTTAAAAGAATCGACTGCAGCCAACTCCAACCACAAACCATTGTCTCATTTTCATTTTTTCTTTTATTTTTGCTCTTTTTAATATGCTACAAAATGTTATATTATATTTATTCAATAAGAATTAAATTGCCTACTTTTTGGCTTAATCATTAAACAATAAGAGAATAAATTGTATAAAACTCATATATAATGAAAGTTATATAAATAAATATAAATATATATTCATAAAATAGGGAGAGTGAGAGAGAGAAAGAGAGAGAGAGAGAGAGAGATTGATATACATAAAAGAGATAGTTATATATTGTACATAAATTGTTATAATAAAGTTATTTAAATATTATTATTATAATTCCTTTATTTCTACAATATTAAAGTCTACATTTCAAGCATTTTTTGTTATTGTTATTTTTATTGTTTATTTCGTATTTATTATTACTAGTTTAATTGTTATTGTTTCTATTGTTATATCTTATAGTTATTATTGCTATTATTATTCTCTATTGTAGTTGAGATACATACAACAATTGGCCAACACGTATTTGACATATTTTAATTAAATTATCGGATTTCTCTTTCAAACTTTCACTTAACACAATTTTCTTTATGCTTTTACACTTTTTACATTTTTACACTTATCCTTTTTATCCCTCTTTTTATACCATTTACCAGTCACTAAGTCCCTTATTTTTTCTATTTTGTATTTTATATTTGCCTTTGTATGTACGGCTATGTAAACGTTTAAAGTTAAAATTAATTGAATGAGTAAGTTTGTGGATAAAATAATGGATACATAAATAAAATTTATAACTCTCTGGATTCGTTCCCCAACCACCACTCCGCCCTCTTCCATCACTTTCTTTTTCATATTTTTAAATCTGCCATCAAAAATCTCTGTGTTTCTGTGGCGTTAGTTTTGTTTGTTTATTTGTTTGAAAAATCATTTGTTGTATGAAAAAGCTAATAATGAAATTGTAAAAGTTTCAATTTTAGTTTTATTTTGCTTCTGACTATTTTTTTTCAGATTTGAGTTAATAGAATAATATTAAAATTGTTTTGTATTGTTAAACGGACTCTGAGCTAACCAAAGAGTGGCCCCTTGCACATTTCAAAAAGCAAAAAATCCATACTTTCCAATAACATATATATAAAAATAAAGAAAGTAAAATGGAACAAGAATTTTGAAAAAAGTATTAAATTGGACTTTTCCGAATTTAATACAAATTTACTTATAAACTTAAAACGATTGAAAGTTGCTTTTTGTATTCTCATGCATTTACTTTATTGTAAATTTTAAGTAAAAAGTTTGATGTTTTACAAAATAATTTAAGAAAAGAAAATAAAATGAAAATTTTAAATTGACAGTTAATTAAAGTTTGGAGACAGGTTCCATTAAAGTAAAAAAAAAAAAAAATTTCCATACTTTTTATTTAAAAACTTGAAACATTTTTTTTTTATTATGTATAATCCGGTAGTTAGGCCATAAAATAACTTTATGAGTTAGTAGAAAGATTTATCTTTAATCCTTCCAATCTTAAAAGCAACTTTTGCATCAACTTAAGCTTGTCTGTCTACAGATAAGTTGAAATTTTGAAAACATTTTAACAAAAATTTGGATTGCTTTGTACTTTAACCTAAAAAGTATATATACCAAATTTGGTTTAGGGTTCTCAATTTTTTGAAACCTCTCTTCATATAAAAAAATCTTTTAAATAATATAAAAATTGCAATTTTCTTCAACTTTGTTGACTTGTATTCCATCTATTCTATTTATTCGATTATGTACTCATATTAGGCAAAGTGATATAGAATATTTAAGAGTCGGCTCCAATGAACTATAAAGTTTTAATTTGTTGTAATTACTAATGAAGATAATTTCAGCATGTTAATTCTTTGACAACATCATTTTCATAATTTTTTTATAGCTTGGAGCTGGAAGTTCCCAGATGCAACGACTCCCAGATGTGAGTCGACTCACAAGTACTTTATGCTTGTGGAATATGAAATTGAATTTAAGATTTAGTTTGGAACCTCGTAGCTTTGTAAGACTTTGGGTTTCAATTTGAAAAGCTTCCACAACAGTTCATCGAATCCATTATACGCTTGTCAAAAGATTGATGCATCTTTGTTTAAACGTTTAAAGGTCTTTTCTACCAGATTAGACATTTAACTAAAATGAAAGTTCTGTATAATCGAGCTAGAGCTTTTATGGGAACATTTGATGCTGATGTCACTTTGGTAGAACGCTACCAAAATAAATGTCATGTAAAAATTTTCTCCATAGAGTGCATACATTTGTTGTTTAAACCTTGATATTTGAAATGTCAGCTAAATGATTCCAATGGGCCATTTTTTTACATAAATTTCTAGTTTGAATTTTTTGATAATATTACGCTTTGAAAGTTGAGCAATTTAGGCATAAATGTCAACTTAAGTTCTCACTATTTTGCATATTGCATATATGTAAAAGTATAACTTTATATAATAATACTGTATAATGTTTGTCAAAGTGTATAACGCACATAAACCTCATAAAGCTGCCCTATAAGAACTTAAGAACACACAAAAATCTCTTTCACTGCAAAAATTTCTCCCTAGACAAACATGCATATGCATGCATATATGAAACAGTAAAGTTAACGCTAACAAGTAACAAGAATAACAACAATAACAACAATAACAACAATAACAACAATACTTATAATAGTACTATAGAAATAATAGTAACAGTAATAACAATAAAAACAGCAACATATTATATTATGACTAAATTGTCGGATAGAAAAATATTTCAAAACATTCGAATAAAACTGTCTCTAAATGGAATGAAATGTTTATATACATTTTGTTAAACTACTTTTGTTTTATTCTTGTTTTGGATTATTGTTGGATAACGATTATTGTTGGATTCATGTATTCTAAATTTCTATAAGCTCTTAACAAATTTAAAAATTATTCAGAAAAACTCTCTTCTTGAATTGAAACTCTTTTTGCTTTGATATGTGAATGAAATATTTGGTTAGTTAGTTGTTGGTGCATTTTTTTTCTTTTTATTGAAAAACTACACTAATTAACATGAACTACTTTATACCTGAGACTTCTACACTTAAATATCCTATCTATCAGTGTCGCTCCTTATCTTTCTAGCATTTTTGTTGTTATCGAATTATTTTAGATATCTTCTAACAAATTCAAAGGCATAAATTTCAAATGTTAATGGTTTGTAAAGCATGTTGCAACACTTTAAAGTGGTGGAATGACAAAAAAATAAATGCTACAACATAAAAGAGGGAATTGAGGGAAACACTAGCAGACCATTATCAGACTGAATTAGTTATTATATACCGCTTTGCAAAGAGCATTTCTTACAACTTTTATGTAAACACTTAACATAAATCTTCTAGTTGGCTATAATTAAGGCTGCTCGGCCATTTTATATATCCACCATTCAAACATTGAGAGTGTATTCATTTAGTTATAATGATTGTAACATTCAAAAAAGAAGCATCAGAGATTCTACAAAGTATACAAAAATTCTAGATTAGCGTTAAATTCTGAAACGATTTAGCTGTGTCCGTCAGTCTGTCTGCCATTCTGTCCGAGTGTTGTTAACACGCGTCTGGTCTATACAATTTGAGATATTGAGCTCAAATTTAACCGATTCTGCCTATTTTTAATAGGCAGAATCGGTTAAAGGACACGCCCATAGTGCAACATAAACTGAGAACAGCTCAGTTTTAAGGTACACTTCGATGATTCTTTGCTAATTATTTGCAAATTGCAAAAGATAGAAAGCTGAAATTTTACAAAAATAATAAGGCCCTTGATCTACATCATATATCACCAAATTATACAAATTGGCCACGCCTACGCGACATTAAACAATTTCCTTTTTTATTACTGAAAACCTGGAGCAGACTCTGAAGCGTAATATTATGATGGTAGACATTCAATATTTGGCCCTTAAGCAAGTTAGTTGTTTCTTAGTTATTTTCCTATGTCATCATGATTAAATTTGGTTTTAGTACTTTGCTTAGTTCTATAGAAACAAGAAACAATTGTGTAAACGGACTCAATTGAATAATTATAATGGAAATCACTTTAAAGCATTATAATTTTCTAGTTTATTACACAAACTAATTATGATTCGTATAAAAAAAAATGATTATCTTTTTCTAATACACATCATTAACCTTCAACTTAAACGATAAATAATCAATTAGTCAAGAAACTAGCTTTTAACAAAGAAAACTTTTTGTTCTGGTTTAAATTTTACATTGATCTAGTCATATCCAGGCATTGTTTGCTTTTTTTCACATATTCTTCTAAAAGCTAAATGACTCTGACTCTAATATATAATGAACTTGAGAAATTTAAAAAAGAAAAACTAAAAAGAAAGAAATGCCTTAGCCCAAATTCCGTTTTAAAACTGAACCAAATCAAATGCAGGGCATGCCCGTGTTATAAAACAACTTAGGAATATTTCTGCCTTTTTTGAAAGGAAATTTTATATTTTACCTTAAACTCATTTTTTCAAGCAATATTTTTTTTTTGACTTTCTAAGCTTTAATTGAAACGATTCAGAATTATTTAAGTGTTTGGAAATAACGGGGACCATTTTCTTGTCTTCAAATAAGAGGATTTTTGTTCTATTGTTTTCGAAAAAATTATAAATATTACGAATTTTATTTCTTAGAACTTTCAACTTTAAAAACAACCATCGTATTTAACATATTTTTTTACTTAAGTTTATCTTATTACAATATGAATAAAATGCAATTTAATAGTATTTGATTTCAATTACGTAATTTAATGTGAATGTAAGTATTTCTGCAAGTAAATCTTTTAATTTTTTTCTAAATTTTTTTTTTTTTTTGATTTTTACTTTCTACTTTCTTCTCCTGAGTTCTGCTACAACTCTTAGCTATTTCTATTCTTATATTATTTAATGTTTTTATATATTTAAGTAGATTTCTATTCTATTTTCTTAATAGTTTAGTTTGCTATTATTCTATGTATCTGCTTCTTCTTATTCTATTCTATTAGTTCGTTTTGTTTTCATGTATTTTTTCTTTCTCGTTTATATATAAAATATATAATAAGTGTTGTTGTTGTTATTATTATTATTATTATTGTAAGTTTACACAATACTTTTCACTTATTTGTTAGTTGTTTATTATAAAAAAAAAAAAAGGACTGATTGAGAGAGCAAGAAGGAGAAGAAGAATTGAAGTATTTTGATATGTTCGTGTTAACATCAAGATATCAAGTCTTAAATAAATGTGCGAAAATCTTTGGTCATCATCCATGATTTCTTCTTATTTTCTTTTCTACTTATTTCATTTTCGTTTTTCATTTTTTTCTTTTTTTTTTTTGTCTTCTTTTTTGTGATGTATTTTACTCAGTCAATAAAACGTTCAGCAACATTAAATGAGACTAATGAAATGAGACTTTGTTAGTTATACTTTAAATTTTCAAGATTAAAAGTTTTAGTTTTCCATTAAACTCTTAAACCATCTTCATCCTCTGCTTTAGTTAATGAAAAGTAGAATCTTAGAAGAAGGAAAAAATGTCTGATAGTTTTGTTATTTAGAAATGAAAATAATAAAATAAGGACAAATGAAACATTTTCTTAGTGATTGAATTTTTTTTTTTTTTTTTGGTATTTTCCTTTGTTTTTTGTTTGATTTTCGTTTTTTATTTTATATAAGAAATTGCACAAAAATTTAAATTTAATGCAAAGAAAATTTATTAAATAATAATGTAAATAAATTTGAATTTTTCTTTAATGCATTTTGCTTATCACAATCATCAAGGAAAGTCACTTCAATTAATAAGAACATTATTGAAATTCATGGATTTGCTTCTTCTTATTTTTTTTAGGTTTTTTTTTTAAGAAGAAAAAAAAGCCATAAATATTTAGAAAATGTATAAATAAATAAATGAGGAATATTTTTAGAGTTTTCTCACAACTTTGCAATATTTTTCCTTTTTATGATCGCCACCCAAAGTTTGATGGCATGCTCAGTTTGTCATTAGGTTTGTAACACGCAAAATAAGTATCCAAGATTCTATAAAATACATATTTTTATAATCAGCATAAGATTCTAAATCGATTCAGATATATCTGTCCGCCTATCTATATGTCTTCTTGTCTGCCCGTCTGTCTCTCAATACTTGTGTTTTTAACGTTCTCTTGATGATAAAATTTGGGATTACCAGCAGATATTTCGCAGAAACATTAGAAGTTCATGCATGGAGTTTTAGATAAAAAATAAGCAAAATTATTTAAAGGACACTCCCACATTGTAACAGAAACTAAGAATACAAAATTCCAAAAGTTTTTGGGCTTGAATCAAGAGCAACCAAAATTTGGCTACCGCCAAATACAATTTTTTTTGTTATTACTTCATAAAATTGTTCCATTTGATTTTGTCAACACGAAATTTCAAGTATCGCATCATCAAATTCTGGTGCATGTGTGTGTATGTTTGAGTGTATGCGTATGCATAGTATAAACATTAATTAAATGGATTTCTTGATTGAATGAAATGAAAATTCAAACAAATAAACAAATATTATTTTGTTTTGTTCTGCTTCTTCGTTTTTTTTTTGTCTCGTTTGTGTTTTCGAGAAAAGTTTTGTTTGTGTGAAAAATTTATTTATATAAACAATCAAGAATTATCATCTCGTTCGCATCGTTAAAACTATAAAAATTTCAAAGATTTTTAACAAAAAAAAAAAAAAAAAAAAAAAAAAAAAAAAAAAGTTGAAAATTATAGTTAGTTGGAGACGTTGCTTTAATATCCCACCATTCAGATGTTCCACAAAATTAACAGATAGAAAAAAAACTAACAAATAGAAATTGGGTTTTATAGTTAGTAAGTTAAGTAAATGGCAATTAATGTGTTAAAACCTTATAATAACATAATAAAAAATAGGCGTGGTTAATGCTTTTGCAAAAGAAATTCTCAAGATTATGAGCAACAATAAATGTGAATAGAGAATGATTAGCAGAACAGAGAATGAAAACGGACAGACTCTCACAGGAAACTAGGGAAAGCCCTTTGGCCAAATTAGTTTAATTTCAAGGCCCCTTGTAGTTAAAAGATTTCTAGCGTATCCACTAAATTTATATTTATATGATATTTCAATTTTTATGTTCAAGCGACTATTTATTGCAAAAGTATCACAAAGCGGACGTAAGGACATGCTTTAAATAAAAATTTATGTACTTTGCAAAACTTAAAATGCGCTGACCTTTTTTCATGTTACATTTATTTAGGCAAAATGAACAACATCTTTGACTGATTGAATTTAAAGAAATGATGAAGTTGCAAATTTATTATTTTACATTTTAATTTTTCTTATCTACATATCAGAATGTTTTGTGCTTCTAGAGATATACATAAAAATCATGAATTTTGTTAGTTATTTTATGGAAAGTATTTTAAAAAACTTACTTCACAAAGTTTACCACACTTTTTTCTTTGTAAAATAATATATGTAAAATGTTACTTTGAATAATTAAAAGGGCTAAAAAGTGCTTCCTATTTTCTACGCTTTACATGAAAATCTTTAAAGACTTATAACAACAAAAAGTTAAAATATTTTACTTAAAATATTCAAGAGGAATTGTTAGAAAATAAGTTATCTCAAATTCTAGTTAATTAATTTTATTTCCGGAAGCATTAGTTGGGCAAAACATCATGATTTTGGAATGAAATTCCTAGAACTTTTGAAGTATATTGAAGAATTATTGAATCAGGGCATATCGTAAGCAAAAATTCTCTACACAGTCTTTGAGGGTAAGAGCATATTACCGCTGATTTTTAGTAGAATTCAAGCTAAAGCAAATAAGAACATCATCGATCGGGGCCGACTCCATACCATCTTTTGCTTAATGTTTCGAATAAGTGAATTGCAAGCCAAATAATTTGTAAAAATGAATGTATCGATCTGTACAAAATTTGTTACCCGTAAAGGCTAAGTTTCGTTAAAATATATTCAAAATTAAAGTTTTTATCCATATAAGCACTTTTTTCGAAAAAGTCATTACCTGGGAAGTAGTCCTTAAAATGGATCTATCTGGAACATACACATAACATACATAAGATTGTACCAATTTACATTAAAACATATTTAAAATTATAATTTTTTTTTTCCACTTTACGCCTTTCTTCTATGAAAGGTCCCCTATGAGACGTAATTGTAAAAATTATCCGATTTTAACCATTTTCAACAGAGTTCCTCTAAGGGCCTAATATCATTAAAATATCTCAAAAAATTGTGATCTGTAGCATAATTTGGAATTTCTATGGACAGACAGTACAGGTTTATATGGAATAAGTACATTATTCTAAATCGATCGATATAATAAAGCCTGGGTGTAATTACTTTTTGTTAAGTTAAAAAATTCTAAAATTCACTGATAAGCAGAGAAAAATCTTCATAAAAAATCAACTTACAATTTTATTTTTTCAAATGTAAGTTTAATTAATGAAATTGTAAAACATTCGAGCGAAACTTAAATCTAATGAAACCACGTTAGTTAATTTGAAATTTCATTTAATTCATATAAAAATTTGAGTGAAACTTCTTGGACTCATTTGTTCTCTACTAGAATTTTTGGATTCATTTGTTTTCTTTATTTTTAATTACTTCATCGACTTTTACCGATCTGTTTCATTTTTCACTTGCTCATTTATTTGATTTGATTGGTATGATTTGCGTTCTTTTTTTGCCTTATTGATTTTTATCTTAAACTCAAATATATAGAAAAAAAATATTTATCTTCATTTAGAAGCAAAATACAGTAATCCAAAAGAAATAGACAAAACACAGAAGATAAAAAATATGTAGAAATCGCCATGGAAAATGGAATTTTTTATTATTAAAATAAGGAAAAGAATGGAAGAGAAGAGAATTGAATCAAAACAAATAAAGAAAGAATAGAAAATGGAAAAATAGGGAAACGCCAGAATTCAAGGCAATAAAACTAAATATCAAGGAAAGGGAAGAAAGGAATTTGATATCAATCTGTCGTCAAGTGTATTAGTTTCATTGGCCGTCGACATCACTGACACTTCCTTTTAACATAACTATCAAAATAAATTGCACTAAAAAAAACAAAATAATAATAATAACAACATTAAAATTGTGTTAAACAAAGAGAACGCAATAAATTGTTTAGATTTACATGGATAAAGAATAATGGAAAGAGAAAAATGTTAATTTTTGTTAAAAATATTCATGCGAGTTCTAAGAATTAAGCCATATATAAAAGAACACTTTTGAATGCTTTAGAATTAAAGAGGGTCTTCTATAGCGATTCTTCAATGAATGAAATTGACAGTGAAAATTTCATGGGCATTAAGAACTGAACAAATCAGCTGGGACGTGAAATAGCATGGAAATAGTAAGCATAAGTGTGTAATGTGACAGAACTGTAAATGTGGGCGCAACCACCAAACAGTAAAATTTTCACGTACCATCAAAAGGAAAAAATGAAAATTTCTGAACTGAATTGAACGTTGGTCTTATTTCCTAAATATATCCCTTTTTCTTATAACAATTTCTTGTATTGGCTAAAGCTGATTTGAAAATTAATAAGTTGAAGAAATTTGACAAGCAGAACTGAGTGAAACTTTATGACTCACATGACTAAATAAATAATTTAAAGAGAAAGAAAGAAAAAAAATAAAACCCGGAAACTTAGTTTCTCTTTTCTTAAAATACCTTAATCTAACTAACTTTGGCAAACATTTCCCTCTTCCAAATTTGTTTAAGTATAATTATTTAACTTATCAATAAAGTTATTATTTCCTGGTAATTGTTTGGCATTATAAATAACATATTCACATAAACATTGGATGTGGAGACATATGTTTGTTTTCTTTTAAGCATAAAAGAAGTCAAAAAAAAGGAAAAACGCAAAATTTTGCAAATTAAAAAAAAAAAGGAAACTTCAAAAGTTTAGTTGGACAAAAGAAAAAAAAGAAAAAAATAATAATAACGGAATAACAATAACAATTATCATAATTGTAGTCATTTAAATGCTTTTCATAAAATCATTTATAAAATTTGTAAAAAGACGCTAGAAAAATAAAAAAAGAAAAGAAAGAAAGAAAAAAGAAAATACTTATTATACGGTCAAGCGGTCTTACAATGCGGCTTCAGAAAGTCAACAGAAAAAAACATGGAAATTTTGAAAAAAAAAAAAACAAAAAAATAAAAAAAATTTTTTTTCAAAATGTATATGAAAAAGAGAAGAAGAAAACTTTAAAGTACATATAAACTGTCGTCTAAGTACTCTACATTATTTTGGCAAAATTGATTATAAACGAAAAGATAAGAAAATTTCTAAAGACAAGCCAAAAAATAAGATAAAGTGTGGCCAGGATAAAGAATGGAACAACCTGATCCAAAATTTTAATTATGAAAATTTTTTCTAATGAAAAATTCTATTTTTTCTCATTAAAGACCTTTTATCACAATCAAATAAGGCGTGAAATTTCTATTCACTTAAAGGCCTTTGCTTTTTTTTAGATTAGGCCACTTTTGTATATAAAATTTTTTATAAAATTTTGTATATTTTATTTATAAATTTTTATGGGCAAATCGGAAATTTGGAGTATGAAAAAAAAAAATCAGAGAGATAAACAAAAAGTTAAAGCAATATAAAAAAATACTTTTATGGCTTTGATTTTGATAAAAGAATCAAGGGCAAAAAAATCCGTTACAAGTCCTTTCATGATACGTTGAAAATGTCATCATAAATTTTTTATGCATTCAACCACAAGTTATGTAGAATAAAAAAGAAGTAACTTTTTTAAACAACAACAACAACAACAACAACAGCATTAACTAATAAGCAACAGCTAACATTTCCTAAAAACCGCAAAATAATAATAAGCAACAACAACAATAATAACGGCAGTTAATGGCTACAAAAATGAAATTGATAGACAAGAAAAGCAGCAGCCGCAGTAACAAGAACAAAAGCAAAGCGACATTAACAATAACACTAATAATAATAATAATAATAATAATTTTTCATATTTCTATTATGTTAGAAAAAAATGCATTATTTAAATCTTATTCTTCCTCTTTCACACTCTATCTCACTCTCTCTAAAACTCTTTCACTTTTTCTTCTCTTTCTTTTAGTCTCTTTGTTAGTAACTTTCATAGTATAAGGTTTTTCTCTTTGCCTGTGTATATGCATACATGTGTGTGTGTGTGTGTAATATAAACCGGCTTTGCAGGGCATTTAGTTGAGATTTTCTATTTTACGATGCTTTTTCACGAGGCCTCACTCACAAACCATAAAAACATTTTCTTCTATTTCTTTTTCTTTCTTTTAGTTTGTTTGAATAACCATTGCCACAATGTGCTTGTAACAGAGAAAGAGCTATATATAAATAAATATTTATAAAAGTAAATTTTTTTGCATTATATGTGTGTGTGTGTTTGTTGGTAGCCAAAGATAATGTTTATATTAAATAAATTCACTTGTAAAAAATGCCCTATTTTCTTATTTCTATGCAGGTTTGTTAAGTAAACGGCCTTTACTATTCTGTTGCTTCTTTTTTTCTCTTTTCTCTTTCTTTTTCTTCTTTGTTACTTTAAATTAAATATGAATATGTAAAAGTTCGTAGGTGCGTACTTAAATGTGTTTTGTAAGTCCAACGTTTTTTTTATCAAGAAAATTCTCTTCTACAACAATTTTACTGCCTTATTCTTTATGCTGCTTACTCTTACACTCTATCTCTTTCTTTCTCTCTCTTGTTTTTTGATCGCTGATATTCTTAAGTGTGCTTTTATTATATTTCCAATTTTATTATGCAAAAAGGACAAAGCTTTAGATGCCACTTTAGCAACAATACAAAAAAAAAAAAAAATTTAACACACAAAGGATTTCAAGAAATGTTGGAATCAAAAGAGAGTTTGTTGCATATTTATCCATATAAATGTTTACAAATTAACTTTTACCTTCAATTCCCTTTTTCTCTCTTTCTCACTCTTTCTCACGCTGTCTCGCACACACTCGTATTAATAATAGAATGATAAAAAAAAGGAATTATAATGCAATGCGGTTTGACCAGAGTAAGTTTTAAAGATAAACTCAGATGCAAAAAAGAAAATAGCTATGGATGTATGAACAAATTGATGTAAAAATCCATTGAGTTTATATTTTATTGAAATCTTATGAATATACATGGAAAAAATTTTTTCATTTATTTAACATGATTCATTTATAGATGATTATTTATGTCTGTATTTCATTTGTTCACATTATGAATACAAAATGATCAGCTATCTTTGCATAAGTAAAATGAAAAGAAGAAGAACAACAACAATAACATTATTGTTATGAAAATGTAAAAACCTTAACTATTTTTTTGCAATATTTAATATGCAATTTTATTGCTCTCAACTGGAAATTTATGATCATAAAAGCAGTCAACAAGACGGCCAGAAGTACAAATAACAAGAAATGCACAAAAAGTATAAACGAACAATTATAATAATTGAAAATATGGCTAACTAATGCTGTCTCCTTTTCTCTTACACATTCTCTATCTCTCTATCTCTATCTCTATCTCTCTCTCTCTCTTTTCCTCACTCTTCCATTTCTTTCACTCCACATAACAATTTTTTGCTTCTCCAACTTTTTCACGTTTTATCCGTTCAATTTTACCTTATTTTTTTAATTGACAGGTTGATTATTTGGCCTCCTTTCACACATGACCAACTTATTGTAACTTAAAAATCCAGGTTTAAAGTTTAAAGTTTAAATAAAATAAAACAACATATTCACAAAAAAAAAAATCAAACAAAAAGCAAACAAAAAATATAATAAGAAGAAGAAGAAATAGAATTAGTAGAAGCGCAAGAATAAGAAATATAACAAGTAGAAGAAGAAGAGGCAATAGAAGAAGAAGAAGAAGAAGCACTACAAAAATGTGCGTTGATACTGGAAACTTTCTGCTCAAGTGAAATTAATATAAAAAAAAATAGTTTTTCCTTAAGCAAATAGGAAGATTAAAATTGTAGCAACAATAACCATAACAATAACCATAACAATAACAATAACAATAAAAATAACAGCAACAATAACATTAAGAGAAATAGTGAAAACATCGAAAACGTGCCAATCATATTTATTAAATTGCTTCTAATAAACAAGCAAACAAACAAACAAACATTCACTTATAAACAAATAGAAATAAACCAACAACAAAACAAACAACAAGAAAAGAAGTAGCAACAAATAAAAACAGAGAAAAGAAAAACTAAGCAAAAGTGAAATGAAAAATATAAATAAATGCCTGACGACTTTAAATATAAAAAATTATATAAAAAAATTTGAAAACATAAGAAAAATAAACAAACCAATGTAGTTGCTTAGAATCGACTATTAAATACCCTGCATAATATTTTTTTATCAAGGCAAGCCCAGAATTTTGGCAACTTTTTGCAAAATAGATCTTTGTAGGAAGCGTGGCCATAATAATCATACGATTTTAAATAAAATTATTTTCGGGCATTCTTGGACCAAGCCACGCCTACATACCAAATTTCATACAAATATTTTCAAAATTTACGCTCTGTATTTTAATAACAAATTTATGTGGACAGACGGATGGACATGCCTACTACATTTTGAATTGATTGCTGTAACAAAAGATGAAGCTGTTTCGAAATCTGCTGGCTATTACAAACATTTGCACAAACTTATAATATTCTTATGTTACAAGTGGCATCAACATGGAGAAACTTTAATTAAAGCCGATTATTAAATAATCAATTGTTTAATTCAACTATAGAAGAAAAAAAAAAAAAGAAGGAAAGCAAAAGTTTAAGTAAATCAACCAAAAAAAGAAAAAAGGAAAAAAAAATTAAACAAAAAATTAAAACAATCTAAAGCAAATTTGGCAAGTTTCTAAAATGCTAAAAGTTTTCCCTTTCTTTTTAAAAAGTTTTAAATTTTTGAGGATTGAATTTTTAAGCGCGGAATATTTTTCCGCAATTGAGAATTTATATGGAACGAATCGATCTTACATAATTTTAAAGTTTTTTATTCTCACATCAAAATATCTAAATTTCAATAATATAACTCAAACTTATTTCTATTTAAATGATTCATCAAAAAAAGATCTCAAATAAACGACTCTGTAAAGAGATTTATACCAATTTTCGATATGTAAAGTTAGACAGCATTTTTCTCGTAGTAACCTAAACTTATTATACTTTCTAATGTGTAGTGAATATCAAGTATAATAATAACAATAACAATGATATTATTATGCTTTTGTTTTGCATTTCTTTTTTTACTTCTACAAAACGTTTGCATTTAAACTTATTAAATTGCATTTGAGATAATTTACAAATCAGTTTACTATTAAAAATGCTTGAAATACAATCACTTTTAAAAACAAGTAAATTTATACTCGATAGGCACTGTTGCTTAAATACCCTACACCAATTTGCTTAATATTATGAAAAAAATCAAACAAAACTTTCAAAGTAAAATATTGCTCTATAAAAAATATTTAAAAATTTCTTAAAAATTTCTTTCTATAGGTGGAGATTTAAAAAATAGATCAATCTAGACCCAAACACAAGGCGGTGACAATTTTCGGTAAAATATATTCAAAATTAAAAATTTCATCTATATAAAGACTTTTTCCGAAGAAAACGTTATATGGGAAAACGTTCGTAAAAATTGAGAGATTTAGAACAAACTTGAAGAAATATATTATCCATGATAAAATTAATTTAGCGCCAATTTAAATTAAAATATCTACAAAATTTTAAGTTTTTTTTTGAAAAGCGTTTTATGGGAAGTGGTCGAAATAATAGTCCGATTTGAACCTTTTTTAACAGAGATTGACTCTGAATCTAAACGCCCCTATCTTTCAAAATTTCATAAAAATATCTTTAAAATTGCCTCCTGTAGCTGGATAACAAGTTTACGCAATTATCAGACAAAGAGGCAGACAGGTTTCAATCCTATCAGGAAATGATTCTAAGTCATTTGGTCTAATAAAAGGTGCATCTGTCTCAACTCCTTTTGGATGTTACAAACATTTGCACAAACTTATAATGCTTTGTACCACAAGTGGTGTTAAATTTAAATTTTTTGACATTGGTTTTAAGGTTAATTTGTAATTTTCTATTACAAGACAAAAACTAATGGAAGACGGTCATGATCACATAAAAAACTTAATGCCAATATTTATGAAAAAAAAAACTACATGACAAATACTTTAATTATTTTTATATTAGAAAATACAAAAACAAAAAGGAAACAATGGCATCTAATAATAAAAATATGAATAGAAACCACAGAGCAAAAAAAAAATTATAAGTAAAAACAAAATTAATTATGAGAATTTTTACATACTCATTCACATGTTCATTAATTTTTTGCACCCTACAATATTTGAAAAACGTTCATAATCATGTGTCCTTACGTCCATATATTTAATTGTCCATCCGTCCATCTATTCATCTGTACATTTGTTTTTGGATTCAACAGTCCATATGTCCATTCGTCCATGCATTTATCGCCTATCTATTTATTGGTACATTCGTCCATCTCTCCGCCTTGGCATTTCTCATTGAGCCTGCTTTGAAATATTTTTCGAAATATTCTCAATGTCAAAATGTTTAAAATATTTTCATAAAAATCGATGATTAAATCAATTTTGATTCATTTTAATTGTTGGTTATGTAAACAGATAAAATTGATCACAAAATCATAAAATTACGAAATCATAAAATCATAAAATTACAAAATCATAAAAGATGAATTTTTTTAGGCAAATGATATATAAAATAATATTTTGGCATTTTGAAGAAAATTCTGCAACAATCGTTTATTTTTTTCAATTTCTTTCTTGTAAAGAATTTTAAATAAAAATTTCTTACAAAAATAAACTTTAATTTCAATTCCCTGGGCTTTTTTCTTATTCATACTAAAAAAAAACATAAGAATTATTTAATATTCTTCTTTTGAAGCAACTTTAACTTTAATTTTTGTCATTTTAATTATAATTTTATTTTTTAATTTGATTTAAATGATTTGTGAAAGAAACATTCAAGAAATTCTATTTGTTCATTGTTATTAATTTTTTTTTTTTATTATTATTGTTATTCTTTACACTAATATTTCAATTTGAATTTTATACTTAATGACAAATTTGAATGTAAAACTAATTTGCAAACGATTTAATTGTTTTCTTCATTTACACAATAAATGTAAAAAATTTCAATTCGATTAGAATTTAAATTGATTTTGTTCTTATACAATTCCATACTTCATTCACCTATAAAATTTGTTTCGAGGATTAAGATTTTCTAGATTGAAAAAACAATTAATTTTTTTTTAATGATCATGAATAATAAATTGATTTAAGTATAGTTCTCTTTAAATGAAGTGAAAATGACTTTATTGTTTATAAATATTTCCATTTCTTTCAAATCACCAAAAGGTAAGAAAAATTTAAGAAACATGAAAACATTTTGCCCATTTTGCTTTCATTGTACAAATTAAGATTTGACAAAAATTTAATTAAGAACAAAAAAAAAGGAAGGAGCTTGATAAATACAAAGCCCAATTTGTGGTAAATGCAATGAAAATGAAGCCGCCTAAGGCTGTCAAGGTTGTTGCTGATTCTTGATTTCATGACTACACACTTTTTGGTTTTTAAACGAACGTCTATTTTGATCTTTTACTTTGAAAAATTAAAAAATTTTATGGCGCATTATAAAATCCTTGTTCTATGGACTCAATAAACTTCTCTCGGGAATTTTGATGGTTTATAGAAATTTCTTTTTTTGGCTTTTTGAAAATTTGTTTGTCATATTTACAAGCTTTGTATTCCATTATTTTTCTTATTTTTATTATACAAGAAATAGCCCAGTTATTTTATCATAAATTTGTATCGTTTGATTTGGCAGGATTAACGCTATGATCCCCATTAATAAATTTCATAATGATATTGCGTTCCATTAGAATTTTATAACAAAACAAGCAGTTAAAATAAATGTCATTTGCCACCTTGAAGAAGTGGATGGTGGCATAAAAAGCCAATGAAAAAAAAAAATAAAACCAAATGAAGAAACGTATAAGTAGCAAAATTCTTCTATGTAAAAAAGAAAATGACCTGAGTCCATGAACTTGTCTTAAAAACTTCAAAAGTATTGAGATTGTCATAAATTTTTTATTTTTATAGAACAAATACAAAGACTTTATTACTATTTACCTTTTTTTACAGTTCAATCATCTATCTCTTTTCCACTGTCTTGCTCTTTTTCTATTTCTATCTCTAAAACACTTTCTCTCAAACTTTTTCTCTCATTTTCCATTTAAATTTTTTTGATTTTCTCATTTAGTCAGTCTATAAAGTCAGTACTTAATGTAAATATAAAAATTTCTCATCTTAAAAATCTTAAAATCTTAAAATTATATAAAAATTTAAAAGAGGTGGCTGGAGATTACAGTTAATTTACTCACGTTTCTTTGT
Organism: Melophagus ovinus; assembly: GCA_023089585.1. Taxonomy (NCBI): domain Eukaryota; kingdom Metazoa; phylum Arthropoda; class Insecta; order Diptera; family Hippoboscidae; genus Melophagus; species Melophagus ovinus. The sequence continues at coordinate 1,578,800 of JAKKIB010000181.1, read as the reverse complement.
TTACACCTATTTCCATTATTTTTATTCTTTCTTGTTCTACTTTTTTTTTGTTCTTTTTTCTCTCTTTTGATTCTCCCTTTTTGATAGTTCTGACTGACATTAAATCTATCTATGAAATTGAATTTTGGTATTTTTTCTTTTGTAATGTTTGTGCTTTTCAACAAAACCAAAGTAAATGTCAGTTGGAGATTAGAATGTTATGTTATGAGTTAAAAAATGAATAAAGTTTTTAATGAAATATATTTTCATTATCATCATGTAACATGTTAATTAATAAGTTACCACTACTTTTCGAAAAATGCTCCAAAAACTACAAAAGTGGTAAAATTTTCACATTTTAATAATTAGTTTTGTTTACCAATTTATTGAAAAGCATATTTGTGGCCCTGAAGCTTTTTTCGAAAGCTTTACAGCAGGCCGACCCTACACAAATACATTAAGCAACAAAATTTAGCGTAAAATCTTCAATTCTGTTGATTTGATTTGATAGAAATGCTCTTTAAAATCTGAAGCTTTGAATCTGCCAACAATGTCTCATCGAAAACTTATTCTTTGATCTAACTTGCTTCCTTTTTTCATATTTATTTTCTACAATATTATAATAAAGACTATCGTACTCTTTCGAAACAGCAAGAACAAAAACTTATTAATTAGAAAAAGGCAGCCATAAAATGCTGTAACCTTTAGATATTATGAAATGTGGCAACAATGCCTTTTTTCTCTTTATTTTAATTATAATTAATTGAATTCAAAAAAAAGGGGAAGGCAACAAAATCAGTTTCTTTCATTTCTGTTTAGTTGCTGGCCTTTAGGCGAACAAATTCCTTTGAATTCTTTCAAATTTATACGATTTTTCTCCTCTTTATTTTTTCTGCTTTTTTTCAAGTCATAAATTTTCATTTGCCAGCTTGGCCTTATATTCAATCTTTTACATATATATACACACACACAGATAAAGATTTATTTATTTATATAAAACTAGAAAAAAGGACAAATAAAACAAAGTAAGTTAATAACAACAACAACAACAACAACAACAACAACAACAACAACAACAACAACAACAACAACAAACAACGAAAAACAGAAAAACAATGAAATTGAAATAGATGTGTGTGTGTGCATGTGTGCACAAATTCAAAACAAAGGGCTATTTTATTGTACAAACTTATTAAACGAACTATAAAACGTTTGGCTAAAGTCAAATGTGTGTTATAAGCAAAAAAAAAAAAGACTAATAATAATAAAAACAATTTCATTTTTTAAGGTGCAAAAAAATTAGTCACGTTCTATTCTTCAGATAACCCAAAACAAATTTCAAAACTTTTTCATCCTTTGTAATTCCGTTTGTAATAAGTACGAATAGCAAATTTTTGCTTTAATTTGTAATTTTTTTAATACATCATGCTTTAGGGGTTTTTTTATTCATACTTGAAACTAACTTTCAATTCTGGGCGATACTAAAAGCAAAAAGAGGGGGACCGACTCCTTTAATACTTTACAATCACTTTGCCTAATGGGATTAGAAAATATAAAAATCCAACAAAATTGAAGTATTCGCAAGGTTCGCTTTATAGGAAGAGGATTCAAAAAGTTGACCCATCTAAACCAAACTTATTAAGGATTCTTATGTTAAAATAGAAAGCAACGCCAATTTTCATTGAAATATGTTTAAAATTGAAACTGTTGTCCATGTAGGGGCTTTCCCTCGTAATAGGGATCATATAAAAAAAGATCGTAAAAATGGACTTATCTGAGCTAAATTTGACACGTATAATTTATATACTAAAATAAAAAGACATGCCAATTTTTGTTGAAATATATTTAAAATTGTATAACGATTTTCTTTTGGAAAAAGTCGTTATGTGGCGGAGGGTTGTAAATATGATCCCATTATACCTATTTTTGTTTAATTTCATCTCGGTGTCAAAACATTTCCATATACCAAATTTCACTACAATATCTCATAAATTGTGACCTATAGCTTGATAATGGACGGACAGACCGACGGACAGATGTACTGAACTTGATGTAGGATTCTACATCGGGCGGCTTTATCTCAACTTCTTCTTATGTTATAAATATCAGCACAAATTTGTAATACCCAGCAACACAAGTTACGTAGACCATAAAAAAGAGCGAAATAATAAATCTTAAACTAAAAAATATTCTTAGTATAATTTTTTAGAAATGTTGCAAGGACTGTTTTAAGATTGGAAATATTAGTAAAGCTCAAGATTAAGGAACTTGAATCCTTGAATGGAATGTTACCACAGAAATTTAGACCATATTAAGCCAGATCTCTACGTATAATTCAAAATTATTTTATACAGACCTTATTTTTAAGATATGCAAAGTAGAAGTTAAAGAGAGAGAGAGAGAGAGAGCGAGAGAGAGAGTTGGCGTGTTGGCAAGGAGATGAAACTATTTTTTTGGGGTTATTGAAATTTTCTTTTTATTTAATTGATAGAATTTCAAACAGTAAAGTGTCATAGTTATTATAACTTTAGAAAGAGCTTCTTTGCTTTTAATTTTTTCTTTCATATATTTTATAGCTAAGAGCACACATTTTAATCTATTTCTCTGTAACCAACATACAGGATAACAAAGTGCACATGTACTCGTTTATATAAAGTAAATAAAAAATTTATGTATGATTGAGATAAAATCTTGGATGCCAGCCATGTGAACAAGAATTTAAAAATGTTGGATATCACTAAGTTTAATAAAAGATTATAAGTTACAATTTAAAAAATCAAGAGTGATGTATAAAAAGAAAATTTAATATTTTAGTGATATTTACAATTTAGATTGCAGGTGTGGTTGCTTGTACTTTGAATTAAGTTAAGTTATATTAATCAAAGATTCTATTACTTTATGGATTCCAAGAAAAGTGCCAACATTAAAGTGATTAACAAAAGGACACATGGTGAAGCATGATCCTAAATCAAACCCGAAATTAATGGTGATCTAAAATATGTATAAACATAAAAAATTTTTATAAACCCAAACTACTACTACTTACAATGAATTATTAGCTTGTTTGTAACAATCCAAAAGAGATGGAGATACATACAACTTTTATCATCACTGCCGGATTCTCTTTAAACCTGTCTGTCTGTCTGTCTGTATGTCTACCAGTCCATTCGATATCTATCCATGTAAATTTCTTAATAAGCTCGCAATTTTTTAAAGATTCTATTGAAATTAGTTTTGCTCCAAAAAATGAACTCTGTTAAAAATGGTGAAAATCTGATAATCTGATTAATGTGACTTTAAATACATTAATCGTTCAAGTGATGTAAACTGTTTAAGTAACGGCCTCAACCAACTATAAAATTCTTATTTATTTTATTTACATTAGAAACACTTTGGCAAAAGAAATCTACCATCAGCTTCTGCTTGGTTGATACATATTGGGATACATTGTACTAAAGCTTAAGCAAATATACAAAGATACATATACAGGCGTAATTGTATACATGTATATAAACATGTATCATGAAATTGTCAGTGCCGTATAATAGTTGAAACTAAAAATGGAGATACATAGACAAATTTTTTTTGTTGCTACACTTGTTGTTGTTGCTGCTATTATTACCGTTATTTTAGGATAGCTATAATAATGCTTAAGCCTCAGGATATACACTTTATAGTAACGGAGAATACGCAGAAAGTAAGGAATAATAATAATAATAATAAGTGATAAGGAAAAAAAAGAGAAAAAGAGAGAAATAAGGAAAAATAATACAATCTTAAAACATCTCTAGACAATTTGGTATTAATATAGCTCTCTTTAGTATAATAAAAGCTATATTTATAATATATATATATATATATATATATATATATATATATATATATATATATATATATATATAATATATATATGTATATGTATATAAATGTAAATATTATGTATATAATAGTAAGTCAGTCAGTCAGTCAGGTATACATAACCTTCTAAGTAAATATATAATATGCATATGAGGATACTATTTTAACTACATATACATTACATATACATTATATACATATACATTATATACATATACATATACATATACATATACATATACATATACATATACATATACATATACATATACATATACATATACATATACATATACATATACATATACATATACATATACATATACATATACATATACATATACATATACATATACATATACATATACATATACATATACATATACATATACATATACATATACATATACATATACATATACATATACATATACATATACATATACATGTACATGTACATATACATAAACATACACATACACGCTTATAAACATTATTATTAATAATAACATCATTATTATTATTTTGATTATCTAAAGCGAAAGTAAACAAGAAAAGCACAATTGTCTGTAAATAATTGAGCTACATAGAAAAGTTGCAACATGAACTTATTCACTATGGGCCATATGTATTAGTGAAGTGATAAAATAAGTATATAAAAAAACATATGGAAATGTCAGACTCGAAGTTACACTAACAACAACAACAACAACAACAACAACAACAACAACAACAACAACAGAAGCAGCAGCAAATAGCAATAACTTTGAATGAATGATGATGCATTTTATGTTTGTGTTTAGTTGTGACTAAACTGCAAAAGCAAATTGTGTGTGTCATTCAACTAAGGCAATACCACTAAAGTCAAAAATGTTCAAACAAAATTATTTAGTCAGCCTTTATCTCTATCTCTCTCTCTCTCTCTCTCTCTCTCTCTCTCTCTCTCTCTCTCTCTCTTTCATTCACTGACTCACTCACTCAAAGTTATATGAAATAACAACGTCTTTAACCAAACGACCGTTAGTTCGTTGGTCTTTTAGTTTTGGTTTTTTCTATAGATTTTCTTTTTATATATTGGGTTGTTTCTAAAGTGATTGACAATGCAATAGTTAATTGAAATTTATTTATAAATCATAATTATCTAAAACATGCATCTCTATACAAAGTTAATGGATTAAAATAAAAAATTATTAGACTTTTTTTTTTATTCGGTCCATTATTTTTGCTTAAAAGTTTTCCTCTTTTCAATAGACCAACATTTTTTTAGGTGTTATCAAAAATGATAGAAAAATAAATTCGTAAAATAAATTCGATCTATATTAGTTTTTTCTCTTACAAAATTTAAAGATAAAAATTTAAATCGCTCGAAAATCTTGTAAGTTAAAAAATTTGAGCTTGTTTAATCGAAAACAATAATTTACGTGTAATAAAAAAGTGTAAATACTTAATTGCCATACCAATATAGAAAAAAATTTTTTTTAAGCCGCATGTAAAATATTTGGTTTACATTATTTTCTCTTTTTTCTTTATCGTGCAAACAGAAAATGCTAGAAATTTTTGTCATTTTTTCATCTAATTCTTTCCTTTACATTTTTCCGCATTTTCTTCTTTTTTATGTTTCTTTTTTAGAGTTTTATTATATTTTCTATTTATTACTCTATAAAATTACACTACATTTGGTATAATGGTTGATTGGTGGGTGGGCTTCAATAAGGCAAAAGAGGTAGCAAAAAAGTCAGAGAGAGGTGAAAAATGTCAAAAGAAGAAAAAAACAAGGCCAAAACAAATTTCATTTCCGTTACAATGAGATAAAGATACAATAAGCAATAATAAAAGAAACATAAAGTCCTTGCACAATTGACAAAAGTTAGAGATGTAAAAGCACCAAAGGAAAATTTTTTGTAATTAAAAAAAAAATTTTTTTTTAAATTAAAAAAAAACTACTAAAAACAAAATGGCAAATACTTTTATCAAAGTTTAGAAAAATTTTAACTATTTCTAAAGCCACATATTTCTTCAAATACACTGCATAAAATAACTTGAATATTTTCTCAAGTGTATATGAAATCGATACGATAAAATGAATCTCACTTGCTTCCAGAGCAGACTTATTTTCAGACTGAACTTTATCAGTAAAACAAAGATACTTTATAAAAATATATTTAAATAGCCATAAAAAATTTATACAGATTTTACTGGTGAAAATGTTTAATGGATTCTAAGCAAGAGATTTCAAGCAATTTCCATAATACAAAATTTTTTGCTTATATGCCAAAGGAAGCAATTTTCTTTAAGGAAACAAACAGTTTATTCAATTTCTATAAGCAGAGAAACATTGACAGAAAATTGATAGTAAAATTGGTTTATGTAAAACTTTTATGCGCTAATTTAGTTGCTCATAATTCATCACACTTCAGAAGAGCAGCCATACTTTAAAAAAAAAATCTTAATTGAGAGAAAATTAGTGAAAAAATCCTTTTGAAATTTATTAAATTATGAATTTGAATAACTTCAAAGGAAACATGTTTTAAAGTTTAACATCTAGAATGAATAAATTTTCTGAAGGCTTCTAAAAAATTTATGAAATATTATAAATTAAGATATTTGGTTTAAAGGATGCAAATGGAAGACTTTATAAATAAAACTGATGTTAGAGGAAGGCGCCAATAATTTTTATAATATTCTTTTAAATATTTAAGAAAAATTTTTATCAATTACAAAACATAGAAAATATTATAAAGCATAAAAATGAGAAGTAAAAATTTTAATATTTCTTTAAAAAAAAATGTTCCTTTATGAAGGATATAACCATTTTCTTAATTATAAATTTAATTTATAGATACACTTTTAAAGAAATTTTATATGTAAGTTGTTTGCTCCAACCCTCGTATAAATAATAATTTTTTTATTTAACTAAAAAATCTTAGTCTTTTTTATTAAAAAAAAAATCTTTTAAAATTCTTTCCAAATTTAATAAGTTTACATATTTGTTACAAATCAATTATTTAACTCAACATAACTATAAAAATTATTTTCAAACATTATATTTTGTTTGCTTGCCTTTTATTTTTTCGTACTTCATTTTTTTTTTTTTTTATTACATCAAAGATAATGAAGTGCAAAAATGTAAATGCAAAGTATATAGATAAATTATTTTGTATCTCTCTTTATCTATCTCTCTTTTACTTTTTATTGAGTATCCATAAAAAAAGAAGGTTGCTCAATAAGTTCGTTTAACAAATGTTTAAAGAATTTTAGCTAAATTTTAATCATTATTTCAGAATAACTTTTCCAAATGACTTTTACTCTTTACTTTCTTCTTCTTCTTCTTTGTCTTTAATTTCTTTAAAGCAAACTTTTTAAACAACCTAATATTATATATATAGATACATATCATTTAGTTAGATATAAAAAGAAACTTTCATATTATTATGCAAATCCTATAAAAATTGAAACCTCAAAGGAAATTGAAATGAACATGAAATAAATAAAATAAATATTAAAAAAAATTTTTTTAATATAAATAAATATAAAAAAAAAGAAAATTATCACATCTGTTAACAAAACATATGTGCTGCCCTCCTGTATTTCTGAATTGCAATATTTATATAAAAAGTGAAAAAGCTAAATTGTTAAAAAAAAAAAAAAGAAACAAAACAGGAACTACTTAAAATATCATAAAAATCATCATAAATATTAAAGATTATAAATCAATAAAAATATTTCAGTTTATATTGAATTCATGAATTAGATTAGAAAATAATATTAAACTCGAAATCATGAAATTATATGGATTCAAGTTAAATTTTGGTAAATACTTTAAAAAAAATTTTTTTTTTTTTTTGAGAAATTATTTTCACTTAGAGTTCAAGGCCCGTTTTAAATAAGCACTTTTCCCAGGGCAAATTGTAAGTTTTTTTCCAGTGAAAAACTAATTCTTGAATGTAAAACAAAAAACAAAAAAGGTTCAATCAAATAAGCAGCTTTTTCAAGGCAAATTAAAAGTTTCTTTCAAGGAGTGCTTGGTCCTTATAATTTGGAGTATATCCTTGAATTTAAAACGACTTCTCGTGGAAAATATAAAACTTATACAGAATTCACTTTTAATGTACTAAAAAAAAAAAGTGCTTTAGTTTCACCTTCATCACAAGAGGCTTCCTAAAAAAAACTGCTACATTAGAGAGTAAAATTTTCCTCTCAAAAAAATGCATAAAAAAAGTCGAATAAATTTAATTTTCAATAAATATAATTATCATTTAAATCAACATAATTATTATTTAATTATTTATCAGCGCTTTGAACTATTTTTTTTTTCATCATAAATTCTCTTCAAACGAATAGCGTGATACATTTCAATGGCCTTAAACTTCATAATTGGAATTTTATACATTTTATGAATAATAAATTAAACATAGATAAATTAGTTTATTAGCAAAAAATCTATATAAATTTTTATTACACTTTCCAACTGAATAAGCAACATTTACTCATTTATTTATTTATTTATTTATTTATTTATTTAACCAGCAAATAATTTGACTAATTGACTGAAAATTATAGTGAAATGTGTTGAATTTAAAAAATTTGCATTTCATTTTTTTTTAAAATTTTTTTTCAAACATTTATAAAAATTCTACACGATTTGCTGTAATATTCCAATTTGTGCACGTGATAAAAATCTATGTAACATATAAATGATAATTCTATCTAAAAATTAACAGGCAACAATCAGTTAGACGGACAGATAAAATAAACAAATAAACTTTAATTAGCTTTGGAATAGAAATGTAAAATATAAAACTGACTAGTTTTACTGTTACAACTTTTGCTGACTGATTGAAGTCATATATGCATAAAGAATAAACCGTATAAATATGCTGATGATAAAACAGTGATGCCCACCTATACATTATATCATCATATTTCTACTCAAACCACAAATTTAACATCATCACATTCTATTCGCGCCATTATCAAAGAGATAAAGTATACAAAAGCCTTAAATTATATCCCTAGAGTGTAAGAAATTTTAATTAGGATAAAAACATAAATATTCATATATACATATAGATAATTTGTCTATATGTATATATGTAGAGTAAGTGTGTGTATATGTTCCATTTATTTGCTTATGAGTGAAATGCAATACATGCAAGTGAGTGTTATATAACAAAACAACTCTAAATTCATCAAATTTACAATTATAACATTTATATATATATCGTCATCTCTTTTCCTTTTTCCTTTGTTCTCTCTTTACGCTCTGTTACACATTTTCCTCTGTAACAGTGATACATATATTGTTATAGCCTGTTACATTGTATTGCAATGTTTATATACATTAACCTGTTGATACAACAAGTGTTTGAATAGCAACATTTACTTATTTACTTAGAAAAGGTTTCAATAAACAAAAACATGTTCAAATTTTGCGCTATCTCTTTGTTTATAAATATTTTTATGTATCAACATTTACAGTATGCAGGCGTAGAGATTAGAGTTGTATAACACTAGTATAACATTTAAATTTTAATATACATATGTATAAATATACAAGTTGATTGTAACACATTTATATAGAACATTGAAAAAAAACGTGAATATTAAATAAATTAAAACAATGGAAACATATATAAAAACAAAGCCAAAAAAAAACCACCAAAACAAAGTGAAATGAAACCTCGAAATAAAAATGCGTTTATGGTTGCAAGCATTTACATAAAATATAGTGTTACGTTGACGTTGGCCAACAACTACATGACAGTTTATTTCAATTTTTATTTTATTCAATTTTATTTTTATTTTTTACTATTTATTTATTTCTTTTTGTTTGAAAGAAGATTGATGAGTTTTTATTTATTGCACCAAGTCAGTTATTTTATTTTTGCTCTCGCATGTTTCTCAACAATTGAGACTACTGTAATTACAGCAACATTTACAACTACAACTATTACAATTATTTCTTTATATTTTTAGTTTTTGGTTTTAGTTTGGAATCTTTAACTTAATTTTAGCCATGTAACTGACCAAGCCTATATACAAATGTATTTGTATGTATACATGTATATATGTATAATTTCTAACACATTAATAAATATTATTATACAAGTGTGTCTATTATTGCTTTCATTCTCCCTTTCTGTTGATACTTTAATCTAACAACAGAAATATAGGAAATTTTCGTATAAAGAAAATTACGCATTGAAGAGGAAAACCAACTAAACCAAATAAACCAACTAATATAATTGTGTTAAATATGTAAATTCTTACATATACATAGTTACACATGTATATGTGTATAGGTAGCATTACAAACATGTTTCATTTAAGATTGCTTAAACTATTCTTATACCCTTTAAACATCATTATTGTAAGCATCACCTTAAACATCTTCAAAGTTGGTGTAGAGATTGTTGCTGTTGACAATAAGTATAATAATAATAATAATAATAATAATAATAATAATGATCATTGTAATGATGATAACGAAACAATTTAAACTAATTAATAAAATTAAGGCAACAATTGCAAAAATTCCATAACAATAACTATAATGATTATTGCCATCATGCACATATCAATAAAATTCATTTAAATTTCTATTGCACTTAAAAGTTTAATTCAGCATAATATAAACTCAACATACACTGCTTGTTATGCATTTTATACACCACACATTGAGGCAAATTGAAACGAATAGAACAACTTAAAGTGAATCGTACTCAACCATAACGAACCAAACCAAACCATTCAACTTCAAACCTAAAGACATATATATATAAAATTTTTCTATGCATATATATAAATAAATGAGAGTAATTGAGTAACTCACCACACTAACAACACTAATGAAAAATGTATATAAACATGTCTCTTACGAAAATGTAGCTAAATTTGTATACAAATGAGAAGAATCAACACGATATCAATAACTGTACACAGTATGAATAACGTTAAAAGAAAAAAAAATAAAGAAAAAGAGAGGTAACATAAAAGAAATAATAATAGTAATAATAATAATGCAACGAAAACAAAAGCAATGAAAATGAAATGTATAAATGTTAAAATGGGAAAAAAAAGTTAACCAAGAAGAAGAAGAGCAAGAGTTCAATGTGTTGAGTTGTTTGGCAACTTTATGTGAAGGCTGAAACATACAACGTTTTAGTCGTGTAGTAACTGTTGCATTGTACGTTGGGCTCCGTGTTTGATTATTGAAATAATAAATTTTTCATTTCTCTCTATTAAATATACATATATATATATATATATATATATGTAAATGTATATATACGTTTTAATGAATGTAATTGCGGTGATTTACAAATTAGTTGAAAATTATATATTACAAAATTATTAAAAAAAAAGTTATTTACCGAAAAGTATTAAGGAGAAAAAAAAATTCAAAAAAACACAATTAAGCAAATAACAATTGAAGTGGTAATAACAACAACAAGAATAAAAATTAAAAATTAATACATGAGTCACTTTATGTTGTTTAGGTTATAAAAATTATTAAACAAAGTTGTTGCTTTTTTATTACGAAAAAAAAATCAATTAAATAAATTAAATTAAAGTGCATCTGAAAAGAAAATGTAACAACCGCAACAAAAAAAAATAGAAGTTGTAGTTTGTTGCAATTTGATGTTTTTTATAAAGATTTTTCCCTAAAATTTTGTAATAATTTTTAAATTTTTAAAGAAAAATTGCTACAATAAATTTTCTTATACATATTTTAATTTCTTTTTCCTTAATTTTTCTACTAAAGTTTTAGCAATTTATTAAGAAAAAAAAAACAAAAAATTCCAATTAAAGTGAAATGAAAGAACCAGAAATAAGTGTTTTCCATTTGTGAGTAATTTTCATGCATTGAGTGAGTGTAGACGTGAGTGGGCGCCAAAATTTTAAGCATTTTATTAGAAATTTCTATAATAAACAAAAAGAAAAAAACTTTGTAAAATAATTTTACAAAAACTAATTTCTATAAAAATTAGAATTGAAAATTTTTTATAAACAAAAAAAGAAAAGAAAAACAAAAAAAAATTAAAAAAAAATTAATTAAGAAAATTTAATTATTGTTAATTATTAATATTTATTTATTTAAAAAACTTTACTGCAAAATTAAAATACCAGCGCGATGGAGAAACATAGAATTTCAACAATGACAGTTCAGGCTGCTCTACAAAAATTCCACTCAACTTTTCTATTAAGCATCGTTTTATTAACAGGTAAAAGAATTTTAAATACATTTTCAAAAAAAAAAAAAACCTGCCAAAAAACGAAAGATAAAAAAAATATTAAAAAAAAAGAAGAAGGAAAGAAAAAGGCAACTCGAGTGGAATATTTAACCAACAAAAACAACAAATTGGAAAATTTTTCTCGCTTAAAGTGCATTTATTAAAAGAATACATAAATAAAAAGCAGAAGAAGAAGAAGAAGAAGAAGAGCAATATTAAACAAACCGGTTTTTTCTATACATGATTTGAAAATAAAATGCATTTTTTTTTTTTGTATTATTTTTGAAAACACCAATGAAAATTGCGCGCTTTTATGTGTGAATGTATTTTGAAATTTTGTATTTGGAAAAAAAAAATAAAAAATTTTAAAATTATACTCTCAATCATAAAAATCTCCCACTGCGCAAGTCTAACCAAGACTTGTTACCTTTTTTTTTTTCTTTGTTATCTTTGGTCATAATCGCTCTGTCTTTCTCTCTGGCTTACACTCTCTTCCTTTCCCTGTTGATTGAGACCTTTGTAACTTATGTCATGTTACATTTTATAAATGTTCTTCTTCTTCTTCTTCTTCTTATTCTATATTTTTTAGTTTTAAGTTCCCACATGAAACAGGTTTTTAAATTTAAATTGACCGTTTTTTCTTTCCTTTTGTTCTTTCTGCCTTTTATTCTGTTTTCTTTTACTTTATTCTGTTTATTTTTTTTTATTTTTAACACTTTGTACCCTAATCCAGTATTTTTCTTGTATTCATCTCTTTTTCTTCACTAAATTTAATAACCACCACAGATTGCAAGTGTACTTGCCTTGTCAAAGTGTTTGTAACATTCAAAAGAATTATGTTAAGAAAGAAGAAAGAAATTTTTTTTTTTTTTATTTTTTAGCAATAAATTTCGAATCAATTTACTTATATTTGACTGGTCACCTGATCTTGTGGTATGCAATCGCAAAATTGAATTGAATTTTATTATAATTGAAGATTTTTATAAATTTCTTGATATTGAAATTGAAAGGGCATGGTCCAATTACAACTTGTTACTTCTTTTTAGATATTTTTCGTAAAAGTATGATAAGAAAAAATTCTCTAAGTGTACTCATGAGCACTTCAAAATATTGACCAATAAAATTTCTTTTTTAAATGGTGAATGTCGATTTTGGCGGCTTCATAATCTTTCTGACTACTTTTAGATGCCAGGCCATGGTTTTAATGAGTAGACCAAATTTTTGTTGTTTTATATGTTTCCTTTTAGGGTGCGCGCATGTGCCAAACATCATCTAATTAAGTTTCGCCGTACACTTCATTTTCAATTCTGCATGTTTCTCTTTTTATTACTTGCTCATTTTTGTTTTACTTTTTTTTACAATATTTTTTCCCAAAGTTCTTTGTCTGTCTTGTTTATTAAGCATTCAAGCAAAGCAACAAGAATAAAAAGAAGAAGAATAAGAAGAAGAAGAAGAAGGAACATTAAAATGAGTATCAGTTAAAGAATTGAGAAATTAGATCATGGCTAAAATAATGCGCGCAATATATTTGCCAAGAATCTATTAAACTTGTTTAACAAGTTTCATTTTATTAATTTCTTTTATTTGTAATCAGATCTCTCTTTTTCTTAATCTCTTATGCTCTCTTATTCTTTTATTATCATTAAATTTTCTTTTATAAAACAGAAAGTACAATTAAAATAAAAATAATGATAAATCGTTTTGATCTAAAACTGAAAAACAAAATCAAAAAAAAGACGATTTAATCAAAAGTTTTATTTTTCTTACAACTCTTTTTTTCCCATTTTTATTGCTTTTTATAATTAACATAAAAAAATATTTAGGTTTCATTATTCATAATTCCTGGAAAAAGAAATTTCAGTTCTAATGTTAGAAAGCAAAAAAAAAAAAAAAAAAAGAAATTAGAATTTCACAGGGAAATGTATGTGAAAATATGAAAGGCCATAAATCTACTGGAGTTTTTTTCAATAGTTTTCATTATCTTTTTCATGTTCAATTTTAAGCAAATCAATTCAAACTTTTTTTTCTAAATTTAACTTAACAAATATAAAATGCGTGTTATAAAGATCATGTGTATGGTTTTAATGAATCCCTCCCTGGCTTTCTCACCCTGTCGCTTCGTTGCAAAGTTTTGTAACAATTGAAAAATTCGTTTAGTCACAAGGCAAAGTTTATTTTAAGCGTATTTACAGAATACGGATAATATGGATAATATGGATAATTTGGATAATATGGATAATTTGGATAATATGGATAATTTGGATAATATGGATAAAAAAATTTTTTTTGCAAATTTTTTAAATTTAAATGGATCTTTCCACCGATTTTGCTAGAATATTTTAGAAATTTTAAAAAAGGTACTAATAAAGACGCCTGAAGAATTTCTCATTGCTTTTTCCTTGCACTTGCATTCTCTCTACCAACATTTAAAACAAATAATTTTATTCAAAATTGGTATAGAAGAACAAATTTATGGAAATATTTAAAAACCTGTTGTTTATCTCAATCAAGGACAACTTAAGTCAATTATGATTGTTTAAGTTCATAATAAAATTTAGTTAATATATTCATTGACAATGCCCTTCATTCTCTACACCTGTTTGTTTAGTCCCCTTTTTGTTCTTCCAGTCTAATTTATACAATACAATTCTTTTACCTGATTTATAAGATGTAGAAACAATGGGCATGGTTAGGAAAGCATGAAGCACAAACAATTAAATGATATTTTTGTCGTTGCTTAATTTATAAAAGCACTCTACACTTTTTATGATAAATACTGTTGTAATGTACAATGAAAAAGGCAGACTTTCAAAATTATCATAGAGAGTTTGTTTCCTTCTCTACATTAATTCGTGGGCTATATTTTCTCCATGGTTTGAATTCGAATTTGTAATTTTTAATTTGTAATTTTTTTCCTTTGAAAGTTTCTAAATTTTATTAATTAAACTTTATTAAATTAAACTTAAATTTTATTAATCAATTTTTAATTTTATAAATTTCGTTTAAGAAATCTTTGTAGAAGAAACATGATGACTAACAACTAGAAAAAAGATTCGGATTTCTCTAAAAAAGAAAGGCATAAGAAAATTCAAATGTAAAGTTTCCATTAAAGAAGTGGCCATTTTCTAGTTAAATCTTTCTTTAAACTACAATAAAAAACTTCCTCTAAGACTACGCTGCTTTGTAAATTTTTCTTATAAATTTTCATATAAATTCAAAATTTTGGATTTTTTAAATCTTTCTAAAGGTAACTAAAAAATTTTCAAATAATTCTAAAGCTTTACATGATATTTAAACAAATCAAACAGCAGCAGTGAATTTTCTCTTTAATTTTTGAACTATTGTATTGGTATTTACATAAATAATTTATGAAAAAAAAAAAAAAGAAATTAAACAAAATTTTATATAAAAATTTCAAATGCAAATATGCACTTAATGTTCGGCCTCTCTACAAACTCACTTTTTATACAACTAAACTAAAACTCATAACAACACTTATAACTTTATTATTTAATGACTCTTACATTTGTCTAACGTTTGTTGTTTTGTTAATTTTTTTTGTATTTTTTAATTTTTTTTTATTTTTTTTATGTACTATTAAATTATTTAAAATGCCTCCATTCAACAAATTTTATATTTTAACAATGTGTAAGCATAATATTTATAAAAAAAAAACAAATTATTTGTTATATAAAAAATTGTTGCTTGAAATATTTTTTTGTTACCTAAACTGAATGCATGTTATCTCCTTTAAGTCATATTTCTCATTTATTAATCCTTATTACAATCTACCATCAAATTATGCCTAAAAAGTTAATTTGAGCAAATCTAAAGAAATATGCGCAAATACTTATGGCAAAATATTTTGTAGCTAATACTCTCTCTCTAGGCTTAGTTTTTCTTGCCCCATATTTAATAATTGTTAATAATTTTTTTCGTTATGAAATTTAAGAAATTTATCTTTAGATATTTTAAGAAAGTTTGTTGTGCAACTAACTTTTTTAGTTTTTCTTTTTTTTAATGTTGTAATGCCTTAATTTTTCAGAAAAACTAAGAAATTTTCTTTTCAAATGTAAATCAGCAAATTTTATTAGAAAGTGCTTTTTTTTTGTATTATGAAAAAATTTTTTGGCAGAATTAAAAAAAAATTTTTGGTAATTTTTAAAAAAAAAAATCCAAAAAAAAAGTTTAATTTTTCTTATGCAAAAAATTTTTTGGCAAGATTAAAAAAAATTTTTTTTGGTAATTTAAAAAAAAAATTGAAAAAAAATTCTTAATTTTTTAAAAAATTTTTGATTTTTTATTAAATTTTTAGTGATGTACAAATGAAATGCAGTCTGAAAGGTCGACTTCAACTGTTCACAAACAAAACTTTTACTTTGCCATTGCATAAAATGTTAAAGAACTTTATATTTGAAATTTTGTGTTGTTGTTGTTATACTTATTTATATTTACATATATATATATATATATATATATATATTTTCTTTTAAATATTCATATAAAAAAGTAATTTCCATTATAAATTCTCAAACTTCATTGTACGCCATATAAAGCATACATAAATTTCTATAAATGCTGCTTCTTCATAATCTTCATCATCATTATCATCATCTCATATAATTTTTCCATCAACATTATCATGATCATCATTATTATTATTGTTATTGTTGTTATTATTGTTTTGAGTATCTTTTTGTTCTTGAATTCATAACTTAAGGCTCCATGAAACGTTTGTTTTAACAGCTGCCTTTAAACGTAATGTATAAGGTAAAGGAAACAACAATAACAACAATAACAACAATACTATTAACAATAATAATAATAAAAATGATAAAAATGATAATTGTTATTGTCTGAATAAAACTCACCCTCACATTATCTCACAGAATGCAACCAAATTGAATCTATTTCTATTTCTTTCTTTGCCTTCTTTTTGTTGCTTCTCCTTAATTTTTTTTCACTTTGCTTCTTTTTGTTTTTGTTTTGTTTTTCTGCTTTCTATTATATTTCTAGAGAAAAACTTCTAAGACACTTGTTAGCAGCAGCAACAACAACATTAATATCATTTTGTCATTTTTACTGTTATTGTTACTTTTGTTAAAGATCTTTTCCTTTAAGCAAATACAAAATGCATTAAAAGCAGAAAAATAATTTTTAATTAAATCCTTATTTGTTTTCGTCATTTATATTTATAAATATTGAAGAATATCACATTTATTTATATGGATGCAATGGCCATAAAAATGATGCAAAAAGGAAATATTTTGTGTTACATGCAGTAAGCTGCTGGCTTTAGATTTTCTCAAGAGTTTTTGTTATTCTACAAGTCTCAAATATGAAAAATCAAATTATGGATCAACGAATTAATTTTTCATTTGAAATTTCCAGGTATTTAAAGAAAAATGTTTTTTCTTAATAATTTATCAAGTTACAAAATGCTTCAGAATTAATATGAAAAGAAAAATGGGTAACGTAGCATTTTTGAATTTCAATTTATTTAGAATATTGAAATCTAAGCTTGCTCAAAAAAAAAATGCAATTTCCTTATTCTAGATTTGTTTAATTATTCAGACAATTAAAATTATGTGATCTGCATGCAAGAAGTTACTTCAAAATTTTAGTTTAATGTTTTACATTCGTTTGAAAAGTGTTAAGTAAATTTTTCATAGCTAATAATTCTAATAATAAATATTTTGTAAATTTTTCGTTCAATTTAAAATTTACAAATTCTCTAAATTCATTTTGTAATATTTTTGATATTACAAAAAGCCTCAATAATGGAAATTCTTTACTAAAAATGGCAAAAGTTTTCAAAAAGAGTTGAAAACTGCTAATGAAAGCGTTATAAAATTCACATCGAAATAACTGTTTGATTTTTCTTAGTTTTTAGCATTGAAAAAATGTCATTTGTAAAAATTGTATGCCATATTTAAAAATATTTGAAAATACAAAGTCAATTAATCGTGATTTTTATTTGAGGCAAAATTTATGAGAACTTCAAATTATTAACATGAAAACAGTTGAAAATTTCTATTACATCTCTCCATTGAATATCATGCGCTCTCATTTATTTAGTTTTTCAAAAATTCATTTATATGAAAATTTCTATAAAAATTTTCTTAAGATTTATCAATTTTTCATGAATCGAACTGAAATTATTACACAAACTGAATTCAAAATTCATGATTTTAGTGAATGAATTAATTTTTATTTTTTTAAATTATGGACATCGAAATTTTCATAAATCTAAAAATCGAAAAATTTTAAAATCGTAAACTCAAAAAAAAAAAAAATCAAAAAATTTAATTTAAAAAAGTTAAAGTTAATACAATGATATGAACACAAATAATGGAATTGGTCTAAACTTTAAGTCTGGCAAATTTAATTTCCTTGTTTAACTGTTTTATATTAATAAAAACAACAACACTAAGCAACAATAATTGCAGTAGCAACATAAAACCATTGTAAATGGAATTATAAACCGTTACAAAATTTCATTATAATTATTCTAGAAAAATTTTATTATGATATTTGTTTTTTTTTTTTTTGTTACTTAATTTTTATTTTATTGTAATTTATTTTAGTTGTTTTTTTTTCCCTTTTTTTATTCTTTGTTGCATTATTATTGCTGCTACTTTTTATTATTATTATTATTAGATACTTTTGTTTTGTTTTGCTTTTTTCTTTCTTTCTATATTATTTTGTTTCTTTGTAATTTTAATTTATTTATATAAAGTCGCTTTTGTTTGATTGTTTTATTGTGCATTATTGTGGCCAAAACCGAGTTATTACTCATTTATTTTATTTTATATTTCTTCTAGTTGGTTTGTTGGTTCGTTGGTTCGTTGTTTGGTTGTTTAGTTGTTTGTTTGATTTTTTGATCTGTTTAGCGTATCATCATCATGTTTATTCATAAATTGTAAAGTAGTTTTTAGAGTTAAAAATTTGTTTATGCTTGTTCGTTACTTCACTGTTTAAAGGCTTCTTTTTTTTTTTTTTTTTTTTTTTTCTGTTTTTCATATAATGAATATGGAAACACTGTAAATGCTTTGTGCAATATTAACAACAATGCTGGCCTTACTATTTTTGCCATATAACACAAAGATTTATTTATGTATAAAACAATCTACATATTCATATAGAAAGAGTTCTTTTTAATTGGTGAAAACCCTTAAGCATAAATGAGCAGAATGCAGAATGTTATACAAAAATCCATCATCGAGAGTTTGGAAGTTGCAAGGATTATAACTGTTAATATGTTTGTAACATTCAAAATTAAAAGACCAAGATTTTTTAAACAAATTCTGATTCTATTTAGACATGTCTATCTGTCCGTCTTTCCGGCTGTTAGTCTCTTTGGTTCGCAACAACAAATCAACGATTCCAGCATGTGGCAAAAATATAGAAATTTTTTGCCCGCAAGTTGGCATGGAAAATGGTGGGGAATGATGGTCAAAAGACACGCCCTTAGTAAATTGTAAATTAAATACATTTCTGCTTTTTTCTTTCTTCAAACAAAAATCTATACTTTTTCGCTCATGATTTGACAAGTGAAACAAATGGAAAGAAACAGATAGAAAACTAAAATAGTAAAGGCTTCTTTCAGCTTGTTTTATCCGAAATAATGGGGAACTGCACAAATTATATAGCTGTACCATAAATTACTAAACAATGTTAGGGCCTGGATGGTGCGTACTCAAGATTTGATCCCAGCCAAATATAATTTTCTTACTCGTGTTTATTTTTCATGGTGTTGTTTTTTTTTTTTTTTGGTACTATTTACATTTATTTTGCCTTATCTAGGAATGGCAGTATACAGGTAACCATCGCATAAAGCATTTTATTGTTGTAACATTTTTATTGATTTATTTTTTTATTAAGATAAGTTTAAAAGGAAATATGGTTTTTAAAAGAAAATTTATTTGAAAATCAAGATCAGAAAAGCTAAAACTTGAATACGCTTAAAACAACATATTATATTGAAATAAATGGGTGTGGCTTTTTAAATTTTAATCTTAGAGAGATTATGCATTGCGAATCACACGCAGAATATGCAAAAATTTTATAATTTCAGCTTTTAGAATCTAGATATGATTGAATATGGAAAATCGGAGATCGGTAATTGGATCGGATAGAAATAAGCAAAAATATCTATCAAAATAGAAGAATTGTACTCAAATAGGGGTATTTGAATTTGCCGACTATTATTTTACTTACATGTATGAAATAAATTTAGGAAAAATTTTTCGATTTCTACCAAAAACAATTCACTAGAATTTACTCTGAAAGCATGAAATTTTTTTTTTAGAATTTGCGATGCTTTTAATTAAAAAAAATTAAAGCAAGCTTTTTCCAAAGTCCAGCTAAGTACTTAAAAATTTGAGCCATTTAAAGTAGGTGCTGTTGAGAAATTTACATATTTTTATATGAATTTTTAAAGTTTTCTTTTATAATGATAATATAAAAGCTTTCAAATTAAGACCTCAAAATGTCTAATATTGTGAGTCATAACTCACAAGAAGTCTAAAAAATGTTTGCTTATATTTGATTACCTCAAAAAAATAAAATAAATTTGCCAAAATAATATAACTAAGTATAAACTTTCGCCAAAAAAAAAAAAAAACAATTCGCCTTTAGTTTCAACTTTCACCAAACGCTTTCAAAACACAAATGGTCAAACTGTTTTTTTTCCATATGAAGTGGGTCATATTTTGTTTATTTATTAACAAAACGTAAATCGCTTGGTAGAATGGCGAAACAAATACAAAACTGCTAATTAAATGCGATGAATTACATTCAAATTTAGTAATTTAACAAATAAACAAATAAGAACTGTATAATCGATCAGGGCCGATTTTTGAATACCCTACATCACTTTGCCAAAAACAAATGAGTGCTACAAAGTAAAAAATTTGTAACTTTTATATTTTTTGAAGGAGCTTTTAAAAGAGAAAATTCAAAAAATAAATCGATCTGAACTAAATTCGAAAAAGCACATTTTTTATGTTAAAATATAAAGTGATGGCCGTTTTTATTAAAATATATTGAAAATTGTAACTTTTCTCCATATAATGGAATTTTTTTTTGAGAAATGCCTTATATAAAGTATGATCCTTAAAAATGTTGCCATTTGGAACATTTTCAATAAGACTCATTTATTTCATAAGCCAAAATGAATCTACAAATTTCATTAGAATATCTCAAAAATTGCCACCTGAAGCTTGATTTAAAAAAATTTAAATGGACAAACGGACAGATAGTCTTAAATTTAGTTTTAAAAAAAATGGATCTATCTTAATTCCTTTTATAATGCTATAAACGCTTTAAGCAACATTTTATGTTGAATAGATCTAGTTAACTGCCTCTCTTTAAAACAACATGCTTTTGATTTGAAAGCAAATCTTTTTACTATCATCACAATGTGGGCCAAGGGAGAACTCTACGTTTTGTAAAACCTTCTCGTATGAAAATGATGCTGTTGTAATTATTAATAATGTTGCAATATAATGATGGAAAGGTTACACCATTTTATGTTTACAACACACCAATTATAATAAAAACCAAGCAACATGTTTATATAAACGCATATACATGCATATATACATATATAGAAATCCGTATTGCCACACATGAAATTCTATACATTTTTTTTTGGTCTTTTCTTTTCTTTTTTTTTCTATCTACATTTTTTTCATTTACGTTTTTGTTAAATTTTTTGGTTTAACATTTACATTTTGGCATCATTTTTCATTTAGTATTTTTTTTAATCTTTAGTTGTAACAGTAAAATTTTGTGTGATTGTTACATAAAAAATGTAACTAGGTCAAATCTGGTTGCAGTTATAGTTAGAAAAATGTATAATTAACTATAATCAGAGATTGACCATAAATAGCGCTTGTAACGTAAATTAAGCGTATTTCAACTACTACTGACTACTGAAAATGATGCTGGTGGCAAAAAGTAAAGGAATGTTTAGATTAAATATCGTTAAACGTTAAACATTAAAATTTACTGATAAATGGGATATTTTAAAACATGTAATTTGCTATTTTGCTTATTCCTCCTTGTGAGTTTTGAGTGAGTTGTAATAAAATTTAAATATATTTTGAAAAATTTGCTAGTTTACTGGAACTTTAATAAATTCCTCTTATAAAATATCTAATAGAATTTTTCACTTAAGGGAATCCTTAGAATTTTGAAATTTTACACATTTTACTCTCCATTTGTTTTCATTTCTAAATGGCAAATTTAAAGTACAACAAATAGAAGAATAAATAAATATAAAAGAAAAAAATGTATAACAAATTATAAAAATGACATTTCATATTTACAGGAATGCCAAAATAGTAAAAAGTAACACTGAAACTTATCTTAAACGTAATTCTTTTCTCTTGTCACTTTTCATTCGGCATTGCTTAGATTTATATTGTCAAATATAAAGGGTCCTTTTACAGAGCTCAAGTTTTTTTTTTTTTTTTTTTTTGATTTTCTGTTTAAGTGAAATCTCTGCCAATTGATTTGGGTTTAAAATGAAAAGGAAACGCTACGGCTGAGAGTAGCTTGGATTGGTAGAACTGGGACGATGTTCAATATTTCCTAAACCTTTTTAAATATCATGATTTTAAATAATTTTGATATGAGTCGGTTTTGCTCGCTTTGTTACATCTATTCTTTGCCGTTTGTCAGGTTAGGATTTTTAATATTTTTTCATATTTGAATTTTACGAATACATACATTTCTTGAGTTCTTTAAAGGTTTATGCCAACTTTTCTACATGTAGACTCTACCTCTACATTGTTACCTAAAGACCGGCTCTTGGGAAAATTTTCACTAAAATGGAACAAGTAAGAACTTTATGATCGGTTGAAGCGGATTCTTAAACACCTTGCTTTATTTAACTGCAATCAAATAAGAGAATTACTAGCCAACAAAATTGTCTTGCAAGTTTTTATCTATTTAAAGAATTTTTCATATGGGAGTGGTTTCAAAAAAGGGGTTGATTTGGACCAAATTTGGTGCACACATTTATTATATCAAAAGCCCAAGGCAATGCCAATAATGACTTTTTTCGAAAAAGGCTTTACATGGAAAATAGTCGTAAAACAGGACTCATATGAACCAAATTTAGTGCTTTTGTTTTTTACATTATAAAATATTAGAAGTTATAGTTTTTTGTCATATAACGATTTTTTTTTAAGAAAGGCGTTATATGGGACATGACCCTAAAAATCTTCCGATTTTAAGCATTTTCAATAAATTTCGTCTTAGAGTCAAAACATAAACGTGTACCATATCTCATTAAAATATCTTTAAAATTGCGATCTATAGTTTGCTTACAAATGGACAGAGAGGCTTACATCAACAATCGAGTCAATCGTTCTAATAAAGTGTGGTTCTATCACAACTATTTTTACGATGTTACAAACATTTGCATAAATTTATAATACCTAATACCTCAAGTGTTATAGAATATAAATGTGCGAAGCATTAAGAAAAACAAGCGAAACCAAGAAGTTTTGATTTATAAGATCTTTCACATGATAAGGGTTAAGAAAAAAGAGATGTTTTACCTTCAGTTTAGGCATTTTAGTATATTTATTAAAGTTTCTTTTCTTTTACATTTATATTACCTAAGTCAATAAGTTTAAGGCTTTTAAATAATCTGTTTTTAAGGGATTATAAAATTTCTTTGATTGATCCAGTGACACTAAAAAAATATGCGTCATTAATAGTTTCACTTATCTCAAAGCGAAATGAATAGAAAACTTAAGCTGCTGCTATTTAAAATACGGAATTTTCATAATCTCAATACAATTCTTTCGGAATTTTTAATATGCTTTTAAAGAGGCTTTTTTAGTAGTCGTTGTATGATTTTGAAAGTACTTCTCAATGCTTTTGTTTAGCTGCAAATAAAGCTTTAAATAATTTGCCTGGCAGTTATTTTGAATGTAACTTGGATACTTAAAAAACAATTTAAAGAGGGACCTTAAAAAAAGTTGCGATTGGCCTTTGCTAGTTTTGAAAAGGGGAGTAACCGTAGACTTTTTCGTAGAAATAGCAAGAGCTCGTTATAATTATTCCATATTTTACCTTTTTAAGTAGTTTGAAACTTGCACGAAAAAGTTAACAAGTTTCAGTTAATGTAATGGCATTAATTGCGTCCATTTGTTTGCCAGAATCCACTTTAAGCCAATAACTTAATGATCCATTGCATTTTATATATATATATATAAAAATATATAAATATAAATTTATATGGCTTATAGGGGCAGAAAAAACAAGAAAAATCCAATGCAATTTAATATCTTTATGTGTATGCGCGCACACACACATACATAAATAAACATGGTGTAGTTGTTGCAATATGAACAACAACAAAATAGAACAGAAAGTATGTTGCTAACATTTCTACTACTTTTATTTTTTATTATTATTATTATTGTTGTTGTTGTTGTTGTTGCTTTTGCTACAGTTGATTTTATTTGTTTCTATTATAGTTTTGTTTTTCTCGTATTTTTTTTTTGTTTTTTGTTCAAATTATTCTGCTTGTTTGATGCTTCCTTCTGATGATGATGCTTATTATAATAAATGGAAATGATCCTGTTGATGATGTTGTTGATATTGTTGATATTGTTGATGTTTATATAGACGCTGGCGAATATTTATAAAATAACATTCATACATTTCTATGTCATTTATATTTCTGCTTAACAATTGCAAAACAGAAAAAAGAAAAATAACCAACGTCAATTTCACATTTCCCATTTAGTCTGTGTTTATTTGTTACATTTACCTGGCCAAACTCGAATGCTCCGTATCAGTAATTGTGCATGGATTTTGGTTTGATATTTTTTCCATTTTTTTTTTTTTTATATTTTTTTCTTCGGTTTATGCTAATCTACATATTCCATATAAAACCAAACAAGCAGCCAGTCAACTAACCAACCAAACATCCCACCAAACACACACACACACATATACACACACATACATACACACAATCATGTGATAATATTGAAATGGAAATTATTGTTGTTACTTTTGTTGTTACTATTTGGTTGATTTCATATTCAACATACACCAACACCATGAAAATTGCAACAATACTTATACAAAACACATACAGACATAAATGTATAGATACATATATACATATACATATATATATATATATACACATACACACATACATACATAGATTAGATAGATAGAGGCAAACGTAATAAAAAATCACTGAACTGAGCTATGAACAACTTATTGTGCTTTGTTGAGATACAAAAGAAAGCAACACACAACAAAATAAACTAAAAAAAAAAAACTTAGGAAAAAAATACAAATAAAGCAGAAAGAGCAAGCAACAAAAAAAAACAAAATGCTAAAGCAATAAATATATGAAAGTAAAAACTTTATAAACAAAAGTTTTAAAAAAAAGTTCAAACACCTTCATGTTGTTGTTGATTTTACACGAACACACACAAACACATACACACGAGCGCACACACATAAACACACACACACACACACATATGAATGTATATATGGTACTTATTTTTCTATTTCTGTGTATGTAAATTTCATTTTCAACTTCATACAAATCCGCTTAATTTTATAAAATGTTCAATGTAAAAAAACATACACACACACACACACACACACACACACACACACACACACACACACACAAACATGTCATAAATATAATTACTAATATTGTTAATTGTTTTTTATTTCTATTTTTTTGCAAATATTTCTGTTTATTTGTATTTACCTTATTCCCATAACAACTTTATTGAGTCAAACGTTGAAATGATGATGAAATTTTCATTTCATTGGACCAAATCAATTAAAATCGAAATAAAAAATGTTAATAAAAAGCAAGAAATGAGAAATGAAATAAATAAAAAAAAGAAAAAATGCCCAAAACGAAACAAACATCAGAATGTTAATACATATATAAATTAGCCAATTATATATATATATATATATATATATATATATATATATATATAAAATTTCACCAATTACGCAATTTTATGCAATTTCGCTTAATTTGTTAACGTGCTTTCAAAAAATTCTTTCAACATTTCATATTTTACTGTCAATTACTTTCAAATAAATTAATTAGATATTGAAATGAAAACTGCAAAAATATTTTTATGAGTGCTGTTTCTTTTTTTTTTTCTTAATTGAATGCCAAAACAGAACTACATTAATTAATGTTCAATACTCATTAAGTCCCGGGACTTTTTTAATTAACATAAATTTTGCACGATTTAAATTACTTGAAACTTAAAAAATGCATTTTTTTTGTTAGATGCCAAAAATTGTTTAAAAAAAAATACAATAGTCAATAAGTCATGGGACTTTTTTTCATAATACAATTTTTTTTTATCTTATATTATTTGAAATTTGAAAAATTAAATGCATTTTTTTTTTGTTGCTCAATCTAACATCAATAGTCAATAAGTCACGGGACTTTTTCTCATAACACAATTTTTTTTTCGCATTATTTTATTTGAAAGTAAGTTTCTTTACTGGACGCTAAAAATTAACTAAGAATTAATAGTCAATCAAAAAGCAAATGGCAAAAAATTGAAAAATTGAGAATTGAAAATTGAAAAATAAAAATTCATTTGTTAGAGGTAAAGAAATAATTCAATTGATTTGACGTTATTTTTGTCATAATAATAATGGTCATAATGATGATAATGATGATAATTATGATAACGATAATTTTATATATAATTAAGTAAGTAGCAATATAAAATTTCGTTATAAGCAAACTTCATTTTTAATTTATAAATAGTTTTTGCAACCGAACAGATTTTTTTTTAAATGTAAAAAACTTGATCTTTGATTTAATTATATTTCTGATTCATAAAGAGATAAGTGAAATTTATATATATATTTTTTTTCTTATAGTTGTTGCTGGTTTTGTTGTTAGTGTTGTAGTTGTTGTTGTTATTATCATCGCTGCTAATGACTGATAGCGCATTATTTATTAATGAAAATCACAACAACAACAACAACAACAATAATAATAATAATAATAATAATAATAATAAAAAAAGAAAGAAAGAAAAACGCACAAAAACAAACTTTAAGGTGTGTCTGCCTGACTGTCTCTGTGTAAATGGCTTTAACTTGAATTCATAAAAAAACAAAAAACAAACAAAAAATTTCACAAAATTATTGAAAGCTTTTTTTCTTTTATTTTTGTTTTTAAAAAAAGCCGCACAACCAACATTTTATCGTTATGTGTTTGTGTTCTATTTTTTTGTTTATCTTTTTCGTTTTTCTTGAATTTCTCGGTTTTTTTTTTAATATGTTTTTATTATTATTATTATTTGCTCTTATTTATTTATGATAAATGAATATGTGTGTGTGTGATGTTGTGAAACTTGTTTATACAGCAAATTATTACAGTTCATTCAATTTCTTTCAATTTCTCATACGAATTTAAAAATTTATATAACAACTTTTCTTTTTCCTTTTTGGTTGCGATTTTCATATTTTTTTATACTTCAAACTGAAAAAGGATTTAAGTTATTTCTATAACCACCAACCAGATTTGACAAAGTATACTCACTTTGTTATTATGTTTGTAACATCCAAATGCAACATGCAAAATTGGAATCGATTTAGATATATCCGTCTGCAGTCTGTCCGTGTGTTGTTGACATTCTCCCGATCGCACAAAGCTAGATATCAAACTGAAATTTGGTAAAAACATGAATAGTTCTTGCAAGCTGATTGGTATTGAAAAAGAACAAAATGTAACCGCTAATTGAAAAGACCTCGATTTTAAGCAAAAATTTGCAAATTGCAAAACATATAAAATCAATACATTCAAAATTGCTTATTTAAATAATTTGACGGGCCGACTAAGAATTACTTTTTAAAGCAATTTTCGCCGATCCATCCAGTAATTGTTGCTATCAAATCAATGTTCAAAATTCTAGAAACATTTTATGGAAATTTCTCCAAAAACATTTGATTCCATCAAAGGATAATTTCTATAATAAATTAGTAAAAAGTGTATAATTTTTGTGATTATTTTAGAAGGTTTAGAAGGTGAGAAGAAGAAGAAGATATTAGATCTATTAGAACAACTGGCAAAGTGTAAGCTTTTTAACGTTTGATCTGGTACATCCATTTGTTTGATCCTCTTTATATTTAATGAAATTCTCTTCAAATTGTTTATGTGGAAAAATAATTAAAAAAATTAATTAAAAAAATTAATAAAAAGTAATTAATAGAAAATAATTAATAAAAAAAAATTAATTTATAAAAAATTAATAAAAATTAATATTTTAATATCCTGTAATTTAAAAGCGTAACATTTAGGCCAAATTTGGAATCACAATGCGTCACAAATTTTTAATTTTTTTTATTTAATATTTTTTTGGTAACCTTTTCTCTTTAGTGATCCGTAAAATGTTGCAAAAAATTCCTTGGTTAGTTTCCAATGTCCAAAACACTTTTATTAATTTAATGCTTCTTTATTTTGATGTAAATTTGTGTTTCTTTGTCGTTATTATCGTTAGCTTGATATTACTGTTATTTCTTTTTTTTTTTTTTTTTCTGAACAAAACAGTAGAACTCGAAAAAACGTTCAAATTGATAAGAGAGAAATAAAGCACATAAGTAAATAAGTATTAAATTAAATTCTTTAATATAAATGTGAAAATTAAATAAAAAAAAATTTTTTTTTTTAAAAAACATCGATCATTGTAAATCAAATGTGGTGTAAACAGAACGCACCCATGCTCACACATGTCAATTGTATTTATTACAATTATTTATCTTTAATTATTTACAGTTGAGCAAAAAATTCATAAAAATAATCAAAAGTAAAAAATAAAATAGAAGAAAAACAAGCACGGCCAACTTGAAGCGAAACACCTGTAAATAAACGCAATGATTCACTCACACAACAGCAAACGATTGCTGTGTTATCTTAATACATTATGAAAATATTAAAAAAATATTAATTACCATAACAACAACAGCAACAGCAACAACAATAATAACGACAACAATAATAATAAACAATGAAAATTAAATGAAAAAACCTTAACTTTAAATGAATCATCGCACAATGAATTTCTCATATTTCGTGTAAAATATTTCTCTCTACTTTTTTCTTCTATTTATTTACGTGTTTTGTAATCTTAAGGTAATAAAAATAAGCTACAAGTTACAAAAAAATTTTAATTAATTATATTAATTAATAATTAATTTGTTAATTAACTTTAATTATATTAAATTTTGATTAATGCATTACGTGTAATTAAAATAATTTTAATTAATTAATTAATTAGTTTGAATTAAATTAATTTTTAATGAAAATAAGCTACAGGTTATAAAATTTTTTAAATTAATTATATTAATTAATATTTAATTTGTTGATTAACTTTAATTATATTAAATTTTAATTAATGCATTAATTGCAATTAAATTAAATTTTAATTAATTAATTAATTAATTAGTTTAAATTAAATTAATTTTTAATGAAAAAATTAAGTAACCAAAAATATTGAAAAAAAAAATTTTCTTAAAAATTTAAAGGAAAAAGTTCTATAGAAATTTCTTTAAAGAAAAAAAACGTACAAAGAAATATTTCCAAAAAAAGAAATTATACGTTTATATAAAATAAAACTCTAAATTCTGTTGCAACATTTAAATATTTACATCATTATTAATAAAAATTATTAATAACAAAAAAAAAACGATTTCTTTTTTGGAGTCTTAAACAATTTCAATGAATTTTTCCATTTGAAAAATTTATTAAACTCAATTTTGTTGTTGTATTATTGTTAGTTTTTTTTTGTTGCTGTTGTTGCTTTGCTGTAAATACTTGTTTTTTTACACAAAATGTTTTATTTAATTTGATTTAATTTTTTTTTTTATTATTTTATTAATTTTTCCTTACTCTTTTTCACTTTCCCTCTAACTGACAGTTTTGCTATATTCATAAATACGAATAAAAAACCATGAAAAGCCGCCAAATGAAAGGAAACGAATCAATGAAATTCAATGAAATATATAAAATTGTGATAAAAATATCAATCACATTTGAAAAATAAAGAGAACGATGAAAAAAGCAATTTTTCCAAAAAAAAAAAAAAAAATATATAAGATATATATAAAAGTAATAATAAAAACGCGATTGAATGAGAGAAAGACATAGAGACGAAAAGTGAAAGAGAGTGCGGCTAATAAATGAGAGTAAGTGCATGAACCGCAACAAATTATAAATTTTTGTCTACCATTTTCAGCCATTTTGCAAAATGAATTATATAAATATATATATAACACAGTTTTCTCTTCTTCTGCATAAATTAATTGGATTTTTACTGGTTTTTTTTTTAATAATAATTTTATTTGAAGTTAAAAAATAGACATTAAAAAAACCAAATGTTAAAAAGAAAATCAAAGCAACCAAAAAATAAAAAAAAATTAAACAAACTTCCTGCAGATTTGTGTATGTGAAAACTATAGAAATTTGTCGATATTGTTTAAAAATCTTTTAATATAAATGTAAGATAATCATAAATATAAAATAAAAATAAGAATTTGAATTATAGTGAAACGAGGCCGTTTATTAAATTTTTATTCAAATTTGTAAGTTTTTTTCACTCAAGAACTCTTTACTAAATAGATCGTTGTACGAGACATATTCTTAAAAATAGTCTAATTGTAAGCAAAATTATTCTCAAGCATCTTTGGGCTACACCACGCCTACATATCAAATTTCAGTCAAATGGCTTCAAAATTGCGCTCTGCACTTTCGTAAAAAAAATTTACATGGACAAACGTTAGAGATAACGAGAGGTTTAAGAACTGGTGGGCCTATCTCAACACTTTCTGGGTGTTACGTACATCCAGACAAACTCATAATGCCACAAAACTTAAAAAACGCCAGTCAGATGTTTAAACTAATTATAGACTGTTCTTCATTACACTTTGTTCAATTCAAAAAAAGTTAAGGTCTATAGAGGTTAAATTTTCTATATTCCGTAGATTCACTATGCCAAACTAAGAACTTCTTTTTATCGTATTTCATTGAAATTTATTAAAAATTGTTCATTTTAAAAATAGAACTTTGCCGGAAAATGCCCATGGATCATGCTAAAAGTTTGTCTTATTTTA
Organism: Melophagus ovinus; assembly: GCA_023089585.1. NCBI lineage: Eukaryota > Metazoa > Arthropoda > Insecta > Diptera > Hippoboscidae > Melophagus > Melophagus ovinus. The sequence continues at coordinate 1,547,571 of JAKKIB010000181.1, read as the reverse complement.
AGAGTATTTATATTAAATTTTTGGCCTTTAAATGGAAAATGGACATTTACAACAAGCAGAAGGAACAAAAAGGCCAAGCGCTTAAAGTTTTTATGTAAAATGATTCTGCAAGAAATTTAAAAAAAGTCCATTCTAAAATAACAAAATGGCTTGTAAATTGTTGGGTTTATAAAATATAAAATTTTGATGTAGCATTATCCATTTTTGAAACTTCTTATCTTGTATAGTGCCGTTAGATTTTTGTGAATAGTGGAAATAGTTTTTGAAGTTATGAGAACTTCACAAGTACGTTGCTAAATGTCTCAAGACTTTTGCATAAAATTTGAAATTGAATTTGAAATTTATTGCCCCATACAAAGTATTTTAAGGCTTTAAAACCTCGTAATCTAGCTCATAGAAAGAACCATATAGTTGTGGATAAAATTACGAAAAAAGTGGCTGCTTCTATTTTATATTTAAGTAGACTGATGTTTTATTAAAGTATCGCTATTTCAGTTGAAAAAGAAAGTGCTTTAAGGAATCTAACACGTAGCTATATTTTAAATAATTTTACTTTATAATCGTTTGTACAATCTTTGCATGTGTAGACATAAATCTAAATCATCATTTTTAATTGCAACTATCTCTGATTCATTTCAATGCATGATTTTCTCCAATTTCATGTATTTTATTCTTTACTCTGACACTTTACCTTCTCTGCTCGCTCTCTTTACTCCACACTTGTCTTATGCAAATATTTTCAATTGCTATTTCAAACAATATAAACGTCGATGTTTTTTTTTCTTGCTTTACCAATTCCATTTTATTTGACTATTCCTTTGCGTTCTGATAGTTCTTACCATTTAAATATTGCATGCAAATGGAATTCTTAAAATAGTTTTCTCGTTTTTATGTAACTTCTCCATTACACAATTATTCTTGGTTACTATGATTCTCCATTTTTTTTCTCTGCTTCTTCTATTTAGTTTACTTTCTCTATTTTATTTTTGGTAAAAATTCTTTGGGCCAAAAAGAAAAAAATAATTTCCTAATAGCGAGAAACCGAACAACTAACACAGACGCCTTTTTGTATAATAAAGTGTAACAAAGTTTTTCCGCTAATTTTTTTTGTGCTCTTCTTATCTTTTTTATGTGCTCTTCTTCATCACTCTTTTTTTTTTTTTGATGGGGGGTAGAGAAAATTCTTGCAATTCAACTAAACTAAATGCGGTTCATTCTTTTACATTGTTTTTCCATCTCTCTATTACTTTTTTTTTGGTTCTATTTTGTTATTATTGTTGTTGTTATTGTTATTTTTGTTGTTTGTTATTTTGATATTATCATCGTCAACGTTATCACCATTACCATAGCTATCAACATCAGCAACGTCATTTTCATCATCATCAATGTCAACATCTTTGTTGCAATCAACTATAAATATGGATGAGTTTTTAGTTGCCATGGACAGACAGTCAGATAGACAAACTAACAAATATAACGGACAGACAGATAGAGAGTCAAGTGTGTAGCAGGTAATGAATGAAAGTACTTGATAAAAAAATAAAATAACTCAGTCATTGGAAGCTTTTTACACATTTATATATACATACACATGCACATACACATAAACATATATATATATATATATATATATATATATATATATATATATATATATATATATATATATATATACACATTTATGTATATATAAAGGCAAAAAAGAGATCCACTTTTATTAGGGCAAAGTTTTGCAAGTTTTTGTTATTTTTTTTTCTTCTATTTTTGACTGATTTTATTGCTGTTGCTGGAACGTGATTGTTGTGTCATCTATCACTTTTAGCTAAACCTAAACAATAAAACTTTCCATAGTGATATACTCTACATATACTTTTTTTTCCATAGACATATGTGTATACACATATATATACACATGTATATATCCACGTATATGCACATGGATATACACATGTATATAAACATGTATATACACATGTATATATCCACGTATATGCACATGGATATACACATGTATATAAACATGTATATACACATGTATATATCCACGTATATGCACATGGATATATACATGTATATAAACATGTATATACACATGTATATATGTGTAGCCACAGCAAGCTAAAGAAGTAGATACAATTTCTCATTTAAGTTGAAACATTTGAATTCCATATGGATATATTGGATATGGCAATAATAGTTGGATATCTAGCTGGCTGATTGGATGACACTTGTTACAACAATAGCGATAACTAATTAAATATATTTTTATTATATCACAAGTTAACTACTACAATATTTTCATACTTATTGTGATGATTATCACGACAAATTGTTATTATTAAAATTATGATGAGTATCATTGAAAAGAAATATGAACATTCGAACATGGCTTGTCACAAAAATATCTATTTACTAATAAAATGATTATTTGTAGTAAGTTTATATAAGTTTTTTTATATATTTTGAATGCATCATTTGCGACTTTATTTGTTGTTGTTGTCCAAATTTCTTAAATTTCATAATAATCATTAATGATGCATAGAATAAAAATAACTGATGTCCCGCCGCACATACACAATAATTTTATAAACTTTCCTTACACATACATGCATACTATTCTTATTCCTATTGACAACTTATTCACCAAAAGTTTGATTTACTTCATTTGTTTTTTATGCGTAATTATAAATGAAAGCAAAAGATGAAATGAAAGCAACAAAAAAAAAGGCAAAAAATGAAGGAAAAACTTTTAACAAAAAAAAAAAAAACGCCAAATTTCGCTTTTAAAAATTTTTAATTGGTTTAAAAGGAAGAACAATGGCAACATTGTCATTTGTTTATGCTTTTAATATTTTTGCTTTTGTTGTCTGTTGATTGCTACTTTTGCTGTTGTTATTATTGAAACTAACATTTTGAAGTGTAATTAGATTTGAAAATAAAGTAACGAAAATTTCTGCTAACAAAAAATAGTTTTTATTTTATTGATATGAAAATTTTAATTATTAATTCTCATTCAATTTACTTATTCTACGTGATAGATTTTAAAAGGATTTTGATAAAAAATTTATATTAATATTTAAACTAAAAGGAATTGAGAGCTTATTAGAACGATCCCTTCAGAATCACTTCCGTCTGTCTGTCCATTTATAAGCACGCTACATGTAGCAACTTTAGATATATTTTATTGAAATTTCACATGTAGGTGAATTTTGTTTCAGACAAACCCTACTGAAAAATGGCTCAAATCGAACCATGTTTACAACCAGTTCCCATATAACGGCTCTTTCAAAAAAACAGTCTTTATATGAAGAAAAGCATCAATTTTGAACATATTTTAATGAAAATTGTTACTGCCTTATATTTTGCTTTAAAAAGCATGTGTACCAAATTTGGTCCAGATGAATCAATTTTTTGAAACATCTACCATATGACAAATTTTCCAATTAATTTAAAAATTAAAATTTTAATTTTCTTGACATCTAACTCATTTTTTGGAATATTACGATCTAGACTAGAAAATTCTTACTTTAGTTATTCTATTTTAAAGCATTTTGAGGACTATTTGTTTGAGAGCCGGCTCCAACAAGTTATACCAATTTTCTTTAATTATTATTAACTTTTGTTGATTTAAATTTTTTATAATACCATTTTTTGAAATATTTCTTAAAAAATTTGCTTAGGAAAAGGAAATCTTTGAAGATTATTCAATGCGATTTTTAAAATCTAATTATAAAAATAGCAGGAACTTTCTCAGATGATTCATTAAATGTATAAATCATCATCTTTAAGATTTGGCTGCTGTCTAATTACTGCTTAGAAATCTAAGATGTACATTCCAACTAAAAATGTTGTACTTGTTGTTTGATTAATAAACAAGCAAAAATAAAATAAGTAAAATAAAATTTCATGTGTGAATGATTCAAAGTGAAGTAAATTTTTTTTGTTTTCTTTTTTGTTTGCTTACAACAACTTGTCAATTTGTCATTAATTATATAACTTATGATCAGACTTAATACAAATTCAAATAATAATACGCAAAAACCGGTTTCAATTAAACATTAAGAAAAAAAAAAAAAGTACTGTAACTAGATTTGTGGTGGCGAATGACGAAACCAAAAAACCTGATTATGGCTACAAATATTTAATTAGTTTTTATTTTATTTTTGTATTGTTTTTGTTTTATTTTATTTTAAATATATTAATAAACAAAGCAATCAGTCCAAGATAAATTTTAAAGGTTAAGTTTGAATTTGACGCTAATTATTTACATCATTTATTTTCGTTTAGTTTATTCTAATTAGTCATTTCATTTATTAAATTAGCAATTGATAATTTTTTCTTTTTGAGAAATTTAAAAAAAATTTAAAAACAACATCGTGTGCCAGATAATTCCATTATCTATGCTATCTATCTCACTCTATCAAATAATATAAAATAGAAAATATAAGTTTTATGAGTTGAAATCATCCATATTAAAAAAAATGTTATCATCCATTCTCCTATGTCCTTATTTTTCTTTTCTTGTTGTTTTATTGTTTTCTTATTATTTTTGATTGGATACTTTTTATGTTGATAACAAATTGTTTTAATGCAATTGCATTATACGCTTGAGTGGTGTAAGATATTTTCACATATTGTGTTTTTACATTGTTGCCACATTTCAATATATTTTTTCTTTTGATTCACATGTTAACTTTTAAGTTAATCTTATTAGATTTTATTACAAATACGGCTAAAAGAGGAGAGCTAACAGCTTAGCTTATGTTATTATTTTATATGGAGAAGAAATAAAAATAAGGCGTTACCAGTATTTGAAATCGATTATTAAAATTCGCAGCATCATCTCAAAAAAAAAAAAATGAATTAAAAAGGAGAGTAAGTAGGCAAGAAAATGAAAAATGTTAAATAAAGTACGATTTCGAAGGTCTCTCTTCTTTAAGAGGCTAACTTTAACATATGAATCCATTTAGTGTAAAATTTCCCACAAAAATTCCCTATTTTGATAAATATTGTTACAATTTGAAAGCAAAAATATAGATCTAGACAAATGTACAATTCAGAAAAAGTCTTGAAACCTCCATATTTCAAAAAGTGAATGTAAATCCTTTTAAAAATTCATCTTAATACTCATTCTTGACCTTAGATTTAATAAACATGTAGGAAGGCACTAAGAGCAATAGGAGAAATAAAGCCAATTTATTGCAAAAAAAATTGTATTTTTTATTTTGTTGTAAAGTGTTACAAATAACTAAGTTCCCTTATAGCCTCGCAGTAACAATGTTCGATGCACATTTAAAGTATTTTCTCTCTCTTTCTCTCTCTCTTTGTCATTCTTTTTATTAAAAGATATTTCCTTTCTTTTTCTAATTATAACCATAATGAAAATTATAATAATGATAATCATAATATTTGTTAGTGTAAAAATTGTAAATCATGTGTCAATTTTTAAGTATTCTACAGAAGTAAAATTCATACACAATTATTATCACAATATCACTTCTCTCTCTCTATGTGTCTCTTTCTATCCCTCTCTCAATTTACCCCTCTTTCTTTTCACCATCTTTTTCATTATAAATGTTTTGCTTGGTTTTTAGTTTTTTCTTTGAAGGAGTTGTTGGTAAAATGAGCAATTGCATTATTACCGCTACACAGTTTTCCAATTAAAAGATTTTTTAAATGGATTATACCAAACGCTTCGATTTGAATAATGTGGGTTTATTATTGTGTACAATCACATTTTATATGACATAAACATACAATCAATTTTATTATAACAATGAAATCATATGATAAATTGGAAAAAAAAAATTGGAAAAACATGGTACAACACAAAAGCGCAAACTGTTTTACCTTTAATAACGCTTACTCACTGTAATAATGGAAAGTTTATTACCGGCATCATCAACATACCCCAATAATATTGCTGGCAAAAGTAATTGCAATGTAATGTTAGAAAAAGTTATAATAAAACAAATAATCAACATTACATTGGAAATTTCATACGTTTTATACAACAAATGCGGGTGGTTTATTGTGAGACTTTAATAGTTTATAGAAACTATAAACTAATCAACAATTCACTCATTTCAAAAACTTCTTTATTTGTTGAGAAATCTATCTATCAATATTCACAAACACTTTTGTAATCATTTGTATATGGATTTGTATACAAAAAAAAAAAATAAATAAATAAATAAATAAAAATAAAAAACATATTGATGATCAGTTATTTTAAAATGTTAACAATAAAGTTAAAGAAGCTCAATTGTAATGTTCATTTCAGTTCATTTCAGTTAATTCGTGAAATTATAGAAATTTGACAACAATGTTTATACAAGCAGCTGTTTATAAACATTTCTTTGTATACATGTTGAAAATTTATACGGATAAAGATTTATTGGACTTAAAAATGTTAATGTTAATAATAATGCAATAAAAACGGATAAGCCAAATTGAGAGTTATGTATTTTAGAAATAAAAAATCTCAAATTTTGGGAAATGAAAATTAAGAATTTGTAAATAATCTTCTGAGATACAAAAGAAAGACAAAATTAAAATTTTTTTTGTAATCTTTTTAATATGTAATTAACTTAATCATATTATGCGCGTGACGCTGGAATGTAATTAATAAAAATGTTTTTTTCTAAATCTACCAGCATTAAATAACGTAAAACTCCTTCATGAAAAACTTTAAATGCTATTAATGAGAAGGAGAGATCTCATTAGTAAAATAGTTACGATTTTGTGCAACCTCTGAAAATTTTCAATAGACTTGATTTAAAACATTACAAAAATGAATGATTGATAGTAAATCTAAGCATTTATGAAATTATAAATTTACTTTATCATAATGTTAACATTTTCTTATAACATAAAGCAATTAAATCAATCGATCAATTTCAATCAGTCATTTATATGTTATAATAACAGACAGAAAGCTTGACATAAATAGAAAAACGAATTGAAGTGAAAGGAAAATATGAAATAAGTTTGTTAAAGACAGAGAAAGTTGTCTAATTAATTGTGTTAAAATCTAACAAAATGCTGACATTAGATTTACCATTTAACAGTGACAAATCCAAATCCAAATTATTCATTGCAAATTAATATGTTTGTTATGGTTTTGTTATGGCTTTATAGTCATTGATGGCAAATAATTAATTAGAAAGTTAAATAAAGTTCCTCAAATTGCTTACAGAGTTGAGAGAGTATGCAACAAATGAAGTGTAGGAAAAACTTTTTACGCTTCACCTAAATAACCATAGATTTTATGGTGGCTTAGGTGTTTGCGTATGTTTCTGAGTCTTTGGCCTTTTTCTTTCTTTCTCTTTTAAGCTATATATATAGAAAATATTTATTATTGAGTATTTTTCTTCCTTTCTTTCTTTTGCAGGTAATTAAAATCACTAATCGGAAATGGTAAAAATATGTTTTAAAAAGGGGTTGGATTAAATCAGACATGGAGAGGGAAGAGAGAGGACAACATAAAAATAGTATGAGATATAGAGAATAAAAAAGAAAAAAATAAGAGAGAGAGAGAGAGAGAGGGAGAGAGAAAGATAACGTTAAAATGAAACTTTTGTTTAATGGTATGTAAAAAGTCCTTATAAAAAAGTGCACGAAGGCGGAACGAAACAAATTTCCTTCTCTTGTAATTGTAATGTTTCTTTTGCCACTGATTCTAAAAGAAACAAAAACAAAAGTGAAAAACTTAAAAAGAAACATATAAAATAATAATTTACATAAAATAAAAAAAAAGCGTTAAAGTTTTATGGCAATTTTTTAATAATTAAGTTTATGTTGCGGTCTGAATTAATCTCAACCTCAGTCACGCTTTCCCCAACCGCTCACTTGATTTTCATTACTTTATTAAGTTGAATTGAAGCAACGGTTGAAATTTTATTTACGTCGTATCACTCACGATAATTTTCTTTTCATACAGATTTCTAAACAAAACTGATGCATGTCTCACTTAGACCTCTCATGATTTTATGCAACATAATGTACATGCACACATTGAAAAATGCACACACATATAAGCATAGACTTTTTTTATTTTAATGAGCATAAAATAAACTTATTATTCAGGGGAAAGGCTATAAAAGAACAACAACAATAGAAAATAACAACAACATTAAGAAATAAATCTAATAATTTGCTTGCTTTTATTCTTATGTTATTACGCATACAAACATCACGTTTATATATGTATGAAATATGCATGAACGCTTACTTATATTTTTTCAATTCAATTTACAAAACGTTGTGAGACATTAAGTATATGCCACCTGTATTTTTAAGTATATAACATACAAATGAACATATATATATATATATATATATATATATATATATATATATATATATATATATAATTAACATATACATATATACATGGCCATTCTTATATACATATATACTTTTCTTTTTGTAGATATGTATATTTTTTTGATTGTTCACATTTTAATTTACATGGCATTGCATACGAGACAAGCAGTAGTCATTCTCTTATATACAATTTGCATATATACGTTATATACATGCATATAAACATGTATATACATGTATATAGATAAAGTGCTTACTAACAGCCAAAAAAAAAAACAAAAAAGAAAAAAAGAAAAACCAAACAACTATCTCATCATTGCGATTTACATAATCATGATGATCATAATTATCATCATTATTATTATTATTATTATTATTATTATCATCATCCACCCATATCTTATGGGTATTTATACATTTTATATTTAGTATTACACAAGCGTTATTACATTTTCTCTACGTTTTTTTTTCCTTTCTTTACTTTATGTTTTAATTTTATTTTTTTTTTGTTGCTTTTCTTTTTCTTCTTTTGTTCAACAACTTTACCTGTAATTTTGGCATAATGTGTATGATAAAATGAGATAGAGTATTGGAAAAAAGAATAAGATTTAGATAAATAGGGAGATAGAAAATGAAAGATGTGTAGCGTAAATGGAAGGGAATACATATACACAAATAAGGGTCAAGATATAACGGGACATTTTGTCAAAACTTTTTTTTGTGATTTTTTTTTTTTGTTACTAATTTACATTACAATAAATTCCGCTACTAAATGAAATTTATAAATACTGAAAAATTCTTAATGTTATGCTTGAAATAAATAAATTTACAAAAGATAGATAAATTACTTGATCTAAGATAAAATTGTAATTAGTGCAAGAAATGTGTGTCATTTTTTGTAATTATAATTAATTATAATTTATAACAACAACAAGAAACATCGCATAAATAATGTAATATATAAAATTATAGCAATTATTTATTTTACTATTAAATCTAATTCATACAAAAAAAGACAAGTAAAGAAAGTTTAAAGTTTCGCTTACAGATAAATTCTGTAGACTCAATTCTGTAGACCTTAATTTTTATCTAATAAGTGTGACTAAGTTTTAAACAATTTCAGATATAAATAAAGGTTACAATTTTAACTCTTGGATTTCGAAAAGAAATGAGAAAAAAATCCAAGAGAATTTGAAAAATTCGCCAGCGCAAGAAGCTCATTAATTTGATCAAAGTTTCCCATTTACAAAATCAACATTCTTTAAAGAATTTTCAAGAAAATTATTTAAATATTAACCGTATACCTAAATTTTTACTACCAGAAGAATATTTATAACAGATCAATAAACAAATAGACGTACAGACATAACCATATCGTTTCGAAATTTTATCTCATGCTATATTTTATAAAATTTCTAAAAAGCAAAAAAAGCCAAAATAAATCAAATTCAAATTGTGACATCAAAATCGTAAAACTTTTTCAAATTGAACAGAATATTAAGGTTTTGGCAAAGTAAAATTTTTGTTCTACAAGGAAATTATTTTTAGTTCATTGTTACACTAAAAATTATAAATTTACAAAATTTATATGAATTTTTCATCTTGAATAATGCGCTTGCTGCTGTTTTATTATCGATTTATTTATTAAATATTTCATCCAATACAAAAAACTTTTGTAAAGAGAAGGCAGAATCTCATGGCATGAAAAGGATTTTGCTTTTTTTCGTTTTTTTTTTTTTTTTTTTTTTTTGTATACACATAACGAATTGATTTTATGCGAAAATTAAATGCAAACATGTCATACGATACGATATCGTTTATTGTGTTATCGTATATTAAATGTGACTGCTTTTTATTGCATCACAAGTACTTATAGTCTTATTTAACATATAGCTCAATAAGTCTAAGATTTAAGCAATAATTTGAACATGACAAGCAAGAAATAGAAAATTCAATTTATTCATCTGCACAATCATTCTCTAGTTTTCTCAAAATCCAAACGAACATTCAGTGCAATTTTTCTTTGTTATTGACGTAATGTTTTTGCGTAGAACGATTCATATTTCTTCATATCAAAATGAAATGAGTCCAAGTTATGTCGAATCCTGCTTCAATTTAGTTAACATAAAATTTTTAGTGATGGAGCAACGAACCCAATCAATCACTCTATTTTGTAATAGTTTTATCTTTGTCGCCTTTTAAAATATGGATGCCAGAATCTAGCCAAGGGATTTATAAGTTTTAGAGTAGTCTTGGAAAATTCTATAACGAACGAGAGGTTTTTAATTTTAAGTATTTAAACTTGTACTTAAGCTTTTTGCATAACTTTAAAAATTACTGGGAACTGTCAACGTGGCAGTTACTGCTAAAACAAATTCCCTTCCTCAATTTCTCTCAAATTTCCTTTGTAGATGCTAAATTTTTTAATTACTTAATATAATTTTATTCAGAAATCAATTGAACCTACAATATAGTATAGCTTTCTGAATAGAGAATTACCAACCCAAGTGTTGCTTGTTATTTATGGTGGCTGCAAAAAAAAAAAAAAGGAATAAATAAATTCAATGGTTTTTTTTTGCTCTTCTTTAATTAATAATGCTAGTAATAATTTCATATTGTTATATGGTAAATGTAAAAAATGCAATAGTATTAGTATTTCGTAAAATTGTTATGGACATTGCACTATTTTTCCTTTATTTTTTTTTTTGTGTAAAGTGAAAATAGCAAAAGTAAAATATTCTCCAGATATTATTTATTATCAATTATCAGAATGAAATGATCAAGAGAAAGGTAGAAAAAAAAAGTTGTAAAAAGAGAAATAAAGTGACAAAATCAAAAAAGGGAAAAAAGTCAGTCAGTAACAGAAAATATAATTTTCCAGTAAAATTCATTTTTGAGTGTGGAAAATGGAAAAGTTGAGCACCTTGGTAATGAAATGAAAGGAAGAGCAAAGTGCATGGAAATTACTTTCTTAATTTTAAACTTTATAAATATTTTATGACTTTTCAAGTCATAGCAAGTAGAAAGTTTTTTTGCCTTGAGAAGAAACGTGGCATTTCCAAAGCCTTTCTTTTAAAAATGTTTTAAATTCTATTATTATTATGAAAGGAGAGCAAAGTTGGAACAATCTGAAAATATGTCCATATTGTTCCAGAATTTATAGATTTAGTTCCCAAAAAGAATCATGTAAAATTTTTATTTAGACACAACGAAAATTTGTTCAATCAAAATCTTACGTTTCTCGAATGAAAAATAACAACAATAACAATAAAAAAAAGGCTGAACAAACAATAAAAATATTTAACATTATAGAAGTATGTTTCACATTTCATTTTATTTTATTATATTACTTTTACAAAGTCTTTGTTATGTTTTGCTTTGTTTCGTCTTGTTTTGTTTTTAAATGATACAAAGAATCAAAAGCAAAACAAAACAAAGCCGAGATAATCGTTGAGATATGTGACATTGACTTTGGATTATTAAACTTGAATTTTATTTTTATGCTGAATATTTCTCTGTTATTGACAGTATTTTTATGACATTTCAAATGGATAAAGAACAACAAAATTGTAAACGCGTAAAACCAGTTTTCATTATAACTTGAAATTAAACTGAATTTATATGAATTTTCAAAATAATTTGTAAGTCAATACTAGACTTAAAATCTACTTTAGAAGACTTAAAATCTCTTTCAAAGTTTGCTTTTCTTTTAAACCTCTGAAAGCCTAAAAATTTCTTAAGACTTTTTCATAAGCAAAACCCTGAGGAAAAATACCTTTACAAAATTAATCAAAGTATCTTAGCTCGCCTAAAAAACCCCTTTAAAAGAGTTTTGTTGAAAAAAGTTGTAAACTTTTTTGCTATTACAAAGGTCTCACAATGTTTCAGAATGTTTCAGACTCATGTTTACTAAACAATTCCATCTACTTTCATTAGACCACGTTTCATTATACTTTATACTAAATTAAAATTCATTGAATGGAACATGACATTTTAGAATAGAAAGTTTTGTCTGACTTTTTTTCTTTTATTTTTTTATTTATTTGTTAGAATAAAAGAAAAGGGAAAGATAGAAATATCACAAAAAAGTGAGTCACTCATCATTTATATCTGTAGAAGATAATTGAATTGAATATTTCTCTATGGTTACCTCCCTCTCCCATTCTTTCTCTTTTTGTCTAACTTTCTTTATATCACTTAATTGTGTCTATTTTATATGCTGCCTGTATAAATAAATTGAAATTTATTTTATTTATTTTCTCAACTATTCATTTTTGATTCATTTCTTTTTTCTCTCTTTTTGGTTGGTTTTTTGTTTTTGTTTTGTTTTGTTTTTTTTTTTTTAAAGCATTGCGATTCATTGTGATTCATTATTGAGTGAAAATTGTTGTATTGTGGTGTTGTTGTACGAAACGTTTCGTATTTGATTTCTTTAAAATCATTTCCTAATTGCTTTAATTAAAATTCAAATTTCATATAAAAAAAAATTATATTTATGTTTGTACGATCATTTGTGTGGGTTTATCTGTATGCTTGGTTTTTTTTTTTGTTTTTTTTTTAGAAAATAAAATTCAAATTATGATTCATAAAGTCTGCCACATTATTCTATAAAATTTTATTTAAGAAATTTATTGCTTGAAAGTGTTACACCAAAAAAATGATCTCAAAATTTTTTCATAATTTTTTATTTTTATTTTTAACGGTAGACTTGACTTTTTTATTCATTAAATTTTTTATAATTAGAAAATTGAAAAAAATGAGCTTACTCCCTCTTTGGAAAAAATTTCCTGATTGGTGGAATGAATAATTAAAATTAAATTAAAGGCAAATTTTATTCCTGTTAAATCATTTTTAAAGACTTATCTAGTAAATTTTAATAAATTTTAAAGACGCGATTGTTCTTCAATTAAATCAAATTAAACTAAATTAATTTAACTTCTCTATAATAATTATAATTTATATGTTTTCCTTAAAATAATTGTTCTCATCATTACAACAATTTTAATAGGTACAACAACAACAACAACAAAAAAGAAGAAGAAGAAAATATAATATCTTTGTTATTTACAATTTTCGTAATAGAAAATTCATATTATTAACAGAAAAAATAAACAAAACTATAAATTTTAATTCATCTTTAATTTATAACGATTTTTATTATTCAACTGAACTTTGATTATTTTCTTTTTGAAAATAAAACCCACATACAACAAACAACAAGTTTATAATCAATCGAGACCGAAAAAAAACAAGCCAATGAATATTTCAAAAAATCATTTCATGAGAGTAGAGGTCATTAAACAAATGTATCGAACTGAACCAAATTCAATATTGAAATATAATAAAAAGCAAATTTGCGCTAAAATTTATTAAAGCCAGTACTTCTTTTGTCCATATAATGATTTTCTTCTTTTGACAAAATCTTTATAAGAAAAATGGTGCTAAAAATGCATCGATCTAGTCCAAATTTGGTACTTACAGTTCTTATGCTGAAATACAATTAAAAGTCAATTTCGCTATAATTAAATTTGCGAGTTTTTTTATATAACTCTTTTTTTTTAAGAAAAGCCGTTCTATAAAGAGTGGTCTAAATAATTGACCGATTTTAATCATATTTAACCGATTTTAATCATATTTAATGGAGTTAGTCTGTTGTAGGCTGAAACACAACCATGTACTGAAATTTTACTGTAATATCTCAAAAAGTGCGACATAGGCGGACAGACAGACAGTTAATTAGGTTTATGTCAACTTAAAAGGTAATTCTGAAACGTTTGGTGTAATAAAAAATGTGTCTATCTTATCACAAATTTGTAATACTCTATACCATAAGGAAAGAATTAGATAATGATAATAAATTTTCGAATTTTATCAGATTTTTATATTTTAACAAAAATCGTAAATGAATATAAAACTTAGAGCTAATTAAAAAATTATATAACTACAATTTTTAAGTGTTTCAAATTTATGTGGCCTATTTAAAAATGTTCCGGGAGATATTACAAAAAGTTATAATTAATGAGATTTCATAGTGAAGTCCTCTTAGCTAGAACAGATTTTGTTCAATATAGCAAGCACTTATAGTCTTAATATTTTTTTCTTTTTTTTGCCAACACTTAAAATTATTATTAATAATGCTTTAATAGCTTTTAATTTGGTTGCTCTTTTCCCTTTTTCTTTTTTAAATCATTTAAATCATGTTTAAACTCTATGAAAATTATAATAAAGTCAATGGACTCGAAATTTGCAATAAATTCATGCATAAATTTCCATAATAATTACTTTTTTTTTCTTTATTCGTTTTTTTTTTTCTATACTTTGTATAAAATTTCAACGGCAAATTTTATGTAAATTAGAAAAATGAGAATCAAACTAACAGCATTAAATAGTAATAGCAAAATAACGACAATAATAAAAATATATACATTTGCATACATAAAATGACCCCACAAAAATTTGCTTTATTGTACTTTTGTTATTTGTATTTTTAATGTAAGTTGTATAAATGTAATTTGGATAATTTTTAAAATTATATCTAACTTTGTAATCAAGCAAAGAGTAGTGAAATAGAAATCAAAATCCTCAAATAAATTTTAGCCTTGGTTTTATATTATTTTATTATAGGCCAGCCAACACAACGCGAGATTTACAGGTAACGCCCTCTTTGAGTTTACTACTAAACACAAAAAGGGTGTTAAAGATCTTTAAAAAGCAATAAAATTTTGGAAATCTTTAAATATGATTGCAAGACTTTGAATTTTTAACACTCTTAACCTTCTACAGATCATAGAAAGAGAGAAATGAAATCGTGGAGCCAGTAAAAAAGGGGCCAAACTTTTTAATTTTTCTATAGCAAATATTCTATTGTTAGACCCTAAAAAATTAAAAATGTACATTTTATTAAAATTTAAACCTCAAAATTAAGCATAAAAACTTTTATGAAGAATTAAAGAAAAATTTGTTCTTTAGAATTTTTTCCAATTTTATTTTCAGTATTTTTAATTTTTCCTTCTTTATTATTTTTTTTTTTAAATTTTTTTTATATATTTTCTTAATTTTTTTTTCGTATTTTTTCTTAATTTTTTTTTATATCTTGTGTAAAATTTTGTAGTAATTTTAAACTTTCTAAAAGTCGCCTTTTACATATTTTAAATACAAAATATTCCATTTAATTTCATTACAAATAAAAAAAGACAGAAACCAGCAAAACTATTCGATTCAATTTCAATGTACAGTTTATTATAATTTATTTATATGGATATTAAATTAATAATTGATTCATTTTTCTTTTTTTTTCTTTCGTATTTTATTTTATCTTTCAGTATTTTAGAATAATTAAATTGATCAATAGTTTTGTACTGATTTATCGAAATAATAGATAAAGCTAAACACAAAAAAAAAGGAAAAGATAAACCTGCCATGCCTTTGGCTTTTCCAAAATGTACCGTAATCTATAAAATCTCTGATAAGCAATTAAATTGTAATTAAAACAGACAGAGCGAAGGCACATAAAATTTTATACAAAATAATGATGTTAATGTTGACGCTGACGTTGATGTTCATGTTGATGTTTATATTAATGTTGCAGTTAGCATCACTTAGTTTTCCGGTGAATTTTTTGCAGCAGGAAAATATTTGTTTAATTAATAATTAATTTCTTTCATGAGTTAATTTAAATAACTAAAATAAGTGATTTGAGTAAATTAAATTCAATTATTTTTGTAAAAAAAATTTCATAAACAACATCAGTTAAATATTAAAATTAATGATTAGTAAAAGAAATTTGCTAATTGAAAATTAGTAAACTTAATTTAAAAATTGTATAAATTTGAAAAAAAGCAATATTTTATAGTTTTTTTTTTGTGATTTTAGCTTTATAATTTTTAAGTAAAAAATTAAAATAATAAATAATAATATTTTTCAATTAATTAATTCATCTTTAATTTAAGTTTAATTTATAATGGTGTAATTTTTGTTTGCTTTGTTTAAAAAAAAAAATTTCTTGTAAAAACTTCCATTCTGATCGTAGAATTTCAGGCAAAAATATAAAAAATCAAAAGGGCCAAAATTTTAATGCTACTAAAATTTTTATATAAACTTTATTTTGCTACTCAACTTTTATTCTAATCTTTAATAATGGAAACAGAATAAAGTTGAAATTGTCTTTCTTTGTTTGTCACAAAAGAAAAATGAAATTTTTTTTATATTAAATTAATTAGTGCAAATAATTTCAGGGAAAATTTTAAATCTCCTATTTTATTTATAACAATCGCTAAAAATTCTTAAAGATGGAAGAAGCGACAAGCAAAGCCATTTATTACTATATTGGCCAAAATGTCCTAACCATAACGCGCCAAATGAGTTCAAGTGTGAACAAACAAACAAACAAAAAAAAAGCTACAAAAGTTTGTTAGCGATATGAAAAAATTTCAAAAAGCCAGATGGTTTAAACAATAGAAAAGGTAAAAAGCAGAAAGAAGAAATAGAAAAAGAAATCAAGCAAAAAATGGCATAGCGGCGGCATGAACAGGACAAAAAATAACAACAAACAAATGAGAACAACGAAATGTAAAATACAATAACGTCAATATATAAGATAAAACATTACACAAAAAAAAGCAAAAACAATAAAAACAATTATAACGATAGTCATAACAAAAGCAACAGCAAAAGCAAAAGCCAAAGCAACAGCAACAGCAACAGCAAAAGTAACGGCTACATACAATAAATAAATAAATGCATAAATGAATGTAAATATTGAATGCAGGCAAATAAAATGGCAAAAGCGTAAACAAGAAAATAAAAAAGAACGAAAAACAGAAACAGAAACAATAACAGCAACAACAATAACAACAACAATTGCAATATGAGTTCACACGTACCCAAATAGGCAATTAACATTATTATCGGTTTCAGGCAGAAGAACACTAACCCTACGCATACATGCACATATACACACATACACACACGCACACACACACTTACATACATATGTTTGCATACACACATACATATGAACGTACACATATTTACATTTACACATACACATAAAATATAACGCAAAATAGGTTGGCGAAATTTTGCATAATATTTTGTTGCTTGCTCTTTGTTGTTGTTGCCATTATTAGTGCTATTGTTGTTTGGTATTATTTTCATTGACCATTTCTACATTCCCATATATTTATATATATTTGTTTTCTTTTTGTTTTTTTTTTTTTTTTTGGCTTAGAAATTTAAAGGTCATTGCCCAAAAATTTCAAATTGTTCAAATTCATCCGTTTATTTTGTCCATCTTTATACAAATTTTATATATAGAGAGAAAAGTAATTTTTTAAACAAGAATATAAATTAAATGTAAATGGAAATTATGTAGATTCCGTTTGGCACAACAACTTCCACTTCTGCTTCTTCTTCATCTTTTTTTTTTTTTTAGAGGGAGTTAAATTCATTTTATTGTTGAATCAAAAGCAAGAAAAATGAAAAAGCACATTTACATGTCATTCAAAATTTGTGAAAATGGCAATAACAACAATAACAACAACAAAAAATGAAAGAAAGAACAAATAATTCTTTTTGCTTGTTTGAAACAACAATAATAATAATCAAAAATTATAGATTACAATGTTATTGACCATTTCATTTCATTCCAATTTCATTTCATTTTCTTTCCTTTTCTTTCGTTTTCTTTTCTTTTCAATTTCTTTTCTTCTAATTTTCCTTGATATTTCCTGTGAAAATATTTTTTGCCAAAAATTTTCCTTCCATTTTATTTCCATACTACTTTCCATTCATTTTCTTATTATTTTTCCATAACATTTTTTCTTTGGTTTTTTTCTGCTACTTTCCGCTCTAAAAAAAAATTCTTCACAATTATTGATTATGTGTTGTCTCATGAGTGAAATATGATAACAATTGGATTTTACAATAAAATGTAAGGCAGAAAAGCTGAATAAAAAGCATTATAAATAAAATTTTGCATTATCAGCCGGCCAATATGCATAATTATTTTGCAAATTTTGAATAAGTATAAGACCAAAAATTTAGGTATCTTTTAAACATCGTAAAAAAAAGTAAAAGAAGGCTTTAGTAGGAAATTTATCGATAAAAAGTCACATAAAATTAATTTTTTTCATCTGAAATCGGTACAAATCTTAAGAAACGGCTTTTTTTTATTGATATATAAAAATTTTTCTAAAAGATTGTTCAGAAAAAGCCTTTCAAATGGTATTAACTAGTATTTGATTTTTGAAATGGCAAATTATTTCATCTAAACCATTAAATGAAACTTTAAAATTTTTATGTTTTGTATTTTTTATAAAAAGTCTAAGATTGGCAAAAATTATAAGCCTTGGCATTTATTTTATACATATTTATACCCATCATCCCAAAGGAAGTAACAAAATTCTGGCTCAATATCAAAGAAACAAAATGTATCTTACAAAAAGCAAGATGTCAAAATGAAATTTCGCAGGAACATTGATTGGTATTCAAAATAAGCAAAATCGCTTAAAGGGCACACCCATAAAGCAATGTAAATTGAGAACGTCTAAGTTTTAGAGTAAACTTGGATGGTTTTTTGCTTAATATTTACAAATTGCTAAAGTTGAAAAGCTGAAAGTTTGTACAAATAGTAAAGTCCTGCAGCCTAAAATGTCTGTCCAAAAATCGCTCAAATCGGCTACTTATTCAATATCAAATTTTCACTTTTTTATGTTATTGGAAAAGTGAAACAGCCTCTGAATACATATATCAGGGAGTATGGCTATATTAAAATTTGGCTCCAGTCAAATACAATTTTCTTAAAATTTTATTATGAATTTTCTTGTTAAAATTCTTAATAACTTTTTCACTGAATTGTACAAATTTATTGGATTTTTAAGTTAATATTAATATAAAAAACGCAAGAATTATCATAAAGTAAACGGGTTTGTGGTCAGCGTTATTAATAAATTATTATCAAACATTATCATAATTTTAAAGAAACTTAAATGGGTTTTTTTTTCAAAGTTAGGCGGCAACTTTAAAATTAAACTAATTACAGTCAGTTTGGTTAAAGGAAATTGTTAAAGATTTATGTTAATACTTCAATTTACTAAACTACTTTAAATGACTCTTTTTCTCTTTCCCTCTCACTGTCACAATTTTTTTCTTAACTCTGCCTTTGTCTCACACTCTCTGCCTTTCTTTCCCATCTCTTTGTCTTCTGTGTGTTCTGAGTTATTAAAACCATTTAAAAGTTAATAATTTTTAGAAGTCCACGGCACACTTTACAACAATTTTAATAATATTTAATAAAAACTTTTTCTTTTAAGTCTTTAATAAAGTCAACACTAAACTATAGTTTTGTAGCGAAAAGCAAAAGACTAAGTAACAGTAGTTCAGTGTAACCATAAGATAAATGTAAAAAGAATTATATTGTATTTAATAAATAATTCAAATATTCAAATAGTTTCAAAAACAGCAAACTAGTTGCTAAGAAAAAGAAAATTCATGGAGAAAAGCAAGCAAAAAATAATTTAATTTCTTTTCATATCAAAAATGATGTAAATTTATATTAAAATGTTCCTTTGCCTTTTTTGTTTTTGTTTTTTTTTCGGACTTTTATTGTCTATTTATTTAAGTCAAGCCAGCTCAATAACACTTAAAAGTTTCTACTTGAATTTTGTAATAAATGAAAAAAGAGAAAAGCAGGAGCAAAAACAAATTAAAAAAGTAATTTTCAACTAGAATGCTTTTTTACAAAATTATAATGCAAAAATACATACATACATACATACATACATACATACATACATACAATTATATATGACCATAATAGAAAATATATAAAAATAATTTTTCTAATTTTTTTTAAATTTTTTAAGCTTTTTTAATATTTTTTATTTTTTTTAATATTATTTTTTTATTTTTTATGTTTTTTTCTGTTTTCTTTTGATTATGGCTTATACATATGGGCAATAAGTATTCTATAGCATTTAAACATGTTTGCCAAGTTTGAATTGTTTTTAATTTTTATATGCACTATCTCTTTCTATAATTTTCTATCTCTTTCCCTTTTTTTTACATTCTATCTCTTTGAGTTTTAATTTAAAGTCTTTCTCACTCATTAGTATTCTAACTATATGTATCTCTTTTTGCTGTTAACTTAATATAAGTGAATGCTTGCTTTGTTTTTTTTATAAAGCAGTTGAAAAGTACTGAAATGAAACAAATAGACAAATGAGCAATTGAAGCATAGTAAATGTAAGTTATATACAAATATATATATTCATATATATGAAAATGTAATGAAAATGATATTAAATTTACGTACAAGTATAGAAATACACAAACACAGACACACGCACAATCTTGCATTATGGTATAATTATGTTATTCATGTATCTAAAAACTTGTATAAAAAATGTGAATACGAAAATTGTGCACTGTTTCTTCTTTTATGTTTTTTCTCTTTTTTGCTTTGCTTTTTTCCTTTTTGTTTTTTTCTTTGTTGTTTATGGTTTTCCATTAAGCATGTGCGTTCTAATTATCGTAATAACAGGCACCAATATGCCACATACACTTATGCTTAGATATACATATATATAAAATGAAAACAAAAGTAATGAAATTACAACAAAAACTCCAATTATATTTACTACCATATACCATGTATGCACATGTGTGTGTAGATATGTATATAAATGTATGAAAAACTTTTTACAATTCTCTATAAATGCTTTGCATTTATATATTTTATATAATTCATATATTTTTTCTTTAAGCTTGGCATATATCTATCTATATCTATCTAACTATCCCCGCACGGCAACATCAACACATGTTTCATTCAACCATATAAGAAGAAGAGAAATTGAATTTAATTATAGTTGTAAGTGGCTTTAGCACCTACACTTAAAATCTATTTATATATATGTAATCATCATATGATATTGAAATTACATACAACATGTATGATATCGAACACAACATGTTTGATTCATACAAATTGGTTCGTTTCAAACTTGCTTTAATTTTTTAACGTTTTAATGGTAGGTAAAAGAACTTAAGTGTACTAAGCCTGTAACTGAAGGCTTAATATACCTCTCTGCCTCTGGCGATTTATATATAATTTATATTAGATTTCCATGTTAAAAATTGCTATCAATATTTAGCATGAAAAGTTTTAGTCTGAAATAAAAATCGTTTTCAAAATGAAATATGATCATAAAACCTTAAAAATTTGCATTTGATTGTACAAAATATATTTAATATTCCAACAAAGCATTAAGCATTATTTTAAGGGTAAATTTTCCACATTACATCCATAGAAAACAAAGTTAAAGATCACTCAGAGTTAATTTTAGCGATTTTAATTAGAACAACAAGCAAATTTTTATGATTAAAAACTAAGCGTTAAATCTATTGAAAATATTTTATGTATAATTAATGGAAATTTTATATATGACAAAAGAAATTTGAATGATTCTATGTAAAGAAGATTTTTCCTTTTTGCGTTAAGGTATTTTTCTATTTCT
The DNA here is from genome assembly GCA_023089585.1 of Melophagus ovinus. Classification (NCBI taxonomy): domain Eukaryota; kingdom Metazoa; phylum Arthropoda; class Insecta; order Diptera; family Hippoboscidae; genus Melophagus; species Melophagus ovinus. Next base: position 1,525,726 of record JAKKIB010000181.1, on the reverse strand, counting down.
TTGGTTTCTCTTTAAATTGAAGTCAACACAATCTAATTTAAAATGCCTTAAAAAAAAAAAGATTTCTGGGTGTATTTGTTCAAGTGTCTTTTCTATGATATTTTCTTGTGCCTTGAAAGTAAACAAAAAAGGCAAAAAAGTCAAGAAAACAATAACAAAAAAAACATAACAGAAGAAAAATGAACAATTTACAATTACTCAAGAAAGGAATTAAAAGAAATATGTATAAACATATATTTAAAAAGTAGAATGTAAGACAAGACAACATAAAACAAACAACATAAAAAAAGAGAAAACAACAAAGAACAATGGAAAAAAAGCGCTTCATGCTACGATGCATATTAAATATAAAATTATATATATATATATATATATATTGTATCTTCTTATTGTTATTCTCAATGTTTTCTTCTCTTTTTTTTATTTTGTTTTTTTTTTTTTAATTTGTTTACCAATAATGAAAACTCATTTAAATATGGCAACAAAGTAGAAAAAAAAAAGAAAATATTAAAAAAAATTACACAAAATGAAATGAAATAGAATGACATAAAAAGAAGAAGAAAAAGAAGTGAGAAAGGAGAGAGAAAGAATAAAGTAGAAGGTTTGAAAATATTAAGATAATTTTACAGTAAATAACTTTAAAAAAATATGTACATGATTTTTATAAAGTAAACACTTCGATGTAAATATAAATTCAAAAACAGTATAAATTCGAAAAACAGATCCAAGTTCGGTAGATTCAGGGATCTCAATTTCCGTAACACTTATAAGTTCCACAAGATTTTATCTAATGCCAAGAGATCATCAGTTTTAAACTGTCAAAGTTTGATTGGCATTAACTTCGTGATAATTGCGTTTCACACTAAGTCAATCATATTAATAAGGTTAAAGGAGCTGTGGTTTCTATTTATTTAAATAATAAGTAGCCCTTTAAGCTTTGTGCTAGAAGCCTCAGCTAGATACTTTAGAAAGGCTTCGCTCTTCATGAAAAGGTTAGGTCTTCACCAAAAGGTGCTCTACCAGTTTCAGATTGAAAGGTAAAAGTTTTAGTACGGCCGGTGCGTGCTTACGAAAAATATTTAAAAGAATTATATTTAAATAAAAATTGCAACAGCAATAATAAAACAGCTTCAAAAGAAAAGAAAGAAAGAAACTAACTCGGCAATAGAAGAATTTTTAAGTCATTTCGCCATTTTATATAAATTTTTTTATGTATTTTGATTTTCTTTCTTTTGGTTGAATACCAAAACTCCTAACGATCGTCAATTTTATATGACACTACCTCAACAACAAAAACAACAACCACAAAATTAGAAAATTTAATATGTGGACTCATGTCCTTTCTTCATCTTCATTCAATATTTATATCAAATTTTCCTCTTAAATTCCAGCCCTCTACATCATTTCTCTCTTTCTCTCTCTATTTGTTTCTCTCTACCTCTTTCTCTCTCTATCACTTTCATTCTCTATTTTTTCACCCTCTATTTCTTTCACTGTCTATATCTCTACAATTCTCTTTATTACTCTATATATATTTCTCTTTCGGTCTCTCTATCTCCTTCCCACTATATATATTATCTCTCTCTATCTCTTTCTCACTATCTATATTATAACTCTCTATCTCTCTCTTTCTCTATCTATATATCTTTCTCTTTTTCTCTCTCACTCTATCTCTTTCTATACCCCCTTTCTATCTTTATCTCACCCTCTTTCACGCTCGCTCACTCTTCCTTAATTTATCTACTTCTATTTCAAGGGATTTTTCCTTTTTTCTATTACTTTGATTATTTTTATTTTTAGATAATATTTTCCTTTCAACGATCCATCAAGATAAAATAAAAGAAAAGGAAATTTCGTATGAAAAGAAAGTTTGCATAGAAAAAAACGAAAATCAAAAAAAAACAATAATAATTTCACTTCAAATCACGAAATGATGCTACGTCATACATTTGTTGCATTTCAATTGAATTATATTCCTCCTACTACTGTTTCTTTTCTTCTTCTTCTTCTACTTCTTTTCCTAATTCTTCTTCTTCTTGTTTATGCTTGTGTGTGTTCCCTCTTTTTATTTTGTTCATTTATTTTTTATAGCAAACAATTTACTGTTATTCCCATTTATATTACTATATGAATTTACATATGTTCGAATGTAATGAGAGAGATAGAGATAGATAGATTATATATAAATAGTGTGTGCATACAAAATAATAATGATATTTACATTGGAATATTTCTAGGTTATTGCCACATTAGTTTTCGTGATTTCTAACTTGATTCTCTTCTTTTTCTTTTTTTCTTCTATTTAACTTTATCGCATTATTTTTCAACATTTTCTTATGCTTCTTGTGCTTCTTCTTTTTCTTCTTCTTTTTTTTTGTTAAAACTAGCTCTTGTTACTGCACTTTTAAGGTGTGGCTTTTTGGCATTTTATCAAAATCAAATTTAAATTAAATGAGCAAAAATATTTTCCAAAATGGGAGCTCTAAAGAAATTACAAATACCAAAGCCGACAGAATAATCAAAATAAATTAATAAGTTGAAACTTTATCAATTTTCCGTGTAAAAAAAAAAGATTTTTAGGTCGAATAGACATCTGCTAGGAAACGATTTCTATACCCTACACCTTTAATAATACTAAGTATTATAAGCTTGTGAAATTGTTTGTAATACCCAGAAATATTGGATGAGATAGATCCACTTTTTACTATATTAATCAATTTAGAAACACTTTATGTGTAATTAGGCCTGACTGTCCGTATGTCCATCCGTCCCTCTTTTTAAGTTCCAGTTTACAATTTTTGAGATATTTTCTTAAAATTTACTACTTAAGTCGATTTTGTTCCTTAGTCAAATCCTATTAAAAATAGTCAGCTTTGGATGAGCCCTACAATCATTTCCCACTTCACATTTTTTACATTTTTGATTTGTAATTAAAATACTTAACTTTTTAATTATATTAAGCAAAATAATTCAAGGTATTTAACCAGGGGCCTTAGGGACTATAACATTCTTATTTCTTTATTATTATAAATAGTTACAGAAGCTTTAATTCTTTTTGTCAATTAATCAATATTTTTCATATCATTAAGGACAAACTTTTCTACGACTGATATTTGCCTAAATTTCCTGGAAGCTTTATGCAAAAAAAAGGCCTTTAAACTTTCTCCATACATTTTTTACAATTTATTTTTACTTTATTTTGTTAACATTATCAATATAAATAGCCGGCGATATTTCTAAACTTGGAAATTATATATTTTAAGCAAATAATTCTTCAAAATACATTAAAATAAATCTTCATAGATTTCTCATTAAGTTTATTCCATTTAATATAAAAATCATTTGCTAATGATATTTTATTATCATTTACCTTTAACGCTCGCCAGATTTCATTTTGAAATATTTTGTATAAATTATTCAAGCAATTATAAGACAAAGTCCGTCCAATGATCGTTATTAACATTAAATGAATAAAAAAGTAGCATGAGAGAAAAAGACAAAAGAAAAACTATATAAAAAGGATGAAAAAAGTAGATAAGAAAGAATAAAAGGAAAGAAAGATATTGAAGATGAAAAGAAGAGGAAGAATTGGCATTCATGTTCATCGTTAAAGCAAATTATCATATTAAGCTTTCAAATAAATTTTGTGCTTGGTTTTTTTTTTTTTTTTTTTTGGTTTGTTTTCTTCCCTCATTTTTTTCCATTTGTTCATTTTTTTTTTTTTACTTTTTATTGTTGTTGTGGCATTTTGGTTTTTGGCATATAATCGATATGCTTCTTCTTTTTCTACTTTTTTTTGCTTTATCCTTTTTTGGCATACCTCTCTCTGTCTATCTCTATGCATCTCTTTTCAACTATTTAACACTTTCTCTCTGGGTTTTTATGTATGTAAGTCATTTACATTCTAGGGATTTGGTCAATCAAATGGCATATTTATTACTGCAGCATTGATGATGATAATTTTTTTTATTTTTAATTTAACACTCTTAAAATTAGAATTTTCAATTGTGTAGGTTTATATAAGTATTCGATATATTCCCTATTTCTCTTTGCTCTATTCAAATAACTTTGCTCTATAAATTTATTGTGTGTGCATTCTTCAAAATCACTTTCTCTTTTTGGGCCCCTAAACTAAACTCTTTATAGGAATATTGCTATTATTGTTGTTGTCTTTTTATTACATTATATAACATATATTGATAGCACATTGAACATTATTAATGTTTCAACAAACATGACAATGTTTTCTATGATAATGTTGAAACAGGCAGCAACAATAGAAATTTAGGCAAAAATAGGGCCAGAAACAGAAGCAGAGGGATAGAAAGCTAAAGCAAATGAAAATGATTCAAATAAATATCATAAATTGATTTACCAAAACAAAAGAATAAGTAAAATATTCGAGTAGAGAAATTAAATGATCAAAATACACTTTTTCTAGAGAGTTTCAATTTTATTGTAATAATTTTTATCATCTTTTCTGAAATGAATGCGTTTCTAATTTGTTTGTCTATTTGAGAATAATTGAATACAATTTGCTTGGCTTAATAACCCAAATTATATTAAACATTTTTTATTATTATTATAAGCACGTCTCCCCTTAATTAACTACGTCATTTCAAAGCGAAAGTGAAATAGCAAACAACGAAAATAAAAATCGAAGTATACCAAGAAAAAAGGCAAAAGTAACTTTCACATAAAAACCAATTAACTCAAAAAAAAGAGGAGGAAGAAGAAGAAAAGTGAAGACAATTTTTACACTTATTGTTTTTATTATATGTCTAAATAAATGTCCATAGAATTTTTCTGAAATTTTGTTTTGCAAGAGAAGTTTTTTTTTTTTTTTTGGGAAAAATTTTAATTTTCTAGAATTCTCAGTTCAAATAGCTCATGTAAAATATAAGTTGAAAAAAAAAATAGATCTAACATAATAACAAAACAATAACTTTAGGAACAATTAGTCAGATTAATTTTATAATTATTGATTCTTAGTCCAAAATTGAATTCTCTGAAAACAGTTTGTATCACAATTTTTTTTTTTTGTATCAAAACTCTCCGTGCTATCTTGTATCAAAATAGAGAGGGAAAAACAAAAATGAAGGCGTATTTTTTCAAAAAGTTTAAAAGTTCTTCAAAAAACTCATTCAAAAAACTAATAAAATTTTTTCTAGTCGTAACTTTTATGGTTAATCCTTATACCCTACCTCACTTGCTTCACTTACATGTTTATGGCAAGCTATTTAATACTTAGTAAAAGTTGTGATAGACTTACTCTTTCTTATACCGATCGATTCAAAATCACTTCCTGATTCAATTGAAGCCTGTATATCCATCTGTCCATTTGTTTAACTGTCCATATAGAACGCAATTTTGAAGCTATTTGAATGAAATTTGATATGTAGGCGTGGTTTAATCGAAAGACACTCGGAAACAAATTTGGTTTAGATCAGATTAATGTTAAGACTAAGCGTCATATAACGACCTATTTTGCAAAAAATTTTTATGTGGAAAAATTAATAATTCCTTTGATTTTCAGTGGCTGATTAAATGGGAATCGTAAAAAAAGGGGGCTTATTTATATAAAATTACATTTAACTAGGGCCAGATCGACTCAGAATATGAAGCTGATCAAGAAAGTATATTTTTTATGGAATTTCCAATGCTGCCTTTTGTATGTTACAAACGTAATAACTACATGCATATACCCTCAATCTGTAGTTGATGGGTGTAATAAAATGCATAATGAATAAAAGTGTGAAGAATGTTTGCTGATTTATAGCAAACCATATAAAATCATGAAATTAACCATTTAAAGTTTACAATAAACAACAATCTATTCCATATAATAATAAGAATAATGATGATAATAATGATTATAATAATAATAATGATGATAATGGCAAATCATAATAACAAAAAGAAATATTTATTAACATATAAATGAAATCATTATTAATAGCGTGATAGATAAATTGAAAAAAAATGAATGGCGTGATTTATCTTAAGGTTTTATTCTTAAATGGCCAACAAATTATTGCAAAAATTATTGAAATGAAATAAATCAGCATAAGAAGTAAAACAATAAAGCTAATTATATACTATAAATAAATCAATGTGATGGTTATGATGGAACATTTAGTTTGTTTGCTTTGTTGGGTCATTTTTTGCTAAACAAATGCATCAAATGCATTTAGCGTTTGACTCAAATTATTTATTCATATGAAACACTTTTTTATTATTACCATCTTTTTATGATTAATATTTTTTTATTATACTTTTAATATTCTGCTTATTAGCATATAAATATTGCTTTCTTTTCATTTATTTATGGCATAGACCGCTATTGGCCTTAAATATTCTTATTTTCCTACCATTTAATAGAAATTTTATAATTAGAAATGTACGTATTTGTATATACATATATATATATATATATATATATATATGTGTGTGTGTGTGTGTGTGTGTGTGTGTTCAAACAGATTTTCATATTATAAATTCGTGGATTCATACCACTCGCAGCATTAACACAGACAAGCCAACTTGATAACTGTTGCTTGATTTATAGTAAATATTCGCATTTGCCCGTGCACTTACATTTGCCCTTGCACTTGCTAATCTTACAAAGTCATATCCATATAAAATTTATGCATTAATAATTTATGAAGAAAAACAGTGAGAACAATAACAACAATAATAATAACAATAACAAAAAAAACAACAAATGACATTTTGTAATAACAATGAAATTATGATTTTTATTAAGATGAATTTCTGAAATCGCACTAACCAGAGCACTCATTATACTTTATGATAACTTCCAATTATAAGGACCACATGGCAGCATAATATTTAGAATAAATAAGAAACACTTCCGCTGTGTACAATTTGAAACTGAAAATTAAAACTTCATAAAAAAAAATATGGACAGAGGTTCACTCGCATTTGGTTTATGGGCACGTTTTTAGTTTGATTTAAGTTTGTGTAAGATGTTTCAATGTTTCTGATTCAAATAACAAGCAGCTTTAAAGTCGCGCCAGATACATCGTTTCAGATTTTCCCACAAAACCTTTTTAGATATTTTTTTTTTAATTTTTTTTATTGGAATGTTTCAAACACTTTAACGTAATTATTATACTCTCCTCATTTCATAATGTTTGCTTAATTATAAAAAGTGCAATTGCCTTTGTCAATCACTGGTTATCTTCATAAAGATGTAAAAAAGATGCCACTGCTTTGCTCGCGTTTGTCAACAAAACTGACATAAAACACGCGTCAATTTTTCTTTTTTCTTTTTTGATTATTATTATTGTTAGTGTCATTGTTGTTGTTGTTGTTGTTGTTGTTTTTATTGTCAATGCCGCCCTTTATTATTGCGTGTCTATAGAAATATTGAAGCCTGCCTTAACCAACATAAGCTCTAGCATCATTTTGATTGCTCTCTCTTAATTCACTATTCTTCTTCTCATTTCCCCCCCCCCCCCTCCCACCCTTTCTTTTTGTTTTTTCCTTTTGTTCCTTTTTTTTGTTACTGTCGGTTTTTTTTTTTTTTTGTTAAATAAAATTGTTTGAATGAAAGCATAGATTTGCTTGTCATTTGCGTAACAGCATTTGTCAATTTCGAAAACGTGCATTGTATTGCGTTAGCTTACTAAGTAAAAGAACAATTGTTGCAACAATACTCAACTAAATTAAACATACAAACAAATCAATGGGAACGTACAAATAAAAAAAACAAAAACAAAAAAAACAATAAGAGAAAAAAAGTCATGCAAAAACACTGAATAAAGTGGAAAGTGGTGACATAAGAGAAAAAGCAAAATGAAGGGACAAAATGCTTTGTTTCCGCACTTAAGTGAATTGTCTGAGTAAAAGTAAAGGAGACACCAAAATAAGGAGACAGAAAATAGAAAATTACATAAAAATTATGATAATCACAGCGCTTTTAATTCATGAGAAGTCGAAGAGACTCCTCGAAAATTTCAGCGTCCAATTAAAAGTAAAAAAAAAGTAAAATCCATTGAGAACATGCCTCCATGAAAATGTCTCCATGAAAATGTTTCCACAAAAATGTCTCCATGAAAATGTTTCAACGAAAATGTTTCCACGAAAATGTCTCCATGAGAAAAAATTTTCTTCTTGCAGCCGCCTTCACTTTCTCGTCTACTCTATGCATTTCTCTTTCGCTCACTACTCTCATCTCTTTCACTCTTCCATCTTTTTCATTTGAAATATTTCTAAGGTTTTTTTTCTGTTTTTTTTCTGTTTTTTTTTTGTTTTTTTTTTTTGTTTTTTTGTTTTTTTTGTTTTTTTTTTTTTGCTTAAATGTTTTTAGCGCTCACACTTCGTCAATCATCATTAATTTTAACAATTAGTCATTAAGTTATTTAGTTAGTTAGTTAGTTATTTGACTTGTAATGATGAAGTGCTAGAATTCATTGATGTTATTTTTTATTTGCTATTGTTTAATTCCAAGCAAAATAAGTGAAAAAGAAAATAACAAAAAAAAAACTCTTCAATTTTCAAATAATTGAAGTGCCATTTAAATAATTAAGTATGTAAATAAAAAAAAAAAAAAGAAAAGTTAGTTGGTTGCTTGGTTGTTGGAATAAATGGCATACAATTAGTTTAACTAAACAAAAATTTTTATTTATATATTTTTTATTTTTTATTATTATTTTCTCGTATTATTCTTTCTGTTGCCATTTCATATGACGACTCACACAAGTTGATGGACATAAGTCATACAAAAAAAATGTCATATGCATACAATTTATATGCAATTCGTAATCTAATAAATAAAAGTACTGGAAGCAGGGAAGAAGAAGAGAAAAGAAGAGAAAATTAGTAAGAACTTGCTAATCGGTATGGGCCGATTCTTAAATACTTTACACCAACTAAGGTTCAAAATTTACATCGATCTGAACCAAAATTGCTGCTCTTATTTTCTATGCAAAAAATACAAAATAAAAAAAGCCAATTTTTCTCTAAAATATATTTAAACTTGTAACTTTTGGTTATAAAATTTTTCTTTCGAAAAAGGTATTAGATGAAAGGGAGGAGGGATTTGTAAAAATGGTTTGATCTCAATCAAACTTGTTCCACATATTTCTAAAGTCCAAATACACATAAAATACTAATTTTCTTTAAAATATAAGACTTTTCTTTAGAGAAAGCGTTATGTGGGCCATGCTTCTAAATATGGTCCCATTTTAACTATTTTCAATAGATTTCGTTTATGGACCAAAATAAAGCTACTTATTAAATTTCAATAAAATATCTTTAAAATAGCGATATTTAACTTAAGAGCAGGCAGGCAGACGGACAATTGAATATTATAAAAAAAAGAGTGCATCTATTTCAAGGCCCTCTAGATGTTACAAAAATCTGCAGAAATTTAATTTGCAATGCATCACAATTGGCTTAGGATAAAAATATAAGAAAAATATTAATGAAATGTAGCAAAGAATGGTAAAATTATTGTACTGAAATCAGCTTTTCAAGATGAAAAGCTCCGCATGAAAAATTACGAAAAAAAAATACGTGAAATTTCTCTAATTTCAGATTTTTTCATTTATATATAAATTATAGTTTATTTCAGTCTTAAATCAGTAAAATATACTTTTAGTCATTGTCATCTAAAGGCCATTTTTGGCCTGAACAGATGAATAAAATTTTATCTCAAGAATGGAAATTTCTGAAAATTTAGTTATTTATTACCCAAATTAATCGGATTTTAGTAAGGGGCTAGCTTAAAAATTCTTATCCATACTTATCCATTGATAATGCACGGATAAAGCCTTTTCAAATAATATGATTTTAAAATAAGGCCAGTAAATAGTATGACGCCTCTAACTTTCTGAAATTCACTTTTGACATTTTTTTTATAATAAAATCTATAATAATTTATATTCAAATTCTAATAATTCTTGGATGGTTTTTTTAAATGGACAAAGACCAAAACTTTAAAGCAAAATAATATAAAATGAAAATTTTAAACTCCTTTAAATGTTACACAACTTTTAGTTAGCAATTTTTTCTTTTTTGGTCATAGCATTCAAAAAAAATTTTTTTAACGTGTCAAATAATATGATGAAATTAAGAATAATGAAAAAGTATGATTATGAAAATAAGTTGAGAGCAATTTATTTATGAGAATTTGATGGTTTATAAATGCATTGATTTTCTGGTTTTTCTTCTTCTTCTTCTTTTTTACTTGGTTTTTTTCTTTATTATTTGTATAAAATCGAATTGTGATGGTTAAGAAGAAGAAGCAAAAAAAAGAAGAAGAAGAAGCGGTAAATGCTGATATTATTTAAACAAGTGCTTCTTGTTTTATTTTCCTCTTCTATTTTTTTTTTTGCTTCTAAAAAGTCTTCAAATTAACTTCAACATTATTTTATGTGTTCTCATTGTTCTTATTTTTATATGTTTGCTATTTTTTTGCAGTAGTTTTACATACAGACAATATTATTAAATGAAGTCATTTCTTAAAGTTTCTTACCTTTAACTTTTATAAATGTTTTCATATTTATGGGCCCTTTACAAACATCTATGTAATTTACACATGTGCATATTTTTATTACTCTTTTTATTGTTATTGGTATTATTATTATTAGTATGTGCACCACCCAAAATTGGGGGGTATATTCAATTTGTCATTATGTTTGTAACATCTAAAAGGAAACATTGAAAAATCCATATTAGCCTTAATTAGCTTGAATTTCGGAATCGATTTGGACATGTTTGTTTGTCTGTCTGTCTGTCCATCTATCTCTTGGCCTGTGTTTCTGTCCGTTGTAAACATTCTCCTGGTTGTAAAGTTTCAGATATCAGGTTCCAAATTTGTCAGAATGAGTGGAAGTTCTTATACGTAAATTGGTATTGAAAATGAACAATATCGGAAGAAGGATACGCCCATAGGGCCACATCAACTGAGAACACCTTATTTTTCTTAAGAGAAAGTTGGTCCCGTTTTTGCTCAAAATCTTCAAATTGCTAAAGCTAGAAAGCTGAAATTTTACATAAGTAGTAAAGCCATTGTTTTACAATGTCTGTCCAAGAATCATGCATATCGTATACACTTACAAGAAATTATACAATACGTTTTCGATTTACTACTAAAAAAAATTGAAAAGAATTTCAAAACTAAAACTAAAATATTAACTAAAAAAATTAAGTGGTGGGTATTTAAGGTCTGGCTGCAGCCACATATAATTTTATTATTTGTTATTACAATATATTTATGCTTATTATTTGTTTACGCTTATTTCATGAGTCTCACCAGTACGTTCCTTTTATTGCCTGTCATTTCATTTCATATCATTTCAGTTCATTTCACTTCATTTCGCTTTTTTTTTATTTTATTGTTTTCTGTTTCTATTCTGTTATTGCTTCTTTTATATTGTACATCATCACACATTTTTATTATATTTCATAATAGAAAGCAACAGTCAATTGCCCTCAATAAAACAGCAACAATAACAGCAAATGGCAATAATTATCATTGATATGATTTTAACGGACTGTAAAGACTGATTTTTAATAGCAAAATCATAAAAATTTTGTTATGAAATGTTATTTTCTTATTACTATAGCAAAAAAAAAAAAACACTTTAGGAAAACAGTATTTACATTGTTCTTAACCAGATAATCAAACAAAAAAATAAACAAAAAAAAGCAGCAGCAAAAAACAAAGAAGAAGAAAAAATGCATATGAAAAAAAGGTTGAGACAGAAACGTGACAAAAAATCTAAAAGAAAATTGTAAAATTTACTTTTTTTTTTCATTATATTTAACTTGTTAAGGAAATATGGACAGATATAGAAATAATATCTAATTATATTACTAAAGGCTCATATTAAAAATTAAGATCTAAAACAAAGGGTTAACTTTTTTTTCATATGAACTAATAATTTTTATGAGAATGCTAAGCAAACAAGCAAAGCGAAGTTATTTCATATTTCTCACAAAAAAAAAAATCTATAAAAAAGAAGTAGAAAAATGGTGGCAAATTTAATGAAATCAAATTTTAGATATTTCAAAATTTATATAAACAATTTTTGCTTATTTTGGCGTTCTGAATCTGACTTTTATTGCCATCACTAAATCGCTTGAGTAGAAAGAACTTCTCTTAAATTAAACTGATGTTATAAAATTTATGTATAGCAATTTAATCAAAGACATGTGTGGCCATTAAAGTTAGGTCATTATTATACATTACACACATATATACATCCATGGATTACATATATGTATGTATGTATGTATGTATGTGTATAAAATTATAATGCAAATGTGCAGAGTACAACATGAATACTTTTCGTTTGATATGTTGCAACACATCACATCAATTCAAACGCCATGTAGGGCAGCTCACTTTAGCGTAATATAGCATAACGTAGCGTAACATAGTATAACGTAACGCAACGTAAGGCAACGTAACATAACATAACGTAACGTACTATAACGTAACGTAACATAGGATAACGTAACATAACGTAACAGAGAAACGTAGCATAACATGGTATAACGTAAAGCAACGTAAAGTAATATAACATAGCGCAACGTAACGTAATATCGAATCGGAACATAACGTAACAAAACGTAACGTTACGTAACATTAGGTAAAGTAACATAACATAACATAACATAACGTAAGGCAACGTAACAAAACATAACATAACGTAACATAACGTAATGTTACGTAACATAAGGTAATGTAACATAACGCAACATAAAAACGAAACGTAACATAACATAAAGTAAAGCAACGTAATAAAACATAACGTAACGCAACATAACATAACGTAACGTAATATAACGTATCAAAACATAACGTAACATAATATAACGTAACATAATATAACGTAACGTAATTTAGCATAACGTAACGTAACTTAACATAACATAACGTAACATAACGCAATATATTACATTATATCATGTTAACTGACACGTTACAATTAATGATTGTATTCACACTCGTTTTACAACTGTATTGGGCCGATTTATTAATTTTATGTATAAAATAAATCTTTTGTTTTCATAATTTATTGACTCTTGGTTCAGTCACATAATTTACAACATATGGAACGCATTAATAGAGAATGAATATTTTGTAATAAGAAGCCTTATTAACAAAAGCAAATATTCCCATTTTGAGTAATACAAACAAAACAAAAAAACAAAAAGTACAGAGAACAGAGAACAAAGAATCACAAAAACAGAAAACGAAAAATAAACTTTTCGATATGAATCGTTGAGTTAGAGATTTATAAATTAAATTTTTTATATAAAATTAACTGTAAACGAAAGAGTTGAGCTTGACACAACTTTTATTGTACATAAGTCGGTCTGTCGGTCTGTCCGTCTTAAAATCCGAATTTTCACGAATTTAAAGATTTCTAACCAAATGAACATGTTTAATTAAAATATTAAAGTAAAAAAAAAATTATAAAGAAAAAACGTACGTCTGAAAAAATTGTATTTTTTTTTTAAATATTAAAATAAATTCTTGGTTTATGGTTCAGAAAGGAATTTGCAAAATAAATTTTATATAAAAAAAAATAAAAATTCATGTAAATAATTAATAATGATAAATGATTAAATCTTTACAAACCAGGCGGTTGGTCTTTAGGTTTGTCTGTGTTGCGCACGTATGTGTTGATAATTTAATTAAGATTTAATCATTTCCAATTTTTTTTTTCAGTCATTCATGTATGTTTTTTTTTGCTACTTTTTTCTTTTCAAATAATAAATCAAATGAAAAGTCGTGATGGCGGCAGCATTTTGAGTTAAATTATCATTCATTTTAATCTCTCTTTACATAACTGAATTCCCTATTGCTTCCTCTCTTTTTCACTCTCTCTCTCTCTCTCTAATTTTATCTTTCTTTCGTTTTTTCCTTTCTATATATTTCTATCTCTCTATCTCTCTTTCACTCTCTGGCAGTAAGCAACTACGTTTTTTTACTGGTCAATTTGCATACGCTTTCCTAGCTATAATTACAGCTTCAATTCCAAATTAATCTCACATGTGAAATAAGTTGAAAATGTGAGAAAATGAAAAATGGAAAAAGAAAAGCGAACAAAGGAAGAAAGAAAAAAAGAAAGATAGACGAACAGAAAGCAAGAGAAACATATGTTTAACTTTACGTTAAGTAAATCAATTAGCTTGAACATTCAATGAAACATTCACTCGTCCCCTCTGTCTTCTTTTCCGATTTGCTTATAAAAAAAAATAACCTGAACACAAAAATATTAAACAATAAGATGATAATGGTTTGGATTTAAGCGAAAATCACTAAAATTATACGTAACATAAAAATAAGAAATATAAATTTTTATTTAAAAACTTTTGGTCAACTTCATTGAACTATCACTCTCATTTTGTTGTTGTTATTGTTGTTGCTATTGCTTTTACAATTCATATAAAATAGTGAAACAATATTAAATATAAATAAATAATTTATGGTTTTGGTTATGGTTATTGGAATGTTACAGAAAGCAACCAATATAGAAAGAAAGCCATTTAAATGGAAGGAAGTAACGGAAAATGTTCAAATGTTTCTTTTGGTTTATTTTTAAAACAAAAATAATCGATTTTCATGCAAGAAAAAAAAAGATAAAAGAAAAAACGCCCCTTTCCTTCCACTTTCTTTTTATAAATTTTTCCATATTCATTTGAATTGTTATTGCTGTTGTTGTTGTTGCTGTTGCTGTTGCTTCATAAAACGTTAACATTTTTTCTCATCTAAAGCTTCTTAATTTAAAATCAACCATGGGCCATGGACCATGCTATTTCACTCCATAGCATTTAAATTTATTAAAATAGTTACACTTTTTACAATAAATAAAATTGAGGTAACATTGATAAAAGATCGTGTTGAAATTTTTGTAAAATGATAACATAAACAGAAAGCCTTTTTTTTCAAACACTTGAAATTATTATGTTAAAATGTTGCAGCAACATGTTTAAGAACATGTTTTGCAACATGTTAATATAATTTAATAGAGTATGGGACCCTACTCCCTCTTTCTCTCTCTCACTCTTACAGCTTAGTGTGCATCTTTAATTAATGATTTATATATAATACATAGGTCAATAAGTTAACTATCTAAATGCTAGCAAAATTACCTACTTTTTGCTAAAAAAAAAAAAAGTAATTTTCAAAGAATAAAATATGCAAAATTTATAATTATTTCTGGTCAAATGCTGGTTTAAATTGTGCAAAAGCTCCCAACAAAAATAAGTGTTTAGATAGAATTATTAGAAACAATTTTCTAGATACATCAGTCCAAGTCTAAATCAAGAAGATCGACAAGTCTAATTTAAACATTTTTTTCAATATGTTTCAATTTATTGTAAGTAAAATATAACTAAAAATTTATTGACTTTAAAAAACCAAAAACAGAAAAGAAAAAGAAACGGCCGATAACAACAAAAACATATTAAGCGAAGAATAGTGTTTTTTTCAGACTTCCATGAAAGATTATTTACATATTTAAATTAAGGATATTTAAAAAGTTACGATTTAGAAAGTTTTTTGTAGTTTTGCTTCTTTAACATAATACATAAAATAATATCCATAATACATATGTACACTGCGTTTCTATAATGAATAAAGCAAGAGGTAGAGAGCGACAAAAAGGGATATAAAGAGGAGAGCAAATATTTGTATGCGACATTGCATTGTTTAAAAGTAAACTAAAAAGTTTTTAGGGCATCCATAAAATTTAGTAAAGTCTCGTTTTCTTTTTATTTCTATTTTTTTTTGGGTGAATTTTTTGGGTTAAATGGTAAAGTACAAAAGAAATAATAACAACAATAGCAACAATGACTTTAAATAATAAAGAATGGACACCACTTAAAATATGTTTCATGCCAAAATGTGTGTGTTTCCATATCTGCATACGTAAGTGACCCAGCAACAGCAACAGTAACAACAACAACAGCAACAAGTAGCAAACTAAAGCAACAAAATTTGCGAGGCGAATGGCCAGTCAAACTAAACCAACAAAACATACTTTTAAGCCACAGAACTATTTTATAACAACAACAACAACAATAATAATAATAATAATAATAATAATAATAATAATAATAATAATAATAACAATAGCAGCAACAACAGTAATAACAACAACAATATTCCAACTAACAAAAGACAATAAAGGCAACAACCAAAAATATTGAGGCATATTAAAAATGTGGCCGTAACTTACTTTTCTTGTGATATCTACAAAATTGAGAATACTTTTTTTAATGACCCAATATATGTATATATATGTATATATAAAATGCAGTCAACACCAAAACCATATATCAAAAATTTTCGTTTCGGACACGACATTTAATGGCGTGCAATACGATTGTCTGCTCTTAACGCGTTCCACTTTTATAAATTGTTCTTAGAATGTTGTTAGAGAGAAGGTAAGAGATATATAGAAACATTAAAAAAAAAAAAACAAACAACGATAAAAAACCAAAAAAAAGGAGGAAACACAGGACAATTAGAAAAAAAACCAGCGAATGAAAAGCAAACTGAAAAAAAAGGTAAAAAAAAAAGTGAGAATCAAAACATGAAGCTGAAAACATTTGAGACAGGAAAATCTTAATAATGGACAGAAAGAAACTGAAATACACAGTTGTGAAAATAACAAAACAAACAACAAAAAAGAAAAAACAAAAAAAAATTTAAGTAAATAAATAAAATAAAAAGTACCAATAAAATTAGAATGAACACGTATTTCATGCGATTTGTAGTGTTTTAGAAATGTTACGGAAAACCAACGTATCATTTCACAACAGATAAATGATTGAAGAAAATGAAACAAGCAAAGAAATAAGAAGCCTTTAAAAATGAATAATATTTAGCATCGAAAAAAGTTTGATAAATCTAAAAAAAAAGACATAAAAATAAATGGATCGATTTGATATGAATACGATTCCTAAATTTAGCCATGTCAAAGAGCTACTTTTTTTTAATGAGAGAGGGGGAGGGGGAGGGGGGGGTTTAATTGAGTATTTCAAAATTCAAAAGTAGGATTATTTAAAGGCCAAGTTTAGTAAAAGTTTGGCTCTGAAGTTAAATCTCGTTTGCATTTACAATTAAATTTGTTTACGTGGCAATTTCTATTAAAATAACTGAATTGGTTAGTTAAAGAGACGAATATAGATATATAAATAGAATGGACAAAGAGTCAGTTAGTCTGAACTTGTCTTAAAATATTTCTCAAGCGATCGATGCTTTAAAAGTTTTTGCACTTACAACTAAATTTGCTTACGTGGCAATTTTCATTGAAATATCTAAATTACTTAGCTACGGAGCCGAATGGATAAATAGTCAATGGCAAATGAGAAATAATCAATGGACGAATTAATCTAAAAAATGAATTAGTCTTAAAATATTTCTCAAGCGATCGATTCTTTAACAGTTAAATATTTTTTAAATGTCTAGCTAATTTTATCAGTAAATTTTCGTTGCAACCTTGAACTTAATATTATCAACCTTGTACCAAGTATTATGTAGATATATAATTACAATAATAACAAAAAATTGCTAGTGTTGACTTAAATGTTCATACATCTCTATATAAAACAGAACGAACTCATGAATTTAGCTCTTTGCATTTTACTTTTTTTTGCTCGTTTTCTTAATTTTTTTAATATGCAAGATAAACCGGAAATTTGCCAAAGAAAAAAACACAACGAATTAAAAAAAAAGAAGCTTCAAAAAAAAGATATAAAAAAAAATTTGGATAAAAACGAGCAAAAGAAACAAAAAAAGGGAAGAAACTCTTAAAATGAAAATTAACTGAAACTTTATTATCGGTCTATTAGTTTAAAGTTAAAGAACAAAAACAGAAAAAAAACATAGAAAGAAAATTGAGCTAAAATATTGAAATGTTCAATAAACTTTTTGTTTCTTTTTCATTATTTTCATTATTTTAAAATAATAAGGTGAAAATGGTGCAAATTTACGTAAAATTTGCCGTTGAATGCGAGCGGCTGGCGAATGAGAAAGGAGTATAATTCTGATAATCATCAAATTTGGAATTGATTTAAACATGTCTGTTCGTCTGTCCACATGCGTAAGGGGGCAACCAGTCCCGAGAAGCACCTGCTCAACTGGGAGTGGCTCATGAGATGGTTGTTGTGTTTCCGTGGCCATCAGGGGGCATCATGAGTCACGAGATCGGACCCAAAGATTTAATTTGGTACCACGGGATCACCAGTTTTAATATATGCCCATAGTGGTGATATTGAGGTTGGCTTCGTGGGGGCTGTGGTGCCCATATCGCGGGCGTCGCTCGTTCAAACATATTTACATGTTTGTCGAGCAGGGTGCGGTTTCCCGAATAAAATGGCTAGCTGGGTAGGCTTATTGGGCTAAGCTAATCTAAGCCGAGGAGTAATTAGAAGGCTCCGAATCTTTACACCAAAGATTAAGCCATGTGTATAAGGTGCGGTATAGGCTTTATATTGGAAGCTAGTCGTGACGGTAGCATGCATCCTGTGTGACGTGTCTATCAACGCTAGCGTCAAATGTACATTTATGTACCATGCATTTGAGCCTTCCAGGCAGGTATGCATGTAAAACACTAACTGTGGAAACACTGTTTGTTGTAAAGGTTCCCCTGGTCGTAGAATTTGAGGTATCGTGTTCAAGTTTGGCAGAATCATTGAAAGTTCTTGCACGCAAATTGAAATTAAAAATGGCCAAAATTATTTGAAAAATACGCCCACAGTGCAACATAAACTGAACTTTCTAAAGCAAAAATTTGTTAAAATTGGGCAAACTGGACTTTGAGATGAAACCATTTCAAAAAAAAAAAGCTACCAAAAAAAATTTCCATAAAAGGAGGAAAAGCAGGAAATCTGAAGGCTATTAAGAATTTTTTATATTTGTAATTTAAAAGTTAGTTTTTGTTTGAAATTTAGTTAGGACCCAAGACAAGATCTTGATAAATATTGGTCAAGCTTCTTTTTTATAATGGCGGTATCTTTAGCGTTGTTTAAAAAGTTTTTAAGTTTTTCTTTCTTTTTTTATTTCTCTTTTTAGTTTGTAATTGTTAACACTTAACTTCGATTGTCTGAATAAATAAAAAGTTGGAATCTATAACGAAGTTTCTTATGAATGTGAGAATAAACTGAATTTACTTTTCTTTTCGTTACGTTTTTCAAAACGTTTTTTTCTTTTTTTTTTTTTTTGTTGATTTTACTCAACAAAACATAAAAACCACGTTAACAACCACCGTTAAATGGTGGGTGGTTCATGCATTTCAGTTTACGTTCTTTTTTTTTTGCAAATTTTTATAAAGTTTTTCCTTTACTTCTTTTGTTTTTGATTTTATTTAACTTTTTTTGTAAGCTTTTATATTTATTCAGCTGCTAAGCGTTATGACACCAATAACACTAGATGAATGTTATCAACCAGAAAGCAAAAAAAAAAAAAAAAAAAAAAAAACTGATTGATATCGATTTATTTAATGTACGCTACACTCAAATTGCTTGTAATAAATTAAATTATATAATTAATATATAAAAATTATAAATCTTTAAAACCAAAAATTAATCATAAATAATTTATATGGCTAAATCGTTTTTGAATAAATCATTTTAGTACAAAAACATTCAAGAAATGATTTAAAAAAGCTGCTCAAGAAGATTATACAATTTTGTAGGCTCTAGAAAAGGCTGCATTTAACAAAATGAGTTTACAACAACAATTTTTGAGTAATGGTTTATAAAAAAAACCAAAAAAAAAAATTAATAAAAAAACAAAAAAAAATTAATAAAAAATTAAAGCAAACAAAATAAAAGTGGAAAAATAGTTAGGCCGCAAAAGGCCGCAATTGACAAGACGGTGACACCAGAATTGCGCTAGCAATAACAATAACAATTAAAAGTAAGCAGAATAAGCAAAATCAGCACAACGAAGCGTAAATTAATGACAATTAAATGGTTAAAGATGAAAACTTGTTCAAATATTCCATTTGGGGCCGGTTGGGGCGTGCTGCACCTAAATGCAACTCTGACTTATTTTACTTAGCCTGTTATTCTGTTTTTTTTTTTACTATAAAAGTTTCTTCAGTTTTTTTGGTTATTTGCTTGCATTAATTGCTTGGTGTTAAGTAAGCAAAAAAACTCAAAAAAAGATTACACTTTATTTACATTTAAATATTATAATTATGTTAAAGCAATTTGAAACAATTTACAAACAATTACAAATAATTATACAACGGTTAATTTTGTTGTTGTTATTGTTATTGTAGTTTTTACGCGAAAATTTAATTTGAATTTTAACGCCATAAACAACAAATTACGAAATTTAATTTCAATTAAATAAAACAGAACATTATTTTGCGGTAACATACAAAATCAAAATATACAAAAAATAATAATAATAGCAACAACAATAATAATAATAATAATAACAATAATAATAATAATAACAATTATAATAATAATAATGTTTTATCATTATAATGGCAATCGTATAGATAATCTGTTAGGTAAATTAAAATTTAATTAACCTAAATATAAACAGAAAAAGTAACAACAAAGATAAAGGCAAAAAATACCATCAAGCTTTCTTCATATATTTTTTTATAAACTCGAAAACAAAGAAAAACATATCATTTTTTACATAATTTATGCATACTTTTTATTAAAATGAACTATGCTGCTGATAAAAATCATCATTAAACCTTAACATACCAAATGTAGCGATACCAAACTGCACCACTAGCAACAAAATCCCTAAATAAAATATTTCCATAAACATATTGCTGTCATCAGCATTGTTTACCAACAACATTGTTTATTGAAAATGTTTATAAAATATTGCGTTCAAACATTAGGCCAACTTCGTTGCCAAAAAAATGAAAATAAAAAATTTATTAATTAATTAATAAAAAATTTAATAAATAATAAAATCACCAAAAAAAAATTAGCAAAAATCAAGCAAAATTCTCTTACAACTTAGCGGAATAATTTATAAAAGTTATTGAAAAATCGCTGCAGTTTTAAAGCGAACATGAAGTTTTCGTAAAAGTCCAATTTATAAAAAATATTCCAAAGGATCTATATGTTCCATCTGGTTTCAGTTTTATACTTTGATTTTTGTATAATATATTTTGATAAATTATTAATGTTAATATTTAAATAAAATTAATGAAATTTCAAGTCTGTGCAAAAGTCTAAGACTAAAGAAAATTTCACAAAAATGAAAATTCCATTGATATTTAAACCACATATAGTGATTAGCTTATACATATGTATGTGTGTATATATTCATGCCTAAGTATATAAGAATTCTTGTTCTTCTTCATAACCATCCCTTGATAGTTTTTTTTTAGTTATATTATATTTTATTGACTTTCTAAGGCTTTTGTTGCTCGCTAGATGTTTAGAAACAAAATCACATCAATAACAATATATTTTATCTATATGCATGTGTCTAGACGTCTGTATGGCATGTGTATGTGAAAAGTAAAAATGAGATATAATGACACACCTGATTCTCATGGATTTAAAGTATTTAAAGGAAAATTGACTGGCTGATAAAGTAACGCAGCATTTATATAATGCGTGTGCAATGGTAACGATGATGGTGATGATGGTGCTGCTAAGAGATGATAAGGCTATTGACATTTGCTGGAATTTTCAATATTTTAAGATAAACATTATCTTACGCATTGACAGTTTCTTTAGACTTGCAAGAGCCAAGAGCTTATTTCTCAGTTTTGCCATTCAACTAGGTGTGTGTGAGAGTGTAAGAGTGCGAGAGTATGCGAGCATGTCTAACCATTTGTCTATTATTGTTTATTTGTTTGTTTGTTTTGCTTTGTTTTGCTTTGTTTTGCTGTGTTTGGTATGGTTATTAATATTTTGCCCTGACAGGCCATTGCATGGATTATGGCCGTGTCAATGCAACGCCCTTTAAGGCATTTTAATATTAATAACAGCAATAAGTATAACAGTTTACCCACAATAGCAGTGTACACTTGAAACTAAAGAGTACTCAATAAAATGTCAACTGTTGAGAATGGCATGAGCAAAACTACACTAATCTACACCAAGTAAAGTTCAATAAGAGATCTGGAGGGATTTCGATTGTGATAAAAGGAAAACAAATAAAAAAAAAGAAAACATTAAAATGAGGATTTTACCACATTATTATTATCAGCATTATCAACATTATCATCAGCATCATTGTCAGCAACATAATTATCATTATTTATATTGTTCTCATTAGACAAAATAAACATGTGTTGAATACTGCTTCTTATTTTATTTCTCATCAACTTCTTTGAAGATAAGTATTAAGATTATAACATCACTTTATGTACGAGCCCATCATCATTATCATCATCATCATCGTCATCATCATCATTATTTTGTGTTTGTTTGTTTTTCCATCATCTTGTTTTCGGTGGCTTACTTTCCGTACACTTGGAAATTAAAATAACCGTAATTATAACAACAATAGCAACATTACATTTTTTTTGCTTTCTTAATTTTTGCATTGCCAACATTTTCATATTTTCCTTTTTTTTCTGCTCGTATTCTTACAATTCTACTACTTGTTGTTATTTTGGTTTATATATATATAAAAACTTAATCAGCTCGCCTTTTTAAGGTCTTACATTCTATTAACAGCAAAATAATTTATGGTTATTATAATACGGCTTTTTCTTTTTCTTCTTTCTTCTTGTTATTTTTAAAAGTAGCATGAAAATACTGAGATTTTCTGAAACATTAAGCGGCAAGAAAGACTAATAAAGTGCTTCTGAAACATGTTTATGAGGTCTACAAAAAAATGTTTATAAACATTCCCTTTTGACACAAATTCACAGATTTTGAAGATTTCATTTAAATTAAGAGAAAATGCACAGATCGTCTAAGTTATTAAGAACTTGGAATTTTATTTTTTATTTTTTTTTTTAAACATTCTTTTGATCACACTTATGGTTTACATAGTTCTCATCTCATTGATATCTATGTATAATAAAAAGACCAAAGAAAAAATGAGCTTATCTAAAATGCAAGCAACTTTTTACGTTTCTTTTTATCGAACGATCAGCAGATTATGAATATAAAAAATTCTAATAACAAAAGATTCTATTCAGTAGAACTATCACTTATTTCAATATATAAATAAAAAAGAAGAATTAAGAGAAAAAAAAATAGAAAAGAAAGGCAAGAAACATAAAAAGCGTCAGAGAGGAGTTGCGGTTGTGTTTGCAATTCAATCATAACAATCGCCACGCTTGGCCTCATCCCATGACAGCATTTATTGGATACAAATATAACGTAAAAAATATTGATATATGATACATAACACACACACATGTACACACATACAGAGAGACAGAGAAAGAGGCGGGAAGATAATTTAATATATAAGAATTTTTCTTTTGTTCACTCTAACGCACGCTTTTTAAAGTTGATGGAGAAGCCTTGAAAGAGTAATGTGAAACTTAATGCTTATCATCACATTAAATTAATATACATATAATAAACAATTCATGTATACATACACAAATACATACATACATCTTTGGATAGCAGTTAGATGGAGAATTATGTGAAATCATAAGAATGATATCATTAACATATTTTCTTTTTGTGTATCGATGCGATTGAAAACCGCATTATAAAACAAAACCAAAACAAGAAGAAGAAGAGCACAAAAAACCGCCAGAAGATAGAAGATGGCGAATATAAAATTGCAATAAGAGCAATAAAAAAAAAATTATCAACAATAACACTAGAAAATTTTTAACAACAGAAAGATTCACAAATAATTTTATAGGGTTTTTCTTCTATATAGCCTGCAATTTTTCTCTTATCTTTATACAATGATGAACAAAATATCATTGATGTTCTTGCCATTGCCTTGCAATTGTGGCATTTTAATATTTCCAATAATACATTAAACGGGTATCTCCCACTTGTACACAACTCTGCTTTACGCATTTTTCGTTTTTTTTTTCTTTTTTGCTGTTTCTACTTTTTTCTTATTATTTTGTTTTCATATTTCTTTTTATTTTTATATTGTTTTTTGTGTACGCTCTATGAAATGTGAAAATAAGTTTTTCCTTTTAATAGAAAAAGCAAGTAAATAAATAAATAAATAAATAAATAAATACATAAAGAATGAATAAACACAAAGACGAAATGAGGCAGGAACAGTGAAAGAAAGGGAATGTAATAACAACGCAACAAAGACTGAGAAACAAAATAATAGAGAGAGAGATAGAGAAAGATATATATATATATATATATATATATAGAGAGAGAGAGAGAAGGATAGAGATGGTGAGAAAAAGGAGAGAGGGGGGAAGAATTAGCATTTTGTGAGAATGCAGAAATTCTTGAAGAATGGAAAAATTCACTTGAATAAAATCTACATTAACAAAATATAAATAACAATAATAACAATGATAACAACAACTATAATAAAAAAAGCAGAGTAAGAAGAAGAAGAAGAAGAAGCGAAAAACATGAAATGTGCCACAATAATAGATTTTGATTTTATTTCTTATTTATATAATTCTATGGGTGTGTAGATAGATGGGTATGTATGTGTGTGTGTATATATATATACATACATGTATATGTATGTGTATAAACATAAGTATATGCGTATGTATATTTATGAATAAGCAAGTATTTAATATTTTATATTGCCCTCATAAAACACTTGCCTTCTGTTTGTATAGAAATCTTTTTTTGAAGCATACTTTTAAGCGTTTTATTTTCTGGCAGCGCTTATTTGTCACCATGCGAACATTTTCATTTGGAGATGACGCATTATACCTTTTTTATCTTCTTTTTTTATGTTATTGTTGTTTGTTATATCTGGCAACAATTTTATTCACTTTATATGCACTCAGAAATGTATTAAGCAAGCAAAAACCAACAGCAATAGAAATAACAATAGCAATAATAACGCAAACAAAACTTAACAATTGACTGAACATAATAAAGTGAAAATTGGCATTATTTTTGCATCATCGTCATTAGCATCAGCATTGTCAATATAAAGCATTTTGACTTCTTTATTGTTGCCGAGGTAGCTGAGGTAGCTGAGTTCTTTTTTGTTGTGCAACAAAACTCTGCAACATTGTAATTTTACGGAAGCTCTTTGTACCCTTTCAGAGTAAATGAAAATGTTTCAATTGCAAATTTCAAATTGTCCGCTACGTTGTTTTGCATGACGCTTGTACGTGTTTTGCCTTTAATTGGCTTTTATTTTGTTTCGAATTTAAAGAAGAAGAAGTTTTATTTTTAAAATGTATATCGAAAAATAAGCCAAGTCTTTAATATCGATATTTGAATGGACAATTTGAACACAATTTTTTCTACATTTTTAACTTCTTTCTTCATTCATTCATTCTAACGCATTTAACAAGAATTTCAATGAATTATAAATATTTTGTTATTTTATAAAATATATAAAAAAGTCTATTTGAAACATAGATAATAACGAGAATAAATAAAGAAAAAATTGCGTAGCAGATAACTCTTGAAATGTTAATTTAATTGTTGATACAAGTCTATTTACCATTATCATCAGGTGTTTATATTATTTTTAAATAGTTTTTGCTGATAGTTTTTTTTAACACAGATACACAACATTAATCAAAATTTAATGCTATTTTATAAAAAAAACAAAAAAAAAGAAAATGAGAAAAATTGTTGAAAACTAAAACTATCAATAGAAACATTTTAATGTACATATTGTTGGCAACATTCACAATGTTTATAAATATTTCATTATGTTTATAGGAATTTTGTAATGAAATTTAATAAAGTACATTTAAAATCAAAATTTTTTCGAATATCTTTTAATATATACCAAAAATTTTCCAAAAAAATTCTTGAAGTTTCTTCGAAAATTTTAACTGTTTTTTTTTTTTGGTTATTGCGAAAATATTTAAATTCTATCATATTTTTGTCCATATTTAATAATTTTTCTAATTTGTTTTATTTTTATAGGATAATTTTTATGGTCAAAATTTGCTCTTATCATAAAATTATATTTACTTAACATTATGATTCGATTTTTTTTGTGTTGTTACATCCCTTTAACTATTTTATAGTTTGGTTGGAGGATTTAAAAGTTTTCTGCTTGCTTTTTACTTGGTTGGTTTTGTTTTTTTTTTTTTTAGATGTTTACCAGTTTACTAGTTTACCTGTTGTGTAGTGTGCCATCTTCTTATAAAGATTTTGCACAACGTTTTGTAACTTTTCTGCTTTTCTTCTTTTATAACCCATTTCATTGTGTGTTGGTTTTGTTGTTGTTGTTGTTATTATTATTGTATTGTAACCTCCAAGCGACATTATCCTTATTATGTTTTGAATATATTTATATTAACATTATCATTCATATTTACTTTACTTATACCCCCCCCCCCCACCCCTCCACCCAGTCTATTTTGGACAACCCAACCACTTTTCTCTTATGTCAACTGATTAAACTGATTGTTATAAGTATTCAACTTGAATACACAGTTATAAAATTTTTCCTTGTCCTTTTTTACGCAACTTTTTTTTTTTAACTAATTTTTTAAAATAATTCCGATATTTTTCAAGGAGACTTTTTACAATCGCATTTCTGTAGATTTAAATAGGCAACACAGAAGTATCTAAATTAGATTCATGGATTTACAAAAATATTTTAAAAAAAACAAACCATTCATCTGACTCTATTGCTTTAGTTCTCTGCCAGCAATTTAACCCGATATTTTGATGCATGAACCCAAACGTAACGTTTTTTTCAACTTACTTTTTCAAGAGAAAAATTTCTACAAAAATTTTAATATAAATTTTGCACGTAAGACTTAATTTAAGATTCTTGGATTTTGAAGAGTTAATTTTATGCTAAGACTCTTAAATCTTATGTGTTAGTGATTTCTAATGTTTCGCATTTATGGATTAGTATTTTTCTGAAAAAAAAAGTCTTGAAAATTTATTTATTTTATTTAATCATATTGATATACTAAGAAATATTTCAACAAATTTGACATGAAGGGCCCCTTTTTTTTCTATATATTTTTGTGTACTAAATGAAAGATTCCAATTTCTAGGGCATTTTCTTTTTTAGTGTTCTTTTTGTTCCTAATTTTATTTATTTGTTTTACTTTTTTTTTTTTTTTGAAAACTTTTCATTTTGCCTTTTTTTTCTTTGTTTTATGTCTTTTCCTATTGTTTTTCTGGGCGTATGCATATTTATTTATGTGTATTTAGCAGAACGGTATCAAACTCAGATATTACTTTTCTTCTTTTGTTTTTTTTTATTTTCAATTTTGTGGTTAAATAAATTGTTGTGGTTATTTGTTTTATTTTTACTTATTTTATATTTTTCTTTTCTATGTAAAAATAGAAAATTGAAATGTGTTATAGTGAAAAGGAAGAAAATGAAAAGGAGAAAAAAGCAAGAGATAGAGAAAGTAAGTTCAAATATATTCATATGCAAATGTTTATCAAAAGCGAACTATTGGAACAAACAATAACAACAGAAAAAACAAAATTGAAATTGTGCAAAAATTTATAATCGAAATAAAATTATTATTTTGTTGCTTTTCTTTACCTCTCAATTTTATTTATATATTTTTCTAAAACAAATAAAGTCACATAATTTCAAAAAAAAATAAAAAAAAATTAGAAAAAAAACCGCAAATTTATAAATCCTAATCGCATAAAGTGAAAGCGGAAAGTCACGAGTGTTGTTTAAAAAGAAAAAAAAATTGCACTGGATGAAGCGAAAAGAAGTCAATGAAAAATGCATAAAATCAAGGCCTTTCTGAGCTTGAGATTTTAAGTAAATTTTGTATAAAAAAAAAAGCTTCAGATGAATTTTAATTGCAAAAGCTTCTTCTTCTTCTTAACTTAAGAGCCTTTTCTTACTGCCTTTCCTTGCTTCTTGCTTTTTGCGAAGTAAGATCAAAACCTAAAATTTTTATCAACTTCTTTTAAATGCTTTAAATAAAATTTATGATTTATTTGAACTTTTATACAATTTATTTTCTTAATTTTTTTATTGCTCCTACTTTAAATAAATTCCTTTTGGCCTAAATGGCCGTTTTTCTTAGCAAAAGATCAAGCGCTCAAGTAACATTTTTATGCCTTAAAAATTCGTTTTATTTGCTTTTATAGGATTTTTAAGCTTGATCTCCAACACAAACATAAAAAAAAAATGATTGATCCTTTGGAGAAAAAGAGGGAGTAGACTAAAATGATGAGTTGCATAAGTTGCCAAACAAACTTGGAAATTATCATAAATAAAAATATTAAACAAAAGCAAGAAACAATTACAATAACAATGATGATAACATTAATAGCAAACAATAAAAATAAATATGTAAAATAACAAGAAAATAAAAAATGAAAATAAATAGAAGAGAAAAGTGAACAATAAGCGGAATAAAATGGAACCGCCACCACAATAATAATTACGATAATAAAAATAAATCTTTGCTCTGATGTTAAAGAACAAGGAAGTACTAAACCAAAATGGAAATGGAAGATGCAAAGAAAAAGGAAAATAAACTGAGAAGATGAAAAATCAGGTACAAGGGGAAGGTGAAGAAGACAAAGTAGAAGAAGAAGAAGTAGAAGAAAAAGAACATTTTTATAAATGCAATGCGCATGACACATCGCATGCTTCGATAATTTTATGTACTCTACAAAAAAAATTAGACAACAATTTTCTTGTGTACACATAAAGAAGAAGAAGAAGCCAACTAAGATAAAATAAAAAGTCAAGTAAAAAATTAAAGTAAATCAAATGAAGTTCTGAACCCTACACTTGCCAACATTGGAAAATTTTATGTTATTAGAAAAATGTTAAAAAAAATGGTGGAAAATGATGGACAATTAAAATGAATGATTCTATCGGTCTATACATATAGCTTATTAATG
Source organism: Melophagus ovinus (assembly GCA_023089585.1). NCBI lineage: Eukaryota > Metazoa > Arthropoda > Insecta > Diptera > Hippoboscidae > Melophagus > Melophagus ovinus. The sequence continues at coordinate 1,496,788 of JAKKIB010000181.1, read as the reverse complement.
AGAAGACAAATGGACAGACATATTTAAATCCTTTGGGAAAATGATTTAGAGTCAAATCGTAACCATCTGATGGTTACAACAAATGTCCTAGATTAAAAATGATGAAGGATATCAAAAAAATTTGCTAAAAATTGCTTTAATTTTATTAAAAAATTTTTTAATTTAATAAAAATTAATAAACAATTTTATGTAATTTGAAAATTTTAATTATATAGAAGTTCTTTTTGAAAAATCTTATGTTAAATCAATTAGTTTTAAAGATTGCTTTCCATATGAAAAACCTTTCACTCTTAATTTTTGAATTAATTTATCTAGATATTAACATTATTTTGCTTTATTAATAAAAATGTAATTTAAAGAACTTAAAGATCACACATGACTGACTGATTTTTTCCAACCATTTTATTCCCATTATTTTGATTCCATTTTATGTCATTTTAAATCTTACAAGAGTTTAAAAATGTTAATGAAATGTTGCTTATAAGAGAAATATGTTAATAATAATAATAACAATAAACAATATAAAGAAAATGTTTTTGTAATCGAAATAAGAAATTTTTCATTTTTAATAATTTGCGGTTATCACAAAAGAAGAAGAAGAGAAAAAACCTTATAACTTTCACCATTTAACTTTACATTTATTTATAAAAATAAAAGCGCATGTATAATAAATAAGACAACAATGGCCCCAAAAAATAAAATCTCAAAATAGAAAAATAAAAAAAAGCGATATTTATGCTTAAACTTTACTGACACATAAGCAGATGCTTATGATTAACTGGCAAACCGAGCGGCCAGAATGAAAAACTGATAAAGGTGAAGTAGTAAAATGAAAAAAAAAATACAGAAAATGAGATGTTTTTGTTGTTGCTGCTTAATCTTATAAGTTATAAATCCTTCTAAACAAAAATAGCAACAAAAAGAGAAATAAAACTTTAACAAAGAAAAGTGAATGGAATGGAAAACAAAATTTAAATTATAAAAAAATAACAAAATAACAAAATAACAAAATAAAATGTGGCAAAATGCAAAACAAAAAAGAAAAAGAGGAAACACTAAAAGTCACAAGCCACGTGCTAAAATTTATAGTGTGAAAATGGAAAAGTTAATTTGATTAAACAGTTACAAAATGGCAACAAAATTACATGTTATAATGCAGCATAAGAATAATATAAGCAACAAAAACCACAACAACAATGATTAGACACATTTGTTAATACATGTAAACACGCTACAACAAACTTGAAATTGGTTATAGCACAATAAAACAAACCAGGAAGAAAAAGTAAAAAGGCTAAAATAAATATGAAATGTATGCGCATGAGAGAGAGAGAGAGAGAGAAAGAGAGAGATAGAAGTAGACAAAGGGAAAAAGAGAAAGAAAGAGATAGAGAGAAATAAACAACAAGTGTAATTATTAGATAATTGGAATCTGTCTACCATACATACATATTTTCCATATAAACACATTGCAACATGTTTAAAAATTAGATTTTTCATAAACATGCAGAAATAATAACAACAACAATAATAATAACAACAATAATAAAAACAGTGTTATATATAATAAAGCTAAAGTTCATTGTCACATTATGTGGAAATGAAAAAAACAATATAAAAAGCATTAAAAAAATGCCAGCGAAATAATCAAATTTCACACATTTCAAAAATGTTGCGAAAAAAACTTTGTTTTTTTTATAGTAATTATATATAAACTGTATTAGACACAAAGTCTAAAAGCATGTTATTATCAACATCAAAATGTTTGCTGGCAGCATTGTTGCTAACGGAACACAATTTTAATTCTAAAAGTTGTTTGAAGAGCTTAAATAAATTTTCTTTGCGCTTAATTATTATAAAAATAGAAATTTATATGAAAATGTGTATTACACTAATTAAGCGCGTTACATGTTGATGGTCCTGTTGTTTATAAAAAATTTAATGGTTTATGTTAAACAATAAACGGGGACCATTCTTAATGCACCACTGCTTACTAAATGATTCAATTTATAACCATAAAAGGTGCGATAGAATTTAAAATAACTATAAAGATTTAAATGACCGAATATGCAAAAAAAAAAAATTAAAAAATAGATTTTTTACAAAAGCAAAAAGTAACAATTTTTAAATTATCTTAAAATTTCAAGATTATTCAGAAATGTCTATTTTAAAAAAAGGAAATTTTAATTTCCTTTGTAAAATTTGCTTTTTTTCTTTTGTCCAGTTTCTTCCTTTTTTTTATTTCGCTTTTCGTTCTTATTTTTCATTCTTCTTCTTCACTCTTCTTCTTAATGCTAGTTTCGTTACATAATCAGTCCAATTCCTATTTCGATTGCAATTATTTATAAATAATATTTCCAATTTTCCTTTTTTTTTTGCCTTCTTAATTTTAAATAATTTTTCTATCATGAATTTTAAGCACGTACAAAATTTTTTCTGTCGAAAATTTCATTTCTTATTTGTTTGTCGTCTCCTTTCTTAGGCCGCTGCCTCCTTCTTACCCTGCTTTTTTTTCAAGCATCTATTTCTTTTTTTCTTTTATTGTTGTTTGTGTCCTCAATAATTAAATTTATTTAAACCGACAGTTCAATTTAAGAAACAAGTAAGAAGTTTTTAATCGATCGGAGACGACTCTTAAATACCCTACAACACTTTGCTTAATTTTTAATAAAAAGTCAAAAAAAAGGAATTTGAAGAGTTTCATTTTCTTAATAAAATTAATAAGGGGAGGTTCAAAAAATATATCGATTTGAACCAAATCAAAACGCAAGGCAGTGCCAATTTCCATATAAAAACAATTTTTTTCCATATAAAGACTTTTTTTTAAGAAAGGCGTTATATAGGGCGTGGTCATAATAATTTTACGATATTAATCATTTTCAATGGGATTCATGTCTGGGTTAAAACACAAATTTCATCAAAATATCTCAAAAATTCTAAACTACAGTTTCATAACAAATTTACATGGACGGACATTAGACAGTTATATAGGATTAAATTGAATTATTGAAAGATTCTGTATAATAAAAAGTGGGGTCTATCTTAATACTTTTTGAATGTTACAAACATTTGCATAAACTTATAATACCACATCAAAAATGGTGTTGGGCAACAAAGGCGAAAAGGGAGAGAGAGAGAGATAGATAAAAAGAAGAAAAAAGAAGTTAATTTTGTTTTCACTGCATGTTTACATGATGCATACGAAACGTGCACGTCGTCGACCTACCCAGGCCATTTACAGTCAATGTATGCACACACAAATACTTATATACATATATATATATATATAATATATATATATATATATATATATATATATATATATATATATATATATATATATATATATATATGTATGTGTGTGTGTATAGTAATAATTTGTATTGACCCCGTATGGGAGGACGTAATAGGACAGTTAACATTATTTAACTGACAGGCTATAAAAAATATGAAAAAAAAAACAACAAACACAAACATATATCGGCATTTACATACATACATATATATACACGTACATATACATGTATATGTATATGTACATGTGTATATGTATATACATTTAACCTACTTTAACTTTAAACAAACTTTGAGTGCTTTGAGATCTAAATATAAAAAAAAGGGAAATATCGACAAAAAAAATAAAAAAATACGGAGAGAAAAAGTGTTAAAAAAATTATAATGAATTGATAACAATTTTTTTTTTCAGCCAACATTTCAATGAAATATTAGCAAAATATGGAAGACAGGATTTAAAATTTAATGCTGACAACTGAAAAAATCTTTGAAAAAACGATGAAAAAGAGCAAAACAAAATAATTTCCAAAACAAAAAATATTGTTTTATATAAAAATCCAATAAAATTTTATATAAACTTTTAGAAAGTGAATTTAGAAATTGAATTTTGAACTAAATTTCTAAAAATAACTTTTGAAATTTTATATTAACATCGAAACTCTTCTTCTTCTTCTTCAAAAATTTTAAATACAAAAGAATGTGAAAGCTTTAATTTCCATATTTCCACAAATTTCTTTAAGTTTCATTTTAAGTATAATTTATTAATTTTTTATAAAAAAAAAAAGAAAAAGAAAAAGTAAAAATTTGTTGAAAGTGTTTTTTTTTAAATTTGATTTAATGTTTTTTTTTTGTAGAAAGTGACCGAAATTGAAGAATATTTTGATTAATTAAAAAAAAAAGTCCAAATAAATTTGATTCATATTTATGTTGTTGACACAATTATTATTATTATTTTTTTTATTTTCATTTTATATGGCACTCTACTCAAAGTTTGAAAATATGAGACCAAAAGCAAAAGGTTTTTTCAGAATTCTTAGAGTTCTTAATTAAACATAAAATCTCATGATTAGCCAAATTGGTGGGCTTTTGAAAGCAAATTTGTGCATTCAATTTTAGATATTAAAAAACTGAAAGCACGATAACGATATTTCTTGCAAAATGACAAAAATCGCTCAGAGGTATTTCCTAGAAATGGAGCCAAATAAATTTAAGTTTTAAAATGCTTTTGTCCTTTTACAGATTTTTCAGTTTATGCTTAATCAGAAAAATGGGTCACATCTGATATTTAGCATCATTCAACTTTAACTTTTTTCATGCTTGTTCTTCTACTTCTCCTTTTTCTTTTTCTTCTTTTTCTTCTTCTTCTTTCTACTACTATTTCTTCTTCTTGTGTTTTTTTGTTACGTTTTTATTAAGTGTTATTTTTAATTTCATCTTTCACATTTTATTGTTTACGATTTCCTTGTTCTTCGTGCGTGTTTGATGGTTCATTCAAATTCTCTGTTTATTTTCCTTTTTTAACATATATTATTATTATTATTATTATTATTATAGTTATTATGAGTTGATGAGTATTGTTATTTTATATTTGTCAACAAGCAATTCGTCTTTAATTTTCTTTGCCCCATTTTATTATTCTATTTATTTGGTAGCAACAGAATTTAAGCAAAACAAATTCGAAAAAGTTTAAAGAGAAGGCTCGTGAAATAGACAGAGAGGAGAAAGCAAAATATATAGGAAATATAATTTTTGATTCTTTGTTTTTACTTCCTATCAAAAGTATAAGAAAAATTAAATGTTAACAAGGGAAGTGAAATTGTATTTGGCAAATTTTTAAGTGGCCACAAAGTAATCGCAATGAATTTCAGTTTTTGCTTTGAGCTTAAACGATTCTTTATATAATACGGACAGACAAATAATATTTAAGGTTTTTTTTATTTTACATATGTAAATGGAAGAATTGAAAAAAAGAAAAGCAGGCGCCGGAAATGTTAAGGCCAAATTTTTATATATTTCCCCATATAACTCATAAAACTAAAACTTGGTCAAAACTACAGAAATTTTTAGAGTAATGTAAAGCAGAATTAGTAAAATATTGACTGGGCAAAACTCATTAAGTCCTTTTTTAACATTTAATAATGGGCGTGGCCGTCCCCTTAACAATTTTCCTTAATTAACTTTAAGGTCCCGCTTTTAAAGAACCTTTAATAAGTTTACCAATTTTCAACTTAAAAGGGAAGGCTAGCAACAGATGAAAAGTGCTAGCAACAGATGGAACCATTAATGAACAGATGAATGTACACGACTAAAAGAAGGGCTTTTAAAGTTGACATTGGCATTTTGGTAGCTTTTAAAAAAAATTATTTTGTAAGGCAAGCTCTAAACTACGCAAAAGAAAATAAAGGAAAATTTGTTAAAGCCAAAATTATGTTGCTAATAACAAAAACATTATTAGAAAGTAATGTAAAGAGAAAATATTAAGTAAGGACTTTGAAAATCTACTCTACAATTCCTTCAAATGGAGTAATAAATTTAAATATGAAACAAAATCTAGACAAACATTAAAATTGTAGAAAAATTTTTGTAGTAAGCAATAAATCTCGGGACGTTTTGTTAAAAGCTTGAAATTTAAAGAAATTCAGGTACTTTTTTGCCAAAATAAAAAAAAAATTCATCTCACTTTTTCATGAGTTTTTCTTTCTCAATGTGTTTATAATTCTTTGTTTTTTTTTTGCTTCTTCCTAATTTAATCAATATTTTTCCAGCTCTATTTTTCTTTAGTTATCCAAGTCTTCTTTCTTCTGAGTGCTTTTCGGAAGTGTTAAAGGTTTTTTTTTTTTGCAAATTTCTCTCAGTTTATTTTCTTCTTGGGACAAAAGCAACAACACTTATCTTAATCAAACAGTTTATCATATCAAAATATGAAAATCATGGACAGGCAGATGGACATATGGACGTACAGATGAACAACAAACAAACAATTGCTATTTTTAGTACTTTGAAAAAATCATTAGCACAACTCATTTTCTTCAAAATCCAATATTTTCCTAAGCATTAAAAGAGCAATAAAAATAATCTTAAAAAAATCCTTAAAGCAAAAACTGAACTAGTGAGTTTGATAGAGTTTTTGTGACAATGGCTGCTACAATTTTAGCCAAGAAAAAATGAAAATTATAAAAAAAAAATTCTTTATTTGTCTACCTCTTATGATCTCTATCTATCTCATATCTTCTATCTCGTTCTTCCTCTGTCTATCTTATTTCTCCTATCTCCTTCTTTTTCTATCTGTCTAATTTCTCCTATCTCCCTCTCTCTTTCCCTAATGTCTTCCGTCACCCACTATCTCTGTCATATTTTCTATATCCTTCTCTCTTTCTTTTTTTATTTTCTCTTTCTTTCACCAGCACTTTTTTCACTTCCTCTCTGGCAATTTTTAATTTTCCGTCTTTGTGCTTTTCCCATGATTACTTTTATTGTTTATAGCATTTCTAAAACAGAAAAAAGAAGAAGAACAACATCATGTCATTTTATTTCATTTTATTGTCCAAATGCTCATTCTGATGTTGATGCTTTCTTTTCATCGTATGAGAATAACAACAACAAAACAACAAAATTATAAATAACGAGCTGAAGAAAAACAATAGCAAAAATCCTAACAACAACAAGAACAACTAAAAATTATATTATACATTGTGAAGTTCATGCTAGTTATGCTTAATATCCTGTGTCCTGTGTTAATGTCTCTTGTCTTAACTTGTCCTGATCAAGGAACCATTCAACCAACTAACTGGCAACACCAGAAACAACAACAAATACAAAACACAATACATAACAATAAGCTCCAGTGAGATTTATCTATTAATCTTGAGGTCTTCAATATTGTCCACCCTTGTATCATCATTTATTCCACCTCTTTCACGTTCATCCAACCATTCACTAAAATCATCATCAGCCATCACCAACCATTGTTAACTTTACAGAGGCATTTATGAGTATCTAACTATTATTTCTCCTTTTAGTTGATTTTTTCCTTTGTTCTTTTTGTTGTATTTTACTTTATCTATATAATTTTTTGTTCTATCATCGTTTAACAAATGAAAACTGTTAGAACATTTTGCCATTTTACCTGTTGGCATTTTCATAAATAGAAAGAAAACTAAAATGAAAAAAGCAAAAACAAAAAACCAAAAACAATTAATTGCTTGTTTTTAAACGGCACGACGTAAAGCATATAATTAAAAGAATACTCCGGGACACGGAATTGGAATTGTTGCAAGAAAAATTGCAATTAATTGAATTGAGACAGAAACCAATATATTTAGCTCTCTCTCTCTCTCTCTCTCTTTTCTTTCTTTCTTTCTTTCTATTATTTTCTATATTTTTCCGACCACTTTGTGATAACAAACAAAATTTGATTTAACGTTCTCAACTCAACCCAAACTTTTATCCCCCAAATGGATAATTTATTTAATGAAAAGATCTTTTAAGCTTCTTTTCTTGGTAATTTTTTTTAAATTATACAAAATTTCTGCACATTTATATAAAATAATAATTTAATTGAAAATATTCGTTTTGTTTTTTTTTTTGATTTTTTGTTGTTGTTTTTGAAAATTTTTATGTGTACACATAATTTTTTTCATTATTTTCCCCAAAACTCCAATTATTTAAAATTCTTATACAGAATTTTTTTAACATTTTTTTTTAAATTAGTTTTGTTTGTATATAATTTAAACGATAAGATAATTCCTTTTTAAAATGAATTTCCAATTTATTTTAGTTAGAATTCTGATGAAAACTTTCCATAATTTTTTTTAGTTATTTCAGCTGCTTTTTTGCAAGTTTTTTGAAAATTTTCTATGGCAAATTTTTAACCCAAAGTTTCAAACCTTTTTATACCCATCACTCAAAAGTTATGGGTATATTCATTTTGTCATTGGATTTGTAACTCCCACAAGAATGCTTTGGACCCTCTACAAAGTAAAAATATTCTTGAACGGCATCAAATTCTGAATCGATTTAGATATATCTGTCCCTCTGTCCGGGAAAAAAGTTACATGCAAGTCAAATATGATGGAAATATTGAAAGTTCATGGACTTTAATTGATATTGAAAATGGGCAGAATACTGTCAAAGGACACACCTACAGTGCAACGTAAACTGAAGACACCTCTGTTTTTTTTTAAGTAAAAAATTTATGGGCCCATGATTTGGCCCCAGTCAAATATAATTTTCTTAGTGTTGTTGAAAATTCTTGAAAAATCTAAACAGCCCTAAGTTAATTTGGCATTTTCTCTCATTGATCGAATAATTAACAATGAAATTTGCCAATCGCTTGCTTAAATCAAACGAAAACTTAAAAATCCCTTTAGAATAATTACAGAGCGGCCCTGTTTCATTTTGCGAATTACCATCTTGAAAAGTTGAAAGTAACATTTATGAGATTTTACAAATTCATTTTGTAAATTTCTTATATAAAGAAATTTTATATGAAAAGATTTTTTTATGTTTCTATTGTTGTCTATAATTTTTTATTATTCATTACTTATATTTACTTTCATTTCTTATCATTATATAAAATATTATGGTCGTTATGTAACTTTTCAGCATACTTTCAAGGGAATTAACATTGCAAAGCAACAACAGCAACAACAACAACAACAACAGCAACAACAAAAGTAAAGAGAGAGAAAGTCATCAAAGTAAAAGAAAAAGCAATGAACTATATTTTATGTTTAATCTTATCTCATGAATTTCTGCTACTTAAAGCTCATAAAAGAAAAACCATTTTAAATAAAAAATTGAAAAAACAGAAAAAAAATTTTAACATAAAAAATGTTACATGAATCAATAAAATAGCACAAAACAGCACAAAAAGTAAATGTGATGAAATTCAGGTAAATTTCTGTTATCTATTTTCATCTCTCTATCTTGTTCTTCTACGTAACTTGACATTTTTATTTCATTTTGCACGCAATATACATATTTACATAGAACTTTTGGGGGAATGAGAGCAAAAAGCAGAGCGTTAGAGAAACAACTTTTTGGTAACATTAAGAAGTATTAAAAAAACGATTAAAATTTTGGCCATAAGAATGAAGGTAAAATAAGACAAAAGAAGGCAAATATCAGTTAAATTATTTAAATATAAAAATAAATGTGGGTCATGTCAATGCAAGAAGATTTCATTAAGTGAATAAATGTACTTCCTATTTTTAATTATATTTTATATATTTATATATACAAATCTGTATTTTCTATTGCATTGTAAATATTAGAAAAATAAACTTACTTATCCGTAATTTGTTAGTGCTTGCTGCAAACTTTAAATCAATAATGATTTAGAATTTAGTTCACATGAAAAAAACATTTAAATAATTCAAAAAAAAATTTTTTTAATATATTTAATAAATATTTTTTTAATTTAAAAAAATTAGCAAAACTATTAATTTAAAATGCAACTACAAATTAACGATTTTTATGGCTTAGTTATTATTATATTTTATATATATTATTTTTAATTAAAACTAATTTGAATAGATTATTATTCAAATTAATTTAATTTTCAAAAAATAATATTATTTTCTTTTTCTTCAAATTTCATTTTCTTTTCAATTATATGAGAATATTTAGATTTTTTTTTCACAAATAAATTTCCATAGATTTTATACGTGATTCTTTTTTATTCCATTATACACTTTCTTCAATACGAAATTTTTTTCACAATAAAAAAACCGAACCGAAATATATAAGTTAAAACGGTACGTAAACGTTCGCACAAATAACTTTGCGTCTTCGGTTGACGCAGTTGACGTAAATATTCGCTTTAATAAAATTTGATGAAATTAGAGTTCTAAATTATGCAAAAAAAAAATCGATTTGATTGCAATTTAATTATTAATTTATACAAAGAAATTGTAGAAAAATTAGAAAGATTATTTGAACAAATTTCTTTTTATATTTCGATTATAACACAACTTTCATTAGGTTGACGTTTTTTTCTGCAACTTGCACACAAACACATTTTTGCATCCATTGCAAACGCAATTTGTATAAAAGCAACAAACAAACACAATTTAAATTAGATTTTTGCTTTATCTTTATATTAATTTCTTTTTTGCACACTTTTCTCTTTATTTAATTTGTTGAATTTTATTAGATTTCTTTATTTATAGGAATATTTAGATTATTTTATTAGAAATCGAACCGAAATGCTAAAAAATTTTTCACGTATTAATTTATTCTTGCAAATGCTTATGAAGTTTGCCGCAGCTATCGAAAGTGATGAACCCTTTAGAAGTTGAATGAACACATTTTTTTCGATTTTCCAAGAATCAACAGGTTGTTGACTTATCTAATGCTTTTTGATATTCTTAAAAGAGAGTACGAGAGGATAAGAGAGAGTTTGTAGAGAGTAACGGATTTGATCGCTTAGTTAATTACTCCTTCCATTACCGTACAAGATATTATAATTTTGCATAAATACATTTCAGAATTAAGATTTTATTAAAGCGATCTTAGAATTACTTTGTGAATCGATTTAAATTTGTCTTCTGTCCTACAGATCGATACTCCTTCCATTACCTACGTCAAGATATTATAATTTTGCATAAATGTTTGTTACATTTCAGAATTAAGATTTTATTAAAGCGATGGGCTTAGAATTACTTTGTGAATCGATTTAAATTTGTCTTCTGTGCCTACAGATTCGATAGATGCACTTTCCCTGTTTCTTTTAATTAAGCTAGAGAGCGCAATTCTTAAGATATTTCAATGAAAATTAATTTGCTAAAGAGACAGACATTATTGAAAAGGATTAGAGTCAGACAATTTTTAAGAGCAGTTCTTTTTCATTCCATTATACACTTTCTTCAATACGAAATTTTTTTCACAGAAAAAAAACCGAACCGAAATATTGTAAGTTAAAATGGTACCTAAACTTTCGCACAAATAACTTTGCGTCTTCGGTTGACGCAGTTGACGTAAATATTCGCTTTAATAAAATTTGATGAAATTAGAGTTCTAAATTATGCAAAAAAAAATCGATTTGATTGCAATTTAATTATTAATTTATACAAAGAAATTGTAGAAAAATTAGAAAGATTATTTGAACAAATTTCTTTTTTATATTTCGATTATAACACAACTTTCATTAGGTTGACGTTTTTTTCTGCAACTTGCACACAAACCCATTTTTGCATCCATTGCAAACGCAATTTGTATAAAAGCAACAAACACAATTTAAATTAGATTTTTGCTTTGTCTTTATATTAATTTCTTTTTTGCACACTTTTCTCTTTATTTAATTTGTTGAATTTTATTAGATTTCTTTATTTGTAGGAATATTTAGATTATTTTATTAGAAATCGAACCGAAATGCTAAGAAATTTTTCACGTACTAATTTATTCTTGCAAATGCTTATGAAGTTTGCCGCAGTTATCGAAAGTGATGAACTCTTTAGAAGTTGAATGAACACTTGTGCAGTTCATCGTCTCACATTTTTTTCGATTTTTCAAGAATCAACAGGTTGTTGACTTGTCTAATGCTTTTTGTTTGTGTAATTATTTAATACCTTTCTTATATGATCAAATGGAAAGCCCTCAATAAACAAGAAAAAAAAATTTTAATAAGTGCCTGTGATTTTATATGCACTTTACTCATGAATTTTTAGCAAAATTAATGTCATAATTATGGACATAATTTTATGTAATTTAAAACAAGTTTGTTGTCTTCACAAATTGTTAACTTGTAGATAAAATTCAAATCAGATGTTTCCATTTTCTGAATCTCTTTATTTTGGTTTTCAATTTTTTAAGGCGTGTTTAAAACTCGGCCTTCTAGAATTGAAAGTTTATTTCAATAGAAATAGAATGGAAATATCTGATCCATATATTTAAGAATTAACATATTGCCTTTTGTTGTCCCTTTCTAAATGTTTCTCTTTAGAATAACAAATTTAAATTGAACGTAATAAATTTATATAATGAAATTGTAAACTGTGATTTATGGCGAAAGCCATTTAGTCAGTCTAATTAGAAAATTAACTAAAATTTCCTATAATTGTATTGGGCGTGCGTGCTTGGCTTTTATCTCATATTTATATGTTCATATGTCTAAATAACTTAATATTGTGTTATTAGTAGTAAAGTTCTATGGGTTAGATATTAAAATTGCTCCTATTATTGTTACGGGTGTGTTAACATCATAAATATTATAACTTACATAGGAACATTAATATTTATATATTTATATATTTATATATTTATATATATAAATTTACATTTATATGACCAGAGGCCAGAATATCTAAAGGCATATGCTTATGTATATGTGTGTATGTGTACATTGAGAAACATATATCTCATGTGCACAAGGAAAACCCATTAAGTTATAATTCAAGGAAAATAATTATACATTAACAGCAAAACGAATTAGTATAACAGCATTAATAACAATACAAACAACAACAAAAGTGAAAATAAAATAATTATAGTAGTAATAATAATAATAATGTCACATAATAAATGTCATAAGAAATTCAGTCCTATTTCTCTTTCTCTCTCTCTCTTCTCTCTCATTTCCTAACAGAAATCTGAATAATTATTACTCTTTCTAAGTGTTTCAAGTTAATTTATTTCCTTTCAAAAAAGAAAAAAAGAAAAACAAAGCAAAACTACAAAAAAGTATATTTATAACAAATTTAATTAATAACGATTCAAGACTCTCAAACGACAAACAAATAACGGTAAAATAAAACAGCTTGTGCCTTAAACTCTCTCAAAATCTTTTAATATGTTTACTCAGGTAACGCAGCTCAAGTTTGAAGCTTAAGATATAAACAATTTGCTTTTTGCAATTTGAACTCTTTAATATAATTTTAGTAATTTAAATTAATTTAATTTAATTTTACTTTAATAAGGAGTTTCAATTATAAAAAGTAAATAAAAAAAAAAAACAAAAACCAAAAGAAAGCCCTTTAGAATTGTTGTGTACCATAATCACCTTAAACAAGAAGAAGAAAAAGAATTGTAAACAAATGTCACAGAATGAAATAATAACAAAAAAAGAAACTCTTCATTCACCTTCAGTTTATTTGAATTGCTTCAGATTTAAATTTATTTATCATTGTTGTAATATTTTATCATACTTTGTCTGTTCTTCTGTCCTATTTTTGCACCCTCTTTATATTCTTGTTTTTTAACTGTCAATTGTACGATAAAGGTAACTTCTAAATTGAGAAGTCAAATTTAATAAATAACTGTTGTAGTTTTACTGTCGTTGTTGCTTTCTGTTACACGCTGTCGCCTTTTACATTCTTTTTTATTTGTCTCTTCTTCTTACTCCATTTCATTGCAATGCATTTGCTAATCTGTCATGATGTCTGTTCTTGATTTGAAGTCACAATTCATCTGATTACAGTTTATAGGTTAAATTATTATTGTGTACCCTTTTTTTTATTTTTCATTTTATTTTGCTTCATTTTTTTTGAACAAAAAAGTGAAGAAAATCAAAACATAATAAAATAAAAAAGATTCATTTATTGTGCTTTCCTTTGTTCTGCCTATTCTTGCTTTTTCTTATATATCATCTTCCATTTCTCTGTCTCTTGATTTAGTTTTTTTTATTCTCTTTGGGTTTTTTTGTTTTCAGACCAAAAGAAAACTAGTATTTTTGTGCTACTGATTTCGTTTCCATTTTCTTCTTCTTTTTGTTGTTTTTGTTGTTGTTTTCTATTTGTCTTTGCTTTTATTCCCTTTCATTTTAATGTGAATTGATTTTGGTAAACTTTTTTCAATGGTTTGTTTCTTTTCTTTTTATTTGTTTTGTTTTCATCCAAGTTACTGATTTCATTTTTAGCGTCATTTTCTGTTCAATGAATTTTACGTTTGTTAAATATTTGAACAAACCATTAATGTAAAAATTTATAAAAAAAATATTCAATAAGAAACAAGTAAAACTATTGTCATCGTTTTACGCCGACCCTTCCATTTTCTTAATGTGAGTTCAAAGTTAAGTCAAATAAATTCAAAATCAAGAAAATAAACAAAAATTACAATTTAGAAATGCCTTGAAAGCAACTTTATATAAAAACAGGGAATCATCATGGACCGAATTTGGTACATATATTTTCTATATCAAAATGTAAAAACAAGCAAATATTCATAAAAGAATGTTCTAAATTGTAATTTCTTTCCATATAATAATTTTTTTGGAGAAAAACGTCCTATGGAGACTGCTCTCAAAAATTGTCTGAATCTAATCATTTTCAATAATGTCTGTCTCTTTAGCAATTTAATTTTCATTGAAATATCTTAAGAATTGCGCTCTCTTGCTTAATTAAAAGAAACATGGACAGGCATCTATCGATCTGTAGGACAGAAGACAAATTTAAATCGATTCACAAAGTAATTCTAAGCCCCCATCGCTTTAATAAAATCTTAATTCTGAAATGTAACAAACATTTATGCAAAATTATAATATCTTGTACCGTAGGTAATGGAAGGAGTAATTAACAAAAAACAATAAGCGATCAAATCCGTTATGTGATACTCTCTACGAAACTCTCTCTTATCCTCTCGTACTCTCTTTTAAGAATATCAAAAAGCATTAGATAAGTCAACAACCTGTTGATTCTTGGAAAATCGAAAAAAATGTGTTCATTCAACTTCTAAAGGGTTCATCACTTTCGATAGCTGCGGCAAACTTCATAAGCATTTGCAAGAATAAATTAATACGTGAAAAATTTTTTAGCATTACGGTTCGATTTCTAATAAAATAATCTAAATATTCCTATAAATAAAGAAATCTAATAAAATTTAACAAATTAAATAAAGAGAAAAGTGTGCAAAAAAGAAATTAATATAAAGATAAAGCAAAAATCTAATTTAAATTGTGTTTGTTTGTTGCTTTTATACAAATTGCGTTTGCAATGGATGCAAAAATGTGTTTGTGTACAAGTTGCAGAAAAAAACGTCAACCTAATGAAAGTTGTGTTATAATCGAAATATAAAAAAGAAATTTGTTCAAATAATCTTTCTAATTTTTCTACAATTTCTTTGTATAAATTAATAATTAAATTGCAATCAAATCGATTTTTTTTTTGCATAATTTAGAACTCTAATTTCATCAAATTTTATTAAAGCGAATATTTACGTCAACTGCGTCAACCGAAGAGGCGAAGTTATTTGTGCGAAAGTTTAGGTACCATTTTAACTTATAATATTTCGGTTCGGTTTTTTTTTTTGTGAAAAAAATTTCGTGTTGAAGAAAGTGTGTAATCGAATGAAAAGGAACTGCTCTTAAAAATTGTCTGATTCTAATCATTTTCAATAATGTCTGTCTCTTTAGCAAATTAATTTTCATTGAAATATCTTAAGAATTGCGCTCTCTAGCTTAATTAAAAGAAACATGGACAGGCATCTATCGATCTGTAGGACAGAAGACAAATTTAAATCGATTCACAAAGTAATTCTAAGCCCGCATCGCTTTAATAAAATCTTAATTCTGAAATGTAACAAACATTTATGCAAAATTATAATATCTTGTACCGTAGGTAATGGAAGGAGTAATTAACAAAAAACAATAAGCGATCCAAATCCGTTATTTGATACTCTCTACGAAACTATCAAATACTCCACACACTCTCTCTTATCCTCTCGTACTCTCTTTTAAGAATATCAAAAAGCGTTAGATAAGTCAACAACCTGTTGATTCTTGGAAAATCGAAAAAAATGTGTTCATTCAATTTCCAAAGAGTTCATCACTTTCGATAACTGCGGCAAACTTCATAAGCATTTGCAAGAATAAATTAATACGTGAAAAATTTCCTAGCATTACGGTTCGATTTCTAATAAAATAATCTAAATATTCTTATAAATAAAGAAATCTAATAAAATTCAACAAATTAAATAAAGAGAAAAGTGTGCAAAAAAGAAATTAATATAAAGATAAAGCAAAAATCTAATTTAAATTGTGTTTGTTTGTTGCTTTTATACAAATTGCGTTTGCAATGGATGCAAAAATGTGTTTGTGTGCAAGTTGCAGAAAGAAACGTCAACCTAAAGAAAGTTGTGTTATAATCGAAATCTAGATGAATATAAAAAAGGAATTTATCCAAATAATCTCTCTAGTTTTTCTAAAATTTCTTTGTACAAATTAATAATTAAGTTACAATCAAGTAGATTTTTTTTTTGAATAAATTACAATTCTAATTTCATGAAGTTTTATTACAGCGAACATTTATTCTAACTGCGTATATGCCGAGAACGATACCTTGAAAAAGGTAATAAAACAAATCAGATATAAAATCTGCTGCAATAAATTAATAAAAAGTTTTATCGAAATAGTTTCATAAAAATAAAATAAAACCGAGGCCAAAGAAAATATTAAATTCTTTTATTTTTTTGATTCTCTACCCAAATGTCCATTTAAAATTTATCATCAATACTTAAGTTCATTAATTTTTTTAAATAATCGACCTATGTCTTTGTTTCCATAAATACAAGCCAATTAAAATTTTTATTTCGCTTAAATAAAATCAATTAAAATTTTCAAGTTCTAATAATTACAAAATTTCAAGCAATAAATCGTTAATCTTTGTTTAATAATGTATCAAAAATCTAAAAAAAAATTGTTTATTATTTAAATGATGAGCAGAAAATTTAATAAATGGTAATTATATTTGTATTTATCATCATTTATCATATTAATATTAAATTTAGTTTTTCAAAATTTGCCAGATTTTGCGATTTGCCAGATATTTTTGTATTTGCAAATGCTTTCAGCTGTAAAGCTGAACACAAATTCAATAAGTTTTATAAACTGACAGGAGGATTTTATTTATAAATCTGGTTAGTAGTGGAATTTTTCTTTGAATTGTCATGATTTATTTTGTTGGCATAATAACAATTTAAGTGGAAAAATTATTTTCACCACACTTATATGATTTATATTTCGATGAGAATTCTTTGGTAGTGTAACATAATTTTTTTTTTAATTTACACAATGATTTTTATGTTAGAGAAAAAAAAATATGTGATTTTCAAATGTAATTGAATTGATTTTAACCACAATTGTTTAGTAAACTTGTCATTTAACTTATAGAGAAGAATGAAAATAGAATAAAATTTCTCTGTAATAGATTTATATGTTAAACTATTAAAATATTATCGATTTTCAAAACCAATCAACCAAAAGTTGAAAGTTTATATAGTTTTGTTAAAATGTATGTAACATTTTGAAGAAAATATTTGAGTTTTTACAAAATACTTGATACAAGTTTCCTCAAAATTTTTTAACAAATTCAAGCCAAGAAACAAACTTTCTAAGTGAGCTCAGTTTGCTGATTTTAGATTTTTACAAATTTTGAAAAATGTGATGCCAGCCTTTATATATAAAATGTAAGGCCCGGTTGATAGATATTTCCAGTACGTTTTTAGCCATTTTTATATTTCATTATTATTTAACATTGTACTTTGCAAATATTTTTATTTATATTGAACATTTCTAATTTATTTGTTTTTGCTTTCTTTCTGTTTTCATTTCAGGTATTTCTGTTTAATTTTTTTCGGTTTTGATCTGGTAAAATACTGCATTTTTTGCAAGCACAGAACACATCGATCATTCTGTCATCTATATATCTGTCATTCATATTATTTATGTGTGTGTATGTGTGTGTTTGTGTGTTTGTTATGCAAGGATTTTATTGCACAAAGTAAGTACATTGAAATTTTCCATTACATTTTGCTCTACATTTACATAATTTAAAAATGTTTTTCTATTTTTTCTCACTCTCTCTCTCTCTCTCTCTCTCTTTCTTACTTTTTATAAAGAAAGTACTTGCAATTAATTTGGCAATTGTATTATTTTAGTTTATACATACAACATTAGTTTTCTATGTACAAAAAAGAAGAAGAACAAAATTATGCATTTATAAATGTGGGCGTGTAATTTTGAAGCAACGTAAAAACGTTTTGCAGAATTCAATGTATACATAAAGCAAATATGAAATTATTGTTGTTGTTATTATAACAAATTATTGCTACATTAAATTATTTAATTTTTAATTATTTACTTAAAGAAAACTCAGTGAAAACGTAAAAGTGTGATTGGGGTAATTACGGGATTGGGCAACGAAATTGAAATGAGAGAATGTAAAAATATTTGAAAAATCCAAAAAAAAATTACACACATACATATACACTTGCATATATGTATTCCTTAGTGCTAAGTGACTTTTTTACAATTTTTACTTGATGATGTTTATTATTTATTAATGCGAGTGTCAATTATAAAGAAATATATTTATACTTTGATCTTTGAAGGTCCCATGTGTGCATAATGTGACACAGATAACTTTATAATATACAAACACAAACACACACACACACACACACGCACACACATACACACACAAAAATGTACATATTATAAAAGATATTTTATTTGTTGTGGCATTTTTTTCCTACTTTGATTTTAATAGTTATCAACACTTTTGTAAATATAAAGTATATTTATTTATTTATGTGATACACTTACAATTAAGTGCACGTACACATACACATACACATACACATACATATAAAGTAAAAATGTATGCTGTACATATAAAATTATATAAATAATTCATGTATGTTTAAATTTATATAAATTTTATACTATATTTTATTTTTTATTGACTGTGTTAATATTGCATTAGATAAATATAAGGCTGCTGCCTCAATTTACAAAACCAATTGTAATCCCCCAGGGCTCTTCTAGATATTTTAAAATAGTATTTCCTTGCTCTCCTTCTCGTACTTTCTTCTTCTTTTTCTTCTTCTTCATTGTATAAGGTCTGGGGTAGAGTGCATTAAATATTTATGAAAATGTTGGTAACAATCAGAAGGAGTTAAGAAGAATTCAACTTTTATTAAAATGATCTGCTCAAAATCACTTTTTGAAGCAATCACTTTCTGAAGGCCACTTTCTGAGATACTTTAATGAAATTTGATACATAAGTAGGCAGGTCTAAAGATAAACCCAACTGAAAATGGTTAGAATCGAACGAATTTTACGATTTTTTAGCCGGATTTTTTTTTTTTTTTTAATTATGTCATATTGTAAAAAGTTACGAATTTTAATTTTACTTTAATAAGAATTGACATGTTATTACATTTTGAACCAAAAAAAATATGAGTGCCAAATTTTGGTAAAAATAGTCCAAAAACGCACCAGATATGAAAAAATGTTACAATTTTGAATATAGCTTAATTAAAAAGGACATTTTAGTAAATCTTATTATAATAAATGTGCATGTAAAATTAAATCCAAATAGAGCGAATTTTTGTATCCCCTCCCATAGAACAAAATTTTCAAAACATAAAATTTACAATTTTCTTACTTTCTTAACTTTCAATTGATTTGTCTTGACTTTTTTAAACACATTAAACAAAATGCTGTACGATACTTAAAAGTCGACTTATAACGCCCGCAAAGTTTTTACTCAATTTGGTTTTCTTTTTTTTTTGCTTTTTGATTTGGGATCGCTATTCTCTTTTTCTCTTTTTTTTTTACTTTTACAGAATCTTGTGTACTCAAATAAATAAATGTATAGAATGACATTTGAGCAAGTAGAAGAAGAATAAGGTTTGTCTTAAGATCTTATGAAAGTAAATTTCCAAAAAGCAAACATTAAACAAAAAAAGAAAACGAATTTTCTTTTTTCAATTTTTCTCCTTCGTAATTATACATTGACTTTGTTGTTGAGCAATTTTTTTCCAATAATTTTAAAACCCCTTAATTGCCATAATATTTATATGTCTATATTTGTGTATTTGTGTGTGTATGTACAATCATGTTTTAAACTTCTAATTATAACGTAAAATATGAAAGTAAGTTTCTGTTGAAAGTTTTCCTTTTTTTTTTTTTGCGGTCATGTCATAAGAAATTATCATTAATACCTTTTTAATAGGTTTAGACTTTTTCGTGTTCTCTCACCATTTTCTGCTCTTTATATATATTTTTTTTGTTTTGCTGTTCCACCTTTCTTTCAATGATTAAAAAGAAAAAGTCATTCCATTGTAAGTAAGTGCTTTAATAACTTTGTGAACTCAACTTATGAGAAATATTTTAAGTTTTCTCTTCATTTTTTTTTTCTTGCCACCAGAGAGATAATATTTTCCACTTATATATATATATATATATAGGTAAGAAAAATGGCAATTGTGACAGACTTATGAATATTTTACAAAATTTTATATTACAAAATGAAAGTATTAAAAAAAAATAAGTAAAAAAGTTAAGAGACCACAAATTTTCAATAATTTGATAAAGTTCATTATTGAAAAACAAGTTCCGATATATAAATCAATGCAAATGTTCATTGAGTCACATCGCTAATTGTAAATTTTTTTATAAATTATAAATTCTTTGCATAAAAAATTATTTAATTTGAAACAAAGAACTAAAGTTTGGATACAAAATACGCCCCCTGAAGCTAAATACTTTCAATTTTTTTTCAATTTCTTAGTTCCTTAATTTTTATAGAAAAATGATTACACTTGGAAATGTTCAGCGAGCGAAGAGAAAAGCGAGCTTGATATTGTAATAAAATTACGGTTCTAATCTTACGCTCTGTAAAATATTATAAAGTTCTGGGTAAATGTGTTATGGGTTATGAAAAAATTGCAGTAATTATGTTGATTCAGTTCATTTTTTTTGTAATATGGTGGCTGGACCTGCTTTATATATAATTTTATAATACTAATATAACGGTAAAATATCTCTCAATCGTTTGCTTAACTATATGACGGCATTCTATAAGTCTTCAAAAATTTCTTATAAAAACGTTTTAGTTCAGCATAAAACCACTAATGCACATTTCACTTAAGCGGTTTATTAAGTTAAATTGAGAGTAAGGCAATCAAAGTCTTTCATAGCAATCAAAATTGACCAAAATGTGTTATCTATAATATTTAAAGGCAGAGCAAGGCTGCCTTGAGAATTAAGTTTAAAATGACCGAAAATGACATTAATTAGGCTGGAGATTTATTGAGTGACATTTTATAGAAATATGTATGAATGGTCATGGATCGCAAATATAAAATAAAATGCTTTCAGTACAATTTTAAATGAATTTCATCCAACAAAAGTTAATTTTATGCAGAAGTATGCAAAAAAGAGGAAAAATGTGTGTCTTTTAATTTTTACACTCCAACAAGCACATACACATACGCAGGCGAAACAAAGTCCTTCTTATGGCAACGAAAAATCATTTTACAAAACTGCAATATTACATTCGTCCCGTTTGATTTGATTTTGTGTTTGTGTTGCGTTCATTCGGCCAAAATGAATTCGATTTTTGTTTAGTTGTTGTTGTTATTGTTGTTGCAATACCAACAGTTACTTATTGTGTGCAAAATATATTGGTTGAAAACTTATAACTGGTTTGCTAGTTTTATGATTTTTGGTAACGTTTAATCAAAATCATTTGGGCGTAACATTAAATAACAAATTAAACAAAAAAATTGAAAGGAAAAATGGAAAAAAGAAAACACTTTATCTTAATACAATAGTTTTTGGCATAGAGATTTTTATGTTTACTATTTTTTTAGATTGTTTTTCTTCTTTTTCTCTGTCTTTCTCTTTCTTTCTTTCTTTCTTTCCCTTTCTCTTAACAGTAATCAAATATTAATTAAAAAATGTTTATTGATTTTTTACGGTCATTTTTTTCTTCTTCCTTTCCTTGTTTCCTTTTTTATTTTTTATTTTCAATTTTATTGTATTCATGTTTTAGCTTTCAGATTGCTTGTATGGCAACAAAACTAGGACAACAGCAACAATTTTATAGTGTAAACGTTTCTGTATAATTTTTTGTTAAAGCCAAAAAGGAAAATCAACTTTTGTTATGTTTTTCTTTTTAGTTTTTTTCTTCTGAAGATTTTGTCCTCTTTTAATGCTTTTGTTATTGTTTTATTGTTGCCTAAGTATATTTTGTTGCATTATTGTATACACAAATGTTGGAATGATTTTATGTCGTGATACATTTCTTTGCTATATGTGTTACGCGTTTCATCATTACTAACACTGAAATGAAATGTATATACAAATGTTGCGAGATTTGATGTTGAAATACACTTTTTTAATATCTCTGTTTAGCTTACTACTTCTACTTACACTGAAATGAAATGTGCATACAAATGTTGGGATGATTTTTTGTTGAGATACATTTCTTTAATATTTCTGTTATGCCTCTCACCGTTACTAACATCGAAATACTATGCATATACAAATGTTGCCGTGATTTGATGTTGAAATATATTTCTTTGATACCTCTCTACTTACACAGAAATGAAATGCATATACAAATGTTGGGAGATTTTATGTTGATATACATTTGTTTCCTATCTCTGTTATGCCCTTTACCTCTATTAACACTGTCATGGTCAATGGCTGCACTAAATTTGCCCTACTATCTTATTTAAAGGTTATAGCGATTATCTTATATTCATATTCAATGGAATAATAATGGTATCGTTATTATAAAGATAATCCTTTTAACCGCATTTATTTATAATTTTTTATATTTGTTATTTTCTTTTCTATTACTGTATTTTTAGTTTTCTGTAGTTTTCAATTTTCTACACTTTTCTTCTTATCCTTATCTCTATTTGTTTTTAATCTTCATTATCCTTTATATTATTATCCTTATTTATCCTTAATCATCATTATTCTTTTTGTCCTCCATCATTATCCTTTTCATAATCATCATCATAATCATTATTAATTATATTGATATCCTTTAATTATAATTATTTTAAATCATTAACCTTATACATCCTGTAAACATCATTATCTTTATTCATCACTATATTTTCATTTTTGCATGCTTTTCATTTTAATAATTTTTTACTTATCCATAATTATCATTAATTTTATTATTATTATTATATTGATGATATTTTTCATTGCTATAATTTATTTGAGTAATTTTCCATTTTTTCTTTTTCCTTTGCATTTTCCTCCTTAAAGAAGGCAAATTATTAGAAAATGTAATCGCTCGCACTGCAAAAGAGGAAGAATTTCAAGCATTCTAAACTAAGAAATTTTTGTAACAAATCCATTCGGAGATTTTATCTTAATTTCAACTAATTTAAATTAAAGCATTCTACTGTTTTACACTTATTTCTTGTCAACTTTTTAATATGACCCAATATGAAACAGAATTCAATTTTCTTACCGGTTTTTATGGAGTTTAATGTGCAAGTTAAAAAAAAAGAACAAAGGAAAAAGGAAAACAAAATCGAATGATATTAAATGCATAATAACGAATAGAATAAAACAATAGGAAAAGATTATTATTAATATTTAGTAGATTCTTAAATAACATAAAGTCACCTTCTTCCGCTTTTCTTTTCTTTATACAACTAACACTAACACATAGATTTTTGTATATCCTTAGACGATTATGGGCAATAATGTTGACTTAAAAGACCTTTTTGAAATGCAAAACGTACATTCAACATGAAATTGCTTAGAAATGGAATGGAATGGCATGAAATGCTAGTGAAATGAAATTTCTATTATTATTAATATTTTCCTGTCATTTTCACATTTTCGCATGCAACATTCAAGATTGCGATGATGTCGCGTTATTTTATTTAATTTAATTTCTTTTTTTTTATATTTTTTGTTTTTTTTCTTTTTTTTTTTTTTGCTTTTTTGTGTGTGTTATGTTGGATTTGTTTTATTACAACACTTTTAAAATGATTCTTCATTTTCATTTCATTTTGCCTTTCCTTTCGACATTTTGTCGATGTTTTAACGATAGTAATCAGCAAAAAGAAGAAGAAGAAAAAAAGTGAAAGAAAGAAGAAAAAAAACTGTAACTGAAATTTTATTTGTTTTTGGTGCAAAGCAACTTTTTTTTCGTCTAGTTTCCTTTTTTCTATTTCCATATCTACTTCAATTTTAATTTTGTTGATTCATTCTTTCATTACGCTCAAATGTTTTCAAATTGTATATTAAAGAGTAGTGAATTGCTTGTTTGCAAAGTCTTCAACTTTATTGATATTCATATAAAATTAACTTTAAATGCATATATTTGTAAATGAAAAAAAAAAAGAAATTTAGGGACATTTCAGATTCTTCAATGGCCAATGTAAACTTGTTGGTATTAATTAAAAATTTATATGTTTAGATGATTTAATTCTTTAACTTTAGATTGCAAAACTTAAAATAAATGTTTAAAAATCCTTAAAGGACTCTAAAATTCATTAAAAGGATCTTAGAATCTTGTGAGCACTTTTCATAAGCTTCGCCCTTAAAGAATTTTAAGTTTCATACTTGGAGAATAGAGACTCACTTATTTTAAAATTCTTTTTCATATAAAACTGTTACCTTGCTTCAAAGTTTTTTCAGTTCTTGATCTCTTCTTGAACTGCAGCTGTTTTTAACTTCAAGCCAAACATAATGCAAGATCTTTTGAGATCACTTTTTACCTCAATTCTTTCTTAAAATAATTATTTCCTTTCTTTTGACTTAATAAAATAAATTATCTTTAATCTCTATAATCCAAAAGGCTTTTAAAAGCACCATAAGAAAAAAGTTTCCAATTCTAATAAAAAAAAATTAACTTTCTTTGACTTATTGAAATCATTATCGCAGATATTTAATAGACTTTTTTTTTATTAGATTTTAGGTTGACATCAAAATGATTAGGCATTTTATCAATAAATAGTTTTCTGTTTATTCATATTAAAAACTTCATACCACTTATGGTTGCAGAGGGAGTTGACATGGATCCGAATAAGGAAAGGCTCAAACTAATTTGCTGATTTGATTTAAGCTTTAATCATTTTCTGATTCATTTGTCTGTCTGTCCGTGTGTTCGTTCATCTAATGTTATTTATAACGATCAACTTAGAATCACTTTTTGATTTAATTTAAGCCTGTCTGTCCATCTGTCTTTCCCTAGAAACTTGTTATCAAAATGCAGAGTGCAATTTTGGAGCTATTTGAATGAAATTATGTCTGCAAATGTATTTTAACCCAAAGATGTTAGGGATTAATTAAGGTTAAGGTCAGATTCATGCTACAACCACGCCCCATATAACCACCTATTTGGCAAAAAAGTTTTTTTTTCAAATAGGTAAGAATTTGTGAAAAAATTAACAATTCTGGGTACGCCTTAATAAAAATGCTAGGCTTTTTTTAAAAATATGATGTAGGGTACTTAATAGTCCTCCTCAAATGATAATAATGCTATTATTTTTTTATTAAATGTTTATTTAGTCACTTAATTACTTCAGCAAAATCGAATAATTAAAGAATCAAAAAATTCCGAAAATTTTTCCTTAAACAAAATTTACACCATACTTAATTGCCAATCGAATTGGTCATTTGAGTTTGTTTGTTTGTTGTTGTTGTTGCTTTAATTTTCCTTCATCTTATTGCCCAAAGTTATCTAAAAGAGATTTTTTGCATTGATTGATTAAAGCAATCGTTGACTTTCTTGACTTACATTTTATCTTAATCTTAGTTTGCATTAATGACACGACAACCAAAACCACCTGACAATGGTTATACCATGAAAATTAATATAAGTAGAATATGCTACGTGTAAATAAGAATCACGTGATAAATGTTCAAATTCATTTTATTTTTATTATTATTTTTATTGTAATTTCTTCCTTCATTCCATTTTTTTTCCACTTTCTTTTCACGTTGACTTCGTTTAATTGAAAAAAAAAATGCATTGAAAAGCAAAATGTTTTTCGCTTGTTCTTTTTTTTTTGTGTTTTTACTCAAGAAACATTTTAATTTTTTTTTAATGTTTCTCTTGTTTGCTTTTTTTTGTTTTTGCCTTTTAGTCCTGCCATTTATTATATTAAATTATTCCGC
This sequence comes from Melophagus ovinus, assembly GCA_023089585.1. NCBI lineage: Eukaryota > Metazoa > Arthropoda > Insecta > Diptera > Hippoboscidae > Melophagus > Melophagus ovinus. The sequence goes on along the minus strand of JAKKIB010000181.1, from coordinate 1,470,615 downwards.
TTTCTTTTTAGAGATGGCTATGATAATTTTATGGCATAATTACATTGTTCTTCTTCTTATTTTATGCTGTCTTTTTGGTTATACTTTTACATTTAGTGCCTTTTTTGCCTTATTAACATAAATTTAATATGAAAAGGAAAATGGGCAAGCATTAAGAAATGGTTAATCAAAAACGTCTAAGAAATATTGATTCTATAAATAGGATTATTGAAAGAGTAGGAAATATTAGAAAGAGAGAATAAAGGTCAGGGAAAGATGGCAAAAAATAAATTCCTTTAAATGCAAGAAATATAAGCAAAAAGTTTTCGAATGAAAAAAAAATTTTTTCATGGCAATAAAATAAAATTAAAAAAAAGAAAACTTCCACTAAGAATTTAAAATTTTAATTAATTTAAATAGAATTTAAATAGAGTTTAAGATATGCCACTTACGATTATACGATTTGAATGAATCTTAAAATTAAGACTAAATTTCAGAAAGTCTCTTTTTTTGCAACATAAAGACGATAAGAGTCACTTTAATTTTACATACCAAAACTTCTTAAAAAATATTATATTTATATAAATCTATTAAACTTGTCTAAAGAACCGTTAAGAGCATTGAAGTGAGTAATGTTGGGGAAAGTCTGTCTTTCCATATAAATCGGCTGAAATTCATTAGAATTCGTAATTCCGATAGATTAAATAAATAATGGTTTGTATTAGCAACCTTTATTTAGGCCAGAATTGTTAAATTTTCTTTTGCTCTGCTTTTGTTTTTCTAGAAAATTTGTTAAAATGTTGAAGCTTCTATTCTGTTGAAGCTTTTTGTGATCCGAGATTTTTTTTTCCACATATTTAAACATTTTTAAAGGTTCTTCTTTTTCTTATAGAGTAGAATGTTAATTACGGAGAGCGTGCCGTATTTAACAAGGCATCAAAATATGAAACTTGAAATATCAGAATTTGTAAGTTTTTCTAAAACCTTGTAGAAAACTTAACTACCGCAAAGATCACTTTTAAAAGTTAACTTCCCAAAAAATATGCACAAGTTAACCTAAAAATACAGAGTTGCATTTGATTTTATATAAATACATTACATGCACTACAAAGTTGCAAAATAAACAACAGGAGAGTTACGGATCCATTTAATAACTTAATTTCTTAAGCTTAAATTCAATTAATATAAGTAAAAACATGGGAAAAAAACTCCTTTTTTTTTAAATCTGTAAATATAAATAACAGAAATAATAGAAATGAAATGCATGATAAGTATAAGCCGACTATTAAGTTCCCTACTTAATATTTTTATAAAGAAATAGCCAAAATTGTTAAGTTTGCCCTATAAAAACCCTTTGCCAAATAAATCATTATATAGGGCGTGGTCGTAATATTAGTCAGATCTTAAGCAAGCATCTTTGGGCTAAAATACGCCTACACAACATTCACTCAATCATTCAAGTAAGTCAAAATTGAGCCATGTATTTTGATAACACATTTAACTGGGCAAATGGATAGATGGACAGACGCACAGACAGACTTATACCATATCAGGTAGTGATTCTGAATCGTTTGGTTTAATAAAAAATGGTTCCATTTTAACTCTTTTTGGATATTACAAATATCTGCACAAACTCATAACACCTTGTTACCACAAATGTTGCACGATATAATAACAATCATAAGAATAATCATAAATCAAAATAATTACAAATATATTCATATCAAATTTTTGTTGTTTTTCTTCTTTTTTTTATGATAATATAAGATTTTGATATTGTTGGTATTGATAACTCTCTGTTTAGCAATTATTGTCATTAAAATAAATTGATATAATTGTGCAGTAAAAGTTATTTAAGTCAATTGCTTACAACAAAAGAAAAAACCAACAGAATCATTCAGCAGGAACGAGAAAATAAACGATAAAAGAAAAAGAGCAACAAGATAGAAAAAAAATTAACGATAACAATGAAAAAAGAAAACTAACAATAACAACAGCATTAATATGATTATTATTATTTGTTTTTTTTTTGTTTTGCTTTTATTTTTATGTTAGATTTCATAATTGTGATAAAGAGAAGTTGTCAAATAAAATATGGAAAAATTGAAAGCTATAGCTGCAGCAGCAGTAGCGACTTTCAAACTGAATGAACTGTTGATTTTTATCACAACTGCAACGAATTGTTGATATTTTTACTTTATATGGTTTCATAAAAATACGCAAAGATATATATATATATATATATATATATATATATATATGTGGAGAAATTTTTTATATATATAGAGATATTTTCTTTAGATATATATAGAAAAAGTATCATTAGAAAATCTAAAATGTTAATGAAAATATATGTTTTATTATTCATATCATAGTTACAGTTATACTTAAAGTTGCAATTACAGTTGCAATTACAGTTATAGGTCCAGTTATAGTTATTGTGCTTGTTGCAATTTATTCAACTGATTTTTCTCACTTTCACTCTATCTGCCTCTCAATTTCTCTATAAAAAATGAAAATAGATAACGGGAAATCGTATTAATGAATATATAAATCAGTATTGATAGTGTTGTTGTTGTTACAGATATTCCATTTATGTAGTTACAGAGAGAAAAAAGTAAGAAATATTAGTATAAAAATAACAATAATAAACAATTGCAATATACAATTCATTGACCTTTTATTATCATAATGTTTTAATAAATTTTACTTTTATTAATCATATTCCTGTAGACAAACCATCTTTTAATAACTGGATTTAATGTTTAATGCTATATATAAAAAAATGGAATAACCAGATTTACATGATAATTACTGGCTATAAATCTTTAAAGAGTTGTTTACATGAATTGTGAGATATTTTTCTTTTAACTTAATCATTTGTAATTTGCAGTTAGTTTTGATTGTTTAATTGCATGTAAAAAAATTTAAACTTTTAATTAGGTATAGGACTGGTTTTAGTGCAATTTAAAGAAAGCGTTTTTTAGTGCTAAGTTTAATTCAATTGTTTAGTCGAAGAGTACAAGATGTAAATATCAGATGAAAGTTGTGCGAGATATTAAGATATCACGTGAAATTTAAACTGAATTTCTAATCGATTTCTGTTTATTTATTATCAAAGCCTCTCAGTTCTAAAGGTCCTTTTAAGGAACATACTTAAGCATAATTAATTTGGTCACTAATATAATTAATACAATAACTTTTTCATTAGAAATAGTACAATATGAAACTGCTGAGCTTTCAAGAATAAGACGAGTTCAACAGCAAAACCCAGATGCATGATACAATTTGGAAATATTTGCCTTTTTTATGCTCTTTTATAACGGAATTGCTTGCATGTTGTAGACAGAATTCCGAGGGCTCTTAATAATACAATTTTTTAGATTAAAAAAAAATGTGGCCTTATTATGCAGAAATGAAAGAAAAAAGATCTAAATCTTGCAATGATGATTTAAAAATTTTGTTTGTAGCGTAAGTTTTGTTGAATCTTAAATTTCCATAAATCTAAACTAAATTCTTAATTATGTGTAATAGAGCTCTAAACAAAATAAGTTAGCTTATGTTAACTTTTTGGAAAAGTCGCCTCCAAGAAATTAATGCTTTGCTTCTTCTTTCTCCCTAAATTATTTTTTTTGAACAAATAAACAGCCGTTACATTGTTATAACGTTATTATTATTTTCATAATAATTATTATGATTTTGATTATTATGATTTTGTTACATTGTTGGCAATAACATTTGGTTTTTTTTCTGCTTTCTTGTTTCTTGTTATTCCTACAGTTGTTATTTTTATTTTATATTTTGTATTATAATGAATCATGCTGAGGTCATGCCAACCAACAATTATAACAACAATAATAATAATAGCAAATTATTATAAAAGTTTTGTTTTGTTTCGTTTTAATTTTGTTTTGTTTTATTTTGTTTTGTTATCATGCATCACAATTATGGTAAAAGTTATTTGTTCAATTTATGGTAATACAACAATATTCATAAAACTATCTCTATCTCGCTTTAACTCACATATACATATATAACATTTATAATTATTTGCTTGGTGTAACGTTAAGGTGAAAGTATAAACAAATAATAAAAAAAAAATTAAAAACAAAATATTTTCATTTTTATTATCAATATTCATAAAATGTTTCAAATTTATTTTTTTTCCATTTATCTAATGAAATTTTTTGTTTACGCGAAACATTTTTAACCTGAAATATTAATATAAAAAAAAAACTTGTTGCTGCTTTAACATTGCAATATTACATTTTCATATGTTAATTAAACTATTTAAAAAAATAAAATAAAATAAAGTATAAGGAAATTTATTTATTGTCAAATTTATCTCAAGTTGTAGGAAATTTTCCAAAAATTTAATTTAGTTTTATATAAGATAATTTAAGTCATTCTTTTTGGCATAAAATCTGATCTTCACAATAAACATTTTCCTGTAATTTCTTTGTAATAAAATTTTAATAAAATTTATAAATATTAGAGCGAAATAAATCATCACTTATACAACAAATAATTTCCTGCATTTTGCTGAAATTTAAAATGATTTGTTATGAGTTTTAATAAAATATTCAAATATAAAATTTTTTTTAATTAATTTATTTTTTTCTTTAAAAAATATCTTTTATAAATATATATGTTATCTCTCTTTCTCCCTATCTATCTCCTTCTCTCTCTCATATCGTATGAATAATCGATTAAATGAAATTTTATATCTATTTGTTATGTGCCAATTTGCATTGTTTTCCATAATTATCGATTAATATTTTCTTACCATTTTGATGTTACCAGAAAAACACAATAAAATATCTCAAAAATATTCAGCTTTTAATGAGGACACCCCGTGGTCTCTCCATCGTATTTTTTTATTAGTAAATTTTTCTATGATAACATTCAAAATTATATAATTAATTAATGTTATAATTAAGTTGCTTTAATTTAAAGTTGGCTATAAATTAAATAATATTTGAAAATTATTTCAAAAAAGTAAAACAAAGAACAAGTTAAGTTTACAAACATATTTAATATTAAGTATGAGATAAAAATTGTAGGGGCAAGAGGCAGCATCGACAACAGCAACAGGACATTAAAAATAATGGTGTGTAATATAAATAATTAATATTAATTGTAGTTGTTTTGTTATAAATCAGTTTAATGTCCAATATTCTGAAAAATAGCAATAAACATTAGTCATATTTTTTGCTTCTTAATTTTTTTTTCGTTCTCGCTCGCCTTCTACTTCTGCTTCTGCTTCTGCTGCTTACTCTTCTTCCTTGTTGCTTTCGATTTTTGTTATTGTTGTTTGTTTGTTTGTTTGTTTGTTTTTGTTGTTTTTGCAGCAACTTTTTCTCACATTTATTTTAAGGGTCACCATTTTTAGTTGAATTTTTTCTTATTCTTCTTTTTTTTACTGCTACGCATAAAAATCTATTACTCAGTGCTACCATTGAATAATTACACGTTGATTGTTCATATTTTTGTACATATATTTACATTATTTTCTGCTTTTGGTAGGCAAGCAGTGTTGCCAAATTTCTTAATTTATTATACAATTTTGTTGCTGCTTCATATATTTCATGGTAATTTGATTTTACGGCCTCCATAATGTATTAAAAGGCCAACTTACTACGAATAGCAAAAACCAAGCAAAATGTGAAAAAGTTGAAAAAAAAATCAAGTTAACAAAAAAAAAAAAAACAAAAATTGAATTTCCTGAGTATAATTTAAAAATATATAACAAGAAAATTTTTAAGGGCTGAATATGTTTCGCAAAAATGTTTGTAAATGATTGGTTAATTGAAATTTAAGGGTGTTTTCATTTTAAAATGTTTCAATAAATTAAATGACGTTTAAATAGAATGAGCAAATGCTCAGTCTATTTAAACGTCATGCTTTATGTTGGTTGTTATAAAGAACACTCCTTAAATTGAAATCTTTGCTAACAAAAGAAAAAAAAAAGTTAAAATTACTTAGTCCTCTAGACTTGTAATCATTGTCTGGCAATATTTTCACATTTTCATTTGCTGAAATTTTCTACTGAAGCTTATTAAACTCAAATTTAAAACGAGTTTTATACTTTTTGCAACTTAAATTGTTATGAATAATCAAGAGTTGTTAGAATCAAGTTTTCAAAGTTCTTGAATTTTAAGTTAATTATCGTCTAACGGGACCGGCTATTAGCTTTTACGAAGCTAATTATTCTCATTCGAATTCGTTTATGTGTCAAAATCCAGCCACATACAAAATTTTTTAAAAATTGAAAGCTTGGTAACAAACTTTTTTGGAAAGATAACAAACGGACAGACAAACTTAAATCGATTCAGACAGTGATTTTGAATCCATAGGTAATTTTATTACTGAGCATTACAAATATCTACTCAAACTTATAATACCACAAGTGATGTAGGGTGTATATACTTAAATATTAATATTTAGCATTTAAAGGCCAATGTTCAAGTGTCCTATTTAAATTTTTTTGTCTAATCATATTAAGTTCAACATTTAATCTTTGAGTCGGCTTTTTTATAAAAATAAAGCATTCAAGATTCAAGAAGCCCATGGAGTTATCAAAATAAAATCGTGAAGTATTCTAAATGATGGCCTTGCTATTCCATAAATTAGAGACCCCTTTACATGACACAAATCAACTAAAATGTCTAAGTTAATTATGTAAACTTATGGTTTAGCAATTCAAAAATTCTGAAGTTCACAAAAATAAACTTTTGAATTAATTTTTTATTTATATATTAAGCACAATGAACTTTCTATTTGTCATTTAAACTCTTCAAAATACTTTTATCCTTTTTAAATACATCAAATATTTTATGCATAATTTATATTCAATGCAATTTCTCTAACAATAAATTTTATATTTAATTTACAGTTTTCAAACAATTCATTTAAAAAAAATCTTTTCTTCTTTTTTTTTTTTTTTTTTTTTTTTTTTTTTTGGTATAACATTTGCATAACTTTAATTTATTTATGTATTAATAACAAGTCATGTGAAATATGAAACCAAAAATTATGTAAATATATGAAATATTTGTTCAATAAACAATAAAGAATCATGATCAAAATGGAGCAAAAAAAAAAGAAAGAAAAAAATTAACAAATAACAAAAGAAAAGCATAAAATAGAAATTTATATGAAAATAATTACAAAATATTATAATTGGAGAAAATCAATAAAATGAAATATGCCCTACATCGAATCGTTTAACATTATTGAAACTTTAAGATATTAATTTCTGGTCACATTGATAAAATTCATTATAAAAGCGAAGTTCAAATTTTCACCAAAAATTCTACTATTTGACATTTCCTTTTTGCTTTTTCTTTTTTTTTTTTGGCCACAACTACTCGAAATACTCAAAATTTAATTTTTTTTAATGTAAGCCAAAATGATTTCAATAATAATGGACCTGGGTATCATACTTATTTTCTTTTTAAAAATTTTATTAAAATATTTTCAAAATAATAGTTCAAATAAAAGTAAAAATAAGACACAAATGTCTGTCCATATAAGAAAATCTATTAAATTTTATTCAAGAAATGATTATGTTTGAATGTCTTTTAGTACTTTTTATATATTTTATGGTGTAGGCTCAACAAAAAGTTTTCATGGACATACAAGCAATCAACCGTAACATTAATAAACAAATATTTTCATTAATATTTTATAAATATTTTGAAGAGTTTAATTATATAAGTGTTATACATAAATTTCTGTGTGTGTGTGTGTATATGTAAATACTATAAATTTCAATATACCAAAGAACAATTCTAAATTTTATATTGTACTTTGCGTTTTAATTAAATAAAGTAATCCCAAAGTGACCACTTTAATTGCTTTTTCTCTTTTTTGACTTGCATTCTATTGTGGCATAGGCTTCTCTTACAATTCACTTCCACTGCATATGAATTTATTCAAATTTATTTTAGGAAAGACTTTTGTTTACCTTGTTTAAACTTATGGACCATAAGAAGCTGAAATAATTAAATTTTTCGAAAAGACCCAAGTTGATAGTAAATTTAAACTTATAATTTAATCGTTGGACTATTTGATCAGATCTCTAAATAACACTCACTCTCAATTTAATGAAATTAATAATTTTGAATTTGGCAATCGGCAAAAATGGATTTTTAAATTTAATTAAAATTTAAGTGTGAATTAAAGTAAAATTTAATTTAATTATTTAATTGATTAATTTAAAAAATATAATTTAATTAAATTAATTAATTGCTTAATATAAAAAATGTAATTAAATTTAATTAATAAATCGATTAATTTAATTAATTGAAAATAATTACATTTAATTTCTACTAATTAAAATTATTTAATTAATTATTTTTAAATTAATTTAAATTTAATAAAAGTTTAAGTGCGAATTAAAGTAAAATTTAATTTAATCATTTAATCGATTAATTTAAAAAAAATATAATTTAATTAAATTAATCAATTGATTAATATAAAAAAGTATAATTAAATTAAATAAATTAATAGAGTAATTTAATAAATTTAATTGAAAATAATTACATTTAATTCTTACTAATTAAAATTAATTAATTAATTATTTTTAATTTAATTTACTTAAATTTTATTATCATTAATTAATTGAATTTAATTTAATGTTATATAATTAAGCCTAATTAAACTTAATTTAATTTAGTTTAATTAATTACAGCTAAAGTATTAATTTTATATATTTTTGAGTAAACTTTTGAGCAAAATTTCACTTATAAAACACTTTTCTAATGAATTTAATATTTAATATTTTTCCTCTTCTTTTATGTATATTTTTCAATTTCAAATATCAGCTCAAAGCTCAGATAAATGACATCAACAATAGATCTCCAGCTTTTTCTGATTATTAAAGTAAAAAATCATTCCATTCAAACAATGTAACTTACACTAAACAAATGGAAATGGAAATAGAAATAACGGAAAAGAAAATGGCAAAATATGAAAAGTCAAAAAAAAGATTAATAAATAAACGGCCGCTTTTTCCATCCATTCATTATCCAGCATACTATCAATTTATTTAAAATGACTTTGTATTAAATTTGAAAGCTATAGAAATTTGGCAACAAAGCAAACAAATCAAATTAAATTAAACAAATAAGAAAGCCAACCAACCGAGCAAAAGCACAAGCACAAGCACAGGCAAACAACGACAACAACTTATGACATGAAATGCTAAAATCAATTGTTATCAACATTTGCTATTCAAGCTCATAAATAAGGGAACGGGAAAGGGGGGGGGGATAACATCAATTACTTGCAACAATAATCATTATTGTTGTATTTTTATTATTTTTCAATTAAGCTAAAATCAAAATAAATTAAAAAAGTTATATTTAGTTAGGCCAACGTTACAGTCCCAACGTGGGTCTCAATACAAATTAACGAACCTAAAAAAATGAAAAGTAATTCATTATATTAAAGGGATCTTTAAAAGAATAGTTCAATTTAATTTAGATTTTATTTTGCAGAATATAATTTTGCATTGATTTGTTTGATTTCATAGAAAATCATTTTTACAAAAGTAAAAGTTACTCAATAAAATATTTCTAAGACTTCTCCGATATCAATTCATTTCATTTCATTTACTTGCAAATACCTTCATCTTTGAATCAAGATAATAAATAAATTTTATTAATGACTACTTAATAAAGTAAAATGGAAATTTGATAAGCGGCTAGACAGACTAATGAAAAGACTTATAAAGGATTTTAAAATCAGTTAAACAACGATTAAAAATCATTTGATGCTTTGAAGCATATAAAAAATTCGCATAATTCAGATAAACTTAAAAGCGAAAAAGTAAATAGAAGCTGAAGTAAGAAAAATGAATGCGTGGCATAATGTTAAGGTTTAGTTATTATGTTTAACTTTACAATCATGAAGCGAAAACTCTCATAATTTTCGCAAAAATGATTTTTTTTTTTGGATTTTAAACATTTACAAGAACAAACAGAAACAACAACAACAACAAAATTGTATTGTTATAATATTAAATAAAAAAGGAATTAAAAAATATTCAAGTCAAGTGAAGTGATGTGAATAAAGTAAACGAACAAAATGCTTATTGCGTGTTGTAATTCCTTCATAAAAGGGCTTTATTTTTTTATTTCTTCTTTTTTTTTTTTGGCTTCTTCTAAAATTTATTGTGTAATGTGCATGTTTATTTGTTTATTTGTTTAAATGATTTTGTATGTGTACAATTGTCTTATTGTTACACAGTTTACAGCAGCAGTAATAGCAGCTGTTGCTAGTTAACTAGTTATTGCTGCTAGTTATTCTACAATAAAATATTAAAAATGGAAATAAAAAAAGGAAAAAAAAGGAAATAAATATTAAAAGGAAGATAGAAGAAAAGCAGCGAGAAAAGAACATTAAACGATTTTCTTCACTTGTAATCTGAGTTTTAAGTACAATTTAAAGAACTTCAATATTCAACAGAGTGTAATAATATATTTATAATAATAGGAACAAGCAACAAACAACAACAACAGCAACAGCAAACAAATAATATACTATGAAATGAAGAAGTATTTGAAATTTAAGTTGAAACACTCGTTAACTGTCAGCAAGTGGTATGTTGTTGTTTGCTTGTTCTGGCAAATTAATATAAGCAATGTCAACCCAACACGTGGCCTTACTCCATCCACTAAAGTTATTTATGGCATATTTTTTAATTTTAGAAACAAAATAAAATTAACAAATGAATAAACAACAAATAACAACAACAACAACAACAACAAAACCCGAATATCATAAAATAAATATTAAAAAAAAACAAAGCACAGAAAAAAACTAAAGTAGACTTTTTTTTGTCAAAATTTAATTACAATATTAATTAGAATGTTGTCGTTGTCGATTTCGATTTAGTTGTCCACCTTTTTTTGGTTCTTGTTTTTTCCATGGGATCACAATTTAATGAGGAATAAATAAATAAATTATTTAGATTAATTTTAATTAATTAATTAATTAATAAAATTCATTAATTATTTAATTAGATTAATTAATTAATTAGATTAATTAATTAATTAGATTAATTAATTTAGATTAATTAATTAACTGAATTAATTAATTAGATTAATTAGTTAATTAGTTAATTAATTAATTAATTAGGTTAATTAATTAATTAATTAGATTAATCAAATTAATTAATTAATTAATTATGGATTGATTTAATATCATTTGCTTAATTAATTATATATTATATATTTTTATTACACCGAAACTTCTTAAAAAGCTTTTCTCTTGGAAAATTCTTTACCTAAGAAGTAATTTTGGTACAAATTTGACAAGTTTAAATTGATTCAGAAAACATTTTGGAAGCCGATTGATATGCAATTATCAGGTATTACAAACATCCTTTAAGCGTAGCATTTACAAATGGCAAAACACATAATTTTTTTTAAGGAAATATTTCTTAAAATGCAATAAAGTTAAGGCAAGTTTCAAGAAATCTTAGAGAAAAAGATTTAAAAGATATTCAGCCGGATTTCTTTAAAAGAGAATTTAAGCAGGGTGATTAGTCATCAGTAAAGTTAACAAAGTCGTGAGGCTTAAAAATTTGCTCATATTTCTTTTAATTTATGAAACAGAAAGCAAATAGTTAGCTCTTAATATCAATTAAAATGGAATAAACTACTTGATATGACAACTTGCCCTTAAGAACAAGTTGTAAAAATCATTTTTAAAAATAAAAATTAATACTTTGAACTGTGAAAAGAATGAATCTTTTTGTTTGAAAACGCTTAAATTGGAAGCAATTACTTAGGGTTAAGTTTAAATTAAATGATTTACAGATGTGACAAAAGCAAACGTTATTTATATATTTTCTATTTAATGATCATCGTCATATCATACAAAAAAGAAAAAAACTCAAAATAAAACCTAAAGAAGAAATTTCATAATTATTGTATTTTAGAACAATGTATTTCTATTATACTCATGCATTACTCTCATAATCTATAATTACACTTTCAACAGTACACTGTAATTATGTAATTATAATAAAAAGAAGGGGAGAGAGAAAAAAAAATCCAATCTCAAATTCAATTCTCTTTATTGCATTCAATTCAAATCAGCAGCAGTAAGATTGCCAAGAAATTAAATTGGCAGACAAAGTACTTAGAATTTGTCATTTGACTCTCTAGTATTTAACCACATTTAACAGAGACCTTTAGGCTATTTTCATTTCACCCTTTTTCATTTACATTTACATTTTAACTATTAAATATATTTACATATGTATGTGTAAATGTTCACATTACTAACTAGCAAATTATAGGTTTAATTTTAATATTAAAAAAAAAAAGCTGCAAATTGCAAGAATTTTAAAGAGAAATTGTAACTCTCAATTATCAAGCATGATAAAGCAAAAATGTAAATGAAATGGCATGAATGGAACACAGCAGCAGGCTACAATTGCAATAGCAATAGCAAACAACAACAACAACAATAATAATAATAATAATAATAATAATAATAATAATAATAATAATAATACAATTTAAATGTAAAGTTACTTTTATATATTATATAAAATTTTTTATGCCTATAACGTAAGTGAATGAAATTGTTAATATTTATGGCATAAGTGTAGACACACAGAATAATTTGAATAATTTATTATAGCTGCTGGCAGCCACAGAAAATGGTATAGCATCAATAAGCAGCCACTATTGCGACAACAGCAACAATATCAATCAAATCAACCAAAAACAGAAACAACAACAATAATAAGAATAACAAAAATTACCATCAATAACAATGATTTCAATTGAAAATTGTTTGATTATGAACGATTTCTTTCATATGAGACTTTTTCTCTATAATAAATTGTGCATTAATATTTTATAGCACAAAAAGTAATGCAAATGAGAAAAAGGAAATTTAAGCTTTGCTTTATAATATAAAATATTTAATAATTTAATTATAAAAATTTAATTAATTAATTGTTAAAAAATGTTAATTAAAAGAAGTGAGAAATCGGTTACTTCTTGAATTAATAATTCTTCATATGACGTTGAATTGTTTTAAATTTTATCATCTTTTTACATTTAGAAACTTTTAGAATTAACTTTATGTTTAATTTCTAAATTTTAATTACAAAATTTTTATAATTAAAAATCATAAATCTTTAGAACAAAAAAACTAACAAAACTTTTTCATCTCCAAATTAATGGTGAAAACATAGAAAATTTTTTACCCACCAATCAGAAGTTGGGGGATGTATTGACTTTGTCATTATGTTTGTTATCCTATAAAATATATATATGGACCTAATTAGACTCAAATTCTGTATAAATATAGAAACGTCTGTCCGTCTGCCTGTATATCCATGTTTGGTAAACATTCTCCTGATTGCCAAAACTTTAACTTGATAAAGTTTGTTAAAAATATCTAAAGTTCATTTAGATTGGTTGGTGTGGAAAATGAATCACATCGCTCAAAGGACATGCCCGTAGTGCAACGTTAACTGAGCCCATCTTAGTTATTTTTTAGATAAAACTTTAAAATTTTTCTGGCATAACTAGAAAATCGACATAGGTAGATAACTCAAGTTTTGGACAAATATTTAGGCCGTTATTCTACAATCTTTGTATAAAAATCATGTCGATCGTCCACGTACCATCAATCTAGCTTTGAATTTATTAGAGTCAATTCAAATATTACCACGGTGGACTTTATTAAAACTGGTGATTCCGTAGTGCCTCATTAAATCTTTGGCACGATCGCTTGTACTCATGAGTCGCCCTTAAAGATAAACACTACCAACGGTCTTTTCATGAGCCCCTCGAAGTTGAGCTGGTACTTCACGGTATGGAGCTTCTCCGCCTGAAATTATTCTACTTTAAATTAACCGCATCTGTCTGTCCCCAAAAATTTATCACCCAATTTTAGTGTCTGCATGAAGGGCGTATAAGATTTAGCCCCAGCCTTATAAAATTCTTTTACTTGTTTTAACTCTATCGCGTCTATGTCATTCATTTTAAATGATTCTTATTAAAATCATATGTGTTGCCATATTTTACATATAAAGACAATAAAATATGATTAACAATAAGACAATTGTAGAAAATTGCAGCAATAAATTACATCAACTCATCTTTATATATTTTTCCACCCTTTTTCATATATTTTTTATAGTTTTTTTTACTTCTCTTGCTTTTTTTTAATCTCATTTTGTTTCCTAAAGCAAATAATCCCATACTCTCATTTATTTCCTAAAGCAGTCAATCTCATACTCTTACTGAACGTTTCTTTCGCTTATGCATCAATATTTGCATATATTAATATAAATTTTACACTTTACATATATGTATGAATGTATATGTGCATTTATGTAAATGATTTTCTAAAGTTATAAAAATGCTTCATTTTTCATCTTTTCCTTTTCATTCCAACAAAAAAAGAAAAAACAAATGAAAAAATAAAGCTCTTCATGTAATTATAATAACAAATCAAATCAAATTCGAGTTATTGACAGAGAAAAATTAAAAAAAATGTGAAGATAAATAATAACAAACCAAACAAACAATAATCACAATAACAACAACAACAAAAAGTATAAGTAAAACGTGAAATGAAAATAAAAGTTATATTTAATAAAAATATTTACATGGCAAGAAGAAGATAAAGAAAAAAGGGCAAGATAAAATAAATAGTAAAAAAGGTAAAGATATAAAAAAGGAAGAGATGTAGTGAAAAAGCTAAACAAAAGTTAAAGCTAAACAAAAGTTAAATGAAAAGAAAAAGTTTTAAAATAATAATTTATTAAAAATAAACGCTTTAAATGCGAAATGCAAAGTTATTGCTTATGCTGCTTATAAAGATATATATTTATATGATCCTCTCTTTCTCTCTCTCTATCTATCTCTTTCCTCTATCTAGCTTTCTCCCTCCTTCCTCCATCTATCTTTTTCGCTCTTTCCTTAATATATCTTTCTCCTTCTATATATTTATATCTCTCTCTCTCTCTCTCTCTCTCTCTCTCTCTCTCTCTCTCTCCATCTATAACTATCTCTATTTCTTTCTGTATTTTTCTATCTCCCTCTCTCTCTCTTGCTCTTTCTTGCTCTTTCTCTATTATTCTCTCTCCCTCTTTCTATGTACTTGCTTCTTGCTTTTTGTATTCTTGTATTTGCTTGATTTAAGAAACACTGTTTTAAAAAAACATGACAGAAAATTTGATTTATTATAATTAAATTTGAGCATTGTTATTAAACTTTGAGCCTCTTTCCTTCCTGCCTGACTTTCTTGCCGTCATGTATTCATCCGTCCAAATATTTCTAAAACTAGCTGTTGTGTTTTTTTGCTTTCTATTTATGTTTAACTTTTTCATTTTTTATATTCCTCTTCTTCTAGTTTTTTCTAATATTTCTTTAAATCCCTTTCTCTAGCGCTTGCTTTTTAAATATATAAAACATTATTTTTCTCCAACTCCTTGCAATCACACTTAGGTAACTTATTATATATACATTATAACTTGTTATTATTATTGCTACTGTTACAACAAATGCTACAAATGTTGTTGTTGTTGTTGTTGTTTTTGTTTTTGTTTTTGTTATTGTCACTATTGTTATTAGTTGCCATACACTTTTACGTAACAATGTAGACACTTTGTAATGCATGATAAGGGTAAAATAATAATAGCAATAATAATAATAATAATAATAACAACAACAACAACAACAAAAACAAAAACAAAAACAACAACAATAACTATAAGCCTAATAATAATTTCGCTCCATGTGATATATAGAGAAAAATTTACAACTGGCTGCCCTTTAATGCTAAAGCTAATATTTGCTTGCTTCATCCAGCCTATTTAGATAGGCACAATTTACAATCATACAACCGTAACAACAACAATAATAACAATAGAAACAATAATAACAATAACAAAGGGAGCAGTTATAGTATTAGCAGCAGCCGTAGAAATGAAAGGCAATCATTTTATATAAAATGTATAAAATTGCTTGAGTCTTGCTTTTTAATAAATAACTAAACGAATAGACAGACAGACAGATAGACAGACGGACAGATAATCAAAGAAAAAAAAAAAAAGAAAAGAAAGGGGACTGGTTAAACAAAACGAAAGCCTTGATAAAAATCATTAGATTTGTTATGGCATCAGCAATAATCGCAAAACAAAATAAAATAAAATAAAACGAATACAAAAAAGGAAACGCCAGAAAAATTAAAACTTTCTGTTTCACAAAGCCACACACACACACACACACGCACACGTGCAAACACGCACACAAACCAGCAAGAACAAGTTAAGTTAAAGTTGGATGTGTCAGTAGTTTAAAGTAAAGTACTTTTATTGAGTGTTACTTCTTGGTGTTGTTGTTGTTGCTGCTGAGTTTAATGTTGTTGTTGCTGTTACTTTCAGCTAAGTAAACTCTGCTACCCATAGAAAAATGAGTGCTAGGCAACCCTTCGTGATTGTTTGGAAATATTTGTTATGTACAAAAAAAAAAAAAACAAAAAAAGAAAAAATTATTTTAATGAATAACAAGCAGGAAGAAAGAGAAAGAGAAAAAGAGATTAAAAAATGAGAAAGCAGAAATATTTAATGAAAAAAAAACATTTATAAAATCTTCCCTTTTTCTATAAAGTAAGATTGAAAATAAATTAAGTAAGGTAATTAAATTTGGCTGGCACTAAATCTTGGATACCCACCATCCAGACACCATGATACCACAATTCGGAACCTGCTTCAGTTTTTTAAAAATAAATTGAAAATAAAAGCATAAAAAATATGAAGGATTTGGTATTGTATAATTTTGCGTAGGCTTATCCGATTTACATGTTTTTTGGACAGACATTATAGATCAATGGCTTTTCTTAATGTGCAAATTTTCAGTTTTCCATCTTTTACAATTTGCAGGTGGTAGGCAGAAAACTGCCAAAGTTTGCTTAAAAAAAAAATTGAGATGTTCTCTCTCTGGGCGTGGCCTTTAAGAAATTTCGCCCAATTTCAATGCCAATCTGCGTGCAAGAACTGCCAATGATTCTGCCGAATTTGAGCCCTAATTTCTCAAATTTTACGGTCTGTCTGTTGTAGTAGAATCTCTACAACAGACAGACCGACAGACGGACAAACGTACAGACATATCTAAATCGATTCAGAATTTCAGAATTTCATGGCGATCAAGAATATACTAATAACCCGCAATCCGCTAAACGCTTCCTGCCAAACAAAATTATTTCAATTCCCTTTCTCTTTTACGTTTTGACGAAATTCTTTATAATTCAAGGGTGATATTTTTTATATTAGTTTAGATTGTTAAGAAATTTATTTAAATGTGTGCATAATTAAGTTATTATAACATTGTTTTTTTATTTTTATTGTTTTTATTTAACCATTTGATCTTCATTCAATTCTCATTTTTCTATTTACAGGGAGATTTTTAAACGCCATCTATTGAAAGTTATTTATTTACACACATAGATATCTAAGAAATTTATAGCACATTTAACATTTTGAAATGATGAAATGAAAAGAAGAAAAAAGAGAAAAATAACAAAGCAGAACGCATTTACAAAAATATTAAAATGTTAAATGTATTTTAGTTAATTTTGTGCTATAGAAAATAGAGAATGAGACTGATCTGATTTATGTGACGGAGGGGATTTTGGGTAGAAAGCTGTTATAAATCTAGTGTAATATTACACACTCCATGTGGTCGATTTAGATAAAAAGGGAAAAAGCAAAAGTAAAAAATGTAAACAAACAACAAAGGAGAATAGAAAAAATTGCTTCTTCTTCTTCTACAATTTTCTTTTCCTTTCTGTGTGTGTACTTTTTTCATCTGTTTTATATTTCCACATGATTGATTACAATTGAAATATTATGAAATGCAATAATTGCTATCTGTAGCCAAAAATCTGGGAAGATTATCCGGTCGTGTTCTGTTTCTTTTTCCCTTTTTTTTTTTTTTGCTTTTTTTTGCTACTTTTTATTTGGTGTAGTGTTTCCGTATTGTGGTTATAATTAGTTTTTTTTTATGTGTCTCATGTTACCCCGTTTTTTTTTTTTGTTTTTTCTTCACTTTTATTTTGTTTATTCTTAATTAACGCAATAAAAAAGTATTTTGTTCCTTTGATCTTTTTTTGAATAAACCAAGGTATTTCAGTTACCAGAAAGAAATTTTGGATACCATAAGAAAATCTTAATGAGGTAAATTTACATTTAGTCTGCTATTTGAAATTTTTGATTCAGTTCATTTGTGTTGGCTTATTTACAGAAATAATTTTTATACTCCACATCCCTTATGGTGCAGGATATTATAAGTTTGTGCTGATATTTGTAATATCCAAAACTAATTAAAATAGATTCACATTTTGTTGCACTGATCGACTCGGAATCTCTTCCTGATTCGTTTTATGTCTATTTGTCCATCTGTGACCAAACTATGGTTCGCAATTTTTAAGATTTTAATGAAATTTGGTGTATAAGTGTGTTTTGGCTAAAATCGAACCATTTTTACGAAAGCCCTCTTTTAAAAAAAGTCGTTATATGAAGAAAAATTACAATTTTAAATATATTTTAATCTAAATTGGCTCAGAATTGTACTATAACATAAAAAACATGCGCATCAAATTTGGTTCAAATTGATCTATTTTTATAATCATTTCCCATATAAAAGTTTTTTCGAAAAAGTCTTTATATGGGAAAAAGGTTAAATTTTGAATATATTTTATCAAAAATAGGCACTGTTTTACTCCTCTTATTTTCCTTCTTCCTTTCTCTTTCACTACATTTTCATTTCATTACATTTTCATTTCACAAATAACTTTCTTCATTTTTTTTTTTTTGCTTAGTTTTGTTTTATTTGAGAAAATAAAACGTGGCGAATTACTTTCGGCACGTTTTGTTGTTGTTGTTGTTATTATTATTATTATTATTATTATTATTTTTTTTGTTCCTAATATAAGTACCTTCTATTGAATTGTTGAATTGAATTGTTGTACAACAATGTGACAAAATATTTATTCCAAAAAAGGGAAAAAAAGTTGCCATAAGAGCAAATAGATAGATAAACTAAGAAGATTAAAGAATTGTGTTAAGTATCAATAACAAAGTTATTGTTCTTGTTGTTGTTTTAAATGATTTTTTCTATTTGTATTTGTACATACAAAATTTTTGTACATTTTTAAAGTACTTTCTAATATTTAACTCATTTGCTCAGCTCTCGATTGGATAATGACTTTCTTCCATAATAACTTTAGAAAGGAAAAAAGGGCTACGTGAAAATTAAAACATAGAAAAAACCAATAAAAAGAAGATGTTACATATATTTTGTTATGTTTTCTTCTTCTTTCAAAATTCACCCAAAGTCTTATTAAACTGTTAAAGCCAAATGTAAAATATGATTAAAGAAAACTAATATTAATGTAAAGTTTGTCTTTCCTTTTGGATTGTTGTTGTTTTTTTTTTTGCAATTCACAAAAGAACCTTTAAAAACCAAAAAAAAAATTAAAATGAATGGAAAAAAGATTAAATGAACAATTACATTATAAAATTACATTTCAATCATCTATTTAAATTAACATTTAAAAAATAAATTTCATCTATTTAAAGCAACTTTTAAATGTAGTCTAGGACTTAGAAGAATTGAATGGAATGATATTGACATTTGAAGTAATAGAGTTTTTTTGAGTGGAGTAAACTAATATTTTTTTTATACTTTATGCCATAATGGAATGGCATAAAGTAAAAATGGATTTTTGGAAACTTTCACAACTTGATGTGATTTTTCATGTGTTATTTGGACATTAAGTAGAAAAGAAAAAGAGAAGAACTACAAATCCTTTTAAATTCTTTTTATTCAAAGATGTCTAATTAAAACTTCTTAGAAATAATTTTTATGTTGGACTCATCTTCCAAGTGAAAGTTTACTTTAAAATAATTGAAAATTTTTATTCAAAATATAGTAAGGCCTATTTAAGTGGGCATAGAGCACTTCAAAAAGATGCGACTTTTCTAAAAATTCGAATAGTTGAGGAAAACTAGACGGATTGTTAAAATAAAACAAGACTAAAAAAGAAATTTTTCTAAAGCTTCAAACTCTCCCTAAGCAATACTTTGGTACAAGGTATTATCAGTTTGTGTAGACGTATGTAACATCCAAAAAGAGTTGAGATAAATCCACATTTTATTATACTGAATGACTCAGAATCACTGCCTAATTGGATTTTAACCTGCCCTTTCGTCTGTCCATCTGTCCATGTAAACTTGCTATTAAAGTACAAAGCGCAATTTTGAAGCTTTCTAAATAAAATTTGGTATACAGGCGTGGCTTAGTCCAAAGGCGTACAGAAATAGATTTGATTAATATCGAAGTATTATTACGACCCTGCGCCATACAACGACCTACTTTTGAGAACAGTTTTTATGTAGAAAGTATGAGTCCTTATGAAAATGTCTCGTGGGATGTTTAATAGTTGAGCCTAACCAACTAAAATTTTTATATATTTTTTTAATATAATTCTTTTTAATTTAAAGATAACTGTGGCAACTACTAAAAATTGTAAAAAAATTTTTTTATAAAATAAATTTATCTATTTGATATATTCAAACAAGTTATAGCAGTTCAATCTAATTTGCATGTATTGTTTTTTTTTTGAAATTTTTACTAATAATAATTATTCCCTAAATCATAAAGTGATTTGAAATCTTAATGAAAATTTTACTGAAATCGCTCTTAACAGAAAAAAGAAACATACAGGAAATTTCGTATTGAACAGAGGGATAACAAAAAGGAAAGTAATATCAGGAGAAAAAATTAAAGCGAATACGAATGATTTTCAATTATTGAAACATTTTCAAAGTCTTTTCTTCAACATAAAAATGCATATATAAATGGAAAGTTTAATTCAAATCAATTTATTGACAAGTCACATTTAGTGTGAGTCTATTGGAAATAGAAAATCCATATAAAAATTTAGTATACTGTAGACACTAGGGACAAAAATGTATTAAAAACAGAATAAACTACAATAAAAAGCAAGTATGTACCTTATAGCAGGTAAGCACCAACGAACTAGAGTACCCTTCATTACATTTTTATAAAGAAATATTTAAAATTGTTCATTTTCTCACATAAAAACTGTTTGCCAAATAGATCGTTGTATAAAGCTTGGTCATAATAAATGTCTGATTTTATATCCAAGCGTCTTTAGATTTAATCACGCCTATATATCAACTTTCATTCAAATAGTTCCACAATTGCGTTCTGTATTGTAATAATAAATTTACATGAAGAGACGGAGAGACAGATGAACAAGTAGACTTAAATCAAATTTTGGAATTGATTGGGAAAAGATCGGTATAATAAAAGCTGGGTCCTTCTGGTTTTTATACCCTGCCAAAATTATTTTAAAAGTCAGTAAAAATTAAATAAAATGAGTTAAATTCTTTGTCTTTTCTTTGGGGCCTAAATTTTGAATATTCGTAATGGAGACATATGGCGACCTGGAAGTAATTTATACTGCAATTTATGGTATAAGCAGATAACAGAAGAGATATCTCTTCCATTTAGTACTTTTGATGGGCGTGTTTTTTTAAGCTATTTAATACATTTTCAATATGAAGCTGCTACCAAAAATTTTAAAAGTTAATATTTTAGTCTTTTATGACCAACACCAGACTTTTTAGTGTTACAACTACTTCATTGGGAATTTCATGCCATACGAAGTTTTATAAAAATCTTTTTCAGTTAATGAATGTAAAAATACAAAGTGAGAAAATATTATGTAAAATTGCCAGGTATGAAACAATGTACGTCCAGCTTCTAGAATTAATAGAAATAGCAAAATGATAAATCATGCTACATTCTGATAAAATTGTGTTTGCTTTGAAATAGATGTTTAGATTTGATTGTCGATTTTCGATTGTCGATTGCCGATTGTCTATTGTCTATTGTTTGTCTATTGTTTTATGTAGCTTCTTCTTCTTTTTGCCATGTGTAATATTAGTAATGTAATTTATACAAATGCACAGAACAATAAGAAGTATGAAACTATAAAAGAAGATGGTGTAATAGTAATAGAAAAAGAACAAGAATAAGAATAAGAATAAAAATAAGAGTAAGATAAAGAAATAGAAAAACTAAAAATATTGCAATAGCAATAGAAAAATTGTATAAATTTTCTCAACAAATTGACGGCAATAAAGATATTGTTGTTAACATTTTGTTGTAATACAATTTAACATCAAATAAATTTTTTGTTTGAAAGAGAGAACAATAAGCTGCACATTATAAAAAAAATTTAAGAGCGTTAAAGATAAATAAATAAATAAATAAATGTTTGTAACATGGCAAACAGAAAATACAAAACGATAAACGAAATTGTCTAACAATTTATATTTAAATTCAACAATGTATTGTGTTGATATTCAGAAATAGAAACGACAAACTTTCATTTTTACAATTTGATTCTTTTTTTGTTTTGTTCGTTTTTTTTTTTTTTTTTTTTTTTTTTTTTTGGTATGAGTATAAATAAATGTGACTATTTAATGAAATTGTCTCATCCAATTTCGAAATGTTTATGAATAATTCATTTAACCTTAAGTAAATGCAAACAATAGAATATTAGAAAATATTTTCATTTCATTTTTCTTAAAGAAAATTTAACACTTCACTGTAAATTTTCATTTATTTATGACATTTGCCAAAATTGTTTTTCTTTTTTGTGTAAAAATTCTTATGCCAAAACAGTAATTTTTAGTGTACTTAGTTCAAAGAAATATATTACTTAAAGAAAAAGGTAACATTGAGAATTTTTAATGTTCAAGTTCCTTAAAATCAAAGTGAAATCCTTTAAAAAATACGTCTCAGCTTTGAATAAAATTCAGATTCTTTTTTAAGGGAATTGCAATAAAAAGTGTAACGCATAAGTTCCGTGTAAGAGTGTGCTTCATTTTTATGAATTAGACCAAAAATCAAGCACTTTTTACGAATATCTGAAAGAAAGGATTCCGTTTTTACTTCTCAAAAAAGTATAAGCTTAGTAAATCAGGCAACTTTTAGAATATGGAAAATATTCAAAATCAAGACAAATTATAAATAAGTAAGAATTTTACGATCGAACGGGGCAGGTTTTGAAATGTGTCCTACACTATTTTGCTTTAATGTAATTAAAGTCAGTTAACTGATTTGCAAGCTAATAAAATTGAAAAAATTGTAATATTTAAATTATTTAAAAAGTTCATAAAATGAGAGAAGATTCCAATACAGGACCAATCTGAATCAAATTTTCTACGCATACTTTTCATGTCCAACTGCAAGGGAGTGCCAATTTTCTTTAAAATATATTCCAAATGGAACTTTTAACCCATATAATAATATATTTTTTTGAAAAAGGTGTTATATGGGAAGTGGTCATAAAAATGGACCAATCTGGTCTAAATTTGGTACACTTGTCTTTTATGTTACAATTTAATTTAGCGCCAATTTGTGTTAAATTCTATGCAAAATTGCTACTTTTTTGCATATAGATGGGCAGACGGACAGACGGACAGACGTACTTACAAGTATTAAGTCAATTTTGGGAGATGATTTTAAATCGATCGTTATAATAAAAGTTGGGATCTATCTTAACTCCTTTTGAATGTTACAAACTTTTAGACAAACCTTTCATACCACATGTAGTGTAGGGTATAAATATGCGAATTTACTCTCATTTTATATTTTAGATTTTACTTGAAAGAAAACCGCTTCTAATAAACAAGAATTTAACTTAAAATCTTAAAGAGCTAAAGTGAAATAAATTTTAAAATATTCTTATAATGAAAATTATAATAATAAATTTTCTAGTAATAAATTTTTGCTGTGAATAAATAAACAAATTTACAAATGAAAAACGATATTTTCCCCTTGAATTTTTATTAGTTTTTCTCTTTTGAAAATCTGACTTTGCCATGATTTTCACAATAACAAATTTACAGTGCTGAATAGTAAACCTAAATCAATTATAAAATTTATATATAAAACTTACTTCGCCTTTAAATAAAGAATATATTTTTGTAGCGCTGCTTCTTCTTAATTTTTTCTCCAACTTTTTTTGTTTCTTTCTGAGTTACTTTAACTTAATTTGCAGAACTACAACAACTGGCAGCATATAACGACCGCTGTTAATGCATTAAGAGTAAAATTATTATACAAAATGGAACCAATGATTACGCTCATTCATACATGTACAACCTTCAACCTTCAACTTCCCACTTTCAACCTCTAACCATTCACCTTTAACCATCAACCTCTAACCGAAAACTATTTTGCACTTTAGCAGCACAATGATTAATATTAAAACTTTGCAAAAATGTATGAAAGGCACAAAGAAAAGTAAAAAAAAAAAAAAGAAAGCACTGAAAACTATCTGGTCCATTGGTGAACCCAGTCAACCAACACAACACAACACAGCACAACACACAAAACTATTCATGCTGTTTATAATAAACAGAATAACATAATATGAAATTGTAATGGATAGAAAGAGATAGATATAGATAGAGAGTAATAAATTAAATTTTAAGTGCGATACGTTAGTATTTTATGTTGTCCAGTAGTTTTGGCTTTAGCGGTTTCGGTTACTCTGGTCTTAATGGCGTTTTTGGTTCACTCACACTATGATGTTAAACAGTTTCAATGATAATAATCAGTTAAACTGTTTAAAAAAGACAGTTAATGTTGAAGATTTTTCTTTTCTGTTTTTTCTTTCTTTGTTTTTTTTTTTTTTTTGTATTAACACTCTGCCAAATAATACAAAATGTCAAAGTTTTGTATTATTAAATGATTATCACTTAATATTTAAGCGTTAAAATTTTTTAAGAGACAACTCGTAGTTTATATCTTCCTTTGCCAAAATCAGCCAATTTGTTTTAGATAAAAAAATTTTTTAATTTTATATTAAATTTTCTATTTATATTTAAAATGAATGAAAATTATTTAATTCTTTTTTACAATAGTTTTACAACAACGAACATGAATGTTTTTGTTTTCGTTTTTTTTTTTTTTTTTTTTTTTGGTAAATGAAAAAAAATTTTAATACAATTTCATTCAAATCTTTTTACTTTTGTTTGATTAGGCAAAAAAAATTAGCTTAGCTCAAATTGTCATTGGGCAAATTTTCATTAATTTTTTTTTTACATTCATTTATTTAATAATTGAAAAAAACACAGAAACAACAAGTGAAGTAGTAGCAAACAGTAGCTAAATATTTAAGAGATACAAAGATTTTAGAAATTTTTAAGTAAAATAAAAAAAAAGGCAGATTTAGTTTGTTGCTGTTTGTTGCTCATTCCTGCATTGTGAAATAGACAAAAAAAAAAATTGAAATGAACAGTTTTATAGACAAAATTAAATATCAAGTAAAAGTCAACAATAACAAAATTAACATTTTATTTAGATATGAAAAATGGAAAAGAGATGTCAAGGCAAAAGGAAACATAAAAATATAAAAATATAAAAAATATGAAGCATCATTTTGTGTGATTTTAATTTGATTTTTACTTGTCTTCTTAATGTTTGCTTTACATTTAATATAATTAATCACATGTTGTTATTGTTGTTGTGCTTTCATAATTAAATTTTGAATTTAATTGTACAAGAAATGTTAAATATTCTTTTCATTTATTTCAAACTTTTGCCTTATAACTTCAACTTCAACTTCAACTTCACTTTTTTTAGCTATTTATTTAATTTGATGAAAATTTCACTTCTAAATAAATTCATTCATCTTAAGATAAGAAATAAAAATAGCTATGGAAAGATTTTGCTTTATATTCTTCTCTATTTAAAATGATTATCGAATTCTACAAAAATGAAAATATTATAAATGATCGGTATCAACGAAACTATGAAATATTTTACATATCACTTTTATGAAATTTCAACTAAAATTTTCAAAAAAATAATTCTACCCGTGTAAATTTCTAAAATGACTAAATACTTTTGAAATAATTTCTATAATTTCCTTCCGATTTCCTTTTAAGCATATTTCGATTTCTTTTTTTATATAAAAGATAATTCAAAGACTGTCCATTTACAGGTTAAAATTTCTCCGAAAATTTATTTTATAGCAATCTTTTTTATGTATCCTCCAAAATTCCCGATTTTTTTTTTCAATATAGTTTCATATTCTTTTCTTTTTCTACAAAATTATTAAGTATCAAATATGTATAATTAAGTCGGTCAAAGCCGTCTATTAAACATCTTACATAAAATTTTTATAAGAAAAATATCCAGAAGACTTTCCACTTAGGAATCCTTTATGAAATAAGACTTTTGACCTTATCCAAAAATATTCCCCAAAAGGCTTTAGGCCAAGACATGATCACAAATTAAATTCCATACAAATAATTGCAAAATTACAATACGCTTTTTGATAGCAACTTTTCACGGACAGACGGACAAGAAGAAAGGCTTAAATTATATCAACAAGTTATTCTGAGTTGATCGGTGAAAGAAATAATGGATCCATTACATATACTTTAGAATGTTACATACAACTGCACAAACACAAATGTTATGGAGTATAAAAAATTTTGAAAATTTGGGCATTAAGCCCATATCCTAGAAATTATAATACGAAATCTTTATACAAACAGACAGATCTTATATGGATTCTTCATATGTTTTGCTGTTTTAAAAAATTGAAAAAAATTTGGCCACACCCATTAAAAGTAAAACACATTTTCTATGGCAAATCTTCCAAACTTGACATTAAACAAATTTAATTTTTATATTTATTTGATTAATTAATAAAATTCACAATTATTCAGGTGATTGTGAAATCAGCTATTACGATTCACAATTGGTATACACGAAATGCCAAAAGATTTCTTTCTATTTATAGTCTAAATATTCTAAAATTTCAAACTTTTTATTCCTTTTACAGTTGTTGTAATTAAATTGAACAAATTTTAGTGCAAATTTCTCAAAATGTTTACATACAAAACAATGTTGATTTATTAGTTTAGATTATTTCATTATGGCGAAAATTTTCTTTATTCAATAATCGTCTTTATAATGATTGATGCGTTAAGATTAAGCCATCATGAGATTGGCATACCAAATTTTGACTCAGTCAATGCATTGAAATAGTACAACTGACAAAATTGCACAATAGAAAAAAGCAACAAGTAAAAGTTTCGATTATTATTATTATGGCTCTTGTTGGTTATGAAGGGGCCTGGTAATATTTACATGGAAATGTGAAGAGACTGAGATGATTAAATGATGTATTAAAAAAAAAAAAAAGAAGAAAACCAAACATCATTGATGTTATTGTTGTTGTTATTGATGTTGCTATTGTTGTTGTTATTGTTGTTATTGCTATTGGAATTGTTAATAAACAATTGAACTAAATTTCCATTGTACGGCTTATTTTATTGTTAGCTTTACTTGTTATTCAAACAGCCATTCAAGCGTCCATACACGTCCATCCGTCCATCCGTCCATCCGTCCATCCCTGCACCCCTTCATTTGTTCCAATTTGTTCATATAAATTTTAAAATAAATACAAAAATCTACACTCAAACATTTTAAACATTTTAATACCAATTTCTCATTTAAGTGTTGTTTGAGGGGGAGTCATGGTTGTTGATAACAAGTAAAAGTAAATGATTGATAGCAACGTTATAAAAATTAGAAACTAAAATTTTTAGCGTTAACAAGCATTTTATGTATGAATTTAAGTTAGAAATGCATTCATGCGTGTGTAATTTTACAAATTTCTGCATATTGATGTGTGCACATGCAACATGACTGCGAAAAACATTTCCACACTCTACTATGATGATTTTCTATTGTAAAAGTGTATACAAAAAAAAAAAAAAAAAAAAAAAAAAAAAAAAAAACTAAATATTTTGCTTTACAAGTGCATAAGTGTTTTGGCATATACATTTATGTTTTAGATGTATATATCAAAAAAGAAAAAAAGTATGTATGTTTATATTATTTAGATTGATAGTTTATACGGTGCAAATAGGTACAAAACAACAAAACCAATAAATTATAAAATTATTATTTAGCTGAAGGCAAATTTTGAATACTAAGCGCTACTTATACTCCAAAAAATGTAAACTGATTTTTTTACTAATTTTAATTATAAGTGAAAGGATTATAGCAAGAATAAATTTTAATTAATTTTTAAGTTCTTATGCAAATACAAATTTGCAAAATTCGCCATTTTGGCCATTTTATTTTGCAGTCTGCTTTTTAATTCATTTGACCTATTTTTTTTTAGTATAAATCTAGCCTAGAAAACTCTTTAAGACAGGCTACAAATAAATTTAAAGTCAATATTTCATTTAGAGAGATTTAAAAAAAAAGGGCCAACAAATGTGTCAAAATCGTTTAAGAATTTCATGTTGAATTAAAATTTTCTACATTTTCTATATGTTACAAAAGTTTTCCTAAACTAACAATGCGTCCAAGAAATAACTGAATGATTGGTTAGTTTAAAAAAATGTTGAAAGCTAAATGATAAGTTTTTCTTGATAAGTTTGTTAAGTGTGTTCGTTTTTTTTTTTTTTTTTAATATTGTCATTGTTGATGATGCTGCTACAACACAATTGACATTATTTTGTTGTTGTTCTTGTTCTTGTTGCGTATTTTTTTTTTTTTATTGGTATAATATCAACAATTTACTTCGTTAGCATAATATTTTCAGTTATACATGATTCAAATTAACTGGCCTGAAGGAAAAAGAAAAATTTCTAATAAATAACAAAGAAAAAAAGATTTTTTAATATCTAAATTGAAAAATTATTTTGCTATATTTAGCAGGTTTAAGGTGAAAGACTTGCCCAACACAAGAGATTTTCTCTCAAGACAAGACTCAGTTTCCTCTTTCGCAAATTATTTTTCTTTCTTTTCTTTTTTTTAATTTTTTTTTTTTTTGGCGTATAACTGCATTAAAACATTTAAAAAAAGACTACTGGGACGATAACAAACTTGAGCTTCTTCATTGCTCTTGCACTAAAAGCCAATGATAATTTTTACTCGGAAATAAAGTAAAGCAAATTAACAAAAAAAAATCACTAAAAGCAAGATATAAAGATAAAAAAAGGAAACCTTAACTCTTAGCTAATTAAAGGTAATGCCACAAATTTGCCCAGAAGAAATTTATCTTCATAATTATTGCATTCATTTATTGCTGCTATTACTTTACTGTGCTTTGCTTTGGCTTTTTTTTTATTTTATTTTATTTTATTTTATTTTATTTTTTTTTTTTGTTAAAATTCTCATATAAATATGTTTCTTCCTCTTCTTCTTCTTCTTATTCGTTTTTCTTGTCTGTACACGCTGTTCTAGTTCTAGTGAACTGGAAATGTTTTATGCTGAAAAAGAGGAAAAGAAAAACAAGACAAATAAAAAAAAAATGTTATGAAAATAAATAAGAAAAACAGGGCGAAATGATATCAAAAAGAGAGAAATGAGTAAAGCAAATAATGAAGTAAGATAATGAAAAAGAATTGTTAAGCATTAATTTGTCTTTTAATTTTTATAATTGTTTTCTTTTCTCGTTTTCTCCCTTTTTTTTTGTTTGCGATTTTCTCTGAAATCAAAGTAAATGATAAAGAGAACAAAAAATAATTAAATTACATTTGAAGTGCAATAAAAACATTATTTTTTTATAAGACTGAAAGTCCATTATTTAATGTATTAGCTCGCTTACTCTTTGCTCTTTCCTTTCTCTCTCGTTTTTTTTTTTTTAAGTAAAAATGTGTCACTTAGATTTTAAAGTTTTCTATGGCATTAAAATTTTCCATTAAAATTAAAATTATTACATTCTTCTTACATATCTCTTAACTAAGAACAACTTTTTAAAGTATCACTTTTCAAAAAGCAGCATCAATGCAGTCTCTTTAGACTAAAAAAGATAAATAGCCTTCAACTACAAATATTTCCATTAACTTAGCTTAAGCTAACTATAAAAATTAAACTTTCAACATTCTGTTTATAACAGATAAAAATTTCTTATGAATCCAATTCAATATAATTTCGTCTTCTTCTTTTTTCATGATTTCAGCAATATCTTCTTTATTTATTTAACCATTTATGATAAAAACTGCAATGACAATTGCTTTTATCATAAATAAATCACAATATTTTTCTTTATATCAACTACTGAATGCTGACGTCGCTCAACTTATTTTTGACATATGATTATTATTTCATATTACTTTTTATACATGGAATTATTATACAATTTTTTTTTAATGAATTTTGCGAAAGCAATAATTTCTTTATATAAAAAAAAAAGAAATGGAAATAATAATAAAATAAAAGAAGTGATTTATAATTCAAAAGTGCGGCTGCCATAGAAATAATGATTTGATTGCGACGACGACGGCGGCGGCTTAATTATCATTTTAACATCATTAGCATCATTTGATTTATGCTAATTAAAACAATATAATGCAAAAAGAATGTTTAAATAATTAATAATATCGGAAATTGAATAATTTAATAGGTGGGCTAAAGAATTCAAAGACCCATATATTTCGATGCATTTGTTCACGTCCCTTGTAAGACCAATACTCGAGTACTCTGTTGCTGTGGGGATGCCGACTTATAACTACTACATTGACCACATTTTCTTACATTTGCGCTGCGTAGTTTAGGATGGGATGTTAACCAACCCTGGCTTCCGTATGAAAGTCATCTAAAGCTACTCAACTTGCCCACTCTGTCTAAGCGTCTTAAAATGTTGAAATTGATACAAGGCGTTATTTTCTCGTCAACATTTCATTTCATATCCCTGCAAAATTTTTTAGGCATTATGTCGTGCCAACTACCAATTTTATAATCCTTTCCCTGTATTGTGTAAGTTATACAATGACCATTTTCATTTGTTCGACTCGTCCATTAACTCGTTGAATTATATCAAGTATGTTTTGCTACATCAATAGTTGCCAAATTGCTAAATCATTTATAAATGATTTGAAATTTGAAAGCGTGTTTCTCATTTCTGTGATCACTCTCTTAGTAATGTGTTTATACTTCATGAGATTTCATTGGCTTAGTCGGTTCATGATGATTCATATTTTGTAACATTATTTGTCGCTTATTGATATATTTTTCTTTTTTTTTTTAAATTTTTTTTTGCATATTTTTGTCTTTTTTTATTTTGGTTTTGTTTTTTTTGGGGTTTGTTACTATTGTTGTTATTGTTATAAGTTATTATGCAACTAATGAATATAAACAAATAAGAAATAAAATAGGAAAAATGTAGGAGACAAAGTCACACCTTTAGGGATCTGCAATGGCAAAAGAATTTTGAAGTTCAAAAAATTTTGAAGTTTAGAAAAATTTTTCAGATTTTAAAAATTTCGAAAAAAATTATAATTTTCAATTAAAAACTTTATAGAGAATTTAAATAACATTCTTCCTCTGCCTTGTTTAAACTTAAATGCCCGATTTTGTCACCAATTTTCCTAACATTTAATTAATAAGAAAATTCAATAATTTCAAATTGATGTGGCATTATTTTTTATATTCTATTTGACCATCCATTGCTTTTCAATTCAACAATCTGCTACTTCGAATGCCAAATAATGTGTAAATAAAACAATAACAATTATTATGGCTCAAATGTTGCCATTAAAATGATGCAATGACTTTAATTATCTTTGTAACAAAAAATTAATTAAAGAACCACTGAGCTGAATTTATACCCAAATGGCATATAGAAGCAACTTATATTTTGTATATATGTATATATAAAAAGAAGATATTACAAATACAAATACGTATGTTAATGTTAACTATGTAACTAAATAATCAACTAACTAAAGGAAGCAACAAATTTTGTTGAAGCAGCCAAAGCTTTATAATCTTTATATGCCATAGAGATATTGTGACACATAATCCTAATAAATTCTTGTCTATAATGTGCAATTAGGTCTTAAGGCTATTGAAAATTTGCATTTATTATAAAATTTAGAGCTATTTTTCAAAGAAATCGTTTATAGATAAATGTCACTCTTTATATAAAATTTTAATTAAAATAAATAAGATTAAATTGCCGTTATGGTAACTTCCCCTTTTTATATCAAGAAATGACCTTCAAAATTTGAATACTTTTCATTGAAAATTGTTAGAAAATATATTGATTTTCATTGAAGCGATCCATTTATGGCGA
The DNA here is from genome assembly GCA_023089585.1 of Melophagus ovinus. NCBI lineage: Eukaryota > Metazoa > Arthropoda > Insecta > Diptera > Hippoboscidae > Melophagus > Melophagus ovinus. The sequence continues at coordinate 1,438,443 of JAKKIB010000181.1, read as the reverse complement.
TCCATTTTTTTTTCATTTTCATATTCTTGTGTGCAAAGTTTAATCCATACCAGGACCTTTTTACGACCTCCGTCCATATGACGCCTTTTGTCGAAAAAGAGTAGCTACATGGACAAAAGTTATAATTTTGAATATATTTTAACAAAAATTGCCAAATCATTGAATTTTTAGTCGTTAACACACCTAAAATATATTTAAAAGCAGCCATAAACTAAAACGATGGCGTCAGAAATTTTCTTTGGTTTTTTTTTTTTTTTGGAGTAAAACAGGAAATTTGAAAGGAAATTTTCCAATATTCATTTGGAAAGTAAAGCCACACTTACACATTTGCACACACACATACAAACTAATTATCTATTTGTGGAATAGCTGGCTTAAGACAAATCAAACCAACTAAATGCCAAAAGATTTTATGTATTTAAATAAAATTTTTTAGTACAAATGGATAAATGTTACCCTAAAAAAATATAAATTTCTACATAAAGAAAACCAAATGTACACACATACATATATAAATAAACTGTATAAACTTTTACTATCATTCACTATCAAAGAAAAATGTTGATCAATTTAATAAAATCTCTATAAATAAACTGAACTTTCATTTTATCTTGACCATTTGAACATTTTCCTTAACAATTTTGTGATATATTTTTATAGATGCACATACAACCCCAAACAAACACAAATGGCTAAAATAGTTGGTGAGAAATAGAGAAAAAAAAGGGGGGAAGTAAATAAAAAATATCAATATCGAAAGATATAAAAAGGTCAATCAAGCAGATCATGTTTTACATTTATTTATCCATTTTGTATTAATTTCTAAATGTAAAACTTTTTGTATCTTCCTCACTCTTTTACTCTCTCTATCTATTTCCATCTTTATTTATGGGTTTCCTTTAATGCTTATTTCCCAGAGATTTAATTACACAAACTCTATTTAGAGGTAAAAATTTCAAAAATTGATTTTGAACTTCAAGGCAATCTGGAAAAATTTTTTAAAAATAAGTCCAAACTTACAAAAAAAGTAAAAGTTTTTCAAAAATAAGTCCAAACTTACAAATATCAGAGATCCTTGGCCCTTAAAATAGCCATCGAAAATTTCAAACAATATTCTTGACTTTTATCAAATTTGACTGTATGCCCCGCAACGATGGATTCAACCAAAACGCAATTCTCTTCTTTTATTTTCTCTTTGTGTATTTATGTATTTATATATATATATGTATGTGTGTGTGTGTTTGTTTATTTGTGTGGGTATTTGTTAACGATTTATGAGTATCAGGGAAAATGCTGCAATATAAAAATTATATGTAAAAAACAAAATAAAATAAATTTATGCTACAATTTACTTTAGACCAAAAAAAAAAATCAACTACAATAGCAAAAAATAAATAAATATATAAAACCTTAATAACCACTGGCCAAAAGAGTAAAGAGATTGTACAGAAAAAATCAAATAAAATGAAGTAAAAAACGGATTTGAGGCCATAAAAGTAGTCACTTGAGTTGTATTCTGCGTGTCTGTATTTGTGTTTGTGTATGTACGGGTGTGTGGGTGTATACTTTTGTAGAATCTGTTGCTGCTGTTTGCCTTCAAAAAATAATTGCTACATTATACCCTATAAAATTTATGGCATATTAAGTACCGTTACAAATAATATGCAAAGAAAAAATGTCAAAATTTATTCAAAAAAAGTTTAGAAGTATTTTGTCTAATTAAGGCGATTGCTGTTGGGCTGTTAAGAAATAGCATTAATCATGTAGCCCTTCTTATGTTTTGAAACATTTGCAATGAACGTGTATCCAAAGTATTTCCAAAAGCGCTTGTTTGTATATTTGAAAAAAAATTTCAATTCAGTAGGAAAGTTTCCTTCTTCTTACTTCTTTTGCAAAAATATATAAGGCCCTTTATATACATAGATCGGACTTCGAAGACTTTGTATGCAATGCCTTGTAAATTTTGTTTGCATTATTGTAAAGAAAAACAAAAAATCAGCCTCATTTTAATTTACAAAATAATCGAAAATTAGTTTTTGTGCCAAAACTGTTTTTTTGAATAGTTTCTACATCGCTTCTACATCGCTTCTTAATCGTTGCTTAATCGCTTCTTAATCGTTGCTTAATCGCTTCTAAATCGTTTCTTAATCGCTTCTTAATCGTTTCTACATCACTTCATAGTCGTTTCTTAATCGCTTCTACATCGCTTCTAAATCGCTACTTAACCGCTCTTACATCGCTTCGACATCGCTTGTTCATCGCTTCTACATTGCTTCTACATCACTTCTATATCGCTTCTTAATCGTTTCTTAATCGTTTCTACATCGCTCCTACATCGCTTCTACATCGCTTCTTAATCGTTTCTTAATCGCTTCTAAATCGTTTCTTAATCGCTTCTTAATCGTTTCTACATCGCTTCATAGTCGTTTCTTAATCGCTTCTACATCGCTTCTAAATCGCTACTTAATCGCTCCTACATCGCTTCTACATCGCTTCTACATCGCTTCTACATCACTTCTATATCGCTTCTTAATCGTTTCTACATCGCTCCTACATCCCTTCTACATCGCTTCTAAATCGTTTCTTAATCGCTTCTTAATCGTTTATACATCACTTCATAGTCGTTTCTTAATCGCTTCTACATCGCTTCTAAATCGCTACTTAATCGCTCCTACATCGCTTCTACATCGCTTCTACATCACTTCTATATCGCTTCTTAATTGCTTCTTAATCGTTTCTTAATCGCTTCTACATCGCTCCTACATCGCTTCTACATCGCTTCTTAATTGCTTCTTAATCGCTTCTTAATCGCTTTTAAATCGCTTCTAAATCGCGTCTACATCACTTCTACATCGCTTCTTAATCGTTTCTACATCGCTTCTTAATCGTTTCTACATCGCTTCTTAATCGCTTCTTAATCGTTTCTTAATCGTTTTTACATCTCTTCTAAATCGCTTCTACGTCGTTTCTAAATCGCTACTTAATCTCTTCCACATCATTTTTTAAAACACAAGATAAGAACTTTCGATATTTCAAATGTATTATAACCATTAATTAAAAAAATTAAACAATAAATGAATTCATTAAAGAAAAGAAAAATAGTTTATATCGATGTATGTTTCGAATCTCCCGCCACTTTAGAACTGTGGAGTTTTTCATAAATTTTATATTTTCCGAAATCCAAAGTTGTAAAAGGAGCGTGACGTTATAATTCTTAGTAAACCAATTGAAATGTTCATTCAAAATTTTTCAATTAATTTTTTGCCGGGCTAAATAAATGTGACCAAATAATTACATACAAACGAGGATGGTAAAAGAAAATTCTAGTAAAATTTTTTGTTACTATTTACAAAATTTGTATGAGTTCTCCAGGGAATGATCACTATTCATTCGTTTCACTCAAAATTGTTTAAATAATTTATTGTTATGATTAAATTAAGAAATTTATTGACTTGAAAGTGATTCAAAAATGATTTAAATGATAATGAAAATCTATAAGAAAAGAAAATTTGAGTACATTTTTTTTATATCTCTCGTCTAGAATATGAACTTTCACAAGCATAGATAACATGCACACAATACACAACGCACAACACACACACATATATATTTATGTTTTTAAGTAAACGAAAAATTGTAAGCACGTGCACGAAACAGACTGGAATCACATTTGATTTGGAGTGAAATCATTTCAATTGAACCTGAACTATTCGCAATAATTTTTTTAGTTTTTTTTTACTTTTGTAATACAAATATATATATATGAGACACATGCACACACACATTTACGTACACACGCGCACACTTATACACATTAGAGTATAAATATTTTATGATAGAAACTCTAGAGAGAGCTATTTGTGGTTTAGATTTGTTTTCCTTTTTTTTATTACGTTTACTCTCTCACTTTCTCTATATCCCTCTGCCTCTGTCACTCCAGCTGGTTGCCTTTAGCTTTCCCATTTAAGTTTTCAAGTGTATGCTATAACTTTTATGGAATGATTTTTGCCAAAAATTATTATTATTGTTTTCATTTTGGTTGTTTTTTTTCTTCTTCTTCTTCTTCTTCTTTTGTGTTATGGGTTTTCTTTAATTTATTGTTGTTGTTATTGTACTTGTTTTTGGTATTGTTATTGTTATTCTTTTCAGTTATTTGTTTACTAACAAAATAGATCAAACAAACGTTTTCATTTTCCACTTTATTTTACGTGGTTTAGTTTTATTTATTCTTTTTTTTCTTTGCTTTACTTTTTTATATACTGCCTTATAGTTTTTGTGTGTAAGTGTAAGTTTGCTCCTCTTGTAGAATACTAAAAGCAAAAAATTTCCTTCTCGATATCTTGTATTTTTATATCAAAAGATAAATTACTTTCTCATAAAATATGTTTGTGTTATTTCTATAAATTTTCATTCATTCTTCTTCTTTTTATTTTCTTTTTATCATTATCGTTATTGTTGTTTTATTTATTTATTTTTTTGAAATATGTATAAATATAAATAAATAGTCCTCGTCTTTTTCAATAAGTTTTCTTGGGCTCTTGTAAAGAAAAAATTTTTTTTGAAGCCCAAAAGAACGCAATGAAATGTAATAAAATTTCCTTTTTAGTTTCATTTCGTTACACATCTAATACTATCAAAATTATGATAAATTTCATTCTTGCATCTCTTTCACTCTTTATTTTCTTTCCTTAATAATTTTTCTATTTCACAATCTCTCTCTGTTTGTTGTTTCTCTCTCAATTTGAGTATATATTTTCAACTGTATTTTTAACTGTATCAATTTCCAACTGTACTTGTAACTGTACTAATTGTATTTCTATTTTTTCTTGTCTTGCTCTTTTATTTCATTTACCTAATAATTCATAGCTTACTTTAACGTTTGCTCTATTCGATTTTTCATATTCTTTCATTTATATTACCTTCCTTTATTCAATATGCAACAAAAAAAAAATTATAGCACTTTTTAAATCTATTATATAACTGCTCTTTTTTACTAAACCATTAAGAGTACAGAAGTAGAACAATTTTTCTTGTATTAGATTATTTCGAAAGACATTTCCGAAGTGAAATTTTCCATGTAACAGAAAATTTCACACTTAATTTTAACAGTTCGTTTATAAAGGTTTATACTGATGTAAAAAGTGCCATGATTTCTAAGGCAGTAACTTAAATTGTGAACCAATTTTTTGTGCTTGAAATTTTATGGAGAAAAGAACATCATGTTTTTATAAAAATCTCAATTCAATGTTATGGATATTTAAAATGCTTCAATACTTTTAGAAAAGTTCATTAAGTATAACAATAAAATGATGTCAACCGATGAATAGTAATTTATCAAGTAGCTGGTAAGTAAAATTCTTGCAAATTCTACACGAAAACATGAAAATCTTTCACTAAAAAAAAGCAGTTTATTCGACTTAACGATTAATCTAATATTTGATGTATATTGTTTTCATTCATTTTTTATTAAATGTAATAAACGCAAAATCAAATTGTTAGTATGAGTGAATGTTTAAATATTTAAAAAGCAAATAATATTCAAATGGGAATATGAAAATCAAATAGAACGCAACAAAACAAGAAAAAAAGCATAAGTAATAGGAAATCGAGAAATGAGCAACAAAATAAAAAAGAAATTATAATAATAACAACAACAATAATAACAATAAAAAAAATAGAAACCAACAAATAAACAACAATAAATAAAAGAAAGTTGAAATTGAAAATTGAAATCAAACTTAAATGAAATTAAATTTGTTTGCTGTTAAAGTTCATGCTTCAATTTTAATTGTATTGTATTTTAGATAATTAAACTTTCTCTACCCCAATTCGTTAACATATACATATGTACATGTGTATTTATATCTTCCTCTCCATTGCTTCATTATCATTTTTCAGTATCATTCTAACGCAAGAATGAAATAGAATTAAGGAAATTTATTTTTATTGCCCAATTTTCAACTATTTAGATTTAAGTATATAAATATTTATAAATGTATGAAAATTTTTATCTGGTTGTTTGTACATGTTTGTATCTATATGTGTGTATAATTGTTAAAGTTTTAATAAAACTTTTAATAATAATTAAATTAACCATTTTCTCCAAATCAACATTTGCATGTGAAACTTACCGAAATAACTGCTCGATTCTTTATCTTACACAAATTATCTCTTTCTATCTTTCCATGATATCTATTTTTTACACCCTACACCATTTATGGTACAGGGTATTAGATATTTGTGCAAATGTTTGTAACAGCCAGAAAGAGTTAAGATAGATCTAACTTTTATCATACCGATCGACTGAAAACCGCTTTCTGAATTAAGGTTTGTCAGTCCGTCCGTCCATCTATTCAAGCTACAGGTGACAATTTTTGAGATATATTAATGAAATTCAGTAGACTTGTATGTATGTAGATGTGTTTTGGTCCAGAGATAAATCCTAATAATTACAGTTGGATCATTTTTATGACCACTCCCCAAAATAGTGCCCTTCCCGCAAAAAAGTTTTAATGTTGAAAATATTTTTAAGGAAATTGTTTTTTCCTTGAATTTGGATATAATTTGATACGCATTCGTCCATTTTTTGAACCTTTTTCCATATTACAAAACTTTCAAATTATTTTGAAATAATTGAGAAATTGCAATATTTTATTTCATTAACTTACAATTCATGCATTTGAGATTGATAAACCCATTAATCGAAGTAGTCTGGGGCATTTAGGAGTCAGCCTCGATCGACTATAAGACTCTTGCCTTGTGTCTTATTGCCTTATTGTTGTTGTAAAGATTTTTTTAAGAAAAATTTATTATCACAAAAATGAAACCAAAAAAGCATTTCTGGCTTCTATAAAAGTAAAAAAGATTCATTTACTTAAAGGTCTAATTAATAAATAAAAATAATAAATTTCGAATAGAGTTTCATATTTTTTTTATTAAGTTTATCGTAAAAATCTGGCAAAGTCGTAAATTTAAGAAACTTCTAAATCTTTTATCAATAAGTTTTTACGAGACGTATTAGAAATTTGCCAATTTTATAGGTATTGCTTGCATACGAATCGAACTTTTTGAGCCAAGCTTGACCAACAAATTTTCTGCAGCCTTTAGTCTGATAGAAAAAAATGAACATGGACATAGCACAAACAAAGAAATGGATACACGGACGGCCAGGCAAAGAAAAATCTATAGAGAATATGTTTTTTTTTAGATCGATGTTAGATCAATTGCTAAATCATGGGCTTATTAGACTGTTAAGATTCTTAATTGAAATGGAAAATATTGTTACTTTATTCAGAGCCCACAAACCTTCAGTACAATCTTTTATCTGCTACAAAGACCAATTGATTTTGAAAATATTTGACAGACTCATAAAATTATGATGACAAAGCCAATAACAATTGATCAAGTCACATAACACATAGAAATCCTAATTGAAAATATAAAACAATAAAAATTATTGCCAAGTGTCATATTTACTCAATCAATTGACACGTTTTTATTATGAAATTAAATAGGAATTTCAATTAGATGGGAAAACCCACGGTTTCTATAAAAAGAATAGAAAGAAATAAACAAACGTAACAAATATAGCAAAAGATTTTAATAGCTAATGCGCATTGAATTCAAAAAAAAAAAGAAGATTTTGCATGAATGAAAATTGAATGCCAAGGCAAGCACGTACAAAAAGACGCAGGCAGGCGCGAATATCTCAGATATATAATTAATATATTTCAATTAAAATTTATGGCAGTCGACATTAAAGTTTGATATTCCTTTAATAACGAAGTAAGTTATGCCAACAACGCTGTTCTACTTTAAAGTTTAATTATCAGACATTTCAAAATTATTGTATAACCTTAAAAGGCAATCATACTCCATAGAAAATAATTAATGTAATCTGCGCCCTTAAGGCAGAGACCGTCTGAGCTATGGATCCTGAGCCCTTTATGTATTTGAGAGACTTAAATTACACAGCGCTCTTTACTTCTTTGAGATTAATAATGAATTATTGTTCAATTTTATATGTAGACACGCCCACCATTAAGCTATTTTACATAGAAACTTCAATTTGTATGCAAAATGATTTCGCATACAATTTGCTTGAAAATATCCTTAGACAAAATTCTTTTAAAAAACTCTTCAAAAAATCTTCTAAGATTTTGTAAGATTTTTTGTTAAAGAATTTTGTTTAAATTTCAATAAGTTTATTGCTATGTCAAATAATTTCCAGTTGAGCCTCGTATCTATATATTCATTATCGACTAGATCATTTTTGTACAGTTGTCGTTGTTGTTATTATTATAATTGTTGTTGTTGTTGTTGTTGTTGTGATGTTGTAAACATTGAGCATATAAAAATCGTTTACAAATTATCGCGCAACTACATTAAACATAAATCTATATTAAAACTTTTTAATAACATTCAAACTGTACGCATAGAAAATCGCTTATCTATTTCAGATTTTTTGCCTTTCACTTTGTCTCTCTCTCTCTCTGTATTACTCCATCTCTCTTCTACTCTTAGTGAATTTTTTTGCTGTATGTTTTTCTCTTTCAGTCACACTTTATACTGAACTACTGAACTTTTAATGAAAATCAAATTGTATTTTTATTAGGGCTGCCCAAATTCAATTGAGGTACATAATTTTAATGTAAAATTGTTTGTGTAAACGTTTTAAAATTTTACATAAAATATTTCCCATATACAAATGCCATAGAAATATAATTCTACATGTACGTGCATATGTGTGTGGATGTGTGTGTGTGTGCATGTTTTTGGCTAAGTGTTTAATTTAAAAGTACAACAATAATCTACTCTGCCATTTTAAAGGGTGGCGGAAGTGCAACCACATAATCGAATAATTGAGAACATTGAAATGGAAAACGGAATAAAAACCGCATTATAAGGATTTCCAATTAGAATGTCACTGATCTAAACAGCCAAACAAAATTAAATGAGCAGTAGAACAGAGATAGAAGAGTATTTAATACCTTTAACAATTATGGATAATTATTGACGAAACAAAAGAAAAAAAAAAGAAAAGAAAAGAAAAAAAAAGAATATATAAACCGCAGCCTCCAAAAAAGCAAGCACACAACTTAATCAATGTAATATTGTTTATGTATTTGTAGAGATTTGCACTTATTTCATATTCATTGATCATTAAAAATCCTACACAAACAAAGAGCTAAATTCAAAAAGAAAAAGAGATGGTATTAGAAAGAAATGTGTGTAATGTGCAAGCTGAAAGGTAAAATATATCTGCTTGCCAATACCCAATCAATTACAATTCAAACCACAAATAACAATAGTTTGCCTATTTGATTAACAAGCAACATATGCAACAATTTTAGAGTTTGAATGGCAAACACTTGTAAGCATAATCTTTAGTACAGTAAATTTTCATGGCTATTTGTATTGAGGTCACATTTGTTTATCTTACAAATGAAACGTCTCAATTGAAAAGGGCACTTTTGAAACGTTTTAGATAAAAATTATGGCAAAAAGAGACTTTTATTGGATAATTTGAATGGTTTAAATGATCATGGTTTCTTCATGAATTAATATAAAATTTAACGCTTTTCTAGATTTATTTCAAAAATTTTACATGAAATATTTTACATTCCAAACTGAAATTATTTTTAATGATTTTATAATGATTTCTTATAAAATCAATTGAAAAAGTTGAGAAACAAAAGCAATTGTTTGAAAAAAAAAATAAGAAGATAAGAAGATAAGAATGAAGTATGAAAGGTGAATGGCAAATTTATACTATTTTTGCCTTAAATTCACATTTGAATGTCATACAAATTTTTTTCGCAAGTATTCCGAAAACCTTTGTACGACTTACCATTCTAAAATGTATTATTAAATGTTAATTTAGAGAATATAACTCTTTGCTTTGCTTGTTATTCTATAATATCAATTATTCTGATTAGCTTGAAGTAAATTAATGGAGAAAATACTCGTTTTTATTCTAAAATTTAAAGAATTATTTCAATGGTAGTGTAGCCAAATTTATATAATTTAATTATTTAGTATGATAATTTAATAGAACAAAACAAAAAAACAAAACAAAATATTTGATTTGTTTATATGCTCTAGCTGTATACAATAAAATGTATTTATTATTAGGTTGGCAGTAAAGTGCTTTAATTTTTTTTTTTTTTTTTGGCGATTTGTTCTTTGCTTGCTTTTATAGCAATTTATAAATATGGACTAGAGTTTACTTCTTCAAACTGATTGCGCTTTACTACTTCAGTGATATGATCAGTAAAATGCCTTTTTTTTTTGTTATTGAGAATCAAAAATTCTTAAAGCATGGGCTGATATATTTAACGAAATGTAGGCAAAAGTTTATCAAACAAAATGAAAAATATTTGATTGATTAAAGTTCATTTCTTTATAGAAAATGATAAGAAATAACTTTGTTGCCAACCCAATAATATATGGTTAACTTTGTAAGTTGTCTAAACTGATTTGTCGGTCTCATTTCATCAATGGCAAAAAAAAAATTAACAAGAATATTTTTTCAAAATTTTTAAATTCATGAAAATGCTTTTTTTTTCTATTCCTACAAATATCAAATCTCTCTCATAAATTTGCAATTTATGTGTGTTCAACAGAAGAAAATACAGGAAGAAGAAGAATTGCAACAAAAAAAAAAAGAAATAACGAAAATATGAAAACGGTTTGTTTTTACGGTCATCAGTTATTCAAATAATATTAGTTTGAAAACAGCAACAACAACAAACGAGGATTATTTGGCAAAAAATTTTTAGCAATAAATTTTAAAATGTTATACAGTTATGATAACGATATATAGAGAATATACGAATTTAATATATATCGTATGAAGGCTTAAAATTTGCTGCACGGCAGCCATCTGTATTGGCTGGTAATGGTAGCAAGTGTCATTAGCCATTAGTTAGTTTACATTTACACAAACATACAAGTGGTCAAAATGCTGTAAAAATCTATTTTTGTCTTCATGTTCAGAAAAAGAGTTTTACTTTATAAAGGGTCTTTCAAATTTGCTATGCTTAATATTTGATAATATTTGAAGTGATTTATCTCAAGCAACTAAATCAGAGATTTTGGTCAGACCTTTTTTTTTTATAAATCTAAAAGAAATTTTAGCAGAAAATTGATTATGCCTTAATTAGACTTTAGCAAATGAATCTAAAAATATAAAAACGCATTTTTCTGTACACAAATTAAGCTCTAAGAAGAACAATTCTTAGTTTTAATGATTGGATTAATTATTTTACCTTAATCCAAGCATTTGTTGTTTAAGTAGAATTTCTAATGGGTTTTCATAATCAATTAATAAGAAATGTTTTTAAAAGCGAAGCTCGAAAAAGTTTTACACTGGAAATTAACAAGGGAAAAATTTGCATTTGTATTTTATGGCGCTATAAATTATTTTTGCATTAATTTGAATGAAATAATACAAAATTTACTTAATTAATTAATTTATATATATAATTAAAAAAAATTAATAAAAGTTTTGGGCGTTTTAAAAAATGTTTTTTTAAAAAAAAAAAACGAAATGAGAAATGATCAATTTTTAGAATCCTTAATAAAAACTGCATTGAACAAAAATATTTTCAAAAAAATTAATTAATTAATTAAAATTAAATTTAAAAATTACATTAGTTCTGATGAACATACATTTGTTTGCTAAATGAATCTCAATTTTGATAAACTCTATGTGAATAATTTGAAAGGTAATTAAGTAGAAAACGTATGTGATTTATTTTTATATTCAATTAAAATCGCATAAAAGTTCAAAGCATTCTCTTTAGTTGTTTCTAATAAATCAACAGTAAATAAAGATCTAAATATTAAAATTGGATGGACTCGTTGAAAGGGTTTGTTTAAAACCCTATAAAATTTGTTGAAAGTGATAAGTAAATTAAAAAAATGTTATAAGAAATGAAGAAGAAAAGAAAAAGGAGAAGCAGAAAAAAAAAGATGACGTGGCCATAAAAAAAGAGCCTTTTTTGGTCTGTCTTAACAAAATTTTCGTGTTACAACAAGCTTTCATTTCTCTGTTTTCTTTTTTTTTTTATTAGATTACATTTTGTTTTATTTTATTAAAGGAACATGTTTGTGTGTTACACTCTTCTCAGTTCCTTGCCCATTATTCGATTTTGTACAAAAATAGTGAATTACTATTTTGTTGTTGTATAAAAAGTGTGAAGTAATACAAAAAAATAATTGCTATAATGTATGAGAACTAGAAGCACGTATTAAAATGTACTTGGAAATCAAATAAAATTATATTCTTTTTATTATTGTACTTTCCTTTTAGTCTATGGCCATGTAGAATATTGGACATTAGTTGGATGGTCCATTCTTTCCTTAGCTCTTCCTTTCTCTGTTTTGCAATTTTTTTTCATTTTTTTTCTTTCTTTTTTTATCTTTTTTTTTTTTATAAAGACTTAAGACTTTGAAATTTTAAAATTAGAGATTATTTTTGAAGGTTTTTTATATAAATTTTGTATTTTGGAATTAAAGTTGTAATTAAAGTCTTTCTCTCTCTAAGTATAGAAATTATTTCTAAAAAGGAAAATAAGCGGCTTTTACTTGCCTTGTGGTCTGATAAGGATTAATATCTGCCCTTCAAATAGCTATCAATGAATTGTTTAACCAAATTGAAACAATGTGGCAGATTTTGATAGCATCTGGAAAATTTTTCATACTTTAGTCTGTCAATAAACACATCCCTCAAATATTTTAACTTTAACTTACATCTTGATATTATATTCATCAAGAAGGTTCTTCAAGGGGCCGTTATTTACTACGCCCCGCATTTAACCTTTTTTTGCTCTTGAATCCCAAATCAAACTTAATAAACATGCTTTTGAGGGCGCCATGGTTCAAGGCTCTATGGAATCTAATTACTAACTGCTTTAACTTTTAAAGCTAAATTCACATTTTAAGTAGGAACCAAAACTCTTAAAAATTTCACTTTCATTTTTCGTCTTTTCTTTATCTTCCTTTTTTCCTTCCTATTTCCATGCAGCCTACAGCAAACGTCGTGACATAAAATTGTCCAAAAAAAAAAAAAAAAAAAAAAAAAAAGAAAATCAAAGCATTCATCTCTCAAAGCTGAAATGCTACACGAAATATTTCGTTAATCTTAATTTTTGTATAATTTGAGATTTATTTTAAACATATAAAAAAATAAATAAATTTATTTTGCTACTTTAAGCAAATTTTTATGCTTGTCTGCATATCCTTAGGTTACTTCCAACAATTTCACTTCTCTCTTCCTGCCTTTTACATTCAGCTTTATGAACATGAAGCGTTTTTTTTATGTTGTTGTTTTTTTATTATTACCCTGGTTACAAGTTACAAGTTGTTTTCTATGTATTATTTTTAAAATTTTTATGTTCTTATTTATATAGTTTTTTTATTGTTGTTATTCATATACTTTGTTGTTGTTCTGCTCGTTTAAAAATATTAATTTTATTGTTTATGGCGTGGGTTGATTTTTTAGTAAGAATTTTTCAATAATAATCATGCATTTGCAAAAGAACCCTGAAGCGGCCTGATGTTACTCAGATTTCAGCAAATATTTTAAAAGGAAAACGTACAAAATAAGAAGAAGAAAAAGAAACATATGTAAAAAATGAAATTGAAAATATGTATAAATTATTATTTTTTTATGTATTGTTGTTGTTATTGTTTGTGTTTGCTTTGCCTTTGAGGTTTATTGTGTCATAATTTTCTGCCCTTTTTTTTGTCTAAGAAAGCGAACGTGATTTTTTTGTAAAAAAAAAAAATTAATCTAAACATTCATAAATTTGTTCATAATAAAGTTGTTGAAGGGTTAAGTTAAAGCTTAGAATGGCAAACGCTTTAAACTTACTTTGCTTAAAATCTGATAAAGTGGAACATTTTTGGAGTATTTATATGGAATTTTTACAAAGAGCCCTTAAATTTTAATTAACTAAATGATGTTAAAATGGATGAACTATTAAACTGGAATAATGAATTTTAGAAATAAATCGCTTAATAGAAATTACCCAACTCTCTTCAAATCATTTGTTTAGTGTTATTTGTACTGAAGCCCTTTGAATAGCTAACCAAAGTTAAGGTTTGGTAAAAAACCACAAAGGTCAAAGGTTTGCCATTTCTGTTTTAAGCATTATAATCAATACATTAGAATTACAATTATAATGTTAAAGGAAAGGAAAAGAAAGGAGAGACAGCCAAAATCATTGAAAAGAAACGTACAAGAAATTTAACATACAGATGGATTTTCATTGTAGCAACAAGTTTATTGAATGCTGCATGTTAAACAGAAAGGAATTTATTGTGTTTTTTTTTAGGGTTTTTTTGTTTGGTCTATTTCTTCTTTATTGTTATTATAAAAGTCTTATGAAAAGTGAAATTCAAGTTAAAAACATTAAAAAAAGAAAAAAATGTAGAAAAAAATGAAAACAGTGAAAAGAAAACAAAATAAAGTCATTGTGAAATTGAAATAAAAATCTACATTCAAGTGCAATAAGAAAATTTCTATGGCAGCTGTTGCAGCATTTTTGTTTTGTTTTTTTTTTCTTCTTTTTCTTCTACTACTTCTTATAATGGTTTCAAGTTGCCATATGACTCTTCATGATATTTGAAAGCAGTTTGCACAAAATAGAAGCAAGAGAGGAATAAGGTGAAACAGAGAAATGAAAATATAAATTTCATAATTCAGCAAAAAAAAAATATTTATAATTTTTAGCATTGAAACTACACAAAAGAATATGGAATAGAATGTGCAAAACAGACAGACATAGACAGATAGACAGACAGACAGGCCACCACCCAGCCAGACACACAAAGTGACAGTCTGTCAAAGTTAGTTAACTCAATTTCAAAGCAATCATGCCAATTCACCAACCAACCAAACAACCAAGCAACCAATCAACCATAAAAACTAAAAAACTAAAAAACTAAAAATAATTTATACAAACTTTAGTTGATGGCAAAATAGTTAAATATATCAAAAATCCATTTCATCATAAAATTGCACTTAAAAAATACCAAAACAAAAAAACAAAACAAAAAAAAAATGCACAAAAAACATCAACAGAACAAAACACAATTTGATTCTTACAAAGTTACAAAGTTTTAGTTTGCTTTGATGTTTTTATTGTTCTTCTTGAAGTTTATAATAATAAATAGTGATAGCAACAAATAATTGTAAAAACAATAACAAATTCGCAATAAATATACAAAATATACAAAACAAACGTCATTTATTCATGTGAACTTTTTTTTAAATATTTAAACATTATTACACACTTATTTTATTATTCGTACACATCATTAAATTTCAAACAAAATGTAACATATTGAACATATTGAAAGTAATTACATAATCTAATATCGATATTATAATATCGATAATTGCCCTTTAAATGTGCTTGTGCAATGTGCTTCATTTTGAATAATTTTTTTTAAGTGTACTCCAATAAAGGTTGGTGGTATACTTATTTTGTCATAATGTTTGTAATATCCAAAAGGAAGCATCAGGGACTCTGCAAATTGCATTCACTTCTTACTTACTTGGTTGGTGGACCCACTCAAGTTATATAAGATTTTGTGCGAATGAAAATTTGGTGCCACATTACCTGATAAATAAATAGACCATAGTATGGAGGATATTTTTAGTTCGCTTTGGTATATTAATTATAAGATCTTCATTTTGGAGCAGACTCATTAGAACCAAAGGACTTATATGAAACCCCGCATGGATGATATTTTGGTTCGATGTTACCTGATAAATAAGTAGACCTCAGTATGGAGGACATTTTTAGTTCACTTTGGTATATTAATTATAAGATCTTCATTTTGGAGCAGACTCATTAGAACCAAAGGACTTGTATGAAACCCCGCATGGATGATATTTTGGTTCGATGTTACCTGATAAATAAGTAGACCTCAGTATGGAGGATATTTTTGGTTCATTTTGGTATATTAATTACACGATCTTTCCTTTTGGAAAGAGACTTGTGTCATTAAATCCAGAGAACTTATATGAAACCCCGTATGGATGATATTTTGGGTCAATAATCTTTAGAGAATATTTTGATTTGGTATTATTAGATGAATTATAAGGTCTTCCGTTTGAAATGATAGTTGGGCCGGTAGAACCATTTTACTTATATAGGACCCCTATGTAGATGATATTTTGGAACGGTATTATCTAATAAATTAAATAGGTTGTCTTATGAATATTTTGATTTGGTATTATAAATTACACAATGTTCCCTTTGGTAAGATACTTGCTCTGGTGTATCCAGATAAGTTACAAGGGCCAGTGTATGGATGTTAATTTGAGACAATATATTTTGATTTGGCATCATTAGATACATTACACAGTCTTTCATTTGGAGGGCTACTTGTTCTGATGTACCTAAATGAGTTATATGGATCCCTGGGTGGATGTTAATTTAAGACGATTTTGGGTATTCAGATATTTTTAGTAATTCTGTGTTTCATTTAATTTAAACAATCTATAAAAATTATATCGAAAATTAAATACATTTGCAGCAACTTGCACCTTCCTTACGCTCTTTTTTTCAATCTTATTTAAAAAGAAAAAGCAGAGAAAAAATCAAAGAAGTACAAAGAAAAGAGAAAGCAAAAAAAAAAATAAAAATTAAGAAATCAGTTTATCAACGTAATAAACACCTGGTGGCATTCACTGTGGTATCCACTGACGAAGATTAATGACTTTGAAACTACTGCTGATATTATAAAGATGACGAGCCAAGATAGACAAGAAAAGTATGAAAAAGTACGTTTAATTAAATGAGAGTGACCGGACAATGAAAGTTTCTTTCTTTCTTTTTTAATAAAATAAATATTTTTCACACAAATTTAACTTGAAGAGCAAAACATTTATTAATTATAATTGATGTTACGCTAATTGTTACGCTACTGTAACTTACACTTTTAGGGCACAACGAACTACTTGATCATTAAGAAATAAAATGCAGACATAATTTTATGATATTTTATAAAGTTTTAATTTTTAAAGGAATTTCCTTAGGTCCTCTCATGACTCGCTCCTTTGATTTCAATTTCAGTAAAATTGTTTAAATATTTTCATAAAAAAATATGTAAAAATTTATTCTGTTTTAGAAGCTTAAAATTTTAGATCATAATTTGATAATGATAAAAATTTATCTGTTTCTTCTTGCGAAAGATAATTTTACTGAAATTTTAGTTATCTTCAATTAAATCATTATTATTATTCTAATTAGCCTTATCATCTAAATATTTTCATGGAAAATGAAAAAAAAGATAATTACGTTTCAACTTTTCATCTTCTTCGTTCATTATCCTTTTCATTTTTCTATCTTTTGCTTGAATAATAAAACTTTAACTTGCCACATAAATTTATTACAAAAAGCGAAATGCCGCTACCTTTAACAATAATTGTTTACCCAAAATAAAAAAGAGAAAAAAATGAACAAAAGAAACGTGTCATAATGCAGAATGACAACTGTAGTCATAATCTTGTCTCATGTGTGATGTGTTGCAATTCATGTTTTTAATTCTGTTTCTTTGTTTTCTTTTTTTGTTGTTACAATTTCATGATTTATTTATAGATTGTTTGGCACATGCCCAAGTTAATGTAGAACCAAATACGGCATTGTTAAATGAAGGTGATCGAACAGAATTATTGTGCCGTTATGAGCGACCTATAACATATTGTCGTATGGAGATAGCGGGTGAAAAGAAAGTATATAATTTATCACCCGATTGGGATAAAACGCCTGGATTTACGTATCATGGCAGTGGCTTGCAAGCAGGCCAATGTGGTGTAACTATTGAACGTGTAAAAGCAATTAACAATGGTCAAGTGAAATGTACTTTGGGTGTAGAGGGTGAAGAAGTCTCTGGTACTATTAATTTAGTTGTTGCAAGTAAGTACTTAGTCATTTCTTGTACACTTTCTTCTCTTATTCAACTACACTTTCTCTTAATTCTTCTTATTGTTCTTATTGTCCTATCCCTTTTGTTTTTATACATTTATTTGAAATAGTGCGGCCAAAACAACCAATTATAGAATTGATAACGAAACCCGATCGTGAAGGCTATTTTCATGAAGGCAGTAATTTTGAGGCTCGTTGTACGGTAAGAGAAGGACGCCCAGCTGCCAATATAACATGGATGTTGGATAATGAAATGGCCGATAAACGTGTTGGTCAATTAGAAGTGTTAGCCTCACCGCAAGAGTTTGGCCTGGAATTATATACCACCATACAAGCGATTCAATGGCGTATTACAGCCGAAGATAATGGACGAAAATTGATTTGTCGTTCACATCATCAAACTGATCGTGAGAATGTACCACCACAAGAAGCTATTGTGCCATTATATGTGCGATGTAAGTACAATACTTCTTCTTTTTTTTGTCTCTTCCACATTTTATATATATTAAAAAAAATTTTTGTAAATGTTTTACTGAAATTTTTGTATTATTTTCAAAATCCAGATTCTCCCATACATTTACCGGAAACTGTTATCTATGGCTTATATTTAGATCATACGGTTAAAGTGAATATAACTATACGAGCAAATCCTTTACCCATTGTTGAATGGATTATTGATGGCCATTTAATACGGCAAGGTGAACAAAATGGCCGATTTTCAGCATTTGAACCGGAATATTTGGGACAAGATTATTATAATGTTACATTAGTTATCGCTGGCCTATCATTAGAAGATACGAATCGTATATATCATTTAAGAGCTACAAATTCATTGGGTACAACCGATTATAGTGTTAGATTAAGTTCATCAGCTACACCGCCAGCTACTGGCTTAGAAGTGGGCGCTATTGTTGGTATTGTTGTAGCTGTAGCTTTTCTAATTCTAATCGTCCTATTGGTACTATTTGCACGTGCCACTGGCAGATGGTGTTTTGCTGGTAAGTCTTTGTAATTAGAATTACAATTTTCCAGTACTTTAATTTATAAATTTCAAATATACTTAATTATATATTGTCAAATTCTTAAAACTATTTTGTGATTTATACAAGGCCCTTTATGAAAGAGAAGTTAACATGTTTATTTTGCAATCAGATCAAGTCTATTGAACTGATTGTGCACTAAATCGTTTTAAGCATCCTCGTTTGTCTGCCTAACTTACTTCTGTTAATGTCTAAGCTTTAGCTTTCAATTTTTGATATGCAAACTAAAAAGTGTATTGTTTTAAATGACAAGGACCATGATTTTTAGAATGCTTCATATAAGAAAATTTTCCTACACTATTGCTTATATAAATGGAAGTCATAAAGCTTTTTTTGTTTCCTAGAATGGAAAATTGAAAATTCAACTTTCAATTATCAAATCTCTGAAAGAAATTTGATTAATGTACATTCAATTTATGAATAATGTTTATCAAATTATTGTAGAAATACTTTTTGAACTAATAAATTTGTATTAGAGTAACCTATATGTCAAATCATTTTCCGTAGAGGAGAGCAAATTGAATGGGCCTGACTGTTTATTAATTTTATAGTTTAGTCCATTAAGCTTCCTATTTTCGTTGTGATATGTTGCAAAGACTCGGGAAAATTGTCAAATTTCTTATTTAAAAAATTGTTAAAACTAACCAATCAAAATTATTTTTTAGTTACCGTTTTTTTGTGATCTTGAAAATGTGCTTGAAAATTTCATCTAAAAAAGAATATGATGTTTTGAAAATATAAAAATAAATAATAAAACAAAAAGGTAAACTAGAAACGATAATTCAAAAGAAGACGGTGAAAATTAAAAGCTTGAAAAACAAAGAAAAAAGAAAAATGAAAAAAACTTACATGGAGAATCACATGAACAATATTATTGAAATAATTATGAAAGCAGAAGCGGTGTAAATAAAGAAATTTATTTATTACAATACTTAGACTAATTTGTATTTATTGTAAAGTAAAAGGCGATAATTAAAGTGTTAAATATGAAGCAAATTTAAATTTAAAGTGACAAAACAAAAATACTTGAAAGCAGAACTAGTTTTCTTTTCGTTTTAATAAGGCCAAGAACTTTTGGACCTTCAACTCATCTGCGTTCCAACAAAGTGGTGATTACAAAAACAAGGAAAGGAGAAGACGGAAAACAACAACAAGAGCTAACAAGAAAAGCATTTAGAATTGATATAATGTTTGGCAAAAATTATATTGCGCTTTTTAATTTTAATTTGAAACAAAATTAAAAATAATTTGGCTTAAAACTTGGTCATGAAAATTAAAATTTCTTAAAGTCAATTTTGGTTTTGCAAGGTTCAATTTTTTCTCTGTTTTTGTTTTTTTTTTCCTTTTTGGTTTTTCCTTTGCTTTATTTAATAATTTTTTACTTTTACCACTGCTTTGTTTTGTTGTTTGTTTTATTGTTTATTGTTTTCTGTTTGTTGTTTAATAAACGACAGCTTAACGTTAGTTCTTGTTTGTTGTTGTTGTTACAGGCGCTTCTCTAAATACAGATCTTGGTCCCGATTCTGAGGCACAAATTAATCCTGATCTACAACACGATGATTTTGGTGGCAGAGAATTTCACAATCATGATGATAATGACGAACATATCGATACAACATTACAACAACAAACTGAACAACCAACGCCACCCGTTACCGATAAATTGAATGCCCAAAAGAAAGCCGATTTCAAAGCAAATACTAAAAAATCAACTACAAACACTACAACCAATACAACAATTTCAACACCAATAACTAATGGCAATAATAATGGCCATACTACCACAACTATCAATGACCTAAAAACGAATACACCGGTCTAAAATATTTCCATTAACGATAATACATAAAAAAACATACAAATTTAAAAAAAATATTTTTATAAAGTGTTATTCAAAATAGAGAAAAATAAACGTATAACAAAAAAATTCAAATAATATTATATAAAAAAAAAGTCCGGGTGGCCGGGATGACTATGCCGAACCATTAACCATCATACACCATTTCGCTATAACATTTAACATCGTCCGACTTTATTCAGTTTTACATTTTATCAATTCTCAGAGCAAAACTAGATCACACAGATCATTTTCTTTTGCGTTTTATTAATTTTTTTAACTTAATGACAAAAATATACAGACGAGAAAGTTTCAGCAAGCTTAAATTGCCTCAGCAAGTTATTTCAAAATGATGATTATTAAAAAAGTTGCAATTATCTTAAAATAGTGTAAGGCAAAATGGTGTAAAATATAAATAAAGTAAAAAGAACATTTCAGAGCAATTTTCTAATAATAAATTATTTTAATAATTAACAAGTAATTAAATAATGATAAAAAAAAGTACAAGAACTTTTCTTTCTCTGCCTTCCAAAGTTCTATGTTTTTTAATATTAAAACTATAAATTATATATATATAAATTACAATATATATATATATAATCAATATATATATTTTTTACAAAATAATTCTATATAAAATATATTCCATACATTTTTTTTGAATATTACAAAAAAGTATTTCTATTAATAAATATTTTTCTCCATTAATTTGAGCCATCTTTGCAATGACATAAACTACCCTAATTAATTTTCGAAAATTTTGCTGTTAGTATTCCAAAGAAATGTCGATTAAGTTTTTTTTAAAAGCCCAAACTATGCCTAGCTTTTGCCTTTTGCATGGCCGTCTGAAAAACGCTGAAATTTTATATCCAAAAACCAGATTACAATTACCGAGAATTGTGGATATTAAAAGCAACTAATATCAGATTATTTAGAGGACTTTTGAGAAATTTTTAGAATATTTCGTCATAACTTAAAGTGTTTATGTATTACAGAATTTAGTTATGGGTAGGGCTCTGTTGAACGATAGATTATACAGATCGAGAGAATTAAAGATATTTTTATATATTTTAGTACCGTAAAAATTTTATACAAAATAATAATTTACTCTCGAATTTTTAAAAAACTTACTTTTAAGCCGTTTTTTTTTTTGGGGATAGGAAAATAGTAAGCTCAGTATTGTTCTTTATTTATAGTTTGTATTTTTTGTATACATTTTATTTTGAAATTAATATTACATGAAATGAATAATAAATGACAAAGCAAAAGCCATCAATCATACCTTTAGGAAAAAAAACCAAAACCAGAAAAAAAATTTCAATCATCTATAATATTCTTTTGGTTATGATTGTTTTTTTTTTTAAATAATTCTTTCATATTTTTGGCAGTAAATAATAATCACATTTGTAATCCACAGCTCACAATTTATTAAAACAAGAAAAAAACACTTAAAAAAAGTCTTCTATTACATTACAACTCAAATTTAATTTTCTGTAATTTATTTTTCAGTATGAATATAATAATAAGTAAAATTGATCGTACCTTCGCCAATGTAACTTATTGCAACTTTTATATCAAGTTTAACCTTTAATATCCAAGTTCAAGGCCTTACAAAAATCCCTAGGCCTAATTGGTTTAGCTCAGTGGCCTGGAGGGCTACGTATTTTATTAGGAAAATTAAGGCGTAAATATATATCTGAACAAATAGCGACCGCGATGTGCATAGTGCACCCCCATGAAGCCAACAATATATTGGGCATTATAAAAACTGGTGATCACGTGGTACTAAATTAAATCTTTAGTCTGATAACGTGAACTCATGCCACCATGTTTTGCCTTATAATTACGTTTTTTTAGAAAGTGCGTGATATGGGGCATGGTTATAAAAATTGTCCTATTTAATTTATATTCAGTAGGAATAATTTTTGGGCCGAATATATCAAATATCATTACAATATGTTAAAAACTGCGGCCTATAGCTTAATAAGACGAACAGACATGCTTAAATCGGTTCAAAAAGTGTTTCGAAGGCGATTGGTATAATAAAAAATTGATTTATCCCAACTCTTCTTCTTGGATGTTACATACATTTGCTAAAATTTATAATACTTTGTATCACAAGTAGTGTAGGATATAAAAATTTTTAATATTTTAACAAGTTACCGAATTACATCTTAAAAAGAAAAGTGGACCAGCTGCCACGCAAGAAACTACTTTCCTAATTTCCCCTTAAAAAATGTCCAAACTAACCAAAAAGTAAACATCTTTCTCTAAAATGTGCCTTAAAATAAGTAAAATAAAATAAATCAATCTTAGGCTTTTTTAAAACACCATAAATTTATTTAAAATATGCAACAAATTATAGCTTATTTTGTGACAAGGAAAATATTGAAACGGTCCCATGAACGAATGGATCATAGTTGCATGCCGCAAATTGTGTAGGGTACAATTCTAATGACATCAGTTTTTTCTAATACTTCATTCATTAAATCCACACGTAATTTATTTTCATATATATTTCAATTGTTTTTTTTTCTCTTTTTCTACTAAAATATCAAGCAACCACTTGTATACATTTACAATGCACAAATGTTAAATCTGTAAAGAAAAAAAGAAGTGTAAATAGTTTAGTTGAACATTAAAAATCTCAAATTACGCTTAAACGTTTTTGTGTTGTATTTTGGATTTAAATTAGATCATGACTAATAAAGAAACATGTATGAGAAAAACTAATAAATAGTAATAGAAAAACATTTATAAATCAATATAATTTGATATAATAACAATAAAATAAAATTAAAAGATATAAATATTTCTAATTACAACTCAAGCTAAAAAAAAATTCAACTGAAACTTACTTTGTTTTTTTTCTGTTTGCATTAAAAAACATGTATAACAAAAAATGAGTTTAAAATGTTTGGGCTTAAGGAAAACTGAAAAACAATAAAAAATAAATTAATAATGAACTTCAATAATGAACTTAAATAATTTCATTACAAATTATGTTAATTTATTTTTTATTGCATTTTTTTAAATGCATTGTAAAAAGAAGACATAAATATATATAAACATTTATCTTGGATAAAGAAACTTATTCTTAAATGTTTTTCTATGTTATTTTTTATATTTTGTTAATTGTATTGTAAAGTTTTTTATATTTATACATATATAAATAATTTATAAGCAATTTAAAGAGAAAATCAGAATAAATATAAAAAAAATATTTTACAAACAACAACAGAGTGCTGCCATACTTTTATAATATAATTTAATGCAAAATATATGTGAAAATGTTATGAAGAATATTTGAAAGCCTTTTTGGATAGATACTAAAATATAACTGTACTAAAGGGCGTGGTTAAAGTTGAAATTGAAGTAATTGATTAAAACATTGGACTTATTTTCTTCCATTTATTATAACAAATTCGAAAATTAAACACTAGCGCCTATAAACCTCTGAGAATGAATTGTCGTGGATCCATCAGTCGTTTGCATATTTCATTCTTATTTAGCAAGAAATTTCAATTCATATTAAACACTACTTGCCATCATTTAAAAGTTTCTATAAAACAAAGAGGCCAAAATTTTATATATCTTTGATTCAAAATCTGCTCAAAATTATTACAATTTACCGTACTTTCAGTTATGTACTTTATTTGTTCTTTTTTTTGTGTCAAAAATTAAATTGAATTTTGATTTTGATTTTGAAAAATATATTTTACAATTATTTTTGGGCAAGTTTTAAACTTCAAAGAAAAAATTTCTTTTTCAAAATTAGATTTATTACTTTGTCTTTTGAAGTAAATAATTAAAATAAAATTACTTATTAAACGAACTAATATTTTTTTAATTATATCTTCAATTTTAAACTGAATTGTTAATTAAATAAGCATTTATTTAATGGCTTATCAAAAAAAAAATAAATCTTATTGAGTCAATATAACTGTAGTTTAATTACAAGTGTTTATTATATTTAATTAACAATTTTTTGTTAATTTATTATACAAAATCTTTCTCTAATTTTTTTCCCTTAAAAATTCTTTCAGGTAAATCTGTTAAAATGTCACCAAATGAAACGTAAGTGATAATTCTATGATATATATAAATATGATGTATGTAAATATAAATATAAATAGAAATATGTAAAATAATTTCTACAAAATACCTTAAATGCTTCAAATGCTTTTAAATTTAGTTTTTATCATATTTCACTTAGAAACGCATGCTTATTATTACGTGTGTATAAATATATGTATAAATTTGTGTGAATATATTTTCTCATAGTAATTATTATTGTATATTGTTGTTGCATGATACATTTATACCTAAAAAATAATGTTTTAATAATTGAATTAAGGTGATTAGAATTAAACTCAAAAATTCTACGCAGATATTTTACGTAATTACATTTAATTACTTTTTCATATACACAATAATAATCAAATAGAAAACATTATAAATACTTTCCATTGCAATCATATCTCCAAATTACATTACATAATTTTATTCTGTAAGATTCTATAAAAATATAATTAACAATACATTGGAATGCAATACATTATAGTTTATAATTACTTTACAATAATATATTTCATTACAAACAAATGTCTTTACATTAAATACAATACAATACATTATCATTACATTACAATAAATTACTATATTTTTTCTTACATTCTACATTGTAAAAAATTTTCAATTACAATGACGTTACATGTAACTACGTATTACATTACTACTGTAAATAATATCACAATTACTTTAGAATTAAGTCCATTATATAACAATTTAATTGTACAATTCAATATTTTGCTTTATAAAAATTATAACAAATTATCTGGCAATACATTACATATAAAATAAATTACACAAAATTACATTAAATTAATGTATAAATAATTTATAAATACATGCCATAAATTTTCCAATTAAAATGAAAGAAAAAAAACCTTAACAAGTAATTAACATAATAATTTCTATCTAGTACCTCTAATAAAACATAAATCAATAATTTACGTGTCAATAATTTAAATAATTAAAAAAAATTAACATAAAACTTTTGTTTTAATATTACTATTATACTAAAATCTCATATGCTTTTAACTAAAATAATAACTTTACTTTAACTAGAATGAAGTGCGTTTTTTTCTTAGAGTGGTAGAACTTTAAGTTAATTTTTAATAACACCTAAATTTAATGTACTTCCAAATTGATGTAATTATTCAAAAATGAAAACTTCACATGACACTTATTTACGCAAAAAAAAAAAATCTTAAAATCTTAAAATAATGAAAGCAATTTAAACAAGCCTCAAATACAAGATCTTTATAAAACTCAATACTCTAGAATTTAATTACACTGATAACAAACAAATAACAATAACAAATTATAGCCTTTTTTGCAAGTTCATATTATACAATACTTTTTAGCGAAATGTACTTTTTTTACAAAACCGATAAAAGTTCTAGCACTTGAAAGAAAGAAAACAGCGGCATCTTGAAATCTTAACATAATTCTCTTACAATCATCGTTATAAAAAAAAAGCATCTCATCATCATTTCTCATCATTATTGCAACAATAAATGGCACTGGCAATTCGTTATGCAAAACCTCTCAATTGTATTTTTCTTTTAAAACTTTCACTAAATACTAAGCAATAGAAAGCAAAAAAGAAAAGAAAGAAATTAATTAATAAGCAAAGATCCTTTTTATTTATTTTACCTTGTGTATTGTGCATTATTTCATTATTATTATCTTGTTTTTATATATTTTCAATTATTGTTATCGTGAAATTTCCTTATCACAATTTTCCTCGTTTGGTTGTTTTGTACAAAATAAATAAACCAACTCATATATATTTCTATGCACTATAAATAGTAATACAAATCAGGAGCATGGTCAAAATGTAGCATTGTTGGAAACATCGAATGGTGCCACCTTAGTTAAACGAACAAATGCAAAATTAAATGGTACAAATGGTGTGCAAATTCGTTATAAGAAAACTAATGAAAATGATGAAGATGATTCTTTTGAATATGGTACAGATCGTGAGAGCAGCGTTTACAATCCAACAACAATGCCATTATGTACAGCATCAGCAACAACGTCAAACAATGATCATCAAACAGATCTACTAAATAAAGGTAATCAATTGGGTATACCAGAGTCACGTTTCTCTCGTTGGATACCGAAAGATCAACGTGAAATCTTAGAGAAGCAAGCGAAATTGTTGGCGCAACGTATCAAACCGAAAATATTGGATACAGAGACCATGAGTAATGGTACAAATAAAATTACAGCAATTACAATGCCAACAACACCAACAACAACAGCAGTAGCAGAAGCAGCAGCAGCAACAGCAACAAAATTTACACCTTTAACAATAACAGCAACGACCCCATTAACGCAAACAACACTGACACCAGCAAGTTCAATAAATTCTCGAACAGCAATGTCAGTTGATGAGAGGAGACAAACTGAAACCGAAATTTAGTGATTCATTAATAATCATATGAAAACTCTTAATTTACCTAAAATAACTATTAATTATAATTTAGGCGTGATAATGCAAAGTTTTAAAGATTTGTTTCAAGAACAACAACAGCAACAGCAACAACAACAACAACAACCTACAGCAATTTAAAGCAAATTGCAAGGCTTTTCCCAAACATCCAAAAAAAGTAAAAAAAAAACAAGGGAAAGACCAATTTAAAAAACAACTTAAGAAATTTCAAAAAGAAGAAGAATGCACCAAACGCTATTGAACTTTTAACTACTTTAACATATCAAATATTCTACCCATGACCTTTTAAGAATATTATTCACTTACTCTTTCATTAAGTCGAGATTTTAAAGCACCAAACAAAGAATCGTTAATATTAACCGAAATATCAAACAATTAAAAATTTTATTATCTAACTGGGCCAATTCTTAACTAGTCTAAGCCATTTTGCTTTTTTGATTAGAACATCAAGAAAATTAACAAAAAGGTAAGAAAATGTAAAGTAAAAATTTGCAAAAAAATATTTTGATAAGCCCTAGTGAGGAAGAGTTTTTAAAAAGTGAATTAACATTAGGTCAACAAAATATTTGTTTTAGATATGAGAAAAGTCAATGTTTTTCCAATTAAGCGGAATTTTTTAGAAATAATAATGAGAGAAGGGCGTGGCTTAAATTTTTTGATCTTATTTATTTTCTATAAAACTAAGTCATTATTTAATAAATAAATTCAAAATGCGAATTATTTTTCACAGACAACTAAACAAAAAAGAAACTTTAATCGATTCAGAACATTCCATGTAAATTGTCTAATACATAAAAATAATTAATTTGACCATAAATTTAACTTAAAATTTAAAAAAAAAACACTAAAATCGTTATTTGAACATGGATAATATTATTAATTTTGTAATTTAATTTATTTGAAATTATAATAATAAGTATGCTACTTAACAACCTTATGCCTTAACAACCAATTATTGAAATTTTTTAAATTACAATTTTTATGCTTAAAGAGTTCGCTTTAACCTTTAATTGAACATTTTTTTTGTTTATATTGTAGATAACTTGACATTACAATTCCATACGTTTTACTCTAAATGATTTAAATAAAAGTTTAAAAATGTGTTTGTCAATTTTTATTTACGTCCTTTAAGATTGATTTCCTTATTAAAACTTCCTTTCAATAGTATAAAACAGTTAAAAAAATGTCATATGTTAATGACAAATTAGTTAATTAGTTAATTTTGTAATACAAATGTTTTAAAAAAAAGATGTTTATGGAAGTTTATGGAAGTTTATGGAAGATGAAACTAAATAAAAAGTTATGCCACTCTATGTAAAAAACAAAACACTTTATTTCTTCTATATCTTTCTCTGTTTCTCTGGTTTTCTCTTTCGCTCTTTTTATTTCTCTCTATCACACTCATACACGCACTATTTTCATGGTGAGGTAAAGGTTTCTTAAAGTGAATTTCCAAGAAACTAAAAAAAAGAAAAATTAAAAAAAACTACAAATAAATGAGCATTTTTATGGGTGACGGCTGAAAATAAACTTATAATGCACTATATATATGTAAAAAGCAAATATAAAACAACAACAACAACAAAATGATTATACAGATATTTTATAGTCTTACAATTTTTAATCACTTAATTTTATAAACTATAAGTATTAAGGATTTAAGATGAAAAGTTTGAATTAATTAGGCATAAAATTAAGTACATAAATAATTTTTAACTCTATTAACTTTACTTTTTTATGTATATATTTTTTTATTTTTTTTAAGTGACAACAAATATTTAAACTCTTTTCAAAATAACTAATTTTGCAAAATGGCAGTATTTGCTAAGCGTGTTATTTAGTGCCAATTACTTGATGGAAATGACACAACATTAAAAACCATTAATTGAATTTTTAGATAAAAATTCTAGAAGCGAGTACACCATTTAAATGATTATACGCAAAACTAAGCACAAAAAATTTTGTTTTAAAAGACTAGAAAGTTAAGAGAACTTTTGCCTTTTGTTCCTAAAGTATTTCCCTAGAATAAAATTCATGTAAAATAAGGAATTCAAATTCCTTGAACTAGCCTAATGATCATTACAATAATTTGAACAATCATAAATCTAATTTTCAATTTTAAACAGTTCAATATATAAAGAAGTTATGACAAAAAAATTCTTTAAATAATAATTTCTGGCAAAAATAGTTTTTAAAAAAAAATCCGCAAAAATATAAAAAATTTCCATGGATTAAGCAGATTAAATTTCTTTAAAGATGCTAGAACTTATTTTTGGTTAACTTTATAATTTTCAAATTAAGTTTTTTGGTTAATTTTTCTTTTTTGAGAAAAAATTTCAATATCTTACCAAAATTACTTTAAAACTGCTGTTTTCTTTTCTTACAAAACTATCAAAATAGCTACTTATAATTTGCTTCTTGAAGACATTTATTATTACATTTTCCATCACTTTTAAGAAGTGAAAAAAATCAAAAACCAAAAAAAAAACAAACGCTTTCATCAAAAAAATTTGAAAAATACTTTTTGTTGCTTTTTTTGTCAACAAATTGGACAAACAACTGTATAATGTATCAAGTAGTTATGTAAATTAATTTTATCTACATGTACAAAAGTCTTTCTTCCATTTTTAGCATTTTAACTAAAAAAAATTTATATACAAAAAAAAAAAGGAAGCAAAAAACGACAAGAAAAGAAAAAATGAAATCACGAGAAGAAAATTGTTACTCTTACGGACTCTTCATAAATACAAAGGCACATTGTTATTTATGTATGTGTGCAAAAGTGTACATAAAATTTCTGAAATTTGTATAACAAAAAATATTTTTTTACTATGTTGTTGTTTTTTGTTTTTTCTTAAATTGTATTTTTTTTTAATTGTTTATTTTTTCTTTCTCAACTTTTCTTCCAAAATACATTTTTTCTTGTTTTCTCGTATTTCCTCTTTTCTATTTTAATTTTTTTCTACTTTTATCAACTTCCTTGATCCTTGTTCCTTGTTTACATTTCTCCTTAATATTATTTTATATACTTAAATGCATAACAAAATGTTACATTTACACAAATCGTTACATCTTACCAAAAAAAAAAAACAACAAATGGCTGAACAATAATTACAAATCCAATGACTTCATCGCATTGATGTGTGTTATTTGTGGGCGGCTTTAAAACATGCAATATGTACATATTGTAGTAGCGATACTGAGAGTGCTGATGTTAAGGCTACTGCATCAACAACAACAACACTAACCACAGCAACAATGATAATGGCAAGTGAAATATCAACACCGCCATTAGCAGCATCATCATCAACTCAAACAAATATAAATAAAAATGATAATAATGGCCATAATAAAAACAATAATAATAATAATACCAGCAATAATGCAGGCAAAAAGAAATTAATGAAAGTTGCTGCAAGTGCTGTAACAAGTGCAAGAAGTGCAGCAACGGCAGCAACAGCGGCCACAAAACGTTTACCTGCCACACTAACAACTTTATTGAAACGTATTAATCACGATCAACGAGACCAGCAACCATTATCGAAATGTAAAGATGCCACTGAATTAAGCGCAAGCAATTCAAATGTCACATCGAACATTAATTGTAGTGTTAATGGCAGCAATGCAGCTGCTAACCCTGTTTCTGCTGTTGCTTCTAATTTAGCTAATGATCAGGAAGCTCTTTGTAATAATAATTTTAATATTAACAGCAATGTTAATGCTACTTTAACAACAACAAGCCAACAACAACAGCAGCAGGAGCAGCAAGAGCAGCAGTCGAAACAAATGAGTGAAAGTATTGGTGTCAGGAGTAAGGCCGTTGAAAACAATGATAATAATCAAACCAAGCTACTCCTCCTAGCCCCTCTACACACCCCATCAAATTAACACAATTACAACTTGATGCACAAACATAAGCAGAATATAAACTAATGTAATAAGAAAATGTCATAGGCAAAAACAAAACAAAAAAAAAATAATAATAATAAAGAAAAGTGCCAAAAAAAAAGGTATAAGTAAGCAGGTGAGAGTATTATGGCAATTCATATCTCTAGCTATTCATTCCTAGAGATAAAAGCTTTTCAAGCCATTACAACTAATGTAAGAAGCAATAAAAAAAATATTATAATAACAATAGAGGAAGCCCAAGTAGAAGAAGCACAAGAGTAAGATATTAAAATAAAATAAAGCAAAAACTATAATAATCTATAAGGAACACTTAGCTTAAGAATGATGTTTGATTTATTGCAAATAATTCTATGTTAATGTGTTTTTTCTTTTTTGTTTCTCCTTTTTTTTTTGAATATGTGCGTGCCTTCTTATTATATCAGCATTTATTCTACATATTCTACTTTCTGTATAAGTCTCTCGTTCGCTCTATATAACTATTTCAGATCATCTCATTGACGAGTTTCATAATCGTTAGTTTTTTTTGTTTTATTTTGTTTTTTGTTTTCTTTCTTATAAAGCTTTCATAATTATTATTGTTGTGGTCCTTCTTATAGTCTTCCCCTACTTTTTTATATTTTGTCTATTTTGTGCTTCTTCTTATATAATTACATATATAAACATTAAATTTAATCATCATTTTAAATGTAAGCTCCATTTTGGAAGTTTTTTTTCTTTTTTCCATTTCAAAAATTGCATGAATCTCTATGATCTGTTTTTTTTCTTCTTCTTCTTCTTCATACAAATATGTACATGTACAAAAATATGTACATGTACCAAAATTAGCAAAATTAATAATTATAAACGTAAGCATCTAAATGTAGTTCGAAGTAGATCATTAAGCAATTTTATGAATATTCTTTCTATTTCTAATTTTGTTTTAGTATAAATTTTTGTAAAAATTTTAGTAAAAATGACAACACTTTTATTTTATTCATAAAGTTATTTGTAATTTGATGAAAAAAAAACGTTACTTTTTCGCACACAATCGCATCTTTTCTAGTGAATATTAAATGTTATAAAAACATAATGTAATTTTTTAAGTTTTTTCTGAATTTTTTTTTATTTATTTAGTGCTTTTTTTAAATTTTTTTTGCATAAACATTTTCTATATAGAAAATTCCCACCATCTATCAAATTAAATTCTAAAATGTTTCTAAAATGTTTTCAAAGAATACAAATTATTTAAACTAATTAATTAAATTCTTAAAAATTCTATCAAAAAATAAAAAATTTTCTTGGAAAAAATGTCAATTTGGATTATTTTATATAATTAAGGTAGAATTTTTCATCAATCAATTCAATTATTTCCTCATAAAATATGCTTCGCTTGAAATTTCAAATTTTTGAGTTATTTCTTTATAAAAACATGTTTTATTAATTATTTTCTAAACACTTTTCATTTCAGTTCTGTTAATTTTCGTAAATGTCTTTTTTAAGTTCCATTGTAATTAAAATTTTCATTTATAAAATTTATGTATATATTTTTTTTTATATTAAATTTAGGAAGATAAACAACTCGTCTATGCTGAACTTGTATTAAAGCCATCGGATAATAATGAAGCACCAACATTGCCACCAAAAAGTTCAACCGAATATGCAGAAATTGTTTATGTGCAAAAATCGAATTAAATTAATTGAAAGAAACCAAAATTTTTTAAACTGCCTGAAACAACAAAACAAAAAAAAACTAAAAAAAAAAAGAAAACAAAGAAACAACAAGAAAACATTTAAAGAAATAAAGGAAATTTAAAATTAAACGAAATAAATATGTAAAAGATAAATATACAAATCTTAAAAGAAAAAATCTATTTGAAATCATGTGGCATCAACTTTTTTATTCATTGTTCATTTTCTCATTATTTTATTAATTATATGAAAAAAGTTTATGAACTATTTGTAATAGAGATAAGTTTTAAAATAATCAGACAAAGAAAAAAAAACGTAAAAATTTAATAAAACGTCATAAACAAAAACGCAAAAACTATACAAAGAAATTGTTGTCAACAAAATGTTAATTAAAAAAGAGAAAAATTAATTTTTTGATATGTTTAAGTAACATGCATAACCATAACAGCAACAATTGTCAGCGATAACAACATTCAACAATAACAATATAATAGTCATTTGCAATAACAGCAAGAATAAGAGGAACAACAACAATAATAACATAAAATGTGTTACCAATAAAAAAACCATAACGATAGCAACAAATATTGTCAACAGCTTACAACAAAAACAACGGACATAATAATTTTGGTATATATATATATTTTTTTGATTTTAATCTCCCACATAAAATACAATAAAATAAGCACAAAATAAATATTTGTTTTTATCAATATTTCACTTTCTATATACAGATATTCACAATAATAAACGCAAAAGTAAAAAAATTATGAAACATAAAAGATTTATGGAAATTCAGCAAAATGAGAAGTATTGTGTAAGAAAAAAATGAAACAAACATTTTCTTCCCCTCTTCCCCCAAAGAAATGTATGAGATATGAATATATGAGATACGAAAAATTTAATATAAAATTACATAATTAATTATTAATTTAACACACACAAAAATAATTAACTAATTAATTAAGTAATTAGTTAACAATTATACAAAATAATTTACAAAATAATAAACTTAATAATGCTCACAGAGCATATGTAAGACAAAGAAACAGGCAAGAAAAAACAAACAAACGAAAAAAAAACAAAGAAGTAATTAAAAAAGAAAACAAAATGAAAAAATATGCATATTTTGGTTGTTATTGTTTTCCTTTTACATATATAAATACTTTGTAAACATTAGTAATGGCAGCCATCATTATCCATCAGCATCAATTATCACAATTCAATAAGTTTTTTTTTAAAAATTTTTTCATAATTTTATTATCTTGCATAAAATCTCTTAAAATAAGTATTTTCTGAATTTTTATTAATGAAACGAACTGAAGAAGCTTCCAAATATTATTATTATCCATTAGAACCAATCAGCACCGATCAGCATTATTACATATTAGATTCTATTCTATACTTCTTTTTGGCTTCTTAAACAAGTCTACATCAAAATTTTATTGAAATGTCCCCAACAAAATTCCATACTTTAAAAGGGCGTTCAATGACGCAATCAATAATAATGCTTAATGTGAGAGATGGCCAAAGGTATAAGCCAATATCAAATTGAATCGAAAAATTATTTGTAATTTTTATTTGTACTTCAAAAGCGCATTTCACAAAGAAATTAAATCCATAGAAAGAAAAGCGGAGAAAAGTTAAGCCGAGCTAGAAGATTATATTCTTAACATCCAAACAATTTTATAAACATATATAAAATAATTAAGCATTAAGGAAAAAATTGAATACAAAAATCAAAAAAAAAAAGGAACAAAAAACCTTTCGTTATTCACAAATCATAATTTTAAGAGAAAATTTCTTATTTATGATATTTTTTACTTAAATATTTTATACGAATAATTAATTTTATATGTAACACAAAAAGATATATATTTTTATTTTGTAAAGTATTTTAAAAGAAATATATTTTAAGCAACAAATAAACAAAACAAAATAAAAGCACACATTTCTCCTTAAAATTAATATATACCGGGACTTAATGAAACAATGATAAAAAAATTATGTTTCCAAGTAAAACCAAAATAGAAAAGAGAAAACCCAAACATCTAAATGTAACTGATTATTTCAAAGGGAATAAAGAAACAAAACAAAAAAAAAAAGAAAAAAAGTTCCGGGACATTTTCAAATTTTACTTTCCATCCATGTTATTATTAAGGAAAACTATAAAACATTTATGCAAATTTTTTTAATCTTTTTTTACATAAAAATCAACAATTAAATGCAATTGTGTGCACATATATTTCGTAAGAAATTTATTTTTGAATTAAATAACAAGAAAACATCTTGTATTTTAAGGAAATAAAAATAATAATAATTTGATCTTTTGCAATAATTGTAAAATTTCACGTTTTTTTTTGTAAGTTATCTACTCATTTTTGTACGAAGAAAAGAAAAGCACAAACTAAAACAACAACAAAAAAAAACATTATTTTCTCTTGTTTTCTCTTAAAGGATGAAAATTAAGAAAATTAAGAAATATGTGAAATAATAGAAATTCTTGCATTACACTTTTTATGTAATAGTAATTTAATAAAATTAACAAAAACAAATATGAAAATAAAAGAAAATAAAAAATCTGAAAAAGTTAATAAAATAAATTCCATTGAATTTCTTACTTTAAGGGAAAACCGGCAATTTAAGAATTGATGGGTAAGAATTTACTTAATTTATGCTACATCACTTTTCATTTTGCACATTTATTAAATTCTTACAAATTTATTTAACATTTCGTTCCTCAAACGCTTCAAGTTATAATTACAGTTTCAAGAAACCATCTTTGCCCTCAAAAAAATAATGTACTATTTTACTAATTTGTCATCAAACTCGTTAAAGAGATTATTAAATTATTTAATATTTTCCTTTTATTAAAAAAATTTCTTTTTTTTCCTTTGTTACAAAATTTTTAACCCAAGAAAAGCTTTGAAAGAAAATATTTCAAAAGAAAGAAAGAAAAAAGAAAGCTTTCATGTAAACAATAAGTGATATTGAAATGATTGTATAAGCAGAGTCTCTAAACTCTATCTCTTGTTCTCTTTCTCTTTATAAGATCTTTACTTTCATTCAACAAAAGAAAGTTTAGAAAGAGAAAATTACGTCACAGAAATTTTATTTAAGTATTCTCATTCTTCTATTTTCCTCTCATTCTCAAAGTAATTATTTGCATACACTTTATCATTTATAAGCGCACTTGTTGTTGCTGTTTTTGTTGTTGAGTAAGTTCTACTTAGTCCTCCAAAAATAAGCAGCATTAGATAAGACAGCAACCTTAATAATGAATAAGATAAAGAGAGGAAACTCAATTATATATATGTTGTGTATCTGATCTTCATGAACAGCTGCAGCCAACTTCATATTGTTTGGCATAAATAAATTAGTCCGTGAAAATTTTTTTAACATTTCGGTTCTGCTTCTAATAAATTAATATAAATTACAAAATAAAAGCGTTAAATTTATTAAAATATGTGAAATAAATGAGGAGAAAAGTGTAATGAATACGAAATTCACAAAAAGAAGAAGCAAAAATGAAAATAAATGGTGTTTTTTTGTGTTGTCTATTTGCCGCTTTTATACAAATTGCGCTTGCAATAAAGTGTGTGTATGCAAGAAAAAGTTTGTTTAATATGTAAAAGCACTTAAATGTAAAAAAAAATAATAAAATGCTAAAGTAAATAAATTTTGGTTTTTTGTAATATTTTTATCAGAATAAATGTGACGAAATCAAGAAGTTATTATAATTCTTACAATTTTTGCACAAGTTTTTTTTTTTGTTGTGTGCCGAGTAATAAGTTAAAGTCACGAAGTTATTTACACGAAAACTTAAGTACCTTTTCAAGCATTAAGTTCGGAGTCTTTCCTAAAAGAAATTTCTCATATAGAAAATAATCATTTAATATGAGAATAATGTGTTTAAATTTTTGCATGAATAATGTTTTTATTCATGCTAAAACGAAAGTGAATTTACAAAAAATATTAAGCTCAAAATTTTACATGAAATATCATGTCTTTTCTTTCCTTTGTTACAAAATTTTTAACCCAAGAAAAGCTTTGAAAGAAAGTATTTCAAAAGAAAGAAAGAAAAAAGAAAGCTTTCATGTAAACAATAAGTGATATAGAAATGATTGTATAAGCAGAGTCTCTAAACTCTATCTCTTGTTCTCTTTCTCTTTATAAGATCTTTACTTTCATTCAACAAAAGAAAGTTTAGAAAGAGAAAATTACGTCACAGAAATTTTATTTAAGTATTCTCATTCTTCTATTTTCCTCTCATTCTCAAAGTAATTATTTGCATACACTTTATCGTTTGTAAGCGCACTTGTTGTTGCTGTTTTTGTTGTTGAGTAAGTTCTACTTAGTCCTCCAAAAATAAGCAGCATTAGATAAGACAGCAACCTTAATAATGAATAAGATAAAGAGAGGAAACTCAATTATATATATGTTGTGTATCTGATCTTCATGAACAGCTGCAGCCAACTTCATATTGTTTGGCATAAATAAATTAGTCCGTGAAAATTTTTTTAACATTTCGGTTCTGCTTCTAATAAATTAATATAAATTACAAAATAAAAGCGTTAAATTTATTAAAATATGTGAAATAAATGAGGAGAAAAGTGTAATGAATACGAAATTCACAAAAAGAAGAAGCAAAAATGAAAATAAATGGTGTTTTTTTGTGTTGTCTATTTGCCGCTTTTATACAAATTGCGCTTGCAATAAAGTGTGTGTATGCAAGAAAAAGTTTGTTTAATATGTAAAAGCACTTAAATGTAAAAAAAATAATAAAATGCTAAAGTAAATAAATTTTGCTTTTTTGTAATATTTTTATCAGAATAAATGTGACGAAATCAAGAAGTTATTATAATTCTTACAATTTTTGCACAAGTTTTTTTTCTTGTTGTGTGCCGAGTAATAAGTTAAAGTCACGAAGTTATTTACACGAAAACTTAAGTACCTTTTCAAGCATTAAGTTCGGAGTCTTTCCTAAAAGAAATTTCTCATATAGAAAATAATCATTTAATATGAGAATAATGTGTTTAAATTTTTGCATGAATAATGTTTTTATTCATGCAAAAGCGAAAGTGAATTTACAAAAAATATTAAGCTCAAAATTTTACATGAAATGTCATGCCAAAAAAATACACAGCGAAAGAAATACAAATAAATAAATACAACGAAAATTTTATTGGATTATTAACAGCAGTTATGAGGTAAGTTAGTTTTTTTACTTTTTACTTAGATAACAATTTGTATATAAATCATATAACGCTTTGTCAAGGAATCGATGACATTATTTTCATTAATTCTCTTAAAGATCAACTATTGATCCATGAGTTTAAATTGATAAATGTAAGAGAGACAACTTTTAAATAGCTTGTACTGATAGACTCATTATGTATGTAAATGTGCTTGTAGAACAACGACATGAAAAGCCTTAAGAGAAATTATAATAATATTTGTCCGGTTTAAGCGCTCTTGGTACTTCAGTTTTTATTCAAGTTCTATTCATTCATTCATTCTTTAAACATTGTACTCTTTAAGAGTACATAAAGTTATTTTCTCTGTCCTATAGATCACACTGCACAAAAAATTGTTATTTAATCAAAGTTATGTGCGATTCAAAAATGAAATTTTTAAAAGCTAAAAATTACATTTATTTAAATGGCACCTACTTAA
This sequence comes from Melophagus ovinus, assembly GCA_023089585.1. Taxonomy (NCBI): domain Eukaryota; kingdom Metazoa; phylum Arthropoda; class Insecta; order Diptera; family Hippoboscidae; genus Melophagus; species Melophagus ovinus. The sequence continues at coordinate 1,399,845 of JAKKIB010000181.1, read as the reverse complement.
AATTAATCTAGTTATCTCTGTAACTGGACATTATTGAGCAAAGTTGTCATCACTAAAATTAAAAGAAACATACAATTTGAAAAAAATTGTTGGTAAAAAAGCTAGCTTTATATTTAATCCTATTGAATCAGGTAATGTATCTATTTGAAATATTTTGCAGGGTGCATTCTTTATTTTATAATGTTTCTTAATCAAAAGCGTAAAGTTGTTTTAGTATAAAACATTGAGTCGATCTAGTCTGTTTATCTAAATAATAATTTATTGTAAGCATATCTCTCATCGGATATATAAGGATGTTTTCTTCGAAAATATTGCTTATTAATGTTAAGGCGTCATATGACCTGTTTGGTTAATCTGAAAAAATTACAAGCAAATTGGCATTGAAAAAAATGTTAGTTTTTTATTTTTTTTTTTTTTTGTAATAAAAAATCTCATTCAAAATTCTCATAAATTGTCTTTAATTGCAAGGAATCAAATGAAAAAAGTTTTCATGTCAAAGGACCAAGTTCGACATTCGATTAATTTAACTTAATTGCAAAATTTTTTTTATTTTTTCTTTCACAATTTTTTATTCGCATTTTATAATTGGCAATTACAGATTTTCTAAGTGGTGTACACTGAAAATGTACAACTTATCAAATATAACTTTCTTATTTGAATATCTGAAATATACCGCACATACGTACAATATTACAAGTGCAACAGTAAAGTTTATTTGAGCAATTTTATATGTTCAAAATGTAACATTTAATCATATTAAAAGTCAATGCGTTTCTGGTTTTTCTTTCACTTTTGCATTGTTTTATTATTCCATTTACTTTCTGTCTTTTTGTTTTTGTAAAAAAAAGTTTCTTGATTTTTCTCTTGGTTTCATTACATTTGCCAGTTTTTTTCTATGAATTATTGTATTGAGATATTTGTGTAATAAATTTGTGTGGTACTTGTTTAAGATAATTTAATAAGAAATTTTTTCAATATCCTTCCGTCACGTGCATTCAAGTATTCAAATACATTGCAGTCAATTTTTAGTAAATAAATAAGAATAAAAATATGATATGACTTTTAGAGACAGTTTCAAAACAGTTTGATTATCTGTAATGGGCCACATGAATATGAAATTGGTAAACAGAATCATTTCGATATGCTTTGGATCATAAAAATAACTGGAATAATGTAGCAACATGCTTAGCATTAGTTTACAAAATGATAACAATATAAATGGCAAACTGCTTTGCAACAGAACTATCATATAAAATAAAATGAACTAAAAAAAAAAGAAAACAAAAATAAAAACTGAATAAAAGGAAAACAGTTATTTAGCCTTAATATTGCAAAATGGCAAGAAAAATATAATTTTGTAGTAACTTTGTGATTACGTTGGATATACAATTTTTATATCTATCATCTAGATATTGGTGATATATTCATCTTGTCATCGCATATGTAACTTTCAAAAGGCAACTCCGAAGATTCTAGAAAGTATTTACATTCTTGATCAGCATTAAATTCTGTATTGATTTATGTGTATGTCTGTCTGTCCTTGTGTGTTAGTGTCTGAATGGTGGTTATTCAAAATTTAGCTCTAACCAAATAAAATTTTTCTTTTCTTTTTTTATATATTAAAATAGAAAATTCATTTGCATCTCATTTTTCTAAATAAAATTTATTTAGTTTATATTTACCGCTACAGAACGTACATCAAGTGTTCATATATTCATTTTATTAAAACAATTGTAACAGTCGTTCTTCTAGTTATATTTTAAGTATAAATTTTATTAAATATCCTTTTAAAAAAATTTGGAAATTTTTTATAACAAATCTCGCATAAGGAAACATTTTACTCAAATCTTTACTTAATGAGAAAGTGATAACAATTTGACTTTAGAAAGCTTTTCCTACAAAAATATTTATGCCACACCCATCAAATTGTGAAATGGATATTAAAAATTCTTTTCAAGCTAAATACAACAAATTCAGTCTTTTTTTCTTTACTTTTCACTTATTGTTGTGATCCGCTTTCTTTTTCGTTAGAAAACTTTACGTTATAATAAAATGAAGGTGATTGTACTTAATCCGGTTACCAATTGTTGCTTTTCTTTTTTGTAGAGCACATTGTAAAATATATTTTTTTGAAAGAATCATACTCTGTTTCAAATTTGTACTCTTTACTCCTGGATCACACAAAGCATACCTTGCGGATGCTGAATATGTAGACTTTGGCCCTTAGTAGCATATAATTTTTCCACTACTTGTTACTGCAATAAGTGAATAATAACTGAATAAATAACAGGAAAAAGCCGTTTCGGGTCTGTTATAACTGTAAATTATAGTAAAACGTGTGTCCGCTTTAGAACTCACGTTCTCACAAAGCTGGAGAGATTTACTTAAGGCTTCAGATAGACAATTCTTTTATATAACTGTATATTTCTATTAGTACAGCTCATTTTATATTTTTCTGTGATTATGTCAGCTTTATAAAGTACTATGAAAGAAAGAAAGAGAGAGTGAAAGAGATGGAAAGGGATGTTGACAAGAAGGAAGTGGAAAACGGGCAAAAGTATAAAGTGCTACATTTATTATGCAATTCTGAACAAGTATATTTTTCCCTTTTGTATTTTTATCTCTTATATTTTTTAAATCTCTTCTTTTACTTACTTTTGCTTCCTGTTTACACTTTTTCATCCACTTGATAATAACATTAATAAAATAAAAAAAAAAACCAAAAAAAAAAGAAAAATTTCAACTTTTATACAAAACAATAAACAATAAATAAAGTAACGCTGAGCGGGTGATGACGGCTCCCTTCCTCATTTTTCTTTTGTTTTATTTTATTTTATTTTATTTTATTTTATTTTATTTTCCTCTCACTAATCAACCAAATACAATATTTGAGATAAATATGCAAACAATACTGCATTGAAGTTGAACATTTATCAAAAAAAGCAACAACAACAACAATAACAACAACAAAAATATCTTCATAAAAAAATTAAATAAAAAAAAAAACAAAGGAAAATCATTTAGGAAGATAAAAGTAGTTCGAGGTGGACTATGAAACATACTGTCACAAGAGGCTTAACTTACAATTTATGTTTAAACTTTAAAGATTTTAAACTGAAAACTTAGAATCACAAATGTCTAAAAATTTAAAAAAAAACACACTTTTTGTTTTTATTAAAGATTTTTATGAAAGTGAAGGTGAATGCAAATAAGGACCATATTTCATACAAAATTTTTTTTGAACTGATTTACAATAAAGTACAATATAGGACTAATTTTTATGGGTACTTTTAAAAAACATATAATTTTTTTTCCTTTTTTTTCAAATGAAAACCTTTTATAAAGAATGGTCACATTTTCCATATTCAAAAGCTTTAGCGTTTGAAGTTTCTTAAGGCGAAGAATTATCATTTCAAAATATGCTTCTAGATTAAAGCACTTCATAATTTACAGACATGTCTCAAATACCTGTAGATTTTACATACAGTTAGTTGAACAAATTTATCTACGTATAAATTATTCGTCTTGTATATTATAGAAATTTTACTAGAAGAGTAAGGAGAGTAAGGTGCAATCTTGTAGATACTTGATTAAGTTATTTGATAAATATGCCATTTATGCAAATCATATAATAAATGGCTATAATATAAAATGAAAGAAAGAAAAATAGTTTCTTATTTACTTCTTTTGTTTTACATAAATCAATGTTTTTTTTTTACGTAAAGCTATAAATTTTAATATATGTAAAAAATTGTTAACTTCCTATTTACTAGGACATTTATTGACTAAAGGAAATTTAATTCAACAATTTGATTATTCGATGATTATTAAGTTCAATTATTCTCAAGTTTAGATTATTTTCTTATTTTCTTATTTTTTTTTTTAGAGCTTTGAAAAATGTATTTCTAGATCCTTTAACTTTACCACTTGAAAATTACTAGAATCGGATCATGGTTATGGGGACAAAAAGTCTTCTTTCTAAGTGAAATCCAAAGAGTTGCTTGCTCAAAATTTTACATTTATATTGCAAAAAATTAATTCACCATATTTTTGTTACATTTACTGCTTTTAGCTGCTCATTATTTTTCACTTTCACTGTTTAATTATTGCTTAAGTGAAAATTTCTTCATAAATTAAACGAATTGATAAAAGGGGAAGATTCAGAGTGACAATGGAGAAAAAAAATTTAAGAAAATAACTTTATAACGATTGATAATAAAGTTAAGAGTCTTTAAGTTTAATGTACACGCATAAATTTTCTTTGGTGTACAAAGTAATTTATACACATCAAAAATTGTTTACAATAAAGAAATAAATTATTTACAATAATGCTCACTTTCTCATTTTTTCTTTTCGCTTCCTCTATCTCTCTCTATCTATCTCTCTCTCTCTCGCTCTCTCTCTCTATCTGTCTCTTGTCTATCTTACAGTCTACTTTTATGATGTAGACAATTATCACTTAACAACATTGCGGTAATAGCAACATTAACAAACCAAAAACAAAAAAAAAAAACAAAGTGAAGCAAAACAAAGCCTTTTATGTATCCTTAACCTAGTTAATTGAAAATGTTTATCTATTTTGTAAAGTGTAAGAACAATAACAGTAATAATTGCCAGTACTATTTTAACATAAAATCATACATAAATTCTCTGCAATGTACTTTACATCATGTAAACAAGACTATTTCTTATATGTGTATACATATTGTTTAATATTGGGTCATATTAAAAGGTATTTTCATTTAGAAAATTCTTTATTTTAATGAATTTCTTTTTATTAATAAATCAATTGAAATTTCCTTGTCTTTGGCTTAATTTTACAGCAATGGCTTTGCCAGCACCAGAGTTTGACCATTAACTTATTTAATATTTTTATTTTAAAACTGGCCACTTCAAAGGAGTAGAGTTTTAGCCAACGAAACTTTTAAAATAGAATATTAAAATCATTCTAAAGTTTGATATTTACTTGTAAAATAATTATTATTTTTAATGTACAACAAAGCATACTTAATACGCCCCAATATAATATGAAATTATTTTAAGGGCAATTTCCTTTATACTAAACAAATTTCACATTATAACTATTTCAAATTATCATTTTATTAAAGTCTCATAATAATTGTGCAATTTTAACATTTGATGTTATCTCACCTGATTTGTAGAAAAGTTCTATTTAGTTAAGTTCGAAATGATAAAAAAATTAAATGTACTTTGGACTTTGAAAGTTTAAGCAAAGTTGACAAAATCTACAGAAAGTTATTAGCCTTTTAAGTCTAACGATTTTTGCCTTTTCAATTTTATGCACTTTAGCAAAATCAAAAACATAATGACCCAATATAAAGGATGGCATGCGTAAATGTAGGCATATGCAAATATCCAGATGTGTATACCACAAGACTCACATTATCAGCAAAGGATATTTTTGCCTGCATACAGATTGTTCAAATTATTACTAAAGAGGTTTTTTTTTCAAGGCCATTTTTAAAATCTAGTTTTTCATACACTTTGTGTTCATTCTGATTAATTGCCTTTGAAAATATTAACACTTACTTAGCTTATGGAAATTGGCAAACATTTATAAGGCCTCGCATACCATATTGAGTTTATTTCTACTTTGTTACAGCAAAATTTTATATTCTGAAATTATTTTATATGTAACAAAGCATGTAACAAATTGTAAAAATCTGTTTTTAGAGCTTAAAAGTAAAAAACAAGGAAAACAAGGAAACAAGGAAATTGAAAGTGCAAGTTTGGTTTTAGGCCGAAATATAATTTTCTAACTTATTACATAAAATTTGGTCACCCTTTGTAAGTAAAAAATGGTATCAAATGAAAGGAAATGGATATTTAGATTTAAGGGGATAAAGCAAAAGAGAAAAAAATCCATTAGCAAGAGGAAAAAGAACACAAACTGTAAAGAGAGAAATGTGAAGCAAGAAAAACTACATAAAAAATGTATGAAATGATAGCAAATGGCAGACGCCTGAATAAAAAATTGTATGCTGTACATTTTTCAAATGTTATGCATTCCTTATGAATAACATAGATATATATATATATATATATATATATATATATATATATATATTTGTACTTGTTATATGAATAACTAAAGATCTCTTTAATATGTGTAAACATTATTTCCATAATGGCGCTTTACATATTTTGATTTTATACATAGACGTTCATGTTGTATTTGTTGTTTAATTCTGCCTCTTTCAATTGTTTTACTTATTACTTTCTTATATATATCTTATGTATGTATTTCTTTCATTATCTAAACTATCTCTTTTTAGCGTACTAAAAGTCTGCTTTAACTCCTTAATTTTTAGCATATTATAAAGTATACTGTAAAGTAGTCTGCTATCTAAGTACCTTAACATTATCCAACATCATTCATCATTTATGAATGGGCATATTAAAGAATTTCACTTACGTTACTGCCAATAACTTATTGTCATACTTTTCATGTAATATTCTTCACTGTTTATGGTATTTTTATGTCACATTAAGAAACTCGCGTTATACATTGCTACACTTACTTATAAATCTCACGCTATATATTTCTATACATGTATATAAACAAATATGTCGCCCATGCATAACAGAATGCGAGACGGAAGAGCTTTCCTTATAAATTTTCTGTAATCTGTAGTTTCGTTAAGAGTGTTATTCATATTTACACTTATATAGTTACACATACATATAGATATAGATATATATGTGTGTGTGTGTGTGCTTTATTTATTACATGAGTTTATTAGCACTTAAATTAAGCCTATTAAGCATTAAATAAAATAATGAACAATGTTAATGTTTTGGAGAAGTAAAACTATAGAAACTAAGTGTCATGTTTTAACTTTTTTGTCTCATGCAATTTTAATACAAATCATTTGTGTAACGATTAAATCCAACAATCTAAAATGTTAAATTAATTGCCTGATAAATTGTTTTAACTAATTTAACTATTTTAATCTCGCTTTATGAAGACCAAAGTAATATTTTTCAAAAAAAAAAAAGAAAAAAAAATAGAAAGAAAGAAAAGCAGTTTTTGTTCAATTTTTTTTATAATTACGCTATAAACTGTTTAAATCTTTTATTCTACATTTTTTTTTTTTGTTAAATATTTATGGCCTTTATAATAAACTTTTAACTTTAACTCCAATTCATCTATAAGAATACTTTTAGTTTGTCTTTCAATATCCAGCTAAAACTTGTTTCAAAACAAACCCATTCAAATTGTACAATATAACAATAATTAAACAATTTAAATCATTAAACATTTTGCAAGCATATATTTTTAAAATTTCTATTTAATTAGAAGTTATTGTTGTTGCTGTTAAAGTAAGCAAAGCAAAAGCTAACAAAATGGCATAACAACAAACAATAAATGTTTGAATTTAGAATGAAGTAAAACCCTACATAAGATTTCTAGGTTTCTAAATTTCTTTTTTATATGAGAGAAATGTTACATATATTTATTACAATTCTATTATACAACAACATTTGTTGTTGCTATAACAAATTTATGTGTATGTGTGTTAATCTAGGTCATAATGATTTCCATATTTGTCTTTATTTCATTATCAATCTGTGTCAGATTCTATTATTTGTTACTGTTACTCTTGTTACTTTATAAATATTGAATAATATTTGGCATGCTTAAATTATGCCACTGTCAACAATTCATATAATTCTGGCAACATGTTTATACATATAAATGTATATGTATATACGCATATGTATATATACATATGTATATACATGGCCCATCAATATGCATACGCTTTTATTTTCTTCCATTTATAATCTTCCATTTTACTTATTACATTTTCATTGCTTTCATTTTCCTTCTATTTTTCTTTTTTTCCTTTTTTTTTTTTGTTTGTTCTTGTTTTCTGCTTCAGCTTTCTATACTTTAATTCGTCTTACTTTGTATAGCAACAATGATTATAGAGCACTCTAATGCAATAGCATTTCTTATAATAATAGTAATTGTGAAAGCCAATAACAACAACAGTAACATGATGAAACTCAAGACAGTGTTAGCATTTTGTAACCACAATAACTACAAGATGTGAATATGTAAAATGTTAAATACAAACTTATATGACATGCCAAATATTTTACATATATAAATATGCACATACACACACACCCATACATATACACAAATATGTATATAGCTTATAATAGAAATGTTAGTATAGAAATAACAAACAAATAAGAGCAAAACGTTTTTATAGCTTTTACATAATACACACTAATATTACGAAATATGCAGCTTATATATCTGTGTATCAAGTCTTGATAAGATAAGAAGAATAAGAAGAATAAGAAGAGTAAGAAGAAGAAACCAAAAATCGTAATATTCTCGAGTATTTTTGATGATGATAATGCTTAAAGCAAATCGAATTTTGTGGCATATTTTCATTTTCCTCTTTTATTAATACTTCTATTGCAATGATTAGGAAAATCATCTGTTTAAAAATGTTTATCATTATTTTTGTTGTTCTTATTATTTGCTTGCTTTGTCTTAGGTCTTTAGTCTTCAGTTTTTTGTCTTCTTTTTTTTCATTTATCTAAAGAGATTACATTTTATTGTGTGTTGAAAGAAGTGCATGAACTTAAGATAAAAATGCAAAAACAAGTCTCTAGTGGTTTTGGTGATACAATCATATATTTTCTTATTGCCAGCCAACACAACAAATAGGAAATTTTAGGTATCTTTTCAAACTCTAATGTTGTTCTACATCCAGCGCAAGCACCATTTTTTCTAAAGGGTAAACGTGTCGAAATCTTTGGTGAAGAATCGTCTTTTTCTTAGTAAATAAAATTAAAACTTTAGACTTAGATCTAGAATTTTAGCCTTTTCGGCACAAATTGTTAATGGAATTAAATGATTCTAACTATAATAGTCTTTCTAAGAGCCATTAAGAATGTTAACTCTTTAGTCAAGACAATAAAAAAATCTTACATTATGAAATTTTTAATAAAAATGCAAAGTCATCTAAAGATAAGGACTAAGCACTTTTATAAGCACTTTTATCTTTTAATCTGTATAACAATTTGTCAGTTTTAATTTTTCCTTAATATTACTTGGATTGATTCTGTTAACTGGAAAAATAGTGAAAATTTTGTGTAAGTTTTCATTTGATAGAAATTTGATAAAATCTTTATATAGAATAACTTTCAATGAATTTTTTTTTTTATTATAAAATTTTTTCGTATAGTTTCATTATGCCAAATGTTTTTTATAAATGTCATTCCTTGCAAAAAAGATTTTTCTGATCATGATAATGAGTCGATTTAAAATAAAAAAAATTTTCTTCAATCAGAAAACAAAAAAGACTTAGTTAGCTTTTTGTATACAAATATGTATACATGTGTGTGTGTGTATGCGTGTGTATGTGTTAATATAGCCATACATATTTCTAGAAAATGTCAAATGTATTACAGTTTTAAGATACAATAACCAATTGGAAAGCAACAACAACAATAATAAGGACCAACCCATATTGCTATACATGAATTTTTACATCGTTTTGGAATCGCAGCCATTTAATATATAAAAAAACTAAAGACCAGATCAACTTCAATAATTTTCAATTTGTGTGACATTTTACATTGAGACACACCTTTCTATCTATTTGTCTGTCTATCCCTCCGTCTGCCTTTGTATCTATGCATGCGATAATCCAAAAGAATAAAGCATATAATAAGAGGTTTAAATAGGGCGAGGTTTATATATATAAAATTCAATATATTACTCTTTTTTTTATATATAAATATATTTTTTTTATGCTAAATTATTGACACACATACACATACAAACCACTCAAAGTAAGTTTCTTGTTCTGGATATATTTAATGGTATTTGTTGTTGTTGTTTTTGTTATTATTGTTGCCGCTGTCATTGTAGTCGTTATTTTATTCAATTTGATGTGGTAACTGTTTTTTCTGTTGTTTGCTTTTTTTTTTGTATACCTTCTTGACTTGCAATATGTTACGTTCCACTCACATGTAGATTTTCTATAATAATAAGTTAGCTTCTGTTACTAATTCAATTTCAATTTCAATTTCAATTTCAATTGTAAGTGATACATTGTAAAGGTAAATTATTCAACGTATATTTTAATATTATTAGACAATTTTTGCTTTTCTTCTTATATCAATTCACAAAATATATTTTTATATTTAATATGGAATAAAATTACACATGACTTTTAAAGAAGATTAAATTAATCTTAATTGAGTTAACTAATTTCAATTGAGTTATTTAAAAATGTTTTCTGAAAATCTGAATTAATTAGTGGCATCATTTCACTAAGACTACAACATTAAACTAACATTTAAAACAAACTTAAAATGAAGAGGGGATCACTTTGAATAACTTACTACAATTCACAATAGTAAGCCAAGCAAATAGTAAGCGCGCATTTTTTTAAGGTTTTTCAAATGAGTGAGTTTAGAAAAATTTCCACTAATTACATGATTTAAATTTTGAAATAAATTAATTAATTTAAAAATGCTAATTTCTATTGTTACAGGCTGATGCAATTTTCTACGTCATATTTATGAAATATCTAGCAATTTTTTTTTTGCCCCACGGCCTTACCGTTATTTTTATAAGAAGCAAAGTTAATAATAGTTTGAATCTTTCCATTTTTATTGTAGCTTTTGTGCTTAAAACAAAGCTGCCGTACAAAATTTATTAAATCGTTTTCAAAAAAAAAAAAATTCAAACCTTTCAAGCATTTTCATATATAGATTTGGAGTGCGAGTGTAATACTAAAAATTTATAAATAATCGATCAGTAACGTAAATATATAATTTAAAGAAACATGAACAAATATTATACATAAAAGTAGTTCAAGCAGGCAACATCCCCATTTTACTTGGTTAACATAGAAAAAGCTTTTTATAGATATTTTTTTTTGAAACGTTAGAAAAAAACTACTTTTTCACTTTTTTATTTTTGTTGAATCTATAACCGATATTACAGAGAATCGTTAGACTTTTAATTGGATTTATTTTAAATTCTTTTCCTTTTTCTATTGAAAAATATATTTTACCATTTTTTGGACGAAAAGGATAACCATTCAAACATCAAACTTCAAACTTATTCCTTTATAGATCCAAAAAAAAAAATTATAATCAATTATAAACTTTAAGCTTTATAGCTAAAAAGCTTTCATTAACATTGTTACAGCTTTTATCGAGGATGCTGTTGCTGTTGCTGCTGCTGTTATTTTGAAGCAAATTATCTTCTGGTATCTTTAATTTTAAAGAGTATGGACCACAAAACAAAAAGTTACTTTCTAAAGAGAAATTCTCTTACTTTTAAACGCAAAAACTAAAGAGCGATAAAGGCAATTAAGTTTTTAAAGCTTTTTTTATAAAAACAAGAAAAAAAAATAGCTGTGGAATGCTAAAGAGAAGCTACGATTTTTTACCCGGTAAATTACAATAATAACAATTATATTTGCCTGGTCTTTGGTAGTTTTAAGAAAAAAAAAATTGAAGTTTCAACTTAAAAGTAGGATGGTATCACAAAGAGTTTAAAGAAAAAAAATAATGAGGATACAATTTCAAGGTTACTTATTTCTTTGATGTGCTCCTTTGTATTTTTTGTTTTTTTTTTAAATATGAAAAAAAGAGAAGCGTAACTAACGCAACAATTTTTTTTAGATTACAGTTAGTTAAAAGGAAGAGTTATGGAAAGAGAAACAGAAATAGTAGAAGAGAAGTAAAATCTAGCTTAAGAGATTTTTACTAATTTAATGAGAGGAATTTATTTTGAACAAAATTAAAAGAAACTTTTTCAATTAATGCTCATAATAAAAATTATTGCACTTAAAATTCTATTAAGTTGTGTTGAGAACACTCAACGGAAAAGTTGTTTATACTTCAATGCAACAAGCTATAATACAATTCTTAATAGTGCAAACGTGTCAAGAAATTTTTATTGCATAAATAATTAATTACTGCAAAACTTTAAGAAAATTTGCAATAATTTTTTTACAGTTAATTTACATTTAATTCGATGATAAGTCGAACGCAAAAATGTCTTGGGTACCTTTCTTCATAATAAAAACAATAAAATAGAACGTTCTCATAAATTAAATCTAGTCTGATTATACTCCACACCACTTATGATTTAAGGTATTATAAGTTTGTGCGAATGTATGTAACAGCAAAAAAGAGTTTAGATAGATCCATCTTTTAGTATAACAATCAACTCAGAATCACTTTCTGAGTCGATTTAAGCCTGTCTGTCTATCTGTCTGTCCATGTATATTTGTTTGTTTGCGAGAGAGAGAAGAAATTTGGTAAATGGGTATACTTTGGCCAAATCTTATTAAAAATGGATGAAATGGAACTATTTCTACGACCACGCCTCTTATCACACTTTTCTTAAAATAAAAGTTATTATATGGAAAAAAATTCACAATTTGAAAAATATTTTAACGTAAATTGGCGCTGAATTAAATTGTAACATAAAAAACATGTATACCAAATTTAGTTCAGATTGGTCCATTTTTAAGACCACTTCTCATATAACAGCTTTTTCCAAAAAAATTCATTATATGACAAAAAGGTTTAATTTTGAGTATTTATCAGCAAAAATTGGCACTGTCTTGTATTTTGGCACAACAAATTAGTGTATCAAGATTGATCCACATTGATCCATTATTTGAATCTTCTCTCACATAATGAACTTTTTAAATAAATTAAAATTAAAAATTACAACTTTTTTCAACTTTTTATTTAACTTTAATTACTTGAAGTATTACAATATTTAAAAGCCAGCCTCGATAATTTACATTTGAACTTAACTAACTACAGGAAAAAAAAATCTGTCTAATTAACTTTTTGGTGCATACTTTTTCTTTCTCATATCTAAATAAATCAAATTTTGCTATCTTCTTCTCAAAACAGCAATTTTATCTTTTGTGCGAAGCAAAATTATAAACGTGATATTCAAATTATATAAATTTCTTAATTACCCATAGCAATTATGATTTGATTTGTTTAGTCTGCCGTTTACATACTACACTTTGTCTATCTCCATTTCTATTTATGTTCTCACTCTCTCTATATTGTACACTTTAGTTAAATAAATTGCCCATAAAAATGCTAATATTTTTATAATTGTAATCAAAAATTTATCAGTTTTCGTTTTTTTTCTCTTTGTTTTTTTTTGTTTTTTTTGCATCCCTCTTCAGTTCAGAAGTCGGTTATTCAACTTTGATGTTTCCCTTGTTTATTTGTTTAGCCCTCTTTTCTTTGTTATTTTTTGTTACTGTAGTTTGTTGTTGTTAATAAAGTTCCTTTTTTTCTTTTCTTTAATTTAATTTTGCGTGTCTTTGTTTTATGTTGTTTTTGTTTGAGGTCGCTTATTTAAATTTCCTCCAACATTGAATATGACATTTTTAGAAATGTTTGAATGTATATGTATTTGCCTGTTCATGTATGTGTGTACGTGTAAAAATGTATCATTTTAAACTAATAAAAGTTTCAATAAAATTAAATTATTAAATTAATATCTGATTTAAAAAAAAAACTGCACGTTTTTGACACTTGATTCTTTTCCGGTTTTCCTGCTACGTTATCTCTCTTTCCATCTGTATGCTTATTTTATGTATGCATATATGTATGTACGTGTGTGTGTGTGTATGTGGTGTTTGTGGTTGTGTATGGACTTGTTTGTGCATGTTTATTGACAATTCTGGTGGTCTATTTAGTTTATCATTAGAGAATATTCAATAAATTTCCTGAATATTCATTTATCTCTTTTTTATCTTTTCTTTCTTCTCTCTCTCTCTCTCTCTCGCTCGCTCTTTCTCTCTCTCTATCTTTTCACAAATTATTGGAAAAAAAAGAAGAATGCTTTTTGTATCAACAGTATTTTTTATTTATCTATAAATAAAATGTCCCGCAAATATTTTCAAAAATTTAAATAATCGAGATATGATAGCAAAAATGCAACAGCAACAACAATAATAATAATAATAATAAACCGCTACATAAACAATAAAAGCAATAATAATCGCAACAACAACAACAAAAAGAGCATTAAACAATTAAAAAAATTATAAAAGCTTAGCGCAGAACTTTTAATTCCTTACTTAAAGATAACACGTACAAAAGCAAAGAAGTTTACAAATGTGGAAACTGGAAATTTAAGAGTGGATATTTTAGATTTATACATAATATGAAATGATCTTTGAAAGCAATGTGATTTACAAATTTAGAATGTTTTTAATATACAGCCAATTTTTGCTGGATTATTGAAAATTAAACTTTTGCCACATAAAAACTTTTGTAACAAATGATTCCGTACATTTCATCAGCAAAAACTCCGGATTCATTTCATAAATTGTGAAATGATATTAAAGAGCCGACGAACGAAAATATATGAGATGGCTAAAGCTGAACAGAAACATTGGACTTTATAAAAATATGAAACAACATTTCAAACAATTTTATATCGGAATTGTTCACATGCGCTTTACTATAATCAGGTGAAAATTCCAAAAACCGCCACAGTAAACTCCTTTTACATACTAAACTGATATCAGAAAAACTCACAAGAACTCATATTGAATTTAACAAAAAATTGTCCTAATGAATCCTTTAAGAATTGTTTTACATACAAATGTTATAAAATGCTAGGTTTTCAAAATCTCTTTCAATCAATCCAACTGAGAAACTTAGATGTAAGGCCTATATTCATAAACAGATATAGGCAAACGTAGAGTAGATAAATTTGGTCTACATTATACAAATCTATTTAAATAATAATGAAAAGAAATTGATACTCGGTTGAAGTTATAGAATCCTTAACATTCATCCCTCAGACGTAGCATTACACTGGATAGAAGTCATGTATTTGTTTTCTAATTTCCAAAAGATTTTAACGAAAATTTTGCATTTTATTCCACGTGAGAATGTAAAAGAAGAAATAAATGTAAAAAATATGTAAAAAACCGAAAAGAACGGAAAAGAGACAGGAATTAGATGATACTTTGAGATTTTAGGAGAACTTAGGATGAGTTCAACTGTTTCATATTATTGCATTATTGAAAGAAAACTTTGGTAGTTATTCTATAAATTAAGCATAAGTGGACCGACTTTAATACTTTACTCAATAATTCTAACAAATTTGAAGAAGAATAGTAAAAAGAAATGGACAGACGGACACAAGCATCTAAATTAATTTATAATTTGCTACTAAACAAAAAACGAATATTTCTTTAATTTTTTTTAAGGCATTACAAATTTTTCTGCAAAATATCTTCATCTACATTTTTTTGACTAACGCCATAACTGTTTGAACTATGCCTTGGCTTTGCCTGCCACGTGATATGATGAGAAAGTTACGATTCTTTCTCTCTCTCTCTCTCTCTCTCTCTCTCTCTCTCTAATTGATTTTTACATTAATATTTTCTTTCCATCTTGTTTTATACAAATTTATTATAATTCATTCCTTCATATATTCATAAACTTATCCGTGTGGTTTACTTCGGTGTACCAATGCCATTGCGTTCACCAATGTTTATAGAGAATATTTAATAGTTTATTCTTTGCCATTTGAAATGAACACCGCAATATGTTTTATTTAATTTTTTTTTTTTGGTTTCTACCGTTCTCCTTGCCTTTTGCTTTGCATTTTGCTACTTGATTTTGTTTTTGAGCTGGCTGTGTAAAATGCCAGAAGTAGAAACGTGGAAATTAACTGATTTATTCAAAATAAGACAACAATACAAGATATCTATAAATAGCAACAACAATAATGGTAAAAATAAGCAACAGCAGTAGTGGTAACAATAACAATAACAAAAACAACAAAAAAACAAATTTTTTTTCCATTGTAAAAATTTACAATTTGACATTTTCCCACTTGCACCTGCTGCCCTGTTTCGCTCTCCTTTTCTGTATACATATAAATACATTATAATCAATTTATGTATGTCATATGTATTCTGTACATATATATATATATATATATATATATATATATATAACTTTATTTATATTACCAATCAGTGCCACATTGAGCGGACAACATGATGTGTTTACTTACAAAGAGACCGATAAGTGCACATTATTTGACTATAAATATGCAGCATATAGATGCACATACATACATGTAAAAATATATATGTATATATATATATACATGTAAAAATATGTATGTATATACACGAAGCATACAAAATATACCGAACTGTCAGATAAAATTCTTTCTTATGTTTATAAATTCATATGAATAAGTTTCCATTATAATTTTCTTATTTTCTTCAAAGCCATTGCAATTGTTTTTTGTAATGTAATGAAACAAAGACACAATATTGGTATCTATGTAAACATCTATATGGATGTTTGTATGTATATACGTGTATATAACTTTGGATGCAATAAACTGTAAAAAGTGTTAACATGAGTTGACTTGCACTCAAATTGATTGTAAAATTATATACACACAAACAAATGCAGAAACGGCCATATCGTCTGCCTGTTTTCTCACTCTATTACTCTCCCTCTCTCTCATCCTTTCTCTCTGTCTACCCCTTTTCTCGCTATCTCCCTTTCGCTCTTTATCTATCTCCTCCTTTCTCTATCTGTCCCCTTACTCTCTCTCCTCTCCTGTTCTCTCATTCCCTTTCTCTATCTCTCTCTTTCCCACTTTCGTTTACCATATATATTCGATTTGTTGTGACATAAATTATAAGGCATTTTTTATGCAGCCAAGAGCAAAGGTGACCAAACAAAAACATGCACACGCACATAATAATTATTATTAAAATTAATTTAACATTCAATATACACCAATGCTTATGTAAAAGATTTTTCAATTTTTTTTAAGGCACAAATGTTAGCAACGAAGTTTTATGCTTTAAAATTTTTTTTAAATACTTTGTTATTATTTGTTGTTGTTGTTATTATTATTAGTATTGTTTGGTCTTTCATTCTTTCATTTTTGATTTTACGCTTTCTTTTTGTAGCTTAAATTTTAATGAACGTAATTCAAAGATGAAAAATTTTGTACAAAATTAATTTAAGCAGGAATTACACATTATAGTTTTTAAATTTCAAAATTTCAGTATTCTACGATCTACGGTCTATCTACAGTATTTTCATTTTAATCAATTGTCCATTTTAAATTCAGTTACTGTTTAAAGTTGTTAACTTATAGATCTAATCTTTGTTGATTTGTAAATTTTAAGTCTCTTATTTCATCCTATCTTATCTTACCTTATTTTATCTTATCTTATCTTATCTTATCTTATCTTATCTTATCTTTATCTTATATTATCTTTATCTTATCTTAATCTTATCTTATCCTACCTTATATTATCTATATCTTATCTGAATTTTACCTTATCTGTTCTGATCTTATCTTATATTATCTTATTCTTGTCTTATCGTATTTTTTCTTAATCTTCTTCTTATCTGATTTAATCCTCTAAATAGAACTATATATAAAAAATGATCCAAAAAATGATAACAAAATACTGTGAGCTTAAATCGATTTAAAGTATGACTTTAAGCCAATCAATGTTATAAAAGGTGAATTCATCTTAAACCCATCTGTTTGTTATAAAGTTTTTATACTTAGTGCCACAATTACTGTAAAATATAAAAGTGATAAAACGAACAAAATCATGATTGTTTAAGTACATATAAAATTTATCTGCAATAAACTACAAGACAAGTACTAAAACAACCATTTATTAGATATCGATTGTTATTGCTATTATTATGGCTTTAACAATAAGCCATTTATATGGAATCATTTATATGGAAATCGTAAAATGTCTACAACTAAGAAACATCTATTGCATAACAAAGAATTTTATTCTCTTTTCATTACAAGGATGTTATTCATACAGGTACTATTTTAATGCTGTGATATCCTTAAAATTGCTTTTATTAGTGAATTATCGAAACCAATTTCGGTCCAAAATTTTCAACTAAGTATTCGAAATGTTACAAAGAGGGGTTTCTATTACATAGACAATTTATAATTTTCAAACAATTTTAATGAAAGAACACGAAAGTAGATTCAAAGGATTAGTATTCACCGGCATCGAATTACTTTCCGGAGCAGTTAATCTCAAAAATTTTTGTTAAAGGAAAAATACTTCTAATTTTTCATTTATACTTGCTTTACTTTCTAATTTTTTAATTAAATAAAATAGTTTCCAAAGATTAAAAATCGTTATCCACAATTTTTTATAATTTCTCATAAAAAGTAATGGCGCCCGTGGCGTATGAGTAATATTTAATTTATTGTATACAAAGAAATTGATTTAAAAAGTGATATTTATTGTAACAACGTGCAAGTAAACGTATAAAAATTAGTTCTTTTGAGGTTTTAATTATTATCCCGAGTTTTTTTGCCTCCATTTATTTAAAAGTAATAAATATAATTTTATTTTATTTTATTTTGCTTAATAAAATTAATAAAAAAAAAAACGGTGAAATTATAAAAAATTGTGCAAATTTTATGCATATAAAAAAAAATTACATAAATGTAATAAATTATGGCATGCATACACACTCAAGTAAAATATATGATTAGTAAATTCGTAGTAGTTTTACATTTTGCCGCAGAGATTCTCTTTTTTAAAATAAAAATTGTACAAATTGTATAAAAACGAATTGAAAAGTGAAAATAAAGAAAATTTAAATTTATATATAAGCAGAATAATGTTGTTGCTTTGATTATTATTGATTTATTAATTATTATTATTACTAAGTTGGTTTTTTTTTGTTATATAAAATTTTTCTTATTTGATGAACTCAGCTGTAACAACAAACGATAAAATTTGTAAATACTTTATAAATCGATTACAAATGCATTTGTTTGTATTGCAAAGAAAACCATAAAATTAGAAGAGATTAAGTTAGAATAACTGCGATGATGACCATGATGGCCATGGTTGTTAATTATTTCTCTTGGTAAGCAAATAAAAATCTTTTTGTAGATTTATCTGCATGACGAAAGTATACACAAATAGCTACATAACTATTAAAACTTTTTAATAGCTTACATGCTTTCTAAAGCTTGGAAAATGAAATGTGAAATTTGAATTTCATTGAAATCTCCATTCTTGAAAATCTAATGTGATTTTTTTGTGACAGTAAAAGTGATTTATTACTTTAGCATAAATCTTCATAGTGTGGTTCATACAGTCGTTGCTTCATTGTGTTAAGTGTTAGGGGCTTAAATATTATCTTCTGAAGACTTATTGTGATAATAAAGCACACATTCTTAATGCTGTTTCAAGCGTTTTTTGGAGCTCCCTATATAAGAAAAATTATTCAATTATTATTATTATTATTTGGTTTGTATCAAAATTTGTTCCATTTAGATTTTAGTTGATGCTTCTAAAGTTAGACATTTTTTTTATTTGACAATTTACAAGAAATTTTCTTATTCTCAAGGAATTGTTACGTATCAAAATATGTTTGATTTGGATTTTTTGATATTTGACTGTTCTCCTAAAAAGTTAAACATTTTGTTGATTTAAATGTAAAGAAATAGATCCACTTAAGCCACAGCAATCATTTGGATAGTTTAAGGCAAACATGATGCTTCGAAGTGTACAAAAATCGACAAATTTTACAATAAATTCTTTAAAATGAATAAAAAAATTCGCTCCAAATCTAAAAATTTCAATAGTTCAGTAATCTAAATAAACAATTCAATAGAGAGGCATAAAGTGAAAACAACAGCAACAATAAAAACCAACTAAAAAAGAGAATACTTTTAACTAACTACGTGTTAGCACTATAATTAACAACAATAACAATAAGAACAACAAGAGCGAATAAGATTTTAATAAAAAAAATTCTAAAAACTATTAACTTTCAGTAAATTTCAAGTCATCGCAATTATATTTCGTTTGCATTGGTAACATGACAAAAACAGTTGCTAATGTTCAAATAAGCTGAAAATGTTTATGAATACAAATTTCTTTAAAATTGTTGTTCGTGTCTTTATTTTTATATTTTAGCTTTTGCTTGAAAACAAAAATGCTAAACAAAAAATTCAGAGTTAATTTATTTTTCAATTTTTTTTTATATTTTCCCCAGTTCAATGTAATTTTGTGGGGATATTTATGTGTGAAATGCTTCTTTTTAAGATCTAATGATTGGAATAAGTTAAATTTGTTTAAGGCGTTTAAAGCATTCTCAAGAAAATGACAACGCCTCTGATTTTAGGCTGTAAGAAAACTCTTGATCATAAAAATTACAAGTTCCAAGCTTCTTCTTAATAAAGTGGCATTGAAAATGGCCACGCCCACAATTTTCTTATATTTTAGATAAGAATTTTTGAATATTGTTTTCTGTTTTCGTTTTGTATATTTTTCTTACT
This sequence comes from Melophagus ovinus, assembly GCA_023089585.1. NCBI lineage: Eukaryota > Metazoa > Arthropoda > Insecta > Diptera > Hippoboscidae > Melophagus > Melophagus ovinus. The sequence goes on along the minus strand of JAKKIB010000181.1, from coordinate 1,379,453 downwards.
TGTCTTACATTATGGCCACGCCCATTAAATAATGTATCTTTGTATGAATAGTGTTAAGGCTTCAAGTTAAGTCTTCAACGCCATATAATTTTCCTATGTTCTTGTGTTCTCTCACATTTTTCTTTTACTTTCACTTCTGCGGAAAAAAAAAATACATGGAAAAAGAAGAAGCATTATAGGGAAAAGTTAAATTTAGTGAATTCATAAAGAATTGTGTCTTAAGGTGACTGCATTAACTTCCGTTTACAATTTTACTTATTTTTCTTCTTCTTCTTCTTTTTGTTGTTGTTATTATTTTTGCTAATTTCTATACAAAACTGTACTTCTGTACAAATATGTGTTTTCTTATTGTTACTTACTAATTTGAGAACTCTTATTATATTTTAGTAAAATGATGATTTTGTACACTATTTCATTTTAGTAATATTTTAGAATTCTTTATCATAAAGCTAATGCTGCTTTAGCTATAACTACTATTGTATAAAAACCATGCCACGTTAACTGTTACTAGTTGTAAAAGTTAAATAAAAGTGGGACTAGGAAGAAAGAATGAAGGAAAACTGTAACTGCAAATCAATTCTTTCATAGAAACATACAGAAAACTAAAATAACAATAAAATAAAATTTGAATATGCCACAACAATGCAAGGCAATGAAAAGTAGAAATTTATATGGCAATAAAAAAAGCAACAGAACAGCATTAAATGTATGTACAAACGAAGTAAGGAAAATAAAAATTGTCAAGTCACTTTTGTAAATATTTTAAAAAGTTTAATGTATGTTGAGATTTTTGCACCATCATTTACTATAATTTGTTTTGTCATAATTTCAATGTTATAACTTATCAAAAAACAAAGCAAGTATATGGCTGCGAAGGACTATGCAAAGGTGTTTGGACACCAACACTATATTTTTATGAAGAGGTACAGAGAACTAAAAGGTTTGGCCAAAAAACAAAACTTTGCTAAATATCTCATTATTTTGAGTCTCAAAGTCATGATCTGATCTTATCTGGAGCAGTAGTCTGATCTGATATACAATTAGTACCTTTATACCTGGGCTTAATACCTGGGTATTCTTGATCTAAGCTACGCTTACATATGAATTTTTGTTCAAATAGCTTCAAAATTGCGCCTCGATCTTTGAGCCCAAGTTTACAGCGACAAAAAGTTTATGAAAAATTGAATCTTAATTGATTGGAATCTAACTCAACTACTTCTAAATGTTACATATACCTGCACAAATACTTAATGCCTTTTTATCACAAGTGATGTAGAATATAACAAAAAAATATTTTATGAAAGTTTAACAAAATTTGATATTTCCATTTGCTTGCCTGTTCGTGTATATTCCACATATTTATATATGTATAAATATAAATATTTCATGCAAAATTCATAGAATGTTGTAGAAGTAATTAAAAAAGTTTTTGTCGATGATTATTAATGCATGTTATGCACTTACACAACGCTTGACAATAACAGATGTTCCAAAAAATTGTTATTACTATTATTATTATTATTATTATTATTATTATTATTATTATTATTATTATTATTATTATTATTATTATTATTATTATTATTATTATTATTTATTGTTATTGTTGTTAATTTGTGTAAAGAAATTTTCTTAAAAACATTTCATGCATGCTAAAGTTTGCCTTTATTTCCATAAATAAGATATTTTTGTAGAGATAAATGCAATTCAATTATAAGAGCGGGCTTACGATTTCACCATAAGAAAAAAAGCAACGTTAAAAGAAATGTGTTAAGTTGAAGTATAAAATTACTTTGGCGCTTAATTTATCTTAAACTAAATTTTCCAATTATTTGAGCGCTTCTTGTTTTCCATTTGCTTTTGTTTTTATTGAAAATAATTTGAATCAGTTTCAATGGAAACTAAATTGAGATCATTTACAATTCTTTTTTGAAAAGAAGTTCATTTAATATTTAATTCTATAATTTATTTCTCCTACATAAAAAAATGGCAAAAGCAGCGTTTCCTAATTTCTTATTATGAAATGAAAAGCTTTGTTTAAATTTTCTTAATTTTTTCTATATTTTATTAATTAGTCTCGGTTTCTAATAATTCACATTTCTATTATATATTAAGCAACCTCAACTATGTTTGTTATACTCAATTTTGCTATTCAAATTTCTACGTACGTTGAAATTTTTAGTCTCTCTCGGAAAAATAAAAAAAGTTTCTTGCATGTTGCCACCAAAAGCAATGTAGAATCACAAAATGATTGTTGCTTACTTTGCATGTACAAATCATATGGTTAAATAATTCATAGGCTTAACTTATGCTGAGCAAAAGAATTTTCAGTTTTTAAATGTTCTGTTCTGTTACCTTTCAAGTTAATGATACTAAGCCATTTTGATAAGTGGATCTTTTCGATTTCTATTTCAATTCTAAAATGAAAACAATTTACAATAGAAATAACAAACTTTAGCTTCCATGATGATACAAAATCTTTTTCTAAATCTCAAAATCTCTTTCTCTCTTTTTTAAAATGCAACAGAACCGTTAACTTATTGAGACCTTGTTATTCATCTGTAGATTTTATAAAGTACATTTAAATTCTTTTAGGAGATGAAAAATCAGGCCAACAAGTCAACTGAAGAACATAAGTGCGTAATGTTGAACTTTATATTATTAATATAAATGCAACACCGAAAGAACATAAGTGATATAAACTGTCCTCAGTTGTGATTGTTGATGTGATTTATAGTTTACGCGAAAAATGAACGAAAATGCACGTAGAGAGAAAAAAAGAAGTAGCGTAAAATGAAAATTTATCGAGTATCACTCCAAATGAATAACAAAAATCATTCTATTGACAATTTTTGTCCTTTGCTCATACACATTTGCTGCAGTAAAAATATGAATACAAAAAAAAAGAATAAAAGAAATGAATCAAAAATAATTGTTCATTGTCCTCTATTCTCGCTCTGCTTCTTGCATTGGGAGCTATTATTTTCTTCTTCTTCTTCTTTCATTATTTTTTGTTTTTTTTTTTTCCTCAACATAGCTATTGTAAACTTAAATGATGAATAGGAAATGAAGTAGTAGAGTATTGTGAAGAACAAAAATGAAATAATCAAATGAAAATTTTTCTATTCAAATAAAGTCGATTTTTGAAAATCTACCATTTCAATTTAGAGTAATCGATTTTATTAAAAATTTCTTACAGAAATTTCAAATATTAAAGTTTCCCATTTGACAGATTTGGCAGTCACTATACCAAGGCCATAGAAATTTAATAACAAATTTTAAATTTTTTACATTTTATATAAAATAAAAATAATTAAAAATTGCGAAGAGACGTTGCCCGACTTGTGATAAACATTATACTTTTAGAAGAATATTACTATAAAATTTCAGATTTCTATATTTTAGCGCTTAATTTCTGACTTAAAACATAAAAATGTTCCCAGTTTAAATGATTCCAGTGAAGTGTAGCCCTGAAGCGATTTTACTTTTAAGGCCCAGCCTTAAAAATAAACGTAGTTGGAACAATTGAAAAATTAATACTTTCTAAAAATGTGCTACAAACGTTGTGATAAATCCAAACTGAGCACGCTTGACAGTTTTAAAATTTAAAAAAATGAAACAAAAAGAAAAAACAAATATAGTTTATAAAAACATAACGATGATCAAAGTCAATTAGAATCATAGTAATAATGAAAAATTGAAGTTTCTACTTGATACTGATGAACGAGTGGAAACCTTCTGCATAGGAATGAGAATTTAAACTAAATTGCCATCAGCAATAGAATTTTGTTCAAATAAATCGTATAAACTATGAAATAGGGCAAATCGTTGAACCATTAAAATAAATTTGTAAATATTAAATAAATTGTTGAACAATTGATGTGCTAAAGAGAAATTGCAATAAAACTAGAAGAACTGTTAAACAACATAGCAAAAATCGGTTGCATTAAACAAGCAGGCAAGGTAGTTGAGTTTATATTTCTTTATTGAAAGATATTTTGCAAACTGAAAATTGATAGTTATGGATAGAAAAAGAATGATCCCAGTCTCTAATTCAAATCAGGCTTTTACGCCTTTTTAAGAACGAATTAATTAAAAAATTCCTTCCTATTTTGAAAAAAAAAATAATTTTCATATAAAACAAATTTTGAAAAATTTTTATAATAAAAAACAGTTTCCCAGCTTGGAAAATCTGCCATTTTTCATTTTAAGACTTCTTTACCGATTTTTTACCAAGAAAAATCCAAAAAGATCCATATTTTTCAATTTCCTCCGTTTTTTTAACTTTCCTTTTAATCATTTGCGGGGCAAACTGATGTGAACTATTTTCAAAATCCAGCCTCGAATTTTGTGCCTTTTTAAAACCATTTGTGATTTAGTACAATAAATCATTGATATTTAAAAGCATTAAAACAAAAAACAAAGAGCAACACAAGGAGGAAACATTAAATAAAATGCGCATTTCAAATCTTTACATTTACCAAAAAATTTACAAAAAAAAAAAATATAATAAAAAGTGGATAAAGGAAAAAAGTTAAATGAATTGAGTAAAAAAAGCGAAACCACAAAGTTCGTATATTAGAAAATTGTATCACAAATCATTGTAATTGTTGTAATCATCAATAGCAACATGCACATCATCAGCAACATACTCATTCATTATCATTTGGTTTTATTGTAATAGATGATTGCTAAGATTACAAATCACATTTTCTTACCTTCTTACCTTAACTTGGCTTATACTATTTTTTACAGCATTCTATTATAAACTTCATTTAAAAGTTGATGGTATACTCATTTTGTCATTATATTTGTAACACCAACGACATAAAGTCAGAGTATAAATATTCTTAATTAAAACATGAAATGGTGAATCGATTTGGTTATGTCTGTCCATCTGTCCTGCAAAACTTCTTCTGTTCACAAAAAAAGGCATATCAACTTCAAATTTAGCAAAAATATTCAAAGTTCATGTGCGCTGCTTTATATTGAAAATGGATCAAAATGCTACAGAGGCACGCCCAAAGTGCAACGTAAACTGAGACCTCCCCATTTTCTTTTTAAGGCTAAATTTTATTTATTTTTCGCTCATAACATGACAATAGATAGAAAGTTGAAATTTTTCTAAAATATTAAAATAATTGGTGGTCCAATTATAATTTTTTTTATTTATTTATTTTTTTATATAAATTATATGATTATTTTATTGTTTAACGCAATAAGTTGCACACTGGGGAAAATTTAATTTTTTTTTTCGTTTTTGGTGTAAATATTTGTTATACTGAACGCGTATATTTCGTATAATGCTATATAATAACTAATAATAACAATAATAAATACAACAAATAGTTATATAAAAATATGTGGAAAAAAACAACGCTTAATGTCACATTCATTCACATTTTCTTTTCATATTTTTTTTTATATAACAAATAAATACATTTATTATCTGTCTCTCTCTCTCTCTCTCTCTATTTCTCTCTTTTTCTCTGTTTCTGTTTTTCTGGCATTATGCAGTTTTCTAAGCGTGTGTGTGTGTGTGTGTGTGTGTGTGTGTGTATTATTCAATATTGGCTTGTGATGATTGATTAGAACAATAATTTTTGTAAAATGACATATTGAGAATTATTGCAACAACAAATAAGGTAAAAATAAACAAAATAAAATGAGTCAATTATTATTAAATTAAATCTGAAATATGTTGCTTACCATTAAATTTTGCCAACCAAGAATCAGTCCAAACCAAATTATATTCAAATATTTTTATATAATTTTTTACATTTAGTCATAGAAATCTTTGCTTTAGAAATTCATTCAATAATTGATAAAATCAAGCTAAAGTTAAATTTTGAAACTTCAGTTTTCGCTTAAAATTTATGTGTAAATAATCAAGCGGACCAAACCGAATCCAAATTTCAATAATGAAATGCCAAACTGTAAATAATTAAATCACTTTAGTAATTTAAGTTAATTGTCATGTCAAACAAATTAATTTGGGCATAAAATCAAACATTTGTAGCCATTTTAACTAAAATGAAATTTTCGAAAAGACAGAAAAATAAATTACTTTTTAGTTAAAATATTTTTAAAAACAAAAATTTAAATCTTTAATATTTTAAATTATATTAAAGTATTTTAAGTTTCATGCCAGCAGAGAACGCTCGTCACACTTTTATTTTAAACACATTTATATCGCACAAAGTGAGGTTAACTCAAATTCTTTTGGTCGTTACATACATTTTCAGTAGTTCTTAGTAGATTTTATTAAATACTCCCTTTCAGAATTATTGTAGAATATAAAAAAAGAAGAAAGTCGTACTTACAATTTTCCTATACAACTTTTTTTTTAATAATATAATAATTTATGATGATAATTATGCAAAAATTTTATAGTCTAGAATCACATGTAGATATGTATGTGGATAACATATGGGTCAATAAGTATACGATGTAAGCATTTAGTTTGCTTTACTGTTTAAGTTTCTATACTTCATTAACAAAAGTTACATTTCAAATAGTTTTCACCGTCTGGCAGCCAAACAAATCATCAAGTTCTCTAATTTAAATAAGTCACAATAAATCCATGTTTCATTCAAAGTTATATGGCATTGACGAAAATCCTTTTGCTATCATTCGTTCTTATCAGAGAAGAAGAATATCCCGCTTTTTGCTCGATATGAATAAATTCAATAAGCATTTGGAAGCTTCTTAAGCATTTTGAACTTGGACCTTGCTTGGAATTTTAGGGAATTCCTTTTCCTATTCATACTTACTGAAACTTTCGTACAATTAGTTTTTCTGTGGCAATTGCATTAAGTCAATTCTCATGTGCAAAATTTTTAGAACAAATGTTTTATGAAAATAATCTTCCTTAAACTAATTTAAACTGGAAATTTATCAATTTATATGCCGCTATAGCATAATATTTTGTCCAAGTATGTTCTGCAATAAATGTACAACACATAGAGCAACATGTTTGTCATGCTATCACGCAACACAATGAAGGGGAGTCGGGTGGCATTCGTGATAATTTTTATACTACAAAAAAATTTATCTAGAAGAGCAAATGAGTAAACTGTAAGAAACTTGGGTTACAAAGAAGAAAAGAAAAAACAAATTTAGGTAATAAATGAAATACTTTAAAAGTATAATAATGAAGCAAATGTGAGTATGAAAAGAAAAAAATGTATAAAAAAACAAAAAATATGAGAAGAAAATTTACAATCAGAATATTGTAGTCAACATATTTCCTTCGATAAGAAAACTACTATGCGGGTAATGAAAAATACATTAACGTAATGATGATGATGATGTCAATGATGATAATGATGATAATAATAAAAATAATGATGTTGATGATGATGTTGAAAGTATTGGCTATTACAAATAGCAAATAGCAAATGCCTTACAAGACAAGAACAAGGCAATAAAAGAGGACAAGACAAGGCAGAAAATGTATGGCAATCATAAAAGTGCGGCTCTGGGAATGAGTATGAACATTGAGGGTAACACCAGAGAAATATGGCACAGAAGAAAAAATGTATTAAATATCAACAACCGGTACAAAATGTTCCATAGAGTTTTTCTTATATTGTGTTGAGAGAACGTGCGTACCATTATAATACCCTTTTTTTTGTAAGGAATGTATTGGCTATAAAATGCTAAGATTGTGTCACCTACAGATGTGTCATACAACAATATTAAACATAACTCACATTTACATTTTTATCTTTTTATACTACTTTATATGTACGAGGATAAAACTTAACTGCTATAATAAACAAATCTTATGGCCATCATATAAACGAAAGCAATTCCTCTTGAAATTTCCTACTTTTTTTTAAGGGACTCTAAATAATTGGCAACCATTAAAAGATTAGTACCCAATCTGTGTAATAAAAAATAATTTGCGAAGAGCACAACACCAACAACAAGGTACAACAATTCAGAATGAAGCAATTATAAAAATGTATTCAAAAATAATAGAACTTATTTTAAATAATTCAAAAACTACCCTCGTATTATGTAGAGTAAAATTAAAGAAAACAGCAAAACAATGCAATGTGCACCATTGCAATATTATGCAGCAATCTACAGGATACTACAATGGAATAAACAAATAATTTAACAAACAGACAAACAAATATAGAAATCGACAAGCAAACCGACAGACATCTACACTTAAAGTGTTCAATGAAAGACATTAATGAACTCCCAAAGGCAGCAACTCTACTCTTTATTCATATTAAATCAAAAGCAATTGAAAAATTATATTTAGCTAAGGCCAAATTTTGAATAGCCACCATCCAGGCTCTATTAGTAATCTAGGCCCATTTGTACGAAATTTCACCTTTCTATCTGTTTCAGTTCAGTTTCAGTAAAAACTAAAAAATTCAGACAGTTTACGTAGCACCCATATTCATTACCAATTAAAGTCCACAAACTTTCAATATTTCTACTAAATCTACAATCGATATCTTTTTTCTTGCAATCAGAAGAATATTTACCAAATACGAACAGATGGACAGACTTACGTAAATGGATTCAAAATTTAATGTTAATCAAGAACATATACTTTGTAGAATCGCCAACACTTCTTTTTAGGAGTTGCAAACAGTATGACAAAGTGAGTATATTGTCGATATCTGGTTGGTAGTAAATTATAAGTATCCACTCTAAAAAGAAAGTCCGGTAGTTTTTTTTTTAAATTGAACCGATTCTTCATACTTTCTTGAGTGTACAGCGCAAAATTATGAATTTGCTTCTTCTAGAAAACATAATTTTTAATCAAATTACACTCTAACTTAAAAAGTGACCCTGCCCTCCAATACATAACTCTTTATGTAAGAATTTTACTAAATGTAAGTCTTTCAAATGAATTTTAAGCCAGACAGACGAAAGGAGGGTTTTAATATTCTCCTCAAACTTTCTTAACGACTTGAAGAAAGATTTCTAAAAGGAGTATCGTTAAAAATGAAAATTGCGATAACATTTTAAATGATTTCTTCCGCTCTTCGTTATCTCAATCGTTTTCTTTCTCTATCTCTTCTTCTTACTTTTTGTATCATCACTAATTACATATAAAAAGTGTAAAAGAACAATTCAAGTTATTCATATAAACAAAATATAATTCAATCGAATTATAAATAGAATTTTTACATTTTATAATAAAATTACAGTGCAAGCGTTTTTAAATTAAAACAACTTTGTTAACAAATTGCTTAATAATCCATTCAATCTGCTATGTTTCGAAATATAAGCAAAAAAACACTTGATTCAAACTTAAATATGTTGCCATTTTGATTGCTTTTACACATTCGTCTAGTGCAACTCTAACCTTACTTTTCTTTTAGCACCTTCTTATTCTTCTTTTCTTATTATATATCGTTATAAGATATGAATAAAAAAAAGAGAAACCCATAAACCAACATAAAGAAATGAAGATAGAAAGTAACGGTATTAAAATGTAAAATGGTTTTACTTTTCACAAACGAATAAGCACAGTTGCCAAATTTTAACGGTATTAAGAATTTGAGTAGGCAGCGTGACTTATTTCTGTTTTCTTTTTTGATTTGTTTTCTCTTTGACTACAAAGAGACAGAGTGATTGAGAAAGAGCGAGAGAGAGATAGAGAGTGAGAAAGAGAGATAAATAAATAAAGTCTTTATGTATTATTGAAAGAAGTTCTTAACGCATTTGGATCATTTCCAAAAGAATTACTCAACGATTTTGTTTTGCTTTGTTTCTTTTTTTTTGTTTAACTTCGTATTTTGATACTTGAACTTTGAAATTTTTCTAAGTATTCCTTTTAAATTATTTTCTTCTTTATTGTGGGAATTTTTTTCAATTTTACTTTTCTTGCTTTTTTTCGGCACTTCTTCGGCAACTCATTGTTTTGTTTAAAAATTCATGCAGACAAATATGCAAGAATTGAGAATATTTTATTCAACATTGTTCATTTCTCTTTTTGGAATTTATTAATTTCATTTCATTTTCTTTATACCCCAATACAAATACAAAGTGAAAATGAAATAAATATAAATTTAATTAAGCATTTCTGTTTTCATATTCAAATCGTTTGTCATCTGGTTTCAAAAAATAACAATCAAATGATTTCTGACAAATTAAATGATTTTCTGCGATTTTATAAAAGTGTATCTTAATTTATTTTTACTGACGTTTTTTTTTTGCCTTCTTCTCTTTCTTATAATTTATCGCTGTCAAAAAATTACTTCAAGCTAAATATATTGAATGAAGCATTAGCTAAATGTATGCCGCAGGAAAGAAATGTACAAAAAGAAAAAGAAGAATTATATAAGAGGATTTTTTAGAAACGTAAAATAAAAAAGTCAAAGGAAAAAATGAAATTGAAAATGGAGCAAATTTAAAGTAAAAGTTATTACAATGAAAAAGAGCCCCTGGAAAAAATGCTTTGCTATTTTCTGTCTTTTCTACTTATCGCATTACAAACTGCTTTCGGTTCGGTATGTAAAAACTTTAGAGTGTTTTGCATTGAACATTCCAATGGGTCTTCAGATAAATTCATCTTTTATTGAAACTATTGTTTTGGGCATTAAATTTTGGAGCCATTGCCTAAATACCTAAATGTCCTTCTGTCCATCCATCCGTCTTATATCTACACATGAATTTATGTTATTAATAATTTTAAAATTTTAAATTTCAAGGAAATGTGTTTTGTATAAATAAAGTGTGTGACAAAAAGCAAACTAAATAAAATTGGACAGTCTTGAAGGATTTTCACCAGCAAACCAAATTTTAGCGAAGGAAAATAATGTAAAATTTTGAGTAGTTTTTATTTTAACTAAAATGGGTTAAGTTTTATTTGAGTTTAGACTGTTTTGTTACTTGAGCAGACTTTTGCAATTTTTAAAATTTTTCTTCTTTGTTTTTCATTTTACTGTTTTTCTCTTTCTGTTATTTAAGACATTCTTTGAAATTAAGAATTTATCGCTTGTTTTCTTTCTTTCTATGCTAAAACTCAATTTTAATGATAAGTTCAATCAATTGAGAATTTACATTTTGTATGAAAATATAACAATTGTTACATTTGTGTAATGCGATAATAAAAAATAAAAAAAGCCGATAAGTGGCTTAAATATGAAAGCATTACAACGAAAAAAATGTTCTAGCAGCAACAATATTTCACTCTCTTTCTCTCTCTTTCTTTTTTATTGCGTCTCTCTTGCATTCTGGGTGTTATTTTACACTTTTTTGAGCAATTTCATTTATTCATTGTAACAAACCATTAAATTAACTTGTTGGACTTGTCCAAAGCAATATTCGTTTCATATTCTGCTATTTGAATGCTTTACATATGCATTTGTATATATCTGTTAAAAATGATTGATAAGCAGAAGGGATAATTGACACCATTACTTCTCACATTGTACCATTGTTGTCTATTTCAATTTCTGTTTTGTATTTTTATTATCATTTATATCTTATTCCTTTCATTTAATTCTTTTGTCATTAAAAAAAAATTGTCCACCATTAATGCATTTTACTTTGCCCTAATAACTGAGAGCCATTTAAAACCCGAAAAACGAAAGAAAATTTTGGCATTGAGAGTAAGTGTGGAAGTCAATGTAAAAGTAACAATTTTAGGAAGAATGCTACTTACTGAAGAGTAATAATAAAACCATCTTTGTTTTGTTATTCGTATACATTGCGTGATCCCGTAAATTTCTCACAAAAATCTTGTGTTAAATAACGGTTATACACCATTTCATTACTTTTATTTCTTTACACGCTATAAAAACCGAAATAAACAGGGAGTAACAACAAGAATAGAAAAATATAAAAAAACGATAAAGATAATAAAGAAAAAGAAGCAGAAGAAGAAGAAGAAGAAAAAAGACAGAAGTGCGAACATTAAAATTTTAACATGAATAGAAAATGTAAAAGATACATAATGTATGGCAGCATTTTGAAAGGATGAAATGAAAAGTAAAGTATGGAAAGCGTTTAAACTTTTTTTCAATATACTCTACATTTATGCATATACGAAAGAATTATTAAGTCCTTACAGGCACGGGCAATTTATTTTTCTTCTAAACTAACCTTCCTGCATAGAAACATTAACTTGACTGAATTGTCTGCCTTCCTGTTTGATGTTAAAGTTTTCAATAGCTAAAGTATCAACTAGATCAACTTTATAAGATCTAGAACTTGAAGATAGATCTTATAATAAATTTATAAAAAAATTTTATAACCATGTTACATAAATCGACTAAAATTGTTGTATTCTAATTAAAGTAGCGTATGAAAAATTATATAAAATATCTTGAACATTTAAGTAACCCAGACAAAAAATTGTAAAAATGCAAGAGCAAGAGAAAGAATTTTGTTGCCTTTTTAATGTGCATTTTCCCACCCTTTTGTACATTGTTTTCCCTTTTAATCATGTTAAAACTCTGCTGACTAAAATTTTTATATAGAAAATTTGAAATAAAGTGTAAAAGTTTCATGACACTTAAATTTATAAAAAGATAACATTCTTGTTGCAAGAAATACTTTGAATGAATTATTTTGTAATAGAAATATACAACTAAAAATATATATATGAAAATAAAGAATTAATCAGATGCAGCCCACTTTTGCGAATATCTTTATCTCTGTTTTTCTTACATTTCTTTGTCTCAAATGTTAATGAAAGAAAAATTTCATTTTTCAAGGTTTTAAATACAAATGAAAGACGCCTTTGTTAATTCACTTAAATTAGCAAACCACTTTGGTAGAAGGCTTCTGTGAAGAAAGTTCCATAAAATTATCTTAAAAATTTAAGAAAACAAAATAAATATCGGAGGATTTTTAGATGGACCGAATTGAAAAAGCTAAGTTACTTAACCGACCCATTTAATAAAATAATAATTTGTATCTATCTTATCAATCTATCCTTTTAAAAGCTTACATGCATTCGATTTAGCATTTGTATCATTTTATAACTTAATTAGCAGTTGGCATTATATTATTAAAATAATTAAATAACACTCATACGACCCAGTTGACTGATACGTTTCTATATAAAAATTTGTATATACAAAATTTTTGCTAATTATGTATTTAAAATATTATTAAAATATCATTATAAACCAGAAGCATTAATAAATAAATAATCAAACTAAGTATGCATACAAGTTTTTTTATGTTAGCAAATTAGAGAATGCATCAACTGTTGCCTCGTTTTATTACAATTTACAGCTTTTGCTTTGTTCGTTAATGGGTAATTAAAATTTTTCTATATAACAACTAGGAACTTTATAGTAGTGGATCTTGGTTAAGTTCTAAATACCCTACAACGCTTTGCCTAATGCGATTAAAGAGTCAAACGACTTTTTTGAGGAAAATTTTAGATGAGGCGATCGTAAAAGTGGTCCAAATAAAACTATTTTTAATAGGATTCGCCATTAGGCTAAAATCAACCTACGTACCACATATGTCATTCAAATAAACTAAAAATTATAACTTGTAGCTTGTAGCAACAAATAAACCCATATCAAATGGACAAAAAGACAGACAGAAAGTGGTTCAATCGGCATAATAAAAGTTGGATTTATCTTAAGTGTTTCTAAGTGTTACAAACATCTTCATAAACTTATTACACCTTGTATCTACAAGGTTTATGATACATGGTATAATAATTACCTTGTGAAACAAAGTATAGTAATTTTTATACCCTACTTCTTGTAGTGTGTACAAATTATAATAATAAATACAGGCAGGTATAACTATCTATGAAACATAACCATAAAAAGTTGCTTTTGCCTTTTACGTTATTTCCTTTTTTTTTCATTTTTCTTCTTTTTCTTTTTTTTTTTTTTGTGGCCCTGTAAAATGATCCGATTGTCTTGATTTCATCATATATTTTATGAAAGCTATTAATGAAAGTCAACTGTTATAGTTGTCATTATCAACTTCACCTAACCATACTTTTCAGGCTTAAATATTTAATTCTATACGTGCTTTGCTGGCCGGCCAGTCAGCCTGACCTAATGCCTGTTTACCCATTGCCACTTTGTGTTTGTAAAAACTTGAAGGGCATACGCTGACAATGTGCCATTTTTGCATGTGTGTTAGTTAGCATATATTGTCAAAAAGTCATTGACAATATTAAATGACAACATCTGATATTACCGGAAATCCAATGTTACATTTAAGTACTGGAACATTATGGGCTGCACATTATTAACGCTATCATATACATATTGACGTTAGCTATAGCTAAAACAACCATATAATCAGTCAAGGTGTACAAAATAAACAGGTCAAAGGTAACAAATGCAAATGCATTATATAGAAAGAGATGAAGAGAAAAGGCGCTATATTGAGAGGAAGATAGTTTTAAACAGAGACCAGGGGTATTGTTTAAAAAAAATGTTCAAAAGTGTAATAATAGCAGTAAAATGTATCATCTTGTCATATATTCAAGCATTATTTGTCATCATTGCTATAACAATAACAGCTTCAATGATAGTAATAGCAATTTACAATTCATACAAAGAGTACTAAAATGAAGTGGAAAGAAAAGTTGTGGCAATTTAAATTTAACAGGTTCTTTCATATAACAAAACATACAACCAAAGCAAAGTTGGGGCAATCTAGTATACTTGATGCTTGGTATTTAAATTTCCCTCGGAAAAAAAGTGTGAAGAGATGAAAATTTGTGCTTTTAATGGCGGAGAAAAAGAAGAAGAACAAGAACAAATAATCTCCAAATAATTGATGTGTGAAGGTATATAATAATAACAATAAGAACCGTATCAACCCAAAATATGAGAGCAATGAAAGTATAGTGTAAAAGAAAAGGTAGAAGTCTGCAACTTACTATTTTAAAATTAACCACTTTGTCCTGCATCAGAAGATGTAAGTTAAAAGAGTTAAAATGATAAAATTACAAAGCAACAACGAGAAACAATAACAGTAAATATGTGGAAATACAATTAAACAATTTTGTAATCTTCTTATTTAAAAAAAAAACGAAAAGACAAACAAATTTTCAAACAATTTTCTTTCAGTACAGAAAATATTTCACTTAACAGAATTTCTTGTTAAAGTCACAACATTTTATTGTTGTTGTTGTTGCTGGTATTTGGGCTGTTATTATTGCTCTTAATGTTGCTGCTGCTGCTGTAAAGCAGGAAAGGTGCAATTTTCCGAGGCTATTGGCGTAAAACAACCAACACACGCATACACCGTGAAATTAAACAAAAAAAAAACAGAAAGTAAATAAAACAAATAAAGGTAATTAAAAGTAAAATTATAAACAATTAAAATATAAATAAAATAAAATAAATAATAAAACAACAACAACAATAACAGCCAGCAAACAAATAAGAATAATGAGGATTATACTCTAAATTAATTAAAACTTATAATGACAATTCAGGTCAAGGATTTTTCACAATAATACGCCAACATTAAAAAACAAATATTGAGACAAAAAAAGACCCACAAAAAAAAGAAACAAAGGAGCAAAGCAACAGAAATTCAATTCAATTTAAAGCAGCAATTAAATGAAATTTAAATCAGTAGCATGACACCAAACAATTCAAACTTCTCTGACATATTTAATGTGTCCACTTTTTTCTTTTTTGTTTTCTTTTTTTTTTTCTTTGGTTATTTTATGATGCTGCCTTTTTGGGGATTTCCATTAAAAAATCTTCTTTTACACATTTCTGTAGCCCTGGACGATTTTATGCCTGAATCTCAAGATACTTAATTTTTATTGTATTTGTTTAACCATTTACGGCGCTTCTTTCTTTTCGCTTTTTTTTCTTTTTTATATACCGCTGCCTTCGTTGAAAACAATTCACAATCTTTCCACTATTACTTAACATAAAATTTATTTATAAATAATTATTCTGTCATAACAGTTTTTGTGGCCCGTTTTTCCAAAATGTATAATATAGAATAAGTAAGAATCTTATAGCCGGTCGAAGCCGACTTTTAAATATCCTACCAAATTTTAGTTTACCACATGAAAAAATCAAACGAATTACAAATTAATGAAGTAGAAAATTGTAATTTTTAATTTTCGAAAAGTCGTAGGATGGAAAAGTGTGCAAAAACGGACCTATTCAGTCCAAATGTGGTACTCAAGTTTTTCAAGTTAAAATACAATAACACGCTAATTTTTTTTAAATTTGCAATTTTTTCTCTCTACGACTTATTTTTAAGAAGGACATTATTTGGAGTGTGGTTGTAAAAATGGACTGATTGCAACCATTTTCAATAGAATCCATCTCTGGGTTGAAACCCACTCAAAAATTTTAAACTTTAGCTTGATAAGAAATATACATGAACATGAATCGAATGAGAAAGTGATTCTAATGAATCGGTATAATAAAAGATGGATCTACCTTAATTTTTTCTGGGTGTTACAAACATCGACACAAACTTATACTATCTTGTATGACAATAATATAAATACAAATAAAAATATTTAATCCTTCCATTAAATCATTTTCCCGTTTTTAATATTCAAAGATTTCTTTTCTTTAAAATCAATCCTTAAGTGCGAAATATCTATAATTTGTTCAGTCCTTCCTCTTTTATTTTCTTTCTCTTCCTCTTTCTGTTTCACACTCTATACCTTTGTTTTATTACTTGGACGTTTCTTAAAGAGTTACAAATACAAACACACCAAAAAAAAGTAAATAATTTTTTAACTTTTTACACTTCACTTAATTTCAAAATGTGAACCGTGAAAGGAAAGAGAACAATTGAAAGTTTCATTATTATGGTTAAGTCCTAATTTTTAATTTAAACCATTCGATAAAGCTGATTTTTAATAATTTTAGAAGAGCATCTTTATTACCCAAAATTTCAAATCCATAAAAAGTAGTAAGTGGAAGTCTTTAAAACAGATTTTTGTATCTTTTGATATCAAAACTATTTTTTTATATGAAGAAGATCTAAAACCGGTTTTAGATTGTACAAAACTAAAAAGACTTTAACATTCAAAAATGATATGATAACTAGAAATTATTTCAGCGCAACTTAGCGGCTGCAATAAATAATGTTAAAATCTTATATAAGAAATTTATTTATTAAATATTGATCTCATATTTTGGATTTCTTTAATTTACCAATTTTTTCGCGTTAGATAATTGAAAATTTCTTACTGTTCAATAATATTCGATGCCACTATCATGGTTATTAGCATTTTACCAAAATGAGTATGCCATAAATTTTTATATGATAAATATGACAAAAAAACTTTAAGAAAAGAGAAAAAAAATGAATGAAACTTTCGTATAAAATTCCAATGGCATTGGCAGATATATTCTCTTTGAAATTGTTTAAAGGATTAAAAAAGGACGAACATTTATATATATATATATATATATATATATATATATATATGAAAAATTACGCAAATTCTTGCATAGACATCATTTTTTCTTCATAACAAATTAAAACCTGTTATCAACACTTGACCCTTAAGTTAGGAAATGAAAAATCTTAAAAAAGAAGAAACCCTTTTTCTCCACTTCTTACATAAGCTTTCTCCCCTCATCTCTTTCTTACCATCTTTCTCTCTCTCTCTCTCTCTCTCTCTCTCTCTCTTTTTCCATCTTCCTTTGTTTGTATGACAAATTGCATAAGCTGAAAATTACTAATGCTTTCTTGTTTTTTTTTGTTTTTTCGCTTCCTCTTCATTATATTCATCTTCTATACAACCATCTTTTGATTCTCTATATGAACTTTCCATTTTATTATGTCATTCACGTACACAGAATTGCCGTGGATGACATATGATCCATTGTAAAGAATATAGAACTATTTAAGTATTTAAATTAAAAAAAAAGTGTGAAAGTGAAAAAAAATAGTAATAAAATGGAAGAAAAAAAGAAACAACAGAAAGTTGAAAATAGAAAGCTCGAAAAGTAGAAAAATATATATCACTTAAATCCTTTAAAAGGTATATTTCATTGAAATGACATTTTAAAAGTATTACATTAATGTGCTGATAATAAACTATCATCATATGGCGCTCTATTTTCATGATCAACTTCTTGAAATGTCATATTAAAAGACACAATTTAAGTAGCAAGATATTGTTGTTAGATTAATCATTTCAAAACTTAAACTTAATTTGCAAGATTTTCCATTGGATGCTTAAAACTTAATTATCTGAGCTTTTGTTTTCTATAACTTTTCATGCATAAACTAAATGGAAATTTTTATTAAAATTCTTAAATTATTTAGTTTCGCTTGTTCTCGATATCCATAAAATCTAAAAAGTTGACTCAAATGAAATTCATATCTAAAAAGTTATCTGTTTTTTATTATAACAATAGTTTTCTAAAATCAATTTCCAAATCACTTGGTTTAGCCATCTAATTTTCTATCATCACAATTTTGGCCTAAAATTTTAAAAATATTCTGATTGATAGTTTGGTCCATAAATTCTATGTCCGCAGAAAATTTTTGTTTATTTTTCCGTATATTGACTTTCCTCCTACTAAGTTTTGTTAAAGTCCGCCCATCAATTTTACAAGGTTTATTTAAAAAAGGGCGAAAAAAAAACCAATTGCTTTTTTGTTTTTTGGTAACTCCGCTTTTCCTGCTTTATTTTGATATTAAACAAAAGCTTATCCTTTTTGTTATTATGTTGGAGTACCTAAGTCAATTGATATTTGGAAGTTGTAAAAGCAGTACATAAAACAAAAATAGTATCTTTTATGTCTGTCTTTGTTTGTTAGATTCGGAGAATTTTTCTCTTTTTAGATGATCATTGATTCTGCCTTTTGTTCTTTTTGCTTATTGTTTTTTTCTTTTTTGTTCTGACTTTTTGCTGATTTCAGTCAGCAAAACTTGGATTTTTATTCTAATTTATTAACGGCTCACATTTTGTTGTATTTTTATAAGGTATAAACAATTTTTTTTACAAATATTTTTTAAGAAAAGCGAAAAATTTTCAATGTACATTGCACGGCCCAATTTTGAGTCATTTTCGATATGAACCTGATTGTAAAAACTTTCCATATATATGAGAAAATTATGTTTTGATTTTTGTGCACGAATAATATGGCAATATTTCTTAAAGTATATTTAAAATTGCAACTTTCTTTCACAAACTGTTTTTCTATTTCAAAAAATTCCTTATATGGAGAGTGGAGAATAAAAATTGTCCCATTTTAACCATTTTCAATAAAGCCCATCTCTGGAGCAAATTACATCCATGCACCAAGTTTCATTAAAACATCTCAGAAATTGTGATGTGTAGCTTGCACAGAGAACAGACACATAGACGGACATGCTTAAATGCTTTTATAAAGTGATTCTGAGTTGATCAGTATAATAAGAAATCGATCTATCTCAACTCCTTTGGTATGTTACAAAAATCTCCACACACCTATACTTCCCTACACCATTTAGGGTACATTGATATTTATACCCTAAGTGGTGCAAGGTATTAATATCATGGGAACTAAATTCCATGACAAACTTGTTTTGTTTTATGTCATTCTAGAAATTTTGATATGAAAATTTTGTAGTTAATTGAAATTAATCAAAAGCAAATATAAGAGAGACTTTTTAAATAAATTTTCAAGTAAAAATTTATGGCAAGAACTAAAAATTTCAATGTATTGAATTGGATTCTCTAAAATCAACATAAAATGTAAAAAAAAATTCCAAACAATCTAATATTTAAAATAGCTTATATAAATAATATTTGAAATAAAATGAAAACATTTTAGTTGAATCTGAAAAACATTTTATGAAACATAAAAATTCACGTTATTTTTATTTCTATTATTATTAATATTACTTTAATAATGGCCTTTGTATTTTAATCAAATTTTCATACGAACATGAAATTTTTTCTCTATAATTTTATTGATGATTAGATTCCACTTGAATGAAATGAAATGAAAGTGACACAATTCACATATGTTTCAATAAAAATGAGTAAATGTATGTTGAGTTTAAATATATTTCATTCTAATGGACACAACTAAAAAAAAAAAAGCAAGCAAATAAAATCTATATAATCTAAACTAATTCAATCTAATCTAAATGAAAAAATCCAATAATCTAACAAGCGCAATTCATGTGACTGAAGCGAATTTTTAGACACACTTTTTATTAAATCGTTTGATTCATATAATTCAAATAAAGTAAACTGAAGAAAATTTCAATAAATTTCTTTAGAGATGTTTAGTTTTCAGTAGTTTTTTTCATTTAATTTCATCAATTTATATCATCTTCTTTGAATAACCGTTTTTCAGATGAAAATTATAGAGTAATAAACTTCTTTTTATGGCACAGCATTTTTTTAGTTTGTTTCCGAAACTGAATAAGATCATAAAAACTTTAAATCAAGTGGTCTTTTGAATAATCCATAACTTTACCCAAATATCTGAAATTCTGTTAAGCTAAAGCATAAATTTTATACAATTTTTTGTGAGCCCTACTTTACTTGTAATTCAAAACATTATTAGTTTGAAGCAGATGTTTGTAACATGCCAAATGGAATTGAGATAGGTACATCTTTTATTAGACTGATCTATTTAGATTCATTTTCTGATGGAATTAAAGCCTGCCTGTTTTTCCATCCATAATTCATTTAGATTGTAGTTAACTGAAGTCCTATAATTTTATTACCGGTTTTTGTGAAACAACTATTTGTAATCAGTTGTTCCACAAAACTAAAAAAATAACGAAAATAGATCTTTTAGAATTTCATGATATGAAAAAAGAAGAAGAAAAATTATATATAAATAAATAACTGGAAGTATTAATATTCCAATATTCCAAGCAATATCGTAGCATTGATTAATTTCACATAGAATTTGAATTAGAAATCTTGTACAAAATAAAAATATGGCACATGCGATAAAACTGATAAAAAAAAAGTAAACCTTAAGAGAAAATTGCCAAAAAATTGTAGAGAAAAAAATCTTTTGTCATTTTTTTAACATATTCAGCTACATAAAGCAAGTTCTTAAAAAGCTTTTAAAGCTTGCACAACTATAAATTTAAAAGCTTTTGCAATTATAATAAAATAAAATGAGATATTCTTGTTTAATTGATGATACATTCCCAAAATGAATTTACCATATAAAACAAAGACTTTTGCACTAAACAATAAAATTTGGAAAGTATAGAAAAAATTTTCCAAAAATTAAATGATGGGATTTTTTAATTTGTTAATTAAAAAACTTTTTTTTTTACATTTTTTGTTTACTTTCCCCTTTTTTTTTGTTCTTTTTATCTGCTATGTCGTTTACATATAAATGAAGATATTTCTCTTGCCCGATGATGTACTGTCTTTATCACTATCATAAATTGGTGATATTGTACTAAACGATGTACTATGCTCATTTCCTGTTGAACATATTGTTGATTCTAAACTATCAAAATTGCTGCTTAATTCATTTGAAGCTGCCATATTATTCAATTGGGTTAATCGTTTTGATTGATTTGTTGGTGGGACAGTGGTAATGAAACCATCACTTTTAATTTGTAAACGTATAAAAAATAAACGCATCTTTCTCAATATAAATTCGGGCAATGTAAATGAACGTAAGGTACTTAAATCTAAATTTTTACATTGCCGACGATATAAACTATATTTATCTGGTAATTCTAAAATTTGTTCCAATACCAATAGCAATATACGATGTGATGATGATGATGATGTTGCTGCTGCTGCTGCTGTTGTTGTTGTTGTTGTTGTTCTTACTGATATGGCTTCTGTTGTGTCTGTTGATGTTATTGATATTCTGTCATCATTAGTTTTTAAGAGTTGCTGATCTTGAAACCACTGATAATCTTCGGCATCAATTAGATAACGTATTAAGTGTGGATGATGGCTAACTAAACGATATTTATGCTTTTTATTTATGCCAAAAGCTTTATTACACTCAAAATCAAATACGAATTTTGTTGTTTCTATTAAACTATCAATATTCCAATAAACTTGTTGACGTTGCTCTAAAAAATTGCTTGGTATTAATTGTCTCTCAATGTAGGGTCTATTCTCATCAAATCCCTCAAATAATTTCCGATATTTACCACTAGTTTCATTCAACATAATTTCGCGTTGTTGCATTAAACTATAATGATTTTTATTGCCATTATAATTATTCGATTTCCTTTTATAACGTTGACGTGTATGCTTCAATAAACAATAACTTAAATGTTTATAAATATTCTTAGGTAAAATATCAGCATCATTATTTAAACGTATTTCATCGATGGTCGCTTTAAAATATTTTATTAGAAATGGTTTTAAGATTTGCTCAATTTGTTTATCAAAGATTTCTTGACGTTCCTCACGAATTTGCTCCAACAGTAGCCCACATTTTGTTTTATTTTGTATACGCTCTGTGCTCAATAAACTGTGAAAACTTTGTTGCAATTTCGATTTGACGCGTTGTAAAAAGCTAAAAGTTTGACTCGGAATTTTTTGAAATGTCGTTGAATTAGCCACAAATGATGTGGTTTGATTATTGTTTGGATTATTTATAGGTTTCTTATACAATGAATTTGCTTTCATAACGATAATTTTGAGATTTCCTATGTTTTACTCTTTTTACGGCATCAGTTTAAGAAAAAACAAAAACAAAAAAAATTATTAACGTTTTATTTCAGTTTTTTTTCTATTGTTTCTATCTTTTATTTTATTTTCATGATTTTGGTTTTGTTTTCTTGAACTTTGTTAATTTGAAAAGCCAGAGATGTTTCTTCAATCAAACGTTCTTGCAATGTTTAAGATTTTTTTATAAAGTTCCTAGAAAGCAAAATCATTAATAAAATTTACAATAATAAAAATGAAAACTTCATTCTTTCAAATTTTATTACTGATTTTCTTAAAAACGATTGTTATACTTAATTAAAATTTAAAATCAATGTAATTTATTAATTTTATTTTCATTTTATATGCATAATTTGCCAACACGCAAATTATATATTTATTTAAAAGATTTTGGTCAGAAATGTCTTTTAAAATATACTTTTTTTCTATTAAAAACCTTTAACAATCAATTCAAAGTTTAAGGAGATTTTCTTAAAAGTTCAAATAATAAGAAAGTTTAGAAATTCCTTGATATGCTCTTTTTCCTCTTATTTTATGGGATATCTTTATTAATTCCATTTCCTTTCCTTCTAAAGGTCATTTACGCCTTAAAAAAGTGTAAAATACTTACAAATTAGATTTTATATGAAATTTATTTGTTTAGCTAACTGTCCATGATTTTATTAGTATTAGAATTTTTAAGGCATTTTTAGGCGCATTTTGCATTCAAAATAAGAACTCTATTCAAAATGACGCCATCATTTTAATTTGAGGAAATTTCGTATATGAAAGAAATGTTTTATTTTGAAAAATATTTAAAAAAAATTCATTACAAAATTTTACTTTGTCATATCAAAATTTATCTAAAAAGCTTTCAAATTAAATCTGAGACCTTTTCACCACGAAGTATTACGTTTTTAAGCCTTTTTCTTATTTAATTTATAGCATTGATTTTTTATTTAGTTTAGATAAAGTACAAAGCAAAGTAATGTAAGTCTGCCCCAGTCGCTTGATTTTCTCTATGCTTAATGCTATTTCTATGGTTTCTATAAATATCTCTTTTCAATAAATTTTTCCTTTAGCTCTTTTTATATGATTTGCCTTGTGCATATTGCTTTTTTTAGGGCTATGAATTCAAATTGTTGGTAAAGTATGTCGCCTAAAAATGTGTATATACAAATAAAATCTATAAACTTTATGAAATATGAAATATAGACTTTAGAAATGTGACCCAATAACCCAGTTATGACAGAGTTTACTTACTTAAAGGCATATAGAATTATTATACATACATACAAACAAACATACACACATGCATGCATACATATAAATATTTAAAAAAATGTTTTGTTTCTATTTAATATTATTTTCATATTTTCTTGTTTTTTCTGGGCTTTTCCTTGTTTTATTTGTTTGTGGTTTATCCAATCCTTGTTTTCTTTCTTACTTACCATTAAATAACTTGTAAGATATAAAAAGAAACGTACAAACTAAATAAATATATTAAATTGACATGTCGCATAGATTTCAGTTATTATTATTATTATTATTTTTTTTTTGGTATTATTGTTGTTGATGGCGTTTCTTTTATTGCTGTTGTAAAAAGACTTTCTAAATAACGTTACTATAATATGACATTTGTGCCAAGAAGTAAAACCAAAATAAAGCAAAAAAAAAAAAAATGGAAACAGAATAATAATAAAGTGAAGAGAGGCAAAAAAAATTTCTAAGTTGTAAAAAAGGATATTGATTTTGTATAAATATAGGATAAAGGCGCAAAGAGACTAAGCAATAGAGAGTGAGTGAGAAAAAATGGGAAAGAATTTAGTTCCAGCGAAATAATAATAACTGAACAGCACAGCAAGAGTTCCCCTACTTTATTTGGTTTTAAATGGAATTTATCATAATTTTTTTCCACCTTCCTTTGCCTCTTGTTTACAATTTTCCATGCATTGTAAGTAATTAAATGGTGAGCCTTACTCTTTGTTATAAGTTATGGCTGGAAATCACTTTCTGAAACTATTTAAGGCTGTTTGTTCGTCTACCGTGTTTTGGTCCAAACTTTGTCCATGTAAATTTCCTATTAAAGTAAACATGGCAAGAGAGGGATGTTTTCTTGAAACTTATTACATAAGAGGATTTTCCACTAAATGGATGGTGAATAACGCTGGGAATCGGAGAATTTGTATGATCATTTCCCGTGTATAGCATTTTTCAAAAAATATGGGCTTATGAAAAAAGTTACAGTTTCAAATGTACTTTAATAAAAATTGGTATGACATTGAAATTTAACATGAAAAATATATTTAGCAAATTGGGTCCAAATAGAGCCATTTTTACACTTATATAATGCCCTTTATTCGAAAAAAAGATCTGTAAATAGAAAAAAGCCACAATTTTTATTATATTTTAGTTAAAATTGGCATAGACTTAATTTTTGACATTAGAAATATGTATAGAAAATTTGTTACAGTTGGGTCCACATTTTAAAACTCCTCTCGCATAATAAACTTTTCAAATAATTCAAAATTCAGAATTTTTTAATTTCTTAACTTGTGATTTATTTAAACACCTTAATTAGATGATGTAGGGTATTTGAAATGTTGGTTCCGATTAACTATGAAATTTCTATTTTCCTTTCCTTTTTTTTCTTATTGCATGCAAAGTACTGCGACGGAAAATTTGTTTTAGTATAAACTTCACCATAACATTGATTTGGATTTACCGATTCTGTACGTCCATCTCTCTAAAACCTATTCATGGCCTTTTTGTGGTGTTTTTAACTTTAATCAACAATTTTTGAATTATTTTAAAGATTTGATTGTATTAATTTGAAATTTATTGATATTAGATCATTGAATCGTTGTTTGGTTACAATTTTTACTTGTTTTGATACAATTTTTTTCTTGTATTTTTTTATATGTTTTCCTGATTATTTTTGTTAGCTTAATAAAATTTTGTTGTTGCATTTTATTTCATTTTTTTATTTTAATTTTTGCTTATATATTTTCCTGAATAATAAAAGTTGCCTTGTGATAAATGACCAGTCAATAAATACTTTTGCTCGTTGTTGATTTTGTATATTTGTAGTTTCTTGTTTTTTCATTTATATATACAATTATAAAAATTATCATAATAAAATAAATCCCCATACTTCTTGACCAATGTATTATTAAAGTTTGTATAAAAATATTTCTCTTTTATGTCATGCAAAAGAACCAGCAACATTCACGATCGAAATGAAGTGAAATTCATTGAAGGGAAATATTATAAATATAAATATATATAACAAATATCAAAATTATATGTGGCTGAAAACAACCCCATTGCATACTCACCATTCAGAAAGCATGATATTTTTATTTAAGGGTTGCCTCAGTTTTTATAATAGTAAATCGATAGTGCTTGGCATAATTTCGCGTAAGCGTACTCGATTTGCATGATTTTTGGCTAGACATTATGAAGCATTATGTAAAATCTCAGTTTTCTATCTTTTGCAGTCTGCAGATGATAACCAAAAAATTACTAAATTTTCCTTTAACCGATTTTGCTTATTTTCTATTATAACCTGGGTGGAAGTACTTCCAATGGTTCTGTCAAATTTAAGCTCAAAATCTTAAATTTTACGATCATTTAACGATTGTGTTTACAACAGACAGTCACGCATAACGACAAATGGACAGACAGACATCTCTAAATCGATTGAGAATTCAATGCTGACCTAGAATTTAAATACTTTATAAGATTTCCAATGCTTTCTTTTAGGCTTTACAAACAAAATGACAAAGCGAATGTATCCACAACTTTTGGAGATATATTCGCTTATAAAAAAGAAGAAAACAAGCGGCAACGAAAAATTGCAAAAGAAAAAGCAATTGTGTTTTTCATTTTTGGAGGAAATTAAAATTTATGATTTGATTTATTATTATATAAATTATGTATGTATGTGAATGTGTGCGCGTATATATATATATATATATATATGTATATATAACTGTTTATATGTTGTACTATTATTATTATTGATGCGGTTAAATTTAGAGCACTCCAAAAAACACAGAAAACACAAAAAAGCAAGAAACCAAAAAATAAGCAAAGATTTTCTTTTAAATCTTTCGATCTGCCTCCAATTCCTCTCTCTCGCTCTGTATATCGCTCTGTACTCCCAACCACTCATTCATTTATTCTGTCTATAAAGTTATCTATTTCTCTCATTCAATCATTTTTTCTATATAAATCTATCTCTCTCACTCTTTCTCTCTATGTGCAGTTAATACTTAATCAGCGGTTTCATGAAAATTTTATCCAATTGATTTGAAAATATTTGACCAAAGCACATGATATTATACACAGCAACACATGTACATATAGAGATACATGGACAGACAGACAGTCAAACAGACGATTGAATGTAATAAAAATGAAATGCGCTTAAAGGCTTAACTTGGATCAGCTGAGACAGTCTCAATTGTTTTTTGGAGAATACAATGCCCAGGCACACATGATGCCTACCAAAACTAAGTAAACATATGTAATAACTAGAGCCAACTACAACAACAATAATATAAACAATTGGAATGTTTATAAAGTAATTTCATTTTGGTCAACTAAATGCGAAACTTTTCTGAACAAAATGAAAAATTCTTCTATTTTCACTTCAAAATTTCTTTGTTAACAATTACATTAACAAATTATTTAAAGCTTTTAAGAAACACAACAAAATCAATTTGTTGTTGTTGTGCGAAATTAGCTGAAACTTTAAATTTATTAAAATTTCCCTCTTCAATGGTCGTGCATTTACAAAAATTTATCTTACACTTTTAGGGAAAACGAATAACAAAAAATGAGTTTTAAGATAAACTAACAATCAACAACAACAACAACATATACAAAATAATTTTTATATAATTTTAGGTAAATAAAGCCATGTAATTTTATCACTACACTTCTATTTTTCCATTTTAGCTGCTTCTGCTGCTGCTCCGGCTGCGGCTGCGGCTTCTTTCTCAACTTCTGGCTCCATTTTAATTTTCTAACTGTTACTCGGCTTTTTCCGTTATCCTGTTTTCTCTCTGCCATCATGCCATAAGCAAAAAACAAAAATACAACAAAAATAACTTACACATGCATGCACACACACACACACACATACACATACACATACACATGCGCCAGCATTGAAACCAACCAAACATTTTGTTTCTAGTTAGTTTGAACTAACTTTGAGTTTAACTTAATACACAAACTTATCTATCTTTTTCATTTTGTTTTTGTTGTTTTTTCATTTTGTTTGGCATAAAATCTATCATACTTTGTTTAATTTGTGTGACTGCTTCTTGTTTTTTTTTTGACTTTTTGTTTTTTGCTCAAGACTTTCAGCTCAATTTACATTTTTATGTTGCTGTTTGTTTCTTCTTCTGTCTTTGTTTTGTATTTTGTTGTTGTTTCTTTTATATAAACATGATAAATGTTTATGGCCTATGTAAGCAAATGCACTGAAATCTATCATATCAACATATCGATTTGTGTGGACGGAGAGACCAAACAAAAAAGAAGGAACATCAAAGACAACATTAAACAATTTGTATCAATCAATTTGTCGGTTTTCCTGTATTTAGATATGAAGAAAGTGATGTAAGGCAGATACGCACATATATACATACATACACATACATACAGGCACACAAATACATATAAGCAACTATATTTGTAAAGGCATTGTAAAAATATTGTTTGAAAAACCTTAAAAGAATTTGGCAGATGAATGTTAATCAATCATTTATTTCTTAAATTGTTCATTCATTAGTTCAATCAATTCAATGCAAAACGTTTTTATTTCATGTTGTCTTCATTGGGCAAGTAAGAAAATTATATTTGACTATGTCAAATTTTGCATATAATACAAAATTTCAGCTTTCAATCATTTGTACTTTCCAAATAATTAGCGAATTTTGTTTTAAAAAAAGCCGTGGTGCTTTCTGTTTATATTCCACTGTGGGCATGTCCTTTGAACAATTTTGCCCATTTTCAGTACCAACCTGCCTACAAAAACTTCCAATGTTCTTATCAAATTTGAGATTAATATCCTTTCATTTGCAGTCAGGAGAACATTAATATAACACAAACAGAGAGACAGACGCACAGATGTGTCTGAATAAATTTAGCATATACTGCTGATCAAAGGTACATATATTTTGTAGCATCTCTGATGCTTTCTTTTAAATATTACATATTCAACAACAAAATTATTATACTCCAAACCTTTTGGGTAGTAAATATAAAAATTGAAATTGATGTTACTGGAAATTTATTTATTGTGGAAAGGAGTAATACAAAACATAATCGATAGACATGCAAACATAACAGATAAACAAATACATACATGCATCCATATACATATAAACACAATAAAAAGTAATATAAAAATTCTACAAGTAAAAGGATCATGTTTGCCTTGATTTTGTTGTTTGCTCAAATTTTACTTTTTTACATTTTTCGTTTTCAGTTTCTATCTACTTGCCTTTCATTTTCTTTGTTTATTTATTATTATTTTTAAACATATATTTACATACATACATGCATAATATACATAAAATATTCCGTGGCAATTTTTACTGCGGATCATGGAAAATGTTAAAATATTTGCGGCTTTAAGTCAAAACTTCCATAAAATATCAAATTTCCTTGAAATATCAGGCCAAAATAAAATAAAAGGTCAAATTTAAAATGTTGCAGAAAGTGATCGGTTTTATAAAAGTTGAATTTATTTCTAAACTTTTTAAATGTTACAAACATCTACACAAACTTATTATTCCCTTTAACTGAATATTTTATTATAAGAAAAGCTTAAAAAAAAGTAAAATTTTATAATGAATTTCTTCCAATTTATCTAGTTTCTATTTGATCTTACCAAAATGCTTTAATTCTTTTCAAGTCTTCAAATAAATCTTTATGCCCAATATAAAGAACAATTAAAATTTGGTAGAACACTAAAAGCAAAACTCAAGTGAAAAGTATTTTAAGTGAAATATTTCTAATTTTTCCCATAAATACTGATTTTGTCTGAATTTCTCTTTATTAGGAAATCATAAAGATTAACATTTTATGCAATTTTATAAATTAAAAAAATATGAAAAAAATATAGAAAGTAAAATAGAAAAAATTAATCAATAACACTAATTTTAGAAATGTCCATGTGGCATAAAAATATTTTGCATTTAGAATTTTTAAATTAAGTGACAATTTCTTCTATTTCCCTTAAATATTTCTTTACATATTTTCTACCATCTGTTTTTTAAAAATTTTTTTTTTCATTATTTATAGAACACAAACATTTTTAAAGTCGAATTGAAAAAGAAAAATGTGTTTAATTAAACAGGAATTTTCTTAGTCTTATTTTAACATATGCCTGTCTCTGTTAACAATTTATTCCAATAAGACTGCTTATCTTATCTTATCTTATCTTTTACGCTAAAGTTAATTCATTATAATTTATATTTTTCTCCCTTTTTCTCTCTCTCCGTCATTTCCTCGTAACGCCTTTAACGCTTTCAATGCTTTTAACGCTGCCCATATTTTTGCAGTAAATTTGCTATCAATGTTACTTTCGTACTTTCGTATATATACATATGTTTATATATGTATGTATGTGTATTTGTGTATGCTTAACTATATATTTTGTTGTCCATCCGGATGTGTTAGATATTTTATGCGATTTGATTACATTACAACATCCGGTCATTAATCGTTTACCTTTACATTAAATAAAACGTACATACCTACAAACATACATTCATTTCAGAAGCATTAATATGTATGAGTGTGTGTGTATACATCATATTTTCGCATATGCATTACAAAACATGGTAGACTTGAGGTCATGGATAAGGCAAACCGACAGACAAACAAGTAAATGGCAAAATTATGAACATGAAATAATAAATAAAATTTATGGGAATTTTTGCTTCTGTTTCATTTACTCTATTCTATTTGTTCTGTTCTGTTCTGTTCTGTTATAATGTACTTTGTTTTTAAAGGTACAAGAACCTTATCCTGTAGTTAAGGGAAATTATGTACAAACAACTTGTTGATTAAAAGCAATTTATTAATAATAAAATTACTACTATGTCCCCAATAATACAAGGGAATAGTGAAAAAATTCATACCACTTTTTGTAAAGAAAGAGAAATAGCGAATAAATGAACTTTGAAAGTCAAAAATAATTTTAAATTCGTTTAAATAAATATCTAACTAAATGCACAATATTAATAAAAATACTTTGGGAATAATATGAATTATTCAATCTTATAAAAAAATTTTCCTTAATCAAATGACTTTTCAACATTTTAAATTGCACCTAGCTTAACAGAAATTTATGAAAATTATTACTTATATTTAACACAATCTAGTATTTCATAAATTAACGTAAAAGTTTAAACAGTTTTGCAAATATAAAGTTTTAAAAGCTTTGTTACGTCATATAAAGCACAATTATCCATGATTGACTTTCAATTTTAAGAAGAAGAAATTGTCTAGAAATTTCATTTGTATTTCATTTGTAAAATTTTTCTAATTTAAATAGTAAATAACTTAAAAAAAGTTTGATTAAATGTTTATAGAATTATGGTGAATGTTATGAAAGGTGTACTTGTTGAGTGTGATCCCGCTATGAAACAATTTTTATTACATTTAGACGAAACATTAGCATTGGGTCGTAAATTTATTATACAAGATTTAGATGAAACACACTTATTTATATCAACTGATATTGTAGATACATTACAAACTCGAGTTGATGAACTAATGGATCGTTTCAGTTTTCCATTGCATGAAAGGGAACATTAAAGCGGCAAAGCAGAAAGTGATTTATTAAGTTAAGAAAATTAGGACATGGCCAACCGTGAATCATATCGTATTAAAGATGCTGAGAAAAAACGTGTTTTGGATGAAGCTGCCCGACAACGGCGCGCCCGCAAAGCATTGGAAGCTCTTGAACAAGATAATTTTCATGAGGATCCCCATGCCGATTTAGCTATGTCAAAAAAATTGCCAAAATTTCATGATGAACTGAAAACGCCGAAAGAGAAAAAATCAAAACGTAAAGGACCCGAATACTATCGTGCAAAATATCGTAAAAATTTTCAACAATTATTGGATGAAGAGAAACAATTACATCCGGAGCCACCAAATTACATGAGTGCATTAGTACCACCATCGCCTAGGCCGCCACGACACTTTTGTGCCGTTTGCGGGAATATATCAAAATACTCATGTACAGCTTGTGGAACTCGTTATTGTTGCATACGTTGCTTGGAAACGCATCAAGATACCAGATGCTTAAAATGGACTGCCTAATTTAAATAAGAAATTCATTGCAAATAAATTGAGTTTACAGCTTATAAGCCATTTTTTTGCCATATATTTATTTCACTTAGTCAATCATTTTAAATTAGTAAATCATCTCACTGTTAAATTAATCTGTTGGTATTCCCAATTCTTTGTTTGTCCATTTACTACTATCTGGATAAGGGAATTCTCCCGTAATATGTTCAGGTTCATGCCACAAATGCCACAATATCCACCACCACATTATTGTTCCGGTTGCTTCGGCACCGATCTTAGTTGCCATTGATGGCGGTGCATTAGCAGCACGATACGCGACAGAAAGATGACTACCATTTCTACTACTATTATATACTATATTTCTTCTTGCAATCAAACGTAATATGGGCTTATATAACATCGTAATTTATATTATTGCAATGTAATCAAATAATTAAAAAGTATATAATGTAAAGTTCTTACGTATACACTCTAGTAAACTTAGTATCCAATAATAGTGATTATTATTATAATTGTTGTGCCAAATAATTTCCTATAATTTGCTTAAATTTTATACGGCACAATAAAACACAAACTTAGTATTAGGGATGGAACTGCTGAATGTTTTTTCTTCTTCTTCTTTCCACATAGTAAATCAAAGTATTAATAACCAGCCGTCCAATTTCATGCAACTAGCAGTTGTACTTACGCAAGTCAATTAAAATTTTTTATTCTCTTCATAATTATTAATAATATGAAGAGAATAATTATAATTATTAATTACATAATAATAAAATATTATTCCTTTATAATTAAATACTTTCTGTTGAATTAATTGGTTATAATCGATTTGATGTCTATTCATATCTCTAGATATCATTTATTTTACATCTTTACAAAATATGTCGCAATATTAGAAAGCTACCTATTACTATCTCTTTCTCTCGTCATTTATATTGCATACTAACAAAGAAAAACAATCATTTACTTCAGTTAGTGTAAAGTCTTTCAGCTGGGAAGATTGGAAATAATTATTGTGTGTAGTAAATACTTTTGTTTTTATTTTTTTTATTAACTAATTTAAATGAAAAAATTGTGAATTTTTTTAAGATAATAATAATTAGATTTTAGTGTATGTGTGCATGAATTTTGTTAGTGTATAAAAATATATACCAAAAAAGTATGGCTGCAACTTTACGCATTCTCCAGAGTCACGTAAGTTTTTCTAAGTTTATATTTTTATTATACAATTGTGCACATTTATATATAAACATTCTGAGTGTAGGTATGTAAATATGCATAATTAATAATATTTATATTGATAATTGATAAACAAAGCAAAACGTAAATCGTGCGTGCGTGTATTGTCTGTGTCTGCCACTTGAAGGGTTTTATATTCTCAAAATCGTATCGTCTCTAACCTCAAACAATATTAATTGGTTATCTAATAGATTTTGGCAGTGTAAAGTATTATTTATTTTATGATTGCATTTTGTTTGCATAAGGGATCGAAGCTTGTTTCGACAAGTATCCCATATGGTTCCGTAATATAAATATTTGTATTAGTTTGGTAATATAAAAGTGTTTGCTTGATTTATAAAAAACGAGGCTTCATATCTTATCAGTGACATTATTTTTGTTATTCTTGTTATTTTACGTTAAAGTCATTGTCCAAGTTATTATACATGTAATAAATATTAAAAATGAATTTCTCTTTTAAATAATTTTTTCCATACAACTTAACAATATGTTTGTTAATACGTAATGTTTAATAGTTAGTGTAAAAAAAATAGAAGTGTATAAGTGATAATCTTCAATACTCTTGCGTCCAAAGTCGAGTTTGATTAACAAACTTTTAAAGTTAACGGCAGATTGGAATATTAAAATTACATTAGAGTGATTCTACCAAGCTGTAAGCTGGTTTGCTTGTTTGTTGCCCAATCAATTATTAATTAAATCAATAAAATGATTTATTAGTGTTATTCCATTTTATGCGCAGGCTCGAAAAGCTGGTCATTCTGGCTTTCAGATGCATGGCCGTCAGCTGCATGTATCCTCTTATATGGCATCCAAGGTGGCAATGTCCAAATATGACCCTGACGCGTATTTGCCTTATGAAAAGCTAACAAAGATTTTAGAAATTGTGCGGTCGCGACTAAATCGTCCACTAACCTTATCCGAAAAGATACTCTACTCCCATTTAGATGATCCAAAAAATCAGGATATCGTACGGGGCACATCTTATTTACGTTTACGACCAGATCGGGTTGCTATGCAAGATGCTACTGCCCAAATGGCTTTGTTGCAATTCATATCATCGGGTTTAAAGAAAGTTGCCGTACCATCGACTGTCCATTGTGACCATTTGATAGAAGCCCAAGTGGGTGGCACAGCAGATTTGGCCCGAGCCAAAAATTTGCACAAGGAGGTATACGATTTTCTGGCCAGTACATGCGCAAAATATGGTTTAGGTTTTTGGAAACCGGGCAGGGCCGTTGTGCCAGTATCGCTGAAGATGCTATGAAACATGGTCTTAAAGCGAAAGTGCCATTTAATGTTACACCTGGATCGGAACAAGTGCGCGCTACCATTGAACGGGATGGCCTATCGACCGTATTAACAAAATTTGGTGGCACCGTATTGGCTAATGCCTGCGGCCCCTGCATTGGTCAATGGGATCGCAAAGATGTTAAAAAGGGTGAAAAGAATACAATAGTTAATTCGTACAATCGTAATTTTACTGGCCGCAATGATGCTAATCCCGCCACTCATGCCTTCGTTACAAGTCCTGAATTGGTGACCGCTCTGGCCATAGCCGGTCGTTTAGACTTTAATCCCTTAACAGACGAATTGACCGGTTCAGATGGTAAGAAATTCAAATTGAAAGCACCCTTTGGTGATGAATTACCAAAAGGGGGCTTCGATCCTGGCGTAGACACTTACAAAGCACCGCCAGCTGATGGCTCCAATGTGAGTGTTCAAGTGGATCCGCAAAGTAAACGTTTACAAATTTTAGAACCATTTGATAAATGGGATGGCAAAGATTTAACTGATATGACGGTATTAATTAAAGTTAAAGGCAAATGCACAACGGACCATATATCAGCAGCTGGACCTTGGCTAAAGTATCGCGGCCATTTAGATAATATTTCCAACAATATGTTCATTGGTGCTATAAACATTGAAAATAATGAAATGAATAAAATTAAAAATCAACGTACTGGCCAATGGGGCGCAGTGCCCGATGTGGCCAGAGATTATAAAGCGAACGGTATTAAGTGGGTGGCCATTGGTGATGATAATTATGGTGAAGGTTCATCAAGGGAACATGCCGCTTTAGAGCCACGTCATTTAGGTGGTCGTGCTATAATTGTAAAATCATTCGCTCGTATACATGAAACAAATTTAAAAAAACAAGGCCTCTTGCCACTTACCTTCTCTAACCCGGCTGATTATGATAAAATTCATCCACATAGTAAAATATCATTGTTGAATTTGGCAAATTTGGCTCCAGGTAAACCGGTAAATTGTGAAATTAAAACTGATGGTAAAGTAGAGAAAATCCAATTAAATCATACGCTAAATGAGCAACAAATAGAATGGTTTAAAGCTGGTAGCGCCTTAAATCGTATGAAAGAATTATCGGGTAAATGAAATCCGCTAAAAATAAATCACAAGCACAATTACAATCAAAAATCCATTATCATCATCATCATCGTCATTATTGAAGTTACTAGGAAATCATTTTTATAAGCATACCTCATGCAAGTGGCTTAACAAGCGGAAGAACATAAGCTCATCTACATTTAAGCGTAATTTTATATTTTGTAGTTTGCTCTTTTAATTCTTTTTTTTATTGTGTCATAATAAGCATCGATCGCCCATATTTTGTGAATAATCAAATATCAACATAAGTGTGTACAGCATGCATTAAAATTCTAGAATGGCTTTAGCCAAATAAATGACTTTAAAAAATTACCTGCATTTTCCCCATTGTTCTATTCTTTCTTTCCATTTTTTTTTTGTTTGTTTTGCTTCTTATCCATATCTCTGTAATATAGTTTAAAAAAGAAAAGAAGCAACAATGTAAAATGTGAAATATGCCACAACACAATTCACCGTCAATCATCAAGGCTAGATGGGTGACAGATGAAAGAATGGCGAGAAAAAGTGAAAGAGAGAGAGAGAGACAGAGAAAGCACAGCATCTGTTAATTCATATGCAAAAAAAAAAAAAAGAAAAAGGAAACATATTAAAATTATATTAAAACCTAAAATTTTCTCATGTGTATCAATTATATTTTGTTAAAATTTTCTTTTAATGAAATGAACAATTGCCAATTATACTTTAATTATAAGTCTTATATCTATTACTATATATTTAGTTAACAATATATCAATTTATAATTAAATAAAATTTGTAATAAAACCAAAAGAAAGAAAAAAGAAAATAATATGCTGATTTCTGTTATTATTGTTCCATATACAGAAGTTTATCAGAGAATAGAATGCTAAATGCCTAAAAGAGCATGAAGAAAATTTATATATTCTGATTTTCAGATATTATACTGGCCTTTTATATATGCTTAAAATTTTATGGGGCTTGTATATAAATAATAAGAAAGAAGGCTTTTAAAGGCAATAAAATCTAATTCTAAGCAATTATATTAAATGTTTTTTATATTCTGCCTATATTCAAATGGACATCTGAAACTGAAACTATAAAGGCATAACGCAGAGCGTAGAACGGCTTAGATAATACCAATATTAGTCGAGAGTAATATACTCCATGCAGTAGTCTTGTAAAATTCATGTGACAAATTTTGTTTAACATTCTTGGAGACATATTGTAAAAATCTAAAACAGTACGAATATATCGCATGCTATAAATGAAATGCAAATAATGAAGAGAATTTTATTCAACCAAAGACTCTTTAATTTATAGTTTAGAGAGTCTTTGCTTTAATGCCTATTTACTTGAAAACACAATAAAATTATCAATAACTTGTAAAGAGTCAAGTTTCAGTGTATTATATCAGTTCACTTTAATACGTCGTATGATTCTGGTTTAATCTATTGGCATTTTTATACGAAAGACAAAATTAAATTGCATTTACATTTAAAAAAAAAAGAGCAAAAAACAAAAATAAAGCAATGCCTGTTGATATAAAAAACGTATTAATTTGTGATGCCGTAGATAATGCTTGTGTGGAATTATTGCAGAAAAATGGGATTAATGTTGCCTATAAGTTAAAATTGCCGGTTGATGAACTTTGTAAAGAAGTTAAAGTAAGTAAAACCAAACAAAAAAGAAAAATAAAAACAATTTAAAAGGAATATTACAGTTGATTTTTATTTTATTTAATACCCTATATCGCTTAAGGTATCTATAAGTTTGTGGAATTGATTGTAGTCTCAGTTTTTTTTTTTTTTTGTTGATTTCGTTATTGCCGTAAGATTTGAGTTATTTTGATAACATTTGGTGAACACTTATGTTATCATCCAAAAACGTTGTAGTTTAAAAAAAGTTTATACATTATTCTTTTTTATTATGAAGTATTGTAAATCGATGTACCCCGTCCGTTTAAACTAAAGCAAATCCATTTTGTTTGGATTCTTAGCCATATAGCAGATTTTTTCGTATCCTGCAAAAATTCTGCCTTATTTTTTTTATTCTTCCACATACGTTATATATGGAAGAACAAAGAGTAGAGTATTTAAGAAATCTTTTCAATCTAACTATAACCTTTTTACTTGTTTAAGTATGTATGTCTATTTTATATTTAAAGGAGTGATAAGCAAAATAAAAAATAGAATAATTCTATTGAATATAATTTACTGGCAAGGTACAAAATGCTAGAAAAATTTAAGTAACTGATTTCACGTCATATCAATCACAACATTTAATATTCACATTGTACTTTAAATAATTTTTCTCTCTATATCTCTAATTATTTCTCTATTACCCCTTACAAACTTTTTCTTCATATATATATTATCTATTTGTATTTGCAGAAATTTGATGGTGCCATTGTACGTTCAGATACAAAAATAACTCAACAAGTTTTAGAAGCTGGTAAAGGCAATTTGAAAGTTGTGGGTCGTGCTGGTGCCGGGGTTGACAATATTGATGTCACAGCAGCCACTAAAAATAATGTTATTGTATTGAATACACCCGGAGGTAATTCCATATCGGCTTGTGAATTAACTTGCATATTAATTGGTACGTTGGCTCGGCCTGTTGTGCCAGCAGCGCAAAGTATGCGCGAAGGCCGTTGGGATCGAAAATTGTATAGTGGTAATGAGTTATATGGCAAAACTTTGGCTATACTCGGTTTGGGTCGTATCGGTCGTGAAGTTGGTATACGTATGAAAACATGGGGCATGAGAGTAATTGGTTATGATCCTATAACTACGGAAGCTGAAGCAAAGGCAATTGGTATTGAAAAAATGACTTTAAATGAAATATGGCCTTTAGCTGATTACATAACAGTTCATACACCATTAATAGAGGCCACTAAAAATCTAGTATCATCGGAAGCCTTATCGAAATGTAAAAAGGGTGTCAAAATCGTAAATGTGGCACGTGGAGGTATTGTGGATGAAGAAGCTGTTTTAAAATCCTTGGAGTTGGGCCAATGTGCTGGTGCTGCATTTGATGTGTACATGGAAGAACCTCCAAAATCGGATATAACTAAAAAACTAATACAACATCCTAAGGTGGTGGCCACTCCACATTTAGGTGCTAGCACTTCTGAAGCCCAAGTACGTGTGGCTGTTGAGGTGGCCGAGCAATTTATCGCTCTGACCGGGAAATCAACTATTTACACAACTTATCCGGGTATTATCAATCGTGATGTATTGGCTAATTATCAATAAAAATAATAAGCTGAACAATAAATAAATCTAGGAAAGTTAAGCAGTTATCTTTACACTCTTTTACGATGTTATTTAAAAAAGTACATATAATATAAATTTTTTTATTGTATGTTCAATCTTTATCAAATGAAAAAGACAGCAAAAGCAAAAAACTTTTATTTTGTATAATTTGTTAACCCCTGTACCGATTTATTCGAACTAGCATTAATTATTAGAATAAAACCCGCTAAAATTTGGTATTGTATTTTAATAATTGTCACGCCCATTTCACTAAGAAATAGCAAATAACTAAACTTTAAAGAAAGTTAATATATTTTATAAATAGTGGGCGTGTCGTATGCTTTTCCACGCCCACTTTTATAAATAAGCACACATAACTGATTATAAATAGAAAAGTAATTATATCTTGTTTGATAGTGGGCACAGCTATAAAATTTTACAACTATTAGAAAGTAGATCTTTGCCCCTTTTAAGGGATATAAATTTTATAAAAATAGATGCAGGAATTGTCAAATTATGATCAAGTAAAATTCAGGAAAGAACAACATGAATTTATGCACATAACTTCGTAACCACTGAACCGATTTAGTTCAAAGTTGCACCATTAGTTGCGAAAAGTGCCCTCTTTCGTTCCATACAACATTTTTATATTTGCCACGCCCACATCAGTAAATATTTGTAAATAACTTAATTTTATACAAAACTTAATATATATTATTTAATAGGGGGCGTGGCCAAAAAACTTTAGCAAGATTGGAAAGTAGACTTCCGTACCTATACAACGGTACCAAATTTTTAGAAATCGGCCCAGTCGTTCCTTAGTTATAGACGTTTAAAATATTTTATGATTTTTGAGAAAAACAACGCAAAAGTTGGGAACCGCTGCATTAATTTTTTTCGGATTTATTTCATTTTATAGACAAAAGCGTGTACTTTCTACTCTTATAATTTCTTTGCTTTTTGCGAGACAAATTAAAGCTAATATTAAAAAAGTACGTGTATTTTTTAGGGTGGTGGGCGTGGCTCAAATATTTTACCATAGGAATAAAGTAGACTTCAGCCCCTTTTCTATGATACCAATCTTGCTAAAATCGGTCCAGGCGTTCACGAGTTATAAGCATTTTTGGAAAAACTATAAAAATCCACTTTCTGTTGCGTCTGGGCTCCTGGTAAAAAATTGAAATTTTTGTTAAGTACAAAAATAACAACAACCACAAGGAAAATTTTAATATATTTTATTTTCTTTATAACTCGAGAACGCCTGGACCGATTTAGTTCAAACTGGTTTCATTTTTTAGGGCAAGACGTCTACTTTTTTTTTGGAAAGAAATTTTATCAGTTGCCACGCCCACTTTCCTTAATAAACGAAAAGTTCAAAATGTAAACAGAAAAGTAAGTATATCTAATAATATGTAGGTGGTAAATTAAAAAATTATATATTCCTTGAAAGCTTGTCTTTGCCACTTTTCAAGGTTACATAATTTATAAAAATCGATGCAGGCATTACCAAATTATGATTATGTAAAAATCATGAAAAAACAACATGAATTTATGCACATAACTTCGTAACCACTGAACCGATTTAGTTCAAAGTTGCACCATTAGTTGCGAAAAGTGCCCTCTTTCGTTCCATACAACATTTTTATATTTGCCACGCCCACATCAGTAAATATTTGTAAATAACTTAATTTTATACAAAACTTAATATATATTATTTAATAGGGGGCGTGGCCAAAAAACTTTAGCAAGATTGGAAAGTAGACTTCCGTACCTATACAACGGTACCAAATTTTTAGAAATCGGCCCTGTCATTCCTTAGTTATAGACGTTTAAAATATTTTATGATTTTTGAGAAAAACAACGCAAAAGTTGGGAACCGCTGCATTAATTTTTTTCGGATTTATTTCATTTTATAGACAAAAGCGTGTACTTTCTACTCTTATAATTTCTTTGCTTTTTGCGAGACAAATTAAAGCTAATATTAAAAAAGTACGTGTATTTTTTAGGGTGGTGGGCGTGGCTCAAATATTTTACCATAGGAATAAAGTAGACTTCAGCCCCTTTTCTATGATACCAATCTTGCTAAAATCGGTCCAGGCGTTCACGAGTTATAAGCATTTTTGGAAAAACTATAAAAATCCACTTTCTGTTGCGTCTGGGCTCCTGGTAAAAAATTGAAATTTTTGTTAAGTACAAAAATAACAACAACCACAAGGAAAATTTTAATATATTTTATTTTCTTTATAACTCGAGAACGCCTGGACCGATTTAGTTCAAACTGGTTTCATTTTTTAGGGCAAGACGTCTACTTTTTTTTTGGAAAGAAATTTTATCAGTTGCCACGCCCACTTTCCTTAATAAACGAAAAGTTCAAAATGTAAACAGAAAAGTAAGTATATCTAATAATATGTAGGTGGTAAATTAAAAAATTATATATTCCTTGAAAGCTTGTCTTTGCCACTTTTCAAGGTTACATAATTTATAAAAATCGATGCAGGCATTACCAAATTATGATTATGTAAAAATCATGAAAAAACAACATGAATTTATGCACATAACTTCGTAACCACTGAACCGATTTAGTTCAAAGTTGCACCATTAGTTGCGAAAAGTGCCCTCTTTCGTTCCATACAACATTTTTATATTTGCCACGCCCACATCAGTAAATATTTGTAAATAACTTAATTTTATACAAAACTTAATATATATTATTTAATAGGGGGCGTGGCCAAAAAACTTTAGCAAGATTGGAAAGTAGACTTCCGTACCTATACAACGGTACCAAATTTTTAGAAATCGGCCCAGTCATTCCTTAGTTATAGACGTTTAAAATATTTTATGATTTTTGAGAAAAACAACGCAAAAGTTGGGAACCGCTGCATTAATTTTTTTCGGATTTATTTCATTTTATAGACAAAAGCGTGTACTTTCTACTCTTATAATTTCTTTGCTTTTTGCGAGACAAATTAAAGCTAATATTAAAAAAGTACGTGTATTTTTTAGGGTGGTGGGCGTGGCTCAAATATTTTACCATAGGAATAAAGTAGACTTCAGCCCCTTTTCTATGATACCAATCTTGCTAAAATCGGTCCAGGCGTTCACGAGTTATAAGCATTTTTGGAAAAACTATAAAAATCCACTTTCTGTTGCGTCTGGGCTCCTGGTAAAAAATTGAAATTTTTGTTAAGTACAAAAATAACAACAACCACAAGGAAAATTTTAATATATTTTATTTTCTTTATAACTCGAGAACGCCTGGACCGATTTAGTTCAAACTGGTTTCATTTTTTAGGGCAAGACGTCTACTTTTTTTTGGAAAGAAATTTTATCAATTGCCACGCCCACTTTCCTTAATAAACGAAAAGTTCAAAATGTAAACAGAAAAGTAAGTATATCTAATAATATGTAGGTGGTAAATTAAAAAATTATATATTCCTTGAAAGCTTGTCTTTGCCACTTTTCAAGGTTACATAATTTATAAAAATCGATGCAGGCATTACCAAATTATGATTATGTAAAAATCATGAAAAAACAACATGAATTTATGCACATAACTTCGTAACCACTGAACCGATTTAGTTCAAAGTTGCACCATTAGTTGCGAAAAGTGCCCTCTTTCGTTCCATACAACATTTTTATATTTGCCACGCCCACATCAGTAAATATTTGTAAATAACTTAATTTTATACAAAACTTAATATATATTATTTAATAGGGGGCGTGGCCAAAAAACTTTAGCAAGATTGGAAAGTAGACTTCCGTACCTATACAACGGTACCAAATTTTTAGAAATCGGCCCTGTCATTCCTTAGTTATAGACGTTTAAAATATTTTATGATTTTTGAGAAAAACAACGCAAAAGTTGGGAACCGCTGCATTAATTTTTTTCGGATTTATTTCATTTTATAGACAAAAGCGTGTACTTTCTACTCTTATAATTTCTTTGCTTTTTGCGAGACAAATTAAAGCTAATATTAAAAAAGTACGTGTATTTTTTAGGGTGGTGGGCGTGGCTCAAATATTTTACCATAGGAATAAAGTAGACTTCAGCCCCTTTTCTATGATACCAATCTTGCTAAAATCGGTCCAGGCGTTCACGAGTTATAAGCATTTTTGGAAAAACTATAAAAATCCACTTTCTGTTGCGTCTGGGCTCCTGGTAAAAAATTGAAATTTTTGTTAAGTACAAAAATAACAACAACCACAAGGAAAATTTTAATATATTTTATTTTCTTTATAACTCGAGAACGCCTGGACCGATTTAGTTCAAACTGGTTTCATTTTTTAGGGCAAGACGTCTACTTTTTTTTTGGAAAGAAATTTTATCAATTGCCACGCCCACTTTCCTTAATAAACGAAAAGTTCAAAATGTAAACAGAAAAGTAAGTATATCTAATAATATGTAGGTGGTAAATTAAAAAATTATATATTCCTTGAAAGCTTGTCTTTGCCACTTTTCAAGGTTACATAATTTATAAAAATCGATGCAGGCATTACCAAATTATGATTATGTAAAAATCATGAAAAAACAACATGAATTTATGCACATAACTTCGTAACCACTGAACCGATTTAGTTCAAAGTTGCACCATTAGTTGCGAAAAGTGCCCTCTTTCGTTCCATACAACATTTTTATATTTGCCACGCCCACATCAGTAAATATTTGTAAATAACTTAATTTTATACAAAACTTAATATATATTATTTAATAGGGGGCGTGGCCAAAAAACTTTAGCAAGATTGGAAAGTAGACTTCCGTACCTATACAACGGTACCAAATTTTTAGAAATCGGCCCTGTCATTCCTTAGTTATAGACGTTTAAAATATTTTATGATTTTTGAGAAAAACAACGCAAAAGTTGGGAACCGCTGCATTAATTTTTTTCGGATTTATTTCATTTTATAGACAAAAGCGTGTACTTTCTACTCTTATAATTTCTTTGCTTTTTGCGAGACAAATTAAAGCTAATATTAAAAAAGTACGTGTATTTTTTAGGGTGGTGGGCGTGGCTCAAATATTTTACCATAGGAATAAAGTAGACTTCAGCCCCTTTTCTATGATACCAATCTTGCTAAAATCGGTCCAGGCGTTCACGAGTTATAAGCATTTTTGGAAAAACTATAAAAATCCACTTTCTGTTGCGTCTGGGCTCCTGGTAAAAAATTGAAATTTTTGTTAAGTACAAAAATAACAACAACCACAAGGAAAATTTTAATATATTTTATTTTCTTTATAACTCGAGAACGCCTGGACCGATTTAGTTCAAACTGGTTTCATTTTTTAGGGCAAGACGTCTACTTTTTTTTGGAAAGAAATTTTATCAGTTGCCACGCCCACTTTCCTTAATAAACGAAAAGTTCAAAATGTAAACAGAAAAGTAAGTATATCTAATAATATGTAGGTGGTAAATTAAAAAATTATATATTCCTTGAAAGCTTGTCTTTGCCACTTTTCAAGGTTACATAATTTATAAAAATCGATGCAGGCATTACCAAATTATGATTATGTAAAAATCATGAAAAAACAACATGAATTTATGCACATAACTTCGTAACCACTGAACCGATTTAGTTCAAAGTTGCACCATTAGTTGCGAAAAGTGCCCTCTTTCGTTCCATACAACATTTTTATATTTGCCACGCCCACATCAGTAAATATTTGTAAATAACTTAATTTTATACAAAACTTAATATATATTATTTAATAGGGGGCGTGGCCAAAAAACTTTAGCAAGATTGGAAAGTAGACTTCCGTACCTATACAACGGTACCAAATTTTTAGAAATCGGCCCTGTCATTCCTTAGTTATAGACGTTTAAAATATTTTATGATTTTTGAGAAAAACAACGCAAAAGTTGGGAACCGCTGCATTAATTTTTTTCGGATTTATTTCATTTTATAGACAA
Organism: Melophagus ovinus; assembly: GCA_023089585.1. Lineage (NCBI taxonomy): Eukaryota > Metazoa > Arthropoda > Insecta > Diptera > Hippoboscidae > Melophagus > Melophagus ovinus. Next base: position 1,334,799 of record JAKKIB010000181.1, on the reverse strand, counting down.
AAGCGTGTACTTTCTACTCTTATAATTTCTTTGCTTTTTGCGAGACAAATTAAAGCTAATATTAAAAAAGTACGTGTATTTTTTAGGGTGGTGGGCGTGGCTCAAATATTTTACCATAGGAATAAAGTAGACTTCAGCCCCTTTTCTATGATACCAATCTTGCTAAAATCGGTCCAGGCGTTCACGAGTTATAAGCATTTTTGGAAAAACTATAAAAATCCACTTTCTGTTGCGTCTGGGCTCCTGGTAAAAAATTGAAATTTTTGTTAAGTACAAAAATAACAACAACCACAAGGAAAATTTTAATATATTTTATTTTCTTTATAACTCGAGAACGCCTGGACCGATTTAGTTCAAACTGGTTTCATTTTTTAGGGCAAGACGTCTACTTTTTTTTTGGAAAGAAATTTTATCAATTGCCACGCCCACTTTCCTTAATAAACGAAAAGTTCAAAATGTAAACAGAAAAGTAAGTATATCTAATAATATGTAGGTGGTAAATTAAAAAATTATATATTCCTTGAAAGCTTGTCTTTGCCACTTTTCAAGGTTACATAATTTATAAAAATCGATGCAGGCATTACCAAATTATGATTATGTAAAAATCATGAAAAAACAACATGAATTTATGCACATAACTTCGTAACCACTGAACCGATTTAGTTCAAAGTTGCACCATTAGTTGCGAAAAGTGCCCTCTTTCGTTCCATACAACATTTTTATATTTGCCACGCCCACATCAGTAAATATTTGTAAATAACTTAATTTTATACAAAACTTAATATATATTATTTAATAGGGGGCGTGGCCAAAAAACTTTAGCAAGATTGGAAAGTAGACTTCCGTACCTATACAACGGTACCAAATTTTTAGAAATCGGCCCTGTCATTCCTTAGTTATAGACGTTTAAAATATTTTATGATTTTTGAGAAAAACAACGCAAAAGTTGGGAACCGCTGCATTAATTTTTTTCGGATTTATTTCATTTTATAGACAAAAGCGTGTACTTTCTACTCTTATAATTTCTTTGCTTTTTGCGAGACAAATTAAAGCTAATATTAAAAAAGTACGTGTATTTTTTAGGGTGGTGGGCGTGGCTCAAATATTTTACCATAGGAATAAAGTAGACTTCAGCCCCTTTTCTATGATACCAATCTTGCTAAAATCGGTCCAGGCGTTCACGAGTTATAAGCATTTTTGGAAAAACTATAAAAATCCACTTTCTGTTGCGTCTGGGCTCCTGGTAAAAAATTGAAATTTTTGTTAAGTACAAAAATAACAACAACCACAAGGAAAATTTTAATATATTTTATTTTCTTTATAACTCGAGAACGCCTGGACCGATTTAGTTCAAACTGGTTTCATTTTTTAGGGCAAGACGTCTACTTTTTTTTGGAAAGAAATTTTATCAATTGCCACGCCCACTTTCCTTAATAAACGAAAAGTTCAAAATGTAAACAGAAAAGTAAGTATATCTAATAATATGTAGGTGGTAAATTAAAAAATTATATATTCCTTGAAAGCTTGTCTTTGCCACTTTTCAAGGTTACATAATTTATAAAAATCGATGCAGGCATTACCAAATTATGATTATGTAAAAATCATGAAAAAACAACATGAATTTATGCACATAACTTCGTAACCACTGAACCGATTTAGTTCAAAGTTGCACCATTAGTTGCGAAAAGTGCCCTCTTTCGTTCCATACAACATTTTTATATTTGCCACGCCCACATCAGTAAATATTTGTAAATAACTTAATTTTATACAAAACTTAATATATATTATTTAATAGGGGGCGTGGCCAAAAAACTTTAGCAAGATTGGAAAGTAGACTTCCGTACCTATACAACGGTACCAAATTTTTAGAAATCGGCCCTGTCATTCCTTAGTTATAGACGTTTAAAATATTTTATGATTTTTGAGAAAAACAACGCAAAAGTTGGGAACCGCTGCATTAATTTTTTTCGGATTTATTTCATTTTATAGACAAAAGCGTGTACTTTCTACTCTTATAATTTCTTTGCTTTTTGCGAGACAAATTAAAGCTAATATTAAAAAAGTACGTGTATTTTTTAGGGTGGTGGGCGTGGCTCAAATATTTTACCATAGGAATAAAGTAGACTTCAGCCCCTTTTCTATGATACCAATCTTGCTAAAATCGGTCCAGGCGTTCACGAGTTATAAGCATTTTTGGAAAAACTATAAAAATCCACTTTCTGTTGCGTCTGGGCTCCTGGTAAAAAATTGAAATTTTTGTTAAGTACAAAAATAACAACAACCACAAGGAAAATTTTAATATATTTTATTTTCTTTATAACTCGAGAACGCCTGGACCGATTTAGTTCAAACTGGTTTCATTTTTTAGGGCAAGACGTCTACTTTTTTTTTGGAAAGAAATTTTATCAATTGCCACGCCCACTTTCCTTAATAAACGAAAAGTTCAAAATGTAAACAGAAAAGTAAGTATATCTAATAATATGTAGGTGGTAAATTAAAAAATTATATATTCCTTGAAAGCTTGTCTTTGCCACTTTTCAAGGTTACATAATTTATAAAAATCGATGCAGGCATTACCAAATTATGATTATGTAAAAATCATGAAAAAACAACATGAATTTATGCACATAACTTCGTAACCACTGAACCGATTTAGTTCAAAGTTGCACCATTAGTTGCGAAAAGTGCCCTCTTTCGTTCCATACAACATTTTTATATTTGCCACGCCCACATCAGTAAATATTTGTAAATAACTTAATTTTATACAAAACTTAATATATATTATTTAATAGGGGGCGTGGCCAAAAAACTTTAGCAAGATTGGAAAGTAGACTTCCGTACCTATACAACGGTACCAAATTTTTAGAAATCGGCCCTGTCATTCCTTAGTTATAGACGTTTAAAATATTTTATGATTTTTGAGAAAAACAACGCAAAAGTTGGGAACCGCTGCATTAATTTTTTTCGGATTTATTTCATTTTATAGACAAAAGCGTGTACTTTCTACTCTTATAATTTCTTTGCTTTTTGCGAGACAAATTAAAGCTAATATTAAAAAAGTACGTGTATTTTTTAGGGTGGTGGGCGTGGCTCAAATATTTTACCATAGGAATAAAGTAGACTTCAGCCCCTTTTCTATGATACCAATCTTGCTAAAATCGGTCCAGGCGTTCACGAGTTATAAGCATTTTTGGAAAAACTATAAAAATCCACTTTCTGTTGCGTCTGGGCTCCTGGTAAAAAATTGAAATTTTTGTTAAGTACAAAAATAACAACAACCACAAGGAAAATTTTAATATATTTTATTTTCTTTATAACTCGAGAACGCCTGGACCGATTTAGTTCAAACTGGTTTCATTTTTTAGGGCAAGACGTCTACTTTTTTTTTGGAAAGAAATTTTATCAGTTGCCACGCCCACTTTCCTTAATAAACGAAAAGTTCAAAATGTAAACAGAAAAGTAAGTATATCTAATAATATGTAGGTGGTAAATTAAAAAATTATATATTCCTTGAAAGCTTGTCTTTGCCACTTTTCAAGGTTACATAATTTATAAAAATCGATGCAGGCATTACCAAATTATGATTATGTAAAAATCATGAAAAAACAACATGAATTTATGCACATAACTTCGTAACCACTGAACCGATTTAGTTCAAAGTTGCACCATTAGTTGCGAAAAGTGCCCTCTTTCGTTCCATACAACATTTTTATATTTGCCACGCCCACATCAGTAAATATTTGTAAATAACTTAATTTTATACAAAACTTAATATATATTATTTAATAGGGGGCGTGGCCAAAAAACTTTAGCAAGATTGGAAAGTAGACTTCCGTACCTATACAACGGTACCAAATTTTTAGAAATCGGCCCTGTCATTCCTTAGTTATAGACGTTTAAAATATTTTATGATTTTTGAGAAAAACAACGCAAAAGTTGGGAACCGCTGCATTAATTTTTTTCGGATTTATTTCATTTTATAGACAAAAGCGTGTACTTTCTACTCTTATAATTTCTTTGCTTTTTGCGAGACAAATTAAAGCTAATATTAAAAAAGTACGTGTATTTTTTAGGGTGGTGGGCGTGGCTCAAATATTTTACCATAGGAATAAAGTAGACTTCAGCCCCTTTTCTATGATACCAATCTTGCTAAAATCGGTCCAGGCGTTCACGAGTTATAAGCATTTTTGGAAAAACTATAAAAATCCACTTTCTGTTGCGTCTGGGCTCCTGGTAAAAAATTGAAATTTTTGTTAAGTACAAAAATAACAACAACCACAAGGAAAATTTTAATATATTTTATTTTCTTTATAACTCGAGAACGCCTGGACCGATTTAGTTCAAACTGGTTTCATTTTTTAGGGCAAGACGTCTACTTTTTTTTTGGAAAGAAATTTTATCAATTGCCACGCCCACTTTCCTTAATAAACGAAAAGTTCAAAATGTAAACAGAAAAGTAAGTATATCTAATAATATGTAGGTGGTAAATTAAAAAATTATATATTCCTTGAAAGCTTGTCTTTGCCACTTTTCAAGGTTACATAATTTATAAAAATCGATGCAGGCATTACCAAATTATGATTATGTAAAAATCATGAAAAAACAACATGAATTTATGCACATAACTTCGTAACCACTGAACCGATTTAGTTCAAAGTTGCACCATTAGTTGCGAAAAGTGCCCTCTTTCGTTCCATACAACATTTTTATATTTGCCACGCCCACATCAGTAAATATTTGTAAATAACTTAATTTTATACAAAACTTAATATATATTATTTAATAGGGGGCGTGGCCAAAAAACTTTAGCAAGATTGGAAAGTAGACTTCCGTACCTATACAACGGTACCAAATTTTTAGAAATCGGCCCTGTCATTCCTTAGTTATAGACGTTTAAAATATTTTATGATTTTTGAGAAAAACAACGCAAAAGTTGGGAACCGCTGCATTAATTTTTTTCGGATTTATTTCATTTTATAGACAAAAGCGTGTACTTTCTACTCTTATAATTTCTTTGCTTTTTGCGAGACAAATTAAAGCTAATATTAAAAAAGTACGTGTATTTTTTAGGGTGGTGGGCGTGGCTCAAATATTTTACCATAGGAATAAAGTAGACTTCAGCCCCTTTTCTATGATACCAATCTTGCTAAAATCGGTCCAGGCGTTCACGAGTTATAAGCATTTTTGGAAAAACTATAAAAATCCACTTTCTGTTGCGTCTGGGCTCCTGGTAAAAAATTGAAATTTTTGTTAAGTACAAAAATAACAACAACCACAAGGAAAATTTTAATATATTTTATTTTCTTTATAACTCGAGAACGCCTGGACCGATTTAGTTCAAACTGGTTTCATTTTTTAGGGCAAGACGTCTACTTTTTTTTTGGAAAGAAATTTTATCAGTTGCCACGCCCACTTTCCTTAATAAACGAAAAGTTCAAAATGTAAACAGAAAAGTAAGTATATCTAATAATATGTAGGTGGTAAATTAAAAAATTATATATTCCTTGAAAGCTTGTCTTTGCCACTTTTCAAGGTTACATAATTTATAAAAATCGATGCAGGCATTACCAAATTATGATTATGTAAAAATCATGAAAAAACAACATGAATTTATGCACATAACTTCGTAACCACTGAACCGATTTAGTTCAAAGTTGCACCATTAGTTGCGAAAAGTGCCCTCTTTCGTTCCATACAACATTTTTATATTTGCCACGCCCACATCAGTAAATATTTGTAAATAACTTAATTTTATACAAAACTTAATATATATTATTTAATAGGGGGCGTGGCCAAAAAACTTTAGCAAGATTGGAAAGTAGACTTCCGTACCTATACAACGGTACCAAATTTTTAGAAATCGGCCCTGTCATTCCTTAGTTATAGACGTTTAAAATATTTTATGATTTTTGAGAAAAACAACGCAAAAGTTGGGAACCGCTGCATTAATTTTTTTCGGATTTATTTCATTTTATAGACAAAAGCGTGTACTTTCTACTCTTATAATTTCTTTGCTTTTTGCGAGACAAATTAAAGCTAATATTAAAAAAGTACGTGTATTTTTTAGGGTGGTGGGCGTGGCTCAAATATTTTACCATAGGAATAAAGTAGACTTCAGCCCCTTTTCTATGATACCAATCTTGCTAAAATCGGTCCAGGCGTTCACGAGTTATAAGCATTTTTGGAAAAACTATAAAAATCCACTTTCTGTTGCGTCTGGGCTCCTGGTAAAAAATTGAAATTTTTGTTAAGTACAAAAATAACAACAACCACAAGGAAAATTTTAATATATTTTATTTTCTTTATAACTCGAGAACGCCTGGACCGATTTAGTTCAAACTGGTTTCATTTTTTAGGGCAAGACGTCTACTTTTTTTTTGGAAAGAAATTTTATCAGTTGCCACGCCCACTTTCCTTAATAAACGAAAAGTTCAAAATGTAAACAGAAAAGTAAGTATATCTAATAATATGTAGGTGGTAAATTAAAAAATTATATATTCCTTGAAAGCTTGTCTTTGCCACTTTTCAAGGTTACATAATTTATAAAAATCGATGCAGGCATTACCAAATTATGATTATGTAAAAATCATGAAAAAACAACATGAATTTATGCACATAACTTCGTAACCACTGAACCGATTTAGTTCAAAGTTGCACCATTAGTTGCGAAAAGTGCCCTCTTTCGTTCCATACAACATTTTTATATTTGCCACGCCCACATCAGTAAATATTTGTAAATAACTTAATTTTATACAAAACTTAATATATATTATTTAATAGGGGGCGTGGCCAAAAAACTTTAGCAAGATTGGAAAGTAGACTTCCGTACCTATACAACGGTACCAAATTTTTAGAAATCGGCCCTGTCATTCCTTAGTTATAGACGTTTAAAATATTTTATGATTTTTGAGAAAAACAACGCAAAAGTTGGGAACCGCTGCATTAATTTTTTTCGGATTTATTTCATTTTATAGACAAAAGCGTGTACTTTCTACTCTTATAATTTCTTTGCTTTTTGCGAGACAAATTAAAGCTAATATTAAAAAAGTACGTGTATTTTTTAGGGTGGTGGGCGTGGCTCAAATATTTTACCATAGGAATAAAGTAGACTTCAGCCCCTTTTCTATGATACCAATCTTGCTAAAATCGGTCCAGGCGTTCACGAGTTATAAGCATTTTTGGAAAAACTATAAAAATCCACTTTCTGTTGCGTCTGGGCTCCTGGTAAAAAATTGAAATTTTTGTTAAGTACAAAAATAACAACAACCACAAGGAAAATTTTAATATATTTTATTTTCTTTATAACTCGAGAACGCCTGGACCGATTTAGTTCAAACTGGTTTCATTTTTTAGGGCAAGACGTCTACTTTTTTTTTGGAAAGAAATTTTATCAATTGCCACGCCCACTTTCCTTAATAAACGAAAAGTTCAAAATGTAAACAGAAAAGTGGTATATCTAATAATATGTAGGTGGTAAATTAAAAAATTATATATTCCTTGAAAGCTTGTCTTTGCCACTTTTCAAGGTTACATAATTTATAAAAATCGATGCAGGCATTACCAAATTATGATTATGTAAAAATCATGAAAAAACAACATGAATTTATGCACATAACTTCGTAACCACTGAACCGATTTAGTTCAAAGTTGCACCATTAGTTGCGAAAAGTGCCCTCTTTCGTTCCATACAACATTTTTATATTTGCCACGCCCACATCAGTAAATATTTGTAAATAACTTAATTTTATACAAAACTTAATATATATTATTTAATAGGGGGCGTGGCCAAAAAACTTTAGCAAGATTGGAAAGTAGACTTCCGTACCTATACAACGGTACCAAATTTTTAGAAATCGGCCCTGTCATTCCTTAGTTATAGACGTTTAAAATATTTTATGATTTTTGAGAAAAACAACGCAAAAGTTGGGAACCGCTGCATTAATTTTTTTCGGATTTATTTCATTTTATAGACAAAAGCGTGTACTTTCTACTCTTATAATTTCTTTGCTTTTTGCGAGACAAATTAAAGCTAATATTAAAAAAGTACGTGTATTTTTTAGGGTGGTGGGCGTGGCTCAAATATTTTACCATAGGAATAAAGTAGACTTCAGCCCCTTTTCTATGATACCAATCTTGCTAAAATCGGTCCAGGCGTTCACGAGTTATAAGCATTTTTGGAAAAACTATAAAAATCCACTTTCTGTTGCGTCTGGGCTCCTGGTAAAAAATTGAAATTTTTGTTAAGTACAAAAATAACAACAACCACAAGGAAAATTTTAATATATTTTATTTTCTTTATAACTCGAGAACGCCTGGACCGATTTAGTTCAAACTGGTTTCATTTTTTAGGGCAAGACGTCTACTTTTTTTTTGGAAAGAAATTTTATCAGTTGCCACGCCCACTTTCCTTAATAAACGAAAAGTTCAAAATGTAAACAGAAAAGTAAGTATATCTAATAATATGTAGGTGGTAAATTAAAAAATTATATATTCCTTGAAAGCTTGTCTTTGCCACTTTTCAAGGTTACATAATTTATAAAAATCGATGCAGGCATTACCAAATTATGATTATGTAAAAATCATGAAAAAACAACATGAATTTATGCACATAACTTCGTAACCACTGAACCGATTTAGTTCAAAGTTGCACCATTAGTTGCGAAAAGTGCCCTCTTTCGTTCCATACAACATTTTTATATTTGCCACGCCCACATCAGTAAATATTTGTAAATAACTTAATTTTATACAAAACTTAATATATATTATTTAATAGGGGGCGTGGCCAAAAAACTTTAGCAAGATTGGAAAGTAGACTTCCGTACCTATACAACGGTACCAAATTTTTAGAAATCGGCCCTGTCATTCCTTAGTTATAGACGTTTAAAATATTTTATGATTTTTGAGAAAAACAACGCAAAAGTTGGGAACCGCTGCATTAATTTTTTTCGGATTTATTTCATTTTATAGACAAAAGCGTGTACTTTCTACTCTTATAATTTCTTTGCTTTTTGCGAGACAAATTAAAGCTAATATTAAAAAAGTACGTGTATTTTTTAGGGTGGTGGGCGTGGCTCAAATATTTTACCATAGGAATAAAGTAGACTTCAGCCCCTTTTCTATGATACCAATCTTGCTAAAATCGGTCCAGGCGTTCACGAGTTATAAGCATTTTTGGAAAAACTATAAAAATCCACTTTCTGTTGCGTCTGGGCTCCTGGTAAAAAATTGAAATTTTTGTTAAGTACAAAAATAACAACAACCACAAGGAAAATTTTAATATATTTTATTTTCTTTATAACTCGAGAACGCCTGGACCGATTTAGTTCAAACTGGTTTCATTTTTTAGGGCAAGACGTCTACTTTTTTTTTGGAAAGAAATTTTATCAGTTGCCACGCCCACTTTCCTTAATAAACGAAAAGTTCAAAATGTAAACAGAAAAGTAAGTATATCTAATAATATGTAGGTGGTAAATTAAAAAATTATATATTCCTTGAAAGCTTGTCTTTGCCACTTTTCAAGGTTACATAATTTATAAAAATCGATGCAGGCATTACCAAATTATGATTATGTAAAAATCATGAAAAAACAACATGAATTTATGCACATAACTTCGTAACCACTGAACCGATTTAGTTCAAAGTTGCACCATTAGTTGCGAAAAGTGCCCTCTTTCGTTCCATACAACATTTTTATATTTGCCACGCCCACATCAGTAAATATTTGTAAATAACTTAATTTTATACAAAACTTAATATATATTATTTAATAGGGGGCGTGGCCAAAAAACTTTAGCAAGATTGGAAAGTAGACTTCCGTACCTATACAACGGTACCAAATTTTTAGAAATCGGCCCTGTCATTCCTTAGTTATAGACGTTTAAAATATTTTATGATTTTTGAGAAAAACAACGCAAAAGTTGGGAACCGCTGCATTAATTTTTTTCGGATTTATTTCATTTTATAGACAAAAGCGTGTACTTTCTACTCTTATAATTTCTTTGCTTTTTGCGAGACAAATTAAAGCTAATATTAAAAAAGTACGTGTATTTTTTAGGGTGGTGGGCGTGGCTCAAATATTTTACCATAGGAATAAAGTAGACTTCAGCCCCTTTTCTATGATACCAATCTTGCTAAAATCGGTCCAGGCGTTCACGAGTTATAAGCATTTTTGGAAAAACTATAAAAATCCACTTTCTGTTGCGTCTGGGCTCCTGGTAAAAAATTGAAATTTTTGTTAAGTACAAAAATAACAACAACCACAAGGAAAATTTTAATATATTTTATTTTCTTTATAACTCGAGAACGCCTGGACCGATTTAGTTCAAACTGGTTTCATTTTTTAGGGCAAGACGTCTACTTTTTTTTTGGAAAGAAATTTTATCAGTTGCCACGCCCACTTTCCTTAATAAACGAAAAGTTCAAAATGTAAACAGAAAAGTGGGTATATCTAATAATATGTAGGTGGTAAATTAAAAAATTATATATTCCTTGAAAGCTTGTCTTTGCCACTTTTCAAGGTTACATAATTTATAAAAATCGATGCAGGCATTACCAAATTATGATTATGTAAAAATCATGAAAAAACAACATGAATTTATGCACATAACTTCGTAACCACTGAACCGATTTAGTTCAAAGTTGCACCATTAGTTGCGAAAAGTGCCCTCTTTCGTTCCATACAACATTTTTATATTTGCCACGCCCACATCAGTAAATATTTGTAAATAACTTAATTTTATACAAAACTTAATATATATTATTTAATAGGGGGCGTGGCCAAAAAACTTTAGCAAGATTGGAAAGTAGACTTCCGTACCTATACAACGGTACCAAATTTTTAGAAATCGGCCCTGTCATTCCTTAGTTATAGACGTTTAAAATATTTTATGATTTTTGAGAAAAACAACGCAAAAGTTGGGAACCGCTGCATTAATTTTTTTCGGATTTATTTCATTTTATAGACAAAAGCGTGTACTTTCTACTCTTATAATTTCTTTGCTTTTTGCGAGACAAATTAAAGCTAATATTAAAAAAGTACGTGTATTTTTTAGGGTGGTGGGCGTGGCTCAAATATTTTACCATAGGAATAAAGTAGACTTCAGCCCCTTTTCTATGATACCAATCTTGCTAAAATCGGTCCAGGCGTTCACGAGTTATAAGCATTTTTGGAAAAACTATAAAAATCCACTTTCTGTTGCGTCTGGGCTCCTGGTAAAAAATTGAAATTTTTGTTAAGTACAAAAATAACAACAACCACAAGGAAAATTTTAATATATTTTATTTTCTTTATAACTCGAGAACGCCTGGACCGATTTAGTTCAAACTGGTTTCATTTTTTAGGGCAAGACGTCTACTTTTTTTTTGGAAAGAAATTTTATCAGTTGCCACGCCCACTTTCCTTAATAAACGAAAAGTTCAAAATGTAAACAGAAAAGTAAGTATATCTAATAATATGTAGGTGGTAAATTAAAAAATTATATATTCCTTGAAAGCTTGTCTTTGCCACTTTTCAAGGTTACATAATTTATAAAAATCGATGCAGGCATTACCAAATTATGATTATGTAAAAATCATGAAAAAACAACATGAATTTATGCACATAACTTCGTAACCACTGAACCGATTTAGTTCAAAGTTGCACCATTAGTTGCGAAAAGTGCCCTCTTTCGTTCCATACAACATTTTTATATTTGCCACGCCCACATCAGTAAATATTTGTAAATAACTTAATTTTATACAAAACTTAATATATATTATTTAATAGGGGGCGTGGCCAAAAAACTTTAGCAAGATTGGAAAGTAGACTTCCGTACCTATACAACGGTACCAAATTTTTAGAAATCGGCCCTGTCATTCCTTAGTTATAGACGTTTAAAATATTTTATGATTTTTGAGAAAAACAACGCAAAAGTTGGGAACCGCTGCATTAATTTTTTTCGGATTTATTTCATTTTATAGACAAAAGCGTGTACTTTCTACTCTTATAATTTCTTTGCTTTTTGCGAGACAAATTAAAGCTAATATTAAAAAAGTACGTGTATTTTTTAGGGTGGTGGGCGTGGCTCAAATATTTTACCATAGGAATAAAGTAGACTTCAGCCCCTTTTCTATGATACCAATCTTGCTAAAATCGGTCCAGGCGTTCACGAGTTATAAGCATTTTTGGAAAAACTATAAAAATCCACTTTCTGTTGCGTCTGGGCTCCTGGTAAAAAATTGAAATTTTTGTTAAGTACAAAAATAACAACAACCACAAGGAAAATTTTAATATATTTTATTTTCTTTATAACTCGAGAACGCCTGGACCGATTTAGTTCAAACTGGTTTCATTTTTTAGGGCAAGACGTCTACTTTTTTTTTGGAAAGAAATTTTATCAATTGCCACGCCCACTTTCCTTAATAAACGAAAAGTTCAAAATGTAAACAGAAAAGTAAGTATATCTAATAATATGTAGGTGGTAAATTAAAAAATTATATATTCCTTGAAAGCTTGTCTTTGCCACTTTTCAAGGTTACATAATTTATAAAAATCGATGCAGGCATTACCAAATTATGATTATGTAAAAATCATGAAAAAACAACATGAATTTATGCACATAACTTCGTAACCACTGAACCGATTTAGTTCAAAGTTGCACCATTAGTTGCGAAAAGTGCCCTCTTTCGTTCCATACAACATTTTTATATTTGCCACGCCCACATCAGTAAATATTTGTAAATAACTTAATTTTATACAAAACTTAATATATATTATTTAATAGGGGGCGTGGCCAAAAAACTTTAGCAAGATTGGAAAGTAGACTTCCGTACCTATACAACGGTACCAAATTTTTAGAAATCGGCCCTGTCATTCCTTAGTTATAGACGTTTAAAATATTTTATGATTTTTGAGAAAAACAACGCAAAAGTTGGGAACCGCTGCATTAATTTTTTTCGGATTTATTTCATTTTATAGACAAAAGCGTGTACTTTCTACTCTTATAATTTCTTTGCTTTTTGCGAGACAAATTAAAGCTAATATTAAAAAAGTACGTGTATTTTTTAGGGTGGTGGGCGTGGCTCAAATATTTTACCATAGGAATAAAGTAGACTTCAGCCCCTTTTCTATGATACCAATCTTGCTAAAATCGGTCCAGGCGTTCACGAGTTATAAGCATTTTTGGAAAAACTATAAAAATCCACTTTCTGTTGCGTCTGGGCTCCTGGTAAAAAATTGAAATTTTTGTTAAGTACAAAAATAACAACAACCACAAGGAAAATTTTAATATATTTTATTTTCTTTATAACTCGAGAACGCCTGGACCGATTTAGTTCAAACTGGTTTCATTTTTTAGGGCAAGACGTCTACTTTTTTTTGGAAAGAAATTTTATCAGTTGCCACGCCCACTTTCCTTAATAAACGAAAAGTTCAAAATGTAAACAGAAAAGTAAGTATATCTAATAATATGTAGGTGGTAAATTAAAAAATTATATATTCCTTGAAAGCTTGTCTTTGCCACTTTTCAAGGTTACATAATTTATAAAAATCGATGCAGGCATTACCAAATTATGATTATGTAAAAATCATGAAAAAACAACATGAATTTATGCACATAACTTCGTAACCACTGAACCGATTTAGTTCAAAGTTGCACCATTAGTTGCGAAAAGTGCCCTCTTTCGTTCCATACAACATTTTTATATTTGCCACGCCCACATCAGTAAATATTTGTAAATAACTTAATTTTATACAAAACTTAATATATATTATTTAATAGGGGGCGTGGCCAAAAAACTTTAGCAAGATTGGAAAGTAGACTTCCGTACCTATACAACGGTACCAAATTTTTAGAAATCGGCCCTGTCATTCCTTAGTTATAGACGTTTAAAATATTTTATGATTTTTGAGAAAAACAACGCAAAAGTTGGGAACCGCTGCATTAATTTTTTTCGGATTTATTTCATTTTATAGACAAAAGCGTGTACTTTCTACTCTTATAATTTCTTTGCTTTTTGCGAGACAAATTAAAGCTAATATTAAAAAAGTACGTGTATTTTTTAGGGTGGTGGGCGTGGCTCAAATATTTTACCATAGGAATAAAGTAGACTTCAGCCCCTTTTCTATGATACCAATCTTGCTAAAATCGGTCCAGGCGTTCACGAGTTATAAGCATTTTTGGAAAAACTATAAAAATCCACTTTCTGTTGCGTCTGGGCTCCTGGTAAAAAATTGAAATTTTTGTTAAGTACAAAAATAACAACAACCACAAGGAAAATTTTAATATATTTTATTTTCTTTATAACTCGAGAACGCCTGGACCGATTTAGTTCAAACTGGTTTCATTTTTTAGGGCAAGACGTCTACTTTTTTTTTGGAAAGAAATTTTATCAATTGCCACGCCCACTTTCCTTAATAAACGAAAAGTTCAAAATGTAAACAGAAAAGTAAGTATATCTAATAATATGTAGGTGGTAAATTAAAAAATTATATATTCCTTGAAAGCTTGTCTTTGCCACTTTTCAAGGTTACATAATTTATAAAAATCGATGCAGGCATTACCAAATTATGATTATGTAAAAATCATGAAAAAACAACATGAATTTATGCACATAACTTCGTAACCACTGAACCGATTTAGTTCAAAGTTGCACCATTAGTTGCGAAAAGTGCCCTCTTTCGTTCCATACAACATTTTTATATTTGCCACGCCCACATCAGTAAATATTTGTAAATAACTTAATTTTATACAAAACTTAATATATATTATTTAATAGGGGGCGTGGCCAAAAAACTTTAGCAAGATTGGAAAGTAGACTTCCGTACCTATACAACGGTACCAAATTTTTAGAAATCGGCCCTGTCATTCCTTAGTTATAGACGTTTAAAATATTTTATGATTTTTGAGAAAAACAACGCAAAAGTTGGGAACCGCTGCATTAATTTTTTTCGGATTTATTTCATTTTATAGACAAAAGCGTGTACTTTCTACTCTTATAATTTCTTTGCTTTTTGCGAGACAAATTAAAGCTAATATTAAAAAAGTACGTGTATTTTTTAGGGTGGTGGGCGTGGCTCAAATATTTTACCATAGGAATAAAGTAGACTTCAGCCCCTTTTCTATGATACCAATCTTGCTAAAATCGGTCCAGGCGTTCACGAGTTATAAGCATTTTTGGAAAAACTATAAAAATCCACTTTCTGTTGCGTCTGGGCTCCTGGTAAAAAATTGAAATTTTTGTTAAGTACAAAAATAACAACAACCACAAGGAAAATTTTAATATATTTTATTTTCTTTATAACTCGAGAACGCCTGGACCGATTTAGTTCAAACTGGTTTCATTTTTTAGGGCAAGACGTCTACTTTTTTTTTGGAAAGAAATTTTATCAGTTGCCACGCCCACTTTCCTTAATAAACGAAAAGTTCAAAATGTAAACAGAAAAGTGGGTATATCTAATAATATGTAGGTGGTAAATTAAAAAATTATATATTCCTTGAAAGCTTGTCTTTGCCACTTTTCAAGGTTACATAATTTATAAAAATCGATGCAGGCATTACCAAATTATGATTATGTAAAAATCATGAAAAAACAACATGAATTTATGCACATAACTTCGTAACCACTGAACCGATTTAGTTCAAAGTTGCACCATTAGTTGCGAAAAGTGCCCTCTTTCGTTCCATACAACATTTTTATATTTGCCACGCCCACATCAGTAAATATTTGTAAATAACTTAATTTTATACAAAACTTAATATATATTATTTAATAGGGGGCGTGGCCAAAAAACTTTAGCAAGATTGGAAAGTAGACTTCCGTACCTATACAACGGTACCAAATTTTTAGAAATCGGCCCTGTCATTCCTTAGTTATAGACGTTTAAAATATTTTATGATTTTTGAGAAAAACAACGCAAAAGTTGGGAACCGCTGCATTAATTTTTTTCGGATTTATTTCATTTTATAGACAAAAGCGTGTACTTTCTACTCTTATAATTTCTTTGCTTTTTGCGAGACAAATTAAAGCTAATATTAAAAAAGTACGTGTATTTTTTAGGGTGGTGGGCGTGGCTCAAATATTTTACCATAGGAATAAAGTAGACTTCAGCCCCTTTTCTATGATACCAATCTTGCTAAAATCGGTCCAGGCGTTCACGAGTTATAAGCATTTTTGGAAAAACTATAAAAATCCACTTTCTGTTGCGTCTGGGCTCCTGGTAAAAAATTGAAATTTTTGTTAAGTACAAAAATAACAACAACCACAAGGAAAATTTTAATATATTTTATTTTCTTTATAACTCGAGAACGCCTGGACCGATTTAGTTCAAACTGGTTTCATTTTTTAGGGCAAGACGTCTACTTTTTTTTTGGAAAGAAATTTTATCAGTTGCCACGCCCACTTTCCTTAATAAACGAAAAGTTCAAAATGTAAACAGAAAAGTAAGTATATCTAATAATATGTAGGTGGTAAATTAAAAAATTTTATATTCCTTGAAAGCTTGTCTTTGCCACTTTTCAAGGTTACATAATTTATAAAAATCGATGCAGGCATTACCAAATTATGATTATGTAAAAATCATGAAAAAACAACATGAATTTATGCACATAACTTCGTAACCACTGAACCGATTTAGTTCAAAGTTGCACCATTAGTTGCGAAAAGTGCCCTCTTTCGTTCCATACAACATTTTTATATTTGCCACGCCCACATCAGTAAATATTTGTAAATAACTTAATTTTATACAAAACTTAATATATATTATTTAATAGGGGGCGTGGCCAAAAAACTTTAGCAAGATTGGAAAGTAGACTTCCGTACCTATACAACGGTACCAAATTTTTAGAAATCGGCCCTGTCATTCCTTAGTTATAGACGTTTAAAATATTTTATGATTTTTGAGAAAAACAACGCAAAAGTTGGGAACCGCTGCATTAATTTTTTTCGGATTTATTTCATTTTATAGACAAAAGCGTGTACTTTCTACTCTTATAATTTCTTTGCTTTTTGCGAGACAAATTAAAGCTAATATTAAAAAAGTACGTGTATTTTTTAGGGTGGTGGGCGTGGCTCAAATATTTTACCATAGGAATAAAGTAGACTTCAGCCCCTTTTCTATGATACCAATCTTGCTAAAATCGGTCCAGGCGTTCACGAGTTATAAGCATTTTTGGAAAAACTATAAAAATCCACTTTCTGTTGCGTCTGGGCTCCTGGTAAAAAATTGAAATTTTTGTTAAGTACAAAAATAACAACAACCACAAGGAAAATTTTAATATATTTTATTTTCTTTATAACTCGAGAACGCCTAGACCGATTTAGTTCGAACTAGTTTCATTTTTTAGATCAAAAGGTCTTCTTCTTTTTACATGCTTTGCTACGCCCACTTTTATTATTAAACGCATGTAAGTGCATATAAAATTTTAAACTATATGTAAATAGACTTCCCCCGTTTTCCAATACGTACTTATCAAATTAGTTCTAAAGTCGTAATCAAAATGGCATATCGTTCAACTGTGCATAACTTTCTAGTCCGATTTGTATCTATCTGTGAAAATTTAAGTTAATTTGAGTTAATTTAAGTTAATTTAGTTTGAGCCAAGCCCAATGTATGCGAATAATTTACATTATTTGCTTCTATCAATAACTCTCTGCTTTTTCTATACATTTCTTTATCTTAATCTATTGTAAAGTTCAAAATGTTGCACTTTAATATGGTAAAAGTAATTCGGTTTATATAAAATTAAACAAAAATCTATCATACTATCATACTTCTCAGATGTGGACGCTTAAAGACACCTAAAGAGAGAGAGAAAGAGAGAGTGAGATAATAAAAGATTTCCACCAAATATGTTTTTTAAATCATATTTAAATAGAATTCGAAAAATTATAATGTTAGTATTAAACTTCTTATCAATTAAATAAGTTCTATTTAAGGGATACTAGAATTTCAATTGTCTATTATATTAGATGAAATATTATTGATAAACATATAAATTAGTTATCAATTAATTAATCATTAAATATCATAATGCATGTTAGTATCAAGAATGTGTTAATATGTGATGCTGTTGATAATGCTTGCGTTATCCTATTAAAAAATAATGGAATTAATGTAAATATTTATTAAACAATTTAATAATTGTTTTTTTTTGAAGTAATAGATTATAACGCATTAAAATAATACCATTTCAGGTTTCATATAAACTGAAGTTAACTGATGCTGAGCTATGTGAAGAGATCAAGGTTCTATATATATATATATATATATCTGTGTTTTTGGGAAAAATCCATTTCAATTTTTTAGTAACGCAATGTTATTGTTTATTTAATAGAACTATGATGCTGTTATCGTACGTTCTGATACAAAAATTACGGCAGAGGTCTTAAAAGCAGGCAAAGGCACATTAAAAGCGGTAGGTCGTGCTGGTGCTGGTGTTGATAATATTGATGTTACGGCTGCCACCAAACATAATGTCATTGTTTTAAATACACCCGGAGGTAATTCTATGTCAGCATGTGAGTTAACTTGTATTCTAATTGGTACACTGGCTCGTCCTGT
This sequence comes from Melophagus ovinus, assembly GCA_023089585.1. NCBI lineage: Eukaryota > Metazoa > Arthropoda > Insecta > Diptera > Hippoboscidae > Melophagus > Melophagus ovinus. Next base: position 1,316,261 of record JAKKIB010000181.1, on the reverse strand, counting down.
TATGCCAGCAACTCAAAGTATGCGCGAAGGCCGTTGGGATAGAAAATTTTACAGCGGCAATGAATTACTTGGCAAAACTTTGGCTATAATCGGGTTGGGCCGTATCGGTCGTGAAGTGGCGCAACGCATGAAAGCTTGGGGCATGAAGGTTACTACTAAATGAAGTTTTTCTCAAATTGGCTTTATTTGTAATACAAATAATCATTCTTTTAATATTCACAGATTATAGGTTACGATCCAAATACTACAGCAGCCGAAGCTGAATATCTAAGTATTGAAAAGATGTCCTTGAATGAAATTTGGCCTTTAGCTGATTATATCACTGTACACACTCCATTAAATGCTGCTACAAAAAATATAATTTCATTTGAAACGTTATCGAAATGTAAGAAGGGTGTGAAAGTTGTGAATGTAGCACGTGGTGGCATTGTCAATGAACAAGCTCTATACGAAGCTCTTGTAAGTGGCCATTGTGGCGGTGCTGCTTTAGATGTGTTTTCTGAAGAACCACCAATATCAGGTGTTATTAAACAGTTAATACAACATCCTCGTGTGGTGGCAACACCACATTTAGGTGCTAGCACTACAGAAGCTCAAATACGTGTAGCTGTCGAAGTTGCTGAACAATTTATCGCTTTAACAGGGAAATCACGAACCTACACAACATATTTAGGCGTTCTTAATCGTGAAGTCTTAAAGCATTATCAATAATAATAAAAGAAGAAGAATAAATAAGTATATATATTAATCAATTAATGTTAGTGCATAATTTATGTGTACGCCCAAATTCACAAACGTTCATCTACTAGTTTTTGTAAAACCAATAAGATTATCACCTACAAATTCAATTAATTTTAATATCATTGTTATTGTAAAAACACATATGCAAATACATTACACTAATACATACTTAAATAAATATATTAGAATCATTTTTAGTCATTAGCATTCGCACATTCGCAATAAAAGGAAATTCGAATTTTGAACAATGTAATAAATATATATGTTTTTATACACATTATCCTGTGCGTGGTATACTCAAATTTGCCATTATATTTGTAAAGTCTAAAAAGAAAATTCAGATACCCCAAAAATAAATAGATGCTTGATCAACATCCAATTTCGCATCTAGTTAAACATGTCGTTACGTCATGTTTGCCCCAAGCATATGTCCATATGCTTGGGGCAAACAGTCTCCAAGTCGCAAAAAAGAAACAATTGACAACAAATTTGGCAGAAGCACTGCAGATGTATATACGTAGGTTTATACTCAAAATGGGCAAATTCAGTCAAAAGACATACATACAGCGCAACGTAAACTGAGAACACCTCGGTTTTTTTTTATAAGCAAAAATTTATGGTATTTTGTTAAAAATTCAAACAGATAGAAAACTGAAATTTTATACAAAATATTAAAAGCGTTATTTCATAATCATTATATAAAAATTGTGCTAAAGTGGCCACGCCCAGCAGACATTAGCACAGCTTCAAATTATCTCTCTGTCCCATAAAGTACTAAACAGTGTTAATGTACGGTGGGTGAGTACACAAAATTTGTGTACCGCCCAAGCAAAATTATTCTACTTATTATAAAATTTATATTATTTAACAAAAACAATGCTTGAATACATATTTAAGGCAACGTAAGCAGCATATTATTTTATTAAAAAGCATGAATTGCGTACTTTTCATAAAGATTTTTCATTGTGATACACGTATCGTGACTTACAAATGCGTATACAAAGTGTAAACAACAAATATGAGTGATTTTTTCTGAAAGAATATCGGTACGTATATACTTACTCAATAAGCAATATGAACATACTTCAATGTTATCACATTTTCATGTACAATTAGTCTATTCCTACTACACATAATATGCCAATCAGAAAATTGACCATAAATGGAATTGAACTCATTCAATAAACTTATTAAATATTGTAGTTGTAAGTTGTAAAATTTATAAATATATACATGCACACTTATATGGTACAAAAAAGTTATTAAACTTTTCACTTATTAAAAGGTTAATAGACCTTTTTCAAATTGTTACTATCAATCAAAATATTTTAAGTAAAGTTTATCATATAATTCCTAAATATTCAATCCATAAGAAATCTTGCAAGATTTCATGATAGAAAGGTCATTATCAAACAGATTGCAAGGGCCTTAATACTTAGAATTTTGTAAATTTTGCACGCAAGACTTTGGACTAACTATATTTGACAGCAAAGCCAGGACTACTACAAGTAGAATGGACTGTCAATTATAATGAAAATTATTAGGCCAGTTACAAAATCATATACTTCACTTATATCACTTAACTTTTAGACTTCTAGTTGATGTTTCTTCTTTATTTCTAAGGATAGCTCAATTCAATTACAACTTCAATTCTTAAATCATAAATAACTTTGTAACAGAATTTGTACTTGCTCTTTTCTTTACTTTTTATTTGGCCTTGAATTCTCCACAATGTAGAATAATAATTTATGTAATTTTTAAGTTAAGTAACTTCATATGTAAATATGAAATTTAAGCTGCTATTTCATGTGATATATTCAAAACAAATTCTATTGTTATCATTGAAAAGTCTGCAAAATTATTATTGTAATATTAATAAAATTTGCTACAATAACATAAATAAGGGTACAACAGCAACAATTATCAATAGTGGCCACCCAGACAATAAAACGAAGGCGCAACAATATTTACTACAAAAATTACGTTACTTTGAATTGGCAATGAAACTAACAGCAGCAATAACAAAAACAACAATAACAAAACCAACAAATTTTCATTCATAAAGTTTTCATAATGAAAACGTAAAATTGTTACGCGCCACAAATACATATATATAAAAGATTTTATATTATATTAATATTCTACTTAACGCACAAATCTTTTACGATAACTTATTTTTACGCATTCATTCAATACAAGTACGAAGTGTTTGGGTTTCGTGTGTACACGATAAAAAATGGCCATAATTAAATTGTATCAAAACAGTTATAAATGTATGGCTACAAAAGGATAAACATTTAACAAAAATTTCAACAGTTTATAAAAGGATATTGAACAAAGTGGAACTCAAAACTCAGACGGTTTTAAATTTTAAAAACTCGCAAAAAGAAATCATTACAGTAAAAGTATTGTTAAAAGGATTTATCAACAAGTAAAACATTATAAATGTTTAGAAAGCGTGTTAAGAAAAAGTGGCTTCACCGAAACAGCAACTAAAACAACTACAACTTCAACAACAAGAAGAACAATTAATTTATTAATAAAGCACTGTAATATGGAAAATGTATCAAAATGTCATTTATGTATTATAAAAAGTTTTTCAGTTTATTTATATATGTGTGCGCATTAAATGGCTCATATTTTAATCAAAAAAATTACCTAACAAATGTAACAGTACCCATTTTAATTGATAATAATAAGACAAATGATTGTATTCAGCCTTATAGGCCAAATAATCATAATTATATTGATCGTAATCACAATAATGATAAGGATACAATTATTATTGGATTTTTGGGTGAATATTCACAAATGCGTGTAAGAATTAATAATAAAATATATTACTCAATTAATTATAAAATCATTTTAAATTCAAAACTTTTTATTCCCATTTGCGAACACTAAATTTCATGAACGTAAATATTATAAATTACATTTATCACATTTTACATTTTAATCAACTTAAACTTGTAAATAGGGTATTTAGTTAAGAATATTTAAAAGTTACCTTGCAAAGCATTTTTAGAAAACAAGGCAGATATATTATAGTTGGCGATACTCACCTATAAAAAATCTTACATTATATTTTTAAAAGGAAGTAGCCAAAGTTTTTAGTTTTTCCCTAAAAAAATGCTTTGCAAAATAGGTCCTTGCATGAAGCGTTATGATAAAAATCATCTTATCTTAACTAAAATATTACTCGAGAGTCTTTGAACCAAGACCAAACTTCAAGCAAGTAGCTCCAAAATTGCGCCCTGTACTTTAATAATAAATTATAATAATAATAATAATAAAAATAATACACAAATGACAGACGAAGGGGCGGACAGGTTTAAATCATATCCCAAAGTGATTCTGGATCAATCAATGTAATAAGTATATAAAAAGGATATATTCATCCCAACTTCTTCTGGGTATAAAGAATATTCGCAGAAACTCTTACCAACTTTTACTATAAGTGGTACAGGGTATAAAAAGTCTTCTATTGCTTGCCATAAAGGACTGTTTTCTGTGTGTTTTAAAATTTAGTTTTCTTTGTTTATTTCGTTAAACTAAACGAAACAAATCAAAACAATTTTGTTAAACTTTGATACTTTTATATAATATAAATCGAAAAGGCCTATTTATGGCAATTTTTAATCAAATTCTCTACAAGATGTGCCATCATAAATGCACCCAAAGAAAAATAAAATCTTTCAAGTGCAATTTTAGATAAAATTCGCGCAGTCTAAAGGCTTTCTACAAAATTATTGAATTTGTTATATGAAAAATTGCTTTAGCAAATATTTGTTATAACACTATAATTTACTATAGATTTTTTTGTTGTTTTTACTTTAGAGCTTAACTTTTTCCATAATGCCATGATGAAAATTAAATTTGTTTTTTTAATAAAATAGATTACTTTGGGTGCACTGCCAATGGCTGTAGAAACTGTTAATCGTGATCCCACATTATTGCCCGGTAAGAAATTATCATACAAAGCCTTTGATATTGGTGAAGAATCAGATACAGAATCACAATCAGAAACTAAAACGTATCGTATAAAACCAATAAGGTAACAGTACAAAATATCTAAGAACTTGCATTCTGTGAAAGAATCATGTCATGTCTATCATATTAAAACAAAAACCCAAAAGGGAATTATTTGTAAAAAAGAAATTGGCCTAATCATAATTCATTTGAATTATGGTTTAGGTTTTTAAGGCAACGTGCCTCTGCTACTACTGTTAGTCTAGGAAGTGTCCTAGAAAATTAAACATTTGTTGTTGTTATCCTCACATTTTCTTTTTCAAATTTTTCCTATCTTAAATATTAAAATATTGAATTTAAATAAGGTAAAAGTAAATTAAATAGCAGTAATTCATACAAGAAACATTTTAACTTATATTTTTCAATGTCCTCAGGAAATTTATACATTGCTAAAGAAAGCAGTTTTAGCATTTCAATTTAATTTATAAAAATCTACAATTATGCAAAAGATATATGAAAAATAATATCAAACGTATAAATTATTTCCACAAAATAAATTTCCATGATATTCTACCAAAAAAAATATATAAATTTATATACTTATAAATATAATTTACATTTATAAATGTATAAATTATATATTGATTGCTTATTAAAATTAGATATATGACACAATTACGCGATGAATATAATGTGGCTGCATTTATTGGTCCGGGTGAAACTTGCTCTGCAGAAGCTTTATTAGCTTCAGCATGGAATATACCTATGCTATCATTTGTAAGTAAACAATCCAAAAAAAAAAATTAATTATGTATTCGCATATTTCAATATTTACACATTGAAAAATAGAAATTTATTTTATGCACTACAAAAACTTATTATTATTCAATATAAATTAAATTAAAGAAAGATTTCCATAATTATTTTGAATTTCCATTACATTTTCATAAAGTTATTTTTATAAAATTAGAAATATTTTATGCAATTGAAAAGTACAGCTTTTCAAATTAAAACTATAAAAAAATTTCAATTGAAAGTAATAAAAATAAAATTAAGCAGATGCTGGCGTTCATTTATATTTTGTTCAATTCGTATTTGAAATAATTTTTAATAAGTTGTACAATTTTTATACCCTACACCGCTTATGGTACAATTTTCGTAAATATACTGAAAAAGGTGACTACCAAAAAATTTTAATTTTTCCAATTAAATCAAATTATTTAATCAGTTATATATATAATTTTTTAATTAATTAATCATTATTGATTATTAGTTGAAAGGCTTATTTTTTTTTAATTTTGATAATTTAATTAAATACTTTAATAATACTTTGATTAATTTGTAACTAATACTTTAATTAATAATTAAGTAATTATTTAATTTAATTAAGTACTTTAATTTAATTAATAATTAATAATTAAATTATCTATTGATTAATTAATTAATTGAGAAATATTAATGTATTATTGAATTTTGTTTTATTATTATTGACTTTTTTAATAATTTGATTCTTTAAGTAAATTAAATTAAATTAATTAATATATTTAATTCAATTTAATTTCTTAAACTGTTATGCTTAGAAATGCTCGGATACTATTGTCTCAAATAAAGAAATATTTCACACATTCGGGAGAACTTTGCCACCACCTTCAAAGGTAAGTAAATAACAATAAAAATACTTTTTAAGAATAAATTTATTGTTTGATTGAAAGAAGGAAATAAATCTTTGGCATACTAAATTTTCGCCTTTCGAAATACAGAATCAATGGAAAATTTGCTCTACTTTATAAAGAATTTTTGTAATGTTTTCCGCTCTCTGAAACTTTTAATTAATTTTCTTGAATCATTAGAGTATATTTAGGATAATTTATTCGATCCGGTCAAATTTTAATCGTTTCTTTATCTTTTTTTTTCTTTGGTATTTTATATAAATTTTATTCTGCAGATCTCAAAAAGTGTTGTAAGTTTATTGCGAGCATTTCACTGGTATAAATTTGCCATAATTTTTAGTAAAAAACCAATTTGGGGACGGAGTGTTGCTCAAGCTATACAAGTAAATATCAATTTATCAAAGAAGTTCTTATTTTCCATATCACAATTTTAATGTGCATTTATATATATAAAATAATTTGTATCTAAAGGTACAAGCACATTTTGTAGATTTTTCGGTAACACATTTTAAAGAGTTACCCGATTATAGACCAGTGGAGAACAATTTGAATGTCATACAAAAAATTGTTGATGATACTTTTGTAACAACAAGAAGTAAGTTGTGAAATGTAATAAAATAGTTTTTGTAATTTACTTTACTTCTTATATTGAAACGATTCTTAAAATTAAAGAAAATTCAACTAATGTTTATGCCTTACACCACTTATAGTCCAGGGTAATATGGGTTTGTGCGGATGTATGCAACATACAAAAGGAGCTGAGGTACAAGCACCTTTTAATATACTGATCGACTCAGAAGCACTTCCTGTCCATATTTTCGCCTGTCCGTATGTCTGTTGTCTAGCCATCTAAATTTATTGTCGAAGTACAAAGTGCAATTTGAAAGCTATACCCATGAATGTAGCCATGGTTTAACCCAAAGATTCCGGAAGAATCGTACAATAGATGTTTGTGGGGAAAAACTAGACATTCTGAGCACTTCTTTATAAAAATGTGGGGCAGAATTTTTAGTAGTCGGCCACAACCGACTATAACTTATATACTTGTATTAAAACACAAAACTTTGTTGGAAATTTCTTCCATTTAGTTTATGTGTTTATTGGTGAGCACATAACAATGATGGAATTTGTACGTTGCATGCAAAATCGCCATTTACTACAGCATGGCGATTATTTTATCATATCTGTGGATAATGAAGTCTATGATTCAAAAACACCTATTAATCTAAGGGAACGAAGTATGTAATAAACATAGATTTATGTGAGAATATTATTACAATTTAATTAAGTTTTTAAGAATTCATTAATATTCTAATAAATATACGAAAAAATTCAAGTCGAACTTTAAAATTGCCTTAGTTTATTGTATCTTTGTCATTTATATCAAAAAATTTTTTTATAAACAGTTTATTTAGATCCATATATTTGGAATGATAAAAGCAAATTTTTGGATGACTATTCATTGCGTTCACTTATTAAGATTAGCATGTCACAACCCCAAAATCCCCATATGCGGTAAGGAGAGTTCTAATAATAATAAATATAAATCCTTCACCAGTTGTAACTCTTTTTATCCAATTTGAATTTTCTTTAAATAAAAAAAAAATTCTATGCATAGAGAACTTTGCAGTCGCATAAAACATTATGAACGAAAGAATCCACTTTGGGTGCCCTTCTATCAACATCTCTTCAATAATATTTCGGTAAATTGTTTTCTTTCTTTTCTATTATTTTAGAGTTTCCTTCAAATTTTTATTAACGCAGGTACCAATTTACGGTTTACATTTATATGACAGTGTTATGATTTATGCAAAAGCTATAACAAATATTTTAAATATCGGTGGAAACATTTACGACGGTCGTTTAGTCATGAATCAAATATTTAATCATTCATATCATTCAGTACAAGATTTTGATGTAAGTTCAATTTAATTCTGTTAAAAAAAAAATTTTTATTGTTACCTATTCACAAAAAACTTACATCTCAATTAAAAAATTCGATTTAAAATCGTCCATAGATTTAGGAAAAAGAAAAAGAAAAAGAAACAGATTTGTAAACTAGTTAAATCGGTTGTTTAATATAATCAAAGGAATGCAAGGTCTGATTTAAATTTTCCCTTAATTAGAGAGTTTATACTCTATACCACTTGTTATATAGAGAATTAAGGGTATTATGAGTTTTCACGGAGACCCAGAAGGAGTTGAGATACTACAACTTTCTAAATCAACTTAAATGTCTCTATTCGTCTGTCCATCTAAATTTCCATGTAAATGTATTATCAAAGTACAGAATGCAATTCGGAAGCTATTTGAATGAAATTTATTATGAGGGCGTGGTTTAGTCCAAAAGCATACGAAATTAATATTGACCACTTTCCATATAAGGATCTATTTTGCAAAGGTTCTTAATATAGAAAAATTAACAATTGTACATATTTCTTTATAAAAATGTAGGGTATTTAATTGTCGATTTGTAATGATTATAACATATACATTTGTTTCATAATAATCATATATATAAAAAACTCTACTACGCACGATTTATAAAGATGAATTTTATAATCGAATGAAATTTCATCTCAGTTATTAAATTTAATGTGTAGGCACTTTCGGAATTTCTATTAATTAAATAAATAAATGATTTGCAATAATTTTAAAGGTACATATTGATAGCAATGGTGATGCTGAAGGTAATTACACTGTAATAATGTTATACAGTAACACAAAAAATTCTACAAATTCCAGTAATTATAATAATACATTGAAAATGTCCATCCAACCAATTGGATATTTTGTATACAATCAATCAACAGCTCTACCAGTAAGTCAACTATTTAGAAATGATGTGGAAAGAAAGTGAAATAAATAAATAATTTAAAATCTACAATTTTTTTGAATTTTTCAATTTCAATGGTTTGTTTATTGATCATTTAAAAGGAATTTCGTTATATAAAATCTGATAATCAAATACAATGGATTAAAGGATATGCGCCATTAGCTGAACCATTATGTGGCTTTTATGGTGAATTATGCCCTAAGCATAAATTAAATTGGCGTTATTTAATAATTGGTTCATTTTTTGGATTTATACTTATTGTTGCCGCCATTTTCTTTATTAAGTAGTGAATGATTTATACATAAATATTTCGTTTCTCCCTTTTATTTCCTTTCTATTATTTTTTTTTTCTTCCATTTTTGATTTTAACCCATAAAGTTTCAGAAATTATTTTTCGAATAATTAATATAGAACTTTCCTTAATTCAAAAGTAAAATTTTGGCAAATATTTTAGAAAAATAATGTTTCAATTTCTTATATATAAATTTGATGGCCTTTAGCTTCTTTATATATACATGTATACATTTATATATACATATCTATAATGCATTTTATATTCTATCCCTAACAATTAGAAAGAAGTCTTTCTTTTAAGGCAGCTTTCATTTCATTTAGTTAATTTAAAGTCAAAAAGCGAATGCAAAGCATGTTTTTCACTCTGTGAAAATTAATGTTTGATTTTAGCCATGATATACAAGGCTGTCCTATATATATATATATTTACATATGTACAAAATATAGAATTTTTTATTTAATAAAACCGTAATCTTATCTCTTTATATTTATTCTAATTTGTATTCGATTGTTGGTTTTCTTTTGGTTTCTATTTCTGATTTTTAACAGATATAACCGCCATGAACAAACTTTGGCCAATTTGTTATGGAAAATTGACATGAAAGATGTGACCATTATAAATATACACAATGATGCAGATGCTAAAAATTCCAAAACATCTGAAACTATTGTAAGTAAAATGTTTTAAATGAATTTTCATTAATTTATTATTTCAAATTCATTTGTAATTGAAAATTTGTTTGTTTAATTGTTTGTCAAATTATATGTAAAAGTATCAAATATGTCGTCAAAGTATTATGGCTGGTACTGAAACGAATAAAAGAGCTTTTATCAATATCGGTATGTGTGAATTTTAATGCTTTAATTTTAAGTTACTTTTGCCACACTCACATTAACATGGCATTACAAAAAATTTTGTTTTTGGTTTTATTGTTAATGGTATTTGATTTGTTCTTGTGGTTTAGAATACTATAAGTTAATGCGAATATTTATAACATACAAGAGAAGTTAAGATAATCCCACATTTTATTATACCGACCGATTCAGAATTATTTCCTTATTCGCTTTAAGTATATCTGTCCGTCTGTCCATCCGAGCTACAGCTCGCAATTTTTGAGTTACTCTAAGAAAATTTACATTGTTGGGCTGTTTTGATCCACAGACGAGTCTTATTGAAAATGGTTAATATCGAATACCTTCTACGACTAAACCCCCTCTAACGTATCTTTCGGAAGAATGTCGTTATATGAAAAATAATAATAATAATTGACATAAAAATAATATGTGCCGAATTTGATCTATATAGATTCAATTTTTTTTTACCACGCTCTCATATAACGAACCTTTTAAATTAGTTTCAATTGTAACATAAATTTTACAACTTTTCATTTTGTTGTTACAAGTCATTTATACAACTTTTAAAGTACACTAAGCATAGAGGTGTAAAGTATTAAAGAATCGGACACCAACTGACTATAAACTTCTTACTTGTTCATAAAATAATTTATGTAAATCTTTCCATTTAGGTTTATATCATGGTAATATTGTTGCCATGAAAAAGATACATAAAAAAAGTGTGGTTATAACGCGTGCCATACGTAAAGAGTTGAAACAAATGCGTGAGGTAAGAGGATAAATACATTTAATTGCTAATAATATCCACTTATCCGTTTAGCATATATTTATAATGTTATGCTAATTAATGTATTAATACTAATTATGATAAAATACATCTAAATTTATTTATTTATTTACTTTAAATATGAAATATAGCTAAGAATTTCTTTTTGAGAGAACTTGCAAAAAATGTATTTTTTGCAGCATTCTTGAAGGATAATTGTCTACCTATAACTTAAAAATTTCTATTTATATAACTTTTTGTTTTGTGATAGATTCATCATGAGAATATTATCAATTTTATTGGCATATCAATTGATTATGGCAATATCATGATATTTACATCTTACTGCTCTCGTGGAAGTTTAGAAGATGTTCTATTTAACGATGATTTACAGTTGGATCATATGTTTATATCATCACTAGTTAATGATATATTAAGAGGTTTAATATATTTACATGATTCTGATATAATATCGCATGGTAATTTACGTTCCAGCAATTGTTTGGTTGATTCACGTTGGGTTTGCCAAATAACTGATTTTGGCCTACATGAATTCAAAGCTGGCCAAAAAGAATTAAATAAGTATGTCAGAATAAAAATATTATATAACACTTTTAGTATACTTTTTCTTCTCCAATGTAAAAAATATAATATTCCTAGTTCTATATTTTCTTAATTATATAGAGCACTAAGAACTTTAAAAGGACTTTATGAGATTTATTTCAAAAATATTAATATTATATTTGTAAATTTCATCCTTTCGTTATTTATTTTAAAAGAGAATTGAAATTGAAACGAGAGCTTTGGAAAGCACCAGAATTATTACGAGATCCTAATCATTTACCACGTGGCACCCAAAAAGGTGATGTGTATTCCTTTGGCATTGTTCTATATGAGATAATTGGTAAAAAAGGACCTTGGGGTGAAATTAATCATACTCCAGAAGGTACTTACTTAAATGATAAGTATGTAATGAAAATTTATTAAGTGTAAAAATTTTAATAAAAGTTTTATTTTTATGATTATTAAATAAACAATTAAATAAATTGTTTTATCTTAAATAAATCAGTCAAAATATCAAGAAGGTGAAATATAATAATTTAAAATCTTTGTAAATTGAAATCTGTTCGTATTGCAAATTTTTTATAGAAAACTAAGACTTAGTGTAATATTTACCTCCTTAAAATATCCTACTGCTAACTTGCAATATTTTTAGCTTTTAGTTTAACCCAGATTTATGTATGTACCAAATTTCATGCAAAATATTTCACAGATTATGAGCTTAAATTGAAAACATAGATGCCTGGAAGATTATTAAATAAACAGACGATCATCTGTCTGACAGATGGACATCAAATAAATAGAAGGACATTTCATTAATTACATTTCTTATATATATCTGATGGATAATCATATGTTTATTCAAAAAGTATTGATTATAATACTAGACCTATATTTAGATATCACAATTACAAAACTTAACTTTTAAATACAAATTCTGTTTTGCATTTTTAGAAATAATTCATTTAGTGAAACAATATAACAGTGAAAAGATATTTCGCCCATCATTAGATCAATTAGATATACCAGATTTCATACGTTCATGTTTATTATTATGTTGGCAAGAAGATCCCGAATTACGCCCAGATATCCATTTAGTACAAATGAAATTAAAACAATTACAAGAGGGTCTGTAAGTTTATATTATATCACAGCAAATAAATTGAAAAAAAAATTACGAAGAATAAATAAATTGAAATGATTAGAAAGCCGAATATATTTGATAATATGTTGACGATTATGGAAAAATATGCTTATAATCTGGAAAGTTTAATTCAAGAACGTACTTATCATTTGTACGAGGAGAAGAAGAAAACGGATTTGTTATTACATCAAATGTTGCCGACGTAAGTTGATTATTTCATTTTATTTTGTAGCGTATATATCAGAGATTACCAAACTATGGCATGACATTTACTGTTTATACATTTTATATTAATTTCACGCAAAATTTTGTGAAAAATAATCTTAATTATTGAGAAAATTACACTTCTTGAACACTCATCATTCAGTCACTATTTGCTATTTAACAGATAGATAATTTGAAGTTGTATAATTTCGGATAGGTGTAGCCAAAATAAGGGTCGTAATATTTTTACAAAACTTCAATTTTCTATGTGTTTTACTTTTCAAGTTATCGGCAAAGAATTATAAGTTTTCTGTTGAAAGAACAGAGGTGTTCTTAGTTTACGTTGCTCTGTGGGCGTGTCCTTTAATTGATTTGGGTCGTTTTCAATTCCCACCATTAAACATTAACTTTTAATGTCTTACCCAAATCTGAAGTTGATATCTCTTTTTGAGCGACCAGGCAGAAGTTTTCTGTCCACACCGGAACATATAGACAGACGGACAGACATAGCTAAATCTATTCAGAACTTATTTATGTACACTTTAAAGGGTTTCAAGGTATTACAAACATAAGTGACACAGTGAATATACCGCAAACCTCTGGATGATGGATATAAAACTTAAATATTTAAGAATTTTATCTATATTAATTAAAAAATGTTGATAATATTGGTATCTTTCTTCTTTCTTTCTTTCTTTTTATTTGAATAGAAATGTAGCGGAATTATTGAAACGTGGCGAACGAGTTGAGCCAGAATATTTTGATTGTGTTACCATATTATTCAGTGATATTGTATCATTTACTGAATTATGCAGTACAAGTACACCAGTTCAAGTGATTGAAATGTTAAATGATTTATACACCTGTTGTGATTCTATAATATCACATTATGATGTCTACAAGGTCTCACTAATCACCACACACTAATTAGATTAAATTGAAGTTGACCTTTTCTATATAATTGCAGGTGGAAACAATTGGTGATGCTTATATGGTTGTTTCTGGTTTACCAATACGTAACGGTCAACGACATGTAAGTGAAATTGCTTCACTGGCATTACATTTATTGCAGAATGTGGCAAATCTGAAAATACGTCATAAACCAAATGAATCATTACAATTACGCATTGGTATACATACAGGACCATGTGCTGCCGGCGTGGTTGGTTTAAAGGTTAATAACTATTTAATATTATGAGAACTGTCCTTAATTAAATATATAAAAAAAAATGTAGAGGCCACGTTATTGTTTATTTGGTGACACCGTAAATACAGCTTCAAGAATGGAAAGTAATGGTGAAGCTATGCGTGTCCATATATCTGAGTACACGTATCAATTGTTAGAAAATTCTGGTGGCTTTCAATGTCTTGAAAGAGGTTTCATCAATGTCAAGGTAAATTGTAGTTTTCTCATAAAAATCTTTACTATAGGAACATTAAGCGGATTTCAATCCGCTTTTATTTACTCATTTAATTTCTCAATAAAAAAAAGCATAAGCCCTTTATGGAAAATACTAAATGCAATAAGAAACAAATAAGAACTTTATTTTTCATTCAGGCCGATTTTTAAATACCCCTCATCACTTGGTCTAATGTTATCAAAAACTCAAAGAACCGAATTACTTTTTCGAAAAAGGCTTTACATGGAGAGTGCTCGTAAAACTCGTCTGATTCTAACTATTTTCAATAGGGCTTATCCTTGGACCAAAATTTGGAACAGAATTTTATTAAAATATTTCCAAAAGTTGGTAATAAATTTACACGGACAGACGGCCTGACCTTATTCCATATATGAAAATTGATAATTATATACCGCCTTTAATTTGCTAAATTCTTTCCAAACACTTATAAATAACCTAGAGATATATATCTCTAGGTTATTTATAAGTGTTGTTTTTGCCAAGAAAAAATTTAAAAAATAAATAAAAAGATAATAGAAGAAATGGCACGAATTCTTTTCTTAATAAATAAAGTTCTATAATTGTAAGAAAATAAAAAATTTTACTATTGATTTTCATACCTATTTGTTTATGTCTCTATTTACCTTTTTGTCTGTTATTATATGTCACACGGTGTAAAAAGGGTAAAGGTGTTATGCGTACTTATTGGCTTATAAGTCAATTAAATAATAATCGAACAACAACAACAATAACAACAGAAGCAACAACAACTATAAATAAAACTTCTATTTCTACTTCTACTTCTGTTGCTATTTCTTCTACCATCACTGATATGCATAAAAAATTTACATCAACTGATTTATTAACTCAAACATCATCAAGCAACAATATGGAAAAAGTCGATTCTAATTCTCTTGCATTGCCATTTGAAACGTTAATGGATACAAAAAAAAATTGCGAATATAATAACACAAATACCATAAACATAGACAAGGACCAGCAAGGACAAATTGCAAATTATATTAATCGTAATAGTTATTGTAATTGTGCAACAAAATGTCTATATAATCGGTATTCAGATTCTGGCTTAACACAAACTGACAAATTGCTACAATCCTATCATAATAATCATAATCACCATAACCATGACAACACTAACAATAAATATGTTAATACAATGTGTAATGAGAATCATTTATGCGTATGTCGCTTACAAAGTAATCAATTAACACATTTTAAACAGCAAACAATTAAACAACAGCAAAAGGGGCCACATTCTGAGCCAATTATTGCATTTCATCTCTAAAATGTTCACTTAAGATTTCTCTTTTATAAATTTTTCACTTGTTTGAGAAAATAACAAATTTTTGTTAATGTTACATTTTGTTTGTGTGTTTATATGTCTATATGTACGTGTTTCCTATTTAAAATGATTTTGTTAAATGTATATGTGTTTAAAATTTTGAATATTAAAACAGCTTCAACAACTAACAACAATTTTTCTCTTTTCAATACATTAAGTTAAAATTTTGAAGCATAAAATCAGACTTGGGGTCAACTTATTCAGATGAATTTTCCGAAAAAAGCTTAAGCCAGCTAATCCCAAATATTGTATTAACAAAGAAAAGAAAAAGTAGAAAAAGTACACAATAATCTCATCTTAAGTTTGGTAATTCATAACCCAACCAGAAAATTTTGACATAGCTGCACGTTTTATTGTATCCATTCATTTTATCAGGCAACTTCAGCCGATTTGTTTGTCTGTATGTTTCATACTACTCCATTTACATTTATTATCAAACTACGAGGTAATTTATAAGTCTCTTGATCCAAGGAAATAAATAATGGTATCTATATATCAAACTCGAAACTGCTTAATTTGTATTTCAGAATCTCTTTTCAGTTTCTCATAAGGCATTTTTGAAGTCTTTAGAAAATAGGAATTTTTTGTCTACCTGTTTGACTGTTTATCATATTCTGGGCATGATACTCTTAGAGTATTTTGTTGTCAATTGCTACATTTATTACTGATCTATTTAATGTTGCCTTGATAATCCTAAACTATAATTTCCCATTTAAGTCCATTATTCATTGTAAATTCAATAACTTCAAAAAGTCAAATTTGCAACACAATAATTGAAATAGAATTTGTCAATTATATTGTTTAAAATAAGCAGCAACAACAACAAAAAATAGAAACACTTTTATATATTTTTAATAAACAAAGAATTTTATATGCTTATGGGGAATTATGTGAAGTCTATGAAAAAATTTAAAGAAACAACAAGAAATTATATAAAATAATTTTTATGTTAAATTTATATCATATATGTTTATGAGAAAAAATTGAAATTGATATGTCTGTAACAGTAATAATATTTTGAAAAAATTAATTCCAATAAAATTTGGTTAAATTCATATTAATTTGTTATATGAAAATTATTTTTCAGAGATTGCCAACATTCATAATATTTTTCATCCAATTTTTGACATGTCTCCTCACCCCAAGTGGTAACGGCCATACTCAACGATGATTCAAACATGAAAGCCTATTACAAGCAAAAACAAACGAAAAGGAAAGGAAAAGAAAAGATTTTTTTGTAATAAATTGCAAAGCGTAGTTTCTTATTTCAAAATCATCACCCCCTGCGTACCTGAGTACCTTCAGCAATGCGTTCTGGTTTCAGTTTAGCTTTTGTAGCATTTTCGTAGCAATTAGAATCAGGGCCATGTGGTGTCATCATAGAATGTAATGTAGCACCGCCTGGCATAAAGCCGTCTTCTTTAGCTTCATATTTACCCAAAATTAGGCCCATAAATTCACTCATACAATTGCGATGGTAATATGGTGGCCTAAATGTATTCTCTTGCACGGACCATCTTGGTGGGAATATGACAAAATCAGCTATCGCAGTGCCATAACGTTGACTGGGACAAGTCAATACCGTAAAAATACTGGGATCACAATGATCATAACTAACCGAATTAATAACCATAAATTTACTTAAATCATATTTATATGGTACATAATTTCCATGCCAGGCCACAACATCAAATGGTGAATGCTGCTGTTTAGCCACAAATAAATGACCTTGAAATTTCGATATTATTTCAAATCCCTGGACTTGGCGATCTTCAAACCATGCCACTGGTGTTTGAAAATCTCGTGGATTAGCTAGGCCATTAGCGCCAATCGGGCCCAAATCTGGTAAATTGAAATGATTATCATAAACCTCTAAAATGTAACCTCTATGCAAAGTATGAAAAAGACGCAAATGCAATGAAAGTAAAGAAGAAATTAATGGGAAATTCAATGAAAAAGTCTTTTAATTAAATTTTTATGTAACTTATAGCAACAACAGAACAGTAATTTTTTTATAATTAGGCAACAAATATATGAAAAATAAAGTAGGCAAACAGAAAAAACCATAAGTAGTTTAGATCAGGTAAGTTCAAAGAAAAGTGTGTCCATGGCCATGAAAATACTGAAAACTCACACAAATTCACATTATTTTTATTATTCCATTATTTAATAAAAAAAAATTCTTTTCCGACAAAAATACACAGACAGGGACAGAATATTTATATTTATTAGAATAATAAAAAAATTCATTTTAATTATACGAGCGAATTTAGAATAGAAGAGAATATAATGCTCTCTATTTAGAAACGACTTAATGGCAAAGTATTGACTTTGCCACGTTAATGAATATTGGTTGCTTTGTTAAGAAGAAAATTTTCTAAAATTTATGCTTACCTAGTTGGACCGTTAACATGTACCGCATAACGAACACCTTGTGGTATAACACAAATTTCATTTGGTGCCACTTTCATTTTGCCAAATTCTGTGATTATATCTAAAACGCCTTGTTGCGGTACTAAAAGTAAGTAGGGTTGGACAAAAGAACAAACATAAGTCATAAAATAAAGGTAAAAATCTCAAATATTATATTAACACATATTTCTTTTTATAAGGGTTGAATTACTCATGTTGGATTTATCTCGGGATTTTAACAATCATATAAAGTACATCAAACAAATATTAGACTATTAAAAATTCTTTCGAATTTCCATTTCCATATATATCACTAATTTAATTATCCATTCTCAATGATATCAATTGTCATGGTTACACTAATATTTTATAGTAATTTCCATCGCGGAATGGAAAATAATTACAGACATTCAATTTTATAGAAGAAGAGAAGAATTTCAATACTTCAATAATCCCATTGCCAAGTTCATATAAATAGAAAGCATGGCTCACTCGTTAAAATTGTCATTGGTCTTTTATAAACTTTTCAAATTATATGACATTAATTATATTATATACTTAATGGCATTCATACCAATTAAGAAATCACCATCACTATTATAAAACGCATTATCCACCATAGGTGCGTTACACAAATAAACATGTATGGCCAAACCGTGACGACAACGTATATCACCAGCACCACACACTGTATGTAAACCTTGAACAAAAGTTACTTTCTCCCCAGAAGGTATATCAAATGGTTTCCAACGCATCTGATTTGGATTTGGTTTCTGTTCATCCCATGAATGTTTCAAATAACTATTACCATTGTATGGTTTAAATGGTAAGTGTTTTGCACTGGGTTGTATACGATACAACCATGTTCGAGCATTCTCTTTCCGTGGCGCTGTAAATGCTGTACCCGATAATTGCTCAGCATATAAACCATAAGGGCATTTTTGTGGTGTATTTTGTGCTGGCGGTAAGGCATTTGGACAACGTTGATCTTCTGAGCAAAAGTGTGAACCGAAGCCATTCATATACTTAAAAAAAAACAGATAGCAAAAAAAGGTAATTAATGCGAGATCATAGTGAATATAGATCTTTGGGCCTCAAGAAAGGCAGCCTCTTTGGCGAAAATTACTGATGTTAATATGGACTTTAATCCTTAAAGAAAGTCTAATACTCTTTAATTAATATGGATAAGAATAATAATCATAAGGAAATACAAGCTTTAAATTATAAGTACTGAGTATATTAAGGCTAAATAGATAAGTACTTCTGGCTTTTTGTGATGTAACCTTTAAAACATTTATAAATTTAAGGAAATGAATGAAAGGTGAGGCGAAGAAAAATGTTGACCTTTAAATAATTTCATACATTTAATATATAACAAACGATCCCAAAAATGAAACAATCTAGGCTAAAATTATTACTACTCACTGCTCTTTAGAAAAAATCAAATTTTAGAATTTTGCTAAAAGATCTTTTTTAAAATAAGGCATAAAAGTTATCGTAAAAGGTTTCTAATATTAAACTACTTGCTTAAGTTTAACTCACAAAATTTCCAGATAAGATTAAATCTTGACAAAAATTAATTGTATTTTTTATTAGAAATGTTATTAAGTATAACTTAACTAAACTACTTAGCCTAACTTTTTTTTCCCTTTTTTTAGATAAAGAGAATATCACAAAATGTTAGCTTTAATAATGAAAAGAGTCTTCAATCATTTCTGTTATTTTTGTGAATTTCTTTTTTTGAGTTTTTAGTAATTATTTGGTTATTAAAGACCAGAGAAGCATTAAAGCCATTAAAGAAAATTAATAAGATAAAAACTCTTATTTGTGCCTTCTTATCTTTTTATACACTTAAAGATTCAGATTATTTACCAGTTAGTCTTGTTAATTAATATTTACATTTCATTTATATGTATGTACTTATTTATATGAATATAAAATACTTGTAATATTTACATAAAGCAATATTTAATTATAAATTATTGTTTTTGTTTTTGTTGCTAATCTAGAATTTTTCATATAACTATTTAATGGATGATTTTATATACTCAGACAGATTGAAATTTAATGAAAGTTGTTTAGCAAAATTTTTGACGAATTTACATTTTACAAAAGCATCTAAACGAATATTTGAAATTCTATTAATTTGTTGCTTAAATTTAAATGCACTTTTAATGAAAAGACGAACGCTTTTGTGTAATCATAATCACTTTTGATTTTATAAGAAGTTTGAAAACAAAGTATGCATTAGAAAAGAAATGCTTAAAATTATACCAAATGATTATAAAGTATTTGAATCAATTCAAGGTTTGGCAAAGTCCAAAGATTATTCAAATAAAAAATTTTTGTTTTGATTACATTCCAACATTTTAAACCATAAACGTATGCACTTTAAAGCCAAATTTCGTATCTTCTTCATAGCGTTTTATTTTTTCTAATTTTAGTTAAGTTTAGTTCGTTTTTTCTTTGATACAACATTTCAATATTATTTTAATATTATTCATTGTTTATTTATTTAATATTAAGGAAATTAATTTAATAAATTTTATATACATAAGAAAAAACTTCGTACGTAAAGATAAAATTTAACAAAAGTAAACAAAGAAAGTCACGCGAATTGAGCAAAAATGCACAAACAAATTGATAATAACAAAATAACTTTAAGTCTTAATGTTTAAAAATAAATCAAAACACTTACACACCTTATAATCGCTCATATTTTTGGGTGTTTGTATCTTTTTTTTATTTCGCAACAAAAAAAAAACAATGCAAAAACAAAATAAAATAATTTACAGCAGTAGCCGGCTTTTGAATTTCAGCAGTCTATTTTTTCCTTTCTTTTCTTAGTTTTTATGTTTCTGTTTTTATTTTAGTATTTTTAAATGATAAATTTTTCCGAAGAGAGCAACAAGTTAAGAGAAGAAAGTCTACAATTATAATAAAACAAAACGTTTTATAAGCAGCTTTGTAGGTCTTTATATACCTTTTTCAGATAATTGGCTGAGTAAGTGTCTGGTTATTCATTATACTTAAACATACAAACACGATCAATTTGATTAACATACATTTGTTTGGTTTTATTTTGGTTTGGACTTGTTTTTGTTTATGAACCGGAATAACCGGGAAAACAATCAATAACCAGTTACAATTTTAAAAATATGCAGATAAACTTAAAATAATAAATAAATAAATGTATAAATAAAAAACGTCATTGCCTTTTGTTGGCGCCTATTAAACGCTTTACTAAGCTGTTTAATAAAAAAAAATTCAAATAAATAAAAGAACGAAATATAGAAAACAATTGAAAAAATTAACAAATGTGATTAAAAATTTTCTTGCTCACAAATTAATTATGCTACAGATCGATTTTTCTTAAGAAAATCTTTCAAATAGAAAACTAATTTTCCTTAAAACGGTCTTGTTTAAAATGAAAGATGCTAAAATAAAAGAAGACAAATGCGATCATGATTTTGTTTTGGTGGATCAAAGCATGCCTAACTACTAAATTTTCTTAAGTATATTCAAATATTTAGCTTATAACTTCTGCATAATGTGGAATATAATTAAAAAAGTAATTTTCAACTATTATCTGAATAAATTTGCTTCTTCCTAAAATTCTTTGGTTTTCAAACTCAATGAAACGAAATGAATAATTGGACAGATAAATATAACATTTAAGTGTAAATTGTATAATTATAAATGAATTTCTTTTATCAGATTAGTTCAAATAAAAGATCGACTTAAATTTTTTAAAAGCATCTTTAAAAGTATCTTTATCAAATAAAAAGTATAACGTTTAGTTGCGTTTTTCAGTATCAATATTTTTATTATTGCATTTAGTACAATTTTTTCAACCCTGCGTACCGTTATAATGAAATGAAATGCAAACAGAGGGCGCTTTTTTGGTAATTTAGGAAGAAATGGTGTAGAGGGACCAATACTTTACACATAAATCTGAGACAAAATAAGTATCTTTATCTAAATTTATCTACAAGAAAAGCATTACGCACATTATTTAAATGATTTTTTTTTTATTAAAAGTAAATCGAAAATTCTTATTAAAAAATGTTATCTGCTTGAAACTACTTATTCATTATCAAAAATATCATTGGTCCGTAGTATGAGTTATATTGAGAAATACTGATATAAAATTTTTTGTTTTTAACTGGGCTAAATAATTTTGTTGATTAAATTATGATAAATACAATCATAAATTCCAAATACTTGTAATTAACATAATTTTAATCATTATTATTATTATTTATAATCTATTTTTTTCTTTCTATAGTTTTTTTAAGTAGTAAGCAAATATACGCAATTATATTGATAATTTTTATACACAAAAATGAAAAGAAATAAATGATTGGTATTTTCCATTCATTTAATATCAATTAATTAACAGAACATAGATTATATTGTAAATTGAAGCGTCGAACAATTATCAATGTTATTATTACTATTCATTATTGGTTTTTTATTTTTTTTTCTTATCTTTATGCTCTTCTATTTTAACAATATATATTTACATGACAGATAAGTAAATAGTTTATAAGCAATGGGTTTCGACCATTAAGTACCATGGAGTAATTCAACTTACATTACTAGATATTCAAGAAAGTCAATATAAGGCCCCAACTACAAATTTTGTAAGCTGCAAGATAACTTTGTGAAACGAAATTCTTTTATATAAGAATCTCTTTTTAAATGGGAAATGTTTAAGATTTCATTCTAGTCATTTCGAAAGGGGTCTCTCTATGGGAAAAACACATTTTCCAATAAAATTTTCTTAGCCTCATATCAACAAACAGATAATCAGACAATCTCATTGTATTCATATAATAAACAATGCATTTATTTTAAAAAATGTTTCTTGTTGTCAGAACAAACTTATTATGCCTTGAATCATGAATAATGTAGCATCAAAAATACCGAGTAACAACAGTAACAAGAAAAATTATGGCAAATTTTTCATAATCTTTTTTGTCTTCTTGTCTCTTGTACATAGCTCAATTCTTTTATAAACGAGAAACTTGTTTAATGCTTCAATTTATTTAGCTTCAAAATCATTTAGTATTCTAAAAGTGAAAGGCAATAAGTCTTGCATCATATATTGTCAACTCTAATGGCCATGTACCAAAAAAAGCTTTTCTGGTACATGGCCATTAGATTAGATTCTTTTTATATTCTATATCACTTGTGGTATCAGGTACTATAAGTAAGTGCAGGTGTTTGTAATAATGAACAGAAGTTAAGACAAATCCATCTTTTGTTGTACCCATTCCCGCAGATTTACTTTTTGATTTAATTTAAGTACGCCTGTACGTCCAGCCTTCCATGTAAATTTATTGTGAAACTACAGGTCACAATATTTGAGATATTTTAGTGAAATTTGATAGATTAAGTACATTTTGACTCAGATGATTGATGGCTTGATGATTTTTACAACCAAATCAGTCAATATTCTTAAGGCTCTTCTCGTATAATTTAGGTGACTTGTAATTCTCTTATTTAACTTTTTAATCAAATATAGCAAAGTGGTGTAGGATATTTAAAAGCCATCTCTGACTGACTATAAAGGTTTTACTTGTCTTGATTTTAGGATTTTGTTTTTCACAGTCACCAGTTAATTGGCTTATTTTAGTTCATTAGAAAATTTCTGCATGTCCTGTGTTGTATGAATGATCTTAAAACTGCAACAAAATCTTATTGCTATGTTTGAGCGTGCCTCTGTCAACTATTTCAGAAATATATCTCGCAAGCCCACCACAAACAACAACACCAACAACAAAAGCAAGAATACTTTATCAGTTCAAAAGTCTTCCTTATTTATATCTCTTAATCGAAGACTTGGCGTTTGATGTTTGTATGGTTTTATATAAAATAATTAACACTTATATATAAATATATAATCAATTTACATATTTAATAGGAATAGAGTAATATGTAAAATTTGAAAGTAGAGTATTTAACAAAAATAAAAAATAAAAGAAAAAAGAAAAAGGCCCATTGTTCAAAAAAAAACTTTACAAATGTGCGAACAGTTTAAAATGCTAATAGGAATAATTTAATGTTTTTCATTTTTGTTTTACTTTAACGCTACTTAAACAAATTATTCATAAATATTTAAAATATTCTGAATATTTTTGAATGATATTTTAACTTATTTAACTAGCACTCAATTTTAAGATAAAAACATGTTTGGCATATAAAACTTTAACAATACTTAAATCGTATTTGATTGTTTGAGCTTAAAAATAGTCAAAAATGAAAAATCTATTCAGTATGAAGAAATTTCTAATCAAAATACGGTATTGTATTGAAATGATAACCTCTAACCATAAATGAATACGTTAATAAGTAAGAAATATTTAAAAGAGGACCTTTAACACAAAAACAAAATACATTAAATTAAATTTTACTTTGAAATTATTGGGAAAATTGCAAGTTCAAAAGAATCAAATTACAAGTTCACGGGAAACATGTTTTCAATATTTCATCGTTTTTATACAGTTAATTATAACCACCAGACAAAGGCATGTAAGCAAAAATAAATGTATTCTTAATTAGCCTAAAATTGTACATCAGTTTAGATATGTCTGTCTGTCCATTGCCAATGTCCTGATTGCAAACAAAGAGTTATGAACTTCAAATTTGGTCGAAAAATTGTAAATTCATGTGCATTGGTTGATAATCAAAATGGGCCAAATGGGTCAAAATACAACATAAAGTAGAGCAACATAGAGCAACATAAAGTAAGAATATCTTTGTTTTATTAAGCAAAAATTTATTCATTATCACTCTTAACTTGAAAACTTATCTGAAGCAGATAGGAAGCTGAAATTTTGTACAAATATTAAGGCCGTTATTCTCACTCACTGCGCTCACTGCTATCACTTCAATCTACCTGTAACTTCAAATTATCTGTCTGTTCCAAAAAATATCACAAAATTGATATGATGGTTATACAAAATTTGGCCCCAACCAAATATAGTTTTGCTCACTTATTTATTTTAAATTTAAAAGAAAAAAAAATATTTTGCGAGATAAGACTGTCATGATAAGAGCAATATAATATTCAATATTTAAACGCTTTTCTTTTTCCATGATTGATAATAATATTTATGCGTTGTCACAAATTCTTCCGGTAATCCTTTCTGTAATGGTTTTACTAAATGTCAAAAAGGTTGTTTAGTTTTTTCTTCAATGCTTTAATTAATCAATCAATGGAACTAACAATTTCCAGTTTTTAGTACCGTTTCCCCTCGTATCTCTCTAGCAATCTTAATTTATGTATTTCTCTCTCTCTCTCTCGCTCTCTCTACTTCTCTCAATCCCTCTATCCCTTTCTTTATGTATCTATCTCCCTTTTCCTATATTTATTTTTCTATCTCGTTTTGTATCGCTTTATCTTTCTCTTTCTATCTCTATCTCCCTCTTCCCTTATTGAATTCATTTAATAGCTTTTTATCCCACATAAGAAAGACTTTTATTCAAAATAGTTGTTAAATAAGTTTTTAATATGGAAATTACTTATTAGGCGACCCCAAACAAACCCACTACTTTTATTATTATTTACAAACTACACAAACAAACTAAAAAAAATATATATATACATAAAATACAAAACAGCTGGGGATGCGTAGATTGCATTGTACTTCAAGCTAACACAACACAATGTAGCACAACATAACAATCCAACAGCAATATTTACGATTTTATAAAAACAAAAACAAAAACAAAAACAAAACAAATTTAACAATAACTTATGTGGAAAAAAGCAAAAAAAAAACAACAAGAAATAAACTATTAATTAACATAAATGATATCAAACTTGTTGTCATTGCAATGGCTATAAATGAAAGAAAGAGCTAGTCCGGAAAACCAAGGCTGGGTAGAATGAGAGATAAATTATTTATAAGAAGAGCAAGTTATTTATAAAATCAAACAAACAAAAAGAGAGAACAAGAAAATAAAAACAAAATGTGCAAAATAAAACAAATGAACAAACAAAACAATTATAAAAGAACAAATTAATTAAAAATTATACAAGTGTTTTAAGGCCCTACGCATACCAAAGTTAAATTCAATAATTTCAGAAAATTTTCATTATTACTAAGAAGTTAGTACAATAATTGTAGAACATGATAATAGCATGAAAAATGAAGATTATTCCATCATTATGCACTAAGCCAAATTGTGGGTGGATGTATGGACAAAAATTGTATAATTTTTTAATCTTATGCATTTTAAATGTCAAATACAACGATAAACTTAAGGTATTCTGCTTTAATGATGCCTATGAAATTGCATATATAAAAACATACATATTAACTTTCCATTTTATTTTTAATAAAACCATTACGTACTTATTTTGTTGATTGCTTTGTTTTGTTTTTAAGATCTAAAAGAGAGCAAGAAAACAAACTGAGAAATGAAGATAGAACGAAAAAAAGCAAAAAAGAAATTATTGTTAGTTAGGGCAATAAACGAAGCGTATTATCTCTTTGTTGGATTCTTTGTTCCCTCAAAAAAATTTATTATAAATAAGTTAAATGAAAAGCGCAAAATAAAGTGATAATTTCTTCAATAAAAAAAAAAAAAAATATTAATTCTTTATTTCATGAATACACTTTTTAACTCACAAGGCTTGAAATATTTATTCGATTGCCATTTTAAAAATATTACAAAATAAAAACATGTTTATTCCTGATAAATGTTTAACATTTGACAATTTAAAAGCAGCGCCGCAATAACTACAAACAAACAATAACTACAAACACAATAATCACAACAAAACAACATACTTAAATAAAAAGTAATATTTTAGGAGAAGCAACGAAAAAAGCAAAACTGGTTAATAAATACCATGGAAATTTTCAAACGGTTACACATAAAAGTGTGATGTTGAAAAAAAAATAAAAAAGATATTCCAATTAAGACACATCAAGATTATAAATGGAAATGAAGAAAAAAGAGCAAGAGAAGTGTATTACATTACATTAATATTAATGAAAATAAATTCATATGCTGATAAGATACCCAGTAAATAAATATTATGCTTTTACAAAAGAACATAAAAAAAAATAGAAAAAATCTAAGCAATCTAAACAAATGATTTCTCTTTTCTTTCATTTTCGTTTTGCTTTGCTCTGTTTGGTTCAAATTTTTCTTGAGATTCAGTATTTGCAAAAACAGACAATAAGAATGAGGGAGAGAGCAAGAGAAAGAGAGAGTGAGGCAAGATGAGTCCAAGTGGGTGTTATTGCCAGTTCTGCCAGTATTCTGTAACAATTTTATAGTGCAAATAAAAACGAATACATTTTATTTTCTCTTAATATAACAGTGTATGTTCAAATTTCATGGATAAAGCAGAAATTGAGCATTTGGTAGATATTCTGTAATGATTCTTGGGTTTATATATGATGAATGAGTTTTTTGCCTTTTCCAAACCACTTGAGGCATGAAATAATCTTAGAAAATTTTATAATTTTTTATATAGAGAAATTTAAAAAAAATTTTACTTTAAAAAAAATTTACATAAAGATTTATATAACGAAAATCTTAAAACAAGTAACAACGACTCTTAAGATATTCTCAGCTCAAGTCAACTCTTTAGAATTGATTTCATCGACAAAACAGACTGCCTTGTTAATTAAAGCTGATTTTCGAAAATTATATCATGGCAAATTCAAACTAAAATTTACAATAAAACTTGCTAAAAACTGCAACTTTCAATTTATTTATTGCAAATATACAGTGTACATTTTTATCTTACAGACTGTAAATTATAGAAACTGTCATATTGTCTTTCCCTCTTTTTGAGTTGCTCTCACTCTCTGTAACTCTCTGTCACTATGTCTTTGACTATGTTTAAATTCTCTCTGTCTTTTTATTTTTTCTTTTTTCTTGGTTAATCTCTCATTCTCTATTTCTCTTATCGTATTAACATTTTATTATTAGATGTCATAAAAGCGAAAACCACAAAAGAAAAATTTCACAACTTAATTGTGGTTACTGTTACTCTTTCTTTATTATTATTGTTGCTATTGTTATTGTATTATTATTTTAGCAGCAACATTAAAAGTCAATGCATCTCAAATGTTAACAATCATTGATTGTTGTGGTTTCATTGAGGGCAGTTCACATTGAATCATATTTAATATAAATTTGTCTTTTCTTTTGTGTGCGCATAACGGTTTATTGCTCTCTAAATATTTCGTGGACTCTGTACTAAAGCAAAGCAAAACAAAACAAAACAAACTAAACTAAATGAATTTAGTTTGTTTTCCTTCTTTTTGTTATACGTGGGAGTTATAAGCGTGATGGAATACCTAAAAAATTTGTACTACATATTTAAAGTAATTATTTGGTGTTTGTTCGTTTCTTTGTTGACATAATAATAAAAAAGTTAAACAATTAATTACATTGTTTCATAATAGAAAGTTCTGTTAAAATTCCAACAACTAAACGGATCCAGTAAACAGATATTTTGTAGTGGTGGTGTGTGTGTGTGTGACATATAATCACAACAATAAACGCAAAGACAAAAACTACAAAAAACTGACATTTTAAAAAACATTCAAGAAAGTAAGCAAAAAAGAGCAACAACAAAAAAGTCTATGCATATTTTATTGAACTAAAGAGCAAAGCAACCCAAATATTTATCATTATGTATAATAAAATATGACAATAACAACAACAACAACGAAAACTTTGAACACTTTAATTAGTATAATTAGCTAATATAAATATTTTAAATATAAAACGCGTGCATATCCTTTTCCTCAAAAACTCACAACAAAATCCTAAAAAAACATATTTCTTAGAACAAACTTGAGGCACAAGCAGAAACTAACAAAAAAAAAAATAAAAGACGAATTCAAATTTTTTTGAAGAAAGTAAAAATAGATACAAAAGTTTAACATAATAAAAATGGCTTTACGTTGTGCTGGTTTATGTCTAATCAAAGAGTTAAGTTCCACTTTGAAACAATTGCGTAGTTTAAGTACATCTACAATTCTACAACAGGGGAATTTTTTAAAAAATTCACCTAATGCTATTTTGGATAAATCAATATTATTACGTTATCGTGATTTGGAGACACCTCTTAATAAAGTTCAAGCAACATATCTATGGATTGATGGTACAGGACAGAATGTCCGTTTGAAAGATCGTATTTTAGATAAAATACCAAATAGTGTAAATGATTTACCAAAATGGCAATACGATGGCAGTTCCACATATCAGGCACAAGGTGAAAATTCTGATGTAACGCTAGTGCCACGTTCCATTTATCGTGATCCATTTAAAGCTGGTAAAAATGATATTATCGTTGTGTGTGATACGTATGATCCGAATGATCAACCCACCGAATCGAATAAAAGGGCTGCTTTACAAGCAGCTATGGATAAAGTGATTGATCAAGAGCCATGGTTTGGCATTGAACAAGAGTATACTCTATTAGATGTTGATGGACACCCATTCGGTTGGCCGGCCAATGGTTTTCCAGCTCCCCAGGGACCATATTATTGTGGTGTTGGTGCCGATCGTGTTTATGCACGTGACTTAGTTGAAGCGCATGCTTTAGCCTGCTTGCATGCCGGTGTCGACTTTGCTGGCACCAATGCTGAAGTAATGCCTGCCCAATGGGAATATCAAGTTGGCCCCAGTTTAGGTATAAAGGCGAGTGATGATTTATGGGTATCACGTTACATTTTACAACGCATTGCTGAAGAATTTGGTATTGTTGTTACCTTTGATCCTAAACCAATGGAGGGGCCATGGAATGGTGCCGGTGCGCATACCAATTTTTCAACAAAAGCTATGCGTGCTGATGGCGGTATGAAGGCCATAGAGCAAGCTATTGAAAAATTAAGTAAACGTCATGATCGTCATATTAAGGCCTATGATCCCAAGGAAGGTAAAGATAATGAAAGACGTTTAGTAGGCCGTTTTGAAACATCCAGTATTGATAAATTCTCTTGGGGTATCGCCAATCGTGCTGTTAGCGTTCGAGTACCCCGCGGTGTTGCAAATGCGGGCAAAGGTTATTTAGAAGATCGCCGCCCCAGTTCAAATTGTGATCCGTATGCAGTATGTAATGCATTGATACGAACTTGTTTATTAAATGAGTAAAAGTTCACGGCAAAATATTATGTACATATAAAAAAGCAAAACTGTTGCTGGACAGTTTATTGATGGAAATTTTCTTAAACTTGTACCCTTGTCCCTTAACATAATCCCATCATAATTAATATAGAAGTTTTAATAATTAATTATTTGTTACAAATATATATTAACCGTAAATTATTAATAATTTCATAAAAATATTAAAAGACGAAGCGTTAATTTACTAAAAAAAAAGATATAGAAAGAAAATCAGAAAAAAAACTCTCTTCAAGTTGAACAAGTTTTTTCTGTTTTTTTTTTTTTTGTTTTGTTACAAAAAAAAGTAATCAAAGTAAAAAGTGCAAGCATTTATTCAATTTTTAAAAAAAAACTACTTTGTTTTACTCCTTTGCCAATAGAAAAAAAAATAAATCAATTTTTTGTCTTATCATCCAAGAAAAAGTTATTAAAAAAATGCAGAAAGATGTTTTAAAAAACCTACAGATAAAAATTCTGCCAAAATTATCTTAAAATAACATTAAATAATTTTAAAAAGAAATTTATGTTACAAGAAAAAAGTAAATTCATTTCATAAAAAAAAAATAATTTAAGAATCATTTTTTAAAGTACGTTTGTATAAAATATAAAATAGTTTCAAAAATATAGTTGATATTGTAATTTAATTAATTTTAATGCCATTAAATTTACATGTAATATAAGGAATTATGTTAAAAAAGAAAATATTTTTAATGTTAAGTAATTTTAACTGTTGTTAAATGTTTTACAAAATAACAAAAGAATAAATAATAATTAATTCACTATTTAATAAATAAATCAAATTATAAGAATTATAATAGAAATATAAAAATGTAAAAGTTCAAAATTAATATGGCATTTTTAACCTAATATTTCGAAGAAATTAATATAAAAAATATATATAGATACAAAAATTATTAATAAAAAAAGTAATCATTAATCTTAATCAAAAGAAAATAAACAACCAAACAAAGAAAACAAAAGTGGCCAAAAATGCAATGTTTTATTTTTATTTTTAACACTAAATTTTCACTTTCTAAATTCAAATGAACTGCTATAAATATTTGTGTGCTTGTATGTATATTTGAAGTTTTTTTTTGGTTTTGTTTATAAATTCATTTATTAATTTATTATTTGTTTTTTTATTTTGTTTTGTTTGGGGCTAACACTTCCGTAAACGATCCAAGAAATGTCATGCCATTGAAATTTTCATATTGAAACGTTTTCTCTTTCGTTAACGAAATTTTTCGGTTATTTTTGTAGTTGTTGCTTTATTTGCTTTAATTATAACTTTGATTTTATGTAGACATGTAGATTTAAGACATTTAAATCTACTAAATTCATTATATGATTTGGGATATTTTGAAGCAAAGATTTTGGCGTAAATTTGAATCCTTTTACCAGCTGGCATATTTCAGAACGGATTATTATCAAACCGTTAAGGTCCGACCTTATTATTAATATATTTACCCAGCCAAAAAGATGTTTCCGCGTTATCAATGGCGCCGATTAGTTGGTGTCTGAGTCGGGAGTGTTTAGCTTAATAAAAATGGGTTTAAATTGTACATTTGTGGACATACTGATGTCTCTATTTCAAAGTTATGTCCTTCCCAAAATACAATTTTAAAAGCCAAAATATATTGAACTATGCGTAACATTTTAATATTAATAATTTAACATAGCTAGAAATAAAATTCAATTAATTTTTTGCCATATCAAACATTATTAAATCAGTTGATAAATCGAGGATTAATATGAACATGAAGGCACCTAACTAACGAGCACCCAGAGGTTGGGGATATTTTCGTTTCATTCACATTCATTTTGTCACCCAAATTGAAGTTTCGGAGACCCTATAAGGTATACATATTCTTGATCAACATCGAATTCTCTATCAATTTAGACTTGTCTGTCCATCTGATCCTGTGTTGTTAACATTCTCTCGGTTGCAATAGAAGAGATATTGAGCGTTTTCCTTTAAAGCATTAGATCAAGGTAATTATATATTGCTTTGTTTATTGTTTATTTATTATGAAAATGTATTACAAATAATTAATTAAAATTAAATTTTGTAGCCTTTGTTTCTCATAAAGCATATTTTAATGCCAAAGTTTTAGGAATAGATTGAAACAATGCGCATACACATTTTTAAGCAATATACATAAAATTCATAATTAATTAATTAATTAATAAGAAAAAAATAAGTATAATTAAATAAAAATTAAATGAGAAAATTTTTATCTAAATATATTAATGGATAGAAAATGAATCGTCTAAATATTTTTATAAATCATTTGCTGGAAACTTGTATAAATTATCATCATCCATTCATTAGTTTTATTTTGGCAATTCCTACATTTTATGCAGAGGAGTCAAATCTTATATGATATTTCTAAACTGATTTGTGAATTTTAATGTGTAAATTTTGCTCAAGTTTAATTTACATTTTGTCTTTCCGTTAGGTTATGGTGATCTCATTTTTTTAAATATAAAATGAAACCTAATCGTTTATTAGATAAAGAATTTATCTTAATTAATTTATTTTTTTTAATTTTAATTATAATTTTAATTAAAATGAATTTTTTTATTACGTTTCTATTTGATAAATTCTTCATTGTTTTGTATTAGATATTTACATGGCAAAATTCAATAAAAAAAAGAATTTTTTTTAGATGCGTCTCTTCAGTGTGCCTATTTGTCTAACTTATTAATTAATATCACGTGCATTAAGCGTGATCAGATTGAATAAAATGGATACACTCAGAAAAATTTTAGGTACGCTCATTTAGCTAAAATGTTTGCTAAATGTTTTCATAAAAAGATTTTCAGTAAAGAAAATTAAATAATATTAAATTATATTTCTTATTTAATTATTGATCATTTCGTCCATAAATCAATGTAAGTGATCAAATGGTGTTATAATATATTTAAATATTAATAACAAATGAATCCATAAAGATATAACAAGATGAAAGGTAATAGATAATTAGAAACAATATCCCATAAAGTTTTTCCACAAATAAAAATGCTTTTTCATATAATAAAATCTTATGAGAGGAGTTGGCCTAAAAATGAATCAATCGAGGACACTTTAAATAACACTTGCCATTAAATCAAAACGTTATTACACCAGACCAATAAACAATCAAATCCAGAGACATACTTAAATCGATTTAGAAAAACGTGATAAATTAAATGAAAATTGCTCTTTAGTATTATCTAGATATGTGTAAACTTATAAAGTTGTTGCTGTAAAGTTTACAAATAGAAATATAAAAATAGAAATAAACAATGAATGAACAATGTGCCAGTTGTGATCACTCTTTTATAATGGATGCGTGTTTTGCTTCCTCGTCTGTCTATCTATCTATCTCTATGATTTGTTCTTTCTGCATATATAAATCCATATAATTTCATCTTTGTTTGGTGGTAAAGTAGTAAATTTTTTTACAGGGTATTGAACATTTTTTCGAAAAGTACAAAGTCTATAACAAATCATTATTGACAAATTTTATGTATGGTTGTATGAGATCACAAAGATTTTTTAAAGTACATTTAAACATAATCATATAAAACTTCTTACAAAATGATTATAATTTTGACTATAAGGTTCATTAAAAGGTTAAGGTTTCATTAAAATATAGCAACGAAAAATTGATTTAAAAAAATGCAAATAAATGAGCTTGATGATCCTTCAAGCTCATTTTCTGCCTTTTCTCCTAACAAAGGCAGTTATTTTATTATGAATGCTTTGTAATTCTAATTTTATTTGACTTCTAATATTATTGAACTTTTTTAAAGAAAGAACAAGTTGAGAACAAAAAAAGCCCCAGTTCGTTAAAATCATAATTTAAATGCAGAATAAGTTATCCCTAGTGCTGAATATATGATAAGAAATTTTATCATTTATCCAAAAATGCTTTTATCTATTTTCAATAAAAAGTTACGTGTAAAATTTGCGCTAAAACTTAAGGGAATCACTATGGACAGAGCGACAAAACAAAAGTTCTGATCAAATGACCATCAAGCTAAGTATAAAAAGTATGGAACGTAATATTCTCACAACACAATTTGTTTAATTTTTATTTTTATAAAAAAGAAAGAAATAATAATTATTCATATTTCAATCCATTTTGATAACAGATTATTTCCAGAAATTAAAGAATAAAAAAATGCTGATAAGTTTTTATTATGTTTACTTTTTTAATAATCAGTAAATCTGGTTTGGTAATAATTTAAATTCGAAAGCAAAGAAACAATTAACAAATAAAAAAGTTGCATTTGTTTAAGGCCACTTATTGAGCACCCACCCATTTTAAACTTAAAGAGAGAAACGTTAAGAAAAAAGGAAGATTTTCTAAAAAATGGCTACTTTGTATTCTTTAATTTACTTGCAATAGTTACTGAAATCGGAATAAAACTTAAAAAGCTGAAGATTTGTACAAAATGTTGTAATCGCTTTGTAAATGTGATTATACCTTCTTCACTTGGCTGTTTGGTATGACAACAAAAATCTTGTTGTCAACCTTATAATACATTTATTATTATCGTAAGTATTGCTTTTATTTTTTGTTCTTTTTGCTGCTGTTTATTATTTTCATAACACAATTTAATAAAGTTTCGAAATGTTTAGAATTGGTAAAAGTCGACTTTTAAATATTCTACATCATTTCGCTTAATTTGCTAACAAATTTATATAGAATTAATGATCCATATAAAATCGTTTTAAAAATTCAATTCAAGATGGCTGAAGAACTTGGAACGCTTCTGAGCTTGATGTGGGCCCATTTTTGTTATAAAAGTTAAATCTATATCAAGCTCTTCTGATATTACTTATTATATTTTGTGTCACAAATGATAGAAATTATAAAAAATATACAATGAAATTCGTAAAATTTAATTTACATTAAATTTCTCACGTGTAAGGAAAAGAATAAATAAAACTTTAATTGATCTGTTTATAGAAATTTTTTTTATTTGAAGATAAAAAGTAAAGTAACACAAACAATGAAATGTTAAAAAAAATCATTGATTTTTTGGAATTATATTTAGTTATATTATAACAACATTTTAAAAAGAGCCCTAAAAACTGGTTCAGCATTAAGTTTTATTGAAATATTCTTATATTCATTTTATAATAAACAGCAACGCAGGAAATCTTCTCTTACAAACAAGAGTGTTTTGAATAAATTAATAAATTAAAAACATTCAATAAATTATTTTTGTTATTTGTTATTTAACTTGGTTTTATATATTTATTATTGTTATATAAGAAAAAAAATTATTATTATAAAAATTTATTACATGATTTACATTTGAGATAATATTTACATATCATTCTTTTGGAATTATTGAATATCTTACGAAACGAAATATCGAAATGTTTCTTTTTTAAATATTCAAAAGATCTTTATTAAAAATATATCAAAATAGTTTGGGTAATGTCGCTTGCAAATCGCTTTGAAAAAAAACTTCAGCAGCTACAAAAGCATTAATAAGTTAACTAAAAATGAAGCTATAACTTTTAGAAAAATCTGAACTAAGAACTGAAATAAATACCATGAAATGTAAACTTTTTCTAGCTAATATGTGTTTCTCTAGTTACCAATAATGAAATTTCCCTTTCTTAGACTAAACCGGACAGGTCAGAATCACTTTTCATAATATCAATATATACAAAAACCATTTTCTTTAACTTTCCAATTCATTATGAAAATGGAAGAATTTTGAAATTGTTTCCTGCAAACCCTAGAAAAACTTTATATTTACAAAGGGAAAAACTCTATAAAATCCGTAATTTATTTTAAATGGTTCATCTTCCAAGTAAGAAGGTTCATAAGTTAAATGAGAGCATTACAAGAGATAAAATCAATAAACCAAATATTAATCATTCATTAAAAAGTTTGTTAAACAGATATTTTGGATATAACGAGAATGTCTATAACTACTTATATTGTACACTATAGCATTTTTCTAATCCTTATCTTATCTTTCAAAAAACCTAAAGGAAAGAAAAACAACGACAATATAAATATGAAAAATATTGAAAAACAGAAGAAATATATAAATGTTAATAATAAATAAATGAAGAGTGAAACCAAGAACTCATATAAGTGTTTTGATAAGAATTCGAACATACAACCAACATGTATACATTCATTCTTTTCCTTTCTTTTTGATAACTTATAATAATACATAATATATTTATTTATATTTAGCTTTATTGTTGATTCTTACATCATTTCTTTAAATGGCTTCTCAATTATCAAATTAACCATACATAATAATTAATAGTAAATTTATAATGTATAACCAGATTCTTAATCTTTAATTGTTCATACTAATTAGAAAACTTAACAAGAAATAACATTTAGGTTACTGTCATTGCTTCAAGACCTGCTTGAAATGACCTTTTACATAACTTTCTTTTAAAAGAAAATCACTTCGTTTACATTTAAAAGCTAAGTCAATGTATTTATCATTTGCTCTCTTATTTATTGACTTCTTCTTCACTGCATAATTATTGAATTAATTACAAAATATTAACATATCTTTAGGCTTTACTTTAAAAATAAACCTAAGCAGAGAAACTTTTAAGATTATATATGGCCAAGGTAGTATTCGAGATATAAGGCCCAACAGCA
Source organism: Melophagus ovinus (assembly GCA_023089585.1). Classification (NCBI taxonomy): domain Eukaryota; kingdom Metazoa; phylum Arthropoda; class Insecta; order Diptera; family Hippoboscidae; genus Melophagus; species Melophagus ovinus. The sequence goes on along the minus strand of JAKKIB010000181.1, from coordinate 1,279,258 downwards.
GCCCCATGAATAAAATATAAATAAATTTGCCAAAAATGTGAAAGTTTTGTAGATGGACATAAATGTGAAGATCTGGGTCTAGACTTATTCTATAAATTATGTTAATACCTAGAAAAATAGCAATTTAAAATTGAAACTTTTATTAAAAAAGTGTTCATAAAATAATTAAAGGAATAAGGTCCTTCAATATACTTGAAAGATAATAAAACGAGGTAGCTCTAAAGAATTATTTGTAAAGAAGTGTTTTTGAATTCCTAAGAGATTATTTATTAAGAAGTGTATTTGAATTCTTTTACTTAACACATAAATAATAGAAAACTTATTTAAAAAGAAGTAATTAAAAAATGAAAGTATCATTTAATATATTTACATTATAATAATTTATTATTAAGAAAATGCAAATTAAAAAATATTTAAATATTTAAATATAATAAGGAAATACTGAAAAATATCTTTGTTAATTACAATTGCAATAATATTGACGAAATATATAATTAATATATATAAATATATGAATTACCAAAAAAAATTATATTTTTCAGCTAATTCTAAAACTTGTGCGGTACGTTTAATAACATTTTTATTTGTAACATTTTTAGATAAAACCGATATATCAAGATTTTTATAGTCATCGGGAATTGTTGAATTATCAGCTAATAAAACTTTAACCATAAATAATGTATGAACTATTTCAATAGGTGCTTGAAGTTTAATTTCCTGGAGGAAACCGGCATAAGTATAATCATCAATTGCTACACCAATTAATTTTAAACAATTTAAAAATGCTTCATAATATAAATGTAATAAATCATTAAAATAATTATCAAGGACAGCGCTTTCAACACTTGAAAATAAAAAGAAAACAACATCATGGGCCAAACTTTCGTATTGGGCTATTTGAAAGTCAACAAATTTCACAAGTTTGGGCAGGCCATCACTATCATATTTTATTAATAGATTATTAATCCATAAATCACAATGTGCAATTGTTGTATATAGACCATCCAATACATCATCTGAACTTATATATGCATCATATAATTGATATAATTCTTTAAGACGTTCCACATAACGATCATTATTGTTGGTAGCTAAAGCCACACCTTCATACAAATCAGTTTCCATTTGCACACGTGATTTCTCATCAACACCACCATTTATATTGATGTGACGAAAATATGGCCATATTTTCCTTTTATATTCTATTGATTTTTTTATACGTAGTCCCATGGATAATGCATGAAATTTAGCCATTTCATTTAAAATTAATTTGGTATGTATTAAATCGAAAAATTTGAAGCGATTGCCAGCTTTAAAACCTGAAGCTTGCAAATTTTCTTGTACTAAAACAGCATCTCTATCTACTTGAATAGATTCGGCATTTAATGATATCCTTGAACCATAATATTTTGGAAAACCATCAAATAAATCAGATGCATTAATGCCAGCTTCTAATTGTAATTCTCTTATAGCTGGACTTAAATATTTATAGACTGCATTTTCAGCCAGACATGTCCTTTGCGGTTGAAATATTTCCCAGTATAAATCATTGGTAATTGGTGGTAATTTTACCACTAATGGTAAATCTTCAATTTCTCCATTAACTAAACGAATTTTAGCTAAAACAGATATCATCACACTGCCATAATTATCACCAGCTTTTGTTAAATGATTTGCAGTATATGATAAAATTTTGCCACCGTTTAAATATGGCTCTATAACTTTTTCGAGATCAATAATCTTTGGTACATCGGACATTATCTAAAAATTACCCAAATTTAGGGGAACAATTGAAATGATTTTCTATTCAAAGTCAGATCTTTTCAGCAAAGATATTGCAGATAAGTAGGGCTGCCTATTTCAGCAAGTAGAAGAAACAAATTAAAGGAATACAAAGAACTGCTTCTTTAACAACAATGATTTATTCGATTCGATAAACTAAAATCCTAAAACATTAAAAATACCGTTTAGCAGAATCTACACTACAAATTATTACTTCCAATTTGATTTGAAATATCCTTAACTATTTATTTTTTAAACGACTTAATATAAAATTATAAAAATATGTTAATTAAAACTTTAAATCAATATTAATTATTAGAAAATTGATAATGTAATGCGAAATCAAAGATAGAAGGCCTTCAAATCTAAAGGCGATAGATAGTTCACTCTACTTTAATAAGTCAGGGTATTTTACAACAATACCAATGGCATTTATGTTTAAATAATAAATATAACTTCAAGCAATACTCGTTACTGATCTCTTTATGGTCTCTCTAAATTTTTCTATTAAATGTTACAAACAAAATGCTGTAACGGTATCTCTACCCGTAATCTTTGCGTAGTGGTTACTTCGCGCATTAAAATGCAAACTATTACATCCACGTCTTATAATCATTTCAGAATAAATTGTTTATAAAAAGAGCCACCAACAAGAGTATTAATAAGTTTTGGTAAGTTGCGGGCAATATTGGAAATTGGGGAGCAAACGCTTTTTATGTTCATATTTATTACACGACCCAGAGTGGGATCCACACAAAATCAGAGGCGAATCTCCAAAAGAAGAGTTAAACTTTTCCGATATTTAAACTAATTCTATTTCAATGTAAATCTTAAGATGATTCTTAGACACAATTTAAAAGAAAAAAATTAATAAACAAAGTAGCAAGAAAGTTTGAAAACAACCGCCAAAAATTTCCCCTATTAGTATTTTTTCTTTTACCTTTTTTTTTATTTTTATAAATTCAAGAGATATTTAAATATAATTTTAATGAACTTTTTTTGAAGAAAAAGAAAATCTAACTATTTACCAATAACACTTGCACTAACTTTTTTTTTTTCTTTCGTAATGAAACGAAATGAAATTTAACAGAAATTAATAATTAAGATTAACTGTTTAATTAAAAAGTACACAAATAATTAATTAAAAACGTTTCAAAAATAAAAATAAGATAAAAAAACCAAACTTTTCAATAACGCAAAAGCAACTTTTTTACATGAAATGTAAACAACATGCGAGAGCAATGATAATGTCTGAGCAACTGAAACTTAAAATTTTCAGCATGTTGTATCAAAAATTTGAACAAGAAAACTAAAAACGAAAATTAAGTACACAAGAACACAAGTACATTAAGAGCACAATTTGCAAAATACAGTTTAAATGAATTTTGTTTTTTATGCACTTAACAAAAAAAATTAAAAGTAAACATAAAAATAAAAAGAACCTACAACACAATTACATTTATATGGAACTGTATTCAATCAAGCCCAAGTGAGATAGTTTGGCTTAAGTTGAATTCTAATTTCCCACCACTTACATTTTATGAAATAACTAAATAATTTATTCGCAAATGCAGACAGACATTAGATATTGTCATTTACAAAAGACGATTATAAAAAAATGACCAAAACTCCTAAAATAAACAAAAAAAAATTTCATTTTGTAGTTTCAAATGGCCATGAATTTAATATTCTATTAAGCTGTTTTTTTCCTATTACAATTGAATTGTTTTATTTTTTTCTCAGTTTACATTAAGTACACAGATAAAACAAATAAATAAAAAATAATAAATGTTTGCTAGGACGCTTTAAATTTATTTAACTAGTATACTTTCTTGTATTTTGCGATATTATCCTCAATAGGCGCAAATCCTATCATTCTATTCTACAACAATCACCTAAGAAAAATTTGAAAGATTAGAAGCGAAACCAAAAGATTTAACTGAACTAAACTTAACTAAACTTAAACTAAACTTAAAAAAAAAAGTTGATAATTATATCAAGAATCAAATGAGTTACATCATTCTTATCATCACTATTGAAACAATTTTTTAAGGCCTTGGAATACTTGGAATATTTGTAATACATTTATATGTAACATCTTTAAATAGATCCATTTTTTTCTTTATCAGCATCAATACAAAGTTATATAAAAGGAATCAATTAAAAATCTCCATGCGATTTTGCCCCATGTCCAATACAAAATAAAATCTTTCAAGAATATAAATGATTTCTTATGCAGTTAAAGATCTAAAGATTTTGAATTTCGGTCATTACCACAAACTACAATAAAGAACTTGCATATTTTCTCATACACATTTAGAGTGACATAAATTTATATAAAGAAGAAGAGAGCATAAGAACAAATCAATGTAAGCTTCGTTTCTCATTCTATGCCATAATTTCAATTTCAGTTTCAGATCGTTTAAATGTTTACATGTAAGTGCAATTTTAACATGTCAAACTGGTATATTTTACATAAAACATGCATAGATACACATATATATATATATATATATATATATATATATATATATATATATATATATATATATATATATATATATGTATATATGTATTTGTATATATGTATATATGTGAATGTATGTATGCATATTTACATTCATTTTTCAAACAACAGAACAATTGACTTTTGTTTACCTTTTTTTTTTAAATACATGCAAATACATTCATTACTCTTGATAACAGTCAACTCAAGTGAATAAAGTCAAAGTTAAAGAGAGAAGGAGAAAGACAAAGAAAGAGAGAGAGATCGAGAAAGTAATTACATTAAATAATTTAAGTTTCTTATATTAATACGGAGATCTACTTTTTAAGGAATATTAATATTTTTGTAATGTAAATACACACACACACACACATTCATTCTTAAGTGAATTGCATTACTTAATATAAATAACAAAACAAAGCAAAATATTCAAAAAAAAAACAAAAGATGTATTTATAATCATTATGCATACAATGAAAACAAACGAAGATAAATTATTGCTAGAGATGCTCATTAATAAATAAACGAGGAATTATATTTTGTCATTTGTGTAAGCGAAACAAATATTTAAGCTAACATTTAATTAGCTACATTTATACATAAATATATAAAATGTTGCGTAATAGATTGCTTATTTAAATTAACAATCAGATAATTTCTTTAAATTCCAATCATTATCATCATTTAACAGTTAAGCGCTTTAATTAATAATTCGTTAAAGTTATAATGAATATAAATGTAACTCGTTGTCACAAAAATATTGACAATTATCGCTTTAGATTTATTATTTATATTATTTCTTTAGACTGCAATGGTTTTGTTCCCTAATGCCAATGTCATTTCAAGGCCATTTTCTTTTGTAATACCTTAGAATTTATTTCCATTTGAAATGATGCATTTTTAAAAAACATAAAACAAAGCATTTACGAATTCTTATATTATTTGATTGAACCCCACGGAAACTCAACTTATTTATGTCTAAAGTATTCTAAAGTTAGGCATTTTTTTTTCAAATTGGGCATTTTCTGTATTTGACATTATTATCAATAAAGCTGCTTTGGGAAAGTACAATCTCTTTAAATTATGCGGATATATATATATATATATATATATATATATTTATTTATATAAATGCATACAAATACACATGTACATTTACACGTTTTTCTTGCCAACATTTACAATACACTTTATTTTGTTTTCAAATTCAAATTATAATTAAAATGACACAAAAAATAACAGTAAAATGTTTTGTACATAGTTCTAATTATAGGGTTTTCCCTTACAAATCTTATACATTATAATGGAAAATTAGTAGCAACAATTCTAAGCGTATGTCAATTAATGGGTCCCAAGTTTTACAACACTGTAAATACAAACAATTTAATGAAAAATATTACCATCCCTGTTCTAATAATGATAATTTAATGACAAATGACTCGGCAATGATTTTGTATGAACGAAATAAACACTTTACAAGGCAAACTATTGAAAAGAAACAAAGTATTGATTTAAATAAAATCAATAAAAATTTATAAATAAATACAACAAAGTATGTCTAACGAAAAGGAAAAAACAAATAAAGGCGATTTGGGTTTGTTGGAAGAAGATGATGAATTTGAGGAATTTCCCGCTGAAGATTTTAATGTGGCAAATGAAGACGAAGATGATATTAATGTGTGGGAGGACAATTGGGATGACGACAATGTTGAAGATGATTTCAATCAGCAATTAAAAGCACATTTGGAGAAGCAAGCAACTATGGAAACATGAACACATCAAGCGTGAACTTCCTGCGCACACTTATATTCTCTATTTATGCTAGCAGAAAAGAAAAAAATTGATATTTAAAAATAATACCCAAAAATTATAGAATTAAAAAATTATTGGTTAGTAATCATCTGCATAACTTTGTATTTTCGTAATATTTTCATACAAATACATTTCAATATCATGTAATTCTTTGATTTTATTTTGTAGTTGATCATGTTTCTCTTGTAACAATGCCTTAGTTGAAATCTTCTCAGTTAATAATTGCTTTTGTCTAGCAATCTCCTCTTCCCGTTCTTTTCGTTCAGCTTTAATTTTATTTTTCTTTGCTTCTAGTAAATTCTGAAGTGTTTGCTTTCTTTGCTGCAATTCTGCAATATTATTTTGTACTTCAACTCGTTTACGATTAATTTCTTGATTTTCCGAGCGTGCCTTTTCCAATAATTCATCGCTTAACTTCCATTTTTTCATTAATTGTTTTGGAAACAAATTATTAGCTTTTTGTATATCCTTAGACAATTCTTGACGTTTTGTAATTATCTCATAACGTTCACTTAAACTTGCTTGAAGGGAATTCTCTTGCCTTTCAACATCTCCGATTTCTTTTTTCAATCTTGTTAGTTCTCTATAAGAATAAATTAACAATAAGATCTTATACAATCGAATATTAACTCTTAAAAATATTTGGAAATATATATATCTTATACGTTTGCAATTCCTCTGCTTCCTCATCCGTTACAATATTTTTCCTTAGTAATTCTTCTTGTTCTTTTAATTCCTGCTCTTTCACCATTAATTCTTTAACAATTTCTTGCAATTTCTCTGTATGGGCTTTCTCCGCAAGAGCCTTCTCCATTAAAGTAGCATGTTCCAATTGAATTTTGGGCAATTCTTTTTCCAAAGTTTTGATGGCTTCTTGCAATTCCATATTTAATTTCTTCAAACGTTCATTATTCTCTTTCTTCTCTTCAATTTTCATTTTTAATTCTTTATATTCATTTAATTGACCTCTGGCCATGTTAAAAACATCATCTTTGAACCAATTATAATAAACCAAATAATTTAATAGGACACTTAATGTTTGAGAAGTTTTCTTGGGAGCTATACAAACAAAGTAGAAATAATCAATTATCAGGTCCAAAATAAATGTAAAAAATAAGTTAACACTTGGACTTAACTAGGACTAATTAAATCATAATAAGTGAATGATAATGCTTTACGGCAAATTTTCAACATATGGTCTGTGTGTCTGGCCAATTTTATTAAAAAGGCACGATATTCCTTATTATTATCATTATTAAAGTTAATTGCTGGCGCTTCAACTTTATAACCAAATTTCCCTAAATAAGCTATCAAAGCTTTAGTTAGAAAATATTCGGTCGGATTTTTCAAATCACTAGGCCGTATTTGGCAATTGGGAAATAATGAATTCCAATTTTCTATTTCAGTATCCTGCAGCATCCTTAACTTGTACGTTTTTTATCAAATTTAGCAACAAAATTACCAAGAAACTCGAAATTTTCTTTGTAATATACGTTAATGCAAATTCTCCTAAAATTTTTTATTTACTTTTCGTACAATTTTAATTCTTATATTGTACAATAAATAATTCGCGCAAAATTAGAGTTGTATTTTGGTTTTTATTGAAAAAAATCATCAATTCCCCATGCAATTAAATTACGGCAACGGTATTGCCAGTCGCAATAAAATATTAACAACAAATGTAACCAGCGCAAGCGTAACCAACGCGGCGTTAAACGGAGAATTTTATATTAATTAAATCATAATTACTTTAGCCTAAATTAAATGTAATTAATAATACCTAATTATTTTATTAAAAAGACATTTACAAATTTAATTTCCATAACAAACTGAATAATTTGCTATTGAAAATTGTTCCGTTATGCTGTTTAGAATTATAAAAAATAATTCTCATTGAGGGTTTCAATAAATTCAGAAAAATCCTGAAATTAGAACAAAACACATGCAATGAAAATTAGAATTCCAAAATTAGTAATATTTGCTTACCTTTTTTTAAATCATAATTGTAATAGCATATAATAATTAAGCACTTATACACCACAAAAGGATTTTAGAATTATTTTTGTTTTATTATATATATATTTTTTTAATTTTATTTTATATTTTTAATTTTAATGAGATTTTTATTTTTTAACCATTACATAACAGGACAAAAGTTAAGAGGAGAAAAATACTACACTTTGTTTTGCGTTTTTAAATACACTTATTAATTAAATTTAATTCGTTTTGATTTGATTGGCTTCTGTTGTAACGATTTCTAATATGCATTCTAAGGATAATTATTATTCTAGTGTTTAATTTTAATTTGATTTTCGTTTTTTTTTTGGATTTATTGTATCATGCAGAAGAGTTATATATTTATATGTATATATATAATTATTGTATGATTGTACAATTTGGTATTAAATTTTATAATAAAAGTGCCCACAACATTTTGCTTTTTTATTTTCATGCTTGTCAAACTTTTCCTGCTTCCATTCCCTACCTTTCGGTTTTTGCTTCTCTCTTATTTACATATAATTTTTTTCAGTTTTTCTTTTGCAATAATTTTTAATAAATTTTTTATTAAATAGTTGTACAGTTTTGTTACGAAATTTGTTACTGTTTACCGTAGTTCATTTAAAAAAAAACACATATTTATATATATTAAAGAAACAAATTTAGGTAAAATCGTTACGTTTTCGAGTTTCGAATGTACTTGTACTTTTCATTTTCTTTTTTTAACATTTAAAGGAATATATTTATTTTATAATAAGTTTGCCCTAATTCTCTTATGCTTAAGATACATTTGATTGATCTTCAAATGAAGAAATGAGATGAATAAACAAACCATCTGTCTGTCCGTCCTGTACTTGAATGTTTATATATAGTTCGGAATATGTGAAATCTAAAAAGATGGTAATTACAAAATTCTTAAAGACAATTGAAGACTCCTGAATGGTATAGATTTTCGACTATTGAGAGCCCTCCGTCTCATTTATACACAAACTATTATAAATAACTAGAATTTCAAACCCAAATGCCCATCCCAAAAAGAAAAAAAAGTTTCAACATATTCATGTTTTTCACTTTATTACAGTGCGATTTATAAAATTTCTAAAAATATTTGAGTATCTTAAAATTCTGGTGTTCTAATGCTCGTCCAAATTGAAAAAAATACAGGCATGCCCATTAAAATGAAAATAGGGTTTGTGTCTGTGTTGTTTATTGCGTAAACTTCAATTAAAAATAACATTTGTAAGTGTTTCTTATTGTTTCTCTTATTTAATTAACAAGAATAATTGGAAAATCTCTACATTTAAAAATATTTCAAAAAAAAAGAAAACAAACAACACAAAAATTACATTTAAATGAAAAAGAAGTAAAAAAACATTATTGTCGATTATGGACGACTTTTAAATACCACTACATCACTTTATATCATTGAGGTGATTACAAAGGCAAGTTGAAAAAATTAAAAATCTTAATTAATCACTGTAACTATTTGCAATGATTTCAATGGTGCATCGGCTTTGGACCAGAAGTAAAAAAAGTCACTTTTATTTTTATCAAATTTGTTTAAAATAATTTTAAAATTGCAATTAATTGTTCATTGCCGAAAACTCAATGTTTAAACAGACAGACAGACAGATTTAATTTTATAATTAGAAAACTATATTACAATAAATCAACGCCCGTATTATACCAAACATTCTGTCTGTCTGCCATTGCCAGTGATGTATAAAAGAAAAAAAGAAGTGACGCACCAAAAAAAAATTTTTTTTGCACGAAATTTTTTTAAAAATATTTTACGATAATTTCATTTGTATAAAGTCATTTATGTTCACTGAATTAAAATGTTTTTAATTTAATTAATTTAATGTTAAATAGTTTAAAAAATAATAATTTTAATATAGAGATACGTAGATTTTTTTCAGCGTAGTTTTTTTTTATTAAAATATAACTTTTCCATTTTATTTATTTACATACATCACAGACTTTCTCCCTTTCTATACTACTTTAATAATTCTTCCTTTTCTATTTTATTTTTGCTGCTTGTTTGAGTTTTTTTTTGTATTTTTTGATTTTTTTTTTTTTTGGTTTCTACTTAGTTTTGTTTTGTGTATTTTAAGTAGTACGTTTTTTTATGTTAAGAATTAATTGTGTTAATTAATAGTTTGTTGTGGTGTTTTTATGCATTTTGTAATTTAATTATTATTGTAATTTAATTTTGTAGCTCTCTTTCTCTCACTTTGTGCATTTTTAGTTGTTTTTGTATGTTAATTTTAAATGTGGTGTTAATCTTAAATTTATTAATAACAATTTATAATAATTGTTGTATTTGTTTATATAAATTAACGAAAAAAACCCACTAACTGTCAGTTTATTTTATTATTTTCATTATGATTATTGTTATATGCAGACATATATATATATATATATATATATATATATATATATATATATCACTTATTAAACAACAAAAGCAAATACTACAAACATACACTTCAAATATTAATTAATTAACTGCTTTTCCAACACGATTCTAATAACAAATAATTTAATTTGTAGAATATATATTTCTACTTCATTGTTTTTTTTTTACATTTTAAACAAATTGTAGAAAAGATTCTTTCATTTCTACGTTATTTCTTCTAAAAAGGAAAATGAGAAAAAGAAGAAAAAAAATGAAAACCGAAAACGAGATAAGAGCGTAATTCACAATATACAGAAAAGGCTTGGAAATAAGAAAAAGTTCGTGATTGCTTTTCCGTTTCTTTTTTTCTTTTTTTTTTTTTTAAGAAATATTTTTAACATTTGAGAATTTGCGGGCACAATAAATAACTTTTGGACATTGTCTTTTTGGACATAAATTTAAAATAAATTTCTTATATAAAGGTACATATCTAGAAAAATAAATAAATAAATACTTAAATAATATAAAATAAAATAAATAAGAGACTTTAGATAAATTCTTAAAATGTAATTGGAAATTAAATATAAACTCTTTTTTCCCTTTGAATTGCACTTAAGAATTGTTCCTTTATGAAAAGCAGAAAATTCTCATTACCAAATCGGCGAAAAAAAATTAGGAAAACAAAAGAGTAAAGAATTTTATGGGAGTGAATTGCATGAATCAGTAAAACTCAAAATTGTTTGAAGCCGCTTTAAGTATTATGAGTCGTTGACATTTCAATGCCATTCTAATATTCGTTAAGATTTTTTAATCTTTAAACTTCATTAAATTAATTTCATTTTAACGTAAAATTTGATCAATATTTTGTAAAACATAGAACTATAATGATGTCTTTAAAAACTTGAAATACGACAGTTAGACAGAAGGACGGTTAGAAAGAAAATTACGAATTTGAGACAAGTAGAAAGAGAGATGATGGCTTGTTGAAATTCTTATGTCATTTTGGATGGATTGTATTATTGTATAAAACTCATCGAAATTTTCTTTAACATGTTGTATCTTATTTATATAGATGTATTTAAAGCATCAATAAATAAAATAAAATCGTCAAATAAATGTTTTTGTTAAATTCTATGCAATATGCAAAATTAATATAAAATTAAAAAGATTTTGATTTAAATATTCAACAATATAAATTAATGAATGTTCAAGTTTAACGTGTTGTAAACGCAATGCGTGTTTTATGTAAGTCATAAAAATGTATGTGTAATGTGGGATGAAATCAAATATGAAAATAATTAAATTAAGAAGCAATTGTTAAAATATATATAATTGAATAGAATAGACAGCACCATAAATATACGAAATCTTTTGATTATTGAAATTGTAAAACTAAATATTAAATATAACATAAGTAAAATTCTAACAAAAAATTTACTATTGTTTTCATTCTATTTCTATTCTTTTTATTTTTTGCTTTTGCTTTGTAGTCTGAAAAAAATGTAGTAACATAAAATTTAAGCCTAGATTAACTTCTACAAAAAGTAGCAATGTAAGAACAGAAAGGACAATCATCCCAAACAATGTTTGCATTATTTTATTTACTGAGGATAATGAGGAAATAAGTTTGTTTTTACTTTAGTAGTGGTTTCGGTTTTACTTCTCAGTTAAATAAAGTCATTAACATTATCATTAATCATTATTTTGTTTTCCCTTAATTTTCATTTGTATAATGTTTACCATGACTTACCAAAAAATAGCCGCTTTCAGTATAACCATCAACAATAGTGTAATAGTTATATAATAATTTCAATCCCTTCGACTACGTTTAGCTCGTGTAACTGCAATCGTTTCACTACTGCTATCATAATTTTTTAATTCAGCATGTTGATTACTGCCAGTACCAGTTAAATGAGCACTGGCATATACTGAACTACTTGTATGATTACCCATTTTATCAATGCCACGAACTTTTTTACAAGCTACCGATTGTGCGGTTACTTGTAATGATATGGCATGCGTATTCAGTTTTTCGGCTAACAATAAATCTCTTAAGCCTTTCATTTTCTGGCTATACAATGTTATCACAGGACGTTTCAACATAAATTTTATTGGATCATCATCATCATCATTATAATTATTATCATTGATATTACCAATATTATCATTGATATTAACATGCTTTTCATTAAACTGTTCGCCACCTTCCTCCTTTTCCTGTTTAGTGGTTGTATCGGCCGTGGCCAAGCCAGTGGTTACTTCACTTGCATTTAAAATTGTATAATTATTTTTAATTGTTGCTTGTGTTATTATATTATTAGTTTCCATTGATTGTTCTAGAATATCAGAATTCATTGGAGGTTTCTTATTATCGAAACATTTGTCTGCCCCATTCGCAACATCTTTGGATGTTATACTTGAATTATGATTCAACTTATTATTATTAGTACGCTTTTGTTGTTGATCAGCAGCAAAAGGTTGGCCACCACCTTGTAGTAAAAATTCTGGATTTAAAATCTTCTCACCACATGCTGCCGTTAAATCAGCTAAAATTGCATGATGAAGTTTCTCCTCTTCCTCTTCGCCAACGACTTGTAATTTTTCTTCTGCATTGTCACTACTTCTAGCAGTCATTAAATTATTTTCATATTTGCCTTTCTTTAACTCATTGGAACTATCTGCAGTCGTTTTGGGTTGTTGTAGGTCGGCTGTACTTCCACTTACACCTCGTAAACTACTAGTACTTTGCTGGAATTGTGGTTTATCTTCAGGAACTTTTATTACAACCTGAGACCGGACGTCATAATCAAATTTACATATATTATTAACTAACGGCTTTGCCCAACCAATATGTAAAATGGGCGTTTGGCTATCCTCCTCCCATTGACAAATGCCATCATAAAAGCGTAATAAATTAGCAAATACTTCAGAATCCCTTAAAATACTGCGAGCTGAATGACCCGAACTCTCTGTCTTCATTACTAATGGTATCATTTCATTTGCTATATCCAATAACTCTTTATAAATTTCATCATCATTTTTACATTGATACGTATACAAGCGTATGACATCAGCAGCGTTGGCCCAAGCCCCAAATGCTTCACGATACTTATTTAAACGGTAATAATAATTGCCTTGATAAGTATATGGATAAACATGATGATTATCATAATAGGCTTGAGCAGAGTCAATCGCTTCGCGATATAATTCTTCACAGGAACGGCGATTTGGTGTAGGATTGATCTCTTCCAATTCACCCAAAGTACCTTAAACAAACAAACACAATATAAGAAATCATAATAACAATGTTTACGATGATCCACATATGGACATGTACAAAGTGGACAGTATTAATTTAATTTACCTAAAGCTGTTGGGTACTTTCTTAAATGGCCCATATCATATAGTAACCACAAGAGACGTTGATGTAATTCAAATACTTCAACACAATCACTATTCGTGGATAATGAATAGTTTATGGCAGATGCAATGGCTGCCACTTCCATCGGCTTATCACATACCACTGCTAATCCTCCCAAATATAACCACGAACCCGACTCTACGCCAGCTGTAATATCCTGGCCACGATTTTCTGTAAACGATTTGCCATGCCATGTAACTTCAATTGTTTCCAGCTTTTTATTACCAAACACAACCCATGCATGATCTTCCGATACGGCCAAACGTACATCCCGATAACCTAATAATTGGCAGCCGGCTACAACTGCTAATGCCATACCAAAACCATCCAATTTATTACCAGACAAATAACAATAAAGATTTTGCAAATGGGCGCGGTCTTTGTAAGTGCTACGTATTAACGAATGCCATATAACGTCCGATACCTTTTTAATAACATCTCTGGACGCCTGACGACTATTGCATGTTGATGATATTTTCGGTTTATCAACACCAGATAAGATACTCTGAAATTTCTTGTACAAACCGGAGACCAATTCATACGTAACTATTGGAAATGGCACTGAATTGCCAGCAATTATTTCATTGTTAACTGTAAATAAATATTGCAACAAAAAAACCAAATTGTACTATTTATCTAAACAACTGAAGTCAATTAGAAATTGTAGTTTAATCGACAGAAACCTCAAGCTGGAAATTTTTGTTTTTTACTTTGAAATATGGAAAAAAAATAACTTGCACTTTTTTGCATCTATCACAACGCTTTGCTAATTAATATGAAGAATATTTATACAACTAAATGCCAAGAAAAAATCACGTTTATAAGCGCTGTAAGTGATACTTAATTGAAAATTAATTTAAAAGAACATGGAAAATAAGCATAATCAGCATTTACATACTTATATTCGATGAAGAAGATGCTGTGCCAATTCCAATCGACGTACCCGTAGTACTGACATTATTGCTGTTGACATTACCATTACTACTTGTGCTGCTAGATGCTAATGCTGCTACAGCAGCAAATGCATGTTGAGCGGCATCCCCAGTTGTCAATGATAATTCTACATAGCCAGCTACAATTGATAATAATGTTATGTCTGGTTCGATACCTTGCGTGTGGTACAGTTCTAATGAACGTTTAAATAATTTAACCACATCATTAATAGATTTTAGTGGAAACAAATTAGGATCCACTATGGAATTTGCAACAATTGATGGACTTCCGCTAGCACTGCGCGTTACAGCGGCCATGATTGTCACCTTAAGCGTTCCTTCTTTGATTGTTATTGTTATTGTATCGATATAATATCCACATAATAAAAAGAGGAACAAGTAAGATTTACGATAACCAACAACAGCAGTAAACGAATTGTAGGGGCAACTTGATGACAATATGCAATATCTACTTAATGTGTTATTTGTCTCTTCGTTTAATCCACAGCACACAAAAATTATTGTACACTTCACCAACAGCTAGTTACAATTAAACAATGACGCCACAAGTTGATCAACCACTTTTAAGGTGCTTGTTTTACACCTTGTTCTTCTTCATTTACAAATGCACACATTAACTGCATAAGCTCTTATAGCAGTGCAGTTGCATAAGGGCCGAGGCCCTACACATATTATTTAACTTTCTTGCAAATGATATACATACATACAGAGCAGCAATACTTAATGCACTCAACACAAAAGAAAAAAAGCAAAACAATAACGAAAAAAAGAGTCCATTACAAGCATTAATCGGATTTACGTTAAAGTAACCTTTCCACTATTGCTATTTTATTATTATTATTATCATGATTATTTATTATTTCATATAAGCACATTAATAATAATCCTCATTGAGAAAAATCTTTGTATTACTATTTTCATCTACATTTTGAAACACTTTTCTCGCGCGCTTAATTATAATAATTTACATTATATATATGTTATTTTATTGTAACATGCTCACGCATGCCCCTGTAATAAAATTTGTACAAGTACGATTTTCACAGACTTCACGTGTGTATTATATATATAGACATCTTTATTATTTATTCTACCCGTTAATATTTCTTTTATTAATAATTTTTACAAACATTTTAGTACACGAGAAAGAACTTTTTTAGCAAATTGATTAATTGTAACCTGCATCAATAATAGTTAGAATAAATATTTTATATGTATGTATTACAATGTGTACCAACTCGGAAAAGAATTTTCGCGAAATACGTAGAAACTATTGAACTTTTCTTTTCCATTCATAAAATTTCAATTTTATACATTTCCTTTATAATTTAATCCATTAATTCTATTTATTTCGATACATTTTACTTAATTTTTCTCTTTTAATTCACTTTACACTTAATTAATACATCGTGTATTGTTTATATTTTTTTATTAGTACTGGAGGAGACACTAGAGCAACGAGTAATTGTATGTTGAAAATACATAAAACTGCATAATTTATAATACAGGAATGTTTATTTTATGATATTTTGTATTATTATTAACCTTTTAATCATATAAAATGCATTAATTATGTAAATTTTTCTTTAAAACATTAAATTAAAGTTTACAAACTTTTTAAAAATTTAAATGAATGCTTAAAAACTTTGAACTTATTGATGAAAATATTTTTGAAAAACCAGAACATATGAGCTCAACATCGCCTAATATCACATAGTACTCGTCATCGACATTGAGGTAGCAATTTGAAGCACAAACTTTATCTCTATGAAATGTACCATTATTAATGAAATTTCCACTCAAGAGCTTTTATATTGTTCATTTGTGTTTTATTATAAATAAATAAGTGTAATTTATATGGAGTATTTTTATATTTATAATTATTCATAATTTTAATAATGAGAACCAACCCTGTACAATTTGTGCATACATATTTCATTAGATTAGGGAAGATATTAGAACTTTCAATAAGAACGAGTATTTGTGAATAGTTGAAAATACACAAATCTAAACAAATTGATAATACAGGCATGTTTATATTAAGGTATTTTATATTAATATTAACATTTTAATCATTTAAAATACATTAATTATATAAATTATTACTTTAAAACATTACATTAAAGTTAAAAAATTTTAATGTTTTAAGACTTTGAATTAATTGACTAAAATTTTTTCAAAACCACAAAATACGAATACAACATTGCCTTATGTACATGTAGTACATGTATTATGTAATGCTCGTCACCGACATTGAGGTAGCAATTTGAAGTATAAATTCTATTTCTATAAAATGGACTATTTTTAATAACATTTTTCAATCAAAATCTTTTATATTGTTTATTTATGTTTTAGTTTAAATAAATAAGTGTAATTTATTTACAATTTTTTTATATTTAACTAATTATTCATAATTTTAATGATGAAAAGCAACCCTGGGTAATTTGAGCGTACATATTTTTATGTAATGTAACAACCCTTCGCAGACTTTAAGAGTGCAAAAGAGTCATTACTTTAGCTGAAGGGGAATAGTGTAGTAATCTTTTTTCTTAAATTTCATTTGGTAAAATTTGATATAATTAATATTGTAATTGTCAATTTGTTCAAGTAATAAACTATTAATAAAAAGTAAATGTGTGTATTTTACAATTAAATATATTATATGGCTGGACAAAAAAATAAATTTTTTAAAAGAAATTTTAATTGGTTGTGCAAGAGAAAAGCGTAAGAAAGTGTAACAAAAATAGTTCATAAAAGCAAATATTATTAATGTTATAAATGTGAAGATGTATTAACAGATAATACATAATAAATATATTCTAATATACATTTTTTATTTGGGTCTTAATAAAAATCGAATGGAAAAAAAATTGATTTCATTAGCGATATTGCGTCGGCCATTGAAAAATTTTTTCTTGCTTCCTTCTTCGTATCCATATAAACGGGGAAACGATTACTGCTTATTAGTATGTGTGTGTACTAAACTTATGAGTGAATTTAGTTGCCAAGAAAAACAGAAAAAATAGAAAAGAAAAAGAAAACAATAACAAAAAGAAGGGCAATAGAGAAGTAAGAATTTTAAATGGGAATTTCACGAGTATACAAAGAAAAACATGTAAGTAAATATCTTTATGAATATGTTTATTGTGTATGTGTATGTGTGTGTGTGTGTGTGTTTGTATGAGTAATAATTGACGAAGTGTATCAAATCGATTTATATTTTTTTGTTATTGTGTTAAAATTGCATCTGGTTTGGGTGTGTGTAAAATGTGAGGGGAGTAGTTGATGTTACATTATGCATTTTAAAATTGTCCTCAGAGCTCTTAAGTAAAATTTATAAGCACAATGATAAAGTGATATTTTTAATATATAAATTTCTTTTAGTTCATCAAATTTACAATAAATTATAAAACTTTGTGACAATAAACTATAAAATAGCAATATAATTAAAATTGATTAATAAATAATAAGAAAAGTGTATTATTAAGTAATTGAAATTAATGCAGAAGTAAATTGGAAATAATTGGTTTTTATGGAAATTCTAAGCAAAAATTATTCACTTGTTCACTTTTACAATTAATTATCAATTCTTAATTATTGTAATTTATATTAGTGTGGTTTAAAAAGCATAAACATGCATTGAGCATTCAGCACAATTTAAAACAGTCCTATCAAAGTGCAAAGTGTCATTACAAAGTTATTAGTTGTATGTGTAATTCTACCTTTTGGAATTGAAGTTGAAGGCAACTCTTGCCGGTAAATGGAATTTATTTGTCAATCATTCTTAGAAATGCCTATATAACGAATGAAAGCTGGCTTGGACACAGCATTGGCGCCGCACTTATGCCATAATAAATTGCATCATCATAGTTTATTACACAATGATTTATTCTTAAAAAGGTCAATAAACATTGTGTTACAATTCCGAATGATAGACATTAACGCCATATGTTCAGTTATTAGAATTTTGCACAAAATTCGTTTCCCAGTATGTTTTTGTTTTATCCGAATTTTGCTATTACTTAGGAAAGAGAAGGCGCACCAAAATATTGTGATACGTATAAAAATTAATCCAAATTAATTAAAAAGAGAAAAAAAAGAAAATGCGATGTAACATTATTTAAATAGAAGGCCCCATAAAAGTAATTAATGTGAATATAAAAAATATATATGTACTTCATTTTATACATTTTACGCATTAGCTCTGTTATATATTGATGACTTTGCTGGCTACACAATACAAAACAACAACATGATTAAAATAAAAGAGGAAAATGAAACTAGTATAGAACGAAAAGGCAAGAAAACAAAAAGCAGAGAATCGCAGACAACAATAATTGCAATAACATTCATTGTGTGTATAGCAGACTTTTAGATTTGTGTGAGAGTGAGCACAGAGCACAGAGAGAATAAAGTGTAGAGAATAAATGTAATTTTTATTACTCACGTTATTTTCTACCTAATATAAAGGCATGTGGAGGGTGTTTATATATATATACACACATGCATACACATATGAGTATTCTATTAAATTGTTTAATGAGTGAGCGTAGCGTAATGCTGTGCTGTGTTGTGTTGTACAGCTTGGTATTGTGTGGTATTGTGCTTAACAAAAAATTAATTCTCATCATATTTAACAGTTGAGTTTGAACGTTTACGCACTTTGAATCGCCTCTTCTCCGCTCCTCATTTAATTAAAAAAAAAAAAACAAAACAAATAAGAAGAAAGCAAAACAAAAAAGACAAAAAAAGAAAAGAGACGAAGAGAAAAAAACTTTACATATCTGTCTTTGAAAATTTTCGCACAGATCTACTGTGCGCTTATTATATTGTGATTTAAAATATTAAAAAGAAGGAACTTTTTCCATGAAAAAAAAGAAATAAATAAAAAAAAGAAGAAACAGAAAAACTTAAAAAGCATTTAAAAACCACAAAAAGTAATTTTAGTTATTATGTTTGATTGTGTTTTTTGTTCTTTTTCTTGTCTCTATGTTTGTGTGTGTATTCTTTTATTGAATTAAATGAAACGTGAAATTTGTTATAAATAATGTGCTGAAAAAGCATAATAAAAGAAAAAATTAAAAGAGAAAAAAAGTGAGAAGAATGAAGAGATCACGGTAGAATGAATACGTTGAACTGAATGTTCGAGATTTTTCTTATACATTTAAAGGGAATTTAGAAGGCAAGCTTTTTTTTAATGTAAAGAAATTATATTTGCAATACATAGATTTGATTATGGATTATAAGCGAATAATAAAATCATAAAAGGTATGTAAGAGTAAGTGAAAAGGATAGAGAAGCAAGCAAGAATAAAAGAAATTAATCAACAAAAAAAGAGGAAAGAGCAAACGAAAGGAAGAAAGAAAGAAATATAATGCACATAAAAAAATAACGAAAATTTTGAGCATCATCAGTCGTTGAAATTGTGGTCGGTGTGGTGTAATCGGTTCTAAGCAAAATCGGTTATGTTTTGCATCGTTTCTCTATATCCATGAGTGTGTGAGTAAATGTAGTATGCGTGACATTAAATATCACGATGACTAAAACGATGTTAATGACGACGCTGTAGACGATGGCAATAACGACGACGACGTTGAAGGGGTAACATTCATCTTAGATATTTAACCAAACAACAACAGTCAACGAAAAGAGGAGGAAGACGGCGAAATGAGTAAAACACAATAAGCAAAAACAAAACAAAAGAAGAAAGAGAGAAGAACGAGTTGAAAATGTTTGGTTGTATTCATTTCTTATATGGGGCAAAAGGGAAAATATATAAAGATATTCGAAATTTTTTTTGGCGCTTTTAATTTGTCCGTTTCGTGTTATTCTTACATAAATAATAATTCAAGGCGTTCTACTTCTAAGAATTAGGAAAAAAAAGCGAAAAGAAGGAAAGGAATTGATGTAATTAACAATAAGTAAAAATTACTGCTTAGGCTTTTTTGTTCTGTTTTCAATATTATTGTAAAGCATTGTCATCTTTAGAGAATTAATGTAAATGTGAGAGCAGCTCTTCTAGTGCGCTTTTATTTTCTATTCATGAAAGTAGAAATTCTCCACATAGAAGTTTTTGTTGTTGTTCGTTTTCTTTTCTAAGCAATTCTATTTAACAAGTTTCTTTTTGTAGGGTAAGCTCTGTATCGTTTTCTATGAAGCAAAGTAGGTGTTACCCTTACTGTAGGTGGGGTACTGAAGATTAATGAAAAAAAATTTAACAATACTTGAAAGGAAATTATGACCAGACAAATTGAAATTAGACAGAGGCTACAAAATGCAAGAGTAAACATTAACTATAATTGCAAGGCAAAATCATAAGAAAGAAGGACAAAACAATGGAATAAAAAATTCTATGTCCAACTCTGATTTACGTCAGTCAGCAGTCAGTTGTATTTAATTATTCTTTTGTATGTGTGTGTTTTTAAGCGGGTTGTATGCGTACAATTATTGATATATTAATTATGAAAAATACAAAACTTAATTAAATTTGATTTGACTGAAATTACAAATTAAAATTTATATTTTTAATAAGCAATTCATTTTTCATATATTCCATTTGTTGATGAAATGTAGTATAAAAATATACACAGCTTTCTTAGAAATGAAAAAATGTCTATTTGTCAACGTGCTAGTTCTTATTGGAAATTTAAGCTTTTAGTTTAGAGTGTTATCGTTTGTGAAACTTTTGTAAATCATTATGACAATTTAACATCTTCATAAAATGCTAAATTAATAACAAATAGATAAAGGCAGGCCCTACCTAGTTTTATTAGGAAAGTCTAGTTGGGTGGCATAGCTAACCATTCAAAATTACTTCAGATTAAGTGGAAATTAAGAGTATAAAGAAATTAAAAATGACAAATGTACAGCCCACTATAAAATTCTGTATACGTATTGTCTGTGGCCATACTATATTCTCTCCCCTTTTTCTATATTTCTTGTCATTAAAGTAATTTAATAAAAAAGATAAAAAATTAAATTTTTATTTAATTGGCCTGACCTCTTATTTCTAGTTCATAGAGTTCATAGGTAAAGTTAATTATGGTAAGGGCCAGTGAGGGCATTTGCTATTTATGGCAAAGAAAATTATTATTAAAAAAACACTAATTCAGTTTTTTTGGTTGTTGCTTTTTTTAACTTTTATTCAGCTTACTTCAATTCTTCAAATAAATTTGTTGCTGTGTAAGTTTAATGTGTGTTTAAGTGGACTTGACTTTTTTGGTGTTATTGCTGTAATTATATACGAAAATAAGCATATAAAGAAAAACAGAAGATAGAAATAACTTCTTTTAAAGGTTGTTTATTCTCTTTTTTTGGCTTACTTTGTTTTGTTTGTTTAAGTTTTTAACAATGAGCTGATCTATTTAAGAACTTAAACGAACAAATACCTGCTTGCTTGTGCGTGCTATCTTCCTAACCCAAGCTTATGCCTGTTTTTCGTTTTTTCTTTTCTCTTTTGGCTTGTTTTTTATTACTCTTTATAATGAGTGGAAAGAAGCATATATATATATATATATATGTGTATATATATATATATATATATATATATATAGAAATATAAAATTATTGCTTTTGGTTTATAAATATATAATATAAGCGATGTTTGTACAATAGAGTTTGACTGGCGCGGTTGGAGGGCGTATTCTTTGGTAGCTTTAGGCGGCGGGGCCATATATAAGAGTGAAACGTTTACTTAAGCTTTAATAAATAGTAAAAAACAACACCAGCTACATATTAATTGGTTATTTAAGAGAGTCTAGCTGAGTATGAATGAACAGTTGAGTAATATAGAGAATGAGTAGAAAGGAGAAAATCTTACTTAAAATGACTGAAATTACTTGCTATAATTGAAATTAATAAATTATAATAAACATTTCTTTACATTTCTACTTATTTACCTTTTAACTCTTAATTGACTATTTAAAATCAAATTTGTAAACTTAAAAAATTTCAATTTTAGTACTCTACTAAAAGCCCTCTCTCTTTCATTTATTTTGAGATATAACTCATTAAATAATTGTTGTAATTTTTCATTATAAACGATTTGCATTGTTTTTGATTAAGTGTAAGGTATAGCAAAATATATTAATTGGTTATTGTAAATAGAAAAAATATGCTGTTTTGTCTATGGTAGCTTAAATATTAAGTACAAAACTTACCACAAAAACAGCCCAATATTTTAAATTTATTATACGCAGAATGTATGAAGAAACTGAAATAACAAAAACAATTGCAATAATAATTCATTATAATTTATTATAATTACCAGTACAAGTGTTGCAGGTATATAGAGCTTCATTTCATTTCACTTCAGTCTCAATATCTGCCTCTCGCTCTTTGTTTCTTTTTTCGGTGTCTTATACAGTGATTCGTTGTCTTAAAATAATGGAGAAGAGAAAAAACTCTTTCTACATTCATCTCTTTCCCTTTCTCTTTGCCTTATTTCGTTTTTCTTATGGCGTTTCGTTTTCTCTCGTTTTTTTTTCAAACTAAATTCTCGTTCTTGCCTTCTCTTTTTTGTATCTCATTTTGTCTTTGACTCGTTTTTACGCTAATCTTTTTATATATAAGAAAGAAATTATACATATCTTCCTTTCTCTCCCTCTATTTCTTTCTTTTGCTGATATGTTTGTGGATATGTACATAAATATGAAAAAAAATTGAATTACAGTTTGGAGGAAATAAATATATTGAGTTTAATAATAAATCAAGTCAAATAATTAAAACTAAAAAAGAAACGAATTTTTTCATGTAGAAGAAGAAGAAGACTAAAAATTTATGTCTATAAATGTACTAGTGAGAGAGAAGCACTTTAGAATAATTGTTTGCCTTTATTATTGTTGGTAATAAAATAAAAATTTTTTTTTGTCACTTATCAATTCTTTAAAGTCATTTGGCCAGAGGTAGAAAGGTGATGTCGCGTGCCATAATAGTTATGCATATATGAGGCACATACTTCATAGCAGATTTTCATTAATAAAGTAATTTAGAATAAGATGTAAGAGATGCGTCATTATTAAAGGGGGTCCTTATGAAACCTTTAAGCATATTTCGAAATTCTCATTTGCATTAATTGGAGGTGATTGTATTTTTGAAGGCATTTTTTTATCTAGTAAATAAGGTGTATGAATCTTAAACTATACCACCGTTACAATGAAGAGTTATTGATATATGTGTTATAAATAAATGTCATAAATGCGTATATTATGCATTTGGAATGATCAACAAGTCCAAAATAAAAGCATTAAAAAAACGAAAATAAAAAAAAAATCCTACAGTTTAAAAAGCATTAGAAGCAAATATTAAAATGGATGATGAAGGCAGAGAGAGAGAGAGAGGGAGAGAAATTACTTATTCTGATACGAAAAATTTAATTAGTATTCAACTATCAAAGATATATATAAAAAAGACAACAATAAGTAAATAACAATTGCTTTGAATGAGGTAATTTTAAATGCTAATTAAATGCATATATGTATATGTAAATAACAAAATCGTTTTTACGCACATATATATATATATATATATATAGGAAGAGAAAGTGAACAAGAAATTTTGGAAAATTTATATAGAGTTAAAGTCCCAAATCCTCTCTATGAAGTCATTACCTAGTTTTAATATTGATAAATGGTGAAGGGATGGTCCTAAGATACAACAAGTTGTACTTTATTTCGCTTCTTTTCATGTTACTTTATTTTTTTTAAAGGTGGATAAAAGGATCCATAGAAGAAATTTGAAAACACATTTCTATAATAAATTGTTTTGAAGGCTTTGAAAATAATTTATGATAACAAATTTTTTATTTTAATTAGATGGGACAATCATTAAATAATAATTAGTGTTATTTATAAAGAAGAGTTTCATCTAACAAAATATCATACTATTCACAGTGTTCAGGCTCTATAAAATAAACTAATTCGCAATCTGTAAGCAAACATTGCTAGATCATTTGAGAATTTAATGTTTTGATCAAGGGGCTGGAAATTATCTATAGAAAGAATAGGAAAGATATAAGAAAAGGCTATTTAAATATGCTTTCCTCAAACTGCGCTATACTTTCTGTTGTTCTTGTCGTTTTTGCTGTTGTTCTAACAATTAACACTTTGCGAAATTTTCAAATTTCTAGTTTAATTTTACATACACATGTATGAGGCTTTTTTACATATGAACTTCTAGATATTCACACACACACACACACACACATATATATATATATATATATATATATATATATGTAAATATATGTATGTGTGTATGTATGTAGGTATGTATGTATGTATATATGTATGTATGTATGTCTATGTACACAGAGGTGCCTTTATAGTTATTTTTGGAGTGAAAAAGGGCGTTATCTTCCAAGCAGGCAGACTCAAGAACAAGCAAGCAAGAAAGCAAATAAATGAACAAATCAACAACCAAACTAATCATCGTTTAATACATAGAAAATGTAGCTTCTTTATGCTTTTACAAATAATACACATTTACATTATGTAATATGTAAATTATGTATATGTATTTATATATTTACATATATATTAATTATTTGTTTAAAATAAATAAATCATGAAAGGTATTTTAAACGTGATTTTGAAATTTTTATAAATTCTCATTAATTAATCATGTTTAATTTTATTCATTATATCGCTTTTATATAAAAAAAATTTATTATAATGAAAAATGTTAATTGCCATAGTTGAAATCTGTGTAGCCATATTTGGATACCATAATTTATAACAAATTTTTAAATCCACATTAATTTTGTATATTATTTATAGCAATCACATTTAAATAGAAAGAAATTGTATTATCGATTTTTATTTCCATTCCGAATTCAATATAACTTGAATAATATCTCAATGGCAATAAAAGGATTAATAAATTTTTACAGTTGCTCAAATAAAATTCTCGAGCAAGAAAGTTGAAAGGACTGAATAAAATGTAATAACAGAAGGGCAGAGAAAGTACAATTGAGGTGGCTGCAACTAAAATGTGGCTAAACTATAATATACAACAACAACAAACAAACGACGAAGAAGAAGGAGAACAACAACAATATATATATTCATATGAATATAATGAGTTGTCAATTTAATAATAAAAATATAAACAAAAAAACGATTGACAATTGAAATCGATTATTAAAGAGCAGTGTAGCTAAAGTGGCAACACTGTAGCTGTAAGAAGGAGTACAAATGTTGGCAAATACAAGCTTAGGTGGACAGCAATTGTCAAATGGGCCATCACAACAACAGCAACAAACACCTCAACAGCAGCAACTTCATGGTAATGAGCATCCACATCAACACCAACAGCAGCAACAACAAATGCACGTTCATGGTAAATTAAATATAAAGCATTTCAATTTATAAAAAATCAAAAGAAAAACCGAAAAAAATGGGCAAAAAATGCAGCACATTTTTCTTGTTTGCCATTTTCGTTTTTTTTTTCTTTTTTGTTGTATTATGAAACAATTAAGTTTTGTGGTTAAATCTAAGATTTCTTTTGTTTTGTCTCCTTTTATATTAAAAAAAATGCTGAAAAATAAAAAAAAAAATTAGTCACAATTGGACTAAATTTATTAGCTTTGACGCAATTTTAGAATTGGTTGTCTTTTTTTGTCTACACTTTCGCAAAATTTCACTTATTGTCTTGACTTTCTAAACAACTTGACGTAGGGTGCATTTTTGAGTAATGCAAACCTTTTAATAAAAGGTAACTTTGTAATCAAATAATAATTTGAACAATGTGCATGAATCATAGAAATTTAATTCCATTCTTACCTTGTTATCTATTTTATACATGCAGTAAAATTGATATTAGATAACTTTCATAGTTCCCGATTGCTCTAAGTTGTTATAATTTACCTTAATGTTGAAAAAATGTCATTATAAAACATTTCTTCTATTGCGTTACAAAAGAAATTTCGATATTTTAAAAAGTGAGTTATCAATTTTGACATCGCAATTAACGTAAGAGGTTAATTCCAAAATTTTCATTTTAGTTTAGCAATTTTGTTATTTGTTGTTGTTAACACTTGTTTGATACTTTTTTTTGGGCTGTCTTAAGCGAGTGAATTGTGACTATTTTCAATAATTTTCTTTTTAATGTTGGACATTGGAATAGCTTTAAATGCTAATGGTAATGATACTCATCAACACCAGCATCAGCATCAGCAATTACAACAACAACTACAACAACAGCAACAGCAGCAACAACAACAACATGTTACCGTTTTACAACAGCAACAACAAGATTTAATTAAAGATGAGAAACCTTTTATAAGTAATGGTAAAATCGCATCAATACCTACAAGTCAACATCAACAGCATCAGCAACAAATTGTAATGCAACATGTATCAGCATCATCATCAGCAATAACACCACCATCATCAACATCGACATTAACATTAGGTACCCCAAAAACAGAAATTAAAGAGGATACAAGTGTTGTGGTTGGTGGGAAGACTTACACAGGAATCGAAATGTATAAAGTTAATATTGAGGATATATCACAATTGTTTACTTATCACGAAGTATTTGGCAAAATGCATGGCAATGATGGTAGTGGAAATTTAGCTACAGCAACGGCCGTTACTCATACGCTACAAGGTACAGCTATACCATCAACGAATATACCAAATTCTGGCAATGTAAATAATTGTAGTAGCGGTGTAACAACTGGTGTAACAAATGTTACGCCAGCATCAACACCTACAACAAATAGTGGTAGCGTTGGTAGTGGTATTGTTGATACAGCTGTACCAACAACTAGCACTGCATTGAGAACAGCTATTACAACAAATTGTGGTAATGCGCCAGTTATTAATGTACCAACAACGGGTACACCAACATGTGTCAGTACAAGTGGTTTAATAATGCCAAAAATGGAAGGTGGCATAAATCCTGTAGATGAATTACCACCACCGATGATTGCCTCGGATAATACATTAGTACCGACTGGTAATCATGAATGCGATATTTGTCATAAAGTGTTTAGTTTTCGTTATCAATTGATTGTACATCGGCGTTATCACAGTGAGCGTAAACCGTTTAATTGTCAGGTGTGCGGTCAAGGTTTTAATACATCAACCGATTTAACCAGTCATGGTAAAATTCATGTAAATTGTACAATGTTTACATGTTTGGTATGTTTTAATGTCTTTGCAAATAATGCATCATTGGAGCGACATATGAAACGTCATTCCACCGATAAACCATTTGCCTGTACCATCTGTCAAAAGACATTCGCTCGAAAAGAGCATTTAGATAATCATTTTCGCGCTCATACTGGTGTTACACCATTTCGTTGTCAATATTGTGCCAAGACATTTACACGTAAAGAGCACATGGTTAATCATGTACGTAAACATACCGGTGATACACCGCATCGTTGCGATATATGTAAGAAGACATTCACTAGAAAGGAACATTATGTTAATCATTATATGTGGCATACCGGTAGGATCTTCTTTCACTTTCATCCCTTTCTCAATTTCTTGGTTTTAAGTTTGAATTATGATTATGATTTTTCTTTTTGTCTATTTGTTTTACAAAAGGTAATACACCACATGAATGCGAGTACTGTGGCAAGAAGTATACACGTAAAGAACATTTGGCTAATCATTTACGTTCGCATACAAATGAGACGCCGTTCCGTTGTGAAATATGCGGTAAAAATTTCGGACGTAAAGAACATTTTACTAATCATATTTTGTGGCATACTGGTAAATAATAATCTCTTTATATTATAATTTTAGTTTTAAACGATTAGAGTGGGGGAGGGGTAGCTTGTGCTTACAAAAAGATAAATATAAAGATTTCTAAAATTGCCCATGGTGGATTAATAATTAGAATTTTAAGTATTCTATGATTTAACATCAAAAGTTCAATTATACTTAGATCATTTTGTGAGATAATTTGAACTTCAAAATGTATAAGAAACGTCGGTCTTTTCCTTTTCTTTTTTTTAAAGAGTTTTTTTAAAGAATAAATTCTAAGTAAATTTATGTTTATTATGTTTTCTTATGTTTAAATTATAGGTGAAACACCTCATCGTTGCGATTTCTGTTCGAAAACATTTACACGTAAAGAACATTTATTGAATCATGTGCGTCAACATACTGGTGAATCGCCACATCGTTGCTCGTATTGTTCAAAAACGTTTACACGTAAGGAACATCTGGTCAATCATATACGGCAACATACTGGCGAGACCCCATTTAAGTGCACTTATTGCACTAAAGCATTCACACGTAAAGATCACATGATCAATCATGTACGGCAACATACTGGTGAATCGCCACATAAATGTACATTTTGTACGAAGACATTTACACGGAAAGAGCATCTAACGAATCATGTACGACAGCATACGGGTGAGTCGCCACATCGTTGTACGGTTTGTAAGAAGACGTTTACTAGGAAGGAGCATTTGAATAATCATGTACGGTTGCATACGGGAGATTCGCCGCATAAATGTGAATATTGCCAGAAGACGTTTACAAGGAAAGAGCATTTGAATAATCATATGAGGCAACATTCGGGTGATAATCCACATTGCTGTAATGTCTGCAACAAACCATTTACACGCAAGGAGCACTTAATCAATCACATGTCTCGTTGCCATACAGGTGATCGTCCATTTACTTGTGAAACGTGCGGTAAATCCTTTCCACTCAAGGGCAATCTCTTATTCCATGCTCGGAGTCACATGAAGGGACAGGAAATGGAGAGGCCATTCTCATGTGAAAAATGCGCCAAGAAATTCATTTGCAAAGGCCATTTGGTATCGCATATGCGCTCCCATTCAGGTGAAAAGCCACACGCATGTACATTGTGCAGTAAAGCGTTCGTTGAGCGTGGTAATTTGAAGCGTCATATGAAAATGAATCATCCAAATGCACCAATGCCGCCACCACCTGTACCCCATCCCATTATACCGGCTGGCGTTTTAGCGGCTACGGTTAAACAAGAAGTTAAACCAGCCATCAGTGAATTGAGTAATTAACTTAAAAAAACACATAACAAAAAAAAAAGATCAGTAATACCCTAAAGATAATTCTATCAATATTTTACACTTATAATTATTTTCCTTTTTTTAATCCTCACTATTAATTATTATTAATTTTTATGAAATTTATAATTATGTTGATATTACACGCTTATTTACAATAATATAATTTAATGTATATATATATGTACATATATAGTGTCACATCAGAGTAATAGCACAACACCAACAATGCATACCATACAACAAATAACATCAGGTGTAACGGGTGCTGGAAGTGGTGTTGTACCGGCAACAGTTGCTACAGCAGCTGCAGTAACAGCAGCAGCAACAAATCCAGTACAATTGCCACCAGGTTTGGTACCTTTGGTGACATCCACCATAACATCCCATAATAATCAAAAACAGCAGCAACAACAGCAACAACAACAACAGCAGCAGCAGCAAATGCAGCAACAACAGCAGCAGCAGGCAGCTATTGCTGCAGCACATCAACAAGCTGGCTTAGTTGCAGCGGCTGCTGCACATCAGCAGCACGTGCAACAACAACAGCAGCAACAGCAACAACATCAACAATTATTACAACTATCCATACAACATGCGGCTGCTCATCATCAATTGCAACATCAACAACAACAGCAGCAGCAGCAACAAGATCCACAGCGTCAACATCAACAGCAGCAAGCACAACCACAGCCATCACAACAACAGCAACAACAAGCGAGCCAACCGCCTCCACATCATCAACAACAGCAACAACAACAGCGTACCGCAACAAACAATCATCAAACACCTCAACAACAGCAACAACAACAACAAAATCCTCAGCAATCTCAGCAGCAGCAGCCACCACCACCGCCACCACAAGTGCCAATTGCTTTAATACAAACCGATCCAGAAGCTTTGGCCCGCGCTGCCATGCAACAATTACAGCATATGCCCTCTAATGTGGAACAACATCCTGTCGTCTACTAACATTTGAATAATTGGTAAGAGAATAAGCATAAGTAAAATCGAACCGTTTGAAACTGATGCTCTTCCATATCTTCTTCTTAAACTCATGACTCAAAACTTGGGTGTGAGTATCACAAGAAGCGAAAGAGTTTTTTTTTTTTTTTTTTTTTTAAATATAAATATGCACACAAAAAGTATATGGCATTATCCAATGAAAGGAAGTGTGGTAGACCACGGAAACTCTCAATAATTTGAGTTTAACATTTAGAATAAGTATTTTCGTTTTTAATTCTATTTGATATGGCCAATAAAACTCTAAATTGGCTTTTTTTATATCAGTTTAATAATGGATATAAATTGCGTAATTTTTTCAAGCTTTCAATAAAATTTTCGTTCTACTCTCCTAAATCCTTCTACTGCACAAAATCAAATCAATTAGATCTGAAAAATTACATTTCCTTCGGCGCGATTGCATAAATCGAAGGGACAATTCATAATACTATTACATAATAATAAATAAGGAGGAAATATCAATACTACTAATAATAATTTTAAGATAAGATGATAAATATATGTATTTCATATGTAATATTTTTTATCTTCTTCTCCCTGTCGTTCTATTCTCTGCTACATATAAATATTGTATATTATTTATAAGACCGTCAGATTACGTCGAAAGTAAGGACTCAATTAAATTTTAAATGAATGACCAATTCAAATTAATCAATTCAATTCAATTGGTTTAAATTGTTTAATGTACAGAGCAATTTTTTAATTGTTTTAAATTAGAAATAACTTTAATTATTTTGTTCAGGCCTTTTTATTGTTTTGTTTTTTTTTAATATGTCTGGCAAAGTTTTTTTTAGCTCTATATCCCAAAGCCATTTTGATGCATAGATTATTATAAGTTTGTACAGAGATATGTAACATTCAGAAGGCTTTGAGGTAGTTTCAGCTTCAGTTCGTCTATAGGTCTGTCTGTTCATACAAAATAAACGTGAAAAATTTAGATCATATTTGGTTATTTTTTTATTTAAATCTTCTCTCATATCAAAGTATATTCAACTCATTTAAAAACTGTAAATCATTATTTCTTTTTAATTGGGGGTATATTCACTTTGCCTTTATGTTTGTAAAGTCTAGAAAAAGGCCTTGGACACTACAAAGTATATATATTTTTGGTCTGCGTTTTAAATGTTCTCCTGATGATAAAATATTAAACAGCGAGTTCAACTTTTGCAGAATCATTAAAAGTTCTTTTGCTCAGGTTGTAATTGAAAGTGGGCAAAATTAATCAAAACTGCAAATCATCATCTGCAAACCGCCAAAGATAAAAAGCTGAAAGTTTACATAAGTACGAAAGCTATTTGTCTATAATATCTGTCCTAAAATCATGCGAATCAGATACGTCTGTGCGAAATTCTACAATTTATTTACATTTTTCGTGTATTTCTGTCATTTTTATATTCATTAATTAAAATATCGAATTTTAGTTATATTAGTAGGAAGTATCGTATTGAAATGTTCGTGTTTTTTTTCCAATAGTAATTTTTCATACATATTTTTTTAATTTATCCCTTTTGAAAAGACAACAACAGATAAAAAGGCCAAGACAACTTGATTTGCCTTCATTTTCTTATTATATAATAAGGTAATTACATGTGCAATAAGTTTGTAAAAAAAATTATAAGAAAAGCAAAATAAAAGTAAATTGAATGTTACACACGTATAATGAAAAATTTACATGGGTGGAAACCATTTTAGAAAAAGAAAGAACACACAAAAAAAATAATTTATATTAAGTAATTGCATGCTTCTAAAGCAAAGTAAAGTGTATTACATTAATAATTACTCACTCTCTGAGTACACATCAATTTTTTTTACGTATATAAATTGTAATGTTTTAAGTGTAATGGAATTATTTATATATATGTATATATATATATATTTATATAGACATTGTAAATTTACATTCTCAATTGGAAAACAAGAAAAATTATCACCATCAAAATCATATAAAAAAATTACAGAGATCCGTTTGTTTTCCCTTTAGCCAGATCAAAAATTTTTAGACTCTACACTACTTGTGGTATATGGTATTATAAGTTTGTGTTTTTGTTTGTTTGTAACACCCAGAAGGAGTTGAAATAAAACCATCTTTTATTATAGACCTACTAAGAATCACTTTCTAAAACTGTTTAAGCATGTCTGTCCGTCTACCTATAATCAAGCTGCAGTTTGTATACTTTGAGATATTTTACACACATTTTAGTGAAGCACTGTTTTAAATCAGAGAAAAACCTTATTGAAAATGAAATCGGACCAAAAATTATGTGTACTAAATTTGATTCAAATCGGTATATTTTTTGAACCCTTTTTCAAATAATGAATATTTCAAATTATTTTCAATTAATGGAGAAATTACAATTTTTTATTTCCTTGACTTCATTTATTTGGCAAAGTTGTGTAGGATATTTAGGAGTCGGCCCCGATCGACTTCAAGATTCTTATTTATTTTGATCTACCTTTTTAAATGAGAAATGTTTATTGTGAATCGTAAGAAATAGTCTTACTTGTAATATATGAAAGTTGAGGTTAAATTTATATAAATAATGACCCGATTGATAAATTGTTTTCCATTTTATATTTCGAGATTGTAAATTTGTGTTTTTGTTTAACAACATAGACATTTTTTTTAAATACAACATATTTTTATTTATCTATATAAATGTTGCTGTTTTATTACATCATTATGCAAATAAATTTAAAAAAAAATAATTTATTTCGTATTTGCTATTTTAAAACAGAATATATTTTTATATGTGACTTTAATTTAATATTAATATTACATAAATGGTTTGTGTATATGTGTTGTGTTGTATATTTGAATGTATAAATTTTAAATATAAACAAAAATACTATTTAATAATATCAATTATTTAAAAACAAATGAATAATGAATTCCACATAATATGGAAAAAGTTAAAAAATGAACAATAACAAAAATATTAATATGAATAATAATAATCATTTAAAAGTAGAGAAAATAAGTAAATTTCAAATTTTGGAATTATTGTTGTTTGCGACTAATGATTGACAACAATTTCTTAAATTTTGAAAGCATTTTTTGTGGCTTTTTTGCTTTCGCTAAACTAATATGCGCCTTAAAAAATGCTTAATGAAAAAATTGAGTTTTCATTTTGTTTTTTTTATTTAAATGTGTTTGTTTGTTTTATTTTTGTTTTAACAATTCATAATTATTTCTTTTATTAATGTTATTAATTTTATGTATAAAATAATTAACTATAACAAAATTATTATTATTTAACAAATGTTTGTGAAAAGAAAAATTGTAAATTTGAATATATTCATTAATTTGTAAATTATAATAAGAGTCGCAAGTGTAGTTCACTTGATAGTAAGATCTCTTTTTCATCCATCAAATCATTACTTCTATGAACTTAAACCAGTCATTCATACAGAATACAAAGTTAGTAGGCAGAGAGTCTTGAAAGGATATCTTGAATAACGTCTTGAAAGCATTAAATTAATATTGCTTTTACCAGAAGTGATCCCCAATGTCTCTGCCCAAGTTATCAAATTAAAATGTATTAATTTTACATATTGTAATGAGATTTAATATACACAGGTATATTAAGTTGACTTAAAAATAAATAGTGGTGAAATAGGACAATGTCAGAACGAGTTTGAAATGAAATCTCTTTTTTCAGATAAAGCGTTTTAAAATACTATTTTATCGTAATATAATTTGGACATTTTTGGGCTCTGTATATTTGCACAATTTCTGCTACAAAAGTGAACGTTCTGCATTTGTAAAATTTTTCCATAATTTAATATTTTTTTTCTCTTCTTTAGCGTTTAATTTATAACAAACTCACGAATCTGGTGTAAGGTATTTAGGACCTCTGCATGCCCTTTAAGATTTTTAATTTGTTTTTATACCCACCACCCAGAGTTTAAGGGTATATTCAGAAAGTTCCAAAAACCCTATAAACTGTGCGTGTTCTTGATCAGCATCAAATTTTGATTTGACTTGGACACGTCTGTTCAAGTGTCCATCTGTGTGACTATCTATTGTAAGCATTCTCCTAGTCGTAAAAGTTGAGATATCAAGTTCAAATTTGGCAGAATCATTGGAAATTCTTGCAGGCAGATTGGGATAAAAAGTGGACAAAATCTTTCAAAGGACACACCCACAGTGCAATATAAACTGACAGCAAAATTTGGTTGTCTACAATGCCTGTCCAAAAAGCTTATCTAAGCGAAATTCTACACTAGCAATAAACTTTCATTTTTTTATATTTACGTTTTCAATTTACTTCTAAAAAAATTAAATCAGGTTTTAAATTGTACTATCATGATATATATTGGTGGTGGGTATCCAAGATTTGTCTTCAGCCATGTATAACTTTCTTACTTGTCATTATTCCTTTTTTATTTTTGTTTTTATAACTTTTCTGTTATTCTCCACAATAATGTAAAAGTACTAATAAAAATTAATAAAAAAAAAACACTATAGAAAGAAATTATGAGAAAATACAATTTAAAACGATACACGGCGAAATCTAAAATTTCTAATATGTATTTGATATAGAGATAAATAATATAAATGCAAAGCACACACCTTTACGAAATAGTATTGTAATAAGAATAATACTAGTAGAAAAGAAAAATAGATAGTTAAAAAAAGTAAAAAATGGTCTTAATTGACCATATTTTTTTTTAATTAATAATATATAATGAAAAAAGAAAACAAATGTAGCGTTTTATTTTTTTATTACATAAAATAAAAAATTAAAGGCATCACATAAAAGTATTTGAAATATTATACTAATGTTTAAAAAAAATTGCAGAAAAAGAAATTATAATACAAATAATAGTTTTCACTATACATTTTGTTTGCATAATATAAGTAAATGTCATCTCGAAAAATGAGGACAGACAGTAGTATATGCAAACAAAAATATATGATAATAAAATATAGAAAAACTTTATATTGATTTATAAAATCGCTAAAAATAATACAAACAAACAATAATATAGATATCTATACGCTATTTATATGCATTAATATAATAAGTAAAAAAACACTCTAAGAAAAAGAAAGAAGAAGAAAATAAAAATAACTAAATCAATAAATCATTGTATTATATAAAAAAAAATTATTTTTAGTTGATAAATGATGACCTTTTCGTTTACATTTATAACAAACAGTTTAAAATAAACAATAAATCAAGATAGAATTTAGAAATTAGGTGATGTGTAACTTTATATTATATATTATAAAAATATATATAACGCATAAGAAATTGATCATATTTCATACATAAAATGGTTGGCATAAAATGATGCATATCTAACAATGGCATTGGCATGTTGTTTTACTTTTTTGGAACAATTAGTTTCTCAAACAACTTGATATAAGATATGAAGCTACCAAAGGCTTGATAAAAACTAAAAGGAGAAAAAGAGAGCGAGAAATAAACACAAAAAGAAAGGCGTAAATCTTAAGGAGAGTATTTTGGCATTAGAAAACTAATAATTATTTATGGGTATTTTAATATTAAGTGGTCTATAATTGGTTTTAAAGGTTTCTAAAATGGAATTGCCCGAAATAATTAACACCGCAGGCAATCAAAGGTAATCAGAAATTTTAAACTTAACACAGATTTTAATTTCCTGAAGCTTATATTAATTTATTTATTTACCAAATTGAGAAAATTTGAATAGTGAATAACGAAATAGTATAATTTAAATGATTATACATTAATTTTTGTTAGCCACGCTTTATAAAAATTTGCCAAAAATTTTTCCGTTTTGTTGTATTAAAATCCAAACACTTAAAATTGGAAGGTAAAGATAAAATCCACAAATTAATATTCCAAATTCCATTTTTCTTACTTTATTTAATCTGAAAATTATCGTCTATATTAAAAAAATGCTTTATCTTAAATAGAACAAAAATGATAATGTGAAAAATTGTAAAATGGAAGGCAATAAACGAGGATAATAAAGCATATTTTATAATTAACGAATACTTTGACGTGTAAAGACATTTTCTTTGACTTTAGTAGACGTTTTCTTATCTAGAGCCGGATCGGTTGGGAAACAGTTCCATAAACGCAATGTTTCATCGGCACCAGCGCTCATTACAGAAGTGCCATCTGGTGATAATGCCATTTGCAGGACACGTGACGTATGACCATTAAGTTCTCCTTGTTTAATCATTGATGGATATTTCCAGAGTGTTAATTGGTTATTGGCAAAACCATGAGCGGATATTAACTCTTTATAACGGCTCGACCATAATAAAGCACAAACCTGGGATTTAGTATCTACCGATTTTATAAGGGTGCCATTACTAATGTTCCAGAATTTAATACAGCGATCCGCTGTACCACCACCACTTGCCAATGTATTCGATTGCCATGGGCACCAAGCTAAAGCCCTTACAGCCGCCTGATGTTGATTTAGAATGTAAAGTGGCTCTGGATTAGTCACTGTACTACCATTGCCTGTTAATTCTTTACTCCATATATTTACTAAATTGTCATTGCCACCACTGGCTAAATATTTAAAATCTGGTGACCATTTAAGGCCGCATACTTCTTGCGTATGACCATTCAATGTAGCCACTTGATGGTTGCGAGCACGTACATCATGATGTATAATTGAACCGTCTCGGCTACCAGATGATACTATATATGAATTCCAAGCTAAGGTACCTACACGAGCTGTATGACCACACATAACCCGTAAACGTTTGTTTTGGATGCAATCCCATAATTCGACTGCTCCAATGGTATTGCCAATAGCTAAAATTTGCCCTTCTTGCATCCATGACAAAGAACAAGCATGATCACCTTGTTCATATTCCACCAGTTGCACAATGCCACCCGAGTCAGCATTCCATAAATATACACAACTACCTAAAGCCACCGACACAACATTATCACCACTCCAATCTAAAAGATTTAAATCTGAGAAAACGTAATTGAGAAAACCATTGTAAATAATCTCTATTCTCCTTTTTTTGCATTATTTTTTTGTTATGCTTACAATAATCATTTATGATATCAGGGGCATCGAGAACCCGTTCCGCAGTTGTTGGTATATAACGTGAGCCACTTTTGTTGGAGATAGGAGTCTTTGTAGAATATACCACTTTAAGAGGATTCGTATGAAATTCTGGAGCTGATGGTGCTTTATTTTGATATGCTAATATTCTTGTGGATTTAGTCTTATCGGGCATTTGCATCACTTCTGCCATTAATTTTTGATGTTCCAATTTTGCTGGTGTTTGTTGCTGTTGTTGCTGTTGATCATTCAATACTTCATCATTTTCTTTAGTATCTTGCTCTTGTTTTACCTAAGTAAAACAATTCATAGATGCATTAATACCAAAAATGAAGAAATGCAGATTTGACATGATTTTTGGATCTTGGAGCAAATATTTATCAGGGGCCTACAGATATACTTACCAAATATGTGCTCAATTCAAAGTTTGTTGCACTTCGATTCGGTATAAAACGATCGCCGCCACTGGGTCCTTGAGCATTCTTATTCGGTGTAGCTTTTGGCTTTTTGACATTTTTTTCTGTCGAAGTTTTTGCAGGCGTCTTAATTAAAGACTGATTTACACCACAGAAACTGACACTTTTCGATGTTGATAATACTGAACGTGAAGTAGTCGTTCCACTACAATTTAAATTAGCCATCGATGATTCTAATTTTCTTTGCCAGCGTGGTGCAGGACCTCTCGTTAACTCACCATCCATGTTAAATATACTGTTCATATCGTTTAAATATTGAAATTGTGACATTCCGTCTTATATATTTCTTATTTGAACCTCACAAACAAAATATAATTTATATAATCTTTATATATATAGTAAAATAAATATATTGTGCAGGATCTTTTCTAGCATGTCATCTACAAAATAAAATGATGCTTCTCGTTATATCCTTACAGATGCTTGTTGCATTTACTCTTTGTTTGAAAAATGATTATTCCCGCTATTCCAAACGAGTATTTGTAAATCATCAAAAAAAATGAATAACGAATAAAAGTAATTATGGGATGTTCATATTCAACGGCAAGTTATTCAAGAATTTATTTATTTTTTACCTTAGAAACATAGAGAATTATAAAGTAGAAGAATCCGTTATTCATATAAAGAAAAATGTACATTTTTATATACCAATTTAAAGCCATAAACAAAGAGGTATAGGCGTCTTATATAAATGTTTCCGTAAATTGTGCTTATAAGTATTTGGTATTAAAGGATAAGTTTAATCAAACAGCTTAAAGTGGAGTACGTGCGCAAGTTGCTTGAGACCTTAGGATTAATAAGAAGAGAAAACATCCCTGTACTGTAAAAATAATTTGAGTTTACATAGAAATAAGAAGAAGCATATATATATTTAATCACAATTACGTATTTAAATTGCATAAAAAATTGGCAATGTTAAATAATGACAAAAGAAAGCCGGAAAGAAAGTAATCCAGCTGAAATAGATAAGATATTAAATAATAACGCTCAACAGACGGAAGCAACCTCATATAAAAATAATGAGGGACCTACACAGACGCCCACATGTCAAACGCCGGTTGAAAATACTACGGGTGAAGAAAACTGGGGTTATGATTTATATCCTGAGAGAAAAGTTGAAGTTTTCAAACCGAAATGGTCACAGATACTTTTGGGATTAGGGGGTCATGAAAATATGGATAAAATGAAATGTGAACGTAATGTTTATTGGTGCGTGAAAAATAGCCCATTGGTTAAATTAATGATGGGCGCTTTAAGAAGTTCTGGTTGTCCCATAAATATAAGACGTCACATATCATGCGAAGTGTGCGATACATCTGTTACCGGAGGTTATGATCCTGTATTAAATCAAATTATTGTTTGTCAAAATACGACAAAGCGAGAGGGCGTGGTGCAGGGTGTATTAACCCATGAAATGATACATATGTTCGATTATTGTAATAATGAATTAGATTTTCGCAATTTGGATCATTTAGCTTGTACGGAAATTCGTGCAGCCAACTTGGCCCATTGTTCATTTTTAAGCGCCTTTATGCAAGGTGATGCCTCATTTTTTAATATTAAGAAAGCCCATCAGGATTGTGTAAAATCAAAAGCTTTAGCATCCGTTTTAGCTGTGCGTAAAGTTGATACTAAAGAAGCTATTGAGGCTGTTGAACGTGTCTTCCCCAAATGTTACAATGATCTAGAGCCCATTGGTAGGCGTATTAAAAGAAATTCAGCAGATCAACATAGAGCTTATATGGAGGGTCCAATGTATGGTTATGATGTATATTAATTAAAAGGAAACGAGATGAGATGAACTCTTACGATAATTAGATTTATTTGCCATGACCTTTAAAATTGCAAACGAAAAGATTTATGATAGAACAACATTGTAAATTACGAGCAAATTTATATATAAATCAATTTCTCTTCTGTAAATAAAGATGCCAAAAAGTTTGGACAAATAGACATTAAAAAAATAGAGCTCTTATCAAATTTGTAGCAATAAATGTTATAAATTAAATTCCATATTCATGGATTTAGTAATTGTATTTTATTTATCAATATATTTATTTAAAAAAACATTTTGTTAGCATTTTGTTTTGTATAAAACTAACAATAATTTATTGTGTAAAAAAAAAAACGGTAATTAAAATATGCCAAAAATATTTTTACATATAATTACAAAGCAACATTTCTTGGTAATTGTACGATAATAGAAAATAATTAAGATTGTTGTAGTTTCATATGACTCCAAATCAATTAATTATGATTTTGTAGATCAATGAGATAATAAAAACACTAAAATTTCGATGTCTATGCAAAAATTTTTTTTTGTTTGTTTATAAGTTTTCTGCTTTTTATGGGTCAATTCTTAATTTTATGTTTAAAGAAATAAAAGAAGTAATAAACAACATTAATGTTTGTTTTGATTTTATATAAAGTTAACAATAATCGAGAAAAATAAATCAAAAATAAATGCTGTTGGAAAATAAATGTTATTTTACATGATTAAGCAAAGGCAAAAAATTGTAATCCAAATGTAATAATGATAGAAAAAGTTTAAATGAACAACAACAACAACAATAACAATTTTCCAAATCACTTTAATTGTTTATACAATAAGGCAGGCATTTGTTGTTGCTTGTTTGAAAAATTAATTTTATTTTAAGTATAAAATTCTTAAAATGAGGCACAAACACTTTACAAAATTAAAGGCTCTCTGTCCATATAGTAAATAGAAGGATGGACAAAGAAACGTGCAAACAGGCAAACGTTTCATAATCACTAACAAAAAATTTCTTTTTACAATTTGTTAGATAACAGATTGTGATAAAGTTTTAGTTAAGCACCAAAAATTCTATATGTTTAAACATTTACAACCATTTAAAATTCGAGCACTAATAGAATAAGTAAATTATTTGTATAAAAGGTAGCAACTGGTGATTGTTTGTTAAAAAAAAAGGAGTTAGTTAGAGAATAGAATAGAAATATAGTTATGGTACGGTATTTGTAGCGATAGCGATAGGCCAAGTAACTGGCCCTTTTAGTA
This sequence comes from Melophagus ovinus, assembly GCA_023089585.1. Lineage (NCBI taxonomy): Eukaryota > Metazoa > Arthropoda > Insecta > Diptera > Hippoboscidae > Melophagus > Melophagus ovinus. The sequence goes on along the minus strand of JAKKIB010000181.1, from coordinate 1,237,813 downwards.
CTACATCGGCCATATATTCTTTAATTTTAATAAAGCGTCGCTTAAATTCCAGGCCACAACCTTTAGATAAACGAAAATCTAATAGAATTTTACCATTCATTTCAATAATGTACGCTTTAAAAACTAAATGTAATTTACGTCGATCAATTGTCGATATAGTCACAACCATATTATCATCATTCAATTTGGCAGTATAACCTAAACGTTCAATGGTGGCTATTAAACGTTTTATTGTTTCATCGAAACGTATGGTAACAAAGAAACGTGTCATACGTCTTACTAAACGTTGGAAGACATTTTGTGAGGCCGTTTGTGTTGAATTCATTTGTGTACATAATAATAAATCATCCAATAAAGCTGGTTGTGAGAAACAGAAATTTAAACGATGCTCTTGAGCGGCCGGTTGTTCATTTAACGCATGTGGTTTAATCGGCATTTCAGCAAATTCATTATCATATAAGACAATAGTTGGCATCGGTTGTGAACAGTAATTACGTGTAATAGAATCATCTAGATTACGGCTACTGTGACGATTAGATATTTGCCTTTGACGTTTTGCTTTCGGTGAGCATATTTCTAAAGCGGCTGCTGAATCAACTAAATCTCTGGAACGATCTATAAAAAAAGAAAGATAAGAAAAGAGAAAAATTTTTTGTTATAAATTTTGAACATTTTGAAAAGCAATTTTGACTAATTTAATAAAAATGGGTAAATTGAATGTGAAATTAAAAAATTATTGAAAATTGAAAATAAATTAATTGAACGTAAGCAAAAATCATTTGGTTTTTGGTAATAAAGCTCTATGGAGTGTAAATATTGAGACCATACAGCTAAAATCACCAAAGAGCAAATAATATGCAAATAAAAAAAAAACAAATCAAATGAAATACAATTAAATAAAGTAAAATAAGTGAGTTCTGAAAATATCAAATTCAATTAAGTGTAACATAAAGCAACAAGGATATAAATTTAAAATTATATCCATATCATTTTTTGTTTTTTATTTTGAAGTTCATCACTTAAATCACGTTTTCTTAGAGTTCGATTGATTTAGAATCATTTTATGGTCAATTATTTTGAAGTATTAAATTGTCTAGATAAATCTGTCCATCTGTCCGTCCAATGTATTTGTTCTATATAAAACTTAAGGGTATTTGTTTTTAATAGTTATTTATGTTTTAATTTGATATATAAAACACAAAATATCTTAACAAAAGCACAAGTAAACTTTTTTCAAGAGATTATTGTATGCTTAAATAGACACAAAGAGCACTTGTTAAATTTGAATATCACACAAAAATGCAAACATCATTTTGTTTATATTATTGAAAAATTCACTGTGTTTCTTTACGATTTCCTTATGATTTTATTTATTTTCTTATTTATTTATCTTTCTGTTTTGAATGTGAATACACATCAAATTTCAAAATCTTAATAGTCGAATTTGTTGTTAGGCGCATCTTCAATGCTTTGGTAATCTAGCTTTATGAAGGTATCAAAATCTATCATACAGCTAAAGCGCCAAAGCAGTGAAATATAATTGTTTTATAAAATGCGCACCATCTGCCATTAAATCATTATCAGAAATCACACATTTAATCTCCATTATACTTTGACCAAAAGATACTTCACATATTTCATTTCATTTGGTGTTATTTTAAAAGTAGAACACAAAAAAGAAATTCATTTGATATTTATTGATGTTAGAGGAATAGCTGAGGTAAGCAGTTATGGGGTAAACATTTATGGAGGTACAAAGTGCCTCTCAATATATGTAAAATAAGAAAAGTAGCCAAAGGCAACAATTGAGAGTCACTAAGTACCTGTATAAAGGTTTGCCGTTAGCCAGAAATCTGCCTTAAGCCACTTTATTTTTAGTTTTCTTTTTCTTTTAATTCATAATTAATTAATTGTAATTCATAATATAATTAACACTTTGTACTTGATATAACTTTCATAAATAAAAAACTAAAAGTAATTTTGAAAGAATTTTGAAATTGTAAAAAGAGCAATGGTTGATTTCTTTTGTGTAACATTGTTCGGGACGACCTTTAAACTTACCACTTTCCGAAAATTGCATATTACACCATTTGTGCTCAAGTATTTTTGTTATGGTCATGCGATAAGTTGGATTAATTGCCAAAACTTTACGCAACAAAGAAATGACTAATGTATCTAATTTACTCCATGGAGTTTGTGTAGACCAACGATCATTATCCTTCCATATAGCGAATTCTGGACAATTATTATTCGGTTGATCCCAAGGCAATTCTAAGAAAGCAATAATAAAAGAAAAAGAAAAAAAAAAAGAAAAAAGAAGAATAAAAATAACCAAGACCTTTAATACGTTTCGACAATTGCAATTTTTAGAAGAAGTAAAGCAACTTTAAGGAAGTTGGTACAAAAAAAAATAAGGACAAAGATGTTTTTCTGTTTTTTTTCTTTTTATTTAAACATGACAATAAATATTATAATTAATTATAGAGAGTAGTGCTGGGTGCAATTTGTTATGCTGGATAGTGCAATGTGGTGCAGCAAGCAATTTAAGTTGGAGCTTTGGTATAAAAGCTTTAGATGATAGTTAATGAATGAATCTACAGCTAGAATACCAAAGAACCAACAAAAATGTGTGCTATTTTATTTTCTTGTTTCTTTTTTAGTTATTTTACTTTTAAACTCCTTTTACGTTTTCTTTTTCGTTTTCTTTTAATTGTTGTTTGTTAGAGTGTTTGGTCTTCCCCGCATGAAAATGGGTAAATAGAGTATGTGGTGTTGCATGACCATTATGGAATAAAAAGTAATTGCAGGCAGCAGGTGCAGATCTTCTAAGAAAATTTGTTATTCTATTTATATATATTTGTCTATCTGTCTGTCTGTCTATAGGCAGATATTTGTATAAATGTGTGTGCTTATATACCCTTAACAATAATAGTAATTATCATTAATAGTTTCAATCAGAATGAATTGCCTTCAAGTGTATACTTGGGAAAATAGTTATTAGAAGCACGGAGGGAAAACAAAAAAGAAAAACAAAACAAAAAATAACAACAAACATTCGAACATTAAATTTTGTCAAAATATATACACAGAATATTAACGATGTGAGTGTGATTGCAAAATGTATAATTAATAATTTGTATTATAACTAAACACATTGTTTTCTGCATTGTTTTCTATTTTCTATAAAACGTAAGCATAAACTAAACCAAACTAATAATTATTTATAATTTTGTCATATACATTGTTTCATAAATCATAATCAAGATAATTGTTATTCATATTAGAATTATCACTCTATAAATTATAAGCTGACACCAATCGGAGCAGATTATTATCGCTTATGATAAGCGGAAAGTATAAATCTAAAAAGTGTGTTTTCAGGAATTTTCAAAGAGAAATTTCCAAATTTTAGGAGCTTACATAAAAAGTTTGTTATAAATGTAATGAAAGCTACGTTGATTTGTTTTGAAACTTGTTCGGCATATCTTTAATATGATTATGCTTTAAAATGTTCTAACTCTGCGCAATTGAATCATCAAATATCGAGGGAGGAAAAGACGATATGTAAAATAAACGTGGACAATTTAGACTTTCTACTTATTGCACTTTACTAAGAAGGTTAAGACGTACCTTTTAACTAATTTCATCCATTTTCAATTTTAATCTATTTGAATAAGTTTCTGGCGCCTATTAAAGTGATATCTAAATTATATATGAATAGGAGAATGCCACTAATGGACAGAAGGGCCAATGGGTTTTTTATGATTAAGCATGTATAGATTTTCCCTACTTTGTAGGATCCTCGGTACTTCATTTTGGGTGTTATAAACATTATGATAAAATGAGTTCTGGATGGCAATTTCAAACAAATTTGGTTCTTCAAGCTTTGTAGTTGTCTTACGATTTTGCCTAATTTAGAAATTAAAACTGTACAATGAACGAAAAGTTTCTTCATTGTAAAATTTCATTTGTGTTTTATTTAAATGGATACAAAAAATGTTTAGTTAAATATTTCGTTAAATATGCTTCTTTCATATAAATATATAAAAAGGCGAAAAATTCTTGTGTGATTGAAAATTTTGTTCCAAGTTAGTTTCAATATGAATAAAAATGCAAATGTCAATTATTTTCAAAAAAAATAATTAATAAGGAATGTTAAAAAATAACACAAAACAAAACAAAAACTAAATATATTGTTGGCATTGTTTTTTTTTTTGTTTTTTTTTAATATCTTACTCATTTTTATTTTGCTTACAAAAATAAAAAAAGCAAACTAAAAATAAAATGGAAACAAAAGAAATATGTTTTCTTGGTTTTTGCAAAGGAAAGTTTTCAATGTTGTTAAGGAAACCAAATAACTTTGAAAAAACTTTAAAGTGATATTAAACACATATAAAGACCACACGCATGTACATATAAAGCAATATAAATAAGACTTTTGTAGTTGGTCAAAGGTTGACTCCTAAAACATCTTACACAAATTTGTCACTTTGTCTATTGGGCATAAAAAGTCAACAGAGTTTGGAAATATTATAATTATCCATTGCATTTGAAAACTTCAATTTCAATTGATTTGGACAAAATAGAAGACCCTTATTTTTCTATGTCAAAGTACAATAAAAATGTACGAAAAAGGTTTTTTTTTCAAAAAATACGTTCTATGGGAGGCAATCTTAACAATGGACCGATTTAAGCTAAATATGATATGATATGATGGGCTAAAGTTCTTTAAAATATTGTTAAAGTTGTAGTTTTTTTTCATCGAAGGGAAAATTTTTTTGGAAGAAGTCTTAAAGATGGACCCATACAGGCCAAATTTGGTATACATCTTTTCCACGTTACAATACGTTAAGGGGCCAATTTTTCTTAAAATATTACATTTGTAATTTTGTTTCATGTAAGGAATAATTTTCAAAAAAAAAAGTTGCGTAGTCACAAAAATGGACCAAACTTAACCATTTTCCAGAGCTTTCGTCATCGGGCTAAAAACAAACATCTGTGTAACAAATTTCATTAAAATATCTCTAAAATTGCCACCTGTAGCTTAATAACACATAGAGAGGAAGGCAGGCGGACAGACTTATAAACAGATGTAAATCGATTCAGATAGTACTTTTTAGTCAAGTGGTATAAAATAAGGTAGATCTACTTCAACTCCTTCTGCGAATTACAAATTTCTATAGAAACTTATAATATCCTACATTAGAAGTGGTATAGTTTTTTTCTCATCCTTTTTACAAATTGTTTTTATTTTTCTTCGGAGTTTTTTTCCCTATTTTTATTTGTTTGCTTTTTTCTTTTTTCGCTAAATGAAAGTTTGTTTTTCCTTTTTTTCTTTTTTGTTGAAAAATTTAATTGAAAAACTTACCACCAGCCAACATTGTCACCAAAATGATGCCACACGACCATACATCAGCTGGCTGAGCATGATAAGGTTTAATAAATACTTCAGGTGCCACATATGGCAAAGTACCGCAACGTTTATCCAATAAGCGCTCTTTACCTTTACATCTGAAATAATGATCAGAAGTAACAAAAAAAAAATATAGAAAAGAAAAAAATTACAGAAAAAGGCAAATAAAGGCAAAATAAAGTAAATATTACAAAAAGAAAATTCATTAGCAATAAGAAGGAGAAATACAAAATACACAACAATTATGCAAATAATGTAACATATTAAAAAAAAAATAAATAAAATGTAAAAAGAAAAACAAAGTTGAGGCTGATTAGTAAAGATTTTACATGCAAAATTATTGGTAATTAGATATCATAAATTTTCCAAAGAATTTAAAAAATTTGTTACAATAAGTGAGAAGGGAAAACTTGACACAAAGAAATTTTTATTAAAGAAGTTTAAATATTATAAAAATATTTAAGAGAAGTGTACGAACCAAAAAATTATATGAAAATGTTTGGACAGACAGACAGACAGACAAAGTGATAAAAGTATAATTGAATTTAAATTGTTTCCTTTTTTTTTTGTATTACATAAATCTCCATAACCTTCCCACTATCACAAATATTGTAAAGGCTTATTGAAAAAAAAGAGGCTGGGGAAGTTAGAAACTAAAAAAAAAAGGAAACAGAAGCAAAACAAACGAATTAATTAAATTTTCAATTCATTTAGACATATATTTATATATACATGTAGCAAGAAATTCTATGTATATATACAATATATATGATTATACCTAAATACCTAAACATGGTAGCCATTCCAAAATCGCATATTTTTATATTATCGTGTTCGTCTAATAAAATATTTTCAGGTTTCAAATCACGATGCGCGATGCCACGTTGATGTAAATATTGTAATCCAGATAATAATTGTATAAAATAACGTTGAGCCTCATGTTGCGGCATACCAATATCCGGCTCTATAAAATATTATAAATTGTATATAAATTAAGTTAGATAAATAAATATAAAAAAAATAAATAAAAATAAAAATATGATTTTTTAATTCTGCCATGAGCATGTTTTTGTATATTCATCTACTTATATTATGCCTATGTATGTATGTATGTGTATGTGTGTGTGTGTGTGTGTGTGTGTGTATTTAAAAGCATAATTATATATATCAGCAAAAATTATTATTAGTTATTTGAAGAGAGGAAACTGCTTTCAATTCAATTGTGCATGAATCTGGTTGCCAAGTTTTCATTGTAAAAGTTTTCTTTTTTACATTCTCTACTTTTTCTTTAGGAAAATGTAAGGAGAAAATATAAGTACAAGTTACATACTGTGTAACATTGGCATGTGTTGTAATTTAAACTTAATTTATAATGATTAATTATTTTTTATAGCCTTAGGATTTTATAAACATTATCTGTACATTTGTAAAGAGCTTCCAAGAGTCTAAAACATTTTTCTTGATTAACCTTAAATTTTGCATCGATTATAACTAGTCCATCTGTTTTGTATGCCTGCCTATTGTTAATATACTTCCGGTCCAATCATATAAATGGAAATGATAACTTGCAATTTTCTCATAAAAGGGTAGCGAATTTTTTTAAAGGGTTGGAATTAAATATGAGCCGACTTGTTCAAATTGCATGAACGCCTTAAAGCCTATAAATGAGAATCTAGAGATTTCTTTTTCTTTTCCTTTTCTTTAAGAATAAATATTTCAGATTTTCTTTTAGAAATTTTTCATATCTCAAATTGAAAAAAGAAAAACTTTATCAGACCTATTCTTCAAACGAAAGGTAAAGCTTTTCTTTGTGATTGAAGATGTGACCAATTTAAATAAAATTTCTCAATTGTTAACAAATTTAAGTTAGCAGATTTTTAAAATTGATATAGATTTTGTAAAATGTGCATAAGATTTATTATTAAATCCATACAACTCATAACTCACGCATTAAGTATAACCGCAATAATATGAAAGTGGTTGGAGAGAGAATTCGTTCGTTACCTTACATTAACATAACCACAAACAAATAACTTTTTTGTAAAGATTATACTTAAACTACAGTATTTTTTTATATATTTATGTACACGTTATATAAAACACATGAAGCAATAATTACGCGATTTGTTTTAAAAGATACGAAAAAATGCTGGTTTAATGGACCTATATCCTCTTCAGATAGTAAGATAAATATTTGAAACTTCAAAAGTAGTAGTTGTAACGCAAAAGTAGCTTGATAGGCATTATGGTGGACTCGGCTTAAAGAAATATGAATAATAAGACATTAAGGAGTTTGTAGATTTGACAGGATTGATAATTGAACGGAGAAATATATAAAATTCAATAAAATTTTTTTGCTAGATTAAAAAGTAGATAAATTAGATGATTAGATGTAACGCGCTATGAAATTGCATCGACTCTTTAAAACTTTGTGCAATTGAGATGATAATTTCCTTTTATTGCCTGCCTTTAACATATTCAATGAAATATTACTTAACTTATAAAGAGTAAAGTTTCTATTTCAGTAGCAAATTGATTGCAAAAAATCAGCAAGGATTATGTTTACTTATTAGCCCCCAAAAAGCCATTGTTGGCCAATGTGTTTTATATAGTTTTAATAAAAATTGTTTTCTTTCAAAACAAGCAACAATTTATTGAGTTTATATTTTTTATATGCGTATTATTTATGTCATATAAACTTTCTCTAACTTTTTCTGCGTATCCTTTTACCCATAACATAAAGTTTTAAGTATTTCATGGTTTTTGCTGTTGTTGAAATTTATTTTATTTACTTTTTTTTTTGGTTTTTTTTGTTTGGGGTAACTTCGACATTTAAAAAAAGAAGCCCATTTCTAATAATACATTTATATATAAAGTTCTCTCCTACTTTGCCTTTTTTTATCAACAGCAAAAATCCATTTAATGATGCGTTTTTATGTTTTTATTTAAATTCTTTTATTTTTATACGTTAAATTGAAATTGCCACAACTACCCGTTTACATTTTTGTCACTTAAATAACTCTGTATAAGAATAACCAAACAATTTAAACTGCAGTTTAAGGAAAGAAAAAATTTTTGAAAAAATTACAGCTCTTATTGGCCGCAGCATCCAGCGATTGAAGGGTTTATTCACTTTGTCATTATGTTTATAATGTCCAATGTCGGGAGATCTTACATTGACTCCTATTCTTGATCAGCATCAAATTCTGAATCTATTTACACATGTCTGTCCCTCTGTCCGTGTGTCCTGATCGCAAAAAAAGAGATATCCACTTCACATTTGGCAGAAGTATCGGAAGTTTTTAACCATTGGTTGAAATTGAAAATGGATCAAATCGATTAAAGGACACGCCCCCAGTGCCACGTAAATTGATAAATGGATTAATATTATTTAGATAATCACCATAAAATAAATGATGTGAAAACTCGGCCCTTTTTATTTAACAATTTAGTAGTCCTTAAGTAAAAAAACTAGTAATAGCTGCCTAAAAAGTTAAACTGCTTTCAACAGGCCTATTCTGAAAAAAATTTAGCTTACATTTTCAAAAGCAATCTGTATGCCAAAATTTCTAAAGCTTAGAACCAAACTTAGGTACGTTAATTTACTTCTAATGATCAATAGAAAAATGTTTAACAAACAGTTGAACAATCAGACTACGCAGAGCCCCCGTTTGGGTTTGAACAAGCCTATATATAATTTGTAAGGCTTAAAAGTATTTATATATATTTATATAGAATAAAGGTCGAATACTTAATGGCGCCTGGGAAATGTAAAGATAAGAAATGTATAAGTCCGTTTTTAAAGGATTACGCTTGACTTCACAAATAACCCCCAGAATAATGAAAATTCCAAATTCATTTATTAAAAGGAGTCAAATATTATGCACCCACAAGAACAACAACATTACATTAAGTTATATAGCAATTTGTAACAATCAATTTGTTAAAAAAACTAAAAATGAGAGAAATATGAAATTTAGAATATTTTACTTGATCAAAATAAAAACTGTTAAAACGTACCCAGAAACAACAACAGCAAAAACTCTAAAAAAAGACATAAAATTTATGTATAAAGGATAAAAAAAAACAAAAAAATTATTATTGTGCGTTTTTCACAAATTTTCAAAATCACGAAATATAATAAAAATGGATTAAATGTTTTATTTCAAGAAATTTTACGTAATAAAAGTAACAAGAACATAAGACATAAAAAATATTTTATTTTATTCTTAGGAAATTAAAGGAAAAATAAAGAAAAAGAAGAAAAATAAGGGAGTGGGCGCCTTTTTTTAATCTCCTAAATCACCAGTTGCCCAAGAAGAATAAAAATCAGGTAATTGTAAAATTTTATTTAATTATTGTCTGATAAGAGAAAACAAAAAATGAAACTGTCTAGTTCTAACTTGGCGCACGCTTTATGGAGTGAAGATCAAAATCCATTTATATGCCACATTTTGTCGAAATATTTCAAAAAACTCGAATGGTAGTTCGATAATTTTAAATGGAAAAAAGTTTAAGTCTTATCCATTAGATAAAGAGCTAAGTTTGCATCAAAATAAAGAGCGACCTCTTTGCGAAGCAAATTCTAACAACAGTAATTGACTACTATTTCTTTGATTGTTATAGATCGTTTATTAGGGCTCTTCGCATGATTGATAGTGCGAATTTCCAAATCAATAAATGTGAAAATTTTTCACATTTTCGACTTAAACCTAAAGCAGATTTAAGACGGTTGAAGAGGTATATTTCTTTTGGCACAAGCTTTGCCCTTTTTTGCTTTCTTAAATTTTTTAAACCATAGAAATTTAAGTAGAGCATCAAATTTATATATAAGCAAGAAATATAACGACACGCACAAAATAATAATTTTTCCATTAGAAATTTCTAATTCTTTGTTTTTTTGCTGTTGTTTCTGCTTTCTCATTAATATTACATGTTGATCATAAAGTGACAACAAAAGGACAAATGCACACATCATTTAAACTTTTTTTTTTATTTTAAACTTCTCTAAACGATATTCATCGTATGCGTAAAACGAGATGTTCAGATATTTATAGAGAGAAAGAAAAACAGAGACAGTAAGATACATGGATAGATAGACAGAAAGAGTCATATATAAAATTATTCGTTTATTCCAATCATAATGAAAACCAAAAAAGAAACAACTACATAACGGAACTTGTTATTCATTTTGCGGCACGTCCAGACACGTCATGATGATTTGTTAGAATGTTCACAAATGTATACAAGAGAAGCAGGTACATGTTTATATTATACATATACAAGCGTATGTAACATTTATATATATATATATATATACATATATAATGCCGAAATACGAAATGAAAGTAACCGAAACTGAAATGAACGGGTAAATTCCTGCTGTCTAATAAATCGAATGTGAAAAAAAAACAAATGTAAGCATCAATACAAAATTGTCAGCGTTCATTATTTATATTTAATGTATGTATGTATGTATGTATTTGCATATGTGTTTGTGATAAGCAGTTGTAGAAAATAGATATGTATTTATGTAACTAAGTAATTTAACAATTTTAGTCAAATCACTGTCACTCAATAAGTCATAATGCCATAACTAGTAAAAATTATTATGTTCTGCTTAAGTATTATTATAAGCTGCTCACAATTTGTTAAAAAAACTGATCTAGCAAATTAAAATAATTTGTTTGGTTATCAGGCTTTACTTAAAACTGGATTATCTTTAAAACCTTAACTCTTCTTTAAATTGAAAAACGATTGAAAATTCAATGAAATTGAAAAAATTTCTCGTTTTATCCGACCATCTCAAACATTTTTATCTACTGTCTAATAACTTTTGGAATATTTTCTCACAATAAATACCGTTTTTGCCAGAGTAAACCAAGAAGACATTATGAAGTATTGTCAGATATTATTTGTTTATAAAACGAAATCAAATGGTTTAAGCAGCCATATTGCTATATATATATATATATATATATATATATATATATATATATATATATATATATATATATATGAGCGTGCATGTGTGTGTGTGTGTATGTATCCCCTTAGACATTTACTGAGTGCCGAAATTTATTCATATATATCTATTTGTTCATATATTTGTATATATAACTTTATGGCCTTATTTATTTAGCAGTTGCTATGACTGCGCATAATATTTGTATTTAAATATTAAAGGTACATAATTCTTATAATTTTAATGGCATACGTTGTAGCCAACCAACCTCAATTGCATTAGGACACTTTCTTATATCACTAATTTAGTTATATTGTATATATTTATATATATGAGTATTTACGTATGTATATGTGCGTTTATAATAAATATTGCCAACAATGACACAGTAAAGTGTTGTATTGTGGTTTTTTTTTGTACAAGTCAACTCAATCATATTTAACAATTTACCGCTCTTACGGTGACGATATCAACAATTTTGGTATCATCATATCATAATTGTAACGAAGGAGAAGGCATGATGCATGCAATGCAAACAACATGCAATCACTTGTTTATTTATGTAAGTTAAAATTTCTATAAATAATGAATATACATACCCTTACATATACACACATATACATACATACATAAATGCGCACACACATACATATGCATATGCATATCCTTATCCTTCCGTTTCATATCATTTAATATAATTTTTCTAATATTATTTTTTTTCACTACATTGTGTAACAAGCTCCTATTTAATATAAGAAAAAGTAGAAGAAGAAAAAAGGAGAATCAGAAATAGAAAAAGCAATATTCCTAGCATACACTTTTAGTAACAAAAGCAGCAAGAGGAAAAAAAATTGATTTTAAAAATAATTTGTTCAAAAAAAAAAAACTTTTGATTACTTGGAAATGGAAATTTATCCAGACATATCCTCTACATTCTGTCACACTTTCTATTTCCCATTTATATATATATTCATTTTGAATTTTTCTTCTTCTTTCTGTTCTAATATATTCCGCTTTTCGCCATGCAATATGGCTTTCGACTTACACTAAGCAAGCGAGAGTGAGCAATAAATGCATTGATGATATTAAAAAATTCCAAAAAAAAAGAAAAGTTCTTAGGACTTTTGTTTGCTCACATCGAAACTGGCCACATTTGAATGTTAAGTTACTTTGGCAAAGTGTTTACAATGCTTAGAGAGACTAAGATTAGAGATCTCATTGTAAAAGTTATAAACCTAAATAAAAGTATGGACCAAACACTTCATTTCTTATAGTCATAAGGTAAGGCTTTTTATTTGAATTATTTCTATACGAATTTCATATAAATAACAGCAAACTACTTGAAAAGCTGCTTTCCTAAAAAAAATAGCATGACAGATTTAAGGGCAAGAAACTACAATTCTTACTCACCATTCTAAATTTTGAATATTTCAAATTATTTATAATATTGATATTTACAAACTAGCCAAAGGTTTTTATTATGTTACTGTCACATATGCCATAGAATGCTAAGCCTCTGCTTTGTTCGTCCGTTTAGTTTTTAATTTGTTACATTTCCTCGCTGTAGTTTATCAACTTTAAACACGTCACTTTGATAATTTATTTTTATGCTCAAATTGAAAGGCTATAAAAATGCTGAGAGTTTGCTGTTGTTGCTGCAGCTATTTATCCTATAAAATTGTTTGTTATAATTTATTCAGGTGCTTTTTTTGTTTCTTCCCATTATTCACTTGTTTTGTTTTATTTTCTTTATATATAACTTGTCGTGTTATTTTTTAAGAATTAACAAAATATTATGATTATATGATTATTAATAGAAAGCAGTACAACAGCAGAGGAAGACGCAAACGAGGTAAATGAAGAGAAATCTAATGGGTGCATGCATGATTATAAATAAAATTTTATAAATATTTATTAAGCTACTTAAAAGTTTTGTTCGAGTATTAGAAATGTTACGCACTTAACTTAGGCCTATTAACATATGAATATGCTTACATTTAATACTCAACTATCAAAATAAGTTGTTATAACAAACAGTGAAACAAATTTTGTATAAATTTTGGAACCACACTCCCTTTCAACCAAAAAAAAAAATGAAGGAGAATATCTGTTGTGAACAATCTAATTTTTAACCGTTCATATTTTCTGGGACAAACAAGTCTCTAAGTGCGAGTTAATACATAGAAAAATTCTTTCAAAAATTCTTTCACGAATCCTTTACAAAAACACCATAAAAATTTTTTTGGATGGGTTTTGTTTTAAGTCCATGAACGCAAATATCAGTTTAAAATATTACTCGATTAATTTATGTATCAATGACTCTTCTGACAGATATTGCCACAAAGAAATTATTATTATTTTTACAAAGAAATCAATTTGTCATTTATCATTAAATTTTTTTCTAATGATTCATATTTTTGGCACTTTAATTAATTCATTGATTCATTATTATTGATTAATTAATTTTTTCAATTATTGTAATTTTTTACATTTTTTTTTTGAAATCTTAACAATTTAGTTTTTTTCTTTGAATTAATTTACTACATTTATTTCTATGAATTAGAAATGTTAAAACAAAAATCAACAATTAACAATTAACTTAAGAGAAGTAAATTTTCATGGAAATGGCATAAGTTTGTTTGAAATATTTCATCGTCATTGTTGAAATATATAAAATATATGATTCAGTTTTCTTAGGGACTTCATTTTACAAATTTCTTTTATATGCCTTATAGCGAAGGCATTTTTAAATTAATTTCATTGGAGTCTTTTGTGTATGGACAAAATTTTCTTGATTTTTTTTTAAGCTTAAAAACTCTAAAATCGTTTTTAAGTTTTGTGAGAAACATTAAGAAATCTCCTGAAGGAAAAGTCCAAATATTGTGCATTAGAATATAAAAAAAAAAAAATGAACCGACACGCCCAATTCCTATTATAATAAATCAGACCACTAATTTTCAATTTGTTGTAAAGTTTTTCTTTGTGAAAACCTTTCAAAGGACTTTTTGCTTTTACTTATTTTTACAACCTTAAGAAAAAGAGTATTGGAAAACTTTGCATATGAGGCGTTACTAGATATATGAAAATATAACATGCTTATTCTTTAATGGCATGAGTAACTGCTGTGCTTAATTCTAATTTACATGTTGAGGTTGTTTTTGTGTTTTTTTTGGTTTTTCGTTTTCAAACCTTTACCTTTCCCATTAAATTTTCGATTTATTATATAAACACTTATTACACAGAAATTATTGCGGCTGCTGTTTCCCTCCTTATAAGCAGAATATTAAGAGTATATACATAACAATACACCCACACACACATACACCAAATTATACATAGATAAGACAAAAAAAATCAAATGAATTTTTTGCATAAGCATCGTATAATTTATATGAGGTTATTATAACCCAAATGATTAGATTTGTTTGCTTGACTTACCAATACGATCAAATAATTCACCACCGGCAGCATATTCCAAAAATATATATTCAATATGGCCATGTGAACGATTCCCATAAAATCGTAATATATGCGGATCCTGTAACATTTTTTGTATGCAAATTTCTTTGCGTATGAATAAAACGGCATCCGAATGCTTTTTCAAATCGACCATTTTCATAGCAACAGCTTCACCGGTTTGACGATTAATCAACAATTTTACTCTGCATATGTATGTGTATTGTACATATTTATATATATACATGTGTGAAAGAATAAAAACACAAAAAAGACAAAAGAACAAAAAAGGACAAAACAAGAACAAAAAAGAAAAACACATCAAATGAAGAGAATTCTTCTATATGTATAAAATAAAATGAGAGTTCCGGTGATACAATTAAGAGAGATAGCAAAATAGAAAAGAAAAAAAAATAGAAATAGAAATACCAAATGCCATAGAAGAAGCAAGAGAGATGAATGGAGGTGAGATATTATGATTATATATGTATGAACATGTCTGCACATGCATATTCTTTACATGAAAACTTCATTTCATTGTTATACAACAAAAAACAACAGTAACCACAACACAACACACACAGCACAACACTAATAATAAGTGCAATGTCATAAATAAAGACAATTGTGCATGTACCGTAATAATAACTATTGCTACTGCTAAATAATTTGTGAAGAAGCAGCATGCATGTTCAAAAATGTTCATGCATAACAGACATAACGAATTTTGTTACAATTTTGTACATAAAAACTTTATAAAAACAATACGGAAAAGTATACAACTAAAAAAAAATACGGAAAAGAAAAACCAACATCACACACACACAGACATACACAAACATTTAAATTGAAAAATGAAAAATTGTACAAAGCGCAAAGTAAAACAAAACAAAGAAAACAAAAAGAAAATGAGAGAAATTTCAATTGTTTGCTTTTTATGTTTGGCTTGATTTTACTTTTCTTGCCTTTTCTTTTCCTTTCTTTCTCATACATTTAACTCACCCACACAATCAAACAATTAAGCAAGCATGACTGAGACAAACACGCACATAGAAATATAATAAGTGAAAAATTTCTATGGTAAATTATTAGTATAATTTTTATCCTGAGAGTTGTTCCATTTGTTAAAAGGAATTATATATTTATTACACTTGCTTTTCACTCTATAAAACCAGTTTTACAGTTGTTTGAATTTTCTGAATTTTTTTCTACATAAATTAATTATAATAAAAACGATCAGACGAAGATGAGAATTTTAATTTATATTAATTTTTCTCTCTTTTTTCTTTTTCTTTGGAGAGGTTTTATGAATTTTTGGAGTTGAAGGTAAACATTTTTGGAGGCCATTGATATTAAGATTTATTTATTTGTGTGTGTTAGAATGAATCAATCTAAGCAAATTCGATATGTGCATTTGCTCAGACTTTTCACAATTCGCAATTTGGTGAAAGTTTATCCAAACAGATTAGTCTATTATGGTTAGGTGACTGGTAGTCACTCAAGTTTAAAATTTGTTGCTTAACCATGGTAAATAAATGCACATGAATAATCTATTCATTACAGCATCTACAAATCGTTTCAAAATTTTGAATGGATGTCAATTTTGTTAAATGGAAAGTTAAAGAAATTCATTTAGAACACTTTGAAAAATTTATTTCTACAAGACAATTAATCACTCAATAAAGCAATCTAAATAAGTACATAAATTATTTAGAGTTGATGAAGATTCATGTTGCTGAAGATTCATGTTACCGAAGATTCCTGTTGCTTAAGATAAACCGTTTTGGCATAAAATAGAAGCCATTTAAGTAAAGTTATTATCTATTTAAAATTATACATTTTCCTTTTCTCATATATTTGTCTATAACTATATTTGCGTATGAAAAAATTCTTCCTTTCAGTCTTTACATTTCAAAATTCCTTTTCACATTTCAAGAAAGCAAAAAACAAAAAAAAAGAACACGACAAAAAAGAAAAAATGATTTTTCCAAAGAGACTAAAACAAACAACTAAATCGGAGAAGTAAAATAAGCGAGAGAAATATTTGTAATTTTTCTAACTAATAAGAAAGAGTAAAGAAGAGAGATATGCAATAGAGAGATTAAAATGTCAACGTCTACAAAATGCCAAAAATGCTTATTATAATGTAAAATTTCTCTTTTTTCCATTTTTTCAATTTTCCCATTCCACAACATTTCTTCTTCATAATTCTAGAGATTTTGATTTCTATTGAATATTTCTTTTTAGTTGTATTTATATATATGTTTATATAAATAAGGGTGTATGTATTGGTAAATATCCTTCTATTGTACACACACAAACACACAGATACACACTCCGTTTAGCATAAATGCTTGCAATAAGCACACAATTGTAAATATCATGAGATGAAGTAAGTAAAACGGAGTAAGAAGAAAAAGATTGCTTTGCTAAAAATTATGACATGACGAAAAACAACAACAATAGTTATATTCTCTTGTTTCGCACATGCGCTCTCACAAAACATACAAAATTTATGAGAAATTGAGATGCTTGAGAAGTGTAATTGTATTAGTAGTTGCAATTGTACTAACGATTTTCCTACAATCATTTCAATATTCTAATGTCGATTCTGTACATCTTAGATATAATTTGATTATGTAGGACAAAAAAGCTGTGAGGTTTAAGGGTAAAATTAGAAGGGGTCCACCTTCTCCAACTGGCCACAGAGTTATCTAATCAGATTACAAGAAATTTTCAAATTCTTGATTTTCCAAACATTATTAGAAAGAAAATATTGTAAGGGTGTTTTTCTAATCGAGTTCACTACTAGAGAATGACTAAATAAGTGAAATAATAACAATAACAAGTGAAAATATCTTTAAAATAAAAAAAAGATAGAAAATGTGAAAATGTGTTCTTCATTTTTATTTCCACCACCGTAAGGTTTGGTGGTATACATATTTTGTTACTAATTATGTAACAACTAAAAGAAAGTCTGGAAGATTCTACAAAACATCAAATTCTAAATCGATACAAACATGTCTATCCGTCTGTCCTTTTATGGTAAAGATTCTTCTGATATAAAAAAGTAGCTACCGAATTTAAGTTTGGTAGAAATGACAAAAATTTATGTACATTGGCCAAAACGGTCAAAGGACACGCCCATACTGCCTCGTTAATTGAAAACTTTATAGTTTTTCGCTCATAATTTAAATACTAAAACATATAGAAAGTTGAAATTTTCTACAAACCTGAAGACTCTTATTCGATCAAGACTACACAAAATTATACAACTTCAGATTATCTAAGCAAATAGCGTTAATATCTGGTTGTTGGGTGGGTCTCCAAGAGATGGCACCAAACCAAAACATAATTTTCTTACTTGTTACTATTAATTTTTTGAGAGAAATAGTCTGCCGGAAAGCAGCTTAAATTTCTCATTTGCATTCATTTTATTTTTATTATTTTAACTTGTACATATATTTATTGGACATTCATGATGTATATTCATGATTTAATTGTTGATAGATTTCCGGTTATTGGCATCAGAAACTATTCCTTTGCTTTTATCAACACATTTCGCTCCATTTCCAATTTTAAATCACAGTTATCAGTAAAATAAATACTAATTTTATGTACTAACTATTTTGTATATATATTTGTATGTATATATGAATTTGTATATATATTCATATGTAAATGTATAAATATATATAAATAATTGTTGCTTCAATAAACATCGTGCCTTGATAATGCAACGTATATAAAATAAAATGTGTATATGTAATTACATTTTATGGTAGAAGAAATAAAACGTAACAATTGCATTTATGTAAGTGCTTGTGTTTTAATTATGGTCTCTCGAATTATAATTTATAACGGTAAACGTTTTTTTTTATTACTTCAATATTTTCCGTCTTGTTGTTTCATATTTTCTCTTTTCTGTTTTCAGAATTTATATATATCCCTGCCATATGGCATAATTACATACACACATACGCACAAACACACGCGCGCGCATTTAAATATATATATATATGTAAAAATATATATACATAATTCTATATATATAAAATTCTAACGTGTTTCCCAAATTAATTAAAGCCATAAAAATATGTAATTGTATTAAAAACTAACGCAAAAAAAGCAATAATAATGAGTACAAAATGCAAAAAAAGTGGAAAAAAACACGAAAAAATGGGAAAATTAAAAAATGAAAATAATAATAATAATAATAATAGACAAGCGAGCGACGAGTGAGTGATTACAGAGTGATTTTATTTCAATTACAAAATTACCATTAAATTAATCTAAAGTTTTATTTTTTTTTTGGTGTGTGTTTGTTTGTTTGTTTAAAAAGGCTGGGTAAAGGCACTAATAAAGCAAAGACTCTGACTTTTCAATACTCTACATAAATCAAAATTAATTTAATTCAAAGATGAAAAACTGAAATGACAACCTTAGGAAAATCTATCATAAAGCAGGAAGGAGCTCTCTTAAAAAATATCAAAAAAAATTGTTCATAATTTCAAATATGATTGAAATTTAACTTGTTACAATAGAACTCAATTATTTTCTTCAAATTTGTTAGTAATCAGTCAAAATGTTCATACGTTTGGAATTGAAATTGGAATCGAACAAATGTTTAAGATCTTTATTTTTTAGGTTCCCATGGAAAATTTTAATTGCTTGTTTATTATTAGCAATATAAATCGCTAATAGTTGAATTAAACATATTTTATAAACTTCTAATATCTCAATTTTGTTTTGTCTTCATTTGCCTGATAAAAAAATCTGACTAATTATCTGATTAAAGTATTTAAGCAGATTTTGATAGAGGGCAATACTCTGAATTAGTAAAAGGCTTCAAATTTCAAACTTCACAACGTTAAGTTTAGAATCACTTCAGAAACGTAGAATTCTATGGGAAAATGGAATAATTTTTAGTGAGCCCAATGTTAAACACAATTTAATGCTTTGAATAATATTTTATTGTATAGTTCAGATTTTGAAAAGTAGATTTTTCAAAAATAAAATAAAATAAAAATAAAAAAGATTTTTTTAAATTAAATTTAGAATGCAAATATTTTATTTAATAGAATCATGTCTTGGTAAAAGAATTTTATTACTCGGGTTAAATTAGTTAAGTCCATTTATAACTGAAGGCACTTTAATTATATGAATTCATTATAAAAGTAATTAGCATTATTTTTTCCTAAATGAATTTTGTTAAAAATAAAAGATAACCAAAAAAAAAAAAAACAGAAAAACAAGAAGAGAAATATAAATGATACTTACTCGCCGAAAGCACCCTCGCCTAATGTTTGGGCCATAGACCAGCCTTCAACAAATTCACGATTACCAATATTGCTATTAATATTTGTATTATTGTTATGATTGTTGTTGCCATTATTGCTATTGTGGTTGAGACCATTAGTATTTACCGCTAATATATCGATTGCTGTTGCTGCTAATGCTGTTGTTGTTGTTGTTGTTGTTGTTGTTATATTTGCCGCACAACCATTAATATCATTAATATTATTACTATTATTGTTAGGGTTGATACTAAAAGCATTAGTCATGCTGTTGGAGGTGTTGCCATTATTACTCTTGCTGCTGCTGTTGTTGTTCTTGTTCTTATTATCATCATTGTTTTTCTTGTTGTTGTTGCTGCTGCTATTGTTGTTAGTGCCATTATTAGTATTGCTATTATTATTAGCTGTCATATTGGCATCTGTAGCAACAGCAGCACTAGCACTACCATTTACAGTTGTTGTTGTTAAGGCCAATATTGAAGTGGACATGTTTTTCTTTTATTTTTATTTTTATTTTTATTTATTTATATATTTAGTTAGAGTGTATTTATGTTGTTTATATATAAATTTATATATAAATTTAAATATGCTTTTTTATTTTATGTTCAAATCTTGCTTGAATTTTTCCTTGGTTCTCCTTTTATTTTTCTTATATTTTTTCACTTTATTAATGCACAGCTATGAAAAAAAAAGATGAGAGAAATGAGAGGCAGAAGTGAAATTCAATTTATAAATATAGTTTGGACATAAAACATATTGGTAGCAACAATGGCAATAACAAAACAACTATTTATAACAAACAAACAACAAAAAAAGGACCAAAAAAAAAACAAGTAAAAAAAGTGTCAATATAACAAATGAAACACTATCTGTTTAAATGAAAAAAATATTCTATAGTCCTTCCATGCAAGTAAATTGTTGCTGATGTAGTCATTCTTTAAGACTGCTTCTTCTTCTTCTCCCCTTTTTTCTTGTGCACCTTTTTCTGGAGTTTTTTTCTTTTTAATTTTCTGGGGTTTTCCCTCTTTTTTGTTTGGTTTATTCGATCTTTTACCTACTTCCCTGCCAACACCATTAACGTTTTTAATGTCACTAATTTTGCAAAAATTTGACTGCTCTGTACTCTGTTGTTATATTGATAATATATATTTGTTGGTTCGTGTTGTATATATATATACAATAAAAAAGTAAAAATCTTAATGAAAGGAACCAAAAAAAAAAAACAAAAAAAGTGAATATCTTGGATAGCAGGAACAACATCGCTTATGGACCATGTTTGTAAGGGAAAGAAAACTGGTTTCACTCTTTCATTTCATTATATATATATATATATATATATATATATATATATATATATATGTACACACACATACATATATAATACATGAGTGTGTATTGTCTATTTGTATGTACGTACTTGTGTGTACTTTAAAAGTAAAATAAATAAAAAGGAAAACAACCAAGGCAGCCTCAATGCTGTTGATGGCGATATTGAATATATACACAGATATATGTAACTGAAGCAGCATTAAACAAGTATATACATTTTATAATAACATTTGTTACATTTAGTTTTTAGAGACCCCATAAAGAATTGTGTAGATTCTTGCAAATTTTAAAATTAATCTAAATATGTCCATCCATCCGTCTATGTTGCATGTTAAACATAATTTCTAAATTACTAATTCTGTAACTTTTTCATAATGAACTGAATTTTTTGTATGGAAATTGTGTGCAAATTGCAAGTGACATCAAAATTTATTATTTTTTTTCTTTCACTCTTCTAAATTTTAAATATAAACTACAAATTACAAGATTAAATGAAATTTTGATGTGTACCAAATGTGTACTATCAGTTATGTTTTATTCGAAATTTTAATTTTAAATGATTAAATTTTTAAAGTTCTCCGCTATTTTTTTCGTTTCTCGTAAGTTGTCGGAATTCACTCGTTTCTATCAAGTACGGCTTATAGTACAGTTTATTCTAAATGGTGGGCATTTGAAATGTCTTTGTTTTAGCCAAACATAATTTTCTTGCTTGTTTCTTTTCTTTCCTTTTTGATTGTCTTTTTTTTTCTTTTCCTTTCTGGTGTATGGTTAAAGGCTGAAAAATGTAGTACAATTGTTGTTGAAGTCTGTTTTGTATACATGTAAAGAATTTTTATTTGTTGTTACTGGTGTTGTCGTCCTTGTTATATTTATATATATGCATTAAGGCTTGTTGCACAATATTTTAACGTTGGCTGCCTGAATGATGTGTCTGGCCTTCAAGACATAACGTTCCACCACGTTCAATCGTCGTCTGTTCTACACAGATGGCCATTTCAAAGATATATATGTGTATATGACACATGCAAACACATATACAAACACACATGCAAACACCCATACACATATTCATACACATTATATACTTATTGTTTTTATTTGTATATTGTTACTTTAGTAGTGACTTGTCCAAATATCTTGCATTGCCTTTTATTTGATTGCGTGTATTTGCCTGACTGCTGCCTATTTCTTCTTGGCTTTTATTGCCTCATTTTACTCATTGCTCTAACTCCATACTCATATCTATATATATCTACATATATATGTTTGTGTATTAGCCTCTCATTTACTTGGTGGTTCATTGATTTGCTTTATAGTCTTTTTCTATATATTTATTTCATTACATTTTCTTTTGGACTCATGCAAAAGAAATGATAAAAATTATGGCAATCACATGGAATATTGTACAAAATATGAAATATTATAGAATAACATAAATTGAGTAAGTGAGAAAGAAAGATATATTTCTGTTTTTATGGATCTATTGAGAGAAATTGCAAAAAAAGAGCAGGCATTAAGTATAATCAAAAAAAGGCTGCAATTTAATTAATTTCTTCTTCTTGCAGATTATGAAGAATGTGATTTTATTCTATTAAATTATTATTGTTATATTGTCACATTTATTCAACAACAACAGCTTACTTCAGTGAACACTTAAACAACTTTTTCCATTTTACTTTCCTTGTTTTCCCTTTTTTTTTCTTCTAAATAAATTTACGAGGAAAATGGGTCTAGTTAGACAGATAGATAGAGAGAGAGAGATAGAGTGAGGAAAAAAGAGAAAGGGAGAGGGAGAAAGAGAAAGTTCCAAGAGATATAAGTTGCCTTTTATTGCCTTTTAGTATTAAGCTACTTTTCATTTGAGGCGCTTGGAACACCCCTTCGGATTTTTTTTCTCTTAAGTGACATTTAAATATAAAATTTCGATTCACTTTGAGTTGATTAACTCTAGATTGCATACAAATTTTCCTAAACTATAATAAGTTAGAGAAAGCAGAAAAATTTCTATTGATTTTTATAAAAAATTTTTTCTTCCTTCTAGTTTTGAGTGATGTCTTTTTCTTGGCCCAAATATCTGCAAAGTCTTAATACAACTTGGAATTTTTGAATTTTTAAAGTTTTTTTAGTAATTAGTCTTAAAAACATCTTTCCCGTTTGGAGTTATTCTGATAATAATTTGACATAATTTCTATTTTATTTTGATCAAAGTCTCTTCTATTTGTTTCGCTTACCCGGTTTTTCTTCTTTTTAAAATTGTTGCTTGTTGGTTTGTTTGTTTGTTGCTTCACTATTTATAGGAACTCATTTGTTACTTGTGGCTTTTTCATACTCTGCTTGAATTGATGCTTAGCTGAAAAACAAGAAGAAAAGAAAAGAAAAAAGATTTAAACATGAAAATGGAAAATTTTCAATTACTTGATTAAAATTTATTATTAATTTTTATATATATAATAAAAGCGCCTTTATATTGGAATAACAAGCATTTTAATTTAATTTACAATACAACGTAAATTAAGAAGGCGAAGAAGTGGCTGACACTTTTAAAATTTCTTTGTTAAATTTAAAACTTTTCAGTAAACTTTGAAATCTTAAGAGAAGAAAAAGCATATAAAAACTGCAGCCTTTTGTCCGGCATAGTCCAGACATAAATCAGTTTGATTTATGAATAAAATTTTTAATAACAAAAAATCTTTTATGATTTGACAAAATTTGAAATTTTGGTTCGGATTTGGATTTAAGAAGATTTGCAACTTATAATTATACTAATTATCATCTCATTTAGAAATATAGAATATATAATTATGTTGCTCTGGCACACACATACAACTCCAATAATTAATAATTGTCCAGTGTTTATATATGACTTTTCTGTACATCAAATTTTTTAAGCATTTTGCCATTTTTCTTTTTCTTTTATTTTTTGTCTTTTTGCTTTCCTTTTTTGGATTAAAATTAAATTCCTTCTTCTCATATTTATTATTTATAAAATAATAGCATTAAAAAAGTGCATGGAGTATTGTCATGATTCTTTTATCATTTCTCATTATAAATTTTTTCAATGCCTGATTATTGATGACAATGATGATGAAGGAAACATGCGCATTAACAATTATAGCTAAATGTATCCATAACTCACATGTAATTATGTGTAAAAAAAAAAAAATAAGAAAAAAAAAGAAGAAACAAACAATGGCAAACAAAATAAGCTGACTGGTTACAGTCGATTATCTGTTTAATTTGACATACCAATCAAAAAAATGTAAAATTTTTTGTAAGTTTTAAAAAAAAGCCATTTAAAATTGTAACCAAATGGTATACTTGCCCTTTAAAAAATTGTGCAAGAAAAAAGAAGAGAAAGTTAAATCAATTAACAGAAAAATAATGAAAAAAAATTTCAAGAATACAACTTGAGAAATTTATTATACTCTGTAAAGCGATAAGGAATGATTTATATGAAGGAAGAATTATATCAAGGGTCGTGCTTTTTGAAATAGTAAAAATCGACCCTTAATAAGAAAAAACCTGATATCTTGTAACTTTGGTTGAGTGAGACTAATTTTTAACATTTCTCTAGATTCCGAAATAAAATTAGTTTTAGTCTTAATAGTTTCCATGGTAAAAACCTTTAATGGTTAGTCCAATTGGTTCTATTTTTCATATCAAACTTTATAGTTAAGAATCCTTAAGTGTTTCTAGCGAAATTTTGAACTCTTAATTCGCATCTACGCAAACAGAAAAAAATCTCTAAGATTCTCCTTTTTCTCTAGATTCATAAGTAAAATTAGCCTAAGTATTAATAATTTACAAAATAAAAACTTTAATGTTTAGTCCAATTTGCTCAATTTTTAATACCAAACTATATGCTTTAAGTGCTTCCGGCAAAATTTGAGCTTTTTAGTTGCAATAGAAGAGAAATTGCAAAGGCTTGGCCAAATTGAATGTGGTGTTATCACAACCCAGCCATAGTTCCATATACATATTTTTCTTGCATAGACTCAATTGCATTCAAATTTTTTAACTTAAATACAGACTAGATTGAAGTCTTAAGTAAATAAATAAAACAATCATATCGTGACAGATTTTATGTAAGTCAGAAAATTTATGATCTCCCTCTCTCCATTTCTCTTTAACAATCAACACATTGCTGTGATGATATCCATGCCAAAATGAACGAAGTTATCTAAAGAATAAATGTATATATTAATGATTTATGTTTTGAGTGTAAATTAAACGAAAACATCAATCAATTTCGCTACATAATCTGTATAGATCGATCGATTTACCTTCTTTTCTTTTTTTGTATGTTTTGACAGCAAAAATATCTACAGGGAATATTTGTTATGTTTGTTTGTTGTGTATATTGGTTTGTTGTTGATTTTGAGGTGTGGTGGACAGAAAAGCTGTTTGTGTTAAGTGTTTAATTTTAGAATGTTCATCCACCCATCATCCTACACACATCGACTTACAAAAAAAAAATCACCAAAAATAATAAAGCACAACTACACCTACTTTTTCTATTCACATTTTTTTTTTCTTGATTTTTCTTGGTTTTTCATTTTCTTTTGGCTTGAAAAAAAAATGAAAAATTAGCTAAGAGGATGAAAAAAGAAGAAAATTGAATTTGTTAAGGAGCAAGTTCAAGTCAAGTGTTGTGCCTATTTTCACGGATTAACGACAATCACAACAACTGTACAACATTTGTGCAGTAAAAACAATAGAAAAAGTTAACAAAAAATTATAATAATAATAATGAATAATAACAAGAACATGGCATCGAAATCTATAGATTAGTTTCTATCGTTGCTCATCCATCATGATCATAAGTCGTATTATAATAATGATTATGATAATGATAATAATAATGATGACTCAAGTGATTATGATCATAGAATACATCGATTTGAATTTCATATAAAATGCGGCCATCGAAGAACGCTAGCTTTTAATTTTGTTGTTGTTCTTATTATTGTTATAAAAGCAGCGTACTTTGTAGCACAATTGTTGTTGTTCAAGTTCAAGCTGAAGTTGTAAAGAATTTTGCATGATCTGGGCAAATCCAAAAAAAAAAAACAGAAAAAAAGGAAATTTTATTAATAGTAACAAGAACAACAACAATAACAACAATAACATGCAATAGCATGCAACAACATTGTAACAGCTGAAATGTTTTAACTATAATAATTTTTTCTTTATTCATTTGTGAGCAGCGAATAATTTTTTTGATTCTTTTTTAGTTGGCCAAGGCAACACAGTAAAGGGAGACAGAGAAGGAGAGATAGTTAGAAGTAGAAAGAGTGAATGAATGAGAGAGATAGAGATAGATTATGCTAAAGGAAAGCTGCTATTAAATGTCTTAATGATACTGCTGCTATTGTTGTTTTTCTTGTTTTATTGGTGAATGGCAATGGAGGATCATGCTGGATTGATATTTCAAAAAAATTCAAAAAAAAAGTATGAGTAAAAAAGTAAAATATTAGCAATAACAACAACACCAAATGCATGCCGGTTTCTTTTTTTAATCCAGATACCATGTAAAGGAAAATTGCAGTAGCGGCACCGGCACCAGCACCGGCAACGACAACGGCATTGACATCGATAGCACCAGCACCAGCCTCAGTGAAATTGGATGCCACAAAAAAAAAAAAAACAAAAAGCAACAACAATAAACAGAAGAGAAATAAAATGTACTAAAGGCCAAAAGCTTTGCATAAAAAGGGGGGATTATAAAGGAACAAGATATATATTTCTCAATTGTTGTTTTTTTTTGAGGCTGATGTTGCTGTGCTGTGCTGTGCTGTGCTGTGCTGTGGCTCTTACTCTGGCTGTCACTACGCTAGGCTCAAACAGCTTTTTTCTCCATTCTGTTTTATGCTTTTTTTATTGTTTTTGTTTTTCTTGCACCAGGCAAAAAGTTATATTTTACTTGTATACATATACACATTTTTTTAGATTGGTTGTTTTTTTTTTCTGCAAAACAAAAATAAAATAATATAATAAAAAAATCTGGTTTTTGTTCAGTTCAGCTGCAATGTCGTTAAAAAATATACACAAAAATATAAAAAATATAGAAAAAGAAGAAGAAGAAGAGGAAAGAAAAATAAAGAAAAAAAAAGGAAGAAACTAAAAACGCTGCCTAGCAACAATACACCGGCGCAAGCATCATCATCCAACAAGTATCACAAAGTTTAAAAAACAACAACAACAAAAACAAACGTACTTAATTTATCGAAGCCTCCACACGCATCTGTAAAACTGTATATATATTATATATATATCTAAAAATATATACATATGATTGTTTTTTATAATTAAAAGTACAATCTCATAAATAGCGATTGCCGGTGACTTTTTTTTTTTTTTAAAAAAGAGCACTTTTTCGAATATTTATATTAAAATGTCAAATTTTTCATTAAGCAGTGTCAAAAATTTTCTTTTTTTTTTCTTAAACAGGAATCTTGAGTTTTAGAAACTAATTTATACTAAATATTTGGTACTAAATAATTGAGAAATGTTTAAAATGAATAATTCAAACAATTACCTTCTTTTAGCAAATTTTACTTTCTCAAGCAAATTTTATTAGTACAATAATTATTTATAAGTGCAATTAAAATTTTGCAATTAATAATTGTGACAATATAAATTAATTGTACAATTTATTAATACAAAATTTTATATTAGTAATTATGAGTGACTGTTATTTTTTATTTATAGTTTAGTACATTTTTGTGTACTAAAATTATTTAGTACTAAAAATTTTACTTCACATTTAAATAGTCTTAATAGTTTTTACAAAAGAGATTCTTTTAAATCTGTAATAAAAAGTGAATTTCATTAATTAATTTTAATTTTAGTACATTTATGTAGAAAAGAGCAAAGTTGTTTGGCAATTTTTATTCACATTAAAATTTAAAATATTTTTAATTCATTCAAGAAATTGCTCTATTGAAATGCCATAAGTTATTTACAACTCTTTTGAGCCATCTTTTGTACAACACTCTAGATTTTTAAAATGGACGAATGAAATTATTGCCGTGCAAATTTATAAAAAGTCTCAATAAACTCATTAAATTTTCTTTTATTGTTTTTGTTTTTATTTCTTACATTAGGCCAATACTAATCAGGTTAATAGGAACATTTTGAAAGGGAGCGGGGGACCAGTTACAGGATAAAGATTGGACATAAATTGGATACAATTAATAGAAAGAAGCGAGGGAGGCAACAAAAAGCAGAGTACGGCAAGAGATAGATAAAAACAGAAAAGAGCACTTGAATTCTATAACAAATGATTATATTTTTCTTTTTTTTTTGCAAGCAATTTGTGCGGATTATAGAAAACAACAATAGGGCAAGTAAATAACAGCAACAACATATTATTATTACTATTATTATTATTATTATAAGTTATTAATTTAAGTATAACCATACGCTGCCGTTTATTGGCTCTACCTCAGCCTGGCTGGCTGGCTAGTTGGCCGTTGCCTTTTAACTTGATTGTATTATACAAAAGAAATCGAAAAAAGCAAAGTAAAAAAAAACCTAAAATTTTTTGTACAAGAACTTCTTTCCCTTTCTTTTCTACCACACAGCTATTGCATATATTTCTTATGTTCAACAATGATGACTCCTTCATAATATTTCATAGCATTCCATACTTAAGGAATCTATGTACACGCATCTTATGTATAAAATATATATATAAAAAAAAGTCTTATTGCTTTTCTTTTTGTTACTACTTTGCATTTTCTTCTTCTTTCTCTTTTTTTTTAAGTGTCTGCGTTGTCTAAAAATAACTTATTGGTAACAGAGTTTTGTTGTTCTTGTTGTTGTATTTTCTACCATTTTTCCATATTTCAATAAAGTTTTCTTCTTCTATCTGGCATATTCTTGTTCTTGTTTTTTTGTTTTTTTGCTTTTCTATTTGAAAAGTATTTTTAGCCTTAACCTGTCTTTTTGGTATCAATTGGAGGTAAAAATAAGTATAAAATAAAAATGAGAAATAAATTGAAAAAAGAATGGAAAAAAGCAAAAAACGAGGCAAAGTCAGGCTCTGCTTAGAAAGAGAGAAAGAGAATACGCCAAGTTGGCCAGCAACTCTACAAGTGGGTTTATTTTGGAAGTGTATGCGTTGATAAAGGCGCGTTTAATGGTGGCTTTCATTCACATTTCATATTTATTTGCTACTGCTATTGTTGCTTGCTATTCCTGTTGCTTACTGCTACAATTGTTGTTGCTATTTAATTATGAAAAATCTTTGACGTTTTTTGTTTAGTTTAGTTTACATTTAGGTGTAAGTTACTTATTTGTGTTTTATGCATTATTAAAAAAGTCAAACATATATTTTAGTTTCATTGATACACCTCAATTTATATATGTAATAATAATAATAATAATAATAATAATAATAATAATAATAATAAAAAGCGATAATAACAACAAATTTCTTAGGCATTCACATAAGCCATGTTTAAGTGTTTTGTGTAAGCTGATTTTTTCTTTTCATTTTGTTATTGTGTTTCCTTAACTAACTAGCCTAACTCTAACTGCTTCAGCGCTCCATTGCTTCCTTCGCTCCACTCTGTGCACTCTTTGGAGTCACCAGACTCCAGATACCCGATTCCATACACTAAAATTTTGCAACATTGTTTCCTGTATGCAGTTTCTTGTTATTACTGCCATTGTATTTGTATGGTAGTTAATCTTGATGATGGTGTATATTAAATAGAGGGTAAAAATAAATAAACAACTACAATAACAATAATAAAAAAAAAAAAAAAAGAAAATCCTCCGTATAGCTATAACTATAAATAGCTAGATAATCATAGCGATAAAATTCAGCTAGTCCAGTTAATAACAGTGGAATTATATTCTCAATATGTTAGAAAGAGGTAGCTATATTATAAAAATATATATTTATATAAAGATAAATGGATATGCATAGTATGAGATTAATTTACTATAAAACATTAATGCTAACAATTTTTGTTTTAGTTGTTTCTCTCTTTTTTTTATTATTTATTTTTTTTATGTATTCTTCTTCTGTTTTGTTCAATATTTTATTGCAGTTAATAAATTTTTCTTATTGTTATTCCTGTTACTGTTGTTATTATTGTTGTTTTCATTATACTGTACAATATAATCTTACTTAGTTATAAATATATAAAAAAGAAAAAGAAAAAAAAAATTTTTTTTTAAGAAGAAGCAGCATACACCTTAAGAAATTTATCTATAGGAAAATTATTGTTCTATAAAGCCATTATAATAAATTAAAATCAAAGCAAAGTGAAGCAACACAATTTTTCTTGTTATTTGGTTGACCCTTTTTTTTCGAAATTTCCTTCTTGCCTGCTTTTTGTGGTTCTTTTTTTCTTTTTATTTTTTCTTATTTGTTGTTATTGTTGTTATTACTATTATTGTGCATTTATTAAGAAATTTATGTCATTTTTAAAAAATTCTACAAAAGTCAATTTATTTTTGAAAAAAGCTTAACCCAGGAAAGGTTTTGCTGCTTTATGGGAATTTTAGATAATATTTTTTATCTATCTTATCTTTTATTTATACTAAGTTTGGTGTCTGATATTAGTTTTAGAAATAATTCAAATAATGACCAGCCCTAAAAGGGGCCTTTCATAAATATGGAAAAAAAACTTTCGATCTTGTCCTTTTTTTTTCTTTCACTATTGCAAATATAAAAATGCTGCCTTAGCTAGTTAAAATTAAAAGAATTATTCTAAAGATCATGCAAAAATATTAACAAAATATTAGATCTAAGTTTAAGGCATTTGAAAAAATCCGTTACAACGGAAATTTAAGGTTAAGGTGGCCTCGCACTTTGCTAGGTAACATTAGAAAAATTCTTCCAGTAACAACATTCCCATAAAAAAAGAAAACTAAAAACCAAAAAAATATTATAATAATTTAAAATTAATAGCATAAAATTACGATATACTCATGTTGTAAATAAGTACGATAACGTACTTTGGCTTAAAGCCAAATCTAATTAAAACGTAATGAAATTTTTCAAATGTTTTCAGTTTTGATTATTTTCGGTTTATGTTAGATTCACGATTCTGATACATCGTAAAGCAAATTAAATACATGATTTCTATAAAGTCTTTTTATTACTATTCAAGGCAATCAAAATCAAGTAATTAATGTAAGCACAAATCGCTTCAAGTTACAAGAACTTTTTAGTTTCTTAAACAAAAAAAAAAAAGTGAAAGAAAAATTAATTATTAAGCCCATTTTCTAAACCAGCCAGCTACGCCTACTTTTTATAAAAAAAATTTGTAAATGCAACTTTTTTCTTATCGAAATTTAATGTAAAAATCTTTATATAAAAAATATTTTTATTAAAAAATTTTTCATTTAAATTTAAATTTAAAAAAATTTTTTTAATTTTAATTTGCTTAATTTTTTAATGTTTAATTATGAATTTCCTTTAAATTGTTTTGAAAGAATTTTCATTTTTCAGAAATATTCAAGAATAAATTTTCTATCTATTACTTTTAATACTGTTTAAGAGGTTGGACGGAAGGTCATATAATGGCCATGCCAAACCAATGCTAAAAACCAAAAATTCTTATAAATCTTTTAAGATATATTTGATTGTGTACCCACAATCACACACATGCACAAGTACAAGAATTTTATCAATAAAGCACAAAAAAAAGAAGAGAAAATAAAAATAAAAATGAAATGAAATAGTGAGAAAAACAATAAGAAGAAAAATATATTTTAACTAACCAAAAAAAAAAAAATGCCGGATTTACCACTTGTCGTTAAAACAACCAAAGATAACCAAAAAAGAAGAAGAAGCAAAAGAAAAAAGAGAGGAAGAACTAGTAATAAAGTTTTTCTTTTAAAATAATTTTTAGAAAGAAATTACAAATAACAAAAATTAAGTTTGGTTAAAATACGATAGATACTCATTCAAGTATCGCATTACTTCTGATGGGCGTGGCCGGATACAAAATTGCATATATCTGGTAAAATTATGGTCAAACATAAACCTCGAAATTATTCAACAGCAATTATAAAACAATGTGTAAAAAACAAAAAAAAAATCTGAAATTTTCTATCTGAAAAGAAAAAATGGAAGAGTTCTAGCGTTTGTAGCAAACAAGGGGCGGGTTCTTTGGGGTAAGTCTGCTTTAAATTAATTAATTAAAGGAATGTTAACAATAATCAAACGTGAAAATCAGCACAATTCTTTTAAATCGGCTGCAGCTAAGGCTACCATTCTGATTTTTACACATAAACTTTTTTTGCATTAAAATGACTACAAAAATTTCTGTATGACGTAACTAAAGAAAAATAGTAACAGTGACATTGACAATGTGAAAGTGAGTGGTCAGTCAACAGAGTCAAATTTAAACTGAAATTTCTATATTTCGCTGCATTTGTCTTTTTCAATTCCTCTCTTTTTACTTTGACCTTAGTGGTTTTGATTTTGTAGGAAACGTTATATATGAAATGGAATTTTTCTTTTAAAAGTGCACACATAAGCACATTGACACATACATGAAGGTGTCCATGTGTCCATGTGCCCATTTATATAAATATATCAAAATGTGTAGAAATTACAAAAAAAATAAAAGTGCTAACAAAAAAAAAAAAAGAAGTAGAACAATTAATGTCGTTTATGAAATTTATATGTTGACACAATACTTATCTAAAATGACAATAGAGAAGCTAAGACAAGAAATGTATTGTCAAAATAGTTTTTAAGCAAAAAAAAAAAAAAAAAAAAAACAAAAACTAAAATAAAAACAAAGATATAATTCTAGTAGAACATGAATATAAAAAAACATCTGGGCACAATAATTTAAGTAATTTATCTCCAATATTATCATTATGCTTATACAAATAATGATTATTATTATTATAATCATTTGTTACTGTTGCTGTTATTGTTATTGTATTCTTATTACTTTGTGGTTACTTTTTTTGTAATAGTTTATTGGTACAATTTACTTGGCTCGCTTTCCTTTTAATGTCATTTTTCAACGCTTTCGTAATTAATGAGCTAGAACGTTCAAATATGTTCGCCTTATGTAAATTTTCAATTTACATTATTATACCAAGAATAAAATGGTAAAGGCAAATATATTTATTCTTGATCAGCATCAAATTTGAATCGATTTACACACAATTGTCTATCTGTCCGCCTCCTGATGGCAAAACAAAAGATATTCAGCTTAAATTTGTTAAAAATATTAGAAGACCAAATTGATTGGTATTGAAAATGGAACCTAATTGGCCAAAATTGAGAGATTTCATTTTTTTAAGAAAAAAATTTCTAATTTTTCGCTCGTAACTGAAAACTGAAACAGTAAATTTTGAACAAATATTAAGATGCTTATTCGGCCATCCTTATTTAAAATATTAGAACTGTTTTACTTTAAATTATCTGACTGTACCATAAATGTCCAAATACTGTTAGTATCTGGGTGATGGATATTGAAAATTTGACTCCAGCCAATTATAATTTTCTTACTTATTCATATTCTGTTAATTAAAATATTTACAAACTTTTAGAGAAGACAGCACTTAAAGAAACTCTACAACATATTTATTGACATCTTAATTATAAAACTCTGAATAACCGAAGCTAAGTTGAGGTCAATAGATCATCTGTTCATTTCCTGGAACTACTTTCTTACCCATAAAGAAAAAATATAACGCTTTCTAATTTGGTCGCTCAGATTTCAGTAAAGAATTAATACAACTTTGTTTGCGTTAGAAATAGCTTAAAATGGTCTAAGTATTTTAGCATTTTATTTGCTACTTACAAATATCAAAATAATAATAAATTTTCACAGATATTTTAAGCACTTAATTCTAAAAGAATTTTCTACAGGTATTTAAGTTTAAGTGCTTTTCCATGAAAAAACAAAAGATCACAAAAGTGATTAAATTTCATAAAATCTTATAAATAATTTTTGTTGAAAATCTGCAGTCTTTTTGGCCTTCAAATTTTCTCGAATAGAATTTTAAGCGAAGTACAATATTTTCTTGAATACTCTACCATTTATAGGATTTCTTAAGACTTGTTGTTGTTGTTTAAAGAGTTATGTACTTCTTCAATTTCTTAAGGTTTCTGGGGCAAAAAAAAAAAAAAAATAACAAAAAACTTTTGAATAATTTTTTCGATCTAACTGTTCCATATAAATTTAATTGATTTTTGTGTGGTGAGCTAAGAAATTCTGGTTTCATATTTATGTACAAATCGAATGGTACAAATAAATACCTTCAGAGTTTGAGTCCTCAATTTAGATTTGGAACTTCAAAAATTATTTACATAAAGTTTGAACAGAAGTTTATCCTTCAAAAAAGAAAGATTTTTATATTGTCCATTCCCAGAACTGTGCTATTTTTTATAATTTTCCAAACTCAAGCGTAAAGTGAAGATAAATATCAGAAAATTTTAAGTTTTTATATTTCTTTGCTTTAAGCATTAATTTCTGGGACATTTCTTACCAAGATCCTTTTTTTTATTTTGATATTTTTCCGACTTAAATAAGAGAGGTCTTTCTCATACAATCACACTATGTAAATTAGTTTTAATATGTTTTGGAGGAAAGCGAAAGGACATATAAAAATCTAGCGTCTTTTGGGTTTTAAATAAGTCTGTTGCTCTTTTTTTTAAAATTCTTTTTATATGATAACTTAATGGAATGAATTGCGTTACTTCTCTCAACCAACCATTCATTCATGCACTTATATATTTCATCCATCATCATCATCATATGTTACAGTCAACAATCACTTATTTAAAAAAAAAAGGATTTTTTTTTTAATTTCTTTTTTGAATTTTTCGATTTTGTTCTCAACGCTTGTATAGCAAACACTTTGCGTAAGGGATGGATTGATGAACGGTTTCTTTTCTACTTTCTTCTTTTTGTATTGTGAATTAATCTTCTAATGGTTTTAATATTAATAATGAAGTAACGGATTCGGCATTAGAGAAAAGAAAAGAAAAAGAGAAACAAAAAAAATGCAAAAAAGAAATCAAGGAGAAAGAAAAATTATTTTAAGGGAGACTTTATTCTTCATTTTTAATTGTAGCCTTTATTGTTGTTGTAATTGTTATATGCTTCTTTTTGTCAATTAAGTCTGTGGTTTTGCGTGCGTTCATGTTTGTATGTGTTTTTATGTATTTCTATCAATAGTTAAATTGAGAATTGAGAATTCAGAATTTTTTTAGAATTTATTTTTAAGATGCTTACATTTCTTCATCATATTTGCTTGCTTGCTTGCTTGTCTTCTTCTTTTTCTTTTTCTTTTTTCTGCTTAAATATCGCTGAGAAGAAAACATACAACAAAATGTTAATTAATTTATTCCGTTTGTCACATTTTATTGTCGTTATTATTATTATTTTTCTGCTGGTAATTTTTTTCTTTTTATTTTTTTTTTCTTGTTAATTATAAATTTTACACTAAACGCGTCCGTTTTTTTTTGTTTCTTTTCTATTTTACAGTATAAAATTCTCATTTTCATAATTAGTATTATTATTTAATTATGATTAACATTAATAACTTTACTCTTAAATTTATCACATAATTTGAAAACGAAAGCAATATTGCCGCCTGAACAAATAAAGTTTCCATTCTCTCCTTTCTACTTTGGTTTCCAATAATTTTGCAATAAAAAATTTTTTAATTAATTTAATTTTTTCCTTTATATTTATATTCTAAGGAATTTCTAACATTTCTTTTCTTTTTTAGATTTTAATTCAAAACGGTAGTTTCAACGGTTCTCTTTAAGAGAAATCTAGAAATTTCTCAATATTCGTCACATATTAATTAAATGTTGCAATGGCAAAATTATATAAAATTTCTTTAAAAAAGAAAAAAAGAAAAAAAAAGAAAAAAAGAAAAAAAACAGACAAATTTTATGTTTAAATAAAATTTTATGACTTTCCCTACATTTCTGTTCCCCATTAATTTTCACTTAATTTTCATAAATTTCAAATATTTTTTTTGCTTTGCAGAATTACTTTACAGCATTCCGTTTAATTTACTTTTCGCAAAATTAACTTTTAACTTTTATATTTTTTGTTCATTTTATTATTTTACTTCTGCCTTTTCTATTTCTTAGAGAAATTTTTTTCCATTAGTAAAATGAAAAACAAAAGAGCAGAGCACAGAGTCCTTAAGCTCTTGAACGTAATCAAGCTACAGTTGATATTAAACTATTAAAGCGCCTTTCGAATCAGGCGGCATCAACCCAGACGAAAAAAACAAAAATAAATTTTATACTAATTCATGTTTTATATATATATACACATAAGTATATATGTATATGTATATATATTAT
The DNA here is from genome assembly GCA_023089585.1 of Melophagus ovinus. Lineage (NCBI taxonomy): Eukaryota > Metazoa > Arthropoda > Insecta > Diptera > Hippoboscidae > Melophagus > Melophagus ovinus. The sequence goes on along the minus strand of JAKKIB010000181.1, from coordinate 1,201,034 downwards.
GCATATATATATATATATATATATATATATATATATTTATATATATATACATATATATATATTTATGTATATATGTAATAAATTGTATCAAAAAAATAAAATCTACCACTCTTATTAACACACGCATACATCTGTTGACTGCATATTTGTTGTTTGTATGAACCTCTCATTTGTTAAAGAGAGTCATATTTTAAGTGATAGTATATGAAACCTATGTATATACATATATATATATATATATATATATATATATATATATATATATATATATATGTACTTATATACATTTGTATATTATATATACATTTCATCATAGCCTTTTGGTATAATACAACATATATATATATATCTATGTATATAAAGTACAACCCTGGATGGTTTCTTAAAATATTTCAAGTATTAAATATATAACAGGAGTTACAATATATACATATCTATATACATGTGTTTCAATTGCTGTACATATATACTTCTCACTTATTTACACATACAAAATAATCAAACAAAGTCCTCATTACGAACGTTGGCTCGTTAATGTAACTTTGCTTATAATAATTAAAATTTTAATAAAGGATGAAAGAAAAAATTAATTATAATAACTTGTAGAAAGAAACAGCTATTATTCAACTTACATAATACATATAAATATTTCAATATGTATATGTGTATATTTATTGCGTTTAGACCAAGCAACAATCGTTTTACAAATTCAAAATCTTAAATGATTCCTACCGTTATATATAACTTTTAAATGGAATATATATGTGTTTGTTCGTGTGTGTATGTATATAACATGAATTGTAGTATATAAGAAGCAACACCTTATACATTATATAGTTGAGTACTCACACATTTATATATATAAGATACTACTACTATTAATAATATATGACACTTCTATATATAATAAGAGAGCAGGAGAAAAAGAAAACCATTAAAACAGGATTTTTTGTAATTAAAGAGAAAGAAATTTTATTTCATTTGTGTAGCACAATAGTAACAAAAAAATTGCTACAGCATCCTCCTATTTACATATTCACTAATGTTTATAGCGTAATTCAACATTATTTTTGTAATCGTTGTTCATATGCAAAAGTTGCTACATCAAGAATGTATAGGGAATATAATTTTCCTTTTCTTTATATACATTGTTGCTTCGAAATTTGTAATTACTTTTATTGCATTATATGTTACTTTTATAAATATTTATCTATGCAGATAGAAACGTACATTTGTTACTAGTGTTACTACAATTTGAAACTATTTATTAACAATTTCTATTATTACAAATTATTATAAGGGATTCCCCACAATACCAAACATTAATTCATTTGAATGTCTGGCTAAATGCGGACTTAGCGTATATAAGTTAAAATGTTTACTTATATTACTAAGCAACAATTGTTGCTTTAATTTAAGAGATATTTTGCAATGTAAAAGTTAGAGTTAGAAATGAAAAGATTGATTTCTTTAGCTTTTTATCTCAGGTAACAAAAGTTAAGAGAAATATAGGAATATATTTTGAATATAACATTAACATATATGTTAATGTTTTTGAATTAGAAAATCCTTTAAATTTAAATAGTGGTTTGCTTAAAAAGTTCCTTAGCATTTTTAGTTCATTTGTTTAAAAATGACTACATGCTTAGCTAGGAGCAATATTCTAAGGATTTTTAATCCAAGTTAAAACTATAATAAGAAATTCAAAGAGATTAAAGGTATAAGAATGTAAGAGTACAGGTAATTAAAATAATATTCAAAGCAACTAGAAGAGAAAATTTGAATAAAAATTTTAAAGAGAACATAAAGGTCTCATATTTTTATATAAAAAACCACTTAATTCAAAAATAAATAAAATGCTGCAAAATGGGATCAAATTAAAATAAAATGGAATCTATCTCTAGGGCTCTTTAAAGTTGTTTCATCTGATTTTGTTGTGGGCACTAATTCGATTTAGTCCGTTTTCTATTATACACCTCATTTAGAGTATAAAATGGCAATAATTTCTGGTTTATCTGATTTTTATGGTTAGGACTAGTTCGACCTCCTTTAAAAGTTACAGTTACTGTTGTTCTTGGTGGTAGTGTTGGTGCTGTTGGTGGCGTGATTGTTACAACACGAACAAAATCATCGTCAATATTTTTCTTGCCATTTATTATTATTTTCTTTACTACTTCAAGATCCTCATTTCGTTGTTGCTGTTGTTGCCATTCTGTTTGCACAATATTTGCAAACGTTTGGCCACTACTACATTGATTTTTCTTTTTATCACTAAGAGTTTTATTTATTGATGAATTTATATCTGGCCATTGTTTGTTAGTTGAATTCTTTTTTAACGCACCATTATCATTGTTATTAATATAATTATTCTCTTGCAACACATTTGATCTGGAATAAGGAGGCAAAACAGATGAAGTAGAAGTGGCAGTAGCACTTTTATCATGCACTTGGTTATTGGGTTCATTATTATTATGAACAAGACGATTAAGAAAGTTAACATTTGTAGCATTAGTTTTGTTTTTAGTTGACATCTGATCCAATAAATTGGAAGATGTTGGTTGACTACTAAATGTATGACTTGTTGATGATGAAGGTGCCATATATTTCACTATTGTTGTTGCTCCCATTGCAGCTTTACAACCATCAAATGATTTTTTTGTGGTAGCAACAGATGATGCCAATAATGAATTATTTTTATTCTCTTCCTTCTTGTTAGCAGTATTTTTATTGCTATTAGAACTTTGTTTAGATTGTGCTTGTTCAGTGGACGGTATTAAGGGCCGCAATTTGAATACATCATCATCAAAAAATAATGGTGCTATACGTCGACCATTTCTTCTTAGTGGATTCATATTACGTATGGGATATGTCGCTAATGTGATATCTTCACTTAATGGCTCATCGATACTTGGCTCCATACCAAAATAACGCATCATACCGATTGTTTCTTGTTCAATATGCTCATAATTATTCCAGTCATCTAATGTTACTTGTTCACCAATCGATTTGACGCCAGCCATCCTTTGAATATCACTCAACAATTCTAACTGGTTTTTGGATTTTTTAATACTTTTACATACAGTATCACATTCTGTTTGATCAATTTGTTCTTGTTGTAATTGCTTTTTAATATATTCCAAATGTTTTGGTGGCCTTGGACATTTATTATGAATATCGTCAGCGTTGAACGTCAACAAGCCACCGAATATAAAATCATTATGCGGCTGTAAATTGACAATCTCCTCTTCAAAATCTGTTAATGGTCGCCAGGGACAGCTCATAATGTTTATTTTGTTGTTATCAGTATTATTGCAATTGCTTTTAGAGTTTTTCTTTCTTGGTTTGTGTTTTTTTTTTCCTTTTTTATATAAGACTTAATTCTTTTTTAGTTTTTCTTTTTTTTTTATGATTTCTTAAAGTCTGAAATAGAATATAAATATTATTTCAATAATTCTTAATGCTGATAATTTAATAAAATGAAATTTTGAAAATATATATAAATAATAATGCAAAAAATGTATTGCCGTGAACGCAATTACTACGAAAACCGATACTCAATAAGTCAATGTCTGCCATTTAGTGCAGATGGCTAAACTGCAACTAAAGCTCTAGGATTTATGGTTAGCGAGTGCCACGTTTCCATATTATATGACCAAGCATGAGATGCTTTAGAAATATCTGCTATAAATGATGGCAAAGCAAACTTTAAAGCAAGTTTAAGGTTTTCTGTTCTTCATTTACTGCTTTAGATCAAAACTAAAATGATTTTTTATACTGACCTAACATTAAATGCAAACGGTTTGCCCTGCACCAGATTAAAAATTAAGTAGATGACAGCCAAAATTAATGGCCATTATTTAACGCGACCTTGAGATTACTGAATAATGAATTTTGTATTAATTATGTAAAATGTATAAAAAGAGGAAAAACATAGAAAAACAGAACCGAAGACTTATTGAATGACATTATTATGTTTAAAGGAATGCAACTATATGCCCTATATATATATTTGCAAAATTCCATATAACTGTATAAAGTAAATATGAGACTTACGCGCTTTTTTTCTTGTTGTTGCAAATTTTTTTCTTTTAAAGTTTTCCGTAACACTTTTAAATGACCGAGTAAAGTTTTTTTCTTCACAATGCCACAATTTATAAAGGCGCTAAACAATTTTCACTTAGTTTATTATTTTATTTTAAATTAATGGAAAACATTTTTTAAAAAAAGTTCCGTGTGACATGTTTTTCTCAACTAACTTGTTTTATTTTTTCATTTAGCGTTGTTTAGAGTTTTTCTTTCTTCTTTGCACTGCATTGCACGTTACCGGCATTTTATTGCAATTTTTTGCTATTTTTTTGTAATTTTCTTTTTAATTTTATTCTTTTAGTACACATTAAAAAACGCCGCCGTTTTCATTGTAAGTGAAAAGTGAATACACCAAACAAAAAAAATAGCAAACAATTTTCCATAAATAAAGCGATTCAATATAAAAGAAATTATATAAAATAATTTCATATATAAATAAATGAGAAATTTGTGCAAGAAATCAAATATAAAAACTTATACTTCCTTTTTAAAATCATTAAGCATTTGCCTAAGTGCAAATGTATATACACACATTTATTGTATCAGCAACATGTGTTCCAGTGTACATTTAATATATATATATATATATATATATATATATATATATATATATATATATATATATATATATATATATTTATTTTATATATATATATGTATAAATAGGTATAAAAGAAAAACAAACTCACCAATTTCTTTGTAGATTTGTTTAGATTACTTAAAGTTATTTTTTGGCACTTATTAACTTATGTTATGCTTTTTTTTATTTTACATTTACATTTTCATTTTAATATTTCACAAAAAAAGCCGGTTTGTATAAACGACACAAAACACACGTTGTAATAAACATATAAAGAAAAGAATTAATATAAAATCAAAAGCAAGAAAAAGTACTAAAAAAAGAAAAGAGAGAACAGTAATTTAAACTGCATGAACTATCTCATTTTCTCATTCAACCTAAACTAATGAATTTATATTAAACCGCTACAATGTTGCTATCTCTGTTTTTGCCACTTATTCATGAAGCGAATTTTACTCGTAGTTAAACAAAGAAGGGGTAAAGTGGTGTTTTATAAAAAAAAATAACAGAACTCGCTAATAAATTGCGCTAAAATAGTCATAGAAAATATTTTAAGTGAACTAATCAGAAAATAAAAATTAGTGTTTTATTTCTTTTAAGTGTGTTTAATTATGGACTTTATTAAATTGCAAGTAAATTGTTTTAGTATTTATATATTAAAAGTGTTTTACTTACTTTTATTTTTGAGAGATTAGAGATTTTCTTATAAATATATTCACAATATCACATTTTTGTGTTACGCGCTCCTTCTCATTGTAATATCATTTGAAATTTTTTAAAAACATACGAAAGAAAGTATTTAATACTTTTACACTTCAGTTCTATAGGAAATTGTTATATTAAAAAAAAAATTTTTTTTTTTGCTAAAGTGGCTTTTTGCAATGTAAAACACGGCTTTGATATATTCAAAAGCGAGCTTATAATACAGAGTCATATTTATACAAAAAGTGCGATGCTGCATTATCTTATACAACTTGTTTGATAAGTTAGAATCTTATCTTGCAACTCATGCAAGTTTAATAAATATAAGTACCGTTACAATACTAATACCAATTACCGTAATAGTAAGAAGCTGAAAAGTCAAGTTTTCTTTGTAGTTTAGTGATTGTTAATATTTATTATAAAGAAACGCAAATAAAAACAAATTATTATCGTTAATTAATTTTAGGGGAATTTGCAACAATTATAAAACAATAAATTCGTGAATTATTTGGAAGTATATTGTTATAACATTCATGATTTTATTTGCAAATGTTTTGTGAAAACATGTGGAATTCTAACAACAAAAATATATGACGCATTGCAGTTTGTGGTAAATAAAAATTTTTAAAGTGAAAATTAAAAGGATACGCAGTAACAATTAAAGTTACAAACACCAAAGAAATTAGAAATTATAGTAAAAATAATTAAAAACGTGAAAATAAGTGCAAATTTATTAATGAAAGATAAAACTAACGAGTGTAAATGAAAATAAGTTCAGCAATTTATAACAACAATGGTTTCATTTATTATTGTGGTTTATAAGTATATTCACCAAATGTTGACAGGCAGAGCAGTTTTAATTTATGATAAGGGCTCGCTAAGAAAAACATTCTGCTTACATTTATGGTTTCTTTTGGGTTTTGTAGGAAACTCAAAAAAAAAAAGAAAAAGCAATCGTGTATCCTAACAACAACAATAATTCCATTTTGAAGACTTATAAATTTTCAACTGATGTTATATGATGAACGTGGCAGTCATTTTCTATAATCTGAAAATTGTTTTCAGAAAATGTGAATCCATGTAAGTTTCCGATTTTGTATAAACGACACAAAACACACGTAATAAACATATAAAGAAAAGAAATAATATAAAATCAAAAGCAAGAAAAAGTACTAAAAAAATAAAAGAGAGAACAGTAATTTAAACTGCATGAACTATCTCATTTTCTCATTCAACCTAAACTAATGAATTTATATTAAACCGCTACAATGTTGCTATCTCTGTTTTTGCCACTTATTCATGAAGCGAATTTTACTCGTAGTTAAACAAAGAAGGGGTGAAGTTGTGTTTTATAAAAAAAAATAACAGAACTCGCTAATAAATTGCGCTAAAATAGTCATAGAAAATATTTTAAGTGAACTAATCAGAAAATAAAAATTAGTGTTTTATTTCTTTTAAGTGTGTTTAATTATGGACTTTATTAAATTGCAAGTAAATTGTTTTAGTATTTATATATTAAAAGTGTTTTACTTACTTTTATTTTTGAGAGATTAGAGATTTTCTTATAAATATATTCACAATATCACAGTTTTGTGCTACGCGCTCCTTCTCATTGTAATATCATTTGAAATTTTTTAAAAACATACGAAAGAAAGTATTTAATACTTTTACACTTCAGTTCTATAGGAAATTGTTATATTAAAAAAAAAAAATTTTTTTTTTTTTTGCTAAAGTGGCTTTTTGCAATGTAAAACACGGCTTTGATATATTCAAAAGCGAGCTTATAATACAGAGTCATATTTATACAAAAAGTGTGATGCTGCATTATCTTATACAACTTGTTTGATAAGTTAGAATCTTATCTTGCAACTCATGCAAGTTTAATAAATATAAGTACCGTTACAATACTAATACCAATTACCGTAATAGTAAGAAGCTGAAAAGTCAAGTTTTCTTTGTAGTTTAGTGATTGTTAATATTTATTATAAAGAAACGCAAATAAAAACAAATTATTATCGTTAATTAATTTTAGGGGAATTTGCAACAATTATAAAACAATAAATTCGTGAATTATTTGGAAGTATATTGTTATAACATTCATGATTTTATTTGCAAATGTTTTGTGAAAACATGTGGAATTCTAACAACAAAAATATATGACGCATTGCAGTTTGTGGTAAATAAAAATTTTTAAAGTGAAAATTAAAAGGATACGCAGTAACAATTAAAGTTACAAACACCAAAGAAATTAGAAATTATAGTAAAAATAATTAAAAACGTGAAAATAAGTGCAAATTTATTAATGAAAGATAAAACTAACGAGTGTAAATGAAAATAAGTTCAGCAATTTATAACAACAAGGTTTCATTTATTATTGTGGTTTATAAGTATATTCACCAAATGTTGACAGGCAGAGCAGTTTTAATTTATGATAAGGGCTCGCTAAGAAAAACATTCTGCTTACATTTATGGTTTCTTTTGGGTTTTGTAGGAAACTCAAAAAAAAAAGAAAAAGCAATCGTGTATCCTAACAACAACAATAATTCCATTTTGAAGGCTTATAAATTTTCAACTGATGTTGTATGATGAACGTGGCAGTCATTTTCTATAATCTGAAAATTGTTTTCAGAAAATGTGAATCCCTGTAAGTTTCCAATTTACATGAAATAATAAGTCCAAAGAAAAAATTCAACCGATTTGGACGATTTTTTTTTGATTTGCTTCATTTGAAAAACGTTGCAACCTAGTTGGCTGCCTATTTTGCTCTCTCTATCTCTCTATATTTATCCCTCTTTCTCTCTCTCTCTATCTTTATCTCATTCTCTCTCGCTATATATATATATATATATATATATATATCTCTATCTCTATCTGTCCATGTATGTTTCTCTGCTTTTGTATAAGTTGTAATGAATGCCATTTTTTCTAAACAATTTTTATAAATGTAAAACTGTTATAATATTTTTAGAAAATTCTCCAACTGTTATTCTTTTACAACTTGTCCTGTTTTGTAAAAAATATATTTATTTGTCTTTTTGTGTATGGTTTGACGCTCAGTAAAACATAAATAATATATTAGTAAAATTCTCGCAAAGGATTTTTAGTTGTAAATATCCAGTTCAGGATAACGGACATAAACGCAAAGAATAAATTTTCTACATTCAAAAAAAAAAAATAAGTAGGCATAGTCCAAGTTAATCACAAGTTTTAAAATATAGAAAAGTAAATTGCAAAAAAAGTGAAGTTTTCAAACGTTTAATGCTTTGTTTTTTTCGTCCAATAACAAGAAGAAAAATTATTACAAAATACACATACATACATACATATATGTATGTATGTATGTATATGTATAGTATATGTATTAGTTATTTATTAAACTGAATTATAGGTCAAACAACTCGAGTAAACTTTTTTTTGGTGAATGGCATGAATAAGTATAGAATGTCATTCTCACCCATACATAGATATTTATACACGCATATTTATATTATAAATAAATGAAAAAAAAAACAAAATGCAATAACAAATTCTACAATTACGAATTATATAATAAAGATGGTGCAATAAGTTACCGCAGAGTTGAATTTTCCGAGTTTACTTCGTAGAGATTTCTGTTTCCTCTGGGGTAAAATTTGGATAACATTAAGAATTATTTGTGGTACTTCTTAGGCTCTATCTAGTTTCGATTACGACAGGTCAACATTTATATTTGACATTACATTGCGTGACATTACTGGGTTTATATTTTATATGAAGACTAAGTTTTCTTATTTCATCGTTAGAGCTAAAAATTAGACTGATTTGAAAAGGTTGAACATCTGAAATGATGTTTGATCCATCTAGAAAATTAAACAACCTTTTTAAAATCAAGACGTTAAGTTCGTGTTGATTTAAACAGTTTTATGGTAATTGATTTTTTTAAAATGTTCTATTTCTTTCATAAGTCACGTCCTGATTATAAATTAAAATTCAAAATGCTTTCCAATAAAACAAACGCTACTAAAAGAAAAAAAAGCCGCAATAACTTCTTAATAGGCCCCAAAATTAATGTGAATATTCATAAAAAAGGATTATTCGTAAGTCGGGCCACAAACTTATTGAACAACTTGTTATATATTCAAATGGAAAATATTATTGCGTGCATTATAACTGCTTAGAAATAACTAAAAAGCAAAATGAGTAAAAAGGAAAAATATGAGGAAAATAAATTATTTCATATTCTCATATTCTTCTTTGTCTTCTTTTTTCTGTCTTTACTAAATTCTAGTCTTTTGAAATTTTTATTTAATATTTTCAACGTTTATCAAACATAAAATCTGCTTTGTTGATGCCAAAAGTCAGCTGATTTAATTAAATTCTTGAGAACGTTTAATTAAATTACTTGAACTTATTCAACCTAAGTTCAAATTGGTAAATAACAAAATTTAGGTACAAAAAAATTAGAAATAAAAATTAGAAATAAGCGCGCTTAGCGCATTTTAATCTGTGACCTAATTTAAAATAAATATCAAATATTTTAATATCCTTTAAAAATTGTTAACTTTGATTTTTTAATTGTATGTATCTGTATGTGTATGTATGTGTACGTGGAAGTATGTGTGTATGTGGATTGTTTTTGTTTGCTAATGTGTCTCGATGCATAATAAATTTCCGGCATTTTATATTAACCATGTGAACCTTAATAACTCTCTTCATCTCTATCGCCATTTCCTTCTTACTTTTTATCTCTCTTACTACACCCCTTGTAGTATAGGGTATTATTATAATTTGTGCAAATGTTTGTAACCTTCAAAAAAAAGTTGACACAGATCCACCTTTAATTATACCGTCCGTCCGTCAGTCTGTACATTCATGTGCAAGCTGAAGATCGCAATTTTAGAGATTTTTAAGAAATTTAGTACATGGATGCACTTTGGTCCAGAGACGAACCCTATTGAAAACAGTTAAAATCGGATAATTTTTTCAACCACCCCTCATATAATGCCTTTTCTTAAGAAAAGGTATTTTACAGAAAAAAAATTACAATTTATAATATATTTGAAGGAAAATTGTTCTTTAATATACAAAACTTTTGTATCAAATTTGCTCCAGATCGATCCATTTTTACAACCACTTATCATGTAACGCCTTCTTATAAAAAAAGTCATTGTATGGGCAAAACCTTCAATTTAAAATATATTTTTCGAAAACTGGTACAGCCTAGTATTTTGACATAAATAACATGAGCACCAAATTCAGTCCAGATCGGTCTATTTTTTGAACCTTCTCTCCTATAACGAATACTTTAAATAATTTAAAAGTTATAAGTTTCTTTTAATTTTGTTGACTTGTAATTCTGCTATTTGACTTTCTAATCACATTAAGCAACGGGTTGTAGAGATATTTAAGTGTTTCTTATTGATCGACTTGGTTTTTTTGTATATATATATATTTCTATTATAAATATTTATTGTATAATTAATTGCTTCCATTTATAGCAGATGCAAACACAATTTATATAATTTTGGAAAATTTATTATATAAATAAATAATAAAACAAAGAAAAGAAAGTGAAATATGTTGAAATGTATATGAAATATATAAATGGATACAATTACTAATTATTTATAGTGCTGTTGATATTATTGTATCGTATATTTGAACGCGGTACTGTAGAGATTTTGAAATCATTTATATTGAAATATTAAATATTTTTTTGGTGTATCGGAAAAGGGAAAGCACAACTTCAAGGTAAATACTGCTTATTGAATCATATGAAAATGAAAATAAATAAATAACAGAGAAAATTGATTTTGATTCGAATAGATTTTATATGTTACACGGATTTTCTTTTGTCATTGTACTTAATAATTTGTTAACCATAAAATCCATAGAAAATTTGTTTGTCTGTCTGTTGGCAGACATTAAATTGGCCATTAAAACTATTAACTTTTGAAATAAAAGAAATTGGTGAAATCATCACGCCCATTTTTTTTTTATCAAATTCCTGGAAAAATTCATTAAATTATTAGATTTTGACAGTTGTTACTTTCTTTACCTTTTCCTTACGTGTTACTCTGTTATTTTATCGCGCCGTATAAATTTTGGTAAAATATTTAGTAGTTTCCAAACAAAGCAAAAAAAAAAAAACGATTAAAAAAATTTATTTGGACTTTAGTGTTAAATTGATGATGATTTAATGGAAAACTTTGATAGATAACAATAATAAAATTAATAATTTTATGTATGCACGCATACTTGGACATATGTAATTGAGTTACATGTTTTATTAAGCCATTGATTTATTGTTAAATCAAAGCATTGATTTAAAAAAAAACTGACAAACTAAGTTGAGTCAGTTTTTATTTTGGTTTCCTTTTTATACACCCTCTGTAAAAGTTGTAGGCAACTTCATTTTGTCATTATATTGGTAAAACTTCAAATAGAATATCAGGGACCTTAAAAAATGTATAAATTCTTGCTCAATATCAAATTCTGAATCGATTTAGATATGTTCTTCCGTCTGTCCGAATGTTGTTAGCATTTTCCTGGTTGCAAAAAAAGAGATATTGGGCTCAAACTTGACCCAGGATTAGTAGTTCTTCCAGCCACATTAATGTGTAAAATTAGCCGAAGGACATGTCCATTGTGCCACTTAAATCGAGGACATCTTTGTTTTACAAATTAAAATTATATAATTTTTTGCTGTAGAACCATACTCAAAAACTGAAACAGATTCTGCATCGTAATTTCTTAGAGTAATTCTTAGGTGAATGGGTATTGAAGATTTGGTCCTCGCAAAAAGTCTTTACCTTAATAATCTATTGATTATGTAGAATAGTAATATTGAACTTGTTTGTATTGCAGCACTCAGAATACTACACCAGTGATGGTTACTATTTCTGTCTGCAGAGTCCTCATAATAATTTTCGAAAGTCTTTTTAATTTCGTTTTGAATATCACAAATTTGAAAAAGTCAATGAATCCAATGAAAATTGACCATTCTTTGGATGGGTGGCGCTATTCATAAATTATTGGGGTGTGCCAATAGTGCTGTATTATGTCCATATCTGATCTTTCTTTGATCTGTTTTATAAAAGGATAAGAAGATAAATAAAATTTGAGATAAGAAGGAAATTTGAAACAAAAATATTCTAAAAGCACATGAAAGTCACGTCTACAGAATAATTAATATAAATAAAATATAATAAAGTATAATAATGATGAAAGGAATTACAAAAGAAAACTCATAGCAATTTGTTGTTGTTGTATGAAAACAATGCCCTTCTAAATTTTATTTGAGGGCATTGTACTTTACATTGAATTGCTCACTCTTTTTATAATTTTTATTTTTATTATTATTGTTCTGTTATAAAATTGTGTTCTTTGCTTTATTTAGTTTTTCTTCTTCTTTCTTCCTACTTTTTTTGTTTTTTTTTTAATAACATAAATTTTACCTACAACATTCACAACAGAGGTGGTAAATTTAAATAAATATCACTACACGTAAACTTTTTAAAGTGACCTCTAAAATTGCTTATTGGACCAAATTATTCTATAAAACTATTTTAATATTTTCGCTGTACAATTTGTAATTGATTTTCGATTTAATCATTTTATTGATATTTGATCTTTTAAGACTTTTGACTTCTTATTCAATATCCGTTCAAATGAAATGCGTGAAATATTTTTAATTGAAAGCGGGCTTTATTTCTATTCTTTCTTATTTCGTTGCAATTCATATTGTTTTTGCTATTGTGCTTGTTCTAATGCCTTAATACTTCTTAGATATTGAAAAGTTGGCACCATTTCACTGAAATGTTCTTACTTGTCAATAAATTTTTTTAATTTTCTTTTTTTTCATATAATATTTTCCTGCTGAATTAACAGTAATAAAAAAAATATTTTACAGTAGGACGCACACAATATAATGAGGGAGAGAGAAAGAGAGAGAGACAGAGTAAGAATGTGATAGATATTTGTGTCTGTATTACAAGTAAGGCAACTAAGTGTACTCCTTTGTACCACTTTTGCTAAAATTTACAATTACACTTTTCATAAATGTCATTACAGGTTAAACGTAGAAGAAGCAATAACAAAATATAATAAAACTATAAAGACACGCAATATTTATCCATATATATATATATATATATACATGTATAATATTTTCCACTTAAAATACAACTGTTCACTTTTGAGCAATTAAGAAAGAAAAAGTAAATGGGAAAAAATTAGGTTAACAATATTTACAAGTTTTTTGTGGTTATGGTCGTGGTTGGTTGTGAATGCATAAATCATTGAATGCATGAAAAATATAATAAGAATAATCGATATACTTATTAGACTAATACAAATTCTACTGCTGAATATATTGTCCTATTCGGTTCAAATTTTATCAAATTATTACAGAATGTAAAAAAATTGAGAATAAAGATACGCCGGGCTGCAACACCCAGGAGGAGTTGAGATAGACCCAACTTTTTTATACTAAATGACTCAAAATAGCTTCCTGCTAGCTAGCCTGCTGTTCTTCTAAACGTCTGTGTGTCTGTCTGACCGTTTGTCCAAACTATACGTTGCAGTTTTGGAGATAGGTTAACAGAATTTGGCCGTTGATTTTTATTGGTCCAAAACGCGTCCTAGAATTGTTAGAATCGCACTTTTGACGACCACGCCTTTCTTAATGAAAAGTCTTTATATGGAAAATTATAGTTATATTTATTAGATATATTATATAAATATATTTATTATTGATATATTTTGACATGAAAAACACATGCAGCAAATTTAATCCATATTGGCCTATTTTAGGGTCACTGCACATAACGCCTACTTCAAAAAATTCCATAATATAAACAAACATTACAATTTTAAGTATATTTTAATAAAAATTGGCATTGTCTTGTATTTGACATAAGAAAAATGTATGAAATTTGAGCCGTATCGGTTCACTTTTCGAACTTCCTCCTATGTAATAATTTTTTAAATAATTGTAAAATTACAATTTTTCCCTAATGATTTGTCATTCTCTTATGTGAAGTCTTAATTAAAGTAGTGTAGGGTACTTAAGAGCCGTTAGGGTATTAAGAGTGGTATAGGGTATTTAAAAGGCGGCACAAATCACTGTATAAAGTTACTTGTTTTTATTTGCTGGAACATCATTTATCACTCATACGGCATGTTGTACCAACTTGACGTAGAGCTACATTTTATTAAATAATAAAAATTAATAATAAAAAATTAGTAAATAATTAAAAATAAATAAAACTATTGCAAAATCTTGATTCTTTTTAGAACATAATGTATTCACTAGTCGTGTATCTTAACATGTTTTTTTTTGACAATTCAAAACTGTTGTAATTTTCCTATTAAACTCGTATCAGTTATAAAATTTTAAAATTTTTAAATCTTTTATTTGGCCCTTTTTAAATAAACAATTTTTACAAATTAGTTCATATTTCAAAACTGTCACTTAAAATTGTAACTGAAGGTAAAGTCCTGTTTTTTTAGTTTCTCCCTTAAATTAATAAATGAAACATTGACAGAAGAAATGACATAAAAATAAAAATAAGAAAACAAAAAGAGTGGAAAGACTTTCAGATGAATATCAATAACAATAACAACAATTAGAAAATTTACTCAGGAAGTTGAAATGAAAATGAAAATAAAAATCAAAATACTGGCGTTAATGACGTTTTCCATAAAAGCCCGCCCTGATTCATAAATAGCGCTAAATTAACGCATTTGCCACACCAGCAGCTGCATTCATAATCCAAACAATTTACACATACACGCATTAAATGCATATGTTGAAGTTTTATTTTATTTTAATTGCGTAATTGCGTTTTGTTTTGATGATTGGAAGTTATCCTTCTTTTCTTTACCTCCTTTCTATCACTACCTTTTTTTGATCCATATAAATTTACGTGTATGTGCTTATATAAAAACGCATTATTACCTTCAACTTAAAATATAACATCATTTGACCTTTTCTGAAGGTTCAATCATTTTTTTTTTGTAGTTTAGCATTTATCAGTATCATCTTTATCCGGTGTATGCAAATTATGTAGACATAAATTTATATATATATATATATATATATATATATATATATAAGTTAAGTGTGTATACACAATTTGATATTAAAATGTTATTTGCTTTTTTGTTTTCTCATTGCAGCTGTCGAAATGGAACGATATCAAATCCAAGGAAGAAGGAGGTAAATCTATTTATTTGTCAGTCTGTCTGTCTTAACTATGAATAAAAAAACACTAAAATTAAGCCTTTTAATTTGTGGTAGCAGTTTTGTAGTTTATATTTTTAAATTTAGTTTAAATTTTCTGATGATTACAAAATAAAGAATTAATAATTTTTAGTACTAAAGTTCTAAATAGTTATTGAGTTTTAGTATTTAAATACTTATAGATTTCTAGTATTTATGCTTATGTATTAAAAATTTTATTTTATTATTACCTAAAAAATGTTAGTACCTTTTTAGTACGTAGAAGCTTTTAGTACATAAAAATTATTACATTATTACAAGCACTAAATAGTTATTACGTTAATAATGTTTTACTAAGGAAACCTTTCGACGATTTATTATTGATATCAGTAATTGATTTTCATAGGAAATTGCTAGTACTATTTTTTTAGTACTTATAAATTATGATTCTATTACAAGGATTTGACATTTGTCATATTAATAATATTTTGTTAAGCAGATATGGACGTTTTATTATTAATGTCAGTAATTGATTTTCATGGAAAATTGTTGGTAGTAATTTTTTAGTACACAAAAATTATGACATTTACGTGCAACTCTATTTATTTTGTAGCACTATGAAAACTGCTTAAAGCATTTTTAAATACATACATGCATTTTATATTAGAGTACTAATTTTTTAGTAAACAAATATTTTTCTAGGATTTTCCTTTAAAAACTTTGAATTTTAATAATATTAATTTTTCTTATGCGATTTTATGTCACATAATAATTAATGCCATTAATATCTTATTTAGTAAGATGTGTTGTATAATTACAAAAAAACTTATAACTGGATAGTGATTATTTACTGTCTTAATTTTTACTATCTCTTTTAATTATTTAGCCAAAGTCCCGAAATTTATTGACTAATATAAGATAACATATTTCTGCATGTATTTGAAAAGTCTCTCGACAAGATACTTTTTGTTTATATATGCATTTACATTATATATATATTAATGTATTTGGCGTGAAAATATAGTAAATAAATTTTCACCCAAAATCTAGGTCAATTGTTGCATATTATTTCTTATAATTTTTGTATTGTATAGTCAAGCATATTTAAAAGGCCTATGTTTTGTATTTACTTGTATACATGTGTATATTAACAATTATAACACACAAAACAACATCAAAGAAATACAAAAATTACAAAAAATTACAAAAAATTTAATTTCAATATATAGAAAGTTATTAACTAAAAAGATTTAAAATCTTATTACTAATACAAGCAAACATATTCTATAACTCACAAATACACATACATTTACAAATAGTGAATGAATAACATGCAGACGGGCAAATAGTTAAATTTGAAACAAAACAGAAAATTTTTATTGTTAATTGTAGGAAATGAAACTGTTTTGATTTATAACTTTTAAATGCTACACAAATGCGCTCGCGCAGATTTCTTCATCTGATATCCACACATTTTATAATTATGAATGTGTGTGTGTAATGTAATAATTTTTTTTTGCATTAAATTATGTCAAGTATTGCTGTTATTATTATTATTATTATTATTATTATTATTATTATTATTATTATTATTATTATTATTATTATTATTACTTTTCTTATTATTTTTTTTAGTTTTAATTTTATTGTGTTTTTTTTGACATTTAAAGCTTTTACGTGAAAATCTGACATTGACATCATAACAAAACGAAACAGACAACTAACTAAATACTACGTGTGTGTAATGTTAAGGTAAATAATAATAATATCAGCAATAACATCAATAATAACAATTATAGTAAACACAGAAAATAATAAAAAAAAAGAATAGTTAAAAACAATCCTTAATGTATCAATAAATATATAAACGTAATGATCTTTACATAAATGCTTTAATTTCTCTTAGTGGTGTTATTGATTATCAAATAATAGTTTCTTCTTCGTACCATTAAAAGACGTACAAAAGTGACAAAAATAAAAGAAATAGAAAGAGGGATAGAGACAGTCAGTCAATTTTTCTTTCAAATTATAAGAAAGAATGTCTAATCATCTTTTTATCATCATCCATGCATATTTTTGTTGATAAACTTATTGTACTAAAGCATTTGCAGCTTCTAAAACTAAAATTAAATTAAATGTTAAAACATTCCATTCTAAAAATTTCAAATTTATTTAGTTACATTAACAAAAACTCTTACTTTTATAAATTTCCGAAAAATTACTGGTACTATTGTTTAGTACTAAAATGTACTAAAAATTAGATAATTTGTAAAATGTTTAATCAATCTACATGTTTTATGTTTTAAACAATTTTTTAGACGAAGGAAAAAAGTTGCATTTTATTAGTCCAGTGCGAAGGAAATCTATGTTAGCGCCGATCTTAAGTAAGATCAAAAATGGAGCAGATAATGTTGGTGGCGGTATTGGCACCGCCGACAGCGGTAATCTTTCTGATTCTGATAAGAAATCAGATAATATGGGACATATTGCCGTACAAATAGAGTCAGCGAAAAAGGTTAAGGTAGGAGCTCTTAAAAAAATTATGGTTAAAGGGATTCTTTGTTTTTTAAAATAAGCTTTATATTTTTACAGCGTCATAGTATACATGGCATGATGGAAGAAGAGAATATTATTAGACCCCATCAAGAAATAAGGCAATTAACTTTGGAAGAAAAGAAATTTCTATTGGCTGTTGAACGTGGTGATATGGCGGGCACTAGAAGGTATTTAGTACATATATTTACATAGAAATATTCATATATATATATATAAATAAAAAATATTGTTTTAGAATGTTACAGAAAGCTCAAGACACTGATTATATTAATATAAATTGTGTTGATCCATTGGGGCGTACAGCATTATTAATGGCCATAGATAATGAAAATCTTGAAATGGTCGAATTATTAATTAATTATAATGTGGACACAAAAGATGCTTTATTGCATTCAATATCTGAAGAGTTTGTTGAAGCTGTTGAAGTGCTATTAGATCATGAAAATGTCACATTTCAAAATGAAGGAAATCATGTAAATAATTATTTTTAGATTGATTTATAAACAACGTAAACTTTGTCTAAGTTGTCACGAATTTTTACTTTTTATTATCATGCATAGAGCTGGGAATCATCATCAGAGGATACATCAACTTTTACACCAGATATAACACCATTAATATTAGCTGCCCATCGTGATAATTATGAAATTATTAAAATTTTATTAGATCGTGGCGCTGTTTTACCTATGCCCCATGATGTACGGTAAATACCAATGCAAAAATACATAAAAGTGATTTGTAATTTATTGAATTATAATAGATTTAACATCAAATTACCATAAACGATTTATTCATTACAAATGTGCATGACAATAATGAATTGTTTGTAATGAGAGTTCTTTAAATTTCATTTAAAAAGCTGCGGCTGTGATGAATGTGTTCAATCACGTCAAGAGGACTCGTTACGGCATTCACGTTCACGTATTAATGCTTATCGGGCTTTAGCCAGTCCAAGCTTAATTGCCTTATCATCGAAGGATCCAATTTTAACAGCATTTGAATTATCATGGGAGTTAAGACGTCTAAGCTTCTTAGAACATGAATTTAAGGTGAATTATTACATTTTCCTTAGCCTTCATAACTTATACGTATTTTTCTTTATAGTGTGAATATCAGGAATTACGTAAACAATGTCAAGATTTTGCAACTGCTTTATTAGATCATACACGTACCTCACATGAATTAGAGATATTATTAAATCATGATCCAACTGGGCCGGTTTACGAGCATGGTGAACGTATGCATTTGAATCGTTTAAAATTGGCCATTAAATTACGACAAAAGCGTTTTGTGGCCCATCCAAATGTTCAACAATTATTGGCAAGCATTTGGTATGAAGGTTTACCAGGTTTCCGTAGACGTAATATGGCTTTACAGGCTGTCGATATTATACGCATTGGTATAATGTTTCCTATATTTTCATTCGCGTATATATTGGCCCCATATTCAAGCATTGGCCAAACAATGCGTAAGCCCTTTATCAAATTTATATGTCATAGTGCCTCCTACTTTACTTTTTTATGTAAGTTTTTTTTTGTCTGCTCATTTTAACATTTATAATGTGCTCATTGTGGAATGTCTTATCTTAAAATTATTATTAGTTTTATTAATATTAGCATCTCAACGTATTGAGACATTTATAGGCGGTTGGTTTTGGACTTTAGACACTAAACCATTTGTAACGCCGCATGTGGAAGAGTTACCCACAAAACGGGGTGCTAAACCAACTTTTATCGAGTGGTTAATATTAGCCTGGGTTAGTGGTGAGTTTTTACACAAAAAAAAAAAATAGAATAAAAATAGAACAAATTTTAAGATTTCTAAAAGCACTAGTAAAAATGTTACAATTGATCAGGTTTTTAAATGCCCTGCACCATTTCATTTAAAATTATGATTTTTATCCCGTTTAAGGTTTAATATGGAGTGAAGTGAAACAACTGTGGGATGTTGGCCTACAGGAGTATTTAAATGACATGTGGAACGTAATTGATTTTGTTACAAATTCGTTATACGTGGCCACCGTAGCTTTACGTGTTGTATCATTTTTTCAGGTGAATTTTTTATTTGTTTCTTTTTTAAAAAATGCTAAAAATTTTCATATAAAATCTCTTTTATTACATTTCTATTTTTAAAAATGATTTTTATAAATAGGTGCAAAAAGAAATGTTGAAAAATCCCCATGCAACTGATCTACCGCGTGAGCGTTGGGATACATGGGATCCAATGCTCATATCGGAAGGTCTATTTAGTGCGGCAAACATTTTCAGTAGCCTCAAATTGGTTTATATATTTTCAGTGAATCCACATTTGGGGCCACTGCAAGTGTCATTATCCCGTATGGTCATGGATATTATGAAATTTTTCTTTTTATATGTTTTGGTGTTGTTCGCCTTTGGTAGTGGCTTAAATCAATTATTATGGTAACGGTTTTCTATAGCACGTAAATTGATACAAATGAAATATCGAATTATTTTATGTTCCTTTGTAACAGGTATTATGCTGACTTGGAGAAGAAACGTTGTCCCGAAGTATCACCCACCAATGTTTTATTTAATTTGAATGGTACAACGGATCCAAATGCTTGTATTGTATGGCGCCGCTTCTCAAAGTAAATTCAACTGATTTGCAATATAAAGTATCATATAATAATATTAATTTTTATTTAAGCCTTTTTGAAACGACTCAAACATTATTTTGGGCTGTATTTGGCTTAATCGATTTGGATAGTTTTGAATTAGATGGCATTAAAATATTTACACGTTTTTGGGGTGAGTGTACTTTATAATTTATAATTTCTATTAAAAAATATTTTTTTGTTTAATTAATTGATTAATACAAAGGTATGCTTATGTTTGGCACTTATTCTGTAATTAATATTGTGGTACTATTGAATCTTTTAATCGCCATGATGAATCATTCATATCAACTAATATCGGTAAGTGAAAAGTAAAAAAGAGAGGAACGTAAATGCAAGTTTGGTTGGAGGACCATAATAATATACTTGAGTCGTTTCTTTCTTATATTTGATGCAGGAACGTGCTGATATCGAATGGAAATTCGCTCGTTCAAAATTATGGATTAGTTATTTCGAAGAAGGTGGCACTTGTCCACCACCATTTAATATAATACCAACACCCAAATCGATATGGTATACATTCAAATGGTCGAGGAGAGTATTTTGTAGTGGTTCATCAGCAGCGCGCCGCGAACATTTGAAAACAATACGAGTACAACAATACATAAAATATATTGATTATACATCTTGGCTTTTCTAAATTAATTATATAAATTAATTATTTTTTGTAGCGTAAAGCGCAACAGGTAAATGATCGCGATTTTAAATATCAACAAATCATGAGAAATTTGGTTAGACGTTATGTAACAGTGGAGCAACGTAAAGCTGAATCTCAGGGTGTTACCGAAGATGACGTTAATGAAATTAAGCAAGATATATCCGCATTCCGTTGCGAATTGGTTGAAATTTTGAAAAATAGCGGCATGGATACAAATGTGTCAGCTGGCCAAGCGGGTGGTAAATTTACTAAGTACTTTTTATTATTTAGAATTTAGGATGAAATAATTGAAAAGAAGAAAACCAATGTATTTTAAGAAACAGTTTCATATTTATTATCTAATATTTAATTAAGTGATTTTCTTTATGTTTACTTATTGTTAGGCGGTGGTGGTGGTAAAAAGAATCGCCAAAAAGAACGGCGTCTTATGAAAGGTTTCAATATAGCACCACCCGGTTCTTCAGGCTCATTAGCACCAGTTGCTGAATTTTCCACTTCCTTGGATAATTACGAGCAGCAGCATGAAATATTAACATCAACTCTATCGACACTTTTTACACCGAGTTTCATTCATAAAAAGTCGAACTTTTATGCTAATGATAGTTTTGCAAGTATGGACTCGGCAATATCACCGCCAACAACGGCGTTACAGCCAACGTTAAATACTATGCAGACAATAAATAAATATAATAAATCAACTATAAAATCGTATAACAAGCGTATAGCGATTCATAAAAAAAAATGGGGTACATTAATTGAAGCGGCTAAAGTTGGTAATGTGACCAATAAAATATTAGGCCGTTCGAAATCAGAAGATTCTGTGTATAATTCAACGAATAGTAATAATAACAGTGGAAGTGGAAGTGGAAGTGGTAATAGCAATGACTCATCCGCTCATGGCCAAGTGAGAGTGACATATGCACAGAATTGTAGTCAAAATTATTATAATGCTGGATGTGGTGGCGGCGATAACGGTAATGATAGTGCAATAGGAAATGTTGGCATCACGCCATCCGAAAAAAGTTCTCGCGTAAATTTGAGTTTAATAAATGGCAAGATGGGAATTTTACAAGAAAATAATCCTTATAATAAGACTCACTTGAATATATATAATAATGCAACCAATACGGGTGTGACTATTACAAGTCCAGCTACAGGAGTCGGTACACACTTCTTTCATTCCACTAGTGGTAATTGAATATATAAAACATCATAAGTGAATCTATAAAACTAAAAATTCTTTGACCGTTTATTTAGGTTTAACAGCTATAGCGGCTTTGAAGCGTAAACGTAAGAAATTCTCTTCAAGTAAAAATATTTGTCCTGTTAATGAATCGATTTCGATAAATGCTTGTACAACGGCCACAGTACCAATTACTACTACCACTAATAATGTTGTCGATCTACTAAGTGATAAGGTTGAATAAGAAAAACTTCTGTAAAGGAAAAATACAGTAATCAATTCATTTATGTAATAATTTATATTTTCTATAGGCTTTAAAACGTGTCTCCAGTTATCCAGCTAATGATAATAATGCTCAAAATAAAGATCTAACAACAAACAAAACAAAACCGCGACGTCATGAACAAACTCAAAGTCAACATGATTCAGTTGAAACATCAACCGAATTTGCTTTATCTACGGATATACAACATTTAGATCCATCAAATACGTCGGTCAATTCGAGAGAACCATTAATTAGTAATAGTTGCGCTTCAACGCATTAAATTTATAACGCATTAAGTTAACAATTTCGAAAACCAAGTGTCAGTGATGAAACGAATTAGAATTAGAAGAATAAGAAAGAAAAAAGAAAAAAATGCTGCCAGACAAGGAACAAAATACCACTGCCTACACACTTTCCATATACAAATATTTACTTTTATTCCCTAAAAAAGTCTAAATAATGATTCTGAAGTAGAAAACGTAAGAACGGAGGCTGGAATGTTGTCACACTGCCATTTATCCATCTAAAACATTTTATTCTCTCATATATAAAAATGAAAACAAAAAACTACTCTCTTAAGAATATAAGAAAAACTAAAAACCAAAAACATAAAATGTATTTAACAAGGTATCTCATTTCTACCTATGTATATGTATATATACATATATATGAAAATAACACCAAGAAAAATTACTTTAAGGATGATTACTGGATAATTGCTTTGTAGTATCCATTAGAAAGAAGTATACAAGTGCTCAATCAAGTTAGATGAGTAATCGAATACCCTGCTTTGATGACTATAAGAGAAACTAAAATTACGAAAATCTAGAAATCTTACATATCATTAAAATAAATATCAAGCACGCATAAAATCAACCGCATATATCTAGTACATATTTGAAAAAAAAAAGCAATCAGAGCACTAAGCGCATTTCAGTGTCACATATTTAATAATGTTCCAGTAGTTTTTTAAAAGCACATCTACGGCAAAATAATAGCAAGGAAATAGCAAAAGGATTATTATTATTAAATAATGAATGAATTGGAAAGTTGGGAAAGTTTATCATTAGATAATTAATTTATAAGCTTTCTAAATTAAGATGCGATAATTACATAAGATTTATAATATTGATTTTATGAACAATCTCTTGAATGTACTTATCACTCAAGGTATGGCTTTTGTCAACAAATTGTTTTTAATGATGATTTTTAGCATAATCGATAAATCATATTTTAAGTCTGATGATTTTCCATTTAATTGACTACTATGCCTTTTCTATTTATACAGAACGTTTCATTAACTTGGATTTTATATTAAATTTTCTACATCAGCGAAACTCATAAACAACCCAAAAAATCCACATAAATCATAAACATAAATAATCAAATCACAAGAACAACAATAACTTCAACATACAAACGTCATAAAACAATAGAAAAGATTCCACAGCAAAAATATACAAAAAAATATCAGCAATAATAACTAATATCGATGATATAATAAAAGTTGCCTTAGAAACAAACAAAAAAAAGAGAAGAAATTTTTACATGTAAAAAAGAAAAAAAATTAACAACAGATGCGCTTTTTTTTCTACAAAGGACATATAAGAGATTTTATATACAAAAAGGCATACATTTTTCTTTTTCGAAATATTCTGTTTCAAATTTAATTTTTTTATTTTTAGAACTAAACAAAAAGGTAAAACGGTTCCAACAATAACAAAAGAAGCCATTAAAATGGAGAATAGGAAAAATTGAAATAAAAATAATTCCACACAAAAATTATTTTACACTACAAACAAAATAATAAAATAGATACCAAAAAGCAAACATAGTGCCCAAATATAACGCTACAAATTAACAACTTTCAACTAATTGAAAGAAATAATCCAAACGAGTAATAAATTAAGTAAGAGGGAAAGGAAAAAATTGGTAAATGGAAATAGTAAGAGAGAAAAAATTTGTAAGTATAGTTAATTTTTTAAATTTAATTTAATTTTATTTTATTTTAATATAATTTTTTTATTAACTGACGGTTAAGTAGAATAAAATGAATAAGTCAAAAGAGTACAATCGACAAATCTATTAATTGAATTGAGAATTTGCAAATATTAACATAAATTCAATAAATTATTTGTAGCTTAGTAATTAGTTTAACGTAAAATTCTGCTTATCGTTTAATGCATTTCTTGCAAAAAAGAGATAAATATATCAAATTTGTAAATGGAGGAAAAAAACTAATTGAAATACTTTAAAAATGCAAAATTAAAGAGAATTTTTACAAGACCATTAAGCACTTTATGAAATTGCAGATGAATTTGCTAAAATAATATATATTTAGGCATTAAAGAAAGTATAAAGAAAATTAAGGACAAAAAATGTTTAAACGTATACATATATATACAGATACACAATACGTAATATATAATAAATTTTATATGTGCACAATTATAAAATTAAAAAAACAAAAAGGGGAATATTAAAAAAATAAAAACTCTATATAATATAAAGAAAATTGTGAGTCCGTCGTCATTTGAAAATTTTACAGTAATAACGTCTAATTTGAAAATTTCTTAGGCATCATTTAATACATTTTCATGATTACTTAATTTTTTAGAAATCAACTTTTGGGCAACATTCCTTTTTGCAACATGAGCCTTGTTATTGCGTAGAATTAATCTTTGGGCAACATGTAAATGAATTGCTGCGTGAATAAATTATCAACATATTTTTGCAATATAAAAATTTACGAAACATGCTGCTTTTATAAGAAGCTCCGCAACATAATTAACTGTAAGTATTTCCAAAGTGTTGTGCATTTTTTTTAATTAGCAATGCTATGGGGAATTATCGAAAAAAACAAATACACAAAGAAAGAAACGAGATATTTTAAAAGTTTTTTGCTTTCTGTAAAGCTTCTTTAGCGAAAGCAAAAATTTTCTTTCATTAAAGGGATGTAATTGCAATATATAAAAGTTTTTACTAGATACGTGGCAAACAGAATGTATAAAATAGTGGCGCCCTCTACTGCAATTAACTGATTGACTTCATATCTCTTAAACTGTCCGTTAACTGTTTCATTGTTAAATGTATAATTGATAACCGTTAAATTTGTGAAAATATAAAGGTTTTACAATTTTTTCACAGACATTAGCACATTTTAATGATAACTGATTAAAATGAAACTTTTTAAGATGCCCATATCAGGATACTTATCCTGAGTCTCATATTGCCCAAGTGTCTCACTTGTAGCTTAGGAACCAAAGAAAAAGCTCCTCACCTTAAATTTTACCTTAGAAATGGCAAAAGAGAATTAGTTAGTGGTGAGACAAAGAGGCCAGAGAAAGACTAGCGACATTAGTACATTTCAGTATGTAATAAATTCAAAATCGCATGACCATTTTGTTCCTTAAAAGTTATGGTCCATATTATTGCATATTATCCAAATTGAAAAGAAATTGAAAACGCTTCTCAAACACAAAACCAGGCTGAAATGTTCGGTATTGAATATTTTTGCTCCAATCATTTATACTTACTTTTTTAAAGTTTTCACCATAAAAATGTGATAACTTGTCTTGCGTCTGTTTTTTTAAATAAATGTATGAATAGAATTATTATTATTATTATGTTTTCCATAATTTGGCATTTTCTGCATACATGCTTATCTGAATTGTATTGCGAATATGTATTTTTGTTTTATGATAATTTCAAATTTCAAATGAACAGAATAAAAAGTGATGCACGCCTCAAGTGTAAGGATATAAAAATGCATGCATGACTTAATAGATAAAGTACAAAAGCAGCAACAACAATAAAGTCCAATTCAGTATAAATAACTCGTTTAAATGCACAATAGTTTTAAAGAAGCATAAAAAACGTTAAATAAAAGAACCTTCTAGTCGGTCGGAGCCAACACTTAAACACGCTACACCACTTTGTTTCTCAAATAAGAGAAATACATGACAACCAAATAAATTTAATTGCAATTCTTATTTTTAATGCAAAATTTTTTTACATAAGTGCAGATTCAAAAAATGGATCGCCCTAAACTTAATTGAGGTACATATATTTTCTATGCCAAAATATAAAGCTGCAACAATCTTCGCTAAAGTATATTCAAAGTGAATCTTTTTTTCGAAAAAGGGGCGCAGTCGTAAAAGGGTTTGCCTCTGAGACGAAACACACCCATATGCCAAATTTTAGTAAAACATCTCAATTGAGATCTATAGTTTGACAGACATTAAACAGACAGACAGGCTTAAAACAAATCAGAAAGTCATTTTGAATAGATCGATATAAAAAAAGTGGATGTATCTCAAATTCCTTTTGGGTGTTGTTAACATCTGCACATAGTTATAATACTTTACCACAAGTCATCTATAAAAAAGGCATAAAAAAGATAGGTGTAGCATGCATATGTAATTTATCTAAAATGATTGTTAAAGTAGAAGGCAAAAATGAGAAAAATGAAGAATAAGAAGCAGAAATTATGAAAAATAACATTTTCCATGGCACACTTAAATTAAGCTGATAAAACTGACAAATTCAAGTTGAAGAAGAAAATTTTATATACTTCTTGTTTAAATAATTCATTTTTCTTAAAATAATGATTGATTACATTCATCAGGATGCAAACAACGATTAAAAGAATAATACTTAGCAGCAGCAGCAGTTGCAAAAATTAGATTCGCTAAAAAAAAAAGGTCTGACAATTTCAGAAAATTTAATAAAATTTTACCATTCGCTTCATTAATTTCAAGTTACTCAAAGCTGAAACGAATGATCATTACTTTCTAGAATGTTATTATACTTGGGCAATATAATTCGAGGAAGGAAAATCGAGAAAGGAAGAATAATATAATTTTTGTTTTCAATTATCATTTGTCTACCATTTTCCATTTGTTGTTGTTGTTTCAATTCATCTGTACATTTTTTTAAATTTGCTTATATGCACATATACAGTACACACATACGCATACATGAACACACACTGGTCCATGTATATGTTTAAGTAATTTACACTTTTATTGCATTAGAAATTTTGTTGTTTGTGATTGTTGTTGTCGTTGTATGATACTCTATGGCTGCTTAAAAGGCTAGTTTTTTTTTTTTGTTGGTATTCTACATAATTGTATTTGTCTGTCGTTACGTTAGTCACATGTTCAACGCACTGCGACTAAAAATGAAAATCCTTATAATATTTCGTCTGCTTCTTTTTCTTTCTTGTTTTCCTCTGCTGCTTTCCTTTTTAATAATTTCTGGTTTTTAATAACATGAAAATTCCTTTATCTCTCTTGTAGCCCATTTCAAGTAAAAATGAAGAAATTTCCCATATATTTCATAAAATTTTTCTCATATGAATTTTTTCTTGAGTTGAATTCTTATTAAACATCAAGTTCGGTTTAGAGTGTAATAAATTAATGTGAATTGTTTATATAGTGTTCAAAAAAAGTTAAGACTGTTACAAATTTCTTGTGATGCCAATTGATTTAAAATGTCTAGCTGTTTCTATTAAAGTTTGTCTGTCTAACCAGTCATTCACTTATTTCGTCCGGGTAACAATATGATAAACAGTCAGTTTATGTAAATTAACACTAATAATAAAAAAAATCCCGACACTTTTTGACTTGTACATATTCAGTTGTTTTTATAAATCCTTTAGATTTCTCTGGCTTTTTTATTTACACAACGTAAGTCTAAAGACATTTGATTTGAGAAAAGAAACAAAGAGAAACAAAAACAAACAAAGGAACAATCAAATTTACTCGCTATTTATTTGTAATATTGACTTCAATATAACAATATAATATTTCTTAAAAGCCACTTCATCATTATACATTTATAGAGATCGTTTTTCTTATCTTACGTAAAGTATTACACATAAGTACACCGTAAATTTTTCTTTATTAAAATATTAGAATTTACTTGTCAAAGCGTTTGTTTGTTTGCTTGTGTTTTTATGTAACGCTAAAATCTGTTTCGTTTTGCATGTATTTGCACGAATATACACAATTGAGCGACTTATTCATTATCTCTTTTTTCTCTCCGTTTTTTAGTTAGTGTACAGATGTCATAAAATGCAGACCCATCAATTTACAATTCTAAAATAAAGAAAAAAGAAAATAAGTGTATTCAGAAATTGAAAGGAAAGAATTATTATTTTATTTTTTGACATTTAATGAAAATGGTTTTCTTTAAATTAAGTGTTAAAATTATTCGCCAATCTAAATATAAAATTACTACGCAATAAAAGCAAAATAATTTACACAAAATGTTGGATCGTGTACAATCTCGTCGTTAAACTCGTTCACTTGTTCGTTTTTTCTACTACTCAAAGTTACGCGAGCGTTTGTAAGTGTTAGTCTCTTTATTATTAGAAAGCAAATAAAAGTTTTCATTTCATTAAACAAATTTGTTAAATATTAAAAAAAAATTTTAATGAATAATAAAATTATAATGAAAATATAAATTAAAGTAAATTTTTAATGTAATCGCATAATAATTTTGAAGAATATAATCAAAATAAAGTGAATTTTCTCGCTCAGTTAAAGTATAAGCAAAATAATTTCTATAAAAGAAAAGTGTCGGATCGTGTACAATCATGTTGAAAAAAGCATTCGTTTGTTTTTGTTTGTACTAAAAGTTACGTGTGCGTTTGTGTTTGATTTTGTTTAGTTATAAAAGAGTGTTAGGCAGTCTTCATTTAAAATTGAGTTTATTAAATTTGCTTTAAAAAGAAAATTAAAGTAAAGAAAATATGAAGAAAAAATGTCTCATTAAGCAAATTCATAAAATAATCGTTTAAATAATTAAAGAATATAATCAAAAAAAGTGTTTTTTTTTTGTATTAGTTAAATCTTCTTTTTTCCTAGTTTGTTAAATTAATTAGTATAAAAAGAAATTTAAAATTCAATGTTTCTGTAATTTATAAATAGAATTTTTAATAATAGTTTATTTATTATAATATTCATAATTATTCGCGCGCGTTATATATTTGCTTTAATATTCGTTAAAATTAGATAAATTAATTCAAAAATGAAATTGTGTAATATAATAAGAAAGGTGATGTACGTCGCTTCCAAGCAGAGATTTATAAAGGAATCAACTTTATACAAATCTTTTTTTAAATCTCTTTAGAGAACTATACATCCTTTATATAACGCTGGTTCCATATGACTAACTTTATTTGTAAATACATTTATATTCAACGAATCAACAATCAACAATATTCAGCTTAAATAATTCGGGTGAGTCAATGATTTATAAATTTTTATATTAGTTAAGTATTATATTTCTTATTTAGATAGATATTGGCAAATATACTCATCATGTAAATAGATGTGTCCTTCAAAATATTAAATTAAATTAAACCTTTACGTCCGTCTATCTGTCTGTATGTGTTTGTTTTTAATATCTTTCCCTCATCCAAACAACTTCTCATATGTTAGAATATCATTAACTATTTCAAGCAAGATACTCCATAGTGCAGACTAAATTTAGGGTAACTCCCTTTTTTAAGTAAAAATTCCTTGCTCTTTTTTATTTTTATTTTTTGATTTTGTTGCCCTAATTTCACTTACAAGTTGCCTTGAAAAATTAAAATGTTAAAAAATAGATATCTTAATTATGAAATTCTGAGAATACAAATAGACAGAAGGAAAGACATTTGGGATTTGCAAATATTTTAACAAAATAAGTATACTCTCCAGCTTTTGGCTGTTGCATATAAATAAAATATTTTCAAAAGAACACGTGTATGTTATGTTTCTTCATTGTCGGCTTTGTTGTTGCTTGTTGTAGATTTGTAAATTTAATAAAAAGATTGCTTTGGGGTATTCGTGAGTAAATATTTGCCCATATATAACTTTGTTATATAACATGATTTTTTTTTCTTGTAGAATTTTTGGTGGTTTTTTCTCCTAAAATTATAATTAGATTTTCTTTCCCAAAAGCATACATTTAGTCCAAAGAGATATGTGCACAACAAATTTTTGACCAATCTCTTCTTTGCTAAAATTATATACCATTTAAAGGATTAAGTGAAAAAAATTTTTATCTCTCAAGTTTTTTAATATAAACAAATATGAAATTATGCAGTCTACCCATAAATTTTAATTTATATGCATTACAGCTTGTTATGTAACGCAAAATGCACTGAGTTTGTGCGAGAATTTGAAAGCAGTTTTTGGTTGATCTATTTTCATTATTCTAAGCGTTGTAGTAAAGATTTTTATGTACAGGTCCATGCTTGAAAAAAATGTATTGATAAATCTTGTGCTTGATCGATTAAAATGTTTTTACTTGTTTATGCTAATAAATTATCGTTACAGAAATGACAATTCATAATTCTACAACTTTCCCATTTATATAAAGAAATTAATTCATTTCGAAACAGTTGAAACTTCACAATATGTGGCTTGAACAGTCGAGGCGCTTAGAGTTTTTGTTTTTTGTAGTATTTTCGTTGAAGTTATAAAGATGAAAAGGAAAAAGCACAATTCCTTAGAGCCGTATGTCTTCTATTTTATAGACCTTTTTTTGTTTAAGAACCCACAATTTTTGGCATTCAGATGTTTTGACAGGACTAAGGTTTTATTCAAATTGCTTTAATGTTTATTTCATCTTTTATTAATTTCACATTTTATTTAAAATTACTTCCGTTATATTTGTTTCATTAATCATCTTCAATGTAAATCATTTACACGGATTGTATTTATTTTGTATCGAAGCTTAATTATCTTTACTTTGGTTTCTCATGTTTTAATTCAACTTTTATCAACGATTTATCATACGTACCTTGTTTTAAAGTCATTCAGTCATGTTTGAGATATTTTGCTTTGTGTAGTGGAGGAATATCCAATAGAAAATCAGAAGAATTATTGTTATTGTTGAAGTAATACCAACTTTTTGGTAAATTATGTACATATGCTCAAAATATTCTACTATCTCTTACTTTTTAAAAAAATACAAATAAATATAAATGTTAGCAGAAAAATATGTAAAGTAGAGAAGAAAATCATTCTATACAAAAAACGTATAAGTGAAAGAAAGTATGTAAGCAAATAAAAATATTGTTGCAACCAACCAGAACCAACAAACCATCAAATCTAGTTGCCCCAAATAATGAAATTGCCAAAAATTGCACATTACATTTTATATTTCATTATGGTTTTTGTTAGAATATAAAATACAAGTATTTAAATATTTCATCTTCAAATTTTGAAGATAATGTGTAAATTATGAAACAACATGAAAAAACAAAAGAAAAAAGGAATTAACTAAAAAAAATTAAATAAAATAAGTAAAATTTTCCCCAATCAATAGTAAAAACAGTTTGTTATAGTATGCTACAGTTTTGTACGGTGAAGTGTTATACACAACACCACTTGTTGTTCTTGAGTATTGTAAGTTTTTGTAGATGTTCACCCAAAAGGAGTTTGACATAGATCGACTTTTTTATACAAATCGACCCCAAATCACTTTTTGATTTTATTTAAGCTGCCTATCTGTGTTTATCTATCCGTCTGTCCACGTATCAAGCTACAGGTCGTGTTTTTTGAGATATTGTAGTAAAACTTGGTACAGGGGTTTTTTGACCCATAGATAACTCTATAACATTTTCAAATGGTGAAAATCGGAACATTTTTGCGACCAAGCTTTTTCGAAACACGCCTTTTAACGAAAATTGCTACAACTTTGTATTCTGACATAAAATGTATGTATGGCAAATATGGTCCAGATCGACACATTTTTTAAATTTCCTTTCATATAAGGAACTTTTAAATAAATTAAATAATTTAAGAATTCAACTTTTTGGATTTATAATTCTGCTGTTTGCTGTACTTAAAAATCCGCCTCGACCGATTATAAAGTTCTTAACTATTTTTATTATATTTTAGTTTGAAAGGGGTCCATTTTTATTTCTATTTTCTATTTTAATTTTATAGTTGCAATTATGCCCTAAGGTGAATAAATCTCGTCCTTTCAATGTTCTGGAAAGATATAACTTTGTTACCAGAAGCAGTTGGATTTTAGATTTCAATGGTTTAAATAATTTCAAGTATTTCCATATTTCATTTCTCATTTAATATGAAATAATTTCTAGCATAACTATTGAAGAAAAATTACTCGTTAAATTGCATAAAGAATTTAAATTCCCTTTTGTGTTTTTATTAACTTTTATAGATTTATGAATTTCTTTTTTTCTCTTATTTATTAACTATTTGTTTAGCAGAAATGTCTTCTTGTATTTATAACTCACCTTCGTTTTTCTGTTGCTTCATTTTATGGGAGAAAAGAAATGTACATTAATTTTTTTTTGAGGTACAAGAAAAACAAGTGTAGAATATAAAAATGTTGCTTTGTTTTTTTCATTGGTTGGTTTGTTTGTTTCCTATTTGTTTATTGCTTGTTTGCTTTAGCTGTTGGTATTAGATATGCTGACAATTCTAAGATTTATAGTAATTGCGATACAGTTTAATTTCTTCTAGTTATTTTCTCTGTTCTTAGTGCATTGCAATCGAATAGTAATACTAATAAAAATAATAATAGTAATAATAATAGAGAAAATATTATTCTAGATAGAGACTGGTAAATAATTATTCTGGATTCCCGATTTTTAAAACTAGGGAGCGCGATATCGAAAACCAGCATTCTAGATTTATTCATTAAATTTCATACATTTTATTGGTCTAGATTAAGTGCAAAACTTGTGCTATTTTTCTTTTTCTGAAATAAGTTGTCTCAATAGAATAAATTTTGGCAACCAAACCATAAGATGAATGGTGATGACTTTTCATGATGAAATTCCATAAACTTGACTTTAAGTGAAGAGAAATATTGGAAAAATGGAATCAGAAACATTTAAATGATCATACAAAACTTTCTTACAGATTTTCTTTATAGCATTTGAACTTACCTTAAAGGAAAAATTAAATTTTCGGTTGAATTTGAATTCATTGTTTGAAATATTTTAAAATTCCATAGAATTAAAAAGCTAAAAACAATCTTTATAGAAAATTTATAAGAGACTCTCTATTTATTCATAGGATTTATGAAATATTTGCCCAATGCGACTTAAGTTTTAAAATTTCCTTTTCCTTTTTTTTTAAACTTTTAGCTTTATTTAATTTACTTATTGAGTTTAAATATGTTGATTTAATTTAAGAAAAAGTTGTACTAGAAAAATTTTTGTATATAAAATGGAATAATGGAGCCTTATGGTAGGCAGTAGTTATAGGGAGGGGGCGCAGAAGAGAGTTGCAGAGAATGAGTACAAATATGAAAAAATAAAATTAAAAAAACTGCAAATTAAACAAAAAATTTCAAAAACTTTTTGTTTTACACTTTCTCTATCACTCCTTTTCCACTGCATTACACTTTTTTTGGTTTTGCCTCTCTCTCTCTCTCTGCCTCTCTTCCCATCTCTTTCTTTTATTTCTCTGTCTTTCTCTCTTGCTCTTTCTTTCTAATATAAATTTAAGTTTGTGGGGTACGAAAAATCCATTAAACAATAAAAGCAGCACATTTCAATTTATGTTAACGCAAGTGTTGTTGTGCTTTGTTTTTGCCTTTTTAACAATTCATTTAACTATTCGGGATGGAAATTAATTAGTTAACAGTGAAACATAATTTTCCTCTTGCCCTGCCTCTTTCTTTGTGTTTCCTATTCTTGTAGTGATACGTCTTGTTCTTGTTGTTGTTGTTGCGGTGAATTTTATGTACTTAGAATTTTATACATACCTTGCAAATCTCATGAATTAATAAAAGGAATTTTTTGCATGTGAAACAGACTTTCATGCATAAAACCAAAAGCAAGAACAAAAGAAAAATCAAGAAAGAAATGCATTTTGAACAGAGTTGCAAGTTTTCAATCAATCAGAAGTTTGAATAAAGCATGAAATTCGTTGGGGCATTCCTTTTCTTTTTCTTCTTCTTCTTCTTCTTTTTTAGTTATTTTCATTTTACCATCTTTAAGTTGCTTTTTACTCAATATAAATAGTTTTTATAGCTTGTTCAGGTTTAGATGTCAAACTTTACTTCCCTATTTTTTTTTTGTTTTTGTAGTACACAAAACTTATATTGTATTTCATATTAAATTGTTGGGTTATATAACTATTTTTATATATATATATCCCAAGCATGATGTGTAGCACTCCATTAACAGTAAACTTTCTTATGCATTAAATGTATCAAAACAAAAAAAAGCAAAACCAAAAAGAGAGCAAACAGAAGAAATAACGCAGTAAACGAAAATTGTACAAAAACCACAAAAAAAAGGAAGAATAAAAAATAGAAACATAAACTGAAAGCCTGTAATAACAAATGCCAAGCTAGAAGAAGAAGAAAAAGTCTATTTA
This sequence comes from Melophagus ovinus, assembly GCA_023089585.1. NCBI lineage: Eukaryota > Metazoa > Arthropoda > Insecta > Diptera > Hippoboscidae > Melophagus > Melophagus ovinus. Next base: position 1,165,806 of record JAKKIB010000181.1, on the reverse strand, counting down.
TATATAGAAGGATCAAGAAAAAAGAAAGAGAGAGAGAGAGCGTTAGAAGCAAAAGGAAACTAGAGCAAAATACACACTAAATAGCTGCAGCACGTAAACTTCCATAAAATTTTTATATAATAGAATTTTTATATACTTTGGAATTATCTTTAGAAATTCTATGCTCTTTTTTATGCACAGCATGAATTATATATTTATGTATAGAGTGTGTGGGTGTGTGTGTGTGTACCTCAGGTTAATATATATGTTATATATTATATGTTTTTTTATATGCCAACTTAATATTCTGGTGCAAGCAATTGTTTTTTTAAAGAAATTTTCTTTTTTTTTTTGTATAAGCAAAAATCGAAATCTATCTAAAAGTTTATTAGTTATTGTAAATTTACTGCATCGTCTTAACAAAACTTTTCAATTCATTTTTCAATTATTTTCCATGCTTTTTTAATGAATTTTTGTAATCCTCAATTTTTAAATTTCTCATTTCGAGAAACGTAAAAGGAGAGAGAGAGAGAGAGCGAGAAAGCGGGTGATAGACATTTACAATTTCAAAAGTTAAGCATTTCTTCTTTTCCTTTGGCCCAGTCAGGAATAGAAATGTTTTGCGTTTTAATTATATAAAAAATTTATACACTTTCCTTAATTTATACTTTTCCATTCTTCTAAAGGTAACTTTTTCAACTTTTCTTTTACTTTTTCCTATTTGTTCATTTATTTCTTTTCATTTGAATAAAGGCAATTTCAATTTTATCGCCAAATGTCTTGAACGTTGTTATATATTTGATTTAATGCCTCAATGTATGTTATGCATTTTATTACATTTGATGCATGCTTCCTAAGTATGCCTTACTGAAAGTTCTTTTACATTTGTTTGTGTATCATGTAATGTAATGTAATGTTTCGATTGTGTTATGTTATAGTTACCTTAAAATTGTAGGAGACATTAAATCAAAACCGACTTACTTAATGCTTGCCTAAGAGGTTTATGGATTTAATTCAATTTTTATTTTTCAGTTAATTAGTTTTGGAAAATTTATTAATAAAACATAAAATGTATAATATAATAACAATTGTGAGAAATTCATGTCATTAAGGACAACTCCAATTGACATTTTAATTAAAGTGACTCGTTTTCGATTCTTCTCATTTGTAATTTTTATTAAGACAAATGATTCAGCAACATTTTCAGAAAAGTTTGGTGATTAATTGTACAAAATTTTAATTAGAAACGATTACTTTTTCAATACCTTTGCATTGATTTTATTAAATATTGTAATTATATTTTTAAATGTTCTCAATTTAGACTTAAAAGTTTGTTTTGACAAAGAAGCAGTTAACGAGAAATGGTTTAAAATTGCATCATTTTTGAGAGCGCTTTCTATGTGAAATATTTTTTTTAAAAACTTATGTAAACATTTTTTCAATTGTTTTGCCTTTTTATTTTTATTTTTATTTTTCTAAAATTTTTTTTCCTTTCTCTGCAGACTTGATTGTAGTGTAATGGTTTGGATGGATGATTTCATCTTAATTTATTTTGATGTTTACTCTATTTCTTTATCATTTATATTCTACTCTATTTCTATCCGCAAACTTAATCAGCTTTTGTGTAGATTTTGTCGGTTTATCTTTTTAAATAATTTATTTGATATGTATACAAGGATATCATTCACATTGTTGTTTTTACTATTTATTGTGGTTAGTCTTCTTGTTATTGTTGTAAATGTAACTTTTGACTTAAATCTGACTTGAGTTGACTTAAGGACAATTTCATATACATTTATGACAGACTGCTAACCTTTAAATTGATTAAGTTTTTTTCAAAAGAAAAAAGAGAAATTTTAAGACGATTTCTTATACATAAAATTTCAAATCTTAATGTATGTAAAGCCCTCCTTAAGAGAGTTTAATATGAACTGTAAAAATGTATGATTTTGTTTTACTGTTTTATAGTGTTTTGTTTATATTGTTGCATCCACTTTTCATTTCTATTTTATTTTCTTTGGAATTTTGTAAATTTGGTAATAAAGAGAGAATATATACAAATATATACAGATATGTTAAGATATGTTTGGTTGAATGTACTTTCTAATGAACACAATGATTTTATCAGATACAATTTAAATATTTAATGATTTTTGTTATGAAGCCAAATATACAAATATCAACAATGTACCTAGAATTTTTGTTCCCGTATGATTAAATGCTTAACACCTATAAATTGGGGATGCATTAAATCAAATTGTGAGTATATGAACTTCAAATACAAGAAAGGAAATTAACTGACATTTTAAAAAGTAAAAAATTTCTTTAATGAAATTTTTTTTACACATAATTCATATAATAGGTAATTGTAAGTTTATTTAAATCTATTAAAACATTGTTAATTCATTTATAATAAGCTGATTGGAAAGATTCATGATATATAAAGTCGCTGAACTAATAATTGGTTCCTTAAAATGTTTGGAAGGCATTTAGAAGTAGTGTACTTATAAACATATCCTTGTAGCTATGCCTTTGTAAACATTTCATATACATTTAGTTAAAATATATCTTGATGGAATATTAAAATATCTATTGATGAAATATTGTTGAAATGATCATTAAATGAAATATGTATTACTTAATTAAAGCAGAAATTCTTTCGTGTAAAAAAATATGTTGTGAAAACATATTTTTTAATGCTTATGTTTAATAGATACATGTTTATAAACATGCTCTATACATACAGAATGTATCTTTATTAAACATTTTTTTAATAAAAGTCAATCAGTTGTTGTTTTTCTTTTTTTTCTAATTATTAACTGGAAAATTTAACATAATTATCGCTCTGTTAATTGTTGATTTAATCACATTAATAATATTAAGATTCAAAATAGGGACGCTCTATTTGCACCTGTTTCTACATGTGAAATTGGTGGGTACATAAGATATCTGTGTATATGTAACTTTCTTATTGATTATTATTGTTCAATTTTATTATATAGAATTAAAGTATATTATATAGAATTAAAGTATAATTAAAGTTGTTTTAATATGTTATGCAATTTTATAGTAAGTTTTATAGTATACAAACATAAATACGCATGGTCAAGCATCGCAAACTATGCAATAGTAAAATTTTATAAATGGTTACGTGAAGGATTTTATTGCTGTCAGAAACTCAAATAAATGAACAAAAACCTTTCGAAAAAATAAATAAATAAAAATACTGAAATAACAAAGTCATGTATCGTAAAAACCATTCATTCTAAATGCATTGCAGAGATTTGGCTGTCATTGTATAGTTTTTCTGTTTTTATTACAATTTTTGTTTCCGTGTTTCTTTCCATATTATTGTATTATTTATCTAACTATTGATTTTACAAATATGTGATACAAAGCTTTTATACAAGCACAAACATATTTATGTAGAAAATGTTTGCTTTCATCTCTCAATTATTCATTTGTTATATTGCTGTTGCTGGTCAATTGTGTACCCAAATATATACATATACAATTGAAAATAAAGTGAATGAAAAAACGAAAAAAAACAAAATAAAAAATAAAAACTGAAATGAAAAATCGTTTCTAACGAATTTCAACAAAATTTTCATTCTACTAACATTGAATAGCATTGAATGGCTGTCAGCAACATTGATCATGTGCAACATGATGATGTTGCTTACGAATGTCTGTTTTTTTTTGTTTTCATTTTTCTATCAACATTATTAATAAAAACGTATATTGCTGGGACTTGAACTCTCTCATATGTCATGTGCATATTATAATGCACTTTAATAATAGCAATAGTAATCATAAAAAAAGGAAAGCAAAAGTAATAAAAGAACATGACAAAGAACTTAAAAATAAAATGAATTGAAGCAAAGTACAATAAAACTCAGTAATAACAATAATTGTAGTTAGTGACACATTGTTGCTCTAAGAAATGAATAGCAAACCAAAAATTAAAAAAGAAAACAAAAAAAAAAAAGAATTGAAAGATTTCTTATACATTTGGGAAATTAATTATTGTACAAAAATTGAATGCAAACAAATTACTCGGGAGTTAAATACATACACATACAATATATTACGAATATACAAACAAATGCTTGTAATATTTAATTGAAATAAATGACATTACATTAATTGCAGACATTTCTATATGATATATATATATGGTTGATACATTAGACAAATGTTTTCCTGCCCGCTGTTTACTATCACATACATTTACAGCCACATATTTAGTTGAATACATTTTGCACATTATAATTAGTATAATTTTCAAAATTTTCAAATATATATATTACATAAAATATCTGAAATGTATCTCTTCTCTCTAAGGATTAAATTTGGAGTTGTGAAATAAATAATATATATAATTTTTGTACTCATAATGTTTGCTTCTTTTATGTCAATCTATTTTGCAAAATAATCATAAAAAAAGTGTTATTTTTTCCAGGATTTTTTACAGTAGAAATAATATACTTTCCTGTATTATGAAAGAAAATTGTTCGATTGTCTGCTTATTTTAAGCATATAAAGTGATATTTCTAAAATTAATAAGCCCAATTAGAATTGTGTTTGGTTTTTTTCCGAAATTAAATTTTCAATTGTAAAATATTGAAAAAGTGGAAATTGGAAAAGTAGAGACTTGAAATGAGATCTAGAAAATATCTCTATCAATTATTCAATTTTGTTGCTTCATCTAAAATCTAAATCTAAATCATCTAAAAATATTAAAGAAGTGGACCAGCAAGTACAAAATTTTTCTTAAGACTTTAGAAGCTGCAGTTTATGTTTATGTCTATGTTTCGTTTCATTCTATATGAATCAAATATGATTAATTCTGTTATCAAACTTTAACATGCTGATGGAATTGAATTATGAATTTTCAAATATATTTCAAATAGCTTTTTTTTAAAACATTTCACTTGCATTCGAAACAGGAATGAAATCAAACGAAAACGTTAATCATGCAATGCCAATTTGATACCATTTCCATTTGAAATAAATAATCGGAAAAATGATTGGTTGTTTCTTATTTTTGTTTTTTTTTTTTTTTTGTTATTTTCAGTGAAAGCATATAAAATTTTATCAAGCATAGTTTAAATTTAAGCCTGTAGGTTCGTAGGTGTATGTGTATGTATGTAAGTGGTAAATGGCATTAATACAATTCAATACACAAAAAAGCAACAAAAGAAAAGAAATAAGAAAAAAAATAAGGAAAACATTATTTATAAATACGTGAGTCTGCATTTATAGTGATATATAGAGTTTAGATATCTGGAGCAATGTTTATATATTTAGAAAATTGATGAAGTTAGAGAAAGAAATACTGAAAAATGTGTTCAAAAGTGTTCACATGCCAATGAAACATATTCACCACAAAGAAACACTTTTTACAGGCGTAAATAATGTTCAATCTTAAGGGGAGCAGCATGGTTACTGCGGAAATTCATGGTAAAATGATTAAAAAGAATAACGAAATATTCATTGCCTTGATTATTATAAGGATTAAAAGAGAAAAGACAAGAAGTGCTACCAAAGAAACAATATTGCCAGATTTAGTAAGTCAAAATTTGATATTGAGCCATTTTTCGTCCTTTAATTTCTAAAAAAGCGTATACAGCTTATTATACGTAAATTTAAACATAAATTTAAGTTAATACTTGGTCAAATTTTCATTTAACTTATGCACAGTGTATGTTTTTGTTATTTTGCATCGAAAAAGTTTTCAAAACTATTATTTTTTTTTTTTATATATTCTTTGTGCAAAAAAAGCTCAAATACACAAAATATTTGAAATTTCTTGTGCGAAAATGAGCCGAAATTTCTTTTAAAAAATCCTTAAAATAGCAATATGAACACGGGAATACCCAGATGAACAAAGATATTTGAAGTTAATTTAAAAAAACTTCATTGTGAATCTCTTTGAACGTATTTTTAAAGATTAAAATATAAACTTTCGTACTTGTAAAACATTACACTACATGTAGGGTGTATAAAAAAGGAAGTACAAACATTTACAATTGCATTTGCTTTCATATTAACACTTATATCGATGCCTACAAATGTTTCGCATCTTTATATATGAAGTGTATTTTATAAACTCTGGCAGTTGGTGGCCCGTATCGTGTGGATTGTAGTTTCAGTTAACTAATCAATTAATTAAACCAGTTGAGATTTAATTTTTATCTTAAAATTTTATTTAATTTTTCTGCTTGCTTTCATTTTTCTTTGAAAATATTTTACTAAAAACATTCTATACATTGTGCTGTTGGTACACATCTCAATGCAACGTTTACCATAATCTAGAAAAATGAAGTTAGATAGATAAACATATTGGCATAGAAAAGGTTCAATATTTTGAAAGTGAAAGATTTTAAAAGAAAAAAGAAAAAGGAAATCTTTACATGTCGTTTAATAATTGTCGTAATATTAATTTGCTCTAATAATTTAGGAAAATAGAAACAATTAATTAATTAATTAATTAATTAAGTAAAATTAATTGATTAATTAAAGAAAATTAATTAAGTAATTAATTAAGGAAAATTAATTAATTAACTAATTAATAAATCAAGTAATTAATTAAAATTAATTAATTAGTAATTTGTTTACTAATTAATTAAAATTAAGTAAAATTAAATAAATTAACAATTTATTCTATGTGAACATAAAAATCGAACTTTTTATAAATTAAATTACGGAAATTTTTATTTTAAAATAAAAAATGTATATTAATGTATGTAAAATAAAAAATGTAAAATGTCTACTTTTTAAATACACTTTCAACATATAGAAAATAAGTTCCTTTCTCTTCTTATTTTCTATAGTTTCACTTATTTTTTTTAATGCTCCCTCTCTCTACGGAGATGCCAATGATAACAGAAAATATCAAGATAAAGACTTGTATAAATAAATGAATGAATAAGCATCTTATTTTACGTGAAATTTGTGGGTGTTGTTGTTGTACGTGTTCCATTATAATAATAATTCAATTAGTCTCAATAGTTTTGGACTAGTTTTGATGCTTGGAGAAGTATATTAACTCGAAGAGTTGGTATGTAACAAACGAATTTTGCGAAGAGATGCGTGCTCCTCATTTAAAAAAATTTAGAACAATTTTCTTCTACAAAAATCAATCATTAGTTTGTAATGCCTTTTGTTTTGTGCTTTTAACCGAAATTTGGAATACAGATTTTTTTTGAGTTAATCGGTGCTTCTTTTTGAAAATGGATTTAGTTAGATCTAGCATAATGTTTATTATCCCTAAAGCGTAATATTTAATTTGATCATTAGATTGTTAAGTTTATTTAAAATATTTGCCTTGATAAACTGAAGTGAATCTTGTCATAAGTAATACCAAGTTGCATACTTTAAGGCAGATGATTAAAATACGAACAATTTAAGCTTCATGAATTTGATATTTTGCACTTTAGGAATATCTGAATAATTTTGGTAAATTTTTTTAGACTTTTTCGTTTCAAAATAGCTACTTTAGAATTTTCAAAGTACTTCGTCGATTTCTATAGAATGCTTACGGAATATTTTATTTCATTTTCATTTAATTTAATATAATTTATATTCAAAATATTTTTTTCTTTTGGTTTCTATCGATGAGTTTCTCTTGCCATCATGTAATTTTCATTTACACCAGTTTTTTTAAAGTGTATGAACTAATATTTTATGTTCTAATGAACTTTTTATACAGTTCAAACAAACTGATAGATAAAGATATGGAGAAAGGAAGAAAAAAAGAGAAAAGTAAAAAATTACATTGAATGGAATATTTACATTACTATTCAAAAGCAATGGCTTAATGTTTTATGTACTTGAAAAGTTACTGTTATTTGTGAATATAATCTAAAGTTTATTCACATCAAACTGCTGTCGAAGTACTGGAATACAAAAAAAAAATTCCTACTACTGTAATGCTAGTGCTACTTTAATTTTCTAACTTTTTAATAACTTCTTCTGACTTCAAATTTTAAGGCAATGTACAGTACAAAGTACAAATAAAGATTTTGAGAAGATTTTGTAAAATCAAGTTGCAGCAACATATGTTTGGTTTCGACGATAGGAACAGTTATAAATGAGATGATTATTTCAAGTTGCTGCCTTTTAGGCTGCTTTGGCATTTTTAAGATTTCTATTATTTAACGAATTTTTGAATTCATTAAATCAGCAATTTGTCAATTGGTCTGTCCATCTAATCATTCTTCTATCAATCTCCTGATACTGTCAAACAGTCAACAAGCCAATTTGTCACTTTACAAATGAAATAATCAATCAATCAATTTGTCAGTCTATCAATCTATCTGTCAATCTATCAATCAAACTGTCATTTAATTTTAATTTAATCCATCCTTCAGATTAAAAAGCGCATCCTTTATTGTAATTTAGAGAGTTCAAGTCTAATAATCTTAAGTGTTTAATGTTTTCTGTTCTTTTAAAAAAGTTCTCATAGATTTTTACATTTAATTAATTAATTTATTATTAGATTGATGAGAGAGAATTTTGCACTATTTAACTTAAAACATATTTCAAAATTTTATAATACTTTGCTAATTTCATTTGAGATGAATTGTTTGAGAACTAAATAGAAGCGAAGGAAAAATTAAAATATTAAAATAAAAAGAAACTTTTTCAGTTTCTTTTTTTTTTTTGTTATTCGTCCTCTTGAATTAGTGATGCATGTACACAAATTATTTGTTTTATCTAAACTTTATTTTTGTTGCTTTTCCTTTTGCTTAAAGTAAAGAGTTAAATTTTCAATTTGTTATTTTTACAGCTCATTGTGCGTTATTTATATGTATGTATGTTCGGATGCTTTTGTGTATGTATGTATGTATGTGTATATATGAAAATTTGATTTGTATGAAAAGTTGTCTGAAACTTTTTTTGCCTTAATTGAATTTCTACTGTTGTTATTGTTATTGCATTTATTTTTCATAACAAGTAGTTTTTTATAGCTCTTTTGGTTTTCTTTTTTTTGTTTTTTGTTTTTGATATTTTAACTCTTTGTTATCAATTTTGTTGTTTTTCATTGTTATTCAAGTCTTTTCAGATATTTTCTTCTTTTTATAGCTTTGTTAAAAATTCTATAAAAATAAAAAAAAAATACTTGAATGATTTCTCTGAAAGTTCCAAGAAATTTGAAACAGAGTGACAGAGAGAGGGATAAAGATAGAAGGTTAGAGAGAGTGAGAGGCATAGAGAGAGATAGATAGAGAGGAAGAGGGATATAGAGAAAGAGGTAGAGAGAGAGAGAGAGAGAGAGAGAGAGAGAGAGATAGAGCGAGAGAGAGAGATAGAAAGATAGATATAGAGACAAGAAAAGGGGTAATGACAGAAAGAAATGAATAATATAAATAAGAAAAAATGCAGAAAAGGGAAAATTGTAGTAAAATAAATAATGAATTATTATTATTATTATTAAACAAAAATGTTTTAGTGATATTTCTTTTAATGTAGCGCATCTCTCCATCTTCTCCTGCCTTTCCAAGATTTTATGCAGTTGTACAGAAATGTTTTGCAAACATTTTATTTATTCTTTATTTAGCTTTAAAAAAGCATTGAAACATAAAAATTGTAATTAAAAATAATGTGAAATCAGTAGCTAGTATATAAAATTATATCTAGTTTTTTTTAAATATTTTCATTTTTAAAATTATGCGTAATTAAAATTGGATTTGAAGGGCTTTAAGCAGTCAGATTAAAGTGATAATTTACTGGATGCTTTATTTGATCGTCATCTCTTTTAATTAATAACGAGTTACTCTACTTTCAAATTCCTTCAGTAAACCCTAAAAATATGTTTTAAATATTTACAAAGCACTTTATGTATGCAATACAAATGAAAGCAAAAAACGCAAAAGAAACGGAAAATGATGAAAGAAAAAGAAAGCAAGGGGAGTTTTTTAAATATCTAGGGCGTTAGGCATCCAGAGAAAAATAAAAAATTTATAAGACTATTTTCGCACACTAATTTTAATAAGGAAATGATTAATTTACAATGAATACTGCTTTTCACTCTTTATGTGTATGAATTTTCAAGAATAATAAGTTTAGTGAAATGAAATGGAAAGCAAACTGGAAGAAGTGGAGTATTGAGGTTGAAATGCATTATAAATTTATGCGTAGATATGTTCAGACATTTTATTTACCCACAACTTTAGTTACCCTTCTTCGGTAATTTCATCTTTTTTCCATTTTCTTTTGATTATATTACTTTTATTTTTTTTTAGTGTCATGTACAACTCTTTAAAAGAACAAAAAATAAAAAAAGAAAAAAGCAAAACTGAAAACAAGAAGAAGAAAAAGAAAGAAAACAGAAAGCAGACAACAAAAAAAAACTAAGTCGACTGTTGATGATAGTATTTCTCGCATATGTTTTTGAATGATCCCACCAACTATTCTTGTTGTTGTTCTCTTGTCTTATTGTGGCTACAACTTAAAGTATGTCTGTGTGTATAAAGTTACAAACTTCATTTCTTTCATTCATTTTTTTATATTTTTGTATATTTTTGTTTATTTATTTTTTACATTCTCTTTCTCCATTGCTTTCTTTATCATAATTTTTCTTCCTTGTGTACAATTTTTCTTGTTAATTTTCCGGTAGAAAATCTGTCAAAATACTTACTGTAAGTAAAAAATTATGTATTTTGTTTTGTTTTGCGTTTTCTGTTTCTTTTTGTATTTTGTGTTCTTCTTCTTAATCATCTTTTATAATTTAATGTTTATTTTTGTTGTTGTTATTATTGTTGTTCTTCTTCTTGTTGCTATTGTTATGTAAGGACTTCATAAACTTGTTGTTCAGGGGTTTGATATAAAAGTACATCAAGAAAAAAAGTCCAGGCAAAAAAAGAAATGCCAGTAAAAAAGAATAAAATAACAACAATGAATAAATTACTAAATGTGATAAGTAGAAGTGTTGGTTAAGTATGGAAGAGATAACATTACCACTAATATTAACAAACAATTCAGTTTTCGACTCAACATCAACATCCTGCCCATTTTCTCTCTTAATGTTTCTTTAATATTGTTTGTACAAATTTCATTGTCTATATTAGGGAGTTTAGTATAAAAAGAAAACAGAAGTCTACGAAATTTCAGTTGTAAAGTACGATAAAAAAAGCGGAAAGAAACATGAGACAAACAGGACATTACTTTTCTTTTGTTGATGTTGCATTTTAAAAAAAAAACACCTTATGTGGATACTAAGGTGAAGGACACGTTTTTCGATTTAGGTGTAATATTAGATAAAGAATTTAGAACACCGGTAAATAGTGCAGAAGATTATTCTAAATTGTAAAAAAAACCGAACCTTGAAATTTTCACGTTTTTAGTTATAGTTTTTTTCATGATGTCTGACTTTTGCTTTTGTTTAAATCATTATTAAATGATATTATTAAAAAATTGTCCTTTAAAATTTGCATAAAATTGTGTACATGTTTTTGATATTGTGACATTTATTTTAATAAATATTTCACAAGTTTAGTTAATATATACAACTTTTTGGAACAATGAACGCGTTCAGTAAACCGCATACATTTTGTTGACCAAACCTTATCCATGTCACATAAATTAAGCATTATTCTTTCAAATAAATTCCTTGCTTTGAATTAAATTTGGTAAAATATATTTAGTATGTCAAATAACTAATTTTATACAGAGTTGCATTGAAAAGTATACAAAATTGGAAAATTTTCTTTGATTTTATCCATCTTTATCATTTTAAATCGGATTCGACTTTAGCGTCTACCTAACTTAAATTTTATTAAAAAATCTTTAAAATTAGCGCCTGAAGTTATGTAAGAAATTTATATGGAAAGGCAAGGTATAAACAGACGACTCAAATTCAACTATAAAGTTATTTTAAATTGATCAATATTATAAAAAATGAGAGCATTTCATCTTTATCCTTTTACCATAAGTAATTTAGAGTATGGAAAAGTCTATACCAAAAGGAAGAGGGAGAGAGAGAGAAAGACAAAGGGATCTAGCAAATTGTGGATGTAGCAAAATAAGGACTACAAAAACATATTTATAAAGTTACAAAAACTATATAGCGCAAACCAAATAAATTTAAGTCAAAGTTTAAAAAAACAAATTGATTGATTTTTATAATAAGTGTAACAATATTTGTTTTGTAAATATTCCCCTGGAGAGATGAAAATTAATAGCAAGAAAAGCCTTTAACCGTTTTCAATAAAAGAATATTAATTTCATGTAAATATTGATATCGATATCTCCGCTTAAATTAAATTCAATTTAATTGAATTGAACTTGGTTTGGTTTGTTTTGTGTTGTGCTGTGTGGCACAATATTTACAACAATAATAATAAAAAATTTTATGCAACCAGTGTTTCCTTTTTTTTTTGTTTGTTTGTTTGTTTTTTCATAAACGTTTTAATGAACTTATGTGCTGCTGTGTTGTATTGGTTTGCCCGCTGTTGTTGTAGTATTTGTGGCTAAAGCATATTTTAAATGTATAAAATATATTCTCTGTATGTATGCATGTGCATATTATATGCAATAAAATAGAGTAAGCAAACAGAAGAGAGCAATAAAAAAGAGGCTACATAAATTGTAGAAATAAATGAAGTTCAGAAAATTGTTTAGCAAGTTCATTAATGAAACAAAATATGTTCTCTCTCTTTCTCTCTTACTATCATTTATGTAAATTCCTAAAATTCAAAATGATAATGAAATTTTTGCAAACAGCAATCAAATATAAATCTAATGATAAAACTACTAAAAAAATATGTTTGATTGGGACTTAGCAGCCTGATATTATGATTCAGATACTGTTTTAGGTTTTTCAGTGGTCGACATTGTAGGCCAATCGCCTCTCTATTTGTACAAAATTTCTGTCCTCCATTTTTTGGAGTATGCACGTAATGAGTAAAAAACTCATTAAATCGTGCTTAAAAAAAATGAGATGTTTACAGTTTATGTTGCAGTTTATATGTCCTTCCAAAGATTTTACTCATTTTTTATTCCAATCTGCCTGCAAAGACTTTTTATGTTCCTACCAAATTTGAGCGGCCGGGAGAATGATAACAACGTACGGACCGACGGACAGATAGGCAGCCTTTTTCTAGATCGATTCAAAAGTGATTGCTGATTAATATTTTATGTACTTTGTGGAGTCTACTTTTGGATGTTACAAACATAATGACAAAATGAATATACCCGCAACCTCTGAGTGGTGCGTACAAAATTCATACAATTCCGCCATAAAATCAGCTAAATGGGCAATCGTAATTGAATAAAATAGAATTATTAATAAGAGATTTTCCAAATAGAAAGCCTTGAGATAGATTTTTTGTTGTAGCGATCGATTTCACATAATTTACAAAACAGTATAAATTGAACGCAGATTTGTCGCTCCATCTTAATACTTTTTTTTTCCTTTAATAATTTTTGCAAAGTTTTTCCAATCTGCCATATTTTTTTATTATAAATATTTCATATGCGATATTTGTTAGTCGACTTTATTTATTTCACAATATTACGATTTACTTTAAGTAGTGCTCTAATACGATTGATTTAATTATCATAAATGGGCAAAGAAGTAGAGACAGATTGACAAATTTTTAAAAACAATTTTGCAATGGAAATTAGTAATAATTATGTGTGGTTGATTGAATGATTAAATCCTTTCAAGTTTTTAAATTTTCTTATTAGCTACAAATTTAGGGGCGCATACTTATTTACAAATGGGCTGCAGTGGCATATGAATAGACAATAAATAATTTTTTCTGTCCGCCTATCTGTTCGGTTGTGTTAAGTCTATGTATATATTTTTGTCCAAAGTTCAAAAACCTGCACACTTTTTATCAAGTTGACATAATTTGTCATTTGTCGTTTTACATTTTGTTTATTATATTATGTATGAAATTTTATTGCATATGTATTGAATGAGTATGGCGTGAGTAAAATTGACGGCCTTAAATTGACTGCCCTAAAATCCTGTAAACATGTTGCATTAAGGAACGTGTATTTTATGGTGATAATTATGCCCTTGTGCATAGACCTTATTACCTTTGATTATGGATATTTGAATTATACAATAATATTTTGTTTATTACATTGTTTCTTCTTCCGAAATAATGTGATTATGAAGGAAAATCGTATTAAAAAACAACAAACAAATTGTGGCAAAAAAAAAAACAGCAACATAATCATAAATGTCATTGCCATTCACATAGTTTTAGATGTGTACATTTCAACGGATTGAGGAGTTGTCAGCTTCAGGCTGTAACAGTATCAATTGTCTGTATTAAAAGCCAACTATATTAACATCATCATTGACGTATAGACAAATGTAGAGTGAAATATAGAAACATTTGAAATAGTGAATAAAGCTTTTTCATATATGAGAGATTTGGAAAAGATGCATATTAAGTGACTGAGTGAAAGTCCTTCAGGACTAAACATACAAAATATTTAGAGAAGTATTTTGCTGCTGTTGTTGTTGTTGTTGTTGTTGTTTCATTTGTTATTGTAAGTATATGCAAACAATAGTTGAGGTGACCGTCTTTCTATTTTTACGATGTTTTTCCTGCTGCTGGTTGTGTGATTACCTCCATTTATGTCTATTTACTTTAACGGTTCATTCTTAACTTTTCTGGTTCTTGCTTTTCTGAGTATTATTTGTTTTTGCCGTGGTCTATATCTTTACTTTAAATTATAGGTTTTAAGAATTTACTTGCGCATCACGTTTTAGATTCTTTCGTTCTGTTTGTTTTTAATGCTTTACAAAAAAAGTCCCGAGACATATTGACCCACACTTTATACATATACATATATATAAGTATAGCTAGTGCTAGCTTTTTTTTCTCTATCGCTCAACTTTTATTATTTTATATTGCTATTGTTGATGTTTGTTGCTTTTGTTACACTGTTTTCTGCGGTTTTACATTCCATTGTGGCCATTAGATTTGTAGTAACAACAAAATGAGAGGCGCTTATTTCCTACAAAATAGCACACATAAACACATACATATAGACACATACATACGCTCGCCATCATCAGATTCACTTTGCCTAAATGTGTGTATGTCTGATACATTGTCTATGTATGCGGTTTGGTTGATTTTTGGTGTAACCGAAAGAATTTAATCAATTTTCATTACATTCTTGCACAGTTATACAGACAAACAGACAGACTCTTTTACATATGAACATGAACATGACCACGTACAAATACACATGTATGTATAAACAATTAAATTGAATGTAGCCAGAGAGGCACAGTGCATCAACGATTCAAGCACCTATTTGCGAATATATTCAAGCATCCTGTGTGAAATGATTTTATATCAAAAAACCAAGTAAGTAATGATGGAGCGATAGTGAGAAGGGAGGAGAGAGAGAGAGAGAGAGAGAGAGAGAGAGAGAGAGAGAGAGAGATAGATAGATGGTGGCATAGGGAGACAGAGAGAGAGAACACAAAAAGGAAAAAAAAACAAAATGGTTGACAGAGTGTTGAAGGTAGAAAAAAAGGACACATCGCTTATTGCAACACATTTATTTTACCTTCATTTATTGATTCATTCGTTTTATTTTTAATTCATTCGATGCATTTTACTAATTAGATAAAGCTACATCATTAATAATTAAAAATTGTTACTTCACTGCTAAAGCTATTGTGACTGCTGTTGCTGCTATTGTTGTTGTTGTTGATGTTGCTACTGTAACTGCACTTTCTTCTAATAAAATTATAAAAAAAATAGGTTAAGGAGTGAGAAAATTTCCGTACCATGGAATGTTAAAAACGAATGATATAACAATTGAATCCAGAATGACTTCTTTCTTTAGAAGGTGAAATGGTGCCTTTATATCGAATATATAAAAAAAAAGTACTCTTCATTTTTATTTTTCTATTACATTTAACAAAAATTCTATACTTTTATATAAAAATTTATTTTAATAATGGAAGTGAATAAATTTTAAAGTAGATAATGAGAGTTATTTGAAAAATCTAAGAACTACAAAGATTTTTTGGGTAAATTTTTTTGTTTGTCTACATGTCTGTCTGTCTATCCTTATATATACTTTAACATTAAGTTACTGGAAATTGCTGTAAAAAATATTTAAATTAAACGAAAATATTATCAAAAAATTAGATAGTTACAATTTCAATAAATCTAATAATAATTTTATAGAATCATATTACATCACATTACATTTATAATCCATGAACCAACTCGTACTTTAAATATGGCCTAACGTAACATGAATCTGGTCCATTATATTATATTATATTTTATTTTACTGTCAATTTCTTCAATATTCAAATTATTGTAATAAAAGTTAATGATGAGATAAAAACTTTCAGCATTCAAAACTCGCCAATCGAAAAATATGAAAAGTTTCTTTTAAATATGAAAGGCTTCTTCAGTATAAACAGATCTTAATAATGTATATCCTACGTTTACTTTTTCTGTAAAATAAATGAAAATCTTTAAAAGAAAGTTCATGAATTTTTAAATAAAAAGGAAACAAACTTAAAGCAAAAGTAACAGGAGAAAGCCATTCAAGAAACGGAAAGAGTAATAACAGAATCGTATGCGATATTCTTTGCCAATTTATTATATTTGAGTTGTTATTCTCTATTATTATTATTATTATTATTATTATTATTATTATTATTATTATTATTATTATTATTATTATTGTTCTTGTTTTTATTATTGTTGTTAATAGTTTATAGTTATAGTAAATGAAAAGTTTCTTCCACTGTTATTGATGACTTAATTCCACTTGATTTATTAACATAAGTATCGATAAACTTAGCTAAGTAACTAAGTAACGCATTCTTGTTAAGAAGATGCATTCAAGCGTAATGCAAATACAAAATGACCCTTAGACTCCAAATCGTACATTACATTACATTACATTACGTTAGATTACATTACTTGGAGTAAGAAAGAATAAAAATTAGGATAAAATGGTAGAAGAACAACAAGAAGAAGCACAAAGAGAAAAAAAGAAAAGAGAATATTTGAATAGAGTGTTATTTAAGGCATAAACCAAATGCTTAATATGACCCGGTTTTAAATAAATTGAAAAAGGAAAAATGTATGAGAAAAAAAGTCGTTCTTAAATTAATAAATAAAATGAAGAAACTGCAGCAAAAGTAGAATAAATTCTTTTCATTTTCCTCCAACGACTACTCCCAGCAAAATTTTTCCTGCATGGCCATAATTTTCTTTATATCCTTGCTAATGTATAGAAAAAAAACAGCTAAAGAAAAAATATGGAGTATGCTTGTAGTGTGTGTGTGTGTGTGTATGCGTGCGTGTGTTTATAGTTATGTAGAACAACTCGAGTATAAATTTTCATATACATACCGACTTACATATAAAGAAAGTAAAGTGCGCGTTTCTTGCTTAAAATTTCACTTCATAATTTTTTAAATGAATTCGATTTCGAGTGTTTTAAATTTCTGTAGTTAATATGAAATAAAAAGTATATATATATATATATATATATATATATATATATATATATATATATATATATATATATATATGTATCTGGAGATAAATAAAGCATTTCATAAGAAGTTTTAGATCAAATCTGGCTAAGTTAGTTAATTTTAATGATTTACAGAAAATCAACTTCTATCAATCAAATTCTAGGATATTTGTTTATGCATTTTTGGCGCTTAAATGTAAAATTGTTATTACTAAAGATATTCTAATTAAATGCAAAACGCAGAAATATATTTTATTAAAAATGTATTGGCTTAGTCGATTTGGCCATTTAGCGTATTTTTTTTTTAAAGTTTTTGATTTTTGAAAAATTGTAACTATTTTGTAATGCATTAAATAATTAACTTTGTTTACTATTTTTTTTCTATATTTTCATTTATACGTAGTTTTAAAATGTCTAGATATATATACATTTGTAGGTATATATAGACTTATCAATAAGTATGCATTTGCTATTTGATATGCCTGATTAATGAAAAGTCTAGGCTTTTTTTTGTTTTTTTTTGAAAGTAAATAATGTGAAAACGAAAATTGAGATTTGCTTCTTTTCCCTTTTTGATTATTGCTTTTTATATATTAAAAATTATTAAAAATAATACACTTGAAAAGTTATTGGCCTTTAATTAAATTTTATATAAAGTTATGGTTAAGTTAAACAAAAATATAAATTTATAAGTTTATAATTTTAAAATATTTGACATAATGAACAATTATTGCTTTTTTATGACAAAAAAATTAATCAAAAGTTGATTGTTAATGTTGTTGTTGATGGTTTTCTTTTTTAAAGGAATTATTTATTTTAAAATTTGATTGAGAATATTATGATAAATTTTAAAAGACTTTAAGAGTTCTTGATGTAACAAGAGATCTCAAAAATTTTGTGTGATTTGCAGATCTAGAGTTTAAAGCGATTTTCATTAAGAAATTTTTATTAATATAAATTTACGCCATATAACAAATTTCGAAGTAAAATATTATATAAAAAATGGCTTGATTTGACCATTTTTACATTTTTATGTTTTTGCGAACCCGAGAAATGTCTAAGTAGCGTATTTTATGAAAGTTTGTAATTTAGGCAGATTTCAAAGAAATTGTCAGCAGACAAATGGAATGAAAAAGAAAGATGCTTTTAACAATTCAAAAAAAAACCTTGTAAAAAAAGTAGAGATGTCTTAAATTTTTTTATCTGTCTCATAAATCTTCTCAAACTTATCATATTGAACATATTGTAGGGTATAAAAATAACATTAAAGTTTTGTTTGAGATGCCACAATGTAATGTCATTTCATTTGATGCAATTAAATTAAAAATAATTATGATTGAAAATTAAATAATTTAAGGTAATTCAAAATAATTACGTATGAAATTTAATAAAAGAGAAACAAAAGAAATAAATTATACAACAAATAAACTTATTTCAACTATTTTCCTTGCTTTGTCCTTACATTTTGTAAATATTTCCATAAAAAAGTTTGTTTTATTTTTATAACTCTTTGATAAAAAAAATTACAAAATATTTAAATGTAAATATATAAAGCAATGAATACACTAAGGCAATTTACAAAAAAATGTTCATATTATAAATATGTTATGTAGAAGTTGTAAGAATAGAATGAATGGCAAACAAATTACAGTGATGTGTTGATCGTGATTTCTACTTGAATTTGTTGTCAAAGGCTTTTAAATGACTTGGCTTGTTTTGTTAGGTACAAAGAAATGTGTTGAAATGCAAATATGAAAAATTTTTTGAATGATGTTTTATGGCAAAAAGAAAGAACGAATGCAGCTTTACAACAGCTTTGGCAAAAAGTCTGAGGACCAAAAACTAAAGATACAAAAAAATACTAAATATTCTTCTATAAACATTTCTATATGAAAAATGTTTATCTATTTCCACTTTTATTTGGTTTTTTTTAGTTTGCATAAGGAACTAATGAAAGACAGAAAGAAAGAGAGAGAATAAAGTATTGAGTTAGGTAGAAAATGATTATTAGTGACTAAGGAGGAAGATAAAGTTTTGTTGCATATTCGTGCCTTATTAAAAGTTTTGCTCTTATTAGAAGTTAAAAAGTCTACAAATGTCATAAAATACAATAGAATGTATTCTGTTGAAACTGCACACACACACACACACACACACACACACGCACACACACACACACACACACACACACACACACACACACACACACACACACACACACACACACACACACACACACACACACGCACACACACACACACTGCCAAGATATTTTGTTTTGCAAATGACATTTTGTAGTTTCATGTTCTTAATGCCATTATTGCTGTTCTTGATACTAGTTTTAGTGTCAGCGTTAACATTTTGAAGATGTTGTTAACCAATCACCCCCTAGACGCTGGTAGTGTATACATTTCGTCATTATGTTTGTAACCTCCAAAAAGAAAGTATGGTAGACCCTACAAAATATGTAAAATTTTAATCAGCAACCGATTTAAACAAAACGTGTTTGTCTGTCTGTCGGTCTGTCCTTATATGAATGTTCCTGGTAGTAAAAACTAAAATATAGAGCTCAAAAATGGCAAACACATTGAAGGTTCTTGCCGACACGTTTGTATTGAAAATGGGCAAAATCACGTCTACAGTGCAACATTAACTGAGAAAACTTCAGTTTTGTAAAGTAAAATTTGATGATTTTTTGCTCACTATTTGCACTCTGTAAAAAATGGATGGCTAAAATTTTGTACAAATGGAGAGGTGATTGATCTAAAATACCTACAACTGAAAAATTTAAATAGGCCTTGAATAAAGTTATCGCGGTGCATGAATAGTGGTTACCTAAGATTTGGTTTCAGGCAAATATAATATTCTTGCTTCCTTTTAATGCTTTGTTTCTACTGTTATTATTATAACAACTGCTGTAGTGACACCAAATTTCATTTCTTAAACTATAACAATTCTCACAATGCAAAATTTTCACTTCTCTTCTTCTTTTCTTCCTTTTTTTAAACGTTACACTTCCAGAAATAATATTTGCCATGAAATTTGTATCACTTGGAGACGTTTTGTCTAATTGTCTTGCATAAATATATTAGTGGATAATATTTTCTAAGTTTTTTTCTTTTGGAAATTAATAAATAACACAACAAATCTTTGATTGACTTAATTTTTTATTGTTGTTTTCTATTTGAACTTTACTTGTTGTTTTCCATTATTTTTACGTCGCTTAATTTTACCCAAAACTTGTAACATTTTCATATAAACTAATTCTCGTACATTTTTCGCCCAAAGAAAATCCATATGATTGAATTCCTTAATTGGTATTAAATATTTACCCAACGGTCGTACTAGATCTTTATACATTTGTTCAACATCTGTTGGATGACACAAGAGATCATTTGTTGAATAATAAACGAAAGTAGGCACGGTGACTAATGTTAGATTATAACGTGGCGGCTCACGTTCATTATATAATTGATAATTCTTATTACTACTATAACTGTATGGAGCAAAACGTCCAGTTCGGATAATTTGTAAGAAATGTTTCACTTGCTTAGCAGCCACACCAGCCGGATAATGCCCTAATATCACGGGAAACATGTCCTAAAAAATGGATGATCAGAATATAAATGTAATAAAAAATGAAACACAAAAAAGGACCAATTGAAAAGATTGAAAAATGTACTTTGCTTTGTAAAGAAATAAAAGGCTTTGTGTATAAATTCAACTTACATTTTTGTAAAGAAGGCAAGTGTAAGAAGTTTATCGGTGGTATCTAAATTTTGAATAACCAATTTATATGACAAATCTTTGGTCCACATTAGATAAACTTATTACAGAAGTTGAAGGACTTAAAAACTCTAGTAAAATTCATAAGTTATTTGTTTAGACATAAATTGAAGGCCATTGTTTCAGAAAATTATTCGGAAAAATATGATATTACGGAAAATAAATCTGTTTAAAAAACTTTGTGTAAGGAATTTGAGCTCTGTATGTAACTATTACTAGTTTTAAGGTGTGAGACTTAAAGTTAGAAAGTTATATTTGACTGGAACCAAAAATAAAAACTCAGGAATCATATAATAAATTGGACCTTTTGAGATTTGGCCTCAATCAATTTTACAGGTCATAAACAAAATTTCATAAATTCAACGTCTAAATAACAAGACTAAAGTAACAGTCCGCTGGAAATCTTCTCAGTTTAGGCTTTGTTGTGGGCAAGGTCGATTTACCCCTGAACTTGTTTATAACAATTTTTCCTTATTTGCTAGATTTATCAGACAATATATATATTTTGACGGGTCAGGAAAATGAATAAATGTGACTTGGGACATATAGACAAACAAAAGAAATAGGTGCTTCCAAATTGATTCGAAATGAAATGCTAATCAAACTACTCTTTCTGAGGTTTGCAAATATTTCAACGTTATCTTCAAATTTTGGATGACGAATTTCAAAAAAGGCGTAATAATTACCCGATTAAATCCATTCCAATTACGACCAACTATTGAAAATACTGCCTCAATACATAATCGTTCAGTTTCTTCAGTCATACTGCATAAGAAACGGAATTCACCATTGAACATTTCTGTTATGGTACGGCCAACCAAAGTCTATGGAAACGGAATTTTATCGTGTTATGTATAAAATTTGCCTTAATTAAGAAATTGGGTAAATACATTACTTTAAAATATAAAGCAATCGCTTTTATATATGGATGATCCTCAGTTTCTTTAGCATAAACGGCCGGTGCCATCGCCTGCATCATAATAATTTTTTGATTATATTCCGGTCTCATCGAGCACATAACAAAAAATGCTGTACAACCCTAAAGGGAGTTAAAAAACAAAACATAAATTAGACAAGCAACTAATTGAAGGAAATCAAAAAGATCTTAGAAGACACTTTTAATTTAACTGAATTTTAGAAACTTTGAATTTTGTAAAAATTTTGCATAATTCTTTTTGTGTTTGGGTTAACAATAAATTTATGTAAGAATTTACTTGTGAATGGCCAGCATATTGTATCCTTTTGTAACCGGTTATATTTAAAACGTAATCGATCATTGCTGGTAAATCGTAAATACCAATTTCATGCCAACTGAATTCCCAAAAGTTCTCATCTGTATCATCCGGATCTAAAGTTGTATGATTACGTGAATAGCGATTACCGCGAGCATTGCCAAGCCAAACATCATAATTATAATCACTGAGCAAATAAGCTAAAAAGGTTAGAAAGTGAAAAAATCAAAAAAAAACTTTTATTAATTTTAATAATGATGCTATTTAACCTTCTCAAACGTACATTCGTTTCCATTTTTTTTTTAATTTCGTTTTGCTTGTTTTATTCTGAATTAGTAAGAGGAATAAAAGAGGAATAAAAGAGTATTAGCAAGCAGCTGTTTAAATAGGTAAGCAAAAAGATAGACGGACATACCGTCAGGTAGACAAGTAATGTCTGTTTGTTATTTTTAAAGTGTTTTTGCTTTTTTTTTATACCCTACACTACTTGTAATACATATGTTTGTAATATCCAAAGGGAGTTGAGATAGGTCCACTTTTTAATATAGCGGTAGACTTCTTGATTCATTTTAAGGACGTTTATCAATGTGTTCGTTTTTTACCAAGCTATAGATTGCAATTTTAGACATATTTTAATGAAATTTTGTACATCGGTGTGTTTTTAGGCCCAGATACGAACTCTGTTAAAAATGAATAAAAATGTACCATTTGTTGGTCTACGCCCCATATAACGGTTTTCTCAAAAAAAATTTTATTATGTGGAAAACAATTGCAATTTTCAAACTATTTTAACGTAAATTGGCGCTTAAACCAAGTTTCCCAAAGGGCAAAAGGTTTAATTTCGAGTAAATTTTAGAGAAAATTGACCTCGGCTTATATTTTAACATAAGAAATATACGTATCAAAATTGTTTCAAATCGATCCATTTTTTGAATCTTCTCTCATGTAACGAAATTTTTAAATAATTTAAAAATTACAATTTTTTAATTTTTTATCATATTTAGCTAAGTGGTGTAGGATATTTAAGAGTCCACTCCGACCAATAAAAAAATTCTTTTTTTTGTGGCTTTGAGTTTTCATGCTTGTTTAAGAAATTAACTTGCAAATTATGATAAAAGTTCTCTTCCGCTTTGCCGGATTTTAGACAATAACAATAACATTTATTATTGTTATTATTCTTTATTTTGTTTATTATTATTTTTAAGAGTTTTCCATTCATTTAGTCACAGGCAGTTACAGTCATTTTTTCTGCTCACTTGTTTCTGGTAGGTTTGGTGAAGAATTCTTCCAGTTTCTTTACCCTTCTTTATTATTGCGTTTTTTAAAAACAACTTACCCAGACTGATATTGGGTCCCATAATAACATAACCGGCTGAGCTATCAACCAGACCATGCTGTAAGAGGAATGGTTGGGCACCACTTTTACGTATACGATGCATTGTTAAAATGTAACCGTCTTCGGTGGTGACATGATGAACTTCTGCCGCATAACCGTATTTAGCAATTAATTTGTCCTACACCATACAAATGTATATACACATACATATGCATATACACATACATATTCAAAGGAAATTTCAGTCACAGAATGAGAAAGAGAGATGTAGAAAGAAAGAAATATGTAAAGGCAGCATTTAGAATAGAATTCGCGGATGAAATTTTAATGGCATAGACAAAGCCAAGCGAAATGAATTCATTATAGTTTTATGGTCAAAAATTGCAAAAGAATTACACCCACACACACAGATAGAGGGTGAAAGAAATAAGTAAAGAAAGATAGATAAGAAAATATAAAAGTTGTGCTGGTTTTTTTTTCTTTTCTGTTTGGTATGGAAATTACAATTTTATATTTACTTAACCTTACAGCATCAACTTATAGATAGATAGATAAATAAATAGAGTACACAAGATGCTGATATAACATTAATTAATTAATATAAAGTGTTGACATAAAGGTCTAAGCAAAGTAACTTTTTTTTGGTAGTATAAAATGCAAACAATACTAATGAAACCGTCTAAAGCTAAAAGTATTCTAATTTTGAATGATTTAAAAAAGACTCAAAGCATAGAAGCAATTGGTAATTGGTTGCTTTTTGAATGGCAGAAAAATTAAAATCAAAAAAGAAAAAGAATAAACAAAAAGTGAATGGAGAAAAAAAAGATATAATTTATTACATTCAAGTTTATGAAATTTAATTAATTAATTAATTCAATTTTTTTGCAAATCAATTATTGAAAATTTATTAGAATTTCTAAAAGAAAATTTATAGAAAATCTGAAAAAATTTAGACTACAATTAATTTTAATTAAATTTTTTAATTTAGCACAATTCGGAATTTTTAGTTTTTTTCTACTAAATTTATGCATTTAAATTCAGAAAATCTAGTTTTCTTTCTGAGCGATGTCAACAACTGTTTTATAAATTATTGAAAATTTGATTTTCTACTTTTGTACTAAAATTAAAAAAATTGCACTTTTAAAAGGTGGCTTTTAGTTTAGTACAAAATAAAATTAAAACAACTTAATTGATATTCAAAAGAAAAGAAGAGCAACAAAGTATTAGAAGAATTATGTGAAATTAAAAAAATTTACGTAGAAATTTTAAAAATTAGTATAGATAGTTTTTTCTAAAAATTAGTACAAAAATATTTAAGTTTAAAAAATTTAGCTGAAATAATCAAAATTGTTCTGATGGGAATTTCATTTAAATTGTCAATAGAAAAGTCCAAGCTGTTTAATTAACTTGCCATTTCAATTTATTTAACTTTTGCTCCAATTTTTTTTTCTGTTTGTGGTTTATTTTTGTACATTTTAATTTGTTTTTAAACTTACCACCGCCATATAAGAATCTTCTATAATGCTCTTTCGATGAGCTTTCTCCTCAGCTGTTTCTTCATTTTCACTGCTTTCATCTTCATCATCATTACCACCTCCAATATCAATAAATTGGCATTTAAATTGAATAAATAAATTATTGAATAATAAATAAAAAATTAAATAATATTTTATATTTAATGAAAGCATTTTATTTTTTGCTTTTTTTTGCTTTTTTTTATATGTAAGTTACAATTACAGTTTATGGCACACAAAGTATATAAAAAAAAAATAAACGGAAAAGGAAACGCAGAATTAGAAGGACAGACAAAGTAGAATAGAAGTGTGAAGAAAACAAAAAAAAGTTTTTAATTTAATACGAGAACTGTTTTGTTTTTTTTAGATTTTTACTTTATATTCTTCTTTTGCTTTATTTTCATTTCTTTTCCTTTTTTTCATTTCTTAGTTGTTTTTTCTTATTTTTTTTTTTTTGCTTTTTCGTTTTTATTTTCTTCTTTTTGTTTTTGGTTAGCGCTTCTTTCACCGTTTTGTTTGCCAGTTAAATTTCAAATGTATATTTTGGATAATACAAAATGATGGGCAAAAACTCTTTCAATTATAATAATATCCAAATTATAAAAAAAGGCAAAACAAAAAACCAAAAAAAAGCAAAACAACAACAACAATCGTAAACAAAATATGATTGAAAGAAAAAAATCCAAAATCAAATTAACATTTTTATTTAGTTTTGATTTCTACATTCACATTTTATTGCGGTTTCTTTGTTTTCTTTATTTCTCTTTCTCTCTCTCTCTCTCTCTCTCTCTCTCTCTCTCTCTCTCTCTCTCTTCCACTTTCTTACTCTCACTTTTCTATTTGAATATTATACAGACCGATATTTATTTAACGTGATGTAACGTTTTTAAGCGTACGCACAACTTTCTTCTTTTTTTTTTGTTTTGTTTTGTTATTTTCTTTTTTTAATTTTATTACATTTTGTTTTTTTTTTAATGTACTAATTTTCCCTTTTACCACTTGGACAAGTTTCGGTTTTGTGTTTATTTGTTTATTTGATTTTGTTTTTTGTATTTCTTTCTTTGTTTTATAATTCTTTTTGTGCTTCTTCTTCTCTTTTCGTTTCTTTTCTTTTTGAATTACAAGTGTTTTAATTGAAAGAGTTTTGTAAGAATAGTTTAATGATTTGTCTCTCATTTCGTCTTTGAATTCTTCTTGTTTCCATTAATTCTTCTTCTTATCATGACATTCTTATATAAATAAGTTTAATGATTGATTAATACTTTCGTTATTATTGTTGCTTTTGTTTCGTGTTACAATTATTTTTGCTTTCATTGCCATGAACCGCATGCCGTTTGGGTTTGTTTTTGGCTTGAAAGGGCTTTATGGAGAAGAAGTTAAAAAACACCGGGGCAGAAAACTTATTAAATGTAAGAGGATGATTAAATATTAATTTTGTTCATATTAATCATTTCATTTGTTCAATTATCTCATAAATATTTTTCAATAATAATTGGCCAAGTGTAATTAAGTAAACTATTAAACTTATTTGAATTCGTTGATATTTAATTTAATATTGTTACCATTATAATACCAAAATGCCAAAGTATCCATTTATACAAATCTTGCATGTGTGCGTTTGATTATATGCAACTTGCATAATTCAAAAAACACTGAAAAAAAGAAGAAATTTTGACTTTTATTCATTTTGCTGTTGCAATTCCTTTTTATAGAGTAAAATCTATGGCTTATGAATTGATATTGTGAACAAAATGTTTAAATTCAGAAAACTCTTGTTGGCCTTGGTTACAAGTTGAAATGCTGGAGTATTAACATATTTAGAGTTCTGAAATTATAAATCATTTATTTATGCTTATTTTTAAACAAAAAAGTCATCCATCTTTACTACAATTCAACACAATAGTCGTAACAAAGATATTTAGCATTTTTAGTACTAATTTCAGTTACCGTTAGGCTGCTATTACTTTTAGTACATTTTTAGTACAATTTTCACAAAAAACTTTATTCACCGTTGTTGCAAGTTAAAATTTCTAAGTTAACAACTTAAACTTTTTAGTACTTGAATTTTAGTACTGCTATATAATACATTTTTTTTTACAAATATTTTACCCAATTTAGTTGCAATTTTGAATACCTGATTATTAGTGACGTTTATTATACCTTAAGTTTTTTTAGTTCTTGAATTTTAGTACTTTATTTTAATTAATTTTACAGAAGGGATTTTCTGTATTCGTTTCCAGTTAAAATGTTTGAATAATTAATAACAATAGTAATATTTTACATTATTTAGCACTAATTTTAGTTTTAATTTTAAAACATGAATTTTAGAATTTTACAAGCAATTTATATTTGAAGAAATATAAATTGCCTTTGTCTCACAAAGCTAAAAATATTTCAGCAAAAGTTCGGCCTTTACATTTTTATAGCAATAATATTTTTAGTACACACGCAGTAAATTTAGTACATATTTTTCCTCAAGTAATTCATCCATTTTTATTAATTAATTAGTAATGAGATTTTTTTTACGATTTTTTAGTTTTAAAATTTTTAGAAATTTTTTTTAGATTCTTCAAAATTGAACTGAAGTAAATTTACATTTCCATTAGTTAAGTCTAATTTGCTGCTATTTTTGCTAAGTATATTCCAAAAACATTTATCATGTAAATAAAGGTAACATGACGTAAAAGACATTAACAAAGACCGTAACATTAAAAATGCATAAGCATTAACAAATGCATTAATAGAGATGATGCAAAAGCCATCCTGATGAGATTCATATTAACAAAATCCTTGCAATAATGTAATTTGTGTCATGATCTAAATAATTTTGTCAATATGATTATTTCATAGGCACATAATGTTCTAATGCGCTTTATTTTACTAATGTGTTTGAAATTTTCATTTACATGCAGTTTCACATTTGTTTGTTCAAAGGACTAAGGTAAAGGAAATCTTTCTCTGGCTTCAATTCGTTTTGCCTCCACTTTTTTGTTTTGTTTGTTTGTTTGTTCTGTTGCTTGTTGTTGTATTTTAGTTTGGTTTTTCTGCTTTTTCCAATTCGTCGTATCTGTTGTTAATGTTATCAGAGGCCTGGTGTAATTGGTGCATTAGTCCAAAAAAAAAAAAAGAGAACAATTTGCAATTGTTCATTATGCAGTTGATAAGTTCATGCGGATTATTCGGGGAATGTTTGCGCAAATTTGTATAATTAGTTTAGACTTATAATACGATTTTATTTTTTTGCATTTCAGTTTAGTTTATTTTCGTAGTGGGCCACACATAGAAAACATTTCTTTACTAATTTATCAAATTAATAAATTCTGTTAGCTTTGTTAGAAACTTAATTATTTTACAGAGTTTCTGTAAAACCAAATAGAGTAAATTCTCATTATAAATGATATGAATTGACTTCTCATTACGATTGTTAAGAACCTTATGGTCGGTCCATGCTTAAATACCCTACAATACTTTGCTTCCAAATTAAGAGAGTTAAGAAGCCAAGAATATTGTAAAAGAAGCTAAGAAAATTGAAAAAATTGTAATTTTGAAATTTTTAAAAAATTTCATTATACGAGTTCAAAGTTTCAAAAAATCGACCATGCTGAACCGAATTTGATTCACATATTTTTTATGTTAAAGTAGAAGGCGGTGTCAGCTTACGCTAAAGTGTACTCAAAATTATAATTTTTGTCCATATTAGGATTTTTTTTTTGAAAAAATCGTTATATGAGAAGCACTTGTAAAAGCTGACCGATCTGGACTAAACTTGGTTGATATGTTTTTGATTTTAAAATTCAACTAAGCTTATATTTACGTTAAAGTATATTTAAAATTATCCTTTTTTTCCCTTGGCCATTTAATGGCTTTTATATATGAAAACCATTAAGTGGTCCGCTTTTTTTTATTTTCAATAGAGTACGTTTCTAAGCCAAAATACATCCATGTACCAAATTTAATAATAATATTTTTAAAATTGCGATCTGTAGCTTGGATACGGATGGACAAACGGACGAAGGGACAAATAGAGTTAAATCGAAGCAGGAAGTGTTTCTGATTCAGTCGGTACCATAAACGGTGAAACCTTTGTAGGTGTTACAAATATTTGCACAAACTTACAATATCCCATTACCACAAATGGTGTAGGGTATAATTATGGATTTAATAATAATTTATAATAAAATTCTAACAATTTTTTGAAGTCCTAACTATTTTCGAAGTTCCTATTTACTTATTTTTCACATTTGGCCTTCGTTTATTGATAATTTGAATCTTAAATATTTCTCAAAGAATTCTCCTTTTGTTATATTCTCATTTGAAACATTAAATAACTAAAATATTTTTCTATCATTTATTATTAATTTTTTAAAATTAAACAAATTCATTAACATTCACTATATTTTTATGGGCGAAATGTAATCTAAAATGCAAACCTATTCATATTAACTCTACGGTACTTTTTATTGCAATATTGTTAAATTAAAGCATTTTTATTTTTGTTGTTGCTGCTATTATTATTATATTGTTATTCAAAATTTATCCACTTAAAATAATCGTTTATTCATTTTAATAATAACTAAAGAACGATTTAGAAAAATTTCATTGATATTATCATGATATCCCATTGAGATGGCATAAACGGGGCCAAAGGTAGTGTCACGTAAATAAACAAAATAAACAAATGGAGAGAAAAGAAAGGAGACACTAATCTTGATTAAAAACTGTCTAAACGTTTATATGGAAAAATTTCAACAATACCATCAACACATAATAATCATCGCACAATCATTATCATCATCATCATCATTATTATCATAATCATCAAATGATTGGTGGTAAAATAATTTTTTGTGTTTTTCATCATTTCATCATGTTTAACCCCCTGAACTTATGCATCTGTTACTTTGCCGCGTATCACTTGCCATTTATTTTTATAACCTAAAGGTAACCGCAATGTAATGTTATGTCAATGTCAGTGTCAATAAGAAGCAAAAAAGTTATTAGATTTCATATTATAACTTGACATTACATTAATATAAAAATAAGTAACAATACAACTAAAAACTATGCACATAAATCGATACTGATTTCGAAATATTCTCCAAACTTGGCGATCGTAAAATTTTGCAAAATTGTTGGAAAAAAGTTTCAGAAAAGTTGATCGTCCGGCTACAAATTATGCGGATAAATCTGGCCCATCTTTAACATAAATTTTATGGGAATTTTTTCTTTTTTTATTTAAAAAATATTCCAGATTCTTAATATTTTCCTATAAAAGCACTCGGCACCATAAAAGTTCACGCTTTAGTTTTTGGTCAAAAAAATTTATTGGCACCAAATATTTTGCCAGAAAAATTGCAAGCCCTGTATTGAGAACAAAAATAACGAACGACTGACGTGGACCGACTGACCAATATATTTATGGAAAAGTAAATAGACGGATAGACAGACATAAATTCATAAAATTATTCAGAGCCGTTTAGTGTTAGAGAATTTTGTTAGGGTTTAAGGATTTTTCCTACAGATAAGTTAATATAAACTTATTATACCACAAATAGTGTAGGGTGTAACAATTATAACAAAAAACAATGCATTATAAGTATTACAAACAATTGTCGTTTTTTTTCTTTTTCTTTTTCCGTTATTGTTATGAGTTTCATGAAAGCAAAATCAATGTCGTTTGCTTTAGGAAAAAAATTGGAAAAAATAGTAGACAAAAACGAAAAAAAGAAGAAGAAAAAAGTTAGGAAGTTACCAATGAAGTAAAAAAGTAAGGAAGAAAGTAAAAGGGAAAAAGAAAAGTAAATAAGATTTTATTATATTCATCCATTGGATCAAACATTGCACAATGTAGTAGAAATAATCTAAACAGAAAGTTATATAAAAAATTATACGGAATTTCTTTCAAATTCCATTCTACTACACAATAATTGTAATTATGATAAACGCAAATAAATAGAAATTATTTGACTCGACTTATTATCCCATAAAGATAAAAGTAATTTAAAACGGAAAGTTCAAATATTTTTGCTAGAAAGTTATGAGAGGAAAGTTTGATAAAAAGTAAAATGCGATCGCATCTTTGGGCTTATTGGTAAAGTTTATATGTAAAAGTGGGCTGGAGATACAAGAAAGCTTCATTGTTATAAATAACGAAATGAAATACTGAAATTAAAATTAGCGACTAGTTTTTTCTATTTGATGTTCAACTAAAAATATTATAAAATCACTGCGATTTATAATTTTTGATTTGCTGTTTTATTTGGTTGTCTTTTCTTCTTTTTTTTTTTTTTTTGTTATATTTTGAAGCATTAGTGGATATCACCGCAATAAGCTTTTGATATTTTGCTAAAATCATTTAACCGTAAACTCATTAATTAGTTTTATCTGCATGTCACATACACACACAATCATATCTAAATTTATTGTATATGTAAATGCATAATATCAACATAATAATTGTTTCGAAATTTAGCCGGCAGTTCATTAGACTATCTGCCATTTTTTTTCTTCCATTCTTCCAACTCTAACTCTTCCTAACTCTAATTGCAGAGAATTTTTGATAATTGCCGTAACGCATTTGTCTACTCAGCGCAGGAAATCAATTTAATATTCTTGCATATAGAAAGGGAAGTTTTAGTCGATTTTCAAGTGGTTCCCTTTTAGTTCATAAAGAAAGCCTAACAAAAATTTTAAGTGGAAATTTTTATAAGAGGAAACATTTTGCAAAATTTTCTTATATGGTTGAAAAATTTCGTTTAATTAATTGCATTTATTTATTTTTCAAGAAAATACATTTGATTAACTTATATTATGAAAAATCAAGAATTAGATTTTCTTGAGGGAGAATAAAAAGGACCCTACAACATATTTCAGTTTGAGTTTTGAATAAATTCATCTTAAAATTCATTTTAGATTGCAACAGATGTAAAATAAGTTGAAAACTAAATTGATTGTAAAAAAGCACTTTCAAAGCGTTAAGTCGCTTTGTATAAATATTCAAAAAAAAAAAAAAAATCCCTCCCAATTCAAAAATAACTAAATGTTTTTAATTGATTCTTGTAATAAAATGTGGTCTCTACTCGAAACAATCTTTGATATTGTAAGCATTTTTAAAAATTCGATTATTTTTCTTTCATTTGGGTTTATCGTAGCGTATGACGAATATTTATTCATTCAAATGAAATTATACATTAGAAGAAAAGAAATCTATTATTATGCCATAAACTGAGAAGTGAAATATCGATATTTTGAACCATTTATGACAATTTTTTATTTAATGGTAATGAAAATTTTAGATTATGTAAAATTTATTATTTTATTTATTGTTTGAAATGAAAATCAAAAGCGCGCTAATTAAAGGCGTGACTTATTAGTTGCTTATTTTAATTCTGTATCTTATATATTTAAAAGTTTTTATAAATATTTCTATAAATAAAATTTAGAAAGAAAAATAATTTATTGCCATTTTCACATTTAAAAAACACATTTTTTTTAATTTACTCATTATATTAAGCTTGTTTACGACATAAGTTATAATTTGTGTTGTAATAAATTTTCATTTTTTGTTGTTGTGTAATTTGCATCAATTTAGCATATTTTCATAATAATAGTAAAAATTTTCGTAAAATACAAACAAATCATTGCTATCAGATAACATTTTAAAGTTCCCAGAGGGGAAAGTGCATTTTGGTTTTATGCAATTCGCTTAATTTCATGGGTTAAAAATGGGAGGAAAGAAAGGATGCCATATAAACCTTTGATAAGTTCTAAATCTAATGTAAATATTAAACACCATTGCCACCCATATTTAATTGCAGAGACTAATAAAAATATTACAAATGCTTGGGGTCGTACTATTAACCGATACGATTTGACTTCATGTAGAATAAGAAAATTATGTAAGAATCAAAAAGTCAAGAAAAGTGTAGATTTAATAAAAATTTGAACAGTGTGGTCTATGATTGTGGAGGATGCCAAAAATTGGTCGTTCCTGGTGTGAGTTCAAAATATGTATTAATCTAACACAAAAACGCACAGAAATTACTTTGTATAGAGATTTTAATTAAAACTTCTGACAGTGACAGTTTTCCATAGAGCAACCCTTTTTTTTTTTTTTGAAGGGCAGTGATATGTAATCAAATTTTACATAATTCACCTTCGCGGTTATTCATCAAATTCTATCAACATGGTGAAAAATTTGCGCGCAGACATAAAATAGTAATAGTAAACATTTGAAAAAATTGCCCGTCATGGTTTCATGGCTTTGCAAAAATTAATTATATCCTGCCATAAGGAACCGTTATAAGTTTACATGAATAAATAATTTATGTATTGCTATTGCAAAAATGAATAATTTTATAAAATTGTTATAATTTTAGGGCATCACAAAATATTCATATTTTTATTTGCTTTCGGAAATTTATTGTATAACAAATTTTCACATATTTATATTAAAATTGTTTTTTTTTTTTGTATATGAAGGGTGCATCCATCTAGTAAATGATTTAAAGAAATACTTAAGAGAAATAGATCTAACGATTGTATAATTTTAACAAATTGAATTGATAAAGAAATAATGAAGCAATATCGTCAAGTATTTTTGAAATGAGAAAGGCAGTTGCGAAATTTTGATGTCTCATGCAAATCAGAAAAAAAACAATATTATGAAAAATTGTCTAGGAAAATTTCAAATTCTGAAAATATTGTTTATAAAATTTATAGTGCTTTACAGAAAAGCTTCATACTTTTTTGTGGACCTTTTAGTATTATTACATGTAGCTGAAAAATGCCACATTTTGTCATGTCTATCGTTTCTTCTTGTTAAGCTGAGCATGTGTGTGTACGCATGCATGCATATAAAATTCATTATAATATTAATAATAATATAATGATTATTATTATTTGTGATATTTTTTGATTTTTTGTTTTTTGTTTTTTTTTTTGCTTTTGTTTTATTGTTTCATATTGTTGTCGTTGTGTTTGTCATTCTTTGTAATTATATTATAACCACGGGCGACAATATTGTTTATTATGTAAACAGTTCATGCATTTTCATACACTTTCTTTTATTATTGGCATATTTCACATTGATTATAATACATGTACAGTAAAAATAGCAACAATGTTGACAACAACAATAGTAGTAACAAAAGCATTAAAAGAGATGGTTTGGCATAAATATAATATAATTGATTAACTCACTTTTAAGTTACGTTATTGGTGCTGCAAGTTATTGCTGCTACTATTATTGTTGTTATTATTGTTTTTGAACATTAATATGTTAAAATGTGTATACATATGTTTATATACATGCATCTATTATTGTTTATTATTATTTGTTGAAATGCTCAACTGTTGAAGTGAATGTTCAATAACATCATTTATATATAAATATTTTTCTCTTATTCTACTTCAATTAACATATAGGATTTTATTATTATTAACATAATAAATGTCCAAATGTCTGCTTGTATTTGCGTATTTATATATAAAATTTATCATTTTAATAATTAAACTTATCTATAAAACATGTTACTTTTCATTATGCATAACAATAATCATAAATTCCAAAACACTTCACATCGAAAACAAAAGAAAAAGTGATTTACAACATTCAAATCGAAAACAAAAGAAATAACAATTCGCAACATTGTTGATATACATAAAAGTTATCAACATTGTGTTTTATAAAGAAGGCGGCATTATAGAGATTTAAAGATTAATTTTGTTGGAATTTAAATGAGACTTGTTCTAGACGTTCTCTCTATATATGTACATATATAGAACTGGTTTAATTGTATAAGGAAAAATTGTATAAATGTACCTGATAATAATAATATTAATACTTAAAATTAGCACAAAGAAATTAATTTATTTTAAAGAATGCTTTCAGCAGATTAACATTTTGGACTAATTAAATATATATATAAATTAAATGGAATTTTTTTTGTTTAAAGAGTTTCTAAAAGCATAAGAGTTATTAAAAACCAGTACTTAATTCATAATAAATTTTATTATATAATAACAAAATATAGAGAAGGCAAATAAAGTTTTAGAGATGTATAAATTTTCGAAAGATAAAGATTCAACGTAATATACCAAAGGCTACCTCTTCAAAGTTATGCAAACATTTAAGGTTCTACGGAATTTATTTACCTTTGAAAATATTCGATAATAACTTTCTATTTAATATATGAAGCTGATGATACGGATTCTTTTGAACTGGGATCACTGAAAATCATAATATCATTATTGTGTGCTTTAGAGAAAAGTCTAGCTCTCAAGGGAATTTTTATTGGATCATAACTGTTTGCTACTTATCATTTCAATGAATTTTTGTACGGCTTAAATTAATTTGTTCATGATGTTTAAAAAGTAAAAACAATGAAATTAATCCTTTGATTGTTAGCGTTTTGAATTCTACAGACTTATGCAAGTTACTTTATATAAACTGTTTTAAAAGATGAATTAAAATTAGAAAATTAATTTGAATTGCACATACTTTTATTTTTATTATTCTTTTTGTAAGTTTTAAGTTTTATTACAATATTTATTAAATAATCGTATTAAATATCATAAATTTTAATGGAAATACGACGATCTTAATATTCTGCTTTTTCATGGTCTTTTTCTTCCTTGAGTTCATGAAAATGATGATAATGATGTGCGTCTGTTTCCTTTTTGTGCTCTGCAACATGATGCTCTTCTCCTTTGTGTTCCTCAACATGATGCTCGGCTTTTTTAGGTTCCTCAACATGATGCTCTGGTTCTTTTTGCTCTACAACATGCTCCTCTTTGTGCTTTTCAACATGCTCCTCAACAGGTTCCCCTTTGTGCTTCTCCTCTTTATGCTCCTCAACATGTTTCACTTCTTTATGTTCATCATGATGTGCTTCCTTGTGATGTTCATCATCCTTTTCGGAATTATTATGATGTTCTTCTTTTTTATGTTCCTTATGATCGTCTTTCTTTTTCTGTTCATCATTATGTTCTTCCTCATTTTTATGTTCCACTTTCTTATTATTGGGTTCATCAAGATGTTTTTCATCTTTCTTATGTTCCTCATGATGTCCTTCAACTACCTTTTTATTATTATGCTCATCATGATGTTCCTCTAATTTTTTATCATTTTGTTCATGTGTATCCTCATTTTGTTGCAAATTTTTATTAACCATCTTATTAGTTACTTTCCTTTGGTATTCCTTATGATCCTTTTTATGACGTAATTCAAAACTTTGGCATGCAGCCACTAAGGCTACCAATACAATACAAGTAATTAAGAATTTCATATTCGAATATATTTTATTGCGTTGCGAATAGAAGCGCTACTTGAGATAATTTGACAAAATTCGTTGCTTTTATATAAATATTAATAAAGAGCGCTTTGGGAAAAACAATTTTTGCACAAAAAAAATTATATATTTTATTATATATATATATAAATATAACAATATAAAACTGGATCTATAACGGTAATATAATTCTCGTCTAAACAATCTCTCTCTGTATATATATATATATATATGTATATATCTTTCTCTCTTTCTGACATTCATTTTGTGTAGATGAACTCACACTGAATTAAGGCCTTTTTGTCAAATGATTAGAAAGGGAATAACCTTATTTAAAAAAAATACTAAAAAGAGATTAAGAAAATAAAAAGTGAAATTTCGAAATATTTTTAAATGAGTTAATGGCATTATAAAAAAATAAATAAACGTTTTAAAATAAAGAGACTGAGGAATACAGTATTCTAAGTAAAGTAAATATTTTATAAAGGGTGAAGAAAATTTGAAAAAGAGCCCAACTTCCGTTAAAAATTTACTTCATGGATTCAAGGCAATACAATCTGAATGGACATTATTTTATTAATAATATGAACGGGCTTTATTTTCTTATCTTTATTAATAAAAAAGGCATAAGAAAGCAGAGGGTTTTAGGACTTTTTGAAAGGCCTTGATAAAATTCATTTTTATTCGTATAAGGAAATAGTTTAAGCTTAACATTGTTTTAGAGTTTTAGTTAATTTCACTAAAATTTTCAAAATCGTTGTTTGATCTTCAATAACCGTTTTATATCCTTTTTTCCTATGGATATTTTAACTAACGATTTGGTCCTACTACTTTACACATACTCATACTTTACATATACTCAGTTTTTATGGGAATTTATGAAATTTCATTTCTAAAAGAAAGCAGTACCACCAACTACTTCATAATAAATTTTTATTAATCTTCACTTAAGTTCGTTTGGCCTAAAGGAATATAATCTCAAAGATTCTAATGAAATATACAAAATTTCTAATACTTTCAGAATTTAAAATTATTTGACTTATATTTTTTTTTAATAAAAAGATTAGAAAATGAGCCTGAATAATAAATTGTTAACAAAACTATGCAAAGCTAGTTCAATATTGTTGATCAATATTATTTGCAATAAATCCTTAAATCTCTAGCTTTTTTGTTTATATATAAAAAAGTTTCTTAATAATTTTATTATAAAAATATGTCAATTTACTACTTTCCTATATCTTTTCTTCTAAATCATTTTATTCATAGATCTAGCATGTGATTTATATTATTAAAAATAAACTAATAAATAATACTAACAAATTGTAATAAAATGTCTTAAGAGAATCCTGTTGGCCTTACAAACAACCAGACTTCATGTGGAGAATAATGGCCAAAAAAAAAAAAAAGAAGGAAGAGCAGAGGGATACTTTACTAAAGCAAACATTAAGAAGGTTGTGAAAGAACTTTTATATTTTATGTACTTTTCTTTAGTTTTGAGTGGCAGACATATATCTTCCCTTTAGAAGCCGGATTCTCATTTCATAAATTTGTGTTGTTTTAATTGAATCTTATTTATCATTAAATCTTACTTATCATAGTAAAAGATTTGTTGATTTCATATGAATCGATCACTACAATTATTTGTCCTTCAATCAAACATATTGAGAATGATTAATAAAAATTCGAATTAAAGTTATTTTGTAAGTTTCTTAAACATACATGAAGTGATTTGTTTTTGGATCTAATAAGCAATTTCATTAAATATTTTAATTAAAATTTTTTAAATATCTAAAACTGTTCGCTAGTCATAATATTACATTTCCTCAAAGCGTTTTTTAAGTTATCTCGAGATTCCAAAAACATTCTAGAATGGTTTAAAATTTGAGAAATTTCGAAAAAATCTAAAAGTTTGCTTTTTTTTAAAATTGTTCATAAATAAAGTTCCAGTTATAAATTCTCAAATTGAAGTGAAAATGCATTAGTTTTAAATTATGTCTGTCAGAGTAATCAAAATTTCAGCAATAACTTTCGCAATATGCTTTCAATTATTTTAGAAGATTTTATTTTAGAAAATTGCTTATACTTTTTGGTACAACCCAATATAATTTAGCTATTTGAAATTCCTTTATAGTAAAATGTTTCTAAGATAAAGTAAAGTAAAACAACTCGTTTTCGTTTCTTATTTTCTTTTTTTTTAGGTTATGATTGCTACAATTTTTTTTATTTATTTAATTATCATTTTGAATAATTTGGATTTGGTTGTAAATATCAAATTAATGATGATACTTATTGTAATGATGTTTATCATCATGATGTTCCTCTTCATGATGTTCATCTACATGATGTTCTTCTTTATGTTCCTTATTTTCTTGATGTTCCTTATTTTCATGATGTTTCTCATCACGATGATGTTTCACTTCTTCATGATGTTTATCCTCATGTTCAGTATCATGACGTTCTTCCTTCATTTGCTCTTCTTTAAGATGTCCTTCTTCCTTATGATGTTTGTTCTCCTTATGATGATCATCAACATGACGTTGATGATTATCCTTTTTGAGTTGATGTTCATAGGAATGGCAGACGACCATCGTAACGATTAATATTAAGCAGATAGCGACTTTCATTTTGATTGTAATTTGTTTTTGGATTTAGTTAACTTGTTTATTTATTGATATAAGTTTGTTGTGTTGATTTTGTTATGACGCAGTTTATTCAAATGTTCAGCCTTTATATACATATCACTGATCAATTTGTTTACAAATATAAGAAACTGGATTTCATAATAATTATTATTGTTTAAAGACTTGTTTCATTATAAGCTTAACATAATAATTTACTTGACAAATATACCATACGAATATGGAAAATATAAAAACCAAAAAAAAAAGAAAACAAAACAATAAAAATATGAAAAGAATATTAACATCATATATTTCAGTTAGAAAGTATAAATGACAGTGGAGATTTTTTATACATAAATTATGGAATTTATATATATATATATATATATATATATATATATATATATATATATATATATATATAATATAAGATAAAGTTTAATACGAATGTATACACAAATACTACTCTAAAATTAATTGAGATTGAATTTGTTTTGAAGTTTTATCAAATTTGTTTAATAATTAAATAATTCATGATGAGAGAACCTCTCTTTGAAACATTGCAACATTGCACTCTGGCAATGCAACAAAGTTAATTAATGTTGCATTACAGAAATATTACAACGCTGAAACAAGGCAACATTTTAGCATATCAACAATAAAACTTTGAAACATTGTAACACTATAATTTAATTTATGTATCAGTAGCATTTTAAGTGCATACTTTTTTGCTTAATAGAAAATGCAAAAAAGGTAAAAGTTTTATTGAAGACTCTATGTTACAATTTTTTCATGTTAAAGTTAAAATGAACACATTGGAACAGGTTAAAACAGACAGACAGAAATAAAGGTAGCTAAATTGATTCAAAATTTTATATTGATTAAGAAAATTAGGAATGAGAGTGTCTTTTGGAACTTATCGACCAGGATGAGCCGAACTTCTGGCTGGTGAATGCAAAAAAAATAATAGATAAATAATAATAAAATTTAGATAGAAAAGAAATTTTAAATCGATCTGCTTTGGCTTAAGTAAAATATTTGAGCAATGATTTTCTAGATCATTATTGAATTTTAAAACAATAAAGCGTCGTATTTTAGAATCATCAAACACTACTGCCAGCAAATAGAAGTGCTAAACTAATACTATTTAAAGAAGATATAACAATAGCAAGAAAGAGAAGAGCAAGAAAAAAACTAAAGTAAGGCAAAATCAAGTAAAACACAAGTTAGAGTAAATTAGTGTTAAAATAAACTTGCTTTTATATACTCCATTTTAATAACGATGAAAGAAAATACACACAAGCCAAGTACAAATTTCAAATTACCACAATGATGAATCAATTTTTTTCCTTTCTAAGTAATGCAACAATCTAAACTTGATTATTGTTGTACGTTTAACAATAAAAATAGCTAAAATACTTTGGTTGGTATTCAATGAACATTTTAAATCAATGTTATGTAAATTGTGATTCACTAAATTTTGCTTCTTTTTGTATCTTTTTTTTTCTTCTTTCTTTTTCTCTGTATAGTCAAACGTCATATGTAAATTATTTTATAATATATAAATATAAAGAAAATATAACTTGACTTAAGACTGATTCATAGATATAAAAGTTAACATCGAATTTCTGCAAGTCACTTAAGACAACTTAAAATTTTAAATAAAATATTTAGAAATGTACAATAAATGAATCGAAGAAATAGGGAATGTTTTATGATTTCCTAGTTTTTATCTCCTGCACCACTTTTGATTCTTAATATTAAGAGTTTGTACAGGTGTTTGTAACACCTGAAAAAACTTTAGATAGATCCATTTTTTTATTATATCGATCGACTCAAAATAACTTTCTATATTGATTTAATCATGCCAGTCCGTCTGTCTGTCTTTTATATGTCCATAGTACAGGGCGTAATTTTGAAGGGCGTAATTTAAAAAATTTCTTATATAGGCGTAGTTTAGTTCATAGATGCCCAAGAATAATTTTAGTTATTGCCAGGCTTTTATTAAGCCTGAACAATATATTTTGCAAAGAGGTTTTAAAAGACGGCCCCAAACGACTATTAACGTAAAAATTTTTTTATTATAATAATCAATGATAAAAGGTAAAGGCAAAATCAAATTAAAAAAATTATAAAAATTAAGATGAATTCACCGTATTAAGGCATTTCCTAAATCTATCACAAAATATTTAATACTTTCTATTACAAAAGAAAAGAGAAAAAAAAAATAGAACAAAGAAAACGAAAAAAAGGAAAAAAGCACAATTTCTTTTCTCTAAAAAAATTTATGGCAATAATTAATTATTCATAATGAATCATTAAGAATAGTTTTTTTTTTGTTTTTTCTTTCGAAAGTTCTCACATGGACAATTTGAATTGTTATTGATTATGAGCGACTACGGAATAACCATAAAACATTTCAACGCCATCTGAATTGCGTGAATGCTCCAATTTAGATGGTGGTAAATTTCTTGAACGAGTATGTGTTGTTGTTGTTGTTGTCGTTGTTGTTGTTATTGGTGCTGTGATTGTTGAATAGTCCATGTCTGGCTTTTCAGTAGTTATGTATCCAGTTGTTGTTGCTGCCGTTGCTGCTACTGTTGTTGTTCCATAAGCCTCGATTATATTAATTAGAGTTGTCGTTAAAGCCATAAATTGTTTAGCATCATTATTCTTATTGTTGCTAACGCTATCAGTGCTGTTGCTATCATCTAGAAATCTTCCTTCTTTCAATTGTTGCGTATGATTTGTTATGTTATTAAATGCTTCCAAAATGCGACGCGAACGATTCGATGTAAATGAGATTTCCGTTGAATCCAAACCATTCAAATCTCTCAAACCATTCACATCGATTGTTATTGGATTATCTAAATAAATATTTATAAAAAAATATAATATTTTCGAGTTAGTTTGTTCAATATAAATCTTTTTATTAAAGAACAAAAAAAAAAAAGAAAAGAAAATTTTAGTTGAAAGAAAATAAATTCCAGAATTTATTGTATCACTATTTTCCAATAAATAAATTTTGTTTTAATAATATTTTAGAGAGCTCAAGATAGTTTTAGTTTTTGCGTTGTTTTGTTTTGGTAGAAAATTACATTTGCCAAATTAATCAATTTTGAATTGTAAGCAAAATATTATGAAATTACTTTGGAAATATAATACTTTTAAAAATTTGCAAATGCTGGCAAAACTTAATCTCTAATCATGCAACAAAATTTCATGATTAATTTTTAATGTCTAAAGTTAAGGAAAACTCAAAGAAAAGAGAGAAAGACAAAACTTACGTTTCTGCAAGTTTCTTTATATTTATATTATTTAAATTTAAATTATTTAATTTCTTCTTTGAGAATTGATGTACTTATTCAATTAGCCATTAGTCATTTATGGAATTAAAATTAAACAACATAATAATATTTATAACTT
This sequence comes from Melophagus ovinus, assembly GCA_023089585.1. Taxonomy (NCBI): domain Eukaryota; kingdom Metazoa; phylum Arthropoda; class Insecta; order Diptera; family Hippoboscidae; genus Melophagus; species Melophagus ovinus. The sequence continues at coordinate 1,123,128 of JAKKIB010000181.1, read as the reverse complement.
TTTCTGTAAAAACTATTTAAATCTGCATGTCCATCTGTCGGTCTATTTGTTTGTCTGTTTATTTGTAATTTTAGTATTTTTCTTTTAGATATTTCGATGAAATTTGTTGCGATGTTGAAATGTGTTTTACAAAAAAAAAACGCTTTATTTGGGTCACTTTTAAATCCGCTCTCCATAAGTGGCCCCCTTCATTTTTATAAAATTTTTTTATACGAAATGAATTAAAAACTGAATATTAAATTCACAAGCTTAAAATAAAAAAAATACTATTTTGTTTGTGGAAATTTCTCGCCTCAATGGATCAATTCCTTCTCTAATCTCTTCACATTCAAAAAAAAGAAGAAAATTCTGCCCGTTTTGAGATTTTTACAATTTTTTTGCACAGTTTCTTGGCTTTTGATGGATTTTCTTATATTTTGTATCGTTTAAAATTGATTAATTGTAGGATATTTAAAAGTCGTCTTATCTCGTTGTTTTTATAAGTACTTTTTGTTTGTTTTCATTTGTGTTTTTTTTACCAAATATTTCTGTGGTTGTAGAATGCGCCTTTTTTTTAGTGCTCTGTTGTGAAGTACTCGCTTTAAATTCTGTTTTCTGTAAATTTTCCTTCATTGTGGATAAATTATTTAAATCATCATTAGTTGTTGTTGTTGTTGGTAGTGTCATTGGAGTTGCTGTTGTTTGTGGTAATGTTGCTATTGTTGTTGTGACAAATTCTTCATTTAGCATTTGTGTTGTTTCTATAGATGCTGCTGTTCTTGTTGTTGTTGCTTCTGTTGTTGTTGCTTTTGTTGTATTTATATCATCTTTTATGAAATTATTTGTACTCTCCGTAAATTGATAATATTTCATGTGATTATCATTAATTCTTGTTCTTGTTCTTGCTTTTGTTGATGCTACTTCTTCTTGTTTTTCTTCTTCTGTTCCTTCGCCTGCTGATGACGGCTCAGTTGTGGTTTCTGTTATTGTTGTTTGTGTTATATAATCATTTGAAGGCCACTCTGTGGTTAATTTGCCAAAATTATCATCATCATCATCGCTTGTTATAATTGTTGTTAGCATTGCTGCCCCAGCTGCTAATTCTGTTGTTGCTACAACATCAGACAGCATTTCCTCTAATTCATAGTTATTTGCAATTATTGTGAAATTTTCTAAAACCGGTTTCACAAATGTTTTCTTCTTTATTAAATGTGGCAGAGCAGTTGCAGTGGCAGCCAAATTTATAAATGACATTGGAGTCGTTGTAGGTGCCTCTCTTAATGTTGTAATTTGCATCGATGTTGTTGTTGTTGCTGGTGTTGCCATTACTGCAGGTCTTGTTGTTGGTGGTGTTGATGCTGTTGCTAGTGTTGTTGTTGATGGTGTTGCTGTTGTTGGTGGTGGTGCTGTTGTTGTTAGTGGTGTTGCCGCTGTTGCCAGGGTTGTTGTTGGTGGTGTTGATGCTGTTGGTGGTGGTGTTGTTGTTATTGGTGGTGGTGTTTCCGTTGTTACTGGTTCTGCTGTTGGTGGTGCTATTGTTGGTGCTGGTGTTGCCGTTATTGCTAGTGTTGTTGTTGTTGGTGTTGATGCTGTTGCTAGTGTTATTGTTGGTGGTGTTGCCGCTCTTGCTCTTGTTTTTGTTGGTGATGTTGATGCAGCTGTTAGTGTTGTTTTTGGTGGTGTTGTTGCTATTGCTGGTGTATTTTGCGTTCCTGGTGTTGTGACTGCTACTTCTGCTTCAATTCCTACTCCTGCCGGTCTTGTTGTTGTTATATTGTACATATTTTTTTTATTCACAAAATTATAAATAGCATTAATTTCATTCTCAGATTTATTTCGAAGTTTATCATTAGTGATTGTTGTTGTTGCTACTACTGTTGCATTGTCCAACAACATAGTCATAGATTTTTCACTGATATTTTCCATTTCCACAAAACCACTCGAATTTGATTGGAATTCAATATTCGTTGGATTTAAAATCGCCCGATTTACCGTTTTATAAGGATTTCTTGTAGAAATGTTTACATTTTTATTAAGCAGCATAAATTTACCGTTAATATTATTATTATTATTATCATTTGGGTAGTGAATAATACGAGTTTGAGGTATCGTTTGTATAACAGATGAATCCATTTGTTCAAAAAAATTTTCTTCTTTTTCTTTTTCTACTTCTTTTTGTTCGATTTCCGGTTTTTGTTGCAGATGTTCTTGTTCTTGGGCATCATATAAAGGTAAATGTGTTTGTTGATTCGTTGTTGATGATGCTGTTGTTGCTAATGTTGTTGTTGTCGTTGTTGTATTTATTATATATTGTAGTTGCTGTGATCGTTGTGATGTAATACCATTTGCAGTTGGCGCTGTTGTTGGCGATGCTGTAACATCCAGGGTTAAATGATAATTGGCCAATTGGCCGATTATCGTCAACATTATTATTAACAAGTTCTTAAAATTTCTTAGCATGTTGTTGGCAGCCTACTTCTATCTCTTTTATCCTTATGAATTTGAATTTTTTCCCTGATTTTTGTTTTGTATTTTGTGTCTGTTTTTTTTTTTTTTTGGTATGTTGAACAACAAGTTAAACAACTTTTTCGTTTTGTTGTTTTTTGTTATGAATTCGTGGTATTTACAATTTACTAAATCTTTCTCTCTCCTTCTCTTTTTCTCTTATTTAGCTTCCGTCTCTTTAGAGCACTAAATTTTATTATAAAATTAAAGTTACTAATAAAAAATTTTTATATTGATTATTCTTCTCCATTTATTACTTTAATCACTTTTTTTAAGAAAAAAAAATGTAGCACTTTTTTCAATTAAATTTCGGTTTTTTTGAGGAAAAATGGAGAAAACCAAGAATTAAAAAAAATAAAATACAAAAAAATTTATTAAATCTTGTTTATTTCTTTCTTTAAGACTAAAAATTTTTATACACTTTTTTTTGTTGTGCTCACGGAATTTTGAGTTTTCTATGTCAATTTTTTTTTAATATTTCATTATATGGAAATAAAATTGTTGCTTAATAAAAAAAAGCAACGCAAAACCACGCCACGCCAAACAACTTAATTTTTGTGTCCACTTTGGTTACAAGTTACGTTTTGACTAGTTCGGCTGACTTGCGCTAAAGGAACTAAATCGCATACTTTGAATTTTTCTCAATTTGTTTTTACATTTATTTTTCTTACTCTGGTTATTGTTGTTGTTGTCACTCATTCATTCATTCATTTATTGAGTTACATTCACTTGTACACATCACGTAGCGTTGACGCTCTCAAACTACTAATACAAATGACATGAATCGTATGCAACAAATGTTTGGGCAAAAAAAAAATGAAACCGATTAAAAAATTAAGAAAGGAAAGATAAATCACTTAAAAAAAACTTTTACGGTATAATTGTTATAATTGTTTCTATTAAACCAAGATGCTCCTTTTATAGACTTTTTATATACCTGAAAGAAATTCTTTGGTAGTGGTCATAAATTATAATTGAAGTTGAGATCATGACAACGTTTAGTTTACATATTTTATCTGCTTAGAGAGTGCAAAATATGCCTCCTTGAAAACGCTTAAATTGCACCTTTGAAGTATGGCAAATTTTGGGCTCCCTCCTGAGCAATCAAATAAGAAAAATTACACGGAAATTAAAGAAATTGCAATTAAATTTGCATGAATTGAACATTTTGAAAGAAAATGATAGGAAGGGGATGATGCTGTGTACATAATTAAACATAATAAACAGACGTAGGAGATAAAATTGAAAGGCCTTTCTTTGCTAGAAATCGGTTGAAGCGTAACGAATTTGAGTGTTTTTTTTTTTTTTTGAAGCCGTAGAGATTTTTTTCACACGAATCGTGGCTGCTGTTATCTGCTGGCTGCTGGTGCATACGAAGAATTTTTCCACGTTAACTAAAATGTTACACTTGAAAAAGTGAGGAAGTTTTTCCTTGATTCAGTTTTATTTCATTTCCTTTTCTGAGAATTTTTTTCAATTAATTTTTCATTGAACTGTTATTTAATTTTTACTTTATTATTATTTTGCTTGTTTTTATTATTATTTTACCAAAACTTTTTTGTGTTTTTGTTCGGCAATTTCTTTCTAAATATTTATTTTTTTACTACAAACTTCAGAAAGAAAATTGAAGTTATCAAACAACTTAAAGAATTCTCTCATTTGTTTGTAATTTATTACGATTTGTATTTTTTGATTTATTATCTGATTTTTCTATGTTTAATTTTTCTGTAATTCTAGCGTTTTCTTCTTGTTTTACAGTGGAAATTCTAACTCTAACGTTTTTGCAAGTTTTTTTTTTGTTTTTCTTTCTGAAAAGTAACATTAAAAAAATGAAAGAAAAACCTGTGGCGACCACTGCTGTTGCTTTTTTTCACATTTTATACCCTACACCATGTGTGATATTTATAATAATATTAGAAGTTTATGTAGAGGTTTGTAACATCCAGAATAAGTTGAGATAGATCCAACTTTTGTTGTGCCGTTCGAACTAAAATCACTTATCTGTTTATTTACTTGAATCCGTTTAAGCTTGTTTGTCCGCAGGTCTGTCCATATGAAATTGTTATGAAAGTACAGGGCGCAATTTGAATGTAATTTGCTATGCAGGCTTGATTTCGTCCAAAGGCGTTTGAGAATAATTATGGTTACAATTAGGATATTATCACTATTGACCTTCATACAAAGACCTATTTTGCAAAGGATTGTTTTTGTGTAGGAAAACTAACAATTCTGCGTAGGCCTATATAAAATTCTGGTGTAAGGTGTTTAAAAGCCGACCAGGATCGTCTATAATGTATGTACTTATTTTAGCTATGGTTACTTGTACTGCTTTTATGCTTGGATTTTAATTCTTATTGTATTAAACATTTTTTGTCTTGTTTGATTTATTTTTTTTTTTTTTGTTATTGATTTACATTTTTGTATATATTTTTTTTAATATAACAAAAGAAACCACTTTTTACAATTCAAGTTATGCTTGTTCTTATAAATGAAAATATCTTTTTGTAGATTTTATAAAAATAATGATAATAACAGTTTTAAAATCAACAACAATAATAGCAATAACAATAAAAAAAATTAACAAAAGATAATAATAACACGAACCTCAAGACAACAGTAAAAACAAATAACAATAAACAGTAACGTTCATAAAAGTACCACAAGCACGAGATGAATTAAATTGGATTTAAGTTGAGTTGTAGCATTTTGTTATTATAATTATTATTATTGTTGTTGTTATTACTATTATTATTTTTGTTCAATTTGAATTTTTCTTTTCTTTTTTCTAAGTTTTATTATATACATAAATATATGTTATGTTTATAAAAATGCATATGTTTGTGTGTTTATGTTTATGCATTTATGTAAATTTGTATCAATTTAATTGTTACCTTTTCATTGCTGTAATGAGCTTTTAAATCAAATGAGAAAAATTTCATAAGATTGAAGTTGATGTCAAATACCCACCATCACTCAGACCTTACGTGACTTTTCTTATGAACTTAAATTGTTTTCTATATAAAAGCGTCTCCTAAAAAACACAAATCAAAAAAGAGAAGTAAAAGCAATAAAAAGTTGAGGCTGCTTGTAATTTTAGATAGACTTGTTAGATTTCTTTTTATAAAGGTTTAGGAATTTATTAAGGAAGTTGCTTAATATCAGTTGCCTTTTTAAGAGACTTAAATTTCCAGGGGAAAAAAAAAAAGATCACAGAAATCTTTTTGATGATTTTGGATGATTTTGTATAGAAATTTTTCTGCCAGAAGTTCTATTGCCAAATTTTTCTTCCATATTTAGAATTGATAAGTCAATTTGTAATGTCAAAACGGACAGACAGATAAAAGGTGTTTGATCGATCCTTTTAAAGTTTAATGCTGCTTAAAAGTACAAGCAGTTTCATATATTTTAATTACTTCACAATAATTAAAACTTTTAACTTTTATGGCTTTAGAAATATATAGAAAAATTGTAAAAAACAAAAAAAGAAAAAATTAATGAATTTGAACTAACAGTCAAACTTGTTTTTCCTTGGGCAATATTGCTCCTTTTCTTTCATTCTCTCTTATTATTTGGTTGTTGTTTGTTGTTGTTGTTTTGTTCAATATAAGCAACGTTTTTTTGCACGATTATTATTGCAAATGGGAAACTTTCAATATCAATAATTCTAATGAAAGAGGTTTCAGTATTTTTTTTGTATTATTTTTTATTAATTCACTTGTCTAGATATTTATTTTCTTATTTTTAAAATATTTTATTATATATACGGTACGTGAATTTATAAGAGCAAAAAGAAATAGAAAAATGTATAAATAAATTATTATTCATAATTCAAGTAATTGTAACCTTAATGCTTTAAAATGTAACAGTACACTTGAAGCGCTTTAGGTGAAACGCATTCTACACAAAAAATTTGTGTGTTTGTTATTTAATAAATACTGAGAATCATTTTAATATGACATCGGTTTGTATGGCGAATGAAAAGAAATTATAAATAAATCTTAGAGTATTCTAAGCATGCTTTATTTTGTTGTTTTAAGCTAATAACGGTAATAATAAAAAAATTTACCGTTAAATTAGATGAAAATGCTTTGTTTTGTGCGTTTTCATTATTCATAGAACTTTCTTTTTCGGTTTCACAGTAAACCGGTAACAGTAAAAAAATTACGGTTAGATTAGATGAAAATGCTTTGTTTTTTCTTTACTCATAGAACTTTTTTTCCGTTATTTTTTTACAGTGCAAAAGTTAGTGAAGCTTAAAAACGGTCTGCTCTAAATAATGACAAATGAAGAAATTATAAGAAATACTCATTAAAGTTTATTATTTAGTATCAATGAGGTGGTGCGTACTCAGTACTCGATCTCAACTGAATTTGGTACATTGTTCAAATTGTTTATAGATATTTTGTGCCGTTTTAAAAGTAAACCAAAAAAAAAGAAAACAACAGTCGAAGGAAGAAGAATATTAAAATAAAACTGAAATGAAATATGAAACAATTTTGCAATGTGAGACTATTTGGACTATTTTCTCAGATAGTGATTTGTTTATTTTCTATGAGAAATGGACAAATTGTGTGTGGTGTACTTTGAGATTTATAAGTAAATAAACGTATGATATTTTGTGGCCAATTTCCAATCGACTTCTATATAAACAAACACACAACACATGCACACACATGAACATACCCGTACGTACACACATAAATACTATATACTCTTTAATTCAAGTTCCTTTGGTAGTAAAAAAAAAATTTATGATCGTTATCATGCAACTCTTAATAGTTGTATAAATAAATGTTCTCAAATGTGTGTGTATGTGTGTGTGTTTGGATGCATTTTTTCATATAAACAATATTGGCTAAAGAGACAACTCTAATAGCATTAGCATTAAAACAATAACAAAAAAAATTTAGTTGTTTGTCCATATAAAAAAAATTTGCAAAGTGCACAAGTGTCCCCCAAAGTTTCATTAATAAACGAGTACTTTTTAATTAAACATAAAAGTATTTTCCACTTTTCCACTTAATAAATAAATTTTTCACTTTAGTCTCTTTGTGTGCCATGTCTCTCCTTCTTTCTATTTCTGTCTGACTTCGACTACATCTCTAGCTTTGTCTCTCGCTCCGTTTCTTATTTTGTTATTGTTCCTGCTTTTTATTTCTGTTTTTGGGTACAACTCTACTTAGGCCATCTCCCACTTCTCGTTTTCTTTAATCTGTTGTATATAATTTTTAGTTTAACTCAAAGCGGCCGGCCCCTCATTTACTTTATTCATATTTTATGCAGCCATCCATGAAATATATTCAAATTTTATGTAAAAATAATCATCATTTTTGGAATTTCCATTGAATTGCTCTTTGTTGCTGTTGTTGTTGTTGTCTATTATTATTGCAGCAATCCAAAAAAAAAAAAAGAAGAAGACACATGAAAATATAGTACATTGGCCAACTGAAAGACTAAATTGACGAAATAACTAACTTAAAGTCTAGTCTAGATCGTTGTTGAAGGTTGAATGGTTGTTTAGTTCAGCTACATTTTACCAAACAGTCAATTTCCATTGTGACCTCTTATAATAAATAAAGATTAAATAGAGATTTCTTTGTGCATGCTAAAAGATTTCCCTTTCAATATAAACTAGAATTATTATATATAAAATTGTTAGTTATAAAAAATGTGCAAACAAATGGGAAAAACAATTTAAATTCTAAGTTTTTCTTTATGCCAAATCGATTTTAATTTAATTTGATTACATTTTGCTAGCATTTTTATTAAAAGTTCTCTCAGCGTAAACAATCATTGAGATATGTAGACTTGGATGGACTTTATTATAAATTATACCCTCGCAAGGCTTTTAACATGCTCGTTTCATATAAAAAAGGTTCTACAGAGTTATGGCTTTTGTGGTTCCAAAGATTGGAAGTTCAGGGAATATTCAGAATCGGTTTAAGTCTATTTGCCTAACTTGTCCATAACTTTTTAAATATAAATGCGTTGAAATTGCAGTTGGCAATTTTCCATTTGTTAAAAGATCAAATGTGATATGCTAAAAAATTCGTTTAAGCGCTAAAATAATTTAATAACGTCATTTAATCATACTTTCGGTGAATGTTGCTCTTCTATTTTCATATGCGATAAAAAATACTGCAAGGAAATTTTCTATACCTTAAAGCTTTTTATACTTTACACCTCTAATACGGGATATTATAGGTTTATGGAAATATATTATTATAATAATCTATTCCGAAGTACTTTTTGAAATGAAGTATTCTTGTCCGTCCATCCGTCTACTTATACGGCCGTTTGTACAGGATCATGTAAATTTTTTATTGCAATTTTTCTTATGTTTTCGCTTAAAGAGAAACTTTATTAAAAATAGTGAGAATCGGATCAATTATATCGTTATTTCTCAAAAAAAAAAAAAAGAATTTTTCCGCAGTAAGAAAATCGTTATATAAGAAAAAAATTGAAATTTGGAATATATTTTAATGAAAATCGGCCTATTGATGTATTTTCATCTAGTAAATGTGCATAACAAATTCGTTCCAAATCGTTGCCGCTTTCGTATAAAGTACTTTTCAAAGCATTTAAAAAAGCATTTACAAAACTTATTTCTTGACTTGACTTGTTACTCATTTGCTTGAATTATTTTAAAAGGGGGCCTTTAATTTGATCGTCTTCAAAGTTTTTACTTGTTATACCTCAACTATCGATATATGTAATAATTAAGCAGGTTTACGTTAAGTTGAATAATCGTGAAAAGTACAACTCGAAAATACTTTCGAATGAAAATGAAATAACTCTCCGAATGATTGTTTCAAATATAATTAAGCATTTGTTATTGAAATTTCATATGATTTAAAAAAAAACTAATGCGTCCCCCCTTTTTTCTTTTTTTTGGATATTTGAACATTATGATGACAATTTGTATTCTCGTTTTAATTGAAGAGTTTTCCAGTCCATAAATTCAATTTAAAACAACTTTACAAAAGTTTTGCTATTTTAGTTTTTTTCTGTTTCTTCCTTTTTAAATTTAATTTCTTGGTCTTTTCTTATAAATTTTTTTTCCAAGCCGTTTTTTGTTTTTTTGTTGCAATGTTTTTGCAAAAACTCTATAATGTTTTTATTTTGTTTCGCTTGATGGCTGTTGCGGTTATAAAAAATTTTATGTTTAGGTGATTGTTATTGTTGTTGTTGTGTGGTATTAAAAAGCAGAGAATTTCATAATATGACACAATAATTTTGTGATTGATGTTTTGTGTTATTGTTGTTGTTATTATTATTGTTTTTAGTGGTGCTCTCATTTGCAATTAAAGGCGGATGATGCCGTTGCTGTTATTAAGTATTATAAGCAATAACTAAATGAAAATTGTAATAATAATAACAACAATGACAACAACAACAAACAAACAAACAAACAGAAAAAGTTCCTAATGAAAGTTTCACGTAATTGTAAACAAACATTTAAATTTATAATCAAAGTCCTTTTTCAACAACTTTTAAATTTATTCCCATTCTCATTCGTCAACACAAAATCTTGATAATTTTAGTCTATTTCCTTAGCATACATCTCCTAGCTCTAAACATAAAATAAAAACAAAAATTGAAAAACCACGAAGAAACAATAAAAAAGGCAGGCTAGAAATATTACTGAATGCTTTAATTTAGTAAAGAAAAAACTAAAAAGTAATAAAAAAAACAAGAGAAGAGAGAAAGGGCATATGATTATAAGTAATAATATTAAATTAACAATGGTAACAAATGTCGTTACTATTAAATTAATGTTGCCTGCATACAAAAGTAAAGACAGACATACGGACAGATAGATGGATATGTTTGGAATATAGCAAACATGCCCAATAATTATTAACAGTTACTATGGCATTTGGCAGTTTTCTGTTAACAATTATCTTTTTTCAGCTTATTCTGCTTCTTCTTTTGCTTGTCATAATTCAACTGTTGCTGATTTTTATGCCTTTTTTTTCCTCTTATCTCTGATTACTATGATTTCTACCGTTACAGTAGTTTATTCTGGTAGTATGTCTCATTGTTGTTGTTTTTATTGCTTGTTGTTTCTATTGTTGTTGTTTAAGTAATTCCATATTTAATATTCAGTCTCTTCTGAATAATTTGCATTTGTTTATACGTATATGTGTATGTGTGTGTGGATAGGCTTACAATAATGTATATAGATCATTTTTTGTTTATATACTCGATATATTCACATTCACATTCACATTGATGATGTGAACGCCATTTATTGCAAAATGTATAACGAAATTCAATTATCGTTAATAAAGGATAATAGCCCAAGTATATTATGTGTTTATTGAGTTTACAATGGTATAAAATATTTCGAATGATAGTGATGATGGTGCTCGCATATAATTAGTACATCAAAACATTGGTAACATGAAAAAAGGGACTCGTTTTAGATGTTATAGCATCAATCAATATTCAGGAAACCTAAATTTCTGTTTTGTTTTTGATGTGTCTTTAGTCTTAAAATTTTAGATATCAGATTGAAGTTTAGCAGCAGGCAAAATTTAAAAATTCATTTAAGTATTTTTCATATTGATAAAGGAGCCACATCGATTAAGGACTATGATTGTTTTTTAATCTCAACTGAACCTTTTTTTAAATAAAATATTACGGTTTTAATTTATTTTCGATAAAATTGCCAAAGTATAAAAATTTGAAGTACTTTAAATTTATTTTAAGTGCTTTCAGACACACAATTGCAATAAGTTTGCCACGCCCATTTTTATAAAGACTTTCTTTTTTAGGTTTTTTTGTTTAAATTGTTTTTTCCTTAACTGGTCGAGGTTATTGGATCAAGTCTATAAACTATAAAATAGAAATTCGCAGTATGGGAATTCAAAGTTAGGCTTTAAAATAAAATGTTCTTAGTTGTTCGTTTTTACCAATTTTTTTTGCTTGTTTTTTTTTTTTTGCTCTTGTTGCTTTCTGTGGTTTTATTATATCGCCCCTTGAAATGAATGCCATGCGAGATGGTAAATTAATAAAGTTGAAAATACAAAGTATCCTATTCCAATGAATAGCAGGTAGTTGGGACACGCAAGTGAATCTTTAATATATGAATAAATAAAAAATCATGCATATTTTCATTTTTTTGCTTCTTTTATTATTGTTTCATATTTTTATTAATAATTTCCGCTTTATTATAATAATACAATTCAAAAAAAGTTAATGAATAAAAAAATTAATAATTTTTAAGTATTTTCAGATTTTTATACGCTACACCACCTTCGGTTTAAATTATTATAAGTTTGTGCGGAAATTTTTTAACATCCAAAAGGAATTGAGATAGATCCATATTTTATTAAACCTGTCGACTCAGAATCATTTCCTGATTCGGCTTAGACTGGTCTCCATCTAACCGAATGTCTGCCTGTCCGTCTGTGTCCAAACTACTACAAGTCGCAGTTTTAGAGACAGTTTAATGGACTTTGGCTAATGAGTTTATTTTTCGAATCTTTACTCATACAAAGAATTTGCTAAATAATCTAAAAATTATAAATTTTTAATTTTGTTGGATTGTAATTCTCTTGATTGAGAGCCTAAGTAATGTAGGGTATTTAAGAGTTAGTTTCGAACCGACTATAAAGTTTTTTAACATCAGATAAATTACAAAGTGCACAAAGTGTAATTATAGATTTAGCTTAGCACAGACTACAAGAAAAGTGCTGTTTTTCTAGAGGACAAATATTTCTCTTGTTAAGGCTCGAGTTTCATTTATAAGTGTGCTTCATCAAAGCGTAAATTTGCAAATTTCTTTATTGAAATATTTTAAAAGAGTTCTTGAGTGATTATTTATAACATTTAATCATATCAAACAATCTTTCGTAAATTTTTAATGTAAAAAACTTTCAGGTCTTACACATTTTTCAAGTTGTTGTTCTACTTAGAAATTTTTTTCATTAATTCAATCACTCATAAAAATGAATCCATGTGATTTTGCTAAGCGAGAAAATTTCAATGTTTAATTTTCTTTATTAGGCTGTTTTGTTTGATTAAATACGTTTAAAGTTAAATATAATTTGGAGTGTTACAGCAGAAGTAAACTTCTGCTGCAGTTGTTGATTGTTTTCTTTTTCTAAATTTGGTTTAACTAACAATATTTTTCCCTTCTCTGCCCTAAATGGTAAAGTGATTGTTGCGAATTGAAATTGCATAGTTTCATCTGAGAATTTAACTATTTGACAAATTTGGATATCTAGCATTTAAACAATTTTTCTTAATGATTTGCTGTTGCTTTTTTTCGTTATGATTATTGTTGCTGTTGTTGCTTTTGTTATTTTTAATTTATAAAATGTTTTTTTTTTAAAAAGATGCGAAGCGTAAATGAATAATTGAATACGCAATAATCCTCCACCTTCGCGCACTTCCACATGCACGCAGCACATTGAACTTGAAGTATAAAATTGAAATTCGATTAAGATTTTATTTTTACAAGAATGTGTGTGTGATGTTGTGTATGTATGTACATATGCCAATGACATTACATGTAAAAAGTGACAATGACAGTTAACACAATTCAGCCAGCCGATAATTTACTCATATAATGATTTAATCAGTCAAGGCAGTCAGCCATTTAATCATATCAGTGAATCGTTACGTCAATGTGACAGATTATTTGTGAGTGTTTTATACGTATAAACAGATATGTATAACATTGCAATGCCATTGATTTTCATTCATGCGAATTTGCAATTAAAATTTTATTTTATCTTTTTTGCATTTGATTTTTCGTTTTGTTATTTTGTTGTTTGGTTTGGCATGCAGCAAATGACAGCATTCAGATGCAAAGTATGTTATATGCACATAATATTTATTAAAGCAATAATATAATTTCGGACAAAATATTTATGCTTATGAATATGAAAGAAAAGTGTTAATGATGACGACAGGATAAAAGATTCAATTGAAAATTTTTTTGGAAACATTGTTATTATGATTATTGGCTTTTTAAAATGTTTATTGAAATATTTCTTCTACTTTTTTTGTAATAACAATTAAGGCTCACTTATACAAAGAACTTATTTCTATCACTCTTTGTCTAGAGCTTCAACTTTACAGCCTCTTTCTTAATCTATCTCCTTTTTTGGTTTTATGTGCCTCTTTAACTGTTTATCTCTGTTTAATGTTATAGTCGTAATTTATTTCCTTAGAAATATATTTCTCTATCAACAAGTTTTCTTTTAATTATTCTATTCCTTATACTATAAAGTATAAAAGGATAAAGTTTTCATTATTCTATATAAACAATTTATATTAGCTTTTAAGAAAATTTTCTCATAATTTGGCGTTGTAATCGCTCGCGCAACGTAATGTCATGTAATTACATTTTAATTAACATTTCTCTGCTAATCCTTCGCTTTCGAACTCAGGTGTAACTTGCTGTGTCTGTGTATGTGTATATGGGGGCAACCAGTCCCGGGAAGCACCTACTCAACTGGGAGTGGTTCATGAAATGATCGTTGGTTGTCGGCCATCAGGGTTCATCATGAGTCACGAGATTAGATCTAAAGATTTAATTTTGTACCAAGGGATCACCAGATTTAATATGCCCATTGTGGTGATATTGAGGTTGGCCTCGTGGGGAATGTGGTGCCCACATCGCGGGCGTCGCTCGTTCAAACATATATATGCTTGTTGTGCAAGGTCCCATTTCCCGAATAAAATGGGTAGCTGGGTAGGCTTATAGGGCTAATTTAAGCTAAGCCTAGGAGTAATAAGAAGGCTCCGAACCTATATACCAAAGATTAAGCCATGTATATAAGGTGCAATGCAGGCTTTAAATTGGGAGCTAGTCGTAACGGTAGCATGCACCCTATGTGACGTGACTACCAACGCTAGCGATCATTATGTACCTTTGTGTACCATGCATTAGAGCCTTCACGGCAGGTATGCATGTAAAGCACTCACTGCACTGTATATGTGTGTGTTTTTACAGCTATAACAGTTAATTTACATATTTAAGATTTAATTATTATTGGCTTTGGGTTGCTGCAAATTCTAATCAAACTTTTTGTGACAGCTTTTTACATTTCTATTGAAATTTTATAATCTGTTGTTGTTGTTAATCTTCTCATTGCTTGTATTATTCGTACTTATCCATTTAAGTGTGTGTTAATCAATGTCTACATTATTCATTATGAGATTGTAGAAAAAATCCTCTTTACACATTTTCGCTGTCTGCGAAAATTATTTTAAAACTTTTATCTGTAAATTTATATAAAAATCCATAGATTTGATCTATTTTATTAATATTTAGATTGGCGAAATTGCTTTTAATATTTTTGAAGACATAAGAAAATAGTTAGACTCATTAAAATAAATCATGGGCCATGAAGTTATTTACAAATTTCTCAATATATATCTATGTAGCATACTTTTAGGAGTAAGTTTAAGTAATTTTAAATTTTATAGGATTGCCAGGTGTTGACTTTACTTTAATTGAAAGATATTAAATCATTTAAAGAAAAATTATTTGATTTAGATAAAAAAATGTTTATATATTTAAAAGCTAATTAATATAAATTATAATTAAAGAGAAAATTGATAAGGAAAAATGTCTAGAAAAAAAATTGCTGAAATTTTGAAGTTGATGCCTTTCTATAAGTTATTGAATTACTATGTTGAAATTTTCTTTGCAAAAATATTTTCAATTTATTATCGATTAGGGTGAAAGTCTGATCCTAAGGGACTTCTCTTACATTTGTAGGAACAAACTTCTCTCAGAAAATCCTATAAGTCATGATTGAAAAGTAGACATTGAACAACAACTTTTAATATTTTTGGCCATTTATCGATTACGACCAAATGTATACTTGTAGCAACTGATAGTTGTGCTTTTTTTTGTATAATAAATATCGAATTAGTGCCAAGTAGAAAAATTATCCAAAAGCAATATATGTTATCATTTTGGAAGAGTGTGTTAGTAACCATCGAACAGTATTATCCACTAACACAGGAAATGGAAATCCTATACATGTTTTTTATTCTAGTCATACATCAAAAGAATCTCAAGTAGAGATTGACTCTATTAACTAACTTAATTTACAATTAGCATTAGAACAGATATTGTTTAATGAATATTACTTTACATAACCGGACGCCTAAAATCTTCTTAAATATATGCCAAGTACCAATTGAGTACTTTCATAAAAAGCTTTTTATTTATAGAGAGAATACGGCGGGGCTGTAAGAAGGAAACAAATTTGTTTTAAATGTTATTTTATATATATATTTATTTATATGTATGCATATTTTTATTTTTAGCTTATTCTCTTATTTTATGCTAAAAATAAACTTAAGCGTAAAAAGTTGTTTGTTTTGTATCTTTCCTTATTGTATGGTCGATTTTAATTTTTATACACACCACCCAAAGGTTAAAGGGTATATTCACTTCGTTATTATATTTGTAATACCCAAAAAGAAGCGTCAGAGACTTTAGAAAGTATATGTATACTTGATAAGCCGACAAATTCTGAATAGATTTTGACATGTATGTCTGTCTGTCCATCTGCCCTTGTGTTATTCATATTTTCCTGATCAAATTTTGGTAGGAATTTTAAAAGTTCTTACAGGTACTTAGGTATTGAAAATGAGTAAAATCGCTAATAGAACACACCCCCTTGCAACGTGAACTTAGCCTTTTTTAAGCAAAATTTGACGGATTTTTTTAACTCATTTATTGCAAGCTGCAAATGAGTGAAATCCATATATTAAGGAAACTGGCCTACAATGTCTGGTTTAACTCCTGTAAATATGTCATGCCAATACAAAATTATGCCATAGCAAATTTTTTCTTTTTTATGTTTACATTTTTCAGTTTACTCCTAGGAAGTTGAAACAGGCTCTGAATCGTAATGTTATGATGACAGGGCGGTGGGTATCCAAAATTTGGGCCCAGCCAGATATGATTTTCTTACTTGCGTTTTTTTGCTTTTTTTTTTTTGCTTTTTCGTTTTTTTGGGGAAACATTAAATTGCATATAAAAATTTATTACAATTTTATAACTTATTTGAAAAGCATACCAATTTGCTCTTTTGTGCATGCACATGTGTTTCAATGTTCGTATGTACAATATGTGTAATGAGTATTTCTTTTTTTTTTTAATCTTTCAATTTAATTATTTCGTTTTTGCATATTTTTCGTTTTTCTTTTTTTTACTTTTTCTTTTTTTTTTTTGATATTTTATAATAGTTTTGTTGTTTAATATCAAGATTTCTTTGTATATAGTAAAACAATAAAATGACATTTATAAAAAAATAATAACAATTATAAAGAAATCATTAGAAAAGTAATAATAAAAATTGGCATAAATTAATTTTGTAAAATTTATAGATAATTTCAGTTAATTCTTTTTTTACACCTTATAAATAGAAACATTTTTATGTATGCTTGTGGGGATTTATGTAACACTTTAGAAGATTTTTACAAAAAAATATCATTCAGAATACTGAGAGGGCTTTTTTTGAACCCACATAACCCTGGGTCTCTCTATGTCCTCATTTTGCTCTTTTTCTTTTACTTTTATCAAACTAAAGACTACACTTTATACGTTATTTTAATGAAATTTCCGTTGTAGGCATGCTTGGTTCCAAAATAAGCGGTATTTAAATATGTACGAGATCAAACAATTTTTTTGCCCTTTTATTTTTTGAAAAAATTAAAAATAAGTTTAGAAGGTACTTTTAATCTACTTGGCTTGCTGTATTCAACCAATTTTTGGACATACTTTTCATTTTAAAGCTTTATAATTATTAAAATTATTAACATTCTAAATTTTTAGTTTAAATTTTCTTGCTTTTTACATCAAATTAATTAGTGTAGGGTATATAATGATTCCACAATTTTATATGTTTTCTTGTTTTTCTTTTCTAATCTCTCAAATAGTTTACATTTTAATAAAATCAAAAATTAAAAATAAACTATTAATAAAAAGAAACCTATAAAAAATTTATGCCTTTAAAAAAATGTTATAATAAAAGTCCTGCCACATCACAGTCACAATGCGTGATTTACATATGCACGCTTTTAAAAAAAAATATTAAAAAAAATGTTTTTCAAAGAATATTTTAAAAAATGTCGAGTGATAACTAAAGCATACTTAGAATACAATTAAATTTGTCACAAAGAAATTAGCATGAGTCAAAAGGATAAAAAAAAATTGAAAAATTGGAAAAATTCACGCTTTCAAATTGCCAGTGAAATTTCCGCTAAGGCTTCTACTGCTGCTATTATAGCTTCTATTATTTCTAATATTACTCTCACTGCCTTTATCTTTGCCACCGCTACCAATGTTGTCATTAACAATTCGACTGGGTATCACAACATATGGATTTGTTGTTATATTTAATATTGGTTTCGGTATATTCTTGTTATTATTATTATTATTATTATTATTATTATTGTTATAATTGTTATCACTGCCACCACCAGCGCTGGCACTTGATATCTTACTGGCTGCCATGGCAGCATTCTTTAATGAATGTTTCAATTTAACGTTTTCCACACGTCTTAAATTGCGTATCAAACGATTATAAACTAATGTTTTGACATCAATGGCCCATAAAAAATCTAAATGATTAAATTGTTCCATTGGCACCAAATATTTATCAATAACATGGGGTAATTCTTTTGCCAAACGATCAACTCCAGTCGTTGATACTAACATATCATTCATGGAATAATACAAAGCAACTGGTACTTTAACTTTCGATAAATCATAGTCGGGTGGCGTTACACGATTATATTCCAGTTGATTATGTAAATATCCACGATCAAATTTACGAAAATGACCCGATTTCATTAATTGGCCAAAATGTTCCAATTGTTTAATTGAAGCGCCCGATGGTGTATGACTTAGCATAACCGGTAACATGGTCTAAAGTAGAAAATATATATAGAAAACCAAAAAAAAAAAAAAAATGCGATTCATTAAAAATTAAATTGAGTAAAATTTTTAAATCAACAAAATTACAAACTATTGGCCCGAAATTTTGTTTAGACTAAAGTTCAGATCGCTTGTCGTGTAAAAAGAGCTTTAAGAGGTATGATTATTGCAACCACCAGAAATTGCATGGTGGGATCTAATATGAAAAAGAAAGACTTTTTAAGAATATAGATTTCTCATGAATTTATGCAAAAATTTTGATTCAATTACTCAAATATTCAGTTTCAAAATCTTTAAATGGTACATTCAAAACTATTTTAAGTGTTAGACAGACCGAGAGAGAGATAGAGAGAGAGAGATAAACAAAGAAAAAAAGAGAAAGAGTTAGAAAGACAAAGGGAGTGTGAGCAAGAGAGTCAGAAAAAAAAGATACAGAGCAGACAATAAAAGTTCTAGCTCTAAAAAAAAAATGATAACATTAAAAATACGAAGCGAAAGAAGTGAATAAGAAAATTTTCTTTTAGCTATTGGCAAAATAATATAGAATAATCAAATGTGGTATTTGGAAAACCACTTTAAAAAAAAAACAAAGTGTAATAAAAAAGCTGAAACCAGAACTAGAGCAAAATTAGAAATCGCATTTTATTGGGCCTTCATTACTAAACTGTAAACCTAATAACATATTAATAAATAGCAGAGTAATAACAATAATAACAATAATAACAATAAATAATCAATATTACTTGTTGTTGTTACTATTAACTCGCTTATACATATATACATATGCGGTTTGTTGTTTTAGCCTCTGAATGGTAACGCAAACTTTTGTTACGCCAAAATGTAACAAAATTATATGAATTGAATAAAAAAAATCTTTAAAGTTTTAAATTGTGAGTGCATGTGTGTAAATACATACATAGATCTATGGATGCTTGAATGTATATATATGTTGTATATATATATATATATATATATATATATGTGTCTGTATTGATGGTGCGCCTTGTTTTTGTTATGTGTAACATGAAGTGTGAAGAAATTTTTTACATTGTGCTTCATAAAATATGACCGCTAACAGTAACAAATAACTATAACAATAACAATAATAAAAAAAGTATGTAAAAAAACTAAAATTACAACTAAAAACATACCATTTGTGGTCATAATTTTATACGAAAAAATAAAATATATAACATTTTTAAATAGACAGAGAAAGGCATCAGAATGATTGGATTGGACTAAAAGCAAATAAGAATATTTAAGCAAAACGCTATAATAATAGAAAAAGGAATTTGGCATTCTAAAATTTCAAATAATAAATAGGTAATATTAAAATCTATTGAGTTTTAGTAGAACAGTTCGGATCAGATCAGATCAGATTAGTTCAGATCAGATCACTTCGGATCAGATCAGTTTGAATCAGATCAGATCACTTCAAATAAGATGTTGTGTTCCCGCTAATATGCTAAGTCTAGAGAAATATGGAAATGGTATAAATTTTTACCCCCAAAAATGAAATGTCATCAAAGATCTGCAAATAAATTAAGGTATTGCAGGAATACAGACTAAGTGTGGCCTTGGTGCCCTTGAAATGCTTTATTGAGATAAAAAGTCAATATTTTATGCCTGAGGCGTACAATGGCTCCATTACTTTCCTTTTATCTGGGCATAAGATTTATAGATAAACATATTTTCAATTTTCTGTTCAATCACTAAATTCTAAGTTCAACTAAGTTGGCCTACGTTGCAATTACCTACCAATGATACCTGATACAAAAAAAGTAGAAAGTTCAATATCTCAAGGCAGGGCCTTAAGTTAACACTTAACAAAAGAATTCCAACAATTATTATTCATAACAACAGCCCAGTACACAAATACAGCACAGAGAGAAAAAAGTGGCCGCAAATTATGTGTTGTGAAGGTCGCAGTATATTTTTAGTTTTAATCTAATTCTGTTTTGTGTGAGGTGAAATGTTTGTAATGAGTTTATATGAGATTACATTAATCTGCTGTTGTTGTTGTTTCTGTTGTTATTGTTAATATTAACCTTATTCAATTGTTCCGAATTGTAACCAGCTACTAAAAATAATATATTGGAACAGACATCCTGAGTCATGGCATTATCATGGCATACCAATTGGCTATGATCAACAAGAAATTTCGTATTCGGCATGAATTCAGTAATGCGTAGCATACGTGAAGCAGCCTAAAAGAAAAACAAAAATGGAAAAAACGTAATATTACGAAGGGAATAAAACCAAAAAAAAGGAGAAAAATAACAAAAAATAAACAAAAATTTAAGGCCAGAGTGGCAGGGAAAAAATGCATGGAAATAAAAATTGAATTTATTTGTTACAAGCGATGTCATGTCATGTTCTACATAATCCATCTCTTCCTCTCTGTTTGCCTCTTTCTCTCTATTTATCACTTTATCTTGCTCATGTAAGAGGAAAGGAGTGAGAGATGGTTAGAAAAGATTGAACAACTGAATTGAATTAATTTGGCTGAAATTGAATTGAATAAGGTTTTTGCATTTCTTCCCTTGTGTTCCTTGTTCCTTTTTTTTTTTTTTTGGTTATTTGATTATTTGTTTGATTGTTACCGTAAAAAAATCCAAAAATAATACCAAAGTACGGAATAGTGGACTTTTCATATCAGCTATGTAAGCGATTGGTGCCAAAGCATGCATAGATAATATCTTTTGGGTATATTGAGGTTGCTCTGAGCATAATACCCAAAATACTGCCGTACCCTAAAGTAAAAAAAAGGAACCAAACAAAATCAAAGAAAAAAAGAAAAAAGGTACGTGTAAATTAAAATCATTTTTCCTTACAATTTTCAATTCTTCAATTTTTCAATTTTCTTATGAAGCAAGTTAACACAAAGCATATATGTAAGGATAATTGTAATTTTTCACCTGTGAATGGCCTACATAATGTAATTGTTGATAACCGGTATTACTTAAAATATAATCAATAATTGCTGGTAAATCATATTTGCCCATTTCATGAAATGTAAAATCCCAAAATTCCACATAATCATTGTTAAGGTTGGTGTGATTTTTCGAATAACGATTACCGCGGGCATTACCCATCCATACATCATAACCTAAATCAGATAGAATATAACCTAAAGAAATATAGGAAAAACAAATGAAAGAAGAAAAAAAATATTTTTTTGTAATAAGATAAAGTGACACGTTAAAGGGTATAATCGAGCGAGGCCTTTTGTTAAACATTATTGTCTAACATTATTTTTCTTTTGTTTTCTAAGATTAAAAAATTATGGACTGAACTGTTTGATATTTTGTCTAAAACTACGTACTTACACTGAGAGCCTTAAAAAAATCGTGTAAACTAAAAATGAAAGATTTGTTAAATTGCAGGCAGGCCCTTTAAAGGACTGATTTAATACAAAATATAGCATAAAATGTGTAAAACTTGATCTTAATCTGTTTTCAAGAGAATTTATTCTTGAATCAACTTCTTTAATGTCTATTTTACTAAATGACATCTATAGAGATAAATAAATATCTGATTTAAAGAGTGCTTCTTCAAACCAAAGCATCTGACATAAATTTTATTGGATGGGAAAATAGAAATCACAGTGCTAGATGGACAAGGTAATAGTTTCATACCTAAGCCCGATTTAATGCCCATTAATATCCACGTGGCTGAAGTATCCAGTATGCCATGCATTAATAAAATCGGTTGTGCACCCTTCTTTGGTATACGATGCACTTCAAGTATATAACCATCTTTTGTAATTATTGTATGGGTTTCTGAGGGATAACCATATTTGCGTATTAACTTTGGCTAGACGGAAAAATTTTGCAATATAGATAAAGAAATAAAATGGAAGAAAAATGGTATAAAAATTTAATAGTTTATTAAAAAAATCATAGAGGAAATATATTATTTTCTTTTACTCTTTTTGAAAAATAATAAAAAATTCCATGTTAAATCGTAGGCTTAGAATAAATTTCTTAGATTATATTTGATTAGAAGAAGAATGTCGTGCCAAATATTAATTTTAAAAGAAATGAGTGAATGAAGTTGTGGCCTCTAAATCAACCAACAAATCATTAATCATCAATATATGTCACGACTTTCTAAAAGAAAGATTAAAGCAAGAAGATGAAAAAAAGTTGAAGATGTTGTAATCTAGAAATGTATGTGCAGGCTTTCACTATTTCTTTTGGCATTGTTCTGCCATTAAAGGGTGAATTTGTTAAACTATTTACAAGATCCAGGCGAAGGATTTAGTGATGTTAAAAAATTCAAATAACAAACAATATTTGGCCAATTGTTTATGAATAAATCGCTCAAATTTGTTGAAAATGTTGAAAGTATTTTTTGCAAATAATTTCGTATTTCAAATAAACTAAATCTATCGAAAAGATACGCCCAATTTAAGAAGACTTTTCTGTTTCGGTTTCTGTTTCTTTTAAGACTAAATTTTGTAAATTTGCGCTTGTTATTTTTAAATTATCAAACAAAATTCGAGGCCGCATCTTTGTGGAGGTTCTTCAAGTTATATTTTAAGCTAAATATAATTTTTTTAATTTATGCAACTTTCATTTATATCTTCAGAGTGTTCAATCTTTAGGAATTTAATTAAAAATCAGTTAGAAAGAATTATGAGTTTTGTGTGGCAATATAAACTGCACACACACACACACACACATAAACACACTTAGCCATACATATTTAAAAACGTTGCTTAGAAATTCTTTTGTATAAAATGATTTGTAGTTGCTATTGTGACTTTGTGTTGTATCAAAGTTTATTACGTAAGAAAATGTTAATGGAGAATGAAAAGAAAAATAACAGTACTCGATAAAAATTTAATTATTTCTCATGGAGAATGGCAATTTATATATATCAATATTGTACACTACTTGAAATTTGCTTGTGATTTCTGAAATGATTTTAACCCATTTGGGGCTCTCTGCCTTTTTAAATTTCTGTATTTAAACCTCCGTTTGCAGTGTTTGAGATATTTTAAGGTTAACTAAAAGCGATGGGCCAAACCTAAGGTGGGTCTTTAGTCTTAGAAAGAATTCGTTGTATAAAAAAATTTCTTTTTTGGGAATTTTATCTATAAAAAATTAATGCACCGATATTATTTATTTCAACGAAATAAATGACGCAAAAATTAATGCAAATTGATTCATTTTCAGATTTCTTTCCATATAAAGAATGTTTCATATCAATGGAATGCTATAATTTTGTAATATTTTGACTTCTAATTCTCTAATTTGAATTTTTGATTATATTTAGTAAAGCGGGTACGAGATAAAGGGCCAAGGACTTTTGAAGCTTAAAGTTGTTGGAATTGTAACATTTGTATTTATGTTTCAAAGGAGTTAATACTGATCGACTAAAACGTTTTTACTACTTTTTAAATTATTTTAATAGTAAAAGAGATAAAAATCTTAGAAGCGTGTCTGAAGTAGTCAGTAATTCTTTTATACATCCCATTCTTCAAGCGATTAGTTGATAATGATGTTTCAAAAATTAACATCAAGCTTTTTATGCAAATCTTTTTTGTTTTTTTTTTGTATATGTAATATTTTGAAATTTTAATTAACACTTTTAACTTGTTGTATAAGTTCGTTTTTATTCTAATCTATAAATTCAAATTTTTGTTTGTTTCTTATTGTTGTTCGCTTTTGTTTTTTTGGCTTTAAGTTAAATTATTGAATTTAAGTTAATGTTTACTGTATCTGAGTTTTATACGTCCAAATTTTTTCAAATATCTTTTAAACAGAAATGTTCAAAATATTGCATAATAAAAATACATTTAATTGAGAGCAGTACTTTTGCCACGATTAGTCAAAATGACAAAGTAGCGATCTTTGCTAATTATAAATGGATCAATGGACGATATAAAGAAATTTTTGAAACTAATTTTTATAACTGATCAGTTAATGACGTAATGAAAATTTTAACTTTTCAAATTATTAATTTTAATTTTTAGCCAATTTTTTTATGATCTATTTTTTTGTAAGATTTTTAAACAGAAAATGTAAAAATATATAGATGAAACTTCAGCATTTTATCAGTTTTGTCTTCGGGAATTGAGTTAAAAAATGGGCCTTATATTATGTAATTTGAATGGGTCTTAATAAATCTTTTTCATCTCCTAGCAAACATCAATTTTTTTTCTGTAGCTTAAGTAGAGTAATGTTATGAGTAAAGAATTAAAAAATCAGTTATTAATTTGGAAGATGTAATCTGCATGACAAATTGACGTTAGTTAGACCACAATCGTATCAGATCGAATGTCCCAAAACAACATTTTTGAATTATTTTAAAAAGACCGACTTTTTTCAAAAGTGATATATTTTTAAAAATCGATATTTTTAACAATCGATATTTTTTAAAATCGATACATTTAAAAATCGATATACTTTTAAAAAGTGTTACTTTAAGAGATTGATATAAATGGCTTTTGAATTCCTCTAACTGTGCCTGGTGTAGGCTACTTAAATTGTTAACTTCAACTTAAGTCGATTTTTACATAATAGGTCAATTAGTAATCAAATTGTATAAATCTACAATTACTGTAAGTAGATCAAAAACCAAAGTAGAAAAATAAAAAAAAACAAAAGGACAAATGCTAAATCAAAAATATTTATTATATTTGTAATATAAGCCAAATTATATTAAGTGTGATAAATTTATAAAAAAAATTGTGGTAATAATAAAAAATTTATGTTTACTATAAAAAACACAGTTAGGCAAAAGTAGTAATAAGGAAAGGCTAAAACAAATCAACTCAAATGAAATTAAATAACATGGAATGAAATGAACAAAAAATAAATGCATTTTAACTGCTTTTATTTTATATTTATTGATTTGTTTTTTTTTGTATAAATAAATTGTGCTTTAGGTAGGGGAAGTTATTTACTTAGTTGATCCTCTTAATAATAATTAACTAATAATAATAATTAATTAATAATAATAATATGGCCTAAACATGCTCTTTTCGGGGAAGTTAATTCAATTAACAATTTCAATTTTTTACTTCTTTATTTTTCTCTTCTTTTGTTTTTCTTTTTTTGCTCCCCATTTTTTTCTTGTAAATTTACAATAATAATTATATGGAAATGAAGTTGGTATTATTGTTAGTTTCATTATTACTTTTTATTTTTGTTTTGTTTGTTACAAAGTTATAGCTTTTTTATGCTTTGTTTTAAGAAGTTGTTCAAGGAAAAAAATAAAAAAATAAATGAAAACCAAGAAGTAAAACGAAAAAGAAACGAAACAAAACTTAACGACATGTAATTACTTATCGATATTTGATTTTTTTTTAACAACCTTGATATTGACTTTTTTTCTTGTTTTTGTTGCGATTGTTGTGATTGCTTTTTTGTTTTATTGAGGTTTCGTTTTTTAAAATTTTTTTTATTGATTGCTCTTAAAAGCTTTAAGCGTTAAATTCTGATGACCGTCATATCATGTAACCAGTTTACCTTGATATTTGTTTTGTTCATTATGAAAATATGTAGATGAGAAAATCAAGAAACTGGTTTAACGTTTATGTTGTTGCTGTTTTTCTGTTTTTTTTTTTGAAATAAAACCATTGAACATTTTTCTCTGTTTTGTTTTGTTTTGCTTTTCCTTTTTTTGTTGATGATGAAGTTTCTTGTAGTGGGACGGAAATGAAAATGCCATTTAGTTAATCTTTCTGTAGATAAACTTGTGCCACTGAAAAAGATATTGAATTTCTATGTCAAGATAGATCAATAGCTACCTTTATTAATTATTTGTTGTTGTTTTACTTTTTTGGGTCATTAGATCTAATCTACTTTTGGGTTCCTTTTTCTTTTTATTAAGTGTCCGCAAGTGAATCCATAAAAGTTAATAGTACGATCAGTTCGATTGAACTGACTGACCCACAGCAGTTGATGGTGAAGTTGTATAAGTGTGTGCAGATGTTTGTGAAAAGGAGTTGAAACGGATCACTTGTAATTGATTTAAACGTATTTGTCCGTCTGCCTATCTGTCTATTATCAAGCTACAGGTCGCAATTTTTGAGATTTTATAAGGATTTTTGATACATACATATGTTTTGGCCTAGGCTGAACCCTATTAAATTTAGTTAGAATGTAAGCACTTTTACGGCCACGTCCCATATAAAGCTTTCTTGGAAAAATGGCTTTAAAATTGGATAAAAGTTACACTTTTAAGTATATATTAACAAAAAGGTGGCGTTGTATTATATTTTAATATTAAAAATATGTGTATCAAATTTCGTCGACGTTAAACTATTTTTAAAGCCCCTTCCCATATAACCCGTTTCTCGAAAAAAGTTATTTACATGGAAAAAAGTTGCAATTTTGGCTCTATTTAATATTTGGACATAAGAAATATGTTTAACAAATTTCGTCTGGATCGGTCCACTTTTTGAATCCTTTCCCATATAATAAACCTTTCAAATTACTTTCAAATATTTAGAAAAGTATAATTTTTCATTTAATTGGCTTTTAAGTCATTTTTTAACATATTCGGCAAAGTGGACTATTTAAGAATTGGCTTCAATCGATTATATATTTTTTACTTAATAAATTTAACAAATAAAACTGAAAAGTGATTTATAGATCTAATAAATTTGGAATAAATTCTTTCTCGATGAAAGCAAAACATAAAAATTTCTATTCTTATTGATCCATTAGAATTCTTTTAATGAAATATTTGAAAGTTTTAGTCGGTGGAGTTTTTTTAAGTTTTGCTAGTAAAAGAAGCTTCAATTTAATACAAATATAATTCAAAATAATCCAATTGAAAGTTATTGTCTAACGTTTTTCATAATGGCTTAAAATTTTTTCGCTTTTTGTTCTAAGTATAGAAAATTATTTTAAGTGCAAAAACATTGGCGTAACGAATTATCCAACTAAAAAAAAATCATAGCGCAATGTTCTCAATTTCAATTAGTTTATTATAAACGATGATGATAAAGAAAATAATGAAAGATGAGAGATATTTTATTAATGTAAAACTTAAAATGAGTTAATGCGACTAATGCGAGTAGTGTTAGCATAGCAAAGCAACTTGACCTTGACAACCTTGAAAACTTCTTGCTAAACAAATATGACGTTTTCAAAAAAAAAATACACAAAAAAATTAAGCAACAAATAAAGAAAAAAGAAAGAAAAGCAAACACATACACAGTATACATAATAAAAACCCTAAAAAAAAAATAAATCAGACAAAAAATGCGAAACCAGAAATTCAAAAAAAAATAAATAAAAATAACAGGAATAAAGTAAAGTAATTATTGTGGCTGGTTATTGACGAAATTCGTACAAAGTGCATTTGCATTTTGTGTAATCATATTTTATTCTTGTTGTTATTGTTGTTGGTTTATTGGTGGTTACATGGATTACACAAGTTCTTTTTCGTTTAGCTTATTTTTTCAATTAACTGCTTACTTATATAGACAGATAGACAGGCAGACAGACATACAGACAGTCAGAAAGACAGGCAATCAGACATTAACACGTATTTACATATATATATATATATATATATATATATATATATATATATATATATATATATATATATATATATATATATATATATATATATATATATATATATATATATATATATATATATATATATATATATATATATATATATATATATATGTATATATATATATATATATGTATATGTATATATATACGTATACGTATAAATATTATTACTGTAATAACTTAAATTTTATGTAAATGGGCTTTTCTTTTTCTTGTATTTACATTTTAATAGTCTTTACATTATTTTTGTGGTACAATCAGTTTATGCGAACGCTTGTTATCCATAAAAGAACTTATGTATTTTTGGAGGCATACTTATTTTATCATTATGTTTGTAACATGCAAAAAGAAGCTTTGCAGATTATAGAAAGTATAAATCAATCAAGATATCAACCAAATTCTAAATTGATTTATATATGTCTGTCCGGTAATATGCTCCTCTCCTCCGTAACAAAAGAGATAACGGAACTCAAATTTTTTAGCAATATTGACAGTTCTTATAGGTAGATTGGTATTGAAAATGCTTCAAATTGGTTAAAGGACACGCCTTCAATTTTTTTAAAGTGAAATTTGGTGGTTTTTTACTCACTATTTTCAAACTGCTAAATGAAGAAGTCTAAAGTTTTCTCCAAGTATTAATGCCATTGATTTATAATGTCCAAAAATCATGTAAATGGACCACGTTGACAAAATTATATAGCAAAGTGTCTTACCTAAAAACCGAAACAGTTTTAGTTTTGGAATAGCTTTCCGTATCGATTCAAGATGAGATTCCTTTTTTCTTTTTACCAGATATTTTTTAAAACACAAATAAATTCTATTACAAAAACTTTTACTATTGAACTATTTTTACGATCATTCTCCACAAGAAGTTTTATTCCATCATTTTGGAAAATTTTTACAATTTTCCACTTTTTTTGTTTCATAAAAAAAAATTTCTTCAAAGTGGCCCATTTGTATAGAAAAATGTTTAAAATGCTTGATCTTAAGAAAAAAAATTTTTCAAAAATTTGCGACTTTTTAAAATTAAAAATTTGTTTTTTTTTTAATTTTTAATTAGTTCGAAGTTTCAAATAAAGCAGAGTATTTTTTAAACGTGAATTTCAGTTTATTAATTGTCAGGTTTTTTTCCCTTTTTTGTTTTACTTTGTTTTGTCTTTTTGCAAGAAAGTAAAAAAACAAAGTGCACCAATAAATGAAAAGCAAAGAAATAAAAACAGAGCAAAATTACAAGATGTGCAGAAAAATGTGTCAAGGTTTATTGTTGCTAAATAAAATAAATAAAGAATGATAAAGAGAAATCAAAAAAAAAAATGAAGAAACAGTTACGAAAAGAAGTAAGAAAAAACAAAATAAAAAAGCAAAACAAACAGCAAACTGATACAAAATATATAAAAAAAAATGTATAAAAAATAAATGAAACAGACAAAAATAGCAGAAAAACAGAAAAATATTTTGAAGATGTCCCAAGATGTGCGTTTCGGTTTAATAACAAAAAAAAAAAAACAAAAAGCAAAATAAAAAGCAAAAACCAAAATAAAACGCAAGCCATAAATGTTTTTAAAAATTTTTCTATGTGTGTGTGCTTATGTGTAGATATAATTATGAATAATAACTAGTTAATTGCTTTAATGCAAAACTATTATTTAATATTTTTATAAAAATAAAAATGCAAAAGAAAAAATTTGTTTATTGTTTTGTATTTTATTTTTCTTGTTTCTTTGTTTTTGTATTTGATGGGCCTTTTTTTTAGATACGTTTTGGCAAACATATCAAAATAAACGTTTCTAAACGTTTTCTAACGTTACTTTCTAAAAAAAAAACTAAAAAAATGGCTCCATTTAACATTTTTCAATGCAATTTTCAAATCTACTTGCTTTATTTTTTGTCTAATCACATAAAGCATAATAAGTAATAATAATAATAATAGTAATAATATTGTTGTTGTTGTTTGGCTTGATGTTGTTGTTGTTTGAATGTTGTTAACTTTCCACGCATAATATGCTGCAATAATTTTTCCATTTCTTTTCTTTTCTTTTCTTTTCTTTTCTTTTTTTTCTTTTTTACTTGAATGCATTTTATATTGTTATGTTTTGTGTGTATGTGTGTGTGTGCATGTGTCATATGTATGTGTATATTTTACTTATATATAACGTTTATGTTATACAAACATATTCATCACATTCATCACCGCAGAGATTAACTTTTTTTCTTTTACGTTGTCTGACATTTTCTCTCTCTTTCTCCGTGTGTGTGTGTATGGTTTTTATTTTTATTTTGGTTTGTTTTTTTTTGTGGTTAGAAAGCAAAAAACAAGACCAACAATGAATATAAAAACAACAACAAAAAAACAACAGATAAAAGTTAACAAAATAAAATAATAAAAATAAAGAAAAAAAACTGAGAAAAGCAACTAATTTCAAATGTATGACATAACAATAAAATAATTGCTATAATATTGGGCAATTTTTCGCTTCTTTTCTCTACTTTTTCTTTTTTTTTTCTCTGCTTTTGTTTCCCTCTTTCCTTCTATTTCATTTCACTTGTTATTTATTTTGTTTTTGCTTTTCCTATTGCTTCTTACTTGATTTTTTATACTTTAACATTTTATTTAGCTTTTAGAAACATTTGATCGTTTTTTCTTTTTGTATGCACTAGCAGAAACCTTCAGCAATAAATTGATGTACATTCATTTTTAAGCGTTTTGCTTTGCTCTATTCTTCTGTCATTTTGACTCCTGTTTCTTTTCTTCATTTCAAATTCTTTCTTTCTTTTCTCGAAATGTTTGCTGGCAATTTTCTTTTTCTTTTTTTGAAATTCTTTTAACTTAAATTTATGTAAATTTTACAGCAACATTTTTGCGCCCTTGTTAAATCAGAAGGGGCAGTTTTATAAATAGTTTTCTATAGATATTTTGTAACTTAAATTAAGCTGAGTTTATTTTTTTTTGCAACATATTTTGTTATATATTGTTTTTCATATTTCTGTGGATTTCTTTGTTAAAAATTAATATATCGCAATAATTAACTATCATCATTAAATATTCAAACATTCCAGACTTTCTTTTTCTTAACTTTTCTAACATTTTAATTTTTTATGATTTTTTTATCATTAATTTTATTTCATTTTGATTTGAATTAAAATGTATTGAAAAATGTGCATTAAAGTCTTTTTGACTTGATGCATATTTTTGCCAAGATATTTGCTTATTATTCAAATATCTTGACATTTCCTTCTTCTTTTTCTTTTTTTTTTTTGGTTTTCTTTTTTGCTAGTTTTCTTATGAAATTCCTTTTATTGAACACTTAATGTCAACTTTACATTTATGAATGTGAATTTTATAGTAAATTAAAAATTGAGTTAAATTCACAGTCGCTTGAATTGAAATAAAGTGTTGTTGAAGTTGAAGACTCTAAGGTAAAAATTGGATTCGTTAATGATTTAAAATAACACGTAAATTTTTATCATATACTGAAATCTTTTGCTATTGTTAAGCAAAGTAATGCTTAGAAAATTATTTATTTCATCTATCTATCTCTCTCTGTATTTCTTTGTGCCTCTGTATCTGTATTTCCATCTCTTTCTCTCACTATTTCTATATATCTCTTTATATCCTTTTCTATCACTTTATCTTCCTTTCCTTTTCTTTTCCTATTTTTCTTCTCTCTTCGCTACATCTTTTTATACAGAAAATTTTTTTCCAACATTTTAAGAGAAATGTTTTTTATTTTTCGCTTAATTTTTTTTGTTGGAAATTATATGGAAATTATCTAGAAATTATAAGTAACTCCTCCATGAAATGTGTGTGCAGTATCGCCCCCTTCTTTTGACCACTCTTTCTTGTCATCCTAATTTATTTCTTCGCTTAATAATTTTTTGCTTTTTCTTTACTTTTTAACTTCTGCTTAAAATAAATTATTGCAGAAATTTCTGAAGAAATGTTGAAAATCCATTTTAGATAATACTTTTGAAACATACAACAATCTGATTGGTTGTTTGGACTTGAGCAGATAGAAAATTATAGAAAATTTGCGACATAATTTAATAAAATTATTGGCCAAACTCCAATTACAAAGCTTTATAGATTAAAATCGAAGGTATTTTATAAGAAATATTATTTTCTAGATCGTTTTTTTAAAAAAAGTCTTATAAAATTCTTTAACAAGGAAATCTACTGCTGACGTAAGAAATTAATGTGCAGAATTTTGAAGTCAAGCAAAGGCATATTTTTTGATTCCCGGTTGTTGCATTAAATAGATCCGTTCAATTTAATCAAGGCCTCTTTTGCTCTCACTTTTAATTTTTCTTTACTGTTACTTATTACAAAATTTACATGAAATTTAAAAAATTACCATAAAATATCAATGATTATTATAATTTTTATTTAGTACTTTGTTTTTGTTTGTTCATTTATAAGTGACTTTAGTTCCCAATTGCCATTGAAAAAGTTTTGTATGATACTTCTTCATAATAATTCCCATGAAAAAGTAGTGGAAAATGTTTCATGAATTATAAAAGTATAT
Source organism: Melophagus ovinus (assembly GCA_023089585.1). Lineage (NCBI taxonomy): Eukaryota > Metazoa > Arthropoda > Insecta > Diptera > Hippoboscidae > Melophagus > Melophagus ovinus. The sequence continues at coordinate 1,090,651 of JAKKIB010000181.1, read as the reverse complement.
TTGAAAACTTACATTTTTGGGCTCTTTTTTTCATTATTCCTTTTCTACTTTAATAATTTATAATTAAATTTGAACTAAAATAGCTACTGGCGAGATCGCTCAGTGTTGGGTTTTATGAATCGAATCAAATCAACTATTGAAGCTACTGTTATAGCGTGGTTATTGGGCCATCTTTATTGAATACTTCAACATATTTTTGATTTCTTTGTTCATAGTTTTGTCATTTAATTTTGTGTTTTCGTTTTTATTTTTAATAAATATTTTTTTTTTGCTTAAATTTGTATTATTTTTCTTCATTTAACGTGATTTTCTTATGGCCCACAAAAATACATTTTATTCACCTCTTTCCCCTTCTTTCTTTCATTTTCTCTATTTTACTGCAATTTTTTTCTTGAAGTGAATTTATACAAAAAAAAAAAAAAAAAAAAAAAAAAAAAAAAGAAAAGAAAAATGTGTGCTTTATGTTTTTCTTTGCTTTGTTTTCTTGACTGTTTCTTTGTGTGTTGTTTCTTTTTCTTAAATTGTTTCGTTTTGCCTTATTTTATTATGTTTTATTTTATTTTGAATGCAAATATTATGAAATCAATTCCGCATTTTTGTATTTTAAATTGTGTGCGCCTTGTAATTTAAGCCAAAAACTTATTGGCTGACAAAACCGATTAACTTTGTTAATACAAATAAACTTATATCAAGTATATAAGTTTATTATATATAAAGAAACGAGTAATAAGAGAAAGGTGATATAGAGAAACAACAAAATACAGTGATAGAGAGTGAAACTTAGAAAGAAAGATAGAGAGAGATATATCAAAAAAGTAGTAAAGAATTGATCATTGGGAAAAAAATTTATAGAAATAGAAAACGTTTAATATAAGAAGTGTTTAATTATGCAGCTTTACTAATAATAAAAATATTCCCTAAATTAGTAAAAGCGGATGATTTTTAATGAAAAAACTCATTCAGTTGGCGAAGTTCTTAAACAAAATTAAATTTTACAAGCTGCTTTTTATCAAATAGGTTTATGGAGGAAGTAAATTAATAACTTTTTATAAATAAAGAGAGAAATAGGGGATAGATGGATCAGGAAGAAAAAGTGGCAATAAGTAAAAGATGGAGAAGAAGGCATAAAGAGCCTATGAAAAACTATCCGATATGAAAACTATTATAAGTTCTAAGTTGACTTAAATTAACTTGAAGGGGAAAAGTTGAACAAATTCCTCTTTAACCTCTATAGTGGAAAAATAGATTGTTCGATCAGCCCTTAAATATAACTAGATTAAATAGGAATCTTTTAAAAAGTCTACATTTCATTTTCAATTAGTTAGGCAAACAAAACAGATGGAGCTTTTGTGTGCCAAATTCTTTTGCCCGTTCTGCCAAGAAAATAAGAAGTTTGATTAAGGGGCAAATGTTAAAAAATCAAATTTATAGTTAAAGTATTAGAATTTAAAATTCGTATTAACCCTTTCATCCATTATCTTTGTCTTTAAGGCAGATGTAAAAGTCCAATTTTTTTAAAGTTATGAATAATCATAATATAAATTGTTCTAAAGATAAAAATCAGCATAAATTAGTGCAACCTCAAACAGAAATATTTACTAGAAATTTTTGAAATTATTTCATCATAAGTCTTCAGGCATGCTGTACAACAGTTTGAGACATCTATTTAAACATTGAATATTCAAAAAAAAGTTTAAATAACAAGTATTGACACTTCAGGCAAATTTTGTAAGATGTTTTTTTTTTACATGCATTTAACACTTGAGCAAATATTCATTAGAAAAAGCAAAGTTTAATGGTTTTTTTTTGTTTCCTAAAAACTACCAAAATATTGTAAGTTCAAAGCAAACAAAAAAAAGAAGCAAAAAAACCAACAAAGTAAACAGAATTCTTTGCTGAAAACTCATTAAAAAAAGCGGCTTGCGCTTGACGCCAAACATTATTTACGAAATATTTTTAAATATTCATATGGCGTACGTTGCGTTTGATGCGTTTGTTATATAATGGGTTTGCTTAAGCAAACCAATAAAATAATAAAATAAAAATACAATAAAATGAAACAACTACGAAAAATTTAGCAATAAAAACAAATTATTATGTGAGACATGTGTGTTGAAGCGACAGACGTTTCCATATATAATGTAATATCACAGAGAAGCTCCTTAATTAATATTATGTGAAAATAGCACTGCGTACGCTACGTAACGTAATAAAATGATTTTATTTGAGGACTGTACTTATTTTGCCAAGATTTGTAAAACATGTTACAGGAAATTCTTTAGAGACCTTATAACATTCAAAAATTACTGATTGGCTTTACTTTCTGCATTAATTTAGGTTAAGTTGAATCGATTAAGGTATATTTGAATCAATTTAGGAAGGTTTGAATCGATCTAGATGAATCAGGCAGATACGTGCCTGAATTAACTAAATATGTCTGAATCCATTTGGGTATAATTGAAGTGGATCCATACATGTATGAATCAATTTGGGTATATTTGAGTCGACTTAGGCATATCTGAATCGATTTTGGTACATCTGAAGTGATTTAGGCATTCCTATCAGAATAGATCAGATTTATCTGAATCAATATAGGTATGTCTGATTCTGTTTAGGCTTGTCTAAATCAATTGAATATATCTAAATATATCTGAATATATCTAAATATGTCCAAATGGATTTAGGCATTTGTGTCTGACTCGATCTAAATATGTCTACAGCGATTTAAACATTTGTGTCTGAATCGATGTAGGTTCGTCATATCCCAGTGTTTGTCACTATGTTTTAATATTTTAATATGTTTAAAAAACATTTTAATATCACACTCAAATGTGGCAAAAATATTAGATGATTCTTTTCATAAGTTGTTAGTAAAAAAATGGACCAGTAAAAAGTGGATCAAGCTCGCGCCAGCAGTAATGATTGTATCGAAATGATCTTCATATATTTTAGGTAAACATTTTAGGTTTTTATTGGTGAACTATATTTTTCATTTAGTTAAATGTGAAATTTTCTAGCAATTTTTTCTTTTTTTTTTGTTATTTTGATTTTGCAACTGGGTCGTTATTTAAAAGGTTATTTCAGCTCTTTGTTGTTGTTGTTGGAAGGTACGTTGAATGAATACGTTTCATTATATTTACAATTATTTAAAGCAAATTTTGATTTCTTTTGGCATACACACACAAGCATGCACAAACACACACAAACACACACAAACACACACAAACACGCACACACACATGCGTACACATGCATATTCAAAAATAAAAAAGGAAAACTGCCAAAAACAGAAAAAAGCATAAGGTTAATGTTTCACTTTTGTGGTTTTATTATGGTCCGTTTTAATGTTGTTTTAAGGTAAACGTTAGAAAAATTTCTTTCTATTACTTACAACATGGCAACAACTACACCAAAAAGAAAAAAAAACAAATGTTTTTTCTGTTGCGCAATATAATCGGAAGTAAGCGTAACAATAATAGTAACAAGAGCGAAAGCAACAATAACAAAACACAAAATACCAAAAATGCCAAAAGAAACAAAACAAAAATTATTTTTTTTTGTTTTAAATCCACTTGGCACACAACTGTCTGCCCAGATGGTTGATATATTGTAAGAAAGAGATAGAGAGTTAGAATGAGAAATACGGATTGAGTAATAAAAAAGAAAGACTATGTTGCTAAACAAAAAGTGCAATAAAAAGTACAAGTTAAACCAATAACCAAATGTAATGCAAAAAATAAAAAATAAAAATAGAAAAAAAATTTGGTTAGTAGGTCTGGCCCGGCAATGCTAATAAAATGGAAAATAGAAATGAAAATAACAATTGAAATTGAAACCATTGTCTGACTAAATGAAATCATCATAATTATCATCATTACATAACACTTTCAAACAATAAAATTTATATGAAATTTGCATTTTCTTTTTGATTTGTTTACTTTGTTATTGTTATTATTATTATTATTATTATTATTATTATTAGTGTTATTGCATTATTGTAAATTAACAAGAAGTTAATGAAAATATTTCCTAATTATATACCCTACACTCATGCTCAGCCTACACTTATGCATAAGTATATTCAATTTGTGAAGAGAAATGTAAAAATTTGCTATGATTTTTTGATGAAGTTTTTCTTTTTCTTTCTATCGTTCCTTAAAATAGCGATTTAGTAAGAAATCAGCTTTATAGATTCTTAATGACTTTTTTTTTGGAATCTGATAGAATCTAGACAAATCTTTGAAGGTTTAAAGAAACTTTGAAAAAAATTTTTATGGACCGAAATTGTAGAAATTTACTTAATTAAAAAAATTAAACGGAAATTATGGGAATAGAACTTTTATAAGCTTAATAAAAGTCTCAAGATCTGAAATTTTTATCGCCTTTTTTTCCAATGTAAATTTATCAAGAATTTGTAGATAATAATAATAATAATAATAATAATAATAATAATAATAATAATAATAATAATAATAATAATAATAATAATTTATTTATAATTTATTATATGGAAATTAAAGGAATGGAACTGCGGAGATTCCGACCTGGTGAATTCTGCACTTTTTTTTCAACATAAATTGGCCAAATTTTTTGATTAATTTAGAATATAATTAAGCTCTCTGAAGTAATTTGGGGTTTTTCTGGAAGTTAATTTATTTCCATTTCTATGCCCTAAAAAAATTGTGGAATTCAATTGAGATGTCTTTTCTTTTGTTATTATTTATAAAGTAAGGTATTTGAAAGGCAAGGCCAACATTTAAATTTTCCAAAATTTTACATTTGCGTTTGATGGTTTTTCCGGCTTCCCATTTTTCAATTTATATACTTTCAGGGTTATTACCAGAAATGTTTATTTCTTTGATTTCATTTTCATTAATTTATTAATAATCAATGATTTTTTCTATTTTGTTTGTTTTTTTTTTGTTTTTTGGTTGTTTATTTTTTCTTTTGCTTAAATAAAGGAAATGGGAAATAAATCAAATGAAAAAATTGCATGAATCCAACAAAATTATAAATAATTTAAGGCAAAGAAAATGATAAAGGAAAAAAGGGCGTTTTGGGTTTTTCTTTTTTTAAATTTCATTAAAATTTTTTTTAAATATAAAGAAAAAAATTTTTTTAACTTTTTTTTTGGAACAAGATTATCTTGATAATGTCAGTTATTTTATATTCATATTCATGGAACTAGTTTTAGTTTTATTCTTTTTAATATTTGGCCATAATCTTAATTATTGTTCTTTTCATATTTATTCATTTTTATATGAAATTATTTCATTTCCATAACAATTGAAGGTTATTTGTTTTGCTTGTTTGGGCAAAAATAATGTTTAGGGTATTTAAAAGTCAATCATAAGCGAGTGTTTTTATAAATTATGTTTGTGAAGCTAAAACTACAATTATTTGCCATATAACTCAAAAACGATCTAAGACCGTACAAAGTTAAATTGGGCTTAAAAATTTATGATCATTTTATTAATTATAATTTTTGTTATAGTTTCCTTATAACAAAAACAATAACAATAATAACAACAACAATATCTATGTAAAAAATATAATGTAACAAATAAGAAAATGCTACTTTCCAATTTTTTTTTGCCTAAAAATAACAATAATCAAAACTCAAACAGAAAAAAGGCAAATTGTCACTTATGTCTGATGTCTTAATTAAGCAATCACAATCATAACGCAACACTGAAGACGATTACTATACAATGTAACATAAAATGCAAGCAAAATAAGAAGAGAAAACAAACTGAAAACACTTTGTTTACATTTTTTTAATGCGCTATGAAAAAAAATTGTTTTAGAAATTTTGAAAATATTTAAAAATTGATACGCACAACAAAAACAAGATAAACATTAAGGAAAAAGTATAAAAAAGAAACAAACAAAACAAGAAAGTAAAAAAAGCGAGAAAAATTTAAGTAAAACGTAAAAAAGCAAGTTTTGTTTTTCTTTGGTGTTTAATTTTGTTATTAATGCTGCTGCTGTTTTTTATTATTATTGTTATTGTTGTTGTTGTTTTTTACTTTTAACCACTTACCGTTATCAAAGAAGCATCTTCCAAAATATCTGATTTTAGATTTCGACCTCCGCCAGCCAAATTCGCGTTGCTGGCCAAAAGTACACTATTCAATAAATTCTTAATGCTTAATGAGGAATAAGCGAATGGTAAAGGTAATGTGAATGCCATTGAACTTGTATATAATAATTGTAATAATAATGTTGCAAATAATGTGGCAATTGGCCAAAAGGCATCATTTCTCCAAACAATAAGACAACGATAGCGGCATCGCCAACGGCACCGGCACAAATTGCGACAACAGATAATTTCACTTTTATTTAGCATTTCTTTTTTTGGCTTTTACTTATGCTCTGGCTTATGCCTTTTGAGTTTTTTATTGTTGTTGTTATTGTTCTTTATTTTTGTTATTATTGTTGTTGATTGTTTTCGTCTTTTATTGACAACAAGTTACTTTCCTATATCTTTCTATTTTTCCCTTCCCTTAGTGCCCGGGTTTCTTGTTTTCTTGTTTTCTTGTTTTCTTGTTTTCTAGTTTCTTTCTTTGCTTTTTTATGTCTGGCTTTTACTTTAAGCTCTTTGTACTAATATTCCATTAATGTTTTCTTGTTATTATAGTTACTTTACTAACATAAAAGAAATATTAATTAAAGAGCTACAACTTCGATATTCGAACAAAGATTCTGCGTTCCGTTTCTGCTTCTAAATTTGCACTACACAATTTCTTCATCATTTAAATATGAATTTTTATTTTACTGTTAATATCAATTAAATGTACATTAAGATTTCAATTGTTTATATTAATTACTTAGCCAATAAATTGGCATCGCTAATTGCAACGTGATGTGATTTGATTTTTGTGGTTAATACATCAAAATCGAAATATAGATGAATGTAAATGAATCGTTTGTTTACATTTTATTACATTTTATTTTGGTTGCTATTTTATTATGTTTATTATTGTTATGATTATGTTGTTTATACCAATTTATTGATTCGTGTACCCACAACAACATTTATTGTTTCTTGTTGTTGCTCTTTTGTTTTTTTTCTTGCATTTTAGTGCAATTAAAGAAATTTTTTTCAAATATTCGTCTTATCCTGTTTTTCTTGTCTTTGATAACACGATATAAGAAAATAAAAAAAATATATGTACAAAAAACAAAACAACAATTTTACCCAGTTTATTAATTAATTAAATTGTTACGAGTTTTCTTTTGATGCAGTTTGAATGTAACATTTGCCAACCAAAAACAAAAAAATATCCCGACAAAAGCTGCAACCATTCCAAATGAAAGTTAACTAATAACTACGATTTCTCAAATATTTTATATAGATCTTAAATGTATATTTTAGATGGCATCGCTAGCCAGGGTAGTTGTTAATTTTATATGGTTTAAACGTGTATGATCGTAAACAGTATGTATGATCATAAATAATAGGAAGTTTGAAGATGAAGTTTTTACTGCATACATACTACAAAAGTCCACATATCAACACTTTTATTGATTTCTTTTTGTTGTTGTTTCGTGTTGCATCATACATGTTTGATATGCAACATGTTTGATGTGCTTATTGTTAATTTTGTAAAGATCAATTGTAATCGTGCTCGTATGTTCGCTAATTTATTAGGAAAGTTTTGTTTTTTTTTGCACATTTCAAATCAACCATGTTTGAATTGTAAGTTTATGTTTTATTGTAAACTTGTTTGAACAAACAATTTAAAAAAATATTTATTGATCATTGTTATACATTGTTTATGGATGAATCTTATCGAGAAATTTAATATAATTTATTGTGATTGACCAGTTTACAACTTGTTTGAGGGAATTTTTTTTCATTTTTTTTGTTTCATTGCCCACAGCAAAAGAAAGTCTTCAAATGAACTTTACTTTTTTATTGTGCCATGTTTAGTGCATAAAAAATCGAAATTATTTTCTTTTAATTTGAGATGAAGTTTTTCAGATGCTTGCTGAGCAAAAATAACAAATCAATTTTATCATTTTCAGTATTGCAGATTTATTAGTGCACAAGCATTCAATTTTGATGTTTTATATTCGAAATTGTTTGGTTTCATTTTGAAGCAATTTTTCTAGAGATTTCAATAAGAAATTATTCTCGGAGTGTTCGCTTTTTAAACTTTCTTACTCGTTATTCAATATAACCAAAACTATTTTTCATAGATAAATAAAAAATTATTCAACAAACTCAAGAAATAAATTTTCAGTTTATCAAACTCGATGTGTTTGATATTTGAAGTTGTATTTCGTTGTTTTGTTGCTTTTTTTATATTTCAATATAATTAAAATGAATTAAACATTTCCATGCCATCCTCGTTCAGTACACTTGGTAATACTTGTATGGTAAAGAAAAAATAAACAAAAACGCAGCATTCCACATAACTTTGCTCTTTTTTTTTATTGACTTAATTTATCACAATACAAGTTACAATAAACACAAAAAACAAAATGAATAATAAACAGCAAAAAGCAAGAAAAAAATTTGTAAACATATGAATGATTAATATAAATTACAATAAGAAAAACATAAAGAAAATAAAGAAGCAAAAAACAATAAAAAATAAGTACAAATAAAAAACATTAATAACATCATGACACATTTACCAACTTGCATACAAAATGGGCCAAAGTAAAGAGTAATAATTGAACAATTTAAAAAAGAAAAGGCAAAAGAGAGGGATAGAGAGAGGTAGAATGCTAGAGTGAGATAAGAGGAAAAATGAGAATCAAAGAGATATTAAAAAAAATCTAAAGACAAAAGTGAAGAAATAATGATCATTCCAGTAATTCGAGTAACAGCTGATATTAACAAAAACAGTAGCAGCAGTGACAGTGGCAACGAGCGCGACAGAGATAGCAGCTATAACACATTGTCAATTACAAATACTACACATGCAAAATTTACTTACTTATTATTAATCCATACCGCATTCCCACTCAAACTCATGTCCACGTGATGTATATAAAAAGAAATTTTTTTTATTTATCTAATACGATTGTGTAACGTATATGTGTATGTGTGTGTGTGTGTGTGAGTGTTTAGTAAAAGTAACTACTATTAGTTCGGTAATAATACACTTTGTATGTTGTTAATGTTGGTGCTAATATTGTTGCTATTGGTGCTGTTGTTGTTGCTCTTGTTTTTTTTAATTTCAGTTTTCAGTTTTAAATTTTCTTATTTTCAACTTTTGTTTTTCATTATTTTTTCATGTATATACATAAAGTATATGCACACATACACACTTACATTTATTCATGTATACTTGAAAAAATAATGTAATAAAATTTTTTTTCGGAAATTTTCTTGGTGTTTGCCTTTTTTGCGTTTTTGGTCTGCATTTAGACAGACTGACAGACAAAGTAGCAATCTCATATGTTGCAATGTTAATATGTAATGCAGGTATACGTAAGTGACAACAACAGCAGCAGTGGCAACAACAATGATAATAATAATAATGATAATGATAAAATTTACTTGCTACGATTATGGAGATGACTTTGCATTATTTAGCCACCAAAAAGCGAATTCACTTAAATTTTCTATAAACAAACTAACAAAAAAAAGTACAAGAAGAAAAAGTAGAGAAAATATGGTAAAACAAAACTCAAGATAATGATGCAAATTTTTTGCATATATCATTTTGTTAATATTACGTAATGTAATATAAAATAAATTAGTATTAGGCGAGACAAAGGAAAATGGGTAGAAAACAAAAGTCGGATTTTTTTTTAAAGGTATTAAAGGCATTAAAGGCACTAAAGGCATTCAAGTTGCAGAGATTTACTTGAAATTTTAAAATCCAAAATGTAGTTTGTTTGAGATTATGTAGTATTGAAATTTCAGTTAAAGGATTTAATTTCTTAAGCCCGTTTCCATAAAATTCGGTTTTTTAGGGACCTCTTTTTAGGATTGTTCATTTTTTTTTTATAAGTTTAGATTTTAGGAATTTTTATGGTTCTAACATATCTTTTAAAATATCTTTATAAAGTTAAAAGCGTGACTTTCAAATTTGCTTGGCCCCGCATACTCATAAAAAGTATTTTGTATGAGCTTTGTGGTAAGAAAGTAAATTGGCGATGGGGTTGGGACTGATTCTTTCCTTTTTGATAGAATAATGAATTGAAGTATTAGACAGTTTGGAAACTATTGCATTATAGTGTTATTAAAGTTAACAAATAAGAATGTAGAACTTTGCTGGAATCAGATCTTGGATATTCACCATCAAACACAACAATATTACGAATCATAGACTACTTCATTTTTGGAAATGGAAACATAAAAAAGTAAAAATTTGTTATTGGTCCATTTCTGTGATTTTTGGGTATACAATGTAGACCAAAGTTTTAAATACTTATACACAATTTTAGCTTCCTGCCTTAGACCGATTTTGCTTATATTCAGTAGCAATTCGTCAGCAAAAATTTTCAATATCTTAATTTTTATTACCAAGAAAATGTTTATTACAAATGGACAAATAACCATTAGGACAGATAGACAGACATTTAGAATTGTTAATTAAGTATATGCATGCTTTCTAAGATCTCCTAAACTTCCTGCTGGGCATTACAAACTTAATGACAAAGCGATTATAACCTCAATCTCTGGATGATGACTATATAAGAAGTTTGTACAATTTTTAGGAAAATTTATCATTTTCATTTATAAAACCACTAAAAATTATTCAGATATTTAACGTCTTGACAAAATACAATAAATATAAGAAGTACATTAAGAATGATATAAAGCATGAACAAGGTCAAAATAAATCAGTTCATTTTAAGAAAGTGAAAGCCATTTATTAGAATTATAACAATCTTAGGACAAAAGAAAAGCAAAAGAATAAAAGGAAAATAAACTAGAAATTATAAACATAAAATTTTGTAGTTTGCCAAAGAAGAAGAAAACATAAGCATTTATTGTGCCAACAATTATAGAAATAGAATAAAAGAGAGATACCTAAAAAGTGTAATTTAGAGAGAGAAAGGGAGAAAGAGATAGATAGATAAATGAAGCTATATAAGATTATCATAAATATCATTAAATAACATAAGTTACAATCATTTATCTCTTTTTTTAGTTTCATTGTTTTATGAACAGGAATAACAACAACAACAATGAAAAATAATAACAAGTAGATAAATGACCAAGATAACGCAAAATAGTATTACGGTAGTAACTTTTCTTTGGGTTGGGTCGGGCAGGAGAAGTAAATTAGTCCTGCAGTAAGAAAAACAAAACAAAACGAAATAAAACAATAGAGAACAATTTTTCTATGCATATTTATGCATGAGAGGGACACATTGTTTTGGCATGATTAATGAAAGATTTTCATAAAGAAATAATAATAATAAAAACAATAATCATAACAACAACAATAAAAAAAGAAGAAAATAAAATATAAAAAATAAAAACACCATAAAATAGAATTAAGAAGACTAAAAATAAAATAAAATAAAATAAAATAAAATAAAATAAAATAAAGTAAAATAATAATAACAATAAAAACAAAAAACATCAAATAAATTGCCATTAAATTTATTTGTTTAAAATATATTTCTATGGAAAAAAAAATAAAAGGAAAAACAAGCAAAGAGCATGTAAAATAGAACAAAGAAGGCAAAAAGAAATGCCAGAATGTAGTGATTTGTTATAATTAGACTTTTTGCTTAGAAGTAAATCCAATTACAAATTATTAAAAATAAATTAATTGGTCCAACATTTCTAGAAACAAAATTGTCTTAGATTTCTATATTCCAATAAGTTTAATGTGAATCATCAGAATTATAGGCCTTGAATTGTTTAATTAAGTTTGATGGTGCAAAGCTTTTGAGATAATTCGAATTTAGAATTTATAAACTCAAAATATGAGTATAAAGCGGTTAAATATGTTTAACTTGGCAAAAGATTTATATTACAAGAGTTAATATATTTAGAATCTTAAGTAAATGTACAACTAACAATTTTCTGGAAGTTTTGTAAAATTAGCTATAGCTGTAGTTCAAATTTGCCACATCAGAACTAAGCAAAGGCAAAGTTCTGTTTAGTGATTAATAATCACTAAAAAAATTTTTAATAATTTCCAGTTATTTTAAAAAATTATTGTTGTTTTCTCTGGCCAGTTAAATGAATGGCGGAACAAATTACAAATAATCGAAGCGTCTTGGTTTTTTTTTTTTTTTTGGGTGTTTTGCTTAGTTGTTTCTTATGAAACCTAGATGATCATAATGATAATGAAATCAAATAATGAAAATGTATGTAATGCTTTTAAATGCGCCTGCTAACGTGACATTTAGTTAATTTACTGAAGATTTCAAAATTAGTAGCAACAATGAAACACTTCATTATATTACATAACTATTTGGCTAAAAGCGTTAAGCGTTTAAATAACAAGAATATCTGATCTAATGGAATTGCAATTAAGTAAATTTAGTTTGTTAATATTCGTAGTTATAATGCAATATAAATAATAATATCACTTGAATATGCGGCTACAGATGTAGGTAACGATACAGACTTCATTATGAGGAAGCAATAAACGGCAAGGTCGATATTTTGTGTTTATTTCAGTCAACATTGCAATATTAATTCATAGAAGCAATTGTTGATCAATCCAACAACACACAAAACAACACAATACAACAATACGTTGTATGACAACGTGACAATTTATGATTTTGTTTGTTATTACTATTTGTATTGTTGTTATACCCAAATTAAGTACGTTGTCGGTGTGTTTTATTTTATTTTATTTCGTTTTGTTTTTCTCTTTTAATTTTTTAACTTAAATTCATTGTCTTCAATACTTATATTATTTAAAATAAAAGCTTAAAACTCCAAAATATCGTACTAATAATCGATGAGCACATTTTCTTGAAACTGTTCCAAAACTTTCTATAAAAATTATTGCAATTTTTTAAAGGAAAAATTATAAGAAAATTTTTTTTTCAAATGTTTTTATTCAATGAACTTTTAAAGGCCTTCTGCGCATAAAAAATTAGTTTCCTGAGAAGTTTAAAAAATAATTCAGTAATTTATTGAACTGTGTGCTTATTACGTAGAATGAAAACTTATCCAGAAGAGGTTGGAGGTTTTTATGTGCCCCTTCAATTTTTTATTAGTTAGATTTTGTGTCTTTAGCAAATCGAAAGCCACTTTATTTCCTCTGCAGAGAAAGACAATCTAAACTAAGTTTTAAGATTTTAAAAAAAAGCCGCTTTGAGTTTATGGAACTCGGTAGATAAAATCTGTTATACTTTCGCAAAAAGCTAGCGGCCTTCAAATAATGAATCGCAAATATTTTGACCTAAGGTTGCTAATCTCTCGTTTTTGACTGATATTTGCCCAAGTGTATTCATCGAAATTTGATAAATACACTTGGGCATACGTGATATTTAACATTTAGATAGGTTTTGGTTTTTTGCTTTAAAAGAGTGAACTCTATTGAAAGTGCCGTAGATTAAATAATTTTTTTTTCATTTTACATGTCTTACTTTTATGTTTCTTGTAATTTCAACATTTGTTCTACAAATGTAGAACAAAATGGATAATTTCCACAAACTATTAATATGTTTTAATATAAATCTGCGTTTATCTGCATAAAGCACATCGTTTTTTTCTCAAGTCTCTCAATTAATAGATTTTTTCATATCTAACGAAAATTGATCAAATTCATTTTGGACCTTTCAGCTTAACATTTTGAAACTGCTGCTTTTAAAGCTTATTAGATCATGAGAATTGTTTCACAAATGTTACGAGAATTAGTTAAGAGATTGCCATTATCATTTTAAAAATTCTAAAGAACATTTTTAGGCTTTTTCCTACAAACATTGACCAAATGACTTATTGAATTATATTATTTTTACAATGAACGGAATATTGTTTATTGCTTAAGGCAAAATTATTATTTGTGGCATGAAATCTTTAAATGTAATAAGTAAAAGAAAAGAAAAACAGAAAAACAGTAAAAGAAAAGAAAAAAGTGCGAAAATATGAAAATTTCGTAAGCAGCAACAGCACCAGCAGCCCACAAAATTCACATACATACTAATATAAATATTTTTTGTTGTTGTTGCTTTTGTTGTTTTTCATCAGCATTGTCGTATAATATCAATTTGGGTCATAATAAATTTTCAAAATTGTCTTTCAAACAAACAATTGATAAAAGTTATTTAGGTGTTAATTATAATGAAAATTATATCAATCAGCAACATCATCATTGAAAAAAAGGTAAAGTAGAAAAAAACAAAAAGCTGACAATTTATTATACCGAAATAGAATAATTGACCAAAATTATAGAAATATATATAGAGAGAGGGAGAGAGGGAGAATGTTAAAGACAAAAAAGGAGAGTGATAGAGAGACAAGCAAGTAACGAAGTTAGACAGAAATGAGAGAAGATGGTAAAGAGAAGAATTTTTTTATATAAAAAATGTACTAATTAAACAAAATGTATGCGTGCATGTATGTAGGCATGTATGTATGTATGTACGTTTTCTATTGAATGTTAGTTGATTATATTCATTTATATCCATTCAAGAAAGCTCACATTTAATTTGATGTAAACCCGCAAATGTAAAATAAACAAATAAATGCACAACAACAACAGCAATAATAATAATTGCAAAAAAAATACGTAAGACAAAAGGCCATAAAAATGTAAAATTATTATAATATCTTTACTTTTCTTTTCTTCTATTTTTGTTTTTTCTTTTAAATGAATGCCTTAATTGTTTTCTCGTTTTCGAGAAAACAAAGGCATTGTCTTTGTCTTTTTGTATTTTTGGCATCAAGATAAAATTTTCATTATCATTATAATCATTATGTTTTATTATAACGTTTAAAAGATACTACGCTACTTCATTTAACATATAAAATGAGCAAACATGGATGAAGTATGCGTGTTTGTTCTTTTATCTCTCTGTCTGTTACTATTGGATTATATTGGCGATAATATTATAAATTTATATTATGGTATAAGTAATAAACCAATATTAATAAACCGTTAAACAGAGCTGGGCCAAAAGATTTCCTAAAATGCAATAAATTAATCTGGCTTTGTTAGAATCTGAACTTGTTAGGCAAAATGGCAAGTTGCTCTAACAATTTTTTACATTAATCGAAAAATTCAAATATAGAAATTTAGAACAAGAAGCGTGTGCGGAATCTGCTTACTTCAGTCTTCATAAAGTTTTTGCTTACTTGCGTGCCATCAATTCGGCATTATTTTTATGATATAATTTCATTAAAATTATACCACAACACGAATAGGCCACATTGAGTTACATGATTATTGGTTTTATTGCTCTTATTTCATTGGCCAATATAAAATTCAATAAATTATGATTTTTTACATTACGCTTGTGTAATTGTTATGATAATTTGTTTACATTTAAATTATGTTGAATTAATTGTTAATTTTTTACTATTCTTATTATTGTTATTCTTAAAATGCTGTAACGTTCGTGAGCTGATTTTCTTTTCTTCCTTTTTTTAATGCAACTTTGGAAATAAGGCTATAAGTGTTATAATAAAAAAAAAAAAAATAGCAGGAATAGATCTTATTCCAATTATTAATTATTTCGTTTGATTAATTTAGTCGTGTTACCAAAAGCAAAAGATAATTTGAGTTCAAAGTGAGAGTCAACATAATTTTTATACCTAATACCTCTGGCAAATTACAGGGTTTTATAAGTTTGTACAGATATTTGTAACACCCAAAAAAAGCTAAGATAAGTCCATGAATTACTATACCGACCCACTTAATCTTTTATTCATTCGATTTTAAGCCTGTCTGTCTGTCTATCCATGTGAATTTGTTCTTAATTTGCACATCGCAGTTTTTTGACATAATGAACCCTATTGAAAATTTTAACCACTTCAACCATCGAACAATTTCTAAAACCACTATTTTCCAAAAAAAAAAAAAATCATATAGAAAAACGTTACAATTTTAAATATATTTTAACGTTAGTTAACATTTTATTGTATTTTAATATAGAAGATCAATGCAGCAAATTTGCCTCAGATCAGCCTATTTTTTGTGCTCCCGTTTGCATAGCGATCTTTTCAAATTATGTAAAGTTTAAATTTTTTTATCTCTTTGAATTATAAATCACTTTCTTCATTTAACAATATTATTAAGTAAAATCAATTAGGATATTTAGGAGGCGGCCACGATCGGCTATAGCATTCTCGTGCTTTTAAAGTGTGCCTAAGGATAACGAACTATAAATTTTGTTATGTTTCAATCAACGTGTTCCCCAACCAGATCTCTTATATTTCAGTAAACATACTTTAAATAAATAGTGAATACGAATTTTAAGGTTTCTATAAAAATAGGCTACAGTTCAAAGATCAATTGGAAAAGTTGAGGCAACGAAGCCACGGAGTCCGTAATATTGCATTAAGCCTCAAAAAACTTAAGACAGGGCATTGCTTTAAAAGTAAATGTTAGGCGATGCCGATTTAAGTCCTTTCATTAACAAAATGGTGCTATCATTTACATCTCATTTGTATTTTAAAAAAAGGGTGTGCAAATTTTGAACAAAGTTGTCATTGTAGCCATGCAAATTCAGATTTTCGATTGGTAACTGAGAAAGTTTTCCAAGAATAAAAATATTAGTCCGCTGAAATTAAGAATGTTTGCTTTGTAGTGACAAATTAAAGATTTGGGTCTATTTTACATTATACTAAATTTAGAGCTTATTGCATAATATATCAAGACAATCGAATCAGTGTAATGGGATTTTATGCAATTTACGAAAAAAGTAAAACTTTCTTTTTATAGATAAAATTGTTATAAATTGCTATAAATATATTTTGATCATTATTTGAGACTGAACTGAATTCCATGTGAAGAATTTTGCTAAACTATTATCCAGAACAATTTACAAACTTAACATTTTATTAAATATCTCTACTTATACTTAATCATTAACCATTTGTAGGAATAAAGCGTTCACCATTTACGTGTTCTTTATCATACTAACGTTAAATGAAGGAGTTTTTTAGGTATAAATGGGTAAATTTGTATGCTCGTGTGTGCATTGCTGTCGTTTCCATTAACGACGTCTGTTGGTAAATATCATTTCTATATATATTGCCATTATTATCTGATGTTGTTAACATTTATCCTTATTGTCAACATCTGTGTTCATTTACCATATCACGCATGATAGTTAAACAAATAAAGATGTTTGTTTAAATAAACGTAAAAAATAATGTAAAAATCAACGTAAAAAACTGACGTAAAAAAACGTTAAAAAAAGGCAACTAAGAAAAAGAGCAAGTGAAAACACCATTAACGTATCCTTCTAGAAAGTTATTAAAGAAAAGAGAGAGAGAGAGATAGCTCTATATATATGTGGTCAAAGGATTGTTAAAAAGTATTAAAGAAAGAATGATGGTTTGGCAGCAAAGGCAGCCAGAAAAATCGTTACACTTAAACACCAGAAAATTGTATATTTTATGTAACTTTGCTGTTTTCAGTAACGAATAAAAAAACTTTTGCTTTATTTTGCATTTCTTTTTTGCACTATTTATTTAACTGTTTTTCATTGTTTTTCTTGTAATACATTTTGTTTGAACAAATGGAGCTGCCCGTCATTATTTTTGGTGTTGCTATTTGAGTTACGCTATTAGTTCGTTGCTTGGTTAATTATCATATAATTTTAGGCAATATCACGTTTAATAATTACACATTTTATGTTTTTAATAACTTTTGTTCTCTCCCCTACCTTTCTCCCTCCTTCCTTCCTCTCTTCACCCCTTCAACCCTTTTTCCGGTATCGCACCAGCCAAAAAACTAAAACAAATACTTTTTCTTTCTTTCTTGCTTTGTTTTGTTTGCAAAAGAATGAATGAAACATTTTCAATGTTTAATTTAATGTTGCTGGCCATTACTGTAGCTTTAGTCTTTCTTTTTTTCAATGTTTGCCATTTTTTTATTGCTCTGATTATCGTTATCATCAACGTCATTATTTTTATGTTATTATTGCAATAAAAGTCATAAACTTGGGTTATGATACCATGTATCGTAACATAGCACGATGTTATTGTTATTGTTAATGTTGCTATTGTTATTGTGACTATTACGGTCAAATTTTGCGTTTTGTTGTTTTTCTTTTTGATCATCCGTTTTGTGCAATTTCCCAGCATCCAAATAATTTCAGTTTATCTCCTCTGTGATGAGTTTTGGTCAAAAGTCTAGACAAAACAGTGACATGTCAATGTAATTTATATGTGTGTAAATAATCCAAACAAAAAATTGGTTAATATGCAGTGATAATTTTCGCTGTATGTTAATACGAATAACAATAATAATGAGACTAAAAATAAACTGGTGAAACATATTGGCAGAATAGAGCGACTTTTGTTTTCTACAGCAAACTCAATCATGAAACGATTATTAAAAAAAAAGCAATTTATAAACTTACACGGTCGCAATAATTCAAGACAAAATACGGACAAAATATGTCCCATAGTCGAATACTTGACATAAACGGGCAGAAATAAGGACAGACAGACAGACATTTATCAGAAATCCTGTTCTTGTGAATCGGAAAATATTTCTTTATTGCTTGTTATTATAAAAAAATATCAAGAATCTAACTCCAAAAATAATTTTGAGAAAATTAACAACTTAAAATCAAATTAATTCATAAATTCTTAGCGATTTTCGATAGAAACCAATAATATTTATTAGAGAAAAATACTTTAATATTTTTATATTTTTCAATAAAAAGCTCCAGATTAATTTTAACTGCATAACATATTTTTTTACTAACATTTTACTTCTTTACCTTCAAATTTACAGAAATTGTTTGCTATTTCTGCAGGACTCTGAGTTTTTCATATATCTGGAAAATAGGAGAAAATAATTAAATGACTTGGGTACGTCTATACATATGTAAACATTGTCATAATGTCATTTGTAATGTGTTTTATCTCTTTTGAAACGCGCCATTTTCACAGTTTACATTTCACATTTTATATTTTATATTGTCTAACATTTACAAAAGAAGAGTCGAATAAGAAACAAATCCTTTAAAGCATTATCATATGAAAATAAAAACCGGGCATACCTGAACTTTTTCTTACCCTAACTTTTGCACTTAAAATGAAATTTTTGTTAAAGTTTTCAGTTGTCAAATTTTCCTCTTCAGAATGTGACTTAAACTTTCGTAAACGCTGCAAAATTTTTCTCTTTTCTAAAAGATTGCCAGAAAACATGAAAGACGAACAAGGAATTAGAATTGTTTGAAAAGCCGGCTTGTTTTAGGTTTTGATGGCTAAAGTCAAATAATATTAAGAAGAGTCTAGCGAATTTAGAATATATACGTTTTAGATAAAGGGCGACTTTAGGTTTGATGTACTTCTTTTGTGCTTCAAATTCATATAACTTTTAATATCTTTCGCCTTATTTTGGGTAAAATTTGATCCCTGAAACATTAAAGTAATTGCTCCATTTACAATAAAATTATAAAATTTCCTTTTTAGGAAACAGTTAGTGTGAATTACAGACATTTTTCCAATATAGACCGGTTATTATTGAAGATTTAAAGCCATTGGAAGGTTCTTGAAAAATATTTTATTTTTATAAAAAGTTGTTCAAGCGTTTTATTTTACTAAATCAGGCTTTCTATTAAGTTCTATTTAAGAAGAAAAAGTAAAGAACATCCATTTTGAATGATCTAATAATTCATTTAAAAAAAAATTATTTGAATCTTTTTTCATTTAAAGTTTGCAAATGTTTTGGCAATTTTGTCTATCATTTGTTTACTTTATTTGATACTTCCATAGTAAAAGGTTAAAAATTTATATTTTGTAGGGCATTTGTGGAAAACAATATGATTGTGACATTTAATTGTTTATTTTTAGTTTTATTTTTATTTCATGAAATTCACATTCGTACAATTTTTGTTTGCTTGATTTTGTTTTACGTTTACGCGGTCGTTTTTCTTTTTTCTATTTTATTTTTGCTTCTATTATAAATTTATTTATTTTACGTTACACAGTCGGAGAGAGAGATTACCGTTTACCGCATCTTCGTGATGGTTTGATATATATTTAAAAGTTTTAATTTCATACATACACATTCAATTGTATGATTTTACGGTGAAAAACAGAAAATAAATAAAAAAAGTAGAAAAAAGAGCAAACATAGCAAAATAAAACAAAACATGATTTCGCATAAATTATAATTCTTATCAAATGTAATGCAGCAGCAATATCAACACTAAATATAATAATAATAATAATAATAATAATAATAATAATAATAATAATAATAACAAAAACATTAACATTAACAATAGCAAGAACAGCCCTCGTCTCTTTATAAATGCGCTTCTGTACAAGTGGGAATAAAACTATTTCATTATGAACCTTTCTTTTTTTTTATATTCCACTGTAAATATAATAAATACTTCAATGGAAATGTATGTAAAGATTAAAAATGCCAAACACATATTGTAAATATAAATGCAAAGCCATCCAAATGTAAAACATATTTTGTCCATGCAAAATTAAAGCCATTTAAAAGAAAACGAAGGATAGAATTATTTGTTGAACGCTTCTATTTTACTTTAAAAGTTATCGAAAAGTGAAGTATCGAAAAGTGAAGCTTCGCAAATGTGCAATGCATAAAATTTCCATTCACAATTATCATTATTTTATAAATTAACACAACAAAAAACTTTTATATTCATACAATTCATACAAATCGTTCTTTTAATGTGTTCCCTAACCAAATGACTTTTTGGAATATAAATTGAGAAATTATATGGCAACAAAAAATCATTACTTAATTTATATTAAATTTTAAACTCAAATTGTATGAAACTTCTCTTTCAAATAACTTCTCACAATACGTTTAAAAATAAATTGTTTTAATGAAGTAAGCAAATTTTCTTTTCGTTTTTTTTTAAATTAAGGTCTCAATTGTCTTGTTGTAGATTTTATTTAGTAAAGCAAGTTTTGGAAAGCAGAATTCACACTGAATAGACTGCTTTAAATATACATTTTAAATCTGAGCTTGACACTAACTACAAAATCTTAGAAATTTTTTGGCAATTTCTGTTATCAAAAAAAAAATAAAGAAAGAATTATTAAAAAGCAGGCTTTTGTCCGCTATTCACTTTTATTACATAGACTTAATTTGAATTAGAATAATATTGAAAACAAAGCTGGCTAAATTTTAAGTGACTGCTAAAAAAATTTACGATACAGCCTAATTGTAGGCAATACTTTATTTATTTATATGAAATTTTCTAATCAAATTTCTAAACCTAAATACAATTTGCTTTGCTTTGCATTGTATAAAATCTTAAAGTTTGTTTTATATAAACAAAAAGCGAAAAAAAGAAAGAAAAATAAATGAAATAAGGAAAACAGTAACAAAAGAATTTTTTTATGAATTTTTTGTCTTTTAAAAATAACTCATACGCTCTGATGCTCATGTAATTAAATATATTCGCGCGTTTTACATACACTTTTTTCTGGGGAGAGTATAGAGATGCAAGTCTAATTTATTAATAATAATAGTAATTAATAATGCATTTAAATGGAACATCAATTGTAAACAACATAAAGGAAATAGAAAAATAAATGAATTTCTTACTGATTAAGGTTTTAATAACTGCCTTAGTTGGCTTTTGATAATTATAACTCTTTCTAAATATATTTTAAAGAGTTTTAAAAGAAATTGCCGATTTGATATTATTTAGAAAATGGATGCGCATACAGAGTTGCCATGTGTTCATTTATAATATCAAAGACTTATTGACATATGGTTTCTATTTAAAAATACATAAGTAAAGATAACTAGAATAATAAAACAATAAAACAATGAAACGAGAGAAAAACTATTTTAATATTTATAAATGTCGGCATAAGAAAATTCATCTAAAGACAAGAAAAAAAAAGCAAAATCTTGTTCTTGTTCTTATATTATTTATTCAAAACAATCTTTTTACTAGTTTTTATTTTTTTGTTTTGTTGTTGTTATTTCTGCTTGTTGCTTTTAATATTGTTTAGCCTTTTCTTCTTATCTGTTTATGCTTTTCTATTATTTCTTGATTTATTTATTTCATTTTATGGAAATTTTTTCAGGTGTAAAATAGAGTAGAAAAATTACTTTTTAAGAAATTGTACATAAAAGTAAAAGGCATTGATTGAACAAATATATATATTTAGTACAAATACCTTTATAAAAATCCAGCATTAAAAAGCCATACAGGGAGAAAGAGAGAGAGAGAGACAGAGAAGAGAAAGATAACGATCACAATGAAAATGACAATGTTGAATGTTGAATTTTCTTCTTCTTTCTTTATATCTTGCTTCAAATAAATGCTTAGTCTATGCGTATGAAAATGTGAATTATTTCATTTTATTGTTTTTTATTGTTTATTGTGGGCTTACTGGAGACCGGTAAAAGGAAGCGGCTTATTTGATATGCTGCTCTAGTTATTTGTTAGTACAAATCCACTAAAATTTATTGCAATTTGTATATTTGCCGCAATGACAATTCCTTTAAAGTCAACATTCTTACAAATTTTATACGAATTCTTATAAAGTTGTTTTTAAAGATGCTTTCTAAATATTTGACATGAATAAAAATAGTGCTATTGATTAGTCATCATTGTGCTAAAGTATAGATATTTCGATTTAGATATAGAAAAATTTTTAATAGAAAGTTACAAACTGAAATCGCTAAGTTTTTTGCTTTGTGTTATCTCAGAAGTAAAGCATTCTTAAATGTAAAGTTTACATTTAAAAATGTAAACTTTACATTTGAGACTTTGAAGTGCATCAGTTTTGTTTCTTTTTACTTTGATCTTTTGCTAAATGAATTTTTCTTCAATGAATTTGATGATTTAAATGCTTTAAAGGAAGAAACTTCAAGCCAATTTGATATAATTTACAAAACACTTTTTGTAGTCAAATTTTGTTAGTTGTTGTTTTCAAGGCAGCTTCAACAATTTATGTACATTTATATTTATAATTATTTCAATTTATTATATTTACAAGTCTATGAATTATTTTACTACTAACATTATTTATAGGCATTTATCTTGCATGTTCTCCCTTCTGCCTCCATGTCTCCATTTCTCCATTTCTCCATAACCTTTTGCCAATGTCTATCGAAAAAATTTTAATTAGTATACTTTTTAGTTAAGAAACTTCTTAAGTGGAAAATTTACACTTTCCACTTGTTTGCACAAATTCAATTATGCTCATTTAATGAAATTCTCTAATTACAGGCAATCTTCTATTCGAGTGCGAGCGATATGGCTAATATAAGTAAGCGAGCGAGAGATAAAAAGAATTATAAAATTCTAAATAAATTACAATGCTACAAGATAGACGTAAAAGCTGGACAGAGGGAGAAGATGAAAATGTAAATGTAAATGAAAATGGCTTACATGGAGACGATGAGACGTTGATTGAGGGAGATTGAATGAGAAAATGTAGGTAAGTTTTGTAGTTGATATAAAAATAAAATAGTTTTTACGCTTTGAAATATTTACAAATTTTCTTAGAAGTTTCTTTAAATTTCAAAAAGCTTTTGAAATTTTAAGTTGATAAACTTAAATAATTAAAAATTTCATTGACTTTTAGAACGTTTTTCAAATTTCTTTAAAACTGCAAAAATTCTATTGCATAAAAATTTGTACTGTTTGAAAGTTTTTATTTTTGCAAATCTCAAACTTTCAATTATTGAATTTATTGTTTATTTGTAAATGTAAGAAAAGGTTAAGGTAAAATTCATAAATTTATTGAAACATTTAAACTCTTTTTTTCGTTTTTTTGTGGGAAAAGTGGAGAAGTGATATTTTAATAAATGAATTCCAAAAATCACTTTTGCTTATTCTTCATAGTTTGATGAAATTTTGTATTCTTGATGTATTTTCAATGATGGATCTTTAAGTTAAAGTTTTGCCACACTAAGACTGACATTGGCATAATATTGTCACCATGACCTTTCAATATAAACCATAGATTTTTCACTGTTCATCACATGAAGGCATATTGACATAAAAACACAAAAGTCATTTAATGTTACGGCAAAGTAACATATTTTTATATTTAATCGTAATCAGCCGCTTGTTCAGTTATTTATTCATTTTATCAGCCTTGTACCTTGGTTTTTAAAATTTTTTTTTATTTTTTCTTACTTTTGTTTCAATAAAAGACCAACTAAAAGATAGCGAAATAGGATGTGAAGAGAAGATAGTGTGAGAGAGAAAGAGAAATGATGGCACATTCTTCATATGCATACAAATGGTTATGTTTAAGTTTAAGTGTATTTACTTGAAATTATTGAGAGCAAGGAATTGTTGTTGCTTCCATTTGGGATGATGCACACTACTGTTGCATGTTATCGGTACAAATGATCCTTGTGTACATAAAAACTTTTTAGTGTTTGTTTTTTTTTTGTTCTTCTTCTGCTTATCTTATGCTTGTGTAAAATTTTACGAGTCCTGTTTCCTTAACATAATGGGAAAGGGCCTTTTTATGCTTTTGTATTCTGCCTTCACCACTTTGACTGGGAATTTCTTTAAGCAGTGCATTCTTGTATATAAAAACAAGGAAAGCAACAACAACAAGTATCTATGAAAGTTTCTGAAGTCTTTCATTTGTGTTGCAAAAGCCGAAGTAGAATATTAAAGTCCATTTAAAGAGTTTTTTTGTACTTTGTTGACTTTTGTATAGTTGAAAAGATAAAAATATTTATAATTTAATGTATAATTTAAGATTATTAAAAGTTGGGCGACTTGACAGTTCGTTGGTCAGTCAGTCTATTAGTCTGTTAGGCGGGTATTTAGACGGTGGTTTGTTTGTTAAGTTTATCCAGCTTGGTTGTTAAGTTTTGTTCAATTTTGCCTGTTTGGCTTACTTTGGTTAAGTAGAAAGTAAATTTTACTAAAGCTATAAATACATCTCATGTGACTGAGAGCACTTACACATATATAAACATGGGAAGTTATTGACGGTCTGAAATGACAAGCAGTCAAAGTTATAAGTCTGTCAGAGACACTTGTTCTTACAGTTTCTAAGACTAGTTTGTCTGTGTGTGTATATTAGACTTTGCAAATATATATGTGATTTTATAGTTTTTTGTGTCTATACACACATATGTATAAATTTTGTTTAGGTTTTATTGGGTTGTTGAAAATGTGTTTGTACTTTTTCGTTTGCCCCAAACAAAATATGACTTTTTATTTTTCGATTAATTTTATAATTCCATTACT
This sequence comes from Melophagus ovinus, assembly GCA_023089585.1. NCBI lineage: Eukaryota > Metazoa > Arthropoda > Insecta > Diptera > Hippoboscidae > Melophagus > Melophagus ovinus. The sequence continues at coordinate 1,065,355 of JAKKIB010000181.1, read as the reverse complement.
ATTATATGAATGGTATATGACTTGGATGATTACTTTTGTCAATTGATTTTTAGTGAGATCTTTTCGGAAAAATTTATTACCATTTAAGAGTCTTACAGAAATTAAAATAAATCATCGTTAGATGATCTGAACTATATGAGAGATGTAAAAAGTTAATCAAATTATTCAGTCTACAAAATAATGGCATCATCGTCTCCTCAAAGTAATTTTATACTAGCGGCAATTTATACAATTCTCATTACGCAAAATTCTATCAAAAATGGCATTTTATATCAAATTTGTGTTCTTTCAACTTAAGCCCTGTGGTATGGTCAGACTTTTTCTTAAAAGCGACTAATATTTTTTTTATGGCTCAATAAATACTTTCAATTTGATTGTTCTTTAAAGTTTTATAAATAGGACTCGCTTTATATGAAGTTTACTAGGTAAACAACACAATTAAATCTAGTTACTACCTTTTAAATTTACTATTATTGTTGCTCTTATTACACTTGTTCTGTTATACCAGTTCTACGTGGTGTATACTTGGATTTTCTACATTTTCTTCTTTTTAGTTTACAGTCTTAACTTTCGACCTTAAACGAATTGAGGTTTTAATTTAAAAAAAAAAAAACAAAAAGAAATAAGAAAATTATATTTAGTTAAGGCCAAAACTTGAATACCCACTACCAATATTGCTGTTTCTTTGACCCAGACGGTTTAACAACATATTTATTAGATAAAGTTACCTAAAAGGAAAATTCAAAAAAAAAAACGAGTGAAAATTAATATTGCGCGTTCGATTCAAGTAATTTTGCATAGGCCTTGTGCGACACTACAGCATAATTTAGTTTAGGCGAGGTCGATTTACATGATTTTTGGAAAGATTAATTGCCTTAATATTTGTGTAAAATTTCAACTTTTTAACTATTAGAATTTTTCAGTTATGAGCAAAAACCTATAAAGTTTTGCTTGAAAAATCGAAGCGTTTTCATTTGATGCTGCAATATTGGCGTGTTCTTTGAACCATTTCGTTTATTTTTAACACGCAAGTTGGATGCAAGAATTTCCAATATTTGGGTTCGATAAGTTTCATCTTACGATCAAGAGAATGCTTAGAAGAGTCAAACAGGCAAACGGAAAATCTAAAATGATTTAGAATTTGCTGCCGATCAAGAATACGTATCTTCTACAGGGTTTGTAAAGCTTGCTTTTAGACTTTACAAACATAGTAATAAAAAGTATAAACTATCTATTTCTGGTTGGTGTGTAGAAAAAAGTCAAGTAAATAAGAGAATAAGTGAATTATAATTTTCTTTTTAGTGTACTTTAAGTATCCCTAAAAATTGAAGAGTAATGTCTATTCCTGTTTACATTTTAATGTCTTGGCAGCACTTTTCATACTTGAGTTAAACCTCTTTTCACTAGTTTTCTAGTTGAGTATAAGTATGTATTAATGGTATGATATATTTATATGCATACAAGAACTAATATTTGTTGACGTTTACGTTTCCTCAATTTCTCAAGTGCATTTCAGGCAAAAAAAGGATCTTTTTTCAAGCAATTAACTTGATGAAATCAAACAGAACGTAAAGAGATAATTGCAAATTACAAGCGGTTTACTAAGATGACAGTCTGTCTTAAATTGAATCAGCACAAGAGGTATATAAAATTGAACCAAAGAAGAAAAATAAATAATATTTAAACTTTTTTTTCCAAAATTTATATTTACACAAAAAGGGTATTTTAAAGTGATTGATTTATTTTTTTAAAAATGATTGATATCTTTTTAAAAAAAGGAAGTTGAAAAGGAAATTTTCCTTTATTTTTACTATTATTTTTGCTTTATTTGGTACAATTTTTAAAAATGATTTTTGAATAAGTGTCTTATAAACACTTAAAAAAATACCTTCTTAACAAATAAACTAGAGTTAATTGTTGAAACTTTATGAATATTTTTAAATAGTATATTACATTAATGTTAAATTAAAATGTATGTAAGATTTTACTCTTTTTAGATTTACAAAGAAATGTCACGTACATTGCAGCGGAATGGAAGACATTTTAAGTCATCTAAACTACGAAAACAAACTAACTGCTGTTTCTACTACAAAGGTCACAACTCAAAAACTCCTACAATTTGTTATATGCATATTTTTTCGGTACGTATTTCATTTGTTTATCATTATTATAATTATTTTAATATTTTTAATTTATTTATTTTTTTATTTTATAATAACAACGGTTTGTCATTGGGATATGGTGTACATGAGGGTGTCGCAGTTTTTTTTATGGTTCATCTTATATTTTGGCATTATTATAAATTTGTGGCAACCCCGAGAAATAACCAAAAGATCAGAGTCAAAAGTTCAAAGTGCAATAAAGTTTATGAAGCGTAGCATACGAATACACAGATCTATGCATAAAATGGAAACAGTTTAATGCATAAAACAAAGGATTTTAATAGAACTATTTTCTTTTTCTTAATTTTATTTAATGTTTTAAAGATTGCTGTATTAGTTACTAAGGTAGATAAGGTTTTAAATACTCAAATACTAAACTGCACTGCAAGTAGGTGCTTTATTCTAATCATTAGTACAAGCCTGAAGTAAATCGGTGAAGGCGTTTTTAAATTATACGTACAAGTACAAGTTTACGATATCAAGAAAATCAATAATTATTATAAATGTCTATAACTTGATAATATCTTCATTGATTAATATATTTTATATCAGTAAAATAATATAAATGTTTACCGCAGTAAAATTTTTGAGCCACGCCCACTACTTCTTAATATATATAACGTAAATTTAATTTTATGTTTACATTTGGTTATTTGCGTTCATTCACTAAAAAAGGATTGGCAAATGCAAAAAAGTATTCACAAATTAAAGATGGCATTTAACTCTAATCAATAATTTGAAAGAAATCAATTCAGCGGTTACCCAGGTACACGCCCAATCTTTGTGTTAGTACGCGAATTTCCTATAATCTTATATTTTATATAATCATAATCATAATCAAGCTACCTGCATAGCTTTTGATAAATTGTGCATCGTCTGCAAGAATTGGGGGTATATATTTTCAATAGAGGTAAAATTTTTAGGCCACGCCCATCATACAAAAAGATATAATTACTCTATTGTTTATATAGATTTACTTGCGCTTATTTAGTAAAGTACGCGTGGAAAATGACAAAAAATTATTTGACAAGAAACTAGAGAGCATGCTCTAAAAAATGAAATCTGTCTGAATTAAATTGGTCCAGAATTTCTTGAGTTATAAGAAAAATAAGATTCGTCAATCCTCAGTGGTGGAATGAGTATATTTTAGTAACAGCCGCATCGATTTAAAAAAAATTTTATATCAGTGAAAAGTGGCAAAGACAAGCTTTCAAGGAGTATATAATTTTTTAATTTATCACCTACATATTATTAGATATACTTACTTTTCTGTTTACATTTTAAACTTTTCGTTTATTAAAGACAGTGGGCGTGGCAATTGATAAAATTTCCAAAAAAAAAGTAGACGTCTTGCCCTAAAAAATGAAACCAGTTTGAACTAAATCGGTCCAGGCGTTCTCGAGTTATAAAGAAAATAAGATATATTAAAATTTTCCTTGTGGTTGTTGTTATTTTTGTACTTAACAAAAATTTCAATTTTTCACCAGGAGCCCAGACGCAACAGAAGGTGGATTTTTATAGTTTTTCCAAAAATGCTTATAACTCGTGAACGCCTGGACCGATTTTAGCAAGATTGGTATCATAGAAAAGGGGCTGAAGTCTACTTTATTCCTATGGTAAAATATTTGAGCCACGCCCACCACCCTAAAAAATACACGTACTTTTTTAATATTAGCTTTAATTTGTCTCGCAAAAAGCAAAGAAATTATAAGCGTAGAAAGTACACGCTTTTGTCTATAAAATGAAATAAATCCGAAAAAAATTAATGCAGCGGTTCCCAACTTTTGCGTTGTTTTTCTCAAAAATCATAAAATATTTTAAACGTCTATAACTAAGGAATGACTGGGCCGATTTTTAAATATTTGGTATCGTTGTATAGGTACGGAAGTCTACTTTCCAATCTTGCTAAAGTTTTTTGGCCACGCCCTCTATTAAATAATATATATTAAGTTTTGTGTAAAATTAAGTTATTTACAAATATTTACTGATGTGGGCGTGCCAAATATAAAAATGTTGTAGGGAATGAAAGAGGGCATTTTTTGCAACTAATAGTGCAAATTTGAACTAAATCGATTCAGTGGTTACGAAGTTATGTGCATAAATTTTGTTGTTTTGTCACGATTTTTACATAATCATAATTTGGTAATGCCTGCATCGATTTTTATAAATTATGTAACCTTGAAAAGTGGCAAAGACAAGCTTTCAAGGAATATGTAATTTTTTAATTTATCACCTACATATTATTAGATATACTTACTTTTCTGTTTACATTTTAAACTTTTCGTTTATTAAGGAAAGTGGGCGTGGCAATTGATAAAATTTCTTTCCAAAAAAAAAGTAGACGTCTTGCCCTAAAAAATGAAACCAGTTTGAACTAAATCGGTCCAGGCGTTCTCGAGTTATAAAGAAAATAAGATATATTAAAATTTTCCTTGTGGTTGTTGTTATTTTTGTACTTAACAAAAATTTCAATTTTTCACCAGGAGCCCAGACGCAACAGAAGGTGGATTTTTATAGTTTTTCCAAAAATGCTTATAACTCGTGAACGCCTGGACCGATTTTAGCAAGATTGGTATCATAGAAAAGGGGCTGAAGTCTACTTTATTCCTATGGTAAAATATTTGAGCCACGCCCACCACCCTAAAAAATACACGTACTTTTTTAATATTAGCTTTAATTTGTCTCGCAAAAAGCAAAGAAATTATAAGCGTAGAAAGTACACGCTTTTGTCTATAAAATGAAATAAATCCGAAAAAAATTAATGCAGCGGTTCCCAACTTTTGCGTTGTTTTTCTCAAAAATCATAAAATATTTTAAACGTCTATAACTAAGGAATGACTGGGCCGATTTTTAAATATTTGGTATCGTTGTATAGGTACGGAAGTCTACTTTCCAATCTTGCTAAAGTTTTTTGGCCACGCCCTCTATTAAATAATATATATTAAGTTTTGTGTAAAATTAAGTTATTTACAAATATTTACTGATGTGGGCGTGCCAAATATAAAAATGTTGTAGGGAATGAAAGAGGGCATTTTTTGCAACTAATAGTGCAAATTTGAACTAAATCGATTCAGTGGTTACGAAGTTATGTGCATAAATTTTGTTGTTTTGTCACGATTTTTACATAATCATAATTTGGTAATGCCTGCATCGATTTTTATAAATTATGTAACCTTGAAAAGTGGCAAAGACAAGCTTTCAAGGAATATGTAATTTTTTAATTTATCACCTACATATTATTAGATATACTTACTTTTCTGTTTACATTTTAAACTTTTCGTTTATTAAGGAAAGTGGGCGTGGCAATTGATAAAATTTCTTTCCAAAAAAAAAGTAGACGTCTTGCCCTAAAAAATGAAACCAGTTTGAACTAAATCGGTCCAGGCGTTCTCGAGTTATAAAGAAAATAAGATATATTAAAATTTTCCTTGTGGTTGTTGTTATTTTTGTACTTAACAAAAATTTCAATTTTTCACCAGGAGCCCAGACGCAACAGAAGGTGGATTTTTATAGTTTTTCCAAAAATGCTTATAACTCGTGAACGCCTGGACCGATTTTAGCAAGATTGGTATCATAGAAAAGGGGCTGAAGTCTACTTTATTCCTATGGTAAAATATTTGAGCCACGCCCACCACCCTAAAAAATACACGTACTTTTTTAATATTAGCTTTAATTTGTCTCGCAAAAAGCAAAGAAATTATAAGCGTAGAAAGTACACGCTTTTGTCTATAAAATGAAATAAATCCGAAAAAAATTAATGCAGCGGTTCCCAACTTTTGCGTTGTTTTTCTCAAAAATCATAAAATATTTTAAACGTCTATAACTAAGGAATGACTGGGCCGATTTTTAAATATTTGGTATCGTTGTATAGGTACGGAAGTCTACTTTCCAATCTTGCTAAAGTTTTTTGGCCACGCCCTCTATTAAATAATATATATTAAGTTTTGTGTAAAATTAAGTTATTTACAAATATTTACTGATGTGGGCGTGCCAAATATAAAAATGTTGTAGGGAATGAAAGAGGGCATTTTTTGCAACTAATAGTGCAAATTTGAACTAAATCGATTCAGTGGTTACGAAGTTATGTGCATAAATTTTGTTGTTTTGTCACGATTTTTACATAATCATAATTTGGTAATGCCTGCATCGATTTTTATAAATTATGTAACCTTGAAAAGTGGCAAAGACAAGCTTTCAAGGAATATGTAATTTTTTAATTTATCACCTACATATTATTAGATATACTTACTTTTCTGTTTACATTTTAAACTTTTCGTTTATTAAGGAAAGTGGGCGTGGCAATTGATAAAATTTCTTTCCAAAAAAAAAGTAGACGTCTTGCCCTAAAAAATGAAACCAGTTTGAACTAAATCGGTCCAGGCGTTCTCGAGTTATAAAGAAAATAAGATATATTAAAATTTTCCTTGTGGTTGTTGTTATTTTTGTACTTAACAAAAATTTCAATTTTTCACCAGGAGCCCAGACGCAACAGAAGGTGGATTTTTATAGTTTTTCCAAAAATGCTTATAACTCGTGAACGCCTGGACCGATTTTAGCAAGATTGGTATCATAGAAAAGGGGCTGAAGTCTACTTTATTCCTATGGTAAAATATTTGAGCCACGCCCACCACCCTAAAAAATACACGTACTTTTTTAATATTAGCTTTAATTTGTCTCGCAAAAAGCAAAGAAATTATAAGCGTAGAAAGTACACGCTTTTGTCTATAAAATGAAATAAATCCGAAAAAAATTAATGCAGCGGTTCCCAACTTTTGCGTTGTTTTTCTCAAAAATCATAAAATATTTTAAACGTCTATAACTAAGGAATGACTGGGCCGATTTTTAAATATTTGGTATCGTTGTATAGGTACGGAAGTCTACTTTCCAATCTTGCTAAAGTTTTTTGGCCACGCCCTCTATTAAATAATATATATTAAGTTTTGTGTAAAATTAAGTTATTTACAAATATTTACTGATGTGGGCGTGCCAAATATAAAAATGTTGTAGGGAATGAAAGAGGGCATTTTTTGCAACTAATAGTGCAAATTTGAACTAAATCGATTCAGTGGTTACGAAGTTATGTGCATAAATTTTGTTGTTTTGTCACGATTTTTACATAATCATAATTTGGTAATGCCTGCATCGATTTTTATAAATTATGTAACCTTGAAAAGTGGCAAAGACAAGCTTTCAAGGAATATGTAATTTTTTAATTTATCACCTACATATTATTAGATATACTTACTTTTCTGTTTACATTTTAAACTTTTCGTTTATTAAGGAAAGTGGGCGTGGCAATTGATAAAATTTCTTTCCAAAAAAAAAGTAGACGTCTTGCCCTAAAAAATGAAACCAGTTTGAACTAAATCGGTCCAGGCGTTCTCGAGTTATAAAGAAAATAAGATATATTAAAATTTTCCTTGTGGTTGTTGTTATTTTTGTACTTAACAAAAATTTCAATTTTTCACCAGGAGCCCAGACGCAACAGAAGGTGGATTTTTATAGTTTTTCCAAAAATGCTTATAACTCGTGAACGCCTGGACCGATTTTAGCAAGATTGGTATCATAGAAAAGGGGCTGAAGTCTACTTTATTCCTATGGTAAAATATTTGAGCCACGCCCACCACCCTAAAAAATACACGTACTTTTTTAATATTAGCTTTAATTTGTCTCGCAAAAAGCAAAGAAATTATAAGCGTAGAAAGTACACGCTTTTGTCTATAAAATGAAATAAATCCGAAAAAAATTAATGCAGCGGTTCCCAACTTTTGCGTTGTTTTTCTCAAAAATCATAAAATATTTTAAACGTCTATAACTAAGGAATGACTGGGCCGATTTTTAAATATTTGGTATCGTTGTATAGGTACGGAAGTCTACTTTCCAATCTTGCTAAAGTTTTTTGGCCACGCCCTCTATTAAATAATATATATTAAGTTTTGTGTAAAATTAAGTTATTTACAAATATTTACTGATGTGGGCGTGCCAAATATAAAAATGTTGTAGGGAATGAAAGAGGGCATTTTTTGCAACTAATAGTGCAAATTTGAACTAAATCGATTCAGTGGTTACGAAGTTATGTGCATAAATTATGTTGTTTTGTCACGATTTTTACATAATCATAATTTGGTAATGCCTGCATCGATTTTTATAAATTATGTAACCTTGAAAAGTGGCAAAGACAAGCTTTCAAGGAATATGTAATTTTTTAATTTATCACCTACATATTATTAGATATACTTACTTTTCTGTTTACATTTTAAACTTTTCGTTTATTAAGGAAAGTGGGCGTGGCAATTGATAAAATTTCTTTCCAAAAAAAAAGTAGACGTCTTGCCCTAAAAAATGAAACCAGTTTGAACTAAATCGGTCCAGGCGTTCTCGAGTTATAAAGAAAATAAGATATATTAAAATTTTCCTTGTGGTTGTTGTTATTTTTGTACTTAACAAAAATTTCAATTTTTCACCAGGAGCCCAGACGCAACAGAAGGTGGATTTTTATAGTTTTTCCAAAAATGCTTATAACTCGTGAACGCCTGGACCGATTTTAGCAAGATTGGTATCATAGAAAAGGGGCTGAAGTCTACTTTATTCCTATGGTAAAATATTTGAGCCACGCCCACCACCCTAAAAAATACACGTACTTTTTTAATATTAGCTTTAATTTGTCTCGCAAAAAGCAAAGAAATTATAAGCGTAGAAAGTACACGCTTTTGTCTATAAAATGAAATAAATCCGAAAAAAATTAATGCAGCGGTTCCCAACTTTTGCGTTGTTTTTCTCAAAAATCATAAAATATTTTAAACGTCTATAACTAAGGAATGACTGGGCCGATTTTTAAATATTTGGTATCGTTGTATAGGTACGGAAGTCTACTTTCCAATCTTGCTAAAGTTTTTTGGCCACGCCCTCTATTAAATAATATATATTAAGTTTTGTGTAAAATTAAGTTATTTACAAATATTTACTGATGTGGGCGTGCCAAATATAAAAATGTTGTAGGGAATGAAAGAGGGCATTTTTTGCAACTAATAGTGCAAATTTGAACTAAATCGATTCAGTGGTTACGAAGTTATGTGCATAAATTATGTTGTTTTGTCACGATTTTTACATAATCATAATTTGGTAATGCCTGCATCGATTTTTATAAATTATGTAACCTTGAAAAGTGGCAAAGACAAGCTTTCAAGGAATATGTAATTTTTTAATTTATCACCTACATATTATTAGATATACTTACTTTTCTGTTTACATTTTAAACTTTTCGTTTATTAAGGAAAGTGGGCGTGGCAATTGATAAAATTTCTTTCCAAAAAAAAAGTAGACGTCTTGCCCTAAAAAATGAAACCAGTTTGAACTAAATCGGTCCAGGCGTTCTCGAGTTATAAAGAAAATAAGATATATTAAAATTTTCCTTGTGGTTGTTGTTATTTTTGTACTTAACAAAAATTTCAATTTTTCACCAGGAGCCCAGACGCAACAGAAGGTGGATTTTTATAGTTTTTCCAAAAATGCTTATAACTCGTGAACGCCTGGACCGATTTTAGCAAGATTGGTATCATAGAAAAGGGGCTGAAGTCTACTTTATTCCTATGGTAAAATATTTGAGCCACGCCCACCACCCTAAAAAATACACGTACTTTTTTAATATTAGCTTTAATTTGTCTCGCAAAAAGCAAAGAAATTATAAGCGTAGAAAGTACACGCTTTTGTCTATAAAATGAAATAAATCCGAAAAAAATTAATGCAGCGGTTCCCAACTTTTGCGTTGTTTTTCTCAAAAATCATAAAATATTTTAAACGTCTATAACTAAGGAATGACTGGGCCGATTTTTAAATATTTGGTATCGTTGTATAGGTACGGAAGTCTACTTTCCAATCTTGCTAAAGTTTTTTGGCCACGCCCTCTATTAAATAATATATATTAAGTTTTGTGTAAAATTAAGTTATTTACAAATATTTACTGATGTGGGCGTGCCAAATATAAAAATGTTGTAGGGAATGAAAGAGGGCATTTTTTGCAACTAATAGTGCAAATTTGAACTAAATCGATTCAGTGGTTACGAAGTTATGTGCATAAATTATGTTGTTTTGTCACGATTTTTACATAATCATAATTTGGTAATGCCTGCATCGATTTTTATAAATTATGTAACCTTGAAAAGTGGCAAAGACAAGCTTTCAAGGAATATGTAATTTTTTAATTTATCACCTACATATTATTAGATATACTTACTTTTCTGTTTACATTTTAAACTTTTCGTTTATTAAGGAAAGTGGGCGTGGCAATTGATAAAATTTCTTTCCAAAAAAAAAGTAGACGTCTTGCCCTAAAAAATGAAACCAGTTTGAACTAAATCGGTCCAGGCGTTCTCGAGTTATAAAGAAAATAAGATATATTAAAATTTTCCTTGTGGTTGTTGTTATTTTTGTACTTAACAAAAATTTCAATTTTTCACCAGGAGCCCAGACGCAACAGAAGGTGGATTTTTATAGTTTTTCCAAAAATGCTTATAACTCGTGAACGCCTGGACCGATTTTAGCAAGATTGGTATCATAGAAAAGGGGCTGAAGTCTACTTTATTCCTATGGTAAAATATTTGAGCCACGCCCACCACCCTAAAAAATACACGTACTTTTTTAATATTAGCTTTAATTTGTCTCGCAAAAAGCAAAGAAATTATAAGCGTAGAAAGTACACGCTTTTGTCTATAAAATGAAATAAATCCGAAAAAAATTAATGCAGCGGTTCCCAACTTTTGCGTTGTTTTTCTCAAAAATCATAAAATATTTTAAACGTCTATAACTAAGGAATGACTGGGCCGATTTTTAAATATTTGGTATCGTTGTATAGGTACGGAAGTCTACTTTCCAATCTTGCTAAAGTTTTTTGGCCACGCCCTCTATTAAATAATATATATTAAGTTTTGTGTAAAATTAAGTTATTTACAAATATTTACTGATGTGGGCGTGCCAAATATAAAAATGTTGTAGGGAATGAAAGAGGGCATTTTTTGCAACTAATAGTGCAAATTTGAACTAAATCGATTCAGTGGTTACGAAGTTATGTGCATAAATTATGTTGTTTTGTCACGATTTTTACATAATCATAATTTGGTAATGCCTGCATCGATTTTTATAAATTATGTAACCTTGAAAAGTGGCAAAGACAAGCTTTCAAGGAATATGTAATTTTTTAATTTATCACCTACATATTATTAGATATACTTACTTTTCTGTTTACATTTTAAACTTTTCGTTTATTAAGGAAAGTGGGCGTGGCAATTGATAAAATTTCTTTCCAAAAAAAAAGTAGACGTCTTGCCCTAAAAAATGAAACCAGTTTGAACTAAATCGGTCCAGGCGTTCTCGAGTTATAAAGAAAATAAGATATATTAAAATTTTCCTTGTGGTTGTTGTTATTTTTGTACTTAACAAAAATTTCAATTTTTCACCAGGAGCCCAGACGCAACAGAAGGTGGATTTTTATAGTTTTTCCAAAAATGCTTATAACTCGTGAACGCCTGGACCGATTTTAGCAAGATTGGTATCATAGAAAAGGGGCTGAAGTCTACTTTATTCCTATGGTAAAATATTTGAGCCACGCCCACCACCCTAAAAAATACACGTACTTTTTTAATATTAGCTTTAATTTGTCTCGCAAAAAGCAAAGAAATTATAAGCGTAGAAAGTACACGCTTTTGTCTATAAAATGAAATAAATCCGAAAAAAATTAATGCAGCGGTTCCCAACTTTTGCGTTGTTTTTCTCAAAAATCATAAAATATTTTAAACGTCTATAACTAAGGAATGACTGGGCCGATTTTTAAATATTTGGTATCGTTGTATAGGTACGGAAGTCTACTTTCCAATCTTGCTAAAGTTTTTTGGCCACGCCCTCTATTAAATAATATATATTAAGTTTTGTGTAAAATTAAGTTATTTACAAATATTTACTGATGTGGGCGTGCCAAATATAAAAATGTTGTAGGGAATGAAAGAGGGCATTTTTTGCAACTAATAGTGCAAATTTGAACTAAATCGATTCAGTGGTTACGAAGTTATGTGCATAAATTATGTTGTTTTGTCACGATTTTTACATAATCATAATTTGGTAATGCCTGCATCGATTTTTATAAATTATGTAACCTTGAAAAGTGGCAAAGACAAGCTTTCAAGGAATATGTAATTTTTTAATTTATCACCTACATATTATTAGATATACTTACTTTTCTGTTTACATTTTAAACTTTTCGTTTATTAAGGAAAGTGGGCGTGGCAATTGATAAAATTTCTTTCCAAAAAAAAAGTAGACGTCTTGCCCTAAAAAATGAAACCAGTTTGAACTAAATCGGTCCAGGCGTTCTCGAGTTATAAAGAAAATAAGATATATTAAAATTTTCCTTGTGGTTGTTGTTATTTTTGTACTTAACAAAAATTTCAATTTTTCACCAGGAGCCCAGACGCAACAGAAGGTGGATTTTTATAGTTTTTCCAAAAATGCTTATAACTCGTGAACGCCTGGACCGATTTTAGCAAGATTGGTATCATAGAAAAGGGGCTGAAGTCTACTTTATTCCTATGGTAAAATATTTGAGCCACGCCCACCACCCTAAAAAATACACGTACTTTTTTAATATTAGCTTTAATTTGTCTCGCAAAAAGCAAAGAAATTATAAGCGTAGAAAGTACACGCTTTTGTCTATAAAATGAAATAAATCCGAAAAAAATTAATGCAGCGGTTCCCAACTTTTGCGTTGTTTTTCTCAAAAATCATAAAATATTTTAAACGTCTATAACTAAGGAATGACTGGGCCGATTTTTAAATATTTGGTATCGTTGTATAGGTACGGAAGTCTACTTTCCAATCTTGCTAAAGTTTTTTGGCCACGCCCTCTATTAAATAATATATATTAAGTTTTGTGTAAAATTAAGTTATTTACAAATATTTACTGATGTGGGCGTGCCAAATATAAAAATGTTGTAGGGAATGAAAGAGGGCATTTTTTGCAACTAATAGTGCAAATTTGAACTAAATCGATTCAGTGGTTACGAAGTTATGTGCATAAATTATGTTGTTTTGTCACGATTTTTACATAATCATAATTTGGTAATGCCTGCATCGATTTTTATAAATTATGTAACCTTGAAAAGTGGCAAAGACAAGCTTTCAAGGAATATGTAATTTTTTAATTTATCACCTACATATTATTAGATATACTTACTTTTCTGTTTACATTTTAAACTTTTCGTTTATTAAGGAAAGTGGGCGTGGCAATTGATAAAATTTCTTTCCAAAAAAAAAGTAGACGTCTTGCCCTAAAAAATGAAACCAGTTTGAACTAAATCGGTCCAGGCGTTCTCGAGTTATAAAGAAAATAAGATATATTAAAATTTTCCTTGTGGTTGTTGTTATTTTTGTACTTAACAAAAATTTCAATTTTTCACCAGGAGCCCAGACGCAACAGAAGGTGGATTTTTATAGTTTTTCCAAAAATGCTTATAACTCGTGAACGCCTGGACCGATTTTAGCAAGATTGGTATCATAGAAAAGGGGCTGAAGTCTACTTTATTCCTATGGTAAAATATTTGAGCCACGCCCACCACCCTAAAAAATACACGTACTTTTTTAATATTAGCTTTAATTTGTCTCGCAAAAAGCAAAGAAATTATAAGCGTAGAAAGTACACGCTTTTGTCTATAAAATGAAATAAATCCGAAAAAAATTAATGCAGCGGTTCCCAACTTTTGCGTTGTTTTTCTCAAAAATCATAAAATATTTTAAACGTCTATAACTAAGGAATGACTGGGCCGATTTTTAAATATTTGGTATCGTTGTATAGGTACGGAAGTCTACTTTCCAATCTTGCTAAAGTTTTTTGGCCACGCCCTCTATTAAATAATATATATTAAGTTTTGTGTAAAATTAAGTTATTTACAAATATTTACTGATGTGGGCGTGCCAAATATAAAAATGTTGTAGGGAATGAAAGAGGGCATTTTTTGCAACTAATAGTGCAAATTTGAACTAAATCGATTCAGTGGTTACGAAGTTATGTGCATAAATTATGTTGTTTTGTCACGATTTTTACATAATCATAATTTGGTAATGCCTGCATCGATTTTTATAAATTATGTAACCTTGAAAAGTGGCAAAGACAAGCTTTCAAGGAATATGTAATTTTTTAATTTATCACCTACATATTATTAGATATACTTACTTTTCTGTTTACATTTTAAACTTTTCGTTTATTAAGGAAAGTGGGCGTGGCAATTGATAAAATTTCTTTCCAAAAAAAAAGTAGACGTCTTGCCCTAAAAAATGAAACCAGTTTGAACTAAATCGGTCCAGGCGTTCTCGAGTTATAAAGAAAATAAGATATATTAAAATTTTCCTTGTGGTTGTTGTTATTTTTGTACTTAACAAAAATTTCAATTTTTCACCAGGAGCCCAGACGCAACAGAAGGTGGATTTTTATAGTTTTTCCAAAAATGCTTATAACTCGTGAACGCCTGGACCGATTTTAGCAAGATTGGTATCATAGAAAAGGGGCTGAAGTCTACTTTATTCCTATGGTAAAATATTTGAGCCACGCCCACCACCCTAAAAAATACACGTACTTTTTTAATATTAGCTTTAATTTGTCTCGCAAAAAGCAAAGAAATTATAAGCGTAGAAAGTACACGCTTTTGTCTATAAAATGAAATAAATCCGAAAAAAATTAATGCAGCGGTTCCCAACTTTTGCGTTGTTTTTCTCAAAAATCATAAAATATTTTAAACGTCTATAACTAAGGAATGACTGGGCCGATTTTTAAATATTTGGTATCGTTGTATAGGTACGGAAGTCTACTTTCCAATCTTGCTAAAGTTTTTTGGCCACGCCCTCTATTAAATAATATATATTAAGTTTTGTGTAAAATTAAGTTATTTACAAATATTTACTGATGTGGGCGTGCCAAATATAAAAATGTTGTAGGGAATGAAAGAGGGCATTTTTTGCAACTAATAGTGCAAATTTGAACTAAATCGATTCAGTGGTTACGAAGTTATGTGCATAAATTATGTTGTTTTGTCACGATTTTTACATAATCATAATTTGGTAATGCCTGCATCGATTTTTATAAATTATGTAACCTTGAAAAGTGGCAAAGACAAGCTTTCAAGGAATATGTAATTTTTTAATTTATCACCTACATATTATTAGATATACTTACTTTTCTGTTTACATTTTAAACTTTTCGTTTATTAAGGAAAGTGGGCGTGGCAATTGATAAAATTTCTTTCCAAAAAAAAAGTAGACGTCTTGCCCTAAAAAATGAAACCAGTTTGAACTAAATCGGTCCAGGCGTTCTCGAGTTATAAAGAAAATAAGATATATTAAAATTTTCCTTGTGGTTGTTGTTATTTTTGTACTTAACAAAAATTTCAATTTTTCACCAGGAGCCCAGACGCAACAGAAGGTGGATTTTTATAGTTTTTCCAAAAATGCTTATAACTCGTGAACGCCTGGACCGATTTTAGCAAGATTGGTATCATAGAAAAGGGGCTGAAGTCTACTTTATTCCTATGGTAAAATATTTGAGCCACGCCCACCACCCTAAAAAATACACGTACTTTTTTAATATTAGCTTTAATTTGTCTCGCAAAAAGCAAAGAAATTATAAGCGTAGAAAGTACACGCTTTTGTCTATAAAATGAAATAAATCCGAAAAAAATTAATGCAGCGGTTCCCAACTTTTGCGTTGTTTTTCTCAAAAATCATAAAATATTTTAAACGTCTATAACTAAGGAATGACTGGGCCGATTTTTAAATATTTGGTATCGTTGTATAGGTACGGAAGTCTACTTTCCAATCTTGCTAAAGTTTTTTGGCCACGCCCTCTATTAAATAATATATATTAAGTTTTGTGTAAAATTAAGTTATTTACAAATATTTACTGATGTGGGCGTGCCAAATATAAAAATGTTGTAGGGAATGAAAGAGGGCATTTTTTGCAACTAATAGTGCAAATTTGAACTAAATCGATTCAGTGGTTACGAAGTTATGTGCATAAATTATGTTGTTTTGTCACGATTTTTACATAATCATAATTTGGTAATGCCTGCATCGATTTTTATAAATTATGTAACCTTGAAAAGTGGCAAAGACAAGCTTTCAAGGAATATGTAATTTTTTAATTTATCACCTACATATTATTAGATATACTTACTTTTCTGTTTACATTTTAAACTTTTCGTTTATTAAGGAAAGTGGGCGTGGCAATTGATAAAATTTCTTTCCAAAAAAAAAGTAGACGTCTTGCCCTAAAAAATGAAACCAGTTTGAACTAAATCGGTCCAGGCGTTCTCGAGTTATAAAGAAAATAAGATATATTAAAATTTTCCTTGTGGTTGTTGTTATTTTTGTACTTAACAAAAATTTCAATTTTTCACCAGGAGCCCAGACGCAACAGAAGGTGGATTTTTATAGTTTTTCCAAAAATGCTTATAACTCGTGAACGCCTGGACCGATTTTAGCAAGATTGGTATCATAGAAAAGGGGCTGAAGTCTACTTTATTCCTATGGTAAAATATTTGAGCCACGCCCACCACCCTAAAAAATACACGTACTTTTTTAATATTAGCTTTAATTTGTCTCGCAAAAAGCAAAGAAATTATAAGCGTAGAAAGTACACGCTTTTGTCTATAAAATGAAATAAATCCGAAAAAAATTAATGCAGCGGTTCCCAACTTTTGCGTTGTTTTTCTCAAAAATCATAAAATATTTTAAACGTCTATAACTAAGGAATGACTGGGCCGATTTTTAAATATTTGGTATCGTTGTATAGGTACGGAAGTCTACTTTCCAATCTTGCTAAAGTTTTTTGGCCACGCCCTCTATTAAATAATATATATTAAGTTTTGTGTAAAATTAAGTTATTTACAAATATTTACTGATGTGGGCGTGCCAAATATAAAAATGTTGTAGGGAATGAAAGAGGGCATTTTTTGCAACTAATAGTGCAAATTTGAACTAAATCGATTCAGTGGTTACGAAGTTATGTGCATAAATTATGTTGTTTTGTCACGATTTTTACATAATCATAATTTGGTAATGCCTGCATCGATTTTTATAAATTATGTAACCTTGAAAAGTGGCAAAGACAAGCTTTCAAGGAATATGTAATTTTTTAATTTATCACCTACATATTATTAGATATACTTACTTTTCTGTTTACATTTTAAACTTTTCGTTTATTAAGGAAAGTGGGCGTGGCAATTGATAAAATTTCTTTCCAAAAAAAAAGTAGACGTCTTGCCCTAAAAAATGAAACCAGTTTGAACTAAATCGGTCCAGGCGTTCTCGAGTTATAAAGAAAATAAGATATATTAAAATTTTCCTTGTGGTTGTTGTTATTTTTGTACTTAACAAAAATTTCAATTTTTCACCAGGAGCCCAGACGCAACAGAAGGTGGATTTTTATAGTTTTTCCAAAAATGCTTATAACTCGTGAACGCCTGGACCGATTTTAGCAAGATTGGTATCATAGAAAAGGGGCTGAAGTCTACTTTATTCCTATGGTAAAATATTTGAGCCACGCCCACCACCCTAAAAAATACACGTACTTTTTTAATATTAGCTTTAATTTGTCTCGCAAAAAGCAAAGAAATTATAAGCGTAGAAAGTACACGCTTTTGTCTATAAAATGAAATAAATCCGAAAAAAATTAATGCAGCGGTTCCCAACTTTTGCGTTGTTTTTCTCAAAAATCATAAAATATTTTAAACGTCTATAACTAAGGAATGACTGGGCCGATTTTTAAATATTTGGTATCGTTGTATAGGTACGGAAGTCTACTTTCCAATCTTGCTAAAGTTTTTTGGCCACGCCCTCTATTAAATAATATATATTAAGTTTTGTGTAAAATTAAGTTATTTACAAATATTTACTGATGTGGGCGTGCCAAATATAAAAATGTTGTAGGGAATGAAAGAGGGCATTTTTTGCAACTAATAGTGCAAATTTGAACTAAATCGATTCAGTGGTTACGAAGTTATGTGCATAAATTATGTTGTTTTGTCACGATTTTTACATAATCATAATTTGGTAATGCCTGCATCGATTTTTATAAATTATGTAACCTTGAAAAGTGGCAAAGACAAGCTTTCAAGGAATATGTAATTTTTTAATTTATCACCTACATATTATTAGATATACTTACTTTTCTGTTTACATTTTAAACTTTTCGTTTATTAAGGAAAGTGGGCGTGGCAATTGATAAAATTTCTTTCCAAAAAAAAAGTAGACGTCTTGCCCTAAAAAATGAAACCAGTTTGAACTAAATCGGTCCAGGCGTTCTCGAGTTATAAAGAAAATAAGATATATTAAAATTTTCCTTGTGGTTGTTGTTATTTTTGTACTTAACAAAAATTTCAATTTTTCACCAGGAGCCCAGACGCAACAGAAGGTGGATTTTTATAGTTTTTCCAAAAATGCTTATAACTCGTGAACGCCTGGACCGATTTTAGCAAGATTGGTATCATAGAAAAGGGGCTGAAGTCTACTTTATTCCTATGGTAAAATATTTGAGCCACGCCCACCACCCTAAAAAATACACGTACTTTTTTAATATTAGCTTTAATTTGTCTCGCAAAAAGCAAAGAAATTATAAGCGTAGAAAGTACACGCTTTTGTCTATAAAATGAAATAAATCCGAAAAAAATTAATGCAGCGGTTCCCAACTTTTGCGTTGTTTTTCTCAAAAATCATAAAATATTTTAAACGTCTATAACTAAGGAATGACTGGGCCGATTTTTAAATATTTGGTATCGTTGTATAGGTACGGAAGTCTACTTTCCAATCTTGCTAAAGTTTTTTGGCCACGCCCTCTATTAAATAATATATATTAAGTTTTGTGTAAAATTAAGTTATTTACAAATATTTACTGATGTGGGCGTGCCAAATATAAAAATGTTGTAGGGAATGAAAGAGGGCATTTTTTGCAACTAATAGTGCAAATTTGAACTAAATCGATTCAGTGGTTACGAAGTTATGTGCATAAATTATGTTGTTTTGTCACGATTTTTACATAATCATAATTTGGTAATGCCTGCATCGATTTTTATAAATTATGTAACCTTGAAAAGTGGCAAAGACAAGCTTTCAAGGAATATGTAATTTTTTAATTTATCACCTACATATTATTAGATATACTTACTTTTCTGTTTACATTTTAAACTTTTCGTTTATTAAGAAAGTGGGCGTGGCAATTGATAAAATTTCTTTCCAAAAAAAAAGTAGACGTCTTGCCCTAAAAAATGAAACCAGTTTGAACTAAATCGGTCCAGGCGTTCTCGAGTTATAAAGAAAATAAGATATATTAAAATTTTCCTTGTGGTTGTTGTTATTTTTGTACTTAACAAAAATTTCAATTTTTCACCAGGAGCCCAGACGCAACAGAAGGTGGATTTTTATAGTTTTTCCAAAAATGCTTATAACTCGTGAACGCCTGGACCGATTTTAGCAAGATTGGTATCATAGAAAAGGGGCTGAAGTCTACTTTATTCCTATGGTAAAATATTTGAGCCACGCCCACCACCCTAAAAAATACACGTACTTTTTTAATATTAGCTTTAATTTGTCTCGCAAAAAGCAAAGAAATTATAAGCGTAGAAAGTACACGCTTTTGTCTATAAAATGAAATAAATCCGAAAAAAATTAATGCAGCGGTTCCCAACTTTTGCGTTGTTTTTCTCAAAAATCATAAAATATTTTAAACGTCTATAACTAAGGAATGACTGGGCCGATTTTTAAATATTTGGTATCGTTGTATAGGTACGGAAGTCTACTTTCCAATCTTGCTAAAGTTTTTTGGCCACGCCCTCTATTAAATAATATATATTAAGTTTTGTGTAAAATTAAGTTATTTACAAATATTTACTGATGTGGGCGTGCCAAATATAAAAATGTTGTAGGGAATGAAAGAGGGCATTTTTTGCAACTAATAGTGCAAATTTGAACTAAATCGATTCAGTGGTTACGAAGTTATGTGCATAAATTATGTTGTTTTGTCACGATTTTTACATAATCATAATTTGGTAATGCCTGCATCGATTTTTATAAATTATGTAACCTTGAAAAGTGGCAAAGACAAGCTTTCAAGGAATATGTAATTTTTTAATTTATCACCTACATATTATTAGATATACTTACTTTTCTGTT
The DNA here is from genome assembly GCA_023089585.1 of Melophagus ovinus. Taxonomy (NCBI): domain Eukaryota; kingdom Metazoa; phylum Arthropoda; class Insecta; order Diptera; family Hippoboscidae; genus Melophagus; species Melophagus ovinus. Next base: position 1,044,992 of record JAKKIB010000181.1, on the reverse strand, counting down.
TACATTTTAAACTTTTCGTTTATTAAGGGCATAGCAATCGACAAAAAATTTTTTCCATAGGCTGCGTCGATTTTTATAAATTTTATATAATTGGAAATTGACAAGGATCAAAGATCAAGTTGATTTTCTGCCAAGGACTTCAAATTGAGTGACCTTATCTCAGCCGTTCTAAAGTCATCAACAGTTTAAGGTACTACTGAATAAATGAATTTATTTTCAAGTTAATTATGTGCCGCATGATATTATATTAAAATAATAAGCTTGGACCTACTTTTCGCCTGTTGTGTTATCTGTAAAAAAAGAAAATGAATGAACTGAAATGAACCAACTAAAATTATTATATAAAACGATTTATTTAACTAATCACTTACACCAGTATGTTGCATATCCAAAGTTTCTCCTTAAAGAAAGCGTTATGTAGAAAATACAGTTAATTCAAAGCAATCTGATAAAAGAAGTGTTACAATTAGGAAAACTACAATTTATTTGTTTTATTAAAGAACTTTGTTCATAATTGGATATGTATTTATTACTTTTGGAAATGTTTATCTGTTTTAATAGGTGTTTAATTAATACGATGCAGTCTCTGCTTTAAATATCATAAGCCAAAGGTTCTAAAAAATATGTAAAATGTTGACATAGTGTCAGATTATTGCAAATTGTATAAGTTTAATAAGGCTCCTTTCGTTTTGTTTATTTTCTTCAATAACAGAAAGGTGTTATGTAATTTTTCCATTATGTTCTATATACTAAAAACATCATCAACATCGCCATCATCAAGCTCCTATATCTTAATGATTTTCATATTTAATAATGATTGCAATTAAATGTTGACTATTCTTACAATGTAATATTTAGAGAGTAAGTAGAGATGCATTAACACGTTCTAAACACTTAGCGGTAATTATAATGATTATTTTATTTTGTATTGGCACATATTCTATTTAAAGTATTCCGTAAAAGTATGTGTTGAGTGGCAGATTATATGCTTAATGTGAAATAAAAGTGTATGATGTAATGATCATTTGAACGCTATCATTATGTCATTTTATTGTATTGTTGTGCCTTCGTGTAATTATAGCATTGTACTGTACTGAAGTAGCAGTCAAGCTCATTGGATATTTGGTCAGGAACCGCATGTGTGAAATAAATATAAATACAAAATACTTAAACAATAGAATTGCTTGAATTGTTTGTTTGTTATTGAATGTTGAACTTTAATCGACCACAATTATGAATTCATAGAGCGCAATTATTTTATAACACAAGAAAGAATATAGACAGAGAGAGAGAGAGACACAGTGAATGAAAAGGAGAAGGAGAATGAGAAATACCATTGTAATTATCATAATAACGGAAGGGATGAAATGACGTGAAATGAATAAAAAAATATTCACATTCGATACCATACAAAGGGATATCAGAAATTGAATAAGTGAGTCTAATTCACAACATAAATTAACTACAATAAAAGGACTGAGAAAAATTTGAAGAAGAAGAAGGAGTGGAAGAAAAATAAGGGGCACATTGTTTCCATATCACTCACTTATTCATATACAAATAATTGCTACCATTATATCAACATTTGCGATATGGATAACTTAGATGATTACATGAGGATTGTTTAATAAGTTTGTCACGTTAAAATGTTGGTCAACAAAATTATTGATTAAGAAGACTTAACTATTGATCTTTTTTTAAATGTTCAATATTATTTGGTTTAATTTAAACTTAATCTAAGAAAATTTTGTAATAAAAAAGTAAAAGAAAAATGTAACGGAATTACTCGAGTCTCGTTATAATTAACTTCAAACTCACACCTCAGTTATTCAGGTTACAACAATGTTGAACCTTCCTTATGCCGTGAAAATTTTGCTAACAACTTTATATAATTAATAATAACTAAACAATAAGTTGTTAAATTTGTTGCACAAAAAAAAAAAATTATGAAAAACTAAAAACAACTAACTGAAAATTTTGCTTGCATGCAACAGAAGCAACCATTCACTTTCATACATTTCATTCCATCGTTCGTGCTGTTATATTATGTTACAATCAAAACGGAAATTGTTTCAATTTATATACTGACTCTTTTTCACTTACTCCAGGAAACGTTAATGTGCCTCTCCCGTATATAAACTTATCATAATTTCTCAAATATTTCAACGAAGCGTAAAGTAAGTTGTTATAAGGTTTATTTTTTTTATTGTCGCTTAACATTTTTTAAACATTCTTTAAGGTGCAGTCATTGTTCCTTATAGATCGGCCTGAATTTTTTCAAGTAACTTAAAATATGAAAATAATGAGATGTCAAATATATAAACAGTTTTTATATGTACATAAATGTATAACCATAACAAAAAAATCTTCGTTGTAATTTTATACTTCAGTAATTTTGTTAATAAACACAACTAAAATAAAATTACAATAAAGTATAATGGAAATTTAAAGGAAATGGAAGTAAACGAACTTTGAAGTTAAGGTGAAATTTTCTTGAAATTTTATATAATTATACTCCCTGTAGCACACCATTTGTGCTACAAGGCACTATGTTGGATATTTGCATGTATAGACTGAGTTGTGTTAGACACACCTTTTATTATACCGTTTTAGAATCACTTTCTTACTCAATTTAAGCCTTTCTATCCATATAAATTTGTTATTAAGGTATAGAGTGCAATTTTAAAGTTAGTTGAATGATACTTGGCATGTAGGCATGTCTAGGCCCAAGTAGACTCTGAAATAATCATGGATAAGACTGTTATAGTAAGTGACCTCAACCAACTGTAAAATGAATGCCTGATGTACCCTACACCACTTGCGGTACAGGGTAATATAACTTTGTGCAGATGGTGGTGTTGTCGCATGGTGCAATAATGCAATTGTCGACTTGTTATCATTTTGTCATTCTACAAAATAACTTTTATTTGTATGATTTACTTTCCGAATAAAACATTGCAAAATAACTGACATTGGAATGTAATTGCTAACAAATTACATTTCCACCAAACGAATAATAAAATAAATGGTCAAATCTGAGAATGCAAGAACATCAGCATAATCAACATCATCAGCATCATAATCATCTTCACCAACATGAAATGGCACTAAATGAAATGAAATGAATAGTAAAAATGAAGTGCACCCTGTCAGGGTCAAATTGGCGCATTACCCAGAGGTTCCGGGTATATACAGTTTGTCATTATGTTTGTAATGCTTAAAAGGAAGCATTGGAGAATCTATAAATTATTTACATTCTTGAGCAGCATCAAATTGTGAATTGGTTTAAACATGTCTATCCGTCTGTCCATATCTATCTCTGTTGTAAACATACCTCCGTTCATAAAGTTTGAGATATTAAGCTTCAATTTGGCAAGTTCTTGCATGTAGTTTGGGATTAAGAATGGGCAAAATCGCTTAAAGGAAGCGCGCACAGTGTTATATAAACGGAAAATACCTCTTGTTTTTAACAAATTTTGGTAGTTTTTTTGCGTAATACCTGCAAACTGTGAAAGATAGGAAGCTAAACTTTTGCAGAAGTAGGGAGGCTATTGCTCTACAATGTCTGTCCATAAATCATGCAAATCGGCTACGCCTACGCGAAATTATACCATACGATTTCTATTTACTACTGAAAAAACTTTAATGAAACTTGAGTAAAAATATCATGATGTCCGGATGGTGAGTGGCGAGATTTGGCGGCAGCCAAATACAATTTTCTTACTTTGTTTTTTTTTCTACTTTCTACTGTTGTTATTCTTACTAGTATTGTTATTGCTACAATTGGTATTGTTGTTATTTAAAGTATGAGAAAATATAAAGTATTAAATTTTGTGATTGTCGTGCACAGAAAATCTATGGTTGGTCCTTACTACACAACAATCAATTGGTGGCACATTTCTTTAAAATATTAACCAGAGTATAATTAAATATGCAGTTTTATATATATATTGCCAAACGTACCAAACATAGCAGCGCTCATCATATCGCGCATTGTTAAGTATTTGTATCGCCACGTATCATCTAGAAAATCTCTGTGTGTAATGATACTTAAAGTGTTTTAAAAAGGCTTAAATTGCATCATAAATTCGTGCTTAAGTGAGGCATCTATTTTTCCAGCACGTTTACTTTACACATATGAATTTGTAAAACTGTTCAAATTGCACGAGCAGCTCCATAAATGTAGAAGAAGCAGATTGTCCACCAAAAAAAAAAAATTTAAAAAAAAATGAAAACAATAAAAACTAAAGAAATAATCTACAGATAATGAAAAAGCAATAAAAACAAAAATAGTTAAAAAAGAAATGTTATGGTAGGTCAGACCAGAGTTAATTATTAAAATACCCTAAAATCTGGCTCAAAAATTTATTTCTTTTGTATTAAATGTATGAATTTTTTAGAAGTTCTGTAGAAACAGTTTTAAGGACAGCGCTTCTAAATAGTAAAATTTAAAAAAGATAGGATTTTTCTAATAGGATGTAGGATGTTTCTAATTAAATTAATTAAATAATCAAAAATTGCAATCTATTTTTCAAAACTTTTCTACAGAAATTGGAAATTTAAATGTGCCACTTGTCCCCTGAAAATATTATAAATAACTTTGATAGGGTTTCTTAGCAGAAAGCAAAGTTTTGTAAAAATGGAAAAAACCAACTAAAATATGCTGAAAATATTGGCACTACACATTTTCTACTACAAATAAAAAAAACAAAATTAAAGGCCAAGACAAAGAGATTTTTTTAAAAACCAAATTACTGTTATTTTGGAGGTTGCATTTAACTAGCCAAATTCATTATACTTACCTAGATTTGGAAGGAAAAACAATATTGAAGCCTATTTGCAAGGTTCCATGCATTTTGTTGTATGTAAATTGAATGGCCCTCCTGTTGAGTACACTGTTGTAGTTTACTTTGTATACGCTCTAATTACAATAGAAAATCATGTTATTACACGCCTCGAATTTACCTTGACTTGCGGAATAGTTTTTCTTTTTTTTTTTTTTTGTATATAAATACAATGTTGCTACATATTAGAGGCAATTGCTGCCACATTGTCATTATCATCATCATCGTTATTCATTGTTATCATTATCACCATTAGCATTGCTTTGTTGTTATTAGTTCTTGATTATTGGTTGGTGATTGTGGATTGTCGGTTGTAGATTGTCGGCCGTTGATGCTTTGCCGTTTGGTGCTCTATGCATTTATCTAAGTAACTTTTAATAGGCTAAAAAGCTAATTTTCATGCTATGTCAACAATGTCATGCTCTAACAAGGAAGCATTTGTTCTATCTGCAATAACTTAAATGCCCGTATGTAAACATAAAATAACAATAATAACATAAACATACAACTGAAGGCTTTAACGCTTTTGTTTTATTATTTTTTGATGTATTTCTTTTTTGTTGAGTTTTAACAAACGTGAATACAAATATGGAGTATATTTTTGGGAATGCGTTAAGATTTCTATCATTAGCTCCCTCTAACTGCAATATAAATATTCATAAACTTAGTATTAGTCAAAGTTAGCAACTTCACTATTAAATTGCTACAAATATATATATATGTATATATAGAAAGAAAGAGCAAGAGAGAAAGCAACTCGCTTTAATAACATCTAGCATTATTTGATTTGGTGTCGATATTAAATGGTGTTTGCCATCTGCTGCTTGTTGTTACACATTGTTTTTATACCCACCACTCAAACGTTACAGGCACATTCATTTTATCACTGTATTTGTAACATCCAAAAAGGAATCAAAGGAATTGTATTAAGCAGCATCAAATTCTGAATTGATTTAGATATGTCTATACGTCTGTCCCTGTGTTGTTAACATTCTTGTAATTGGAAAAAAAAAAATTTAAGGTCAAATTTGACAAGAACATTGCAAGTTCTTTGAGGCAGATTGTTATTGAAATTGGGCAAAATCCATCAAAGACCATGTTCTTAGTGCAAAGTAAACTGTGAACACCTTGATTCTTTTAAGCAAAAATTTATGTTTATTTTTGCTCATTTTGCTGATGCGTATTCAAAATTTTCTACTAATAAAATTTCCTTATTTGTTCAATATTGTTCTCATTTACCTTTTAACTGGCATCATTTGTTGCTTGAATAATCATCATTAATGTTAAAAGAAACCATAACAAAAAACAATGAAAGGGCAGAAAGAATGAAGAAAAAAGGCTGACTTTAAATAGCCAGCCAGTCAATACTGAATGGTCGTGTTCACAAATTAGTTAGGCGCGTGAAATCTGACATTTTTGGAAAGAGCATTTTTATTCTATTGTATTTAAAAAAATACCCAAGCAAAACAAACAAACAAAAGGGAAGCAAACTATTTATAAAACTTATTGAACATAAGTGTTAGGCACAGTGGGCCCAACTTGGAAAAATTTCAAACAAAAAAATAATAATAAGAAAACAACAAAGAATGATAAAGTTGAGACATTACAGTTTCAATAAAATGTAGTAGAATCCCTTAAAGGATACTATGTCTAGACATTGTCCAGAAAATACATTATGGATGTAAATAATATTTTTCCAACTCAGATCTTCAGAACAGTTTTTCATTCGATTTTTTTTTCAAAGCACATTAAATTTTTTTAATTTTCTTGAAAATTTAGACTTTACAAAGTACTTATAATTATAGTCAGCATCGAATTCTTAATTCATTTAGCCATCTCCATCTGTCTATTTGTCTGTCTGTCTGCCTTTCTTGCCGTGTGCGGTAAACGTTTTATCAATCGTAAAAAAATCTCATTTTTCGACTTCAAATTTAGCAGTGACATTGCAAGAGCTTGGACGCAAATTGTTATGAAAAAGGACGATATCGATCAAAAGGCATGCCCACAATGCAATGTAAACTAAAATCTTTAGTTTTTTTGAAAAAACAAATAGATAGAAAGCTGATATTTTGTAGAAATATTAAGACCCTTATTCTACAATGTCATATACACCAAAAAATATTTATATCAATTACGTCTACCCAAAATTATACAACTTTATATTATCTATCTCTAATAAAATTTATCAAATAGTTTTAATACCTGATTGGTGTGTATCCAAGATTTGGTTTTAACCAAATCTAATTTTTTTACTAATTCTATTTACAGTTTTTGTAGTGTTAGTCTACCATAAAAGGAAATTGATGAATTTTTAAAAATAAATGAATTTGCTTTGCTTTTAAATTGCATTAAATTTTCGTTCTAGTCCTTTCGATTTGATTGCGATTTCAATAAAGCAATTTATTACATAAATGATTTATATGAATAATTTATTATGTGTATATATGTGTGTGGATATGTGTGTGTATATATATGCATATGTATAAATGAATATTATTGAGTTTCATCTTTTCATTCTAAAAAACTTATTCATGAAAACACAATAAGACGTTAATTGAACTTGTGAGCTTTGCCCCGTTTTTTCCTTTGTCTACATGTATTATATGTATGTATTATATGTATGTATGCGTATGCATGGGTATGTACTTTTCCCCATATAATTAGCTGTGTATTTGTGTGTGCGTATATTTAAGAACATGTTTTAATGTTTAATGTTAAATGTATTAAAAGTTTTTCCGTTGCTGTTGTTGCTGTTGCTGTTGCTGTTAATGAAACTCATGTAGGCACAATCTGCCAAACCAAATTACTTGACAACAACGTCTTCTTTTTCTATTACTACTTCTTTCACCTTTTTCTCTGTTAGAGTTCTATCTCATTTTCATTTAAGAAACAGACCGACTAAATGGTTGCTTGTAGTAAATTTAGTTAAACAAGCTGAGCACAATATAAATAAATATATTTAGCAGATGATAAGCATAAAATACAGCAGCCTTGATAAATTAATGCTACAACAAAAAAAATTAACAACTATTAAAAACAGAAGTATATATAAAAAAAGCCAAACGAATCGACCAGACCAGAAAAATTACAGAGATTTGCCCTATAAGAACAATCATATATGTGTGTAAGTGTATGTATGCGTGTGTGTATGTATGTGTGTATGTGAAAAATATATTCATAAAATTTCTGTGTGTTAAAAATTACAACTTTAATAGTAAATTTATGACTTTGCAAAAGAAAATGGCCGAAACCTAAAGATCATTCAAAAAAAGAAAGCGAAAAAGAAAGGCAAAAGAAAAAGAGGCTAAAAAGCAAACAAAAAAGTAGAAACAAAATAAAAAATTTGGGCAATAATTATGCTTTCTTGTTTTTTTGTCTAACTCAGAATGAGTGAAAATATTAAATAAGAAAGAACGAGGCAACGTAAATATAACATAAAAGAAAAATATTAACATCAAGGAAAATATTTAAAACTTTTTTTTCTTGGCCTAAACTTTCAATAAGGTAAATCTTCACTTTTGTCATTTTAATTAAGACTTTTAAAGAGCGAAAGGGTCCGAAAAATATCTGAAAAATATCTTTCAAAATTATCCATTTATAAAATTTTCTCTCTCATTTTGCTAAAATTTTACGTTAAGTTTTTTCAACACATTTTATATTTTCCATGCTGTTTTTGGTTATCATGCGAGTTAAGCATCAGCTTTATTTGCTGGCCATTTATAAAATTGCTTTCAATGGAGCCCATTTCATTTGGATATAAAAATTTATCAACTTATAAGAATTTATCAGAAAAACAGAGAAAGTACGAAACTGAACATAAAATGATGACAATAATAGCAACAATTATAATAAAAAGAAGAGGAAGAAAAAAGGATAAGCAACAAATACACATATATAATGATACTGCTGTCAGCCAACCAGCCAGCAAGCAACATTAACACAAATTGTTTTGATTATTTTTTATCGATAACAAACTCCCTTGATCTTTGAGTTATTGATTGGCTGTTAAATGTTAACACATTTCCAAACATACAGACAAATGGCCATGTTAATATATGTATAGGCATGTATTATATTATCATTTAAAAAAATATCATTTAAAGTCATGTTATGGCAATTGGCATGCGTGACACTTTTCAATTGATAAAATTTATGTTTAAATGTTTAAATTTTTCGTTAAGCCTGTTTCTATTTGTTGTTACAGATTAAATATAAAGTTATAGAAATATTAAATGTATTATTAGTTTTGTGAGAGTTTCCTTTACTTTGCGTGACTTGGGCCCTAAAGTATAGCAAAACTAAGTGAGACTATAAGGATTACAAAGGATAAACTAAATGCCCGATCCAGGGTAAATCTTTAGCAAAAATATTCAATTTCTTTATCGTTGTTGTTATTGTTGTTGTTGTTATCGCTTTGGGAATTTTAATTAATTAATCGAGCTATTGATAAATAAATAAATGAATGAAAAGTAGTTCAGGCCACATGACACCATTTTGTGATAAACAAAAAACATAACAAACAACAATAACAAAAAAAGAGAAAAGAAAAGAAAATTTCAATACACTTGGGGCCAACGTATAACGTTTATTCATGGATAGCATACGTTAAGACAGAATGCATAAAAACAAATACGAGCAAAATATTTTCTCGTTATGTTTCAAAAAAAAAAAGAATACTATAACAATTTAATATTAAAAATGACTGTTCAGATGCCTCAATGAAAGCAGCAAAAAACTCAGAGAAAAAGGTTAAAAGCACCAACACAAGAAAAAGTCACCAAAGAAAACAAAACCAAAAAAAAAAATCAACCCACAAGAAATTGCAGAAAAAAAATTGTTATGATTTATGAGTTGACTCTGCATGCACAAACATTTATATCTATACATACTTGGTATCCAACACAAAACTATAAAATACATAAATTTTTGTATTTGAATATATATTTTTAAAGGAATTAAGAGATAAAGCAAGACGGCAAAGACTGCGCGTGCAATGATAACCGATAATACCGTACGGCAAGTGCCAAATGCCAAAACTTGAAACTTCAAACACCAAACACCAAACGACAAGAAGAAGGCCTCTGGTAAAAACTAACGGAAGTAGCAGATGTGGCAAAATAGAGGAGTATGAGAAATCAATGGTTTAGTGTATAAGAGACTTGAAAAGTTTCATATCATGAATTTCATATAGAGAAAAAGTTACATTTAATGTCTAAAGTTAATCTTCTATGTGTTTTTGAATACCTACCACTCAGAAGTTGGGGATATCTTGCTTTGGCATTAGGTTTCTAACGCCTAGAAGGAAGTTTCAAACTCCACCAATATATACATATGTATATATTCTTGAGCAACATAAAATTTTGAATCAGTTTGGGTATGTCTGTGTGTCTGTCCATCTATCCATGTAATGTTTACATTCTATCGGTCGCAAAAAAAAAGAGATATTGATGTTATATTTGGCGGGAACATTAAAAATTTTTGCAGGCATATTGTTATTGAAAGTGAACAAAATCTATGAAAGGACACGTTCCTTATTGCTTATTATTTGGAAACTGGAAAAGTTAGGAAGCTGAATTTTTATACAACCATTTGAAGCTTGATACATTTTCATATTTGCATCTTTTTTACATTTTCCATCTACACTACCTGAAACACTGAAAGAAGCTGTCAATCGTAATATCGTACTTTATAAGTGGTGGTGGTAATCAAAATTTGGTCTCCGCTAAATATAATATCTCTGTTTTTCCTTCCCTTTTTTTTTTTTTGGCAAATTTTACATTTTTTATGGTTTTATCATTTGGATTTTTGAAAATTATCCTTTGCAACAACATAGTGAAGATACAGGCGAATTCACATGTGGTCAACAAAACTAAAAGAAGAAAACAAAACATAAAAGTTGGGCGAAGAAGAAATTAAAAAGCAACAGAGTTGGAAAAGTGAAAGCTTTATTAGTTTTATTTTAGTTTTCCAACATTATGATTATTATTGTAATGACTATCAAATCAATACAAATATTATGGAAAAGAATATAATTTACAAATCGTATAAATTTATTTGACATAATGGGTTTAACACAAAGGCAAAGTAATCTTCTAAGTAAAAAATGTCATAGAGGTCAAATATAAAAGTCACTGCAAATCCGTGCCAGACCAACAACATTAATCTCTAAAAACATAAAGCTAACAAAGTTTATTTTATAAGCTTAATAAAAATATCCCTTGACAAATATTATATTATTCGCTCACGGAAAATAAAAACAAGTGTAATTATACAACAAACCAACAGCAAGAAAAATTTCATTTCAATTTCAATTGAAATCAAAACAATTCATTTCTCAGAGATTTTTCATTCACTTTAAGAACCAAACACTTGAAAGTTTTTTCTTCTAAGAAGCAAGGCTGAAAATTATATTAAAATAATTTTTATATGCACACACACTCTGTCACACAAATAGATACAGCTACATGTAAACATGCACAAATAAATGTTCAATATAAATATTTAATATTTGTATAAACAAGTTTAATGGCAAGTATTGTTTAGCACTAAACCACTTCTGGGTATTAGAAGTTAATACAAATGTTTGTAACATTTAGAAGAAGTTGAGTTACATCCAATCGATTAGCACCATTTGCTGATTCGATTTAAGTCTGTCCATATGCCTTATCTGGCTCTTTATCTATATGGTAGCTACAGGTCGATATTTTTGAGGCATTTAAATGAAATTTGATACGTATGTCCGTTTCAGCCCAGAGCCGAACCCAATGGCAAATGCCTAAAATTGAACGATTTTGAAAAGCAGTCGTTATATACAATTTGAATATACTAAATTTTCAAATAACAAACACATATTTGGTCGAATTTGGTCCAAAATGGTCCAATGTTTGAATTTCCGCCCATAACTACATTAAGATAATTTAGTGCAGGGTACTTAAGGGCCGGCATTGACCGAAAATAAATTTCCTACTAACTTTTTTATTTATTAAATGTTTCATCGGCAGTTAATGCCGCACTGAAGAATGTTTGCCCACATTCATGCGCACACCCACGCACATCCACACATATCCACACACACACACACACATGCACGCAATCCATTTATATGGAACACATTATGCTCTAAGTATGTTTAAAACATAAACAATGAAAAAAGAGGGTGAAGCAACATTAACAAAAATAAGCAAAAATTAGTGTTTTGCATTTTTATTCTCTTATGGTTTCTGCTTTTCACACATAAACAATTAAAATGGTTATTACAGGAAATTGTATGTGCGTGTGTGTGTACAAAAGTATTTAGAATAAACCATTGTTAACATAATTTGTTTCTTGGTTTTAATTTCAAAATGAAATAAAGTAAAAGAAAACATAAAAAAATTTTTCCTACAATTTTTTACTGCTATTGTTGTTGCTTTGTTCCTGCTTTCATTTTTTTTTTCTTAAATTTAGGGTACAATTCTTTTATTATTTTCCTATAAAAATAAGTTAAATTGTTTGCAAAGTTTTTGCCTTTTTATTGAAAAACGATTTGCTTATAACGCATAAAATTTGTAATTTTCAATGGCCGTAAAAGAAAACGATAGTCCAATTTGACATGCCTTAGCAATGTATCGATGGACGTTAGTATGGTTTAATTATAAAATGTGTTTAATGTATGCAACTTCAAAAATGTCACTTTCAAGTTTTGCAAAGCGATTTTGATGGGCTCAGTTTAGTTCTTTATGCATAAATACATTAGATTCTTTTTCTTGTTTGAATAAAATTTTTACCAATTTGTAAAACACTAAAAATGCTACTTTTTACTTTGCTTACATCAAAACTATTGGCCAAAATAATCAAGCGAATTTTTTATTATGGAATTGCTAATGGATAAGATATCAGTATTGTTATGAACAAACCTCATGCGACCATCTTTTTTGCAAGGGACTGTTATGCGGAAAATAGCTCTGGGCATACCTTTTTTAAATTATAATGTAGTATATTTAATGATCTACTCCGAACGAATTTTTCTGTTTTTTGTTTTATTTACATAAACATTTATACAATTAAATGTTTTCTAAAGGAAAAAAAAACGTCGTGCGAACAGTTTTCTAAGTAGTGACAAAAAAAGGGAATAAAACTCGCTTGCACGTAAAATGTTGATTGTGCAATATTACGTTATTGTAAATTAGATAGTACGGTAAATTTACTTTGCTTTTTATTGTTACAAACAGACATTTCAAAATTTTTCTGTAAAATTTTTGAAAGATGCAATTTTTAAAAATTTACATAACTTACAAATAGAATGCTAGCTAATTCAATTATATATGTGATAAAATTATATGAAACTTGATAATTTTGATTTGATTTTTCGGACTCTTCAGTTACATAGTTGATCATAAACGGTATATGAGATTTAATCCAATCCGTATAAAGCAGAACATCCACAAAAATGTTACTTTCTGATGTCAAAGAAGCATTACCATAATCATAACCAGTTATGCCCGTCAATTCTCCTATTACAAAATGAAAACAGAATTTGCATGAACTCAAAAAGCAAATAACAAAAGTTTGAACATGCCATGGCATTTTTTTACCTTGGCATATAAGTGGTGCACCTAAATCGAAATATTTTAAATTTTCATCAATATTTGTATAATTGGCCAAACATAATTTATCGTATCCATGATGTTCATAAAAATCTTTACATTGCTGCTCATCAACAATATTCAAACTGTGATAATAAATGCGATCGGAGTGTGGACCTTTCTATAAATATATATATTTATATATGGAAATGGAAATGTTAATTAAGTCTTGCTTATTTTATAATAAAATATCATTTAACAATAACATTTCTAGGCTGGGTTAAAAACTTTGTTGCTTAAAAAAAAAAATATATATATATATATATATATATATATATAAATACCTCATATAAATGGGGCCAACCTAGAGTAGCGCACAGTGTAGTGGTTGTGGCTTTCTTTACAGGCAATGATAATATATCTACAGTATTTTTATCAATATTTAATGCACGTTGCAATTGCAGGACAGCTAAATTATTATATGTACGCCAATAAGAAATATTTTTGCCTTCAACTAATATCTCTTTAAATTGTTCATGTAATTTGACTTCTTTAACTTGTACAATTTGAGTTAAAGGTATCACATCTTTTAAATTATCAAAAATTATCGGTGTACCAGCCACAATATGTAAAGCATCCAATTGTTTCACTTTTGGTATCAGAGCTAAGCAAAGTAACCAAAAAAAAAGTAAAAAAAAATTACAGTATATTTCAAAAAAAAGGCAAACCAATGTAAGACCTCTCTCGCTTAGAACATCAAATAGAAAAGAAAGGAGGAAAATTTACTCACCGATGCACTGAGCAACGGTTAACACTGCTATAGAATTTATAACGCCACCAGTACAATAATGCTGAAAACCATTCTTATGAATAATTCCAACAATTACAACATACTTGGCCCAAGCATGTGTCGATTCAATGAATGTTTTACTTTTAGAAAATTTTTTTCCATTTACTCCAATTACAAATACATTTATTGAAAGTGTTAACAAAAATATAGAAAAATATTTAAACAATTTCATGCTTTGTAAAAACGAAGAAAGCAAAAAAAATTAACAAAAATCATTTTCAATATAAATAGAAGTAGAAATAAAATAGAAATATTGTCTTCATTAAAATGTCATAGATATCTATGGCATACAGGATGTTTAAAAAAATTTCATAAAAATTTCAAAAATATTATATGAATTTTCTAGGTTTCTTGAATAACAGAAGAATAAGAAACTCATCTAATGTAATCTAAAGTCTAAGGTAATGGAATTTTTTTAAAGTTTATATGAATAAAAGTCCTATTTCAGATACGATTATTTTTTATATTTCTTTAAGAACTTTAAATGAGGCAGTATTAAAGTGTTAAAGGAAGGACCAAGGACTATGTACTTTGAATATCAAACAAATCATTTGAACTTTGGATTTATTTTAAAGTATAATGTTAACTCTAAAACTCTTAGACTTAACGCATATATTTAAATTGGTCAAATGCATACATTTCTTATATTGAAAATTCAAATTACAATTTCAATCAGTTTGTGGATGCTTCTACGCTGCTAGATCTAATGAGCATAAAAGTGTAAATAAATGAGTTTGCAGGTCAATGATATAAATAAATGAAATTGTTTAATTATTTGAAAATTATTTAAAAAGTTCGTTATATGATAAGGCGTTCGAAAAGTGTACATTTACACACATACTTGTGTATTTGTGTATTTGTGTACATTTTACACACATACTTCTTACATCGAAATGCAAAGCAATTTTCTTTAAAAAATATCCAAAAAGGGGCGATTGTAAAAATGGACCTCTCTGAGCCAAGTTATACATATTTTTCATATTATATTATTGCTATCATATCCTAAGTTTTGTTAAAATATATTTCAGTACAAATTTTTTCTTATACACTGAGTTTTTTGCATTTTTCGAGAAAGTCGAAAAATGTTTGTAAAAATGGTCCGTTTTCAATCATACTCAACAGTGGTCGTCTTTAGACCAAAACACAACTGTCTGCAATTTTTCATTAAAATATTTCAAAAATTGTGACCTGTAGCTTGCAGACAGACGTACAATTAGACAGACTGACCGACAAATATGCTTAAATCGAATGAGAAAGTGATTCTAAGACGATTGGTAAAACAAAAAGGAGGGGGTCTAACTCGTCTCCTTCTGGGTGTTACAAACTTCTCTACAAATTTATCTATTATTATATTGTTTATTTATTAAGAAAACTAAATATAAAAGGGTCTTATTTTACATGTATCTCTTTAGACTGCGACTTCTTTAATTATATTGTTAGAAGAGTTATTAGAAAAATCGAACGACAAAGCCAAAACGTAAAACAACTCGGCGATTGCTCAACTAAAATCCAAGAATCAACTACATTTCATTCACGTAATTTATGGTACTTTATATTACAATATATTTTTTACATACAAAAAGCACCTAAAGTGTTTCGAATTACTGAACGATCGCACATTTCACTTTTATTAATTAGTTTAGATCTACGCTGCTATTACTGTATTCCTAACATTAATGATATATTAATGATGTAATCATTTTGATGACTATTTACTAAAGTACAGATGACACATTTTGAATGAATATTAAATTGGCTTTGAATAAGCAATCGCCTAAAGTCGAACTTTGCATATTTAGATTCAATTCTATTTGGTCTAAAAAATTAAATCTGGCCACATAAATTTGCAAGCCTAAATATTTTAAGCTGAATATTTGCTTTAATAATAGAAATAAATATTAATTTTATAGATGATAAATCAAGCAAAATGTAATTTAATAAGAAAAAGGAAACAAGAAGCCTTGATATTTGCAAAACCAGGGCGAAGAGAGTTTCAAATGGCAGGCTAGATGCATTGAATTTGTATAATATTTGACGAATGGATGTTTCCTACCCAAAGCATTATTTTATTACAAAAGAAGTATAACATTTTTAAATATTATAAAAAATTTCCCTTCTGTTCTTTGTTTATTGCGAAACAAGAATTGTTTGTAATCAGGGACCTATTTTAATATATCTTAACAGAGCGTCTTTTCCTTGATTCAGAACATGCCTCTTTAATAAATTACTACTATTTTAAATAATTAAGTGTCCAGCAAAGATAGATTTATAAACAGAGAGTTTTATGTTGGTTTTGCGATTCTGATTCGATTGGAGTAATATTAGTTGGGTCTATACCAAAACCTTCTGCATGTAAAATGGTCAGTTGACCATTTGTAATCAATTAATTAATAGAAGAAAACCGTAACCTAAATCAGTTGTACACAAAAATAAAAATAAAAATGGTCCAATTAGAAAAAAAAATGTGGGTAAAAAGGATGGTTGATTCATAACTTTTTTTACTTTACGTTTTAAGTAAATCAGTCCTTATTTACATCGTAGACGGCTTTGATTATTTTGCTTACAGCTGAAAATTGGTAGAAATTGCCCAAAAAAGTTATATCATTCAAAGTATATGCTACTTAATTTGCAGTTTATGAGGGCACTAATCTATAATTTTCTGGTCCGGAATGTTACTTTTATGTTGGTGAAATAATTATACTCAAAATTTTTGTGGCTCTCTGGGCGACAAACAATTATAAATTCTAACCACACAATTTAGCATATTTATATTACGCTTCCTATTTGTTGTTATTCACTTTCGTAAATAAGTCGTAGATATCATGCTATCATTTAATTAATTTACTAAGCCAATCACAATCTCATCACAATGTTGTTAGTGAAAGTGTAATTAGATTTGTACATATCATTATTCGATTTATTGTAGCAATCTATAATTCATGCATCTCATGCATTACCTAATAACTGCATCGACTTGTAAATTCTATTTTATGTTGACTTTTCTATTATAATTTCATGTATAAAAACAAATGTTGTAATATGGATGAAATCCAGAATCAATTTAGTTTATATTGTACTCAGTGCAACGATATTTTATTTTCATTTCAAATACTTAAAGGGCTCTTGTTCCACTTAATTCAGTTCGATTCATATTGAAAATTGTTCCATATTAAGTATCCATTAAATATGTTGTTAAATATAAAAGATATGTGGCCACAAGTGCAAAATATTATAATATTTATAATCTTTATCAAAACGAAGCAGAGTGAAGAGACTTTCATGGCATTAACTTTTGATAAGGATGTGCGCGAAGAAGCCTTTTTAAATACTGTAAGGAGCGCTTTTTTTCTTTCTTATTTTATCCTTTGCATACATAAAAACAATATTGAGATTTCATGAACGAAATAAAAATCTGATTTAAAGAGAAAACTTGGGTCAGAGAAAAAAAATCAAAGTAAAAGTGAAAATTGAAGTGATTTTTTGAACAATGTAAAAATTGCTCATCATTCTGCAGAAGAATATTGTTGAAATATTTTACAGAATATTAAATATTAAAACGCCTGATAATTGCTTGCAAATTTATTTTCTTGATAGAATATTGCAATTGCACTTCGCTTATTAAATATCGTTCACTATGTGCCAAGTAGAGTTCACTTGACAAATAAATTTAAACAAAATTTTAGAACAATACAGAAATCCGTTGAAAATACAGACATTTTTACATAACAAATGAAGTTGTAAATAAATTATCATTTTCCTATAACATATTAAAATAGACTTATTAAAAGTCTTTTTAGACTCTTTTCGTATGAAGTAGAAAAAAAATTGGAAAATTGTTACCTACGCTTACGAAACTTCTTTTATTCTTCAAAACAAATCGGTACTTGTTATGTGTACTTTTGCCTCAAGTATAAAATTTACATGAAATCCGTCCAATTATTAGGCATTCATCTATATAACTAACCTTATAAAAATTGATAAATGTGAATATTTCATTTATATATAATAGATATGATATATATATATATATATATATATATATATATGTATGTATGTATAGAAATATATATTGCCTGAATTGTTCATTCAAATACATTTGACATGGTAATTGTTATTTGTTATTTTGATTCTTATTGAGCGTGAAAATAATTGCTTGCTAATAATAGTGTAATCAACAAACGCATACGCGGAAATAACATAGAGCATTTAAAGCTTGATTTACAAAAGTCTATAATAAAAAATTGTGTAATAATAGAACATGGAGCATTTGACTAAATCTCTCCCAAAGGAATAGTAATTTGTGTTTGTGGACAGAATTTCACTTTAGAGCATACTTTTTATTTTAGGAGCAATTGCTTCAAAAGTACAATTACCCGGTGGAAACGCATTATGTCCAAACTGAAGATGATTATATATTAAGTGCACATCGCATACCGAAACCGGGAGCTCAACCGGTATTTTTAATGCACGGCCTTTTTGACAGTTCTATCGGTTGGACGCTATTGAGACCAAATCAATCTTTAGGTTGTTATCTTTATGACAATGGTTACGATGTGTGGATGGGTAATGCTCGGGGTAATCGGTATTCTAGGAATCACACATATTTAAATCCGAATATTGATGACGAATTTTGGAAATTTAGTTGGCATGAAATCGGTGTTTACGACTTAGCCGCCATGATTAATTATGTATTAGAAGAAACTGGTTTTAAGCAATTGGTCTATTTTGGACATTCACAGGTCAGTGATCATCACTTATAATGTCTAATGGATTTTACATTTATTCTAAAGTAATAATAAAACCTCGCTTTATTAGTTGTAAAGCTTTCTTTAATTCTTAAATGTGCAAAATTTCAATTGCTCTTATTACGACTGAACAAAACTTATACTTGTTTACTTTTTTGCAGGGTACAACTGCATTTTTTGTTTTATGTTCCGTACGCCCTGAATATAATGAAAAAATTTTAATAATGCACGCTTTGGCCCCAGTGGCATTTTGTTCTCATATCAGGACACCTTTACTAAAATTTGTACGTTCCGTATTACCGCTTTTAGGTGAAAATGAATTTCCAATACAAAGTAAGGTTACATACAAATATTGTTTATTGGGTCCAGCGTCTACATTTATTTGTAAGGATATTATCAATGAATCCCTCGGACCAGAACGCGGCGTTGTCGATTATGATAAATATTTACCAGTCATATTAGGTCATGTACCAGCTGGTGCTTGTATTAAACAGGTGAAGCATTATTTACAATTATTTGATTCGGGTACATTTGCACAATATGATTTTGGTGGAGAAGAGAACCAAAGACGTTATGGACATAAAATACCACCCAACTACCCCTTAGAGAATATTACGGCACCTGTAGCATTATATTATGCTTATAACGATTATTTGGGTACTGTGCCGGATGTGAAACGATTACGATCAATATTACCGAATGTGGTCGAAGATCATTTATACCCATATAAAAATTGGAATCATATTTCTATGACATGGGGTCGGGGAGCTAGAAAATTAGCTCATAAAAGAATGTTGGATTTAACGAATCACGTTATATATAAGAGAAATAATAAGGACGAAAACTCATTAAACGATTGGAATAATGTTGTTCCAGATGCGGCCATTTATAAAAATTATTCACATAATTTTGTCGATTACCTTGCAGAATAATGTACAAAGTTCGCTTACTTTTCTTTTCAATTTCATGTATATGGAAATTAACTTTAATAAAAATGTTAAATAGTTCTAATAAAAAATATATTAACAGAAATTTTAATCCGAAACGATTACATAATTGTTTTATATAAATTGCTTGGATAATTTATTCTTAATACGCTTAAATTAATTTTATGCCATCAAATTTTAATCTTATTGCTAGAATTGAGGGAATTGTAACACAAAACTTTAAAACTTTAAAGACTAAGCAATGTCTTTTTATTGCTAATTGTATATAAATCAAATGACCCACCATTAGTAAGAAATGCTTTAAATTGCAAATAGAAAAAACTGACTGCGAAAAGGCCAAAGTGACGAACGCATTAAATGTGACATTTTTAGATAGCATCGCAATAATGAAAAACACTCTACACCAGTTTTGGTACAGGATAGTTTGTACAAATATTTGTAATACTCAGAATGAAAAGGCATGCGCATCTCTTGATCGACTTTGAATCGCTTTTTTATTCGATTTAAGCTTGCGACTATCTCTATGTGCCACTGCTGTTTGTCCATGTAAATTTGTTACTAAGCTAGGTTTTGAGATATTTATAAATGAAATTTGGTGCATGGGCATGAAAAAAGTTAGAATTTTGAATATATTTTAGCAAAAACCAGCACGTTGCTGAATTTTAATAGAGAACATATGTGTAAGATACTTTGTTGAGATCAGTTCATTTTTACGACCCCTACCCATATAATGCATTTTTCGAAATAGAGCCATTGTATGGAGATATATAAGGTACAATTTTGGATATATATTAACCAAAATAGACATTTTCTTGTATTTTAAAATAAAAAATAGGGACACTGAATTTGATCCAGACCACCGCCCATATAAAGAACTTATCTAAGCATTTAAAAATTACGAGTTTTTATTATATTCATTTGTTATTCATATACTTGACTTTTTAATCCCATTAAGCGAAATGATATACGATATTTAAGGGTCAACTCTCACCGACTATCACATTCTTACTTATTTTCACATACAATTTTTTCTCTGAAAAATTTGACGCAGCTTGTAAATACTTCAATAAAAACTATTAGCACTCATTAACAATTAAAAAACGTTTAATTAACGTGTTCTGTGCCTTGTAAGCTTCGATAAATTGTACGAAAATTATAACCGGTCACGGTTCATTAATAAATACTTTACACTGAATAACAAATTATACACGGAAACGTTATAATAAATGAATCCAATCAACCTCAATGGATGTGTCATGTACGTATCGTGCCAATCAAATCTTAAACTTTATCCAAACATATTAGCCTATTTCCATAGCCGACGTCATTAATCCCCATGTCAATACATAATTAATATATTTTTTATTGCATTTCTGCTCTCCACTAAAATACATCTTATATAAACAAAATACGTTGCCAATTATCATGAATTGTTTTTCACTTTTTTGACAAAATATCATCTCATCGGGGCAAGGCTTTAAAAGGTAAATTGCATTTGTAATTTAATGCATTAGTATATGTTTCATGTATTACGTACATTTATCTACTTGTTGTACTTAGGTAAATATTATTGCTGTTTCAAATTATTAATATTTTTATATTCTACGGCAATTTAAATATGTAATATAAAGGGTTTATATAGAGGTATGTAAAACGTAGAAGATCTCAAGGCTAAAGGACTCTGAACCTCTGCTTGCCCATGTAAAGTTTGTAGCAACATAAAAGTTGCAATTTTAAAGGTATATAAATAAATTTGTTAGGTGGGAATGCCAAACATGGGAAACAAAACTTTTTTGCAACTTTAACTAGAAGAGCATTACGTTGATTTCTTAATCATATTGAAATAACAGGTAAAAATGGAGAGTATCTAAAAACCGGCTCTTATTAACGCGCAATAAATTTTTCAAAATTCTATTTCCTAAGAAATTTTGTAAGTTCACGTATATAAACAAATGCCATGATAAAATCAAGAATCAATTCAGTTTCTGTTGTACTCTACCAGTTTCTTTTGCGTTCTATTTTGTTAGATTCGATTCGCTTTGTTCGCTCTGTTCTATATTAATTATCCATTACATAAATAAATAATAAATATATAAAACATGTGGCTACTAGTGCAAAACATTATAATATTTATAATCTTTATAAAAACGCAGCAGAATGAACAGACTTTCATGGCATTAACTTTTGATAAGGATGTGCGCGAAGAAGCCTTTTTAAATACTGTAAGGAGCGCTTTTTTTCTTTCTTATTTTATCCTTTGCATACATAAAAACAATATTGAGATTTCATGAACGAAATAAAAATCTGATTTAAAGAGAAAACTTGGGTCAGAGAAAAAAAATCAAAGTAAAAGTGAAAATTGAAGTGATTTTTTGAACAATGTAAAAATTGCTCATCATTCTGCAGAAGAATATTGTTGAAATATTTTACAGAATATTAAATATTAAAACGCCTGATAATTGCTTGCAAATTTATTTTCTTGATAGAATATTGCAATTGCACTTCGCTTATTAAATATCGTTCACTATGTGCCAAGTAGAGTTCACTTGACAAATAAATTTAAACAAAATTTTAGAACAATACAGAAATCCGTTGAAAATACAGACATTTTTACATAACAAATGAAGTTGTAAATAAATTATCATTTTCCTATAACATATTAAAATAGACTTATTAAAAGTCTTTTTAGACTCTTTTCGTATGAAGTAGAAAAAAAATTGGAAAATTGTTACCTACGCTTACGAAACTTCTTTTATTCTTCAAAACAAATCGGTACTTGTTATGTGTACTTTTGCCTCAAGTATAAAATTTACATGAAATCCGTCCAATTATTAGGCATTCATCTATATAACTAACCTTATAAAAATTGATAAATGTGAATATTTCATTTATATATAATAGATATGTATATATATATATATATATATATATATGTATAGAAATATATATTGCCTGAATTGTTCATTCAAATACATTTGACATGGTAATTGTTATTTGTTATTTTGATTCTTATTGAGCGTGAAAATAATTGCTTGCTAATAATAGTGTAATCAACAAACGCACACGCGGAAATAACATATAGCATTTAAAGCTTGATTTACAAAAGTCTATAATAAAAAATTGTGTAATAATAGAACATGGAGCATTTGACTAAATCTCTCCCAAAGGAATAGTAATTTGTGTTTGTGGACAGAATTTCACTTTAGAGCATACTTTTTATTTTAGGAGCAATTGCTTCAAAAGTACAATTACCCGGTGGAAACGCATTATGTCCAAACTGAAGATGATTATATATTAAGTGTACATCGTATACCGAAACCGGGAGCTCAACCGGTATTTTTAATGCACGGCCTTTTTGACAGTTCTATCGGTTGGACGCTATTGAGACCAAATCAATCTTTAGGTTGTTATCTTTATGACAATGGTTACGATGTGTGGATGGGTAATGCTCGGGGTAATCGGTATTCTAGGAATCACACATACTTAAATCCGAATATTGATGACGAATTTTGGAAATTTAGTTGGCATGAAATCGGTGTTTACGATTTAGCCGCCATGATTAATTACGTATTAGAAGAAACTGGTTTTAAGCAATTGGTCTATTTTGGACATTCACAGGGTACAACTGCATTTTTTGTTTTATGTTCCGTACGCCCTGAATATAATGAAAAAATTTTAATAATGCACGCTTTGGCCCCAGTGGCATTTTGTTCTCATATCAGGACACCTTTACTAAAATTTGTACGTTCCGTATTACCGCTTTTAGGTGAAAATGAATTTCCAATACAAAGTAAGGTTACATACAAATATTGTTTATTGGGTCCAGCGTCTACATTTATTTGTAAGGATATTATCAATGAATCCCTCGGACCAGAACGCGGCGTTGTCGATTATGATAAATATTTACCAGTCATATTAGGTCATGTACCAGCTGGTGCTTGTATTAAACAGGTGAAGCATTATTTACAATTATTTGATTCGGGTACATTTGCACAATATGATTTTGGTGGAGAAGAGAACCAAAGACGTTATGGACATAAAATACCACCCAACTACCCCTTAGAGAATATTACGACACCTGTAGCATTATATTATGCTTATAACGATTATTTGGGTACTGTGCCGGATGTGAAACGATTACGATCAATATTACCGAATGTCGTCGAAGATCATTTATACCCATATAAAAATTGGAATCACATTTCCATAATGTGGGGTAAATACTCTAAGAATTTAGCTCATAACAAAATGCTAGAATTAACGGATCAAGTGCGTATGAGAATTAGCATTCATAAATATTTGCTTGTAATCATTAATAGTATTTTATTCTCTTAATATGTTTCATCTAGATGATTTTCAAAGGAAATGAGGAAGAAAGGAATTCTCTATAGAAAAATATTGCCCCAAAACAAAAGTGTTAAATTTCAAGTATTATTTAGTTGTCATTGCTTTATAAAAGTAGTTTTTCATCTACTATTCTAATTGTATTGTATTCCACTCTACGGAATAGGTTATGGATTTCAGATATATGGTTGGCCAGGGATTTTAAGTAATATGAATGATTTAATTTTAGAGTTAAATAGTGAACAACTCGATTAGTTTTCTTGCAGGTGTAAATATGTAAACATAAACTAATTAATATAAATTTTTAAACGAATGAGTTTTATAATTTATAATTTAAGCTCTAAAATGCCCAACAACAATAAAAGTAGTTAATTATAATATGATAATTCCATGCAAAATGCTTAAATAATAAATATTCTATAGTATGCATTCATTCATTCATTCATTGATTTAACTTTAAATAAAGAGATTTAAATAAATTATATATTACTTTTGTGCTAATTCTTTATAGTCTTTTGAACGCATTTTTTTATACAAATATCAAGAAATTCAGGGCGAAGGTATAGAAACCAACTGGAATAATAAAATTATTGCATGCAGTTAACATTCTTCAATAGTACAAGTAGAAAATTAACATAAAATATTTAAAAGATTTCAAAAATAATCTTTTACTAGTTAAAATACAATACATTAATGAAATGCAAAGTCATATCCAAAACCATTAACATGATAATAATAAATTTATTATATTAGCAACTTACTTGGAAACTGCTGAAGCTTATTTTGCTCTTGCTGCCGCTTGCTAAATATGTGAAAAATTCTTTTTGAAATTTTGAATTTGCAGAAATCACATAAGACTTTGAATAAGTCGTCATTATTGTAATCGCTTGGACTCCACTTTGAAAGATTTTGCACTTTCAAAGTTTCTCGATAAAGTCCAAAGTTGTAAGTTTGCATATATTCTAAACAAACTGATTTTAATGGAAGGCGGTATAAGTGTACTCATGTGGAATTATGAGAGAATATATTTTACAGAATTGCAGAATAATTATATGAAGAAAATTCATCTTTATTTATTCTAGTCTTAAAATTGACTCATTTTGTAGGTCAAGGCTTCACATTTCTTATTTTAGAAGTAAGTTCTTGCAAACTTCAACTTCACAAAGTAAAAGAATCGATTTCCTATTATTTATTAAAAACATTTAGCAAACCTTCTACAACACTTTTCACGAGCAACTTTTATATTTAGAGTTCTTTTTTTTTTGTTATCCATTCAAATAAATTCGCTGAAAAACAAACAACAAATTTCTTGTTTCGTACAATATTTTTCATTACTTTTATTTTTTTTTTATCAATTTTTCTTTACTTTATCTTTTTTGTAATTTAAGTTTTAAATTTATTTATGTATTTTGTTTTGGAAATTCTTTATTTTTTTTACATAATTCACTTATTTGCTTTATTTGTATATTCTTTTTAATTATTTCCCATACGATATTTATTGAATTTATTGTGTTTGCTCTTTATTTGTAATTTCAATACATTAAATGTTTTACAATGCAAGAAAAATATTAAGAGTCCTCAAGGGCTTAACATGTGCCCCGTAACAATTTTTGTTTTATATGTTCGAGATTACGCCACTTGTTGCGAAGATTCTCTTAAGTTTATGCTTTTACAGATGAATCCAATTATTTATTTAATTTATAATAAATTACTAAGCTAATTGAGTTGTACATCTGTCTGTCCATATATATTTGCATTCAAGATGAATTAAGACAATTTTCTAGTTATTTCACAAAAATTCAAAGAAATTAAGTGTTCAATGGTTCGTTTCTATAGATCTTTTGACTTTCAGCATTTGGTACAAGTATTTTATGCAAACATTCAAATTGCTTACACCGATTCTCCCAACTTTCCTAGTTGAGTCAATCTCGACAGGCCCTAAAATTTATATATAAATTTTTGCATTTTTCTTCAAGACTTGTATTATAGAGTTATGTGGAATTTAATTGAAAATTTAACATAATAGATATTGGAAAAATCGGATAATTATTAATTTTTATTATAGATTTATATCCTTAAATGAAAAAAGTCCTTCCCAGTTTAAACCATTTTTGAAGTTAACAAATTACACATAAGTTTATTGTTACGGAAAATATTAAATAAATTATCATTGGAATTATTAAGTCAAGGAATTAGTTAAAAAACATTTATATTTATTAGTTATATCATTTGAATTACAATTAAGTTATATTCTAATTAAAAATTATAAAAAAATTATATTACGGCTATTTTCTTTATTAATTACTTATATTTTAATTCACTATTTAATTTTTTAATTTTTTAATTATTTCACTTATTGTTTATTTTATATAAATTTATGTAATTTATTTGAACTGTTTGGTTTTTTTTCTGTTTCAACTTAAAAAAATGGCTTTTTCTATTTTCACTTTTTCTTGTCTATATTTTTATTATTTTTTACTGCTTTTAAAAAAATCAACTGAAAAACATTTAGAAAATTGTTAAATAAGGAATAAGTCATGAGAATCTAAATTGTGATAGAAAGAGACAACAACTTAGAGAATTATTTATTTTAGGTTTTTTAGTAAAATCTGGTGCAGAGAGAAAAATATTTATATTAAAAATAATAAGTTTAATTTAATTATTTTTAATATATTTTTATTTTCATTTTATACTATTTTTATTTAATTTTCTTTTTCACCTTGTATTTTAAAGGATTTAAATATTGTTTACTCATGTGGTTTGTACTCTACAAAACTTTTGCTACCGACTCCGCATAAACCAATCGCTCTGTCTATTTTAATGTAAAATGTCTGCCCATTTTGTTGTCCAAACACAGATTGCACATTTTGCATTATAATAAAGTCAAAGTTTTATCGAAACTTGTACTCTGCATAATCACTATAAAATAAAGGGGACATAGCGGAGAGGAGTAATGGCTATAATAAGCACAAATGGCCATGCCATTTTTACCTTATCAGTACATTTCTGTGTCCTTTCTTTTGTACCATAATTGAAAATTATCGTCTGTTATTCAAGAAAAGTAAAGAGCGAGCAAGAAAAAAGTATTTTTGGGCTTTTTTCTGAAGTGACGCGCCCGCGAGGAAAGAAACTTACAAAGTTTAGAAATAAAATTTAAAGATGCTCTGCCGTTTATTATTATCAGTTAGTAGAATTAGAAAAATCTCTAGTGTTATGTAATATAACTTGTAATAAAACCACACTACCCGTAACAGTTAAAAACGTGGACCCGGGAGACGTCTTAGTTCACTCCAATATTGAGCAAAAGTCGTGACAGATATTTTGAAAAAAGAAACGTAAGTAGACACGTGTTTATAAGAAGAATTACGAAGTGAACTCTGGAAGCAGCTGGATTTATCCCAAATGAAATTGATGCTTTGCCTAAAGCGAAGTGGTGTAGAGTATTTAAGAGCCGGCTGCCACCGACTATCTTGACTGTATTAGTTTTCGTTTTTTTCTATAATGATTTTTATGAAGCAATTTTTTCTACTTGATTTTTCGCTTAATTTTATTTTCTGTTTTTTATTTTTCATCAAATTTATATTTACATGAACACTTGAATTATTGTGAGTAAATTTGTAATGTGAAATTATTTACGTGTTACTTGTGTTTGTGTACATTTATTTAGCGCTAATATATATTTGATTTGATAAATGATTGTGTAGGTTAATTTTGCTGCTTCTCCCATTTTCTCTTTTCATTATCATTTATATAAATTATTTTTCGCTATTTAATTTTTTCATGCCCATTGTCTATCTAAAGATTAAAGGTGAATTAGTTCATATTGGTTTTTGGCAAAGCAAAGAATTGCAAAGTATTAAATTTTATATTATTTTAAAGGGCATTTGTTCTTATATTAGCATTTTCTAAAAATCGCGAAGCAAAAATGTTCTGTTTTTTATATTTAAAAAAATTTTTTAAGGATTTCCATTAGTTGGGCTTTGGTTTGCCTGCTTTCAAGTAATTAAATTTTAGGTTGGTCAAAATTGTCGAAGAAAGTAAATTGTTTAAAAATTATGATTTAAAATTAAAGCTGATTTCCATTTAAAATGAGCTAAATTAGATTAGCCATAAATTAGATCTTCAATTTCTCAGCTCTAAGAATAACTTTTATACAAATATAAATCATAATTTGCAAGATGAAGCGGATATTTTTTGTCACTCGACTTTTATAAACTGTTTTATGGCACAAAAAAAAGATAAATGTTTTACCAGCGTTACTAAAAGTGCTTAAAGAATGACCTTGAATATTTAAGATTTTTTTTAAGATCTTGAATTCCATTTTCATGCTTCAATTTTGTGTTGGTTTGTTATTAATTTCAATTTTAATACGTTTTCACTTGACTCATTTACATTACCTTATTCACTCATCCATTTTTTTTTACGTTTTCATATAAACGAAACTTTTCTGTTTTCACTTCAATGAATCGAATTATAATTCCTTTTTACGTTTTTTATCATTAAGTTGATCTACGTCTATAAAGATTATACATAGCTTTTTTATATAGAAACTGCAGAGTCTCTTAGTACTACAACTTTCTGTCAACTAGACCTTACATATATATATATTTATGCGATTTGTGATAAAACGAGAGAGGGAGAAAAAAGTAGAAATGCGTAAAGAATTAATTTTAAAATATTAAATTACAAAATATCAAAGCTAACTTGACCTATTAAAACTGTTATGCTTTTTGCGGTAAAAACCAAAAACAAAAAAGGGCAGTGCTTTTAAAATCCTTTTGATCTTAATTTTATAATCCTTAAGCATTGTTAAAATGGCGTATTTTGATTTTCTTTTTTGTTTTATTTTTTGTCTTTATACCCACCATCCATACATTTAGTCATAATGTTTGTAAAACCCAAAAGAAAGCTTTGGAGAAATTACATTCTTGATCAGCATTGAATTCTAAATCGATTTAGACATGTCTGTCCGTCTGTACAGATACCCGTCAGTATTGATAACATTCTTCGGGTCATAATAACAGGGATATAAAGCATAAAATGGGCCGAAACATTGGAAATTCTTGTAAACAGGTTGGTATTGAAAATGAGGAAGATACATTAACACTGCACATAAACAGAGCACGCCTCTGGTTTTTTAAGCCAAATTTTTCTTTGTTAATTATTTGCAAACAGCAAAAGATAGAAAGCTGAAATTTCGTACAAATAGTGAGGCCAGTGTTCTTTAATGCCTATGACTGAAAAACTAAAATAAGCTCTTAATTGTAATATTGTGATATCTGGATGGTGGGCGAAAAAGATTTGGCTACAGCCAAATATAACTTTCCTTCTTTATTATTTTTATTCTTTGTTTTCTTGTTTTCTTCTTCTTTATTTTTCTTTTTATTATATTAAAGATTTACAATAATTTGCAATATTTATAAATCTTAAGCTGATTGCGTACCAGTTTATATTGTTAGATAATAGCACAAAAGATACGTAAGGCGTAAATTGTTCTAATGAAGAAGAAGAAAAGTTATTTCTTGTAAATTCTGTTGTTTGATTTTTTCTTTTTTGTTAAATTCTATCATAATTATAGAAGAGGAGTAATCGATCATTAAAGTTATGACAATGCCTTCAAATTTCTTTGGAAATTTTAGATAATATCTATGACAAGGCATTTCTTTTTTTTTTTGATCTAAAGACAAGTTTTTCAAGTTTTTTGTGTTATTGATGTAAATTATGATTTCGCTTTGAAGTTAGATTTTAAAGTTATATTATTTTTTACTTGTTTTTGGAATCTTAAAAATAATCCATTTGTGGTGCATCTAAAGCGGTGTGCAAAGTTAAGGTAACACCACGATTAATACTACAAGCGGGGTAAAAAACGCCATAAAGATCACGAAAAGCCACCGAACCTTGTGGCATACCATTCACCAGAAAACTGAGCGTATGCCGTTGCAAATCCAATAATACACCAATCGTACTGCCCGTACTAATACCACCTTCGACGCGACGTTCATGTACGGAGTTATGTTGGAACCAAGAGCGTTGCCGATCAATATACATGGCAAATGATTTCTCATCTTTACCTTAAAGAAACAAAGAAGGGGAAATGAAAGCACAACACAAAGTAACAAAAGCAAGTGAGGCAAAATGAAATGGCAGCAAAAGGGAAGAAAAGGCGGAGATAAAGTCTTTATATAAAAAACTTTTACTTATTGGCAGGATTATACTTTAAGCATATGCCACTTTCTTACAATTAAGAATAAAAACAAAGAGAAACAAAAGTGAAAAACAAAATGAAAGTTCTTAATGTTTTGCTTAAAAAAAACTAAAATGAGAATCAAAATTTAAAACCTGAATAAATCAAACCAGAAGCAAAACGATAAATAAAATGGTAGAAGTAAAGTAAAAAACTAGCACTTTAATGCAATGAATGCTCAATAAAAAACTTATTCTTCTGCTTGAAATCTTTTGTTTTATCTTGAAACAAAATATAAATAGAGTAAAAAAAACAATAACTTTTGTTTTTGTACTTTTTTATTCAAACTTTCTAATAGAAGAATCGATTTTATTATTGGTTAAAATGTTCTCGCATAATTTTTCTTACTTTTTGCTTGTTTTAAAACTTGAAGGCTTAAAGAACAATATAACAAATAAATGTTTTGCAAAATAATAACAACTTTTTTCCTATCCTTCTGCTTTTGCGGGATTTAACAATTTTATCGAATACTATAAAGTACTACAAAAAAAAAACTACCCAATTCATCTAGACAGATTGATTGTCAATAATAATAACGTTTTATTCGAAACACGCTGTTAAGCTTCTTTAGAATTAGGATCAACAACTTTGTTTTATATTTTTTATGCTTCTTTCTTGATTAAGGGATTTAAAGAAATGAAAGTGGTAGGAATGAGAAAGGTGGGAAAGTTCCCAATGTCAATATTCGTTTTACTTGGCTGCTTATTACTTTTACTCCATTAATTTTAACTTTCAGTTGATTTTTACAGCGGAGAGAAAATCTTGAAAAAAATCCTGGCTTCTTGAATTTTATAGGACCAATTTTTATAGGACTGAAACCGAAGGCAAAAGTGTGGTTTAAACAAAACGTTTTGTATTTACAAAAACGAAAAGCGCCACGTCGGGATTTCTGCAGCTAATTAAAAAATGTGTGAGAGAATAAAGAAATTGTGACTGGCAGTTAAAATTTTTTTTAAGAATCCTATAAGATTGATTTAATCCTCCTACATTTTTATTTATAATACCAGAATGCTCTCAGATTGCTGCTTTAACTTGAGCGATATAAAACTCAATACAAAGCACTGACACAAATACTTTGCTTGAAAAAAACTTTTAATTTTTAATAACAAATTTTACACCTAGAAGTATTTGAAAGAGTTCTTTAGTCTTTATAAGATTATCATTTGAAATTGTTAAGGGAAAATGAAAAAAACTCATTTATGCTGGATTATTTAAGAAATTTTTTTCTTGTTAAAATTTTATTAGCGAGTAATTGCACACAGCTAGCAAACTTCCTTTGAGTAAGGGTTGGAATGAAGGAGAATTCTTACTACTTTGCCTCTTAACCAAAAGACTTGACACATACACATACTTTCTTATACATTCTAAATAAGTTTTCATATTAAAACTTCATAAGATACACCAAAATGTACAAAAACCGAAAAAAAGCACAAAACACAAAAGAAGTAACAATGAATATAGAAATTTATATAAATATAAACAAACTCTTCAAAAACTTTATTTACTCTCTCCATATGATTGTCTATTTATCTATCTGTCTGTCTGTCTGTCTATCTTCTTCAAGCATATCATGCTGTATACACATATATCAATTTATATTTCGTACAAAATAAATTATAAAAGAACAAGTAAGAAAATTGTTTAGAAAAGTTTTGGTATGTTTTGTGTCTTCATGTTACATTGACATTGATACTAACATTAAAAATTTTGTTATAAAACAAGGAACAAGAAACATTATACATAAAACACAACAAAATATTAAAAGCAATAAGAGAGAGGCAGAGAGAAAGAGAAAAAGATATGAATAAAGGGATGCTTGGTGAAACTAAGAAGGCAAGAATAAAGGGTAACTTTTATTTCAAAATATAATAATAATAATGGAATAACAACTATATGCATACATACATACACACACACACACACACATACAATATATATATATACATACACATGAACATATTGCATTAAAAAATATTTTGAACATGATGACTTGTCGGTCGGTACGTGCTGCTATTAGAAAATATTGTATAGAAACCAATAAAAAAAGAAGAAAAAAACAAGTAAGAACATTATATTTGGCTAGGGCCAAATCTTGGTTACCCACCATCTCAACACAGTGATGTAACGTTACTAAAACTTTTCCAGTTTTTTGAAGAATCGATAGAAACCATAAAAAAAACTAAGATGTGCTCAGTTTATACCACTATACCCTTTTACCGATTTTGGCCATTTATAGTACCAACATGCTTGCAAGAATGTGCAATGTTTCTGTCTATTTTAAGCTTGGTATGTCTTTTTCTGCGATCAAAATAAGGTTCACAACACATGAACAAAAGAACAAAAGGACAAGAGGACAGACAGACAGACATATCTAAATCGATTGAGAATTTGATATTGATCAAGAATAAAAGCACTTTGTAGAATATCTGACCCTTCCATTTGGGTATAACAAACATAAAGACTAAATTAATACACCTCCATCTTCTGGGTGATGGGTATAAAAAAGCAAAAATAGTAAAAAAAGCGGCAACACAAAAAACAAACTTTTTCTGCATACTTCATAATTTTGTTATATACTAATGTAATGATGTGTGTTGTGTTACATACACATGCACACACACACATATACATTTATATAAATATATATATATAAATTTTGGTTTGTAAATTAGAGATTAGATTATAGGAAAAGAAAAGTTTAAACAGCTGGGATCCTCCAAAACCTTCCTGTCTGTCCCCAGCTACGTCATTGTATGATGATGATGTTGGTGAATAAAAGTGTAATATGCGCATATTTTGGCTTTTTTTACTTCTTTTTTTTATTTTAATTTTTGTTAAGGAAAATATGTTTTTACCATATTTCCTGGGACATGGCAAAGAAGTAACTTGTGATAGATTACATTAAAAAATTTACAACAATTTTCGTTATATTTTTATTTATTTTTTTTCGGTCTTTTTTGATATTTTTGTAAATGACACACTTTTCAATAAAAAAAACCCCTATTTTTTTCACCAACATTGAATTTCCATAATTAAACTTTTGCATGTTTATGGAAGACAAAAGTTGTTTTGCTTTTTTTGTTATTTTTTTGGTTTCCCGGAAAAATGTATTCCGGTGTTTTACCGAATGATGAAAAAAAGAACCTATTTAGAATGTAATGAAGGTAAATTATGGAAAAATTTGCACAAAACTGCGAATAATTATAATCATCATTATTATAACAAAAATTGTTGGTATATTTAATAAATCAAGATGTTTGTAGTTTGTAAAGTGAAGCAAAGTTTTACAACATCGACCAGACTTTGCCATCATCAACGTCAACTTCTAAAGGGATCTAATTGTCCACAATTGTCCGTGTGTTTATTTCAGTCCAAATTATGCCAATATTTCTATTACGCCAAATGTCCATTTATAAAAAAAA
Organism: Melophagus ovinus; assembly: GCA_023089585.1. NCBI lineage: Eukaryota > Metazoa > Arthropoda > Insecta > Diptera > Hippoboscidae > Melophagus > Melophagus ovinus. The sequence goes on along the minus strand of JAKKIB010000181.1, from coordinate 1,011,032 downwards.
ATTTGGTAGTAACATCTGATATTTTTTAATCAATCACAATAAAGTCTAAACTTAATACGCTACCTAAATTTTTAGGAAAAAACTTTAGTCAAAAGTAACTGTTTTTAGCGGACTTTTTGCAATCGAGCAAATACGAAAGTTTTACTAAAATTATTGTCCCGGGCAGATCCTGACAATTGCCTTTAGGCAATTTCAACTTATTAAATTTAAGTAGCTTACTTTAAAAGGCAAAAAAGGGCAAATTCAACTTACTGAGATTTTCTTTGTTTTATATTTTTGTAATTTATAATTGCTTATAATTTATAATTGTTTATAGAAAAATTGACTTACCCAACATTTTACTACGATTAACATCAATTCTAGCTACACCAAATGCTGGATCTGTATCGGCTGTATAATTATCTATAGTATACTCCCAATAATGGATGCCACGTGAAAAACCGACTGAACCTAATGCAACACGATGTTCCCAACCTTCAACAGAAACGGTTGAATTATTGTTGGTGAATATGAGACCAGAACCGGGACCACCGCTTAATGCTGGATCAAAATTGAACCAAGCAACTGCAAAATAAAAGTCAAATTAAAAAATATATTAATCGGAATTAAAACGTTTAAAAAGAAGGATGCTTTAGATTTTTATAGAATTGAAAATGTCAAATAAATTTTCTAAATAAAAAAAACTAATTTATATCAAAGGTATTTAGCCTTTGCTGTTATCAGGCATATTTTCTAATACTTAAGGTAACTATTTATTATGATAAACAAAAAAAATTAATGCAGAAAAAAATTGACCCAAATCAAAACTTTAGCCATAATTCTTTCTAATCTATTTGCATAAAATGCTTTTAAGATAATTACACAATCACCGGCAAATTTAAGGTGAAACACTTTTCCTTAATGCTTGTTCCTTTTCTCTGTTTTTCCTCTCCTTTTTTTTCATTTTTCTTTTTCTTTTTTGATTTTAGTGAGTCTTTATTTTATCTATAAAAAGTCTTAGATTGTTTATGATCTTTAGGCCAATTGCTAAGCCCAAATGTGCACATATTTTAATGCGCACCAACAACAGAATCTGCCATAAAAGTGCGAGTAAATGTTTGTAGAAAAAATAAACAGTGTGGCATAATCTTTATCACACTAAAGGCAATTTACCAAATTAAATAGTAATTCATTTTAAATATCATTTAAACACACGCTTTGATAGATACAGAGAAATTCAAAGCTGTAGAAATAGAAAATAAGTAGAAGAAAAAGAAAAAAATATGTGGAAAATAATAATATAAAAATCTATTATAACTGAATCGTGGCAAAAAACATTTAAATCAAGCTTTATGCCAGAGTTAGACTCTATCAAATTAATGAGGGCCATTTTAAACTTTTAAAAAACTTGAGTTTAAAGAAAAGAGCCTGAAAGTCGGTGAGCATTATTTGAGCTGGATTTCTCTATTAAGGCTAAGGGAAATATGTAAACTTTAAAAAAGGAAAAAGGAACTTAGTTAAGTTTTTTAAGAGCCTTTTAAAAAATTATATTTATTTATACTTTAAGCGAAGTTTGTGGCAGGAAAAGTAAAGACTTTTCAATTTGAATTAAAATACATTTAAAAATATTTCACTTTTATAAGTTTAAATGTAATTAAACTGAATCGTCTTATGATTTGTTATTGTTATTACTGTTATTGGCCATAGCACTCACATTTAGACATCTCTGCATTTTTTAAAGAATTGTTAGTTTTTTTTTGTATTATTTTCCATTTAAGTAGAAAAATTTACAGAGAAGAGCATGAAATATTATCATAGACCCACCTAACGAGGTGGTAAATTGTCAAAGAGCCTGGAAGACATCAATCAATGTGTAAAAGCAATGATAATCAAAGAAACGTATGCAAAAAAACAGAAGACAAAAACAAAAAAATAACTAAGAAAAGAAAACGTAATAAATAACTATAAAACACTTGATAATTGAAGTCTTTGTAAAAATTTTCTACCACTTTTGATAGCGGCGATCATTTAACATAAAAATTTCCATTTTTCGTTTTTCTTTCTACCCCTTTTTTTCTGCTTATTTATAACCAGGTACGCTTTTTTAAATTGACACTCACGCACGCACAAATGAAAGAAATCAAATGATTTTTACTTGGGCACAAGTATACAATAAATAGCAGGACAATAGAGTGTATTAAATTATGATTTAGCTTGAGTCAAATTTTAAATGCTCTACCAGTCAAATAGCAATAATAATGCATTTCAGTTCCACTTATGATTAAACAAAGCAAAATTAAAAAAAAAAATTTTAACATTTTTTTATGGAATTTACTAGAAATGAGACAAGAAAGCAAGATAAGAAATAAAATGAATATTTTATAGCTGTAATTGAGCTTGAAAGTATTAAACTTTACCAGACAGATGGACAGACCAGAATTTCTAAGTTACAAAAAATCTACACTTTTGCTTATTTTCACTTTAAGGATTTGAAAACCCCTTTAACAAATTGAATATACCTTTAATTCTTTAATTCTATGCAATGAATGTAAAATAAAAAATGTACAACTGTGAAGAAGCCAGAAGAAGTAAAAAAGCTAAAATGCCAAAGAGTACAGAATAAATGGGCAAATGTCCAAATGAGTTGGAAGCATGCAATTACAATTAGATTCGTTAAAGAAAGAAAAAATAAACAAGCGTAATAAATAAAGTCCAAGTGCATATATGTAAAGTCAAGTTGTAATAATTATTTGTGTGTATTCGTCTTCTGACTACGTCACCCATACCTCACCATTACCTCATCAAATGAAAATTATAAAAGTAAAAATCTCTAACAGACTGGAAAGCTTAAAACTCTTTTTAACTTTTGAACTTTTCTTTAAATAATTTTTGCACTCTTTGCACCTTTTCCATTTTGTTTACACTTCACTTTTCAATTGGCCTATAAATTTATTTCTATTCTGCTCAAAGAATTCTATAACTGCGTTACGCTTTTTAATTGAAATATGGTAAGTGGGAGAGTTTTACCCCAATGCTAGAAGAGTAATTTGTTTGATAAAACTTACCTTCGGCTGTTTGTAAGCCAATTAATTCAGAATATTCACCTTCACCGGCACTATTAAATGCCTTGACACGTGCATTATACATCGAATTAAAATGCAAACCATCCACAGTGCATATGGTTTCTTTGCCACAATAAACTTCCTATAAAATGGAAAAAATACAAAAAAAAACAACATTAGCAGTAAAGAAAATAATAAAACTAATGAAATTCTTTTATTGTACAAAGTAAAGCTATAAATTAGTTAAAAAGAATAAAATGTATATAAAAAACTGCTAAAGCAAAGAGTTATAAAATAAAAGGCGCTTCAACTGAACTAAGCTGAACTGAATGAAATTGTTATGCATTAGTTAACTTACACGAAATTCACCGCCACTGCCATCATCCAATTCCAGAACATAGCCCTCAACAAATGAGTGATTCGGTGCTTGCCACGCTACAGTCACTGAATTATTTTCCGCTGAACAATCTTCGGGTATTATAGTGGGTGGCATGGGCGCTGTATATAAAAACAACAACAACAACAAAAAGCGATAATAACAATAGCAAAAGAAAATAGAAATAAGGAAAAAAGAAAAAGAAATGAAAGAGTAGAAACACGAAACGTAGAACAAACGAATAGAACAGAATAAATAGAAGGAGTATAAAAAATATAGAGCAAACATGGAGCCGCAAAAGCATATTATATTTGAAAAAAAAAGCATAGCGTTAGTATAAAATGCAAATTACTGCCATTTTCTAATTTTCACATTTTAACTTCATTTCACTTCTTTTTTTGTTTTATGATGTTTTTTTTAGTAACGACTAGATTTAATGTTGATTTGCACCTTCTTCTTAATTATGAGCATTTTGTCGTTTTCTTTTTAAATATTCTACAGACAATTAGAAGCAAGTTACATTATTCAGAGGGACTTGTGAAAGTACCATTTAATTTTTTAAGAAAACAGTTTTCTTTTTTTTTTTTTGAAAAAATTATAAAATTATTATTTGTCCATTTTAATTAAAATTTAATAGTTTAATTAAGATTTTCATGAAATTTATGAAGCAGGTTCACTTAAGGCCTAAGGAAGTGAAATGGAATTAATGAAAATCGGTCAGTTTTTATGGATCCCTCTTTACATAACTTTCTTAATGGTTTGAGGAAAAAAATTTAAAATAAATTTCGAATTTTTAATTACATTTAATTAAAGAAAGTTAAATTGTTATATTGGATTTATATGGCAAAAGAAATTTAGAAGGATGGTCAATTTACTGCCATTTAATAAAGTCCGCCAGTTCATATTTACGAATTATAATAATTTATTTTGAAATTTTAGTGAGAAGGCATAGCATGCTTAAGAATCCAAGTTAACCATCTTTAATGTTTTAAATTGATTTAATTTTCTTAATTCTGTTTTTTAATTATTATGGTTTCCTTTTAAAACAGAACATAAAAGTATAATAACAAAATAAAGAATCCGAAACCAGAAAATTTCAATGGTGCATATTAACAATATATTAATGAGGTGAAAAGATTTTAAAAATGTATAAAATTTCTTGTAATATTAATTTTGTTTTGTTTTTTCTGCAAAATCTTTTTTACATTTAAACGCAATAATTGTAACAATAATAATAACAAAAATAATGATACACAAAACGTTTTATGGATAAAAATGTATGGACATATGTGCTTAAGTGCTTTTCATATAAAGTAACATAAAAATCAGAAAGGTTTAAGGATGAAAACCACTAGATTGCTAGAAATTAAGTAAAATTCATATGGCAAATTATTTACACTAAACAAATCATTTTCATGTTAAGCATAATAAGCAAAGAAGATTAATGGTATGATAAAAGCTAAAAAATAAAAATAAAAAATAAAATCAAAAAGAAATTTACTTCAAGCTGAAGCCAAATCGTGAATAACCACCACCCAGACATATTTTCTTATTTTTCTTATTTTTGTGATTTAAAAGCGCACCTATAAAGTTTTATACAAAAATTAGTAAATAGCAATGACAAAAGCAAAGCTGTATATGGGATAATCTCTAGTAGGCGTGGTTCGTTTATATCGCTTTTACACAAATATTGGAGGGACAATTTATTTTTATAATCGTGTCAAATTTCAAATTTTCATTCATTTGTATTCATTTAGGTTTTGAGCAAAAAAAAATTTAGAAAATTAAAGGTAACGTTTGATTTTGTATAATTTTTAATAGGCGTGTTCGTTTTGAGCCATTTTGGAATACACGTGAAAATTTTCACTTGTCTGTCTACTGAATTTTTCAATTAATAACATGGAAAATTATATTTGAATGGGGTTAAATCTTAAATGCCTTTCACTTGAAGACTAAGAGTAATTTAGTGTTAATTTAGTGTCGGTCAAGTGGGCTTGACCGACTTACACGATTTTTATACAGATATTGTGGTAACAAGGCTTTAATATTAAAACTATAAATTTTTGCTTGAAAAAACATTAGGGTTCTTAATTTATGTTGCACGTTGTACACGAACTATTTTTGACAAGTTTAAAGTTGCTAGCTCCCTTAATCGGGGAATATTTATTACTCATGGCTAAACAGACGAACGGACAGGTACACTAAAATCGTCTCAAAAATTGACGCTTAGCTAGAATAAATGTACTTAGTGGGAACTTTGACGCCTTATTCTACACATTACAAATACAATGACAAAATGAGTATGCCCCTAACTTTTGGTTGATGGTCAGTTAAATGATATAATAACATAAATCTTAGGGATTTAAAAAAGTTCAAAAAAATTCCACTCATTTAAGTAGAAAAAACTTTTTTTTTTAAATATAGTGAAGAAATTTATAACACGCCCCCATTCATTATTGATTTATTAACACTGAACCGAGGGGACATAGAATAATACAAAAGTTCTACCAGCCGCTTTTTTTAAATAAATGATCTTACAGAAAAAGAAAAGAAAAAACAATTAACTTTTTCTAAATTAATAAAATTTAAGGGACCAGAAAAGCAAATGTAAAACCACAAAGTTGTTGTTGGTCATAATTTTGTTCTTAACAAGGATAACGGTTTTTTATATAAATTTTTTATTCGATTTCTTTGGATAAATCTAAACCTTTTAAGGATTTTACATATTTTTAAAATTCTTAGAAAGCCAAAATCAAAACAATGAACGATCTAAGTTCAGAGTTTTGGAAAAAGAACTTCTAGAGGAAATTGAAATATGAAGTCATAAGAGAACTTCTAGAGGAAATTTGAAAATGAAGATTTATCTAAGTAATGCGCTATTAAATTTTTTTAGTCTTTGTGTAAAAGTAAAAATCCTTCCTGCTTATAAATGAAACCATTAAAACGAAATACATTTTAAATGGTTGAAACAGGAATAAAGAAAAAACTGGAGTAAATAAAATGTGCTCAATTTTTTTTAACGAAACTATCAAAAACAAAAAAACAAAAATATCCATAATAAAAATGTAATGCAGATTAAAATAGGAAACTCATGTATCAGATAAGAAAAGTAAGGAAAAGCACTCAAAAAATGAAGCAGTGAATGAATGGGTTGAATAAATAAAAATAAAGTGGGAAAAGGAAAAAAGAAAAACGTATTAATTTTCATACATGCTAAAAGTGTTTCATCAGAGTTGATCAATTTTTTGAATGCATTCATTCTTTGGGATAACATAATGATGGAGTTTGATGTTGTTGATATTGATGAATTTGTTGTTATTGTTGTTGGTGTTGTTGTTGCTGTTGTTGTTGATTTAAATGATTTGTTGGAACGCATTGTCGACATATTCGAATCAGTTTGATTCATTGTTAAATCAATACGATTGATGACTATTTGATGATACATACAAATTTTTGTTATTTATTTATATGTTTTTAAGGTGAAGAAAATGATTGAATGGAAAACATGGAAAATGTAATTTAAAAGTGGTTGGTTTGGAGGGGGAGAGAAAAATTACACAAAAAGAAGCAACAAGAGAAAAAAGAAAATAACACAAAACACAAACAAGAAGAGAAGAAGTAATAAACAAGTAAGAAAAATAAAGAAAGGGAACAACAAGAATAAAAATAATGTGGGATAACAACAACAATACAATTAATCATATTTCTTCTCTATCTCTCCTGTCCATTGCAATTGCAATTGTTATTGTAATTAGAATTGTAAGTGTAATTAAAAATTGTAAGTACAATTTTCTCACTCACCTGCTGGCAAACGTTCTTCACCATCTTTGATCGCTATCACAGTTTAATGGTTGTAGTAAACAATTAATAATAGAAATATTTTCATTATATTTATTATTATTATTATTTTTATTGTTGTTGTTGGTTTTGTTTTATATAATATATAAATTGCGTAACAAGAAGAAGCTCACATGTAGATAAATTATTGTATTATATATTTTATGTTTATACATAAATCAATTGCCGTCGAAATAACAAGTAGAATAATGGTGAGCAGCATGAGAAAGTAAATAGAAGAGAGAAATATAAAATGAGATAATTTAATGAAAAAAAAAAACAAGAAGAAAACTTATACTAAAAAATCACATGTTCATGTCATTACATTTATATGTAAATTATGAATTTTTATAGTCAATCTGAGCCCACTTTTAAATACCATACACCATTTTCTCTAATATTAGATGAAGAAAAAAAATGAGAGAAGTATAAGTCAATGAAATTAAAAGTTGTGATTCTTAAGGTATTTGAAAGATTGGTCTTAAGGGAGACGATTCAAAAAATGCATCAATCTAAACCGAATTTGGTACATATATATTCTTCAAGTCAAAATACAAAAGCGTGTCAATTTTTGTTAAAGCATTTTTAAAGTTGTGTTTTCTTCCCTGTGGAACAGCTTTCTCCGTGAGAGATGCTTTTCTTGGCGTAAAAATGTTGCCATTCTAACCATTTTTAATAGAGTATGTCTCTAGGTCTCAACCAGCCTATGTACTAAATTTTAAATAAAATACCTTAAAACAGTTGGATAACAAAATTTATATGGGTAGACGTATAGACGGATAGACAAACTTAAATCGATTCAGGAATTATATTGAAAGAAAAGTCTTTTAATTATTCTCAAGGATTTATGCACCAAATCTCATCTTAAACAAGCAAATTTCGAAGCAACTTGATTAAAATTTGCGGATTTCTTTTTTTTCCCACAAATTTTTCTCTGAAATTTTTTTATATGAATTTTTTTAAGTTTTTATTTAAATGAGCAAGCAAAGTGATGCAGGTTGGATTTTTTTTCTTTAATGGATATTAATCGTTTTTTCAATTTACTAGTTTACTATTCGAGTGGTATTTTATATTAAAAGAAAAAAAAGAAATATTTTGCCATATTATTATTTTACACTGTTGAAGTAAGGCGTAAAAGTTAACAGTGAGCGACCTATTTTAGCAAGAGAAAAATTAAAGGATAATAAAAGTGTTTTTTTGCCTTATTGTCTTCTTCTTCCGCTTATATTTTTCTTTGTTTTCTTGTTTTTTGTTTTGTAGTATAATTTGTTATGTCACAGCTGTTCTACCATTAAATTTAATTTGAGGCACACAAGTGATAAATGTTTATTTACGAAATATTTTTTTAAACGAAATTAATTATTTTTTTTTTACTTTTTTTGTAATTTATTCTCTACGTTTACTCTTTCTGTATGTTTCTTTCCACTCCATCATTTTAGATTCATTACTTTGACAATTTTCATTTGTTAAACTTTAGTGGAAAAAAGAAAACTATAAAAAAATGGGGAAAAGGAAGAAAGCCAGAAAAAGAGAAAAAGACAAAGAAAAGAAGTTCATTTCATTGCAACAGCAGAAAATGGAATTAATGGACTAAAAGAAACTATTGTTGTTTTAACAATAATCGTTTCACTTATCAAATGGCCAAGAATAAGTATTTTACTTTATATTTGGAAAAAATGTTTATTGATTAACATTTAATAAGGCAAATAATGAAAGCAACGATAAGGTAAACTAAAGAAGAGTGAGAAAGGAAAAAACAAAGAAAGAAAGAGAAAGACAAAGAGAGAGAGAGAAAAACAAAGGATGACTCAAAACTACTCAAAACTATTTCTGTCCAAAGCACACACATACGCACTTACATTTTACAAACACACACACTTATATTTTACATTTAAACATAAATTTTTAATGAAGTTATATGATTTTTTTATGAAATTTTCATAATTCTATTATAGTTTTATATTAAAGTTTCTCGTATTTTTGTCTTTTTTTTAGTTAGTTTTTATTGTTTTTTTTTTGGGTACTCACGTTTCATTTGGATGAAATTTAAATTATCGATAGCTCTTAGAGCGGGCGCTTCATCTAAAGTTAAATCAACAATGGGTGAGACACGTGGCGCTGCGTTTGTGACCTCCTGATGCCATGTCATATCTGTATTAGCGACACGATTTATTAACATTGAACCAACCTATACAAAATGAACAATACAAATGACAAACAATTCAACATTTCACATTGATCCAGTTACAATTTTTGTTTGTTGTTGTGTTTTTTTCTTTTGGTTTTGTGTCTATACGAATGAAATACCTGTAAAAAAGCAGCGCTATCCGTTTCCTTCAATGCCTCTATACAAAATTGTATAAGACCGGTTGTTTGTTGTAATTTGCCTGTACAATTCGATTGTTGATCCTATTTGAAAGTTATGACAAAACATACATGGCAACACAAACCAAAACGAATGCAATAAAAAATGGGAAAAAAGTAAAAGCAAGAAGAAAGGAGAAGAATCCATAAGAAGGAAGTTTCATTATCCCAGCATTTAATTGTCTATAATCACCTTTAATATTCGTATTTTTGTATCCTTGTCCATGCGTATGGCTTCTAATAAATATTCACGTCTATCATGTATGGCTTGTATAAGAGCTTCGCATTGTGCTGTAACCAGTTTTTCAAATTCAATGCAGGATTCCTTTGGCAAGCAAACCAAAGAAAAAAAAATTAAAACACCAAAGAAGAAAGAGAAATATAGATAACAAATTATAGAAGAAGAAAATCCATTACAGAAAAATGATGGCGCCATCATTAAAATATTGATTGGTTTACTAAGTGATTGGCTGATTGATTCAATGGTTATCATTTATTAAGGCAAATTCAGTTTAATTATTTTAAATGGTAAAGTGATTCGTAAAATAGCAATAACTTTAAAGATGCCCATTAAATATTTTGAATGTTTTATTACTATTCAAGTCTAATCAATTTAAATGGCACAATAAATAAATAATAATAATAAAAAGAAATGCTGCAGTCCATAAGATTTCAAATGTAACTCTTTTAGAAACATTCTACAGAGCAAGTTAGAAAGATTATATTGATCATTAATACCTTACAATAAACTTGCCAAGTCAAAACACTTAATTTTGAATTGAAAATGACAATTTTAAAGAAATAAAACAAAGTTATATAAAAATTTCCGAAGCATTCTAACTTTCCTGACTGTTGATAAGATTTTTATAAAATCTTAATAAATTATAATCAAAAAATCGTGAGAGGTTTATCAAAAGATCTAAACGTAAATCAAAATTTTTAAGAAGTAACAATTTCCGATAAAATTATGTGAAAATTTTCGTAAAAATCCAATTCTAAAATTTTCTATACATAAATTTGCCAAATAAAGATCCTTAAGAAGTAGCAATCTTCGAAAAAAATTATCTGAAAGTTTTCAAATAGATTCGATTATAAAAGTAAATATTTCTTAAAAAATATTTTGCCAAAAAAGATTTGAATAATTTAAATTCATTTCTTAATTGAAATTTCTTTCAACAACATTTCCTTCTTTAAATCAAACTTCTCAAAAACCATCGAACAGTTTAAATTTTATGCCACTTTTAGATCTAATGTTGCCCTACAAAACTTTCATCGTTATTTTAGGCAGGTTATCCATGCACGGGTTCAAAAGATTTTGAACAAATTACAAGTGATTTGTTTCGATTTTACCATGCTCACAAAACTAATTCCAGATATCTCTAATTGGCAGTTCAACATCTATAAACTAACTTTTCATTACAACTAATAATGTTTAATTCAAAAAAAAAAACTATACTTTTCAAAACTTGTCATCGTTCCGTATTCTTTTGACAAATGACTTTTCATTAGAACTTTTTATTACAAAACTATCAAATTTAATGATGGCTGTTTTATCAGTAGGCGTCTACCAAAAACAAATAAATAAAAAACAATTTATTTTTATATTTATAAAAGAGAAGCGAATTTCAATTCATTTCGTTTCAATTTCAATTTTCTATGACAGTTTTGCTAAAAAAAGAAAAAAAAATAATACAAAAAATATAAAAAAGAAAGATTTTTCATGTCATGTAAAAAGTTATAGAAATTTTTACTGTCATTATAACAATATAAAATAGTCAAGTAACGATACATAAAGGAACTAAAAAAGCCTAAAGTTATTTTCGTAGATTTATCAAAAGCTGCTTCTTAAGAACGCCCAACGGCAAAACTATACTAAAACTTTTCGTGTACTGTTTTTCACATATTTTTTGTTTTTCTACTTATTCTTTTTGTTATAGGATATAAAATATATAAAATAAGAAATATTAAATAGAATAAGAATCAGACAAGTATGTAAAATAGAAAATAGAAAATTTTTAATGCATTTCTTGTTCCCTTGAATCCAAACAGAATAGAATAAGAAAATGAAAAAGAAAAGCAAGCAGAGACTAGACAATTGTTAGTTGAAAACTTACCGTTACTTTATCACTCATGCCTTTCAGCCGCTGTATAAATTCAGTTGTAGAGCGCGCTTTCTCTGACAATTGTTGCAGATTGTGTGAAAGTTCCGTCTGAAATAAATATAGAAAATTCAAAAGTAAAACAACAATAATAATAATAGTAATAATAATAACAACAATAAGACACAAAAAAAACGGAAAACATTTAAGTCAAAAATTGAATACTATATCTACATAACATATATTTATAAACTTATATCTATATAAATATCCACTAAAAACCAATAACTATAATGTAACAAGCGATAAGAATGCAAACGCACAAAAAACTACAGGAAATAATGACAAATTAGAATAAAAAGTAAATGCTGTTAGGTTTTTTCTAAACTTCAACAACCCTACTTCACTTTAAATAATCAAAATATCAATAACTTCATAAAAATTCATATGAAGAGTTGGTTGTGTGAGTGGAAAAAATACAATTCCAAATTGCCTGAGACCTTTAATAAGTTCCATTAAACAAAGGAATGGACAGATCTAACTTGATTCAAAAAATTGTCCTGAGTAAATCGCCTTAAACATCATACATGTTACAAATTTAGTATTACCCAAAATCGTATAGAATTAAAAAATACACTTCTTACGAACATATAAATACAGTGCAAATATTAAAATGAAACAATAACCAAATATTTTGGCGAAAATAGCAACAAAAACGAGATCCTTATAATTGAACGAGGTCGACTTTTAAAAATCTTACTTAACTTGGCCTGAAAAGTCAAATAAATCCATTAAAAGTTAGCAACACAAGTGGAATATTATCATTTCCATATTATTCGAAAATTATTTACTAGGATCATTTTGTGAGAGGAGGTTAAAAGGAAATGAATCGTTTTGGATCAAATTTGAGACACAAATTTTTTATCTCAACATGCAAAAGAGCATTAATTTTCGTTTAAATATATTCAAAATTGTAATTTTTCTCTTTACAATGATTTTTCTTTCGAAAAAAGCGTTATATGGAGAAGGGTCTTAAACATAAACCGATCTAAATCAAATTTGATATACAGAGCTTGCTTTTATGTTGAACTTCTAGGACATGCCAATTTTTGGTAAAATATATCGAAAATTGTAATTGGTTTTTCCATACAACAGTTTTTTCTTTTGTTTATTGTTAATAGGATTCATCTCAGAGCAAAAGCACACTTTCGGATCACATTTCATTGAAATATATCAAAAATTGCCAACTTGTAGTTTGATAGAAAATTTATACGGACAGACAGACAGACAGATAGACAGACAGGCAGACGGGGAGACAGGCTTAAACCAAACCATCTCAACTCCTTATGGATGTTACATATATTTACCTGAACACAAATGACCAAAATTAGTGAAGCTTACAAAAAAAGGCGAAAGGAAAAAATTGTAAAAAGCAAACAAGAAAAAACAAAAAAGCAGCAACAAACAAGTTCAATAATCCTGGCAGAAGAATGAATGAAAAGAAAAGAAAAGAAAGTAAGAAAATGTGGCAGATAACGGGCATTATAATATTTTTATGTTTTTTTACTTTGTTTTCGGTTTCTTTTTTTGTTTGTTTGCTTTTTCAATTTTTATAAACTATAAAATTGCAAACATGTTCAGAACACGGACAGAACAGAGCCAAACAAACAAATGTTGAATGAGAATGGAATATGTATAAAAAAATAATAAAGAAAAATAACATTAACAATAACAACAACAAATAATAATAACAACGACGACATATGAAATGAAATTTACCGCAAACATTTTTCTATTTCATTTTTTTGGTTTTTTTCTGTGTTTTTTTTATTGCCTTTTTTGCATTTCATACATTTTGTTACTTCTTATCTTTTTCCCACATTCTTCGTCATTTTGCCGTTCTCTCATTCTTCCATCATCTCTATTGGTTTTACTTTTTTTATACATTTCCTGCGGCTTTTGACTTTATTTCTCTGTTTTTACAAAATTTAAGTTAAGGATAAGAGGCATTCAATCTTCTTCTTCTTTTTTAAGCACATATTTAATAAAATACATATAAATAAAACCTAAAAAATTTTTTCCCGACAAAAAGCCAAAAAAAAAAAAACTAAAATTAAAGAGATCTCGGAACGAAAAGAATGGTATAATAATAAGAAGAAGATGAGTCCAAGGCATGAGCCTGATGTATAAGACGTTATAAGAGTGCACACATTCTTATTAAACAAAAAAGGAATAAAGTAAATGAAGACTAAACTATTCGGTAAGGCGTGAAAATGAAAAATGACCGCTTTTTCTTTTCTTCTTTTTCTTGTTACTTTTACTTCTGAACACTTTTGAAAATTTCACTTCATGGATTTTAAGCATACTTAGGCCGTACATTCCATTGGTTCAGCTATATTTGAGATTATTTTAAAAAATATTTAACAAATTTAAAATCTACAAGTAAATATTAATTAAGTTAATTATTTAAATTGATTAAAATTAAACAATATTTACAAATTATTTCCTGCTTTGGTAAAACAGGTTTTTTACTTAGTCCAAGTTACATCATTTTTTAACTATATTTTTGGATTAACCATAAAAATCCAAGGGAATGTACGTCTAGATAGATTATTTGAAGAAAATCGTACTTTTAATCAAAAATACTTTTCTGCCAGCACCAGCAGAAATCACTTAAAAACCCTTAAATGGGCCAGCCATAAAAATAGAAATAAAGATGTGAAATGAAAGTAAATACTCTATCTAAAAAGTGATTAAAAAAATTTACCATAAATTTGTTCACCTTCTGTGATAATTTGTTGCTTAATTTACAACTTAAACTTTTCTAATTAAGATATCAAACCGATTTTATAAACGACTTTTGTTAAACAGTTGCACTCAGGAACTTGAAACTGTGAATTGCGAGATATGCACAAAAATTTATAACCGGGAATATTTCCCCTTAAGTGTTTATTCCCTAACTTAAATTCTTTCTATTTCCTCTTTCTTGCTGCGTTTTGCTTTGGAAGTGAGTTGCAGAGAAACTCAAAAAATTTTGCGAAAGAAATTCCTAAACTAAAAGAAAATTCTTTCCATACTTAAAAGTGTATAGAAAACATTAAAGAAAAAAAGTTTCATTTTAGTTTTAAAAGAATTTTGTAGAATAATTTAAATATTTCCAGCAACTTTTTACAAATATTTCCAGACATTTTTACATGTAATTTAAATGTCTTTTCTTTGTAGCTGAATTTTCTTTATGTGTCTCTCTTACTCTTTCTATCTCTGTTTACTATTCTTTTTTTTCTTTTTTCTCTTTGCTTTTTATTTCTTTTTTGTTTTGTATAATCTGATAATTACTGATAAAAGTTCATGCAATTTCATGCAAATATTTCTTCGTTCATTTATTCTTTCATTTGATTCCTTTGCCAATCTCGTTTTAAATCGAGCTTGTTTATTCATTGATGTTAGTCATGTAATTATTAGGTAAACAATTTATTTTTTACTAAGAAGAAGATGAAAAGGATTTACATTTACTAAATCTATTATCAGATCATGCTATCCTGCCTGCCCAGCCTTGTTCAAGCTCTCTTCCTGCCAAGTCACATATTTATGCCGGGTAAACAAACGCACACATTTAAATTGAAAGACGCATATACAAAAATTGCTGACAGACCATTGAACTTCACATTTATAAATATTATACTTTTATTATTATTATTTATGCTATTGTTATTGTTGTTGTTTGCTACGGGATTACTCGAGTAGGAAAGTGCTGCTCACTAACAACCTTTTAATTCAGTTCATTTAAAAAGGTTTCCAGCTAACAAAAATTGCCAGCCTAGCATTATTTAATCTCTCACTCTATTTTCTGAGCGATATATAACAACAACAACAATAAGAAAAAGAAGAAGAATAAGAAGAACAATACCAACAAAAACAATTGCATTTTGGAAAATGCCTCAAGTAAAATAACATCCTTGTTATATTGCTAATTGTTAACTACTTCAAATATCCTGGCATTCGATTTTTTACAACAAAACATAATAATTAAAACAAATAATTGTAAAATGAAATGAGAAAAAACAAAGGCACAAATGTGTAGGTTTACAAAAAATTTAAAATGCTTTTCATTGTTAAACAACTTTTCTGAGATCTTTTTCACCCATCTTAATTAATGTAGCGGAAGTGAGACCAAAACGCTCGATTTTCTTTATAATGACAGTTCTATTGCCACCGGTTTAAGATATCAACGTTTTAGAAGAAAGTTTCCATTAATTCTAGTACATTTTTTCTTTTCTTTTGGTACCAAAAAACGTTCATTCTTTAAATTGATCAACAGATTCTTGTCTGATTCAAGAAGTCTTATTGAATCTCAGCGAATTGATATTAAATCGATATTAAAAATCGTACTAGAGATTATTACAAAGCAAAAGTTCAAAAATTATTCTTTGATGTCCAACTTAAAATGCTTAACAAAGCTCTCTTTAAGTACAAATAAATAATTATTTGGAAAAGCCATAAAAGGACTACGAAGAGATTCCCAACAGCCTTATATCTGATTCGGCAGATAATTGCATAATATGTAGCTTTGGTAATATTCCTAAAAAGATATTAGAGGCAGCAAAGGCAGGCCTACTGGCCTTCACCTCTTGAAAAGTCTATATTGTATGCACTTTAGAGATATACGATTACCTTTTTTTATTTAAAATGTAACAAACAACAAATAATTGTAAAAAGAAATTAAAAATTGTAGAAATTGTTTATTTTTAGAAGCAGAGAGAAATTTTATATTCAGTTGATTTTTGTTAAGCAAATTCTCTTTTGAATTCATTAAATATTTCTTTGTAATTATGGGCATGACAAAGGCTCATCTGTTAGCTCTAAGGTATTTAAAAGGCAAGTGAAACCTTTTAAACATCGAAAATTAACAAATCCGGTTTTTGGTATTCCTTTTTCGTTAGAATTTTTCTTTTATTTATTATTTCCAGCAGGAGATTTTAAATCTTAAGAGGCGAGGATTTCTTTTGTCCATTAAGTACAAATGAATGATCTATTTTATATGACATTTTGTTTTAGCAACATATGCCTAAAGCTGATAGAGGTAGAGAGAGAAAGACAAAGAGAGAGGGAGAGGCATAGAGTGAGAGAGACAGAGAAATATAACAAGCTCTTAAAATATTATTATAATATGTAATTACAGTGAAAAAAGAAAAGGAAAACACGTTACATTTATTTAGACTTTACGTGTCCATAACAACTTCAATAGATAATTGTTCAACCCACATACACACAAACATACATGCGTATATAAATTTTGTTTAATTACACCATATAAATGTATACACACACACACATAACAAAGAAACTATGCTTGCTCTAAGGTCCTTGTTGCCTGGTGTAACTCTTCGTCTATCCGTCCGTCCGTCTGTGTGTCTATCTTTTACAAGCAGCTGCTTTTCTCCTTTTCGTTTCTTTGCTTTTCTTTACTCTATTTTCTATTGTAAAATATTGCAGTTCAAGTGTTTACTGTTGCTATTGTTATAAGGCTTAAGTAAACTACAACAACAAGAGCAATATGAAAACAAATCCAATTGTAAAGTAGAGAAGAGATTAGTTTACTTACACATGAACAACACAAACTTTAATGTCCCGTAATGTGAGAAATCGTCATCCCGTTTTTTCTTTTATTTTTAAATTCTATTTCTTTCTCCTTTTCCTCACTCCTTCTTTCTCTTTCTACTTCAATAACTTTTTTTCCATTTTTAATTTTGCCTCAAATAATTGTTAATTTGTCCCGACGTAATTACAAAACACAAATTCCTTCTTGATAAAATGAAATAGGCAAATAGACGAAAAAGAAAAATTAAATTAGAAAAAAAGGGGAAAAATAAAATTACCGAAAAATAAAAAAATTATTGTACGCCTGTTGTAGACAGATTTCGATTCATTTTAATTTCCGGACATACGCTCATTACAATCTTTTAGTGTTGTGCGGTCTTTGTCTGTCGGTAGGTTGCATATTTTTCATATAGAAGCATAAACAAAAAAATAGAAAAACAGAAAAACCAAAAGCAGAAAAAAAGACGAATTTAAAGCTTGAAGGCATATTTTAATGCTTCTTGTTTTTCATGTTGTTACCCTTGTTTTTCATATACTTGTACATAAGTTGCTCTCTTTCTCTCTCCATCTCTTTCTTTTTTATCTATAACTCACTCACACGTTTGTTTTCAAAGGCAAAAAATTTTATTTGTATTTATTTATTTATTTTGCTTGTTTCATTTTTGTTATTGAATGCCAAATGAAATGAACAAGATATATATTAATATAGCAACAAAAACAAATAGCAACAATGGAGGATAATGATGATGTAGATTATTTGTCTTTTTTCACATTTTATATTCACAAAAGAAAAATTTTATGCTTAATTAAATTTTGCCATAACAAAAATGATTCCACGTCCTTGCCATCACACAAAAATTTCAGTTAAAACTAAAGCTAATTCATGCTCTCGTTGCCTACACGTTTTCAAAATATCATTTGGCTTTAAGCTATTAGAAAATTCATATAAAAAAAAGTTGGCAAAAATTTTTAGAAAATTTACAATAAAAGAAAAAAATATAAGGAAAATTCTTTAAGAAATTTTAACTTTTCCTTTAATAATTTGTATGAAAAGCAAGAAAAGTTGTTAAAATACAATGGAAATAAAATTGAGGGCCTTCTTGTTTTCTCACTTTCTCTTTGTTTTATGTGCTACTGGAAATTCCTATAGAATTTCCATTTCTTCCTTTTTTTTACATTCACATTTTTGTAGAAGGACAAGAAAAAGGAACATAAAAATGGCAGCATTTTGAGGGTGTCTGTTAAGCAATTGATAAGGCAACGAACTGAATTTGTTTACTAGAGAAGTGCCTTCATGAAATTTGAATTGCTTTCTTTAACAATAATTTGTGTAAGTGTGTGTATATGTATGTGTATATGTTTCCTTTAATGTATGTGTGTCGAATATCATCCTTCCTTTGTTTGTTTGTTGGCTCATTCGTTTCATTTATTTGTTTTGTTATTTTATTAAAAGAATTTTCTTAAAATTTTGTTGCGGGCATATGCTGCCAACAAAAGGCTTAATTTTAATGCATGAAAGCAAAGTAATAATTAAAAAAAATAAAAACAACAACAACAACAATACATATACAATTGGAATGAATGAGAAATAGATGAAAGTATTTGGCAACACGATAATATATCTGTTTCTTTCTATCTCTTTATTATTATCATGCTTTATCACTGGCACACTCACCCACCCAAACATCTCATTAGGCAGTCATAAATTCGTACAGTCATAATAAATTATGAAAAAAAAATGAAAAGAAAATGGAAAATACTGAAATGGCGAAAGATCATTAAATGTAAGTGGACTAATTAACAAACAAACAACAGAAATATTATATTATTTTGAATACTAAGAATTACTGTACGAAATTACGAAAGCTCTTAAGAATGATTAAAAATAGAACTTAAAAAATAAGAAAAATGGAAAAGAAAGAAAAGAAAAGAAATTCTGAAACTTACAGTTGAATAATATTCATAAATGTTATTATGAATTCAGCGATAAAAAGTTTAACAAAAGTTAAAGTTAATAAAGTTTTCATTTTATGAATCGCCTCAGAATCGCTATCTGATTCGAGTTAAGCTTGATTGTCGGCCTGTTTGTCCATTACAGGTGGCAATTTTAGAGATAGTCTAATGAAATTTGCTACGTGGGTATGTTTTGATCCATAGACAAACCTAATTGAAACCAGTTAATATGCGACCATTTTTATGACCACGCCCCATATAAGACCTTTCTTAAAAAACTTGTCAAACGGACAAAGGAGCAGCAATTTTTAATATATTTCAACGCAAATGGGCAATGAATTATATTTAAATATAAGAAACATGTGTGCCAAATTTGGTTCAGATCTGCCCATTTTTACGATCACTTTCCATATAAAGCTTTTTTCGAAAAACTCACTATATGAACAAAAGCTTCAATTTTGAATATATTTTAGCGAAGATTGGCATTGCTTTATGTTTTGATATGAAATATATACGTAGCAAATTTAATGCAGATCGGTAGATTTTTTCAACGTTCTCTTCTATAACAATTTTTTCAAATAATTGTGGAATTACAATACTTTTTCAATTTTGTTGATCTATAATTCTTTTAGTTGACTTGAATCACGTTAAGCACATTTAAAATTATATTCTTAATGACATTCAGCTTACTTGTCTGTCTATCCGATATTTTCTCATGTTAGCTGATATGCGATTATATAAAAATGCGGGCAGAAAATTGCACATATTGTTGCCTCCTGAAAAAAATTTCTATCAAAAATGGTTTTCAGGTACAATTATAAAAAAAATTACGTATATTTATATGTCCCTAATATAAATACAAAATATATATAAAATCGCATTTCATAATAAATTTTGGCGGGCAAGCGCTTTACGGCTTAAAAATAAATAAGAATAAATGAGATTGATCCTTTCCATATAAAAGTTTACTTAACGAAAAGTGGTTACATAGTAAAAATTTACATGTTTAAAAATTGCGACTGGGGGCGACCAATCCCGAGAAGCACCTGCTCAATTGGGAGTGGCTCATGAGATGGTTTCTGATCCATATCCATCAGAGGGCATCATGAGTTTCACGAGATCAGATCCAAAGATTTAATTTGGTACCACGGGATCACCAGTTTCATATTTGCCCATGTGGTGATGTTGGAGTTGGCTTCGTGGGGGCTGTGGTGCCCATGTCGCGGGCGTAGCTCGACCTAATTATGTTTATATAGAGTTCCACAATTATGTTTCTGTCGAACAGGGTGCCATTTCCCGAATAAAATGGCTAGCTGGGTAGGCTTATCGGGCTAATCTAATCTAAGCCAAGGGGTAATAAGAAGGCCCCGAATCCTTACACCAAGGATTAAGCTAACTAGATGAGGTGCAATAGTGGCTTTAAATTGGAAGCTAGTCGTGACGGTGACATGCACGTGATGTGTCGTGTCTACCAATGCTAGCGATCATAAGTATGTTTATACCATGCATTTGAGCCTTCCCGGCAGGTATGCATGTAAAACACTAACTGTATGTTTAAAAATTGCGACTAAAGTACCACCCGTTCTTCCTCTTTTTTCTTTTTTTCTACTTTTCAGTTATTGTTATTGTTTTTTGATTTTGTTATTATTGTTGTTTTTGTTGGTTTGTTGTTGTTTGTGAAGATGTAAAGAGGTTAAAAAGACACCGTTTAACTGGACAACAAATAAAAAAATATAACGAGCAAGCATAAACATTAATTGTTGACAGTTTTATAATGATAATGATAATAGTGATAATGATAATTATGTTAATAATGATGATAATGATAATTTTATGATATTATATTGTGCTTATTTTTGGAATAAACATAAACACAAAGGCATAACAAAAAGCTACAGCAACCAACATAAGTAATAAGAGAACAGGAACAATTTTGTTGAAACTGTCAAAAAAGATGTCAGAGATGTCATTATGTGCTTAGCATACGCATGAATATGTAAACATGCGCTTATATTTTATTACTTATTTAGATGTGCAATGAATTTTAAATAAAGTTAATTGTCTAGTTGAGAGATTTTAACACAAAGACGCAATTTTTTTGCCCACTTACATTTTTTCTACGAACTTTTCATATATTAAAATTCAATTAAGAGATCAATTTATGACTGAAAGTTTCGTTTTGTTGTATGCAAATAATAAGAAACAATATTAAAATTGTTAGTGTGATCGATGACAAGAAAGTTTCATATTAAAAAAAGAAAAAAAAACATTTAAAATAACTGAAACTTTAAAAGTTAACAAAGCATTCTGAACTTTATTCAAAACAAGCAAACTAAGTTTCGGTTAAATATGTAGATTTTATTAGTACAGAGAGACAATCAGTTCCATATTATATATATGTAAAAAGTGCCCATATTTATCTAAGCGATAGATATTTAAATATTCTACAACATTTTTGGAGTGAAGAAAATTGGTAAAAATTAAAAAAAAATTGTAATAATAACTTTCGAAAAGAAATCAAAGGAAAAAAATCAAAGGATTTATAGTAATTTGTCATTTGGCAACGAAAATCTTGGAAAAAGTATCACATGGAAGGGCTTTACTTTGAAAATGTTTCTTTATTGAGATCTAAAGTGAAATAAAAAATGTGAAACTACCTCAAAATCTTTTGAGTGTTGTAAGACTTCGCACAATTTTACCAACATACTAAATAAGAAATAGAAATTTTATAATCGTTCTGAGTCGACTCTTTAATATGTTACACTACTTTGCTTAATATAAATAAAGCCAAAAAGAAGAATTAAAAAGAATCTAATTTTTAAATTATTTAAAAATTTTGCTATGTGAGAGGGGGCTCAAAAAATGGACCAACCTGGATCAGATTTGGTACACATGTTTTTCATGCCAAAATGCAAGCTATTGCCAATTTTTGCAAAAATGTATTCAAAATTAAACTCTTTATCCAGGATAAGTTTTTTTTTTTTAGAAAAAAGCGTTATATGGAAAATAGTCGTAAAAATGGATTCATCTGGATTAATTTTGGTGCATGTGATTTCTACGTTAAAGTATCCCTAAGCGCCAATGTATATCAAAATATTTGTCAAATTGTCATTTTTGTCCATATAGCGATATTTTTTCGAAAATAGTGTTATATGGGTTGTGATCGAAAATATGGTCCAATTTTAACCATTTTTAATGGGTTACGTTTCTGATTCAAAACAAATTCATGTAACAAATTTCAATAAAATAGTTCAAAAATAGCAGCATGTGGCTTGCACAAAGATGGACAGATGTACAGACATTTCTTAAACGAATGAAGAAGTGATTCTGAGTCGCTTGGTATTATATCTAAAGTCTCTTCGTGAATGTTACAAACAACCGCACAAACTCGTAATACTCTATAATACATGAGGAAAAAAGAAAGCTTCAACATTGTGGCATAAAAAAATTTGCTACGCAATAGCAAAATGTAGTAACTTTTCAATGGCCGTGATAAGAGTCACGTTCTGTTTGTAATGATTACCTCTGCGTGCGTGTATTTTCCATATATATGCAACAAGAGTAAAATTAATATATAAAACCACAATAAAATAAATATTAAAAAATAAAAGCAAACACTTAAACGTGTAACAATAAAGAAAAATGTAAAAAGAAGCACGAAGGATAAAAATTGAAAAACTTTTTGATTAGACGATTAGAACTAAAGTACAATCAAAACTTTGGTTTTGTCATAGAATTGTTTGTGAATAAATAGAATGAGTGGATAAGTTTTAAAAGCTTTAGAAATGGCCATAATTTATATTTTATTAAGTTTTCTTTTTCCTTTTTTTTTGTCTACTTAATTCTAGATTAGCGCAAAATGTAGCTTTTCCAATTATTTGAGCGATCTTCTAAAAAAGTCCTATCATAAGCATTCGAGAATGATTCAACTGAATTCACATTGCAATATTATGCTCGATTTCCTTTTTGTTGGCAAAATGAAAATTGTTAAAAATACTAAATTCTAAAAAAACATTACACTTTCTTCATGATAACTTTATAAAAGAAGGTCTCGAGTATTTAAGAAGTAATGAGTATAAATTTGTTTCTAAAAACATATAACAAACGAAAAAAAGGCATGTGAAAAAATATTTAGGAAAAATATGACAAAAAAAAGGGGAATGAAAAGTAAAACAATAGGCTAGGTACTCATAAATTAAAATCTAATAATTTCCTTTCATTACATATGGCAATTACTAAAATATACCTTCTACCATATACCTTCGGTTTGTGGCAATTTTCACAATATACAACAACAACAACAAAAAATAATAATAATAATAATCAAAGTAGCGGATTAGAGTTTTATATACTAAAAGAACTGCTCAGGAGTATCAAGCGAAAAAAACTAATAATAATGAAAAAACTAATATAAATGAGTTAAAAATATGGCCATATTTTTCTTCTTCTTCTGGCTCTAACATTACCACACTATCTGCATATTTCCCACTCTTTTTATTACTATCACTTTTTTGTCTATGCTTTATACAGGCAGACAGACAGACAGACATATTTGTTTAGTTTTCTTTTGCATTCTTGTCTAAATTTCATGAATATAATTTTTAAGTCCAAATAAATAGAAATAAAGAAAAGCAGATAGAACAAAATAAAAGTTATACCTGTAAGTTCTTACCAACACATATATCCTTGTCTGTCTGCCTGTTTGTTACAATTATAAGAATGACATCAACTAAAGCAACACCAAAAGCAGCAGCAACAACAACAACAATAACAATTTTATTTTATGTGGTATAAAGTAAGATAATAATCACAGACACTAAGGCACCAGCTGTTATGAATATCTATCTCTCTCCCTCTTTCTCTCTCTTTCCCTCTGGCTTTATTGAAAGAAACTCTTTCAAAATATGTTTGTTCTTGTTCTTCTTCTTATTCTTATGCTGAAGTTTCTTTAGTTTATATATTTGTTTTTGTTTCTTTGTTCATATGTGACACACAAAGATACTAAAATCTTAAGTGTAAAATCTACTTTTTTTTCTCAAATCTATTCCCTTAACGTCTGTTTATTTCTAGTAGCTTTATATGAGAAAATTTAGCAACAAGTTTTATTTGGTATTTAGTACAAAAATAGCAAAGAAAAACAAAGCAAAAAAATGGAAAAAAGTTATTCTCATTATTGTTATTATTACATTGTCTTCCATGCTTCTTCTTTACATAGAATGATGAGCCATTTGATCGCTTTATCCATGGCAGCATACAATAACAAAGATGTTCATTTTACAAAGCTGCCAACCATAAAGACAAGCGTCATAATAACAACAATGGCAAATGCAATAAAGAAAATATAAGCAAAATAAAAAACAAAATGTATCATACCAAGAAAAGCGTCAGCCAACAATCACAATTACAATAACAACTACAACAGCAAGCAATAAACTTTTTCATATTGTTTTAATTTTTATTAAAACATAAAAATCATCAACGTCTTCATCATTACAAAATAACGATGGATGAAAAGATAGATAGACAGACAGAAAGACAGACAGGCGAAAATAGTAGCTAGATGAAAAGAAATCTACATAAAGATGCAGTAACAGCAACAACAACAGTAACAGCAGCAGCATCATTTTTATCAACATAGCAGCAAAATTTACTTTATTTTACAATATTTTGTCATTATACTTTTAATGATGAATCATAATTTATAATACAACAAATGATTTGTAAGAATATTTCTTTCTGGTCCTTCTTTTTTTCTAAGAGATAAACAAGCAAGATTTGTGTAAACTAATTTTGTTGTCATTAAAAAAGTTTATATAAAATCTCTTCTTCTACGTAATTACATATTAAATTAAGTTTTGAGTGGAGTAAGACCAGTATAAAATACAAAATAATGGGTTTCTGGAAAAAAAAGTTTCACAATGCTTTCAATAAATAAAAAAGGATTATCATCAATTTTCTTAGTTTTATCCTTTAAGAAAAAGTATAAAAAATTCTTATATAAAACTTAAAGGAAGATTTTATTAAGTTTTATTGTTGTTGTTGTAGATAATTTAAATTTAAGATAAGCACTTCTTAATTATCTCTTTATTATTTGTATCATTCAAGGGTAGCAGTAAAAATTTGAAAAAAGTTGAAAAAATTTCAAAGCTGTCTTCTAAATTGCAGATTCTTCAAGGCCGTTGTGTTTTTTAATTATTCAATTAAAAATTCATCAAAATTATGGTGTAACTTTCTTTGTACAAAAAACATTAAAATATTACAATATTTAATTTTCTTTGTTTAGGCAATTGATTTATCTTAGAAGAGACATGAAGACAAAAGACACAAGAAATGTTTGATGGAAAGACTCTTCTTGGGGAATTAAATGAAAGTCTTGAAATTTTAAGTGAGAATTACTACCACTAGAAACATAATGGAACTAACGGGAATTTTGCTTTAAATTTTAGAACTTATTTTCAGCGTTTCATAGAAATCTTATTAAAAATGAAGATCACACTCATGTATTCTTTTGTCCCTGAATCGCTAAACTAAAATAAAATTTTCTTAATCCTTCCCATTTCCAGGTAAATCTGAACTGTGGCATTTTTTGTTAATTCAACATTTATATAAAATTAAATCTACGAAATGTATGTTAATTTATGTACCGACTTAAAATGCAATATTTGTAAAGAATTTTTTTTAAGGTCCTCAAATTAGTATATAAGAAATTCTACTTAAATTGCAACATTAATTAAATGAATTGTAGCAGTTGGCAGAAAATGAAAAAATGAGCAATTTTCGAATAACTCTAAAAATGCTTTTTGTGAAAGAGGGTTCTTAAAATGGATCAACTTAATCCAAAACATGACACAAAGATTTTGTATGTAAAAATAATAAGTTTGGCAAAATATTGATTATAAAACTACGTAAATCTTTGTCATATGAATCTTTACTGATCATCTTCAATGGGACCCGCTAAAATACACCAATATTTCAATTTGAAATTGTAACCTGTAGCTGTATCTGCTCTGCGCTCCAAAACAAAACTAGTCGCCTAATGTTATCTGATTATATCAATAATTGAGCTTGATTCTTTAATAAAAAAAAAAGTAGAGATAGCCAGGCATGGACATAATAAAATTTGTGTTTATTTCTATAGCAAAAATGAAGGGATTAAGGAAAAGTGATATACCACGCTATTTTGTATTTATAGAAAATCTCTCTTAAGTTTGCTTTGTAAAAAGTCTTTTTGGTTTTTTGTTTCTTTTTCTACTTTGTTGTCCATTTAAGGTAAATATTATAAGAAGATGAAAGAATGAAGGGCTGTCATAAAAATACCAATAAAATAAAATCATAACATAACACTTAAAATAATCATAAGTATAACAATAAGTGATAGATATTGCGGTATTATGGCAGCAAGCATTTTATCATTTCATTTCATATCATTTCACATACACATTAGAGACAATAGACAATTGACAACAGATGGTGAAGTGAAGACGCCACATAACTAGCAAACAGCAATAAAAATAACAACCACAGCAACAACAATAATAATAATAATAAAAACTAAAAACCTCAATGAAAATAGGAGAAAAAAGTAGAAAAAAGCAAAGGAAAAGAAGGGAAAAAAAAATGATTAAAGTTCATGCAGCATGTTCGATGGATAAGTGTGAGGTATGCGCCACAAAAAAGCACTAACAAGACTAATAACAATAAATATCATAATAATAACAATAGTAGCAACAATAATGATTTTAATAATAATGAAGATAACAATTACAAATAAAGAAAAGAAATCGACCTAACAGTAACAAGATGAGGAAAACGTAAAGCAGGAAAAAAATTAGAAGAAGAATACAAATTTTCTGTAGAATGAAACATGGCACATAACATGTGACAAATACGCACACACATGCCCAAGCAGAATATTTTGTCCTTTTTTCAATTTATATGTAGAAAAAGCAAAACAGAAATACAAGAAAGATAGAAAAATGGGGAGCACAAGAAAAACGAGAATAATTCATCTAACTAGCGATATGACTACGTCTTGAATATTAAATGAATTGTTTGTAGCCTGATTTATGGGAAATCGAATGGCATAAAATACAAAAACAACAAGATCTATGGAAAAAAATATAAAAAACGGAAGAAAGAAATTATGCGAAGATATAATAAAAGATGAAGAAGCATATAAAAAGTATTTTAACGATTATCAAGTGAGACTACTTCTGTGACGAACGAAGTCAGCAACGACTGACTATATTTAATATTGTCAGTCAACACATAACACTTAAGAGCAACTAAAAGAAAACTAGAAAAAGAAAAAAAAAATAAAGAAAAAATGAAAACAATAAAGAAAATATGAAAAAAGGAAAAAATATATAAAATAAAATTAAGACCAAGCGCTTGATTCCGGGCATGAATATAGATTATATATTTCAACTCTATAAGAATTTTATTCTTTTTATTCTTTTTTTTAACTTTTTCTATTTATCTCTTTTTAACAATTATTTCTTTTGGTTTTTAATTTCTTAACTTTTCTTATTCTTTTTGTTTGTTTTTTTTTTGAGTGTCTCTAAATAAACAAAATAATCGACTATAATTCTTTCATATATCACAACTTCCAAGGCAAACAAACCAACCAACCAACAACAGCAATATTTTTATGGATTTTATTTTACACAGCAAATTTAAAAAAAAAGCGAAATTAAAGAGAAATCTTTTCTTTATCAAGGAAAATTTCAGCTGCAACTAAACAAAAAACTTTTACCCATATGTTTTTATTCAAGTTTGGTTAAGAGATTTGAGTATAAATCTAAAAGGCAGACCATGACGCCATGCATGATTATTTTAAATTGGATTATTGCTTTTTTCTGGACAGACAACAGCAGGCGGTTGACTTTAACGCACCCAGTACAAGAAAAAGAAGAAGAAGAAGAAAAATCCAACACAATTAAAACCTTTGCCACCTTTAACAACAAAAGATCAATGGTACACTCCACTTCATCCTCATTATCAATAACATTATCGCACATCAACATTATCATTACTAAATGTTATACAAATAATACGGGTTACTTTTAGTGACCATCAATAAATCGTAACATATTGAAGTTCCTACCAGAAATATACATTGAACTAGCTCTGACAGTTTTTGTGTATTATCAACAGCATCATCTTCATTTTACTCCACAAAAGTCTTTAAAGAGAAGAATAAAATACGAAGAAAGTTATATTTTTCTTAAACGAAATTATGAATAATCATTTATCAAAAAAATGTTTGTGATATTTTTGGAATTTCCTACTTTTTGGTAGAATCATTTTTAGAGAACTTATAGAGCAGATTTTTTTAGATTTTTCAATTTAACAATAAACGATCAAAAAAGTTAGGATTTTTACTTTAAAAAAAATCCAGAGGTCTTACATTAGAAGAGAATTATAAGCGTGTCTCTGAACTTAGCTAGGCTATTTTTCATAAGCAGATAGAAAATACCTTCATTGATCTTAAGCAAATTTATTTCTGGTAATCACAAGAAGATCTATAAAAATCTAAATAGGCAGACAACTCTAAACTCCTTCAGAACTTGAAAATGTTCAAGATATTTTTCAAATGTTTCTCTTTTTTAATATGGTGCACACTCTTAATGCATATAAAAAGTAAATAAATATTAAGTCTTCTGTAAGAAAGATATTCCAGTGTATTTTTTGTGGTCATTGTTATTTTTGTTGCTATTATTGACGAAGCTGCTGGGCGTTATAATATTCACTATAAAATATCACGCCCTTTTTACTTTTACTTTAGTTTTTGTTTTTTCTACTTTGAAACCTTCAAAGCTCTGTTTGTTTTGGTGATGATAATAGAGATTATAAAGCAGCACGTAAAATCGTTTCTAAAAAAAAAATTAATTAATAATAAGACAATGAAGATCACCAAAGAAAGTAAGAAAGAAAAAAGTCAAACTTAAGCTGAATTTCTTATTTTCTTATTTCATTTGGCAATTTCTAACAATAAGTGTATTGAAAAATTCATTATTATCAATAATTTCTCTCATTCATCTTTATTTGACTCCTTTTAACAAACAAACACACCATACATTGCTTCTGTTAAATAATTAATTTTACATTTCTGCTTGTATTTGTTAGATTTTACTTTTTCTTAACAATTTTCTTTTTTATTACTTTTTCTGTTTCTTTTTCTTTTCCATCTTCCTCTGCAATTTTTAATTTATTTTGCACGTTCATGTCAAAACACAAAAACATTGACATCAATGACATCGATGACACCTGTCAGATTATATGAATTATATTAAAACCAATCGCAAAATATCGTTGAACAGAATTTTTGTTGCTTTTATTATTAATACTGTTCATATTGCATTCAATTGATATTGATGGATCTAAAGAAACTAATTATGAAATGTAAATGAGAACTGGTCATGTACTTATTAAATTTAATTTAATTTAATAATAAATTGACAACAAACGGCATACACATTCATATTGATATGATATTATGTAGAAGAGATAAAACGGTTTTAGTCTACTTAGTTAGTTAGTTAGTTGCTACCTGGCATCATCAAGCTAAGCTAATTAAAATGTCAATTATTTAACAAGATCAGTTGGCTGCAACTACTTTTCAGTTTTCAATAATTTACAATAAACCAAAAAAAGAAAAGAAAAAAGAAAATTCTAATATTAAAGTTTCCAGTAAAAACAGTAAAAAAATTATGTTTAGTGAAAATTAAAATTTGAACATTCACTAATTAATTAATAATTAATGTAAAATTAAACATAATTAATATAAAATTACACATAATCAATATAAAATTATAATAATTAATTATTTAATTATAATCGATCGGAGCTGACTTTTAAGTACTCTACATGGTTGTGCTTAGAGTGGTTAAAGACAAATAAAACAATTGTAATTTTTTATATATTGGAAAAGTCCGCCATATGAGTGGGCATTTAAATATAGACCGATCTGAATCACTTTTGGCTCACATATTTTTAATATCACAATACAAGGCAGTGCCAATTTTCACTAACAATAAAATAAATTCAAAATTGAATTTTAAAATATGGTTATATGGGGCGTGTTTGAAAAAATGATCCAATTTTAATCATTTTTAATAGAATTCGTCTTTGAGCCAAAACAAACTCATAGAATTGCATTGCATATGCATATGCGACCTGCAGATTACATAAAGACAGACAAACGGACAGACAGGCTTAAATCTAATTAGATACGGTTCTAATTCTGGTGATGTAGTGGTCTATGATATAAATATTATAAACCTTTTTGATTTTTGGATTTAGCTTAAATTTCAATTTACTTTCTAGGCCCTTTTTCTTTTTTATAGTAGTATTATTGATTCTATGTAAAAATATCAAACTTTTTAAAAAAAGGTGCATCTTTGAATCGAACTTTTTTTATATGTAAAACACTTAACAATTGCGTTACAAAAAATGTAACTGTATAAAAAAGTACAATTAAATATTATAGTTGTCGCCATGTATCTTAAATTATGTTGCATACCATTTATGGTCAAAATCATTGAAAGTATTGATTCGGGATGCCACAAAGCAGATAAAAAGAAATTCCACAGAAATTCTTATCATTCACAGGAATTCTTACAGTAGCATTATCATCACCATTATTATTATTAATATAATGATCATTTAGTCCAAGTTCTAACTTGAACATATTACTTTTCTTTTCCATATCATTGGTTTGTTGCTTCTTGTGTTATACATTTTTTTGCTTATTATTTTTTAAAATTTCTGTTTTTTGTTTTTTTATTTTAAGCTTTGTCCATATTAAGAAGGTATAGGAATAAACTTTTGTTTTGGTTATGTCGTAAGTTTGCAAAGTTGGAGACAAGTTAACTTGGTATACTTAAAGAATTTTATGTCCTTTACGTTTAATTTGCATTTTTCACATATGAGATTTCCTTGTTGGAAAACCCGAATTTGTTTTTTTACAAAAACCAAAAGTTTTACATAGCAAAATATAAAAATTAAAGCTGCAACTTCTAGACTAAAAATGTACTTATTTGAACCTGCAATCCTTTAACTTAATTAATTTCTTAGATTCTATTTCTTTACTGTAAATTTTAACGGAATTAACGTTTGGAAAGTCTGAACCGTCTAATGAATAGTTAAACTCAATATAAGGCTGTTCTCCTAGCAATTTAGAGTTTTCAGAGTTTTTTCTTTTATGAACTAGAGAATATAATTTAGCAAAATGGTGCTAAATAGCACTTTAAAAAAAAGATCTACATATGTTCTCAAATATGCACGCATATAAATTTGTAGCGATAACATTAATGCTATGAATGTCAACCACAAAAATTTATGAAGTAAATTGCATTGGGGTGAAAGAATTTATCCCCTAAATGTACGTACTCAATTTTCATTTAGAGATTAATTGTGACATAAGATGAATACTGTTTCAAAGACATTACAAAGTACTTATTTTACAATAGAATGAAATTATAAAACAATCTGGTCATATTTTGTTTCATGGATATATGAAAAGTTTTTACCAACAACGTGACATGGAATAAGTTAGAAGGTTTTGTTTAAAGGAGGCCAAATATTGAATTTACATCATCTTTGGCTAAATACGCAAAAAATAGACAAGTGGATAAATTGGAAGCTCTAAGATACCGCCTTTTTTATATAGGGAAATATTTGGATGAAATTAAAGCAATCTTAATGTTCAACTAAAGGCTCAAGATTAGAGTAAGACACTTCAATGGTCAACACTTTTTCTTAGCTGAAAGTAGATAGATTTTCTATAGTTTTCTCTCCATTATTACGCATTAAAACAAAATGTAAATAAAAATTGTAAACAAAGGTCCAAGAAAAGATCACATACCTTTAAAGTAAAGTATTCAGGATTTCGTTTAAGCCTCACATAAAATGAGCCACAAACAAATAAAAAATGGAAAACAAAATTTTATTATTTAAGTTGTAAATATTGATTATGTTGTAGAAAATTTAAAAGTTTGATTAAAAATAACAAAACACTTGTACAAAAACATTGCGTAGGTCTAATACCGACATACAACTCCAACAAACAAATTTAACATAAACAACATCATCATCATTACCATTCTTATTATCATAATCATTATCAATATCGTCATCATTATTATTATTTATATCATTAGCAACAATTCAATGCCACTTGCAATACTTGCACTTAAATAGTTTTCAAGCATATGACAGAACATTTTTTTTATTATTTATGAGTCTTCTGTCTTTTATTTCCTTTGACTTGCTTTTCTTTTTGCTTGGCTTGCATTCATGAAAAACTGAAAACTGCATTCTTCCTTTCTTATTTGTTTGTTTTTTTTTTGTTTGGTAGGCCATAACAATCAACTATAACAATCAACACTTCTATTATTTACATTATTATCATTAACAATTAAATTGATGATGATTCTATAAGTAGTAAGAGTGTGAACATGTGCGAATACATAATTGTCAGTCGGATGCAAGAACAATAAGACAACCTTAATATAGAAGAGTTTATCAAAAAAGAAAAAGAAAAAAGAAAAGAAGAAACCTCAATTTATGTTTAATCATAAAGTTTTATAAAATATCAAGGCGCCATGACTGCTTACATAGAGTCATGCGTTCATGAAAGAGAAAGGGAGACAGAGAGAGAGATAGTGATAGGTAAAGAAAGAAAGAAAAATAGATATTAACAAATATTTTATTACAACAGCTAAGCAAGACACACTTTAGAATAGAAAAGTGATAGAAAATCAAAAAAAAAGTAAAAACAACTACATTTCATTTATCTTGTGTTAATCAAATACAAACAAAAAATTTTTTTAATTTTTTGGAGGCAGTAGACTCCTAAATACCCAATATTAAAGTAATAGAATATAAGTGTCGTGAAATTTCCAGAAAAAACTTTTATAGAAGTGAATTTGATGATCTGGCTTAAGTTTTTCTACATTTAACTCTGCTGCAACAACTTTTACAATGAAATTTGTGAAACTAAAATTTTTTCCATTTAAATTTCTTGGCAATTCTTTAGGACATTTTATTCACTTAGATCTAATATAATAAAATGTGACCAATAGAATTCTACTGACATTCGTTACATAAAAAAAAAGAACATACCAAGAAATTTGGACTAAAACGTTATTTAAGGAATTAAAGTAAAAAGTTCTACATGTTTAGTTTTCGTAAGGCTTGATGATTACTTCTAAAGTAGAAAAATGTACTATTATGGGCTTGATCTCACATTTGCCTAAATAAAAAGTTTGCAATCACTTATTGATTCAAAAAGAAAAATTTACACCGCTAGATAAAGAAAGACAAACAACATTAGCAAAATAAGTTTAAAACTGAAAGCTTTTTTTTCTTCTTGAATAAACTTCCAATAAACTTTTTCTTCCAATAAACTTAATGTATACACTAAAGTGAAATAAAATACCACTATTTTATTTGGCAGGTAGAGCAAATATAAAACTCTAGATTAAATGGAATACAAATATGGACGATGCTTAAGTAAAGCAATACATTAGATAATTCTATGACCGTAGAAAGTGTTTTATGATTATATTTAAATGCTAAATACGATTAGCTACTCATTTAAACATTATTGCTGCTCTGGGCTTTTCTATTTAGAAAATCAAAGACAATACATTAAAACTGGTCCCATTAAAATCGAATATTAATGGCAATATATGAGTTTAGATGAAGTCATAAATTTAAGCAATTAATGGTAGATTTATTATAAAACTAAGACAAATTATCTTAAGTGAAGGTTTAGCACAATTGCTTTCAATTGCTAACAAATTTATATTTATAATGCGAACATTAATTAAACCACAAGAAGTACACGTTTAATTAATAAGCATAGCAGAGCAAGGAAAATCGTTTTACTTTCTTTATGTTTTTTGTTCTATAATTTATTACTTAATTAACTGTGTAATATTACTCTCAATTAGAAAATTTTTCCCTTAACTCAGAAAATACCAAATATATTATTATTATAATTTGCCTAACACCAAAAAGTAACTTTAGTAAATAAAAACTTCTAAAAAGTTATACAAAAGTAAACCTGAACACCACGCTTTAAACAAATTTTTATAGCCTGCGCCATTTGTGGTAAAAGTTTGTGCGAATGTTTGTAACACCTAGAAGGAGCTGAGATAGACTCAGCTCTTATTATAACTCAGAATAACTTTCTGAAACGCTTTAAGCATATCTGGCTGTTTTAAATATGATGATATATTATAATGAAATTTAATGGGTCCGTCTGTTTATGGCCCAGAGAAAATTGCGACATTTTTACGTCCACTTTTCTTGTAACTCTCTTTTCGAAGAGAGGTCAAGGTTTTAAGTATATTTTAGCAAAATTTTTCAGATCAATACATTTCCAAGATCCGTCCCATTTCTAAAAAGCCCTTTTCAAAAAACAAGTTTTTCGTGTAAAAACGTTGCATTTATTAATATATTTTAACAAAAATTGGCATGTCACTCTATTGTAACATAAAAAGCATATGTACCTAAGTTAATCCAAATCGGAGCCTGTGTAGGACCCCACCCTGTATAACGGTTTTTTTTTAAATCATTGTATGGACAAAGCTTACAATTTTTTATATATTTTGGCACCATACAGCATTTTTACCTACATATACATATACATGGTACATATAAATCATGTACCAAGTTTTGTCCAGATCGGTCAATAATTTGAACCCCTTCTCATACAACAAACCTTTCGAATTACTTTAAAATAATTGAAAATTTTTCAGATTTTGTTGATTTGATTTTTTAGTCACATTAAATAAAGTAGTTTAGGATATTTACGAGACTACCTCAACCAATCATAAGATTTTTATATGATTTTATTTTTATACTGTGAAATCGTCACTTTTACACAATTTTCCATTCTTATTATTTTCAATTTCATCAAACAAAAATTTTTCTATGGTTTATTTTTCATTGCATTGAAATTTTGTTATTGACATATTTGATCAACCTTTCAGCAATTAGTCCTAACCAATTAGGATTTAAACTAATAAATAATAAAAAAAACACACATAAAATAACTTTTGTAAAGGTTCATTGAAAATTGTCTTGTTGTTTCAGTGTTTTAATGTTTTTTCGCACAATCATCAATTCGCGACATTTCTTTGTACACTCCCTCCTCTCTATACAATCACACTTCTATGCTTTACGCTAATAAAATTATTCTGATTTCTATACGTTTTGGTGAGGTTTTTGATAAATGATTGATTTTATTGCGATGCTATCACTTGCCGTAGTTTAGTATTTTATTGAAACCTAAAAAACTAGAAAAAAAAAGGAAAAGAGTAACAACAACAATAACAATAACAACAACACAAAGGTAAATTGTCAACAAATTCTAACTAATATTCATGTTTCTATTACAGTAAATTATTAAATCGTTGGGAAAGTTTTGCCATATGTTTTCTGTATAATTTTGTTTTACAAAAATTGGTTTGCCGAAATAACCGGCGGAGTAAAAATTCGAATCCCATTAACACGCGACATTTCCAATTTCATTCTGAACATATGAAATGACAAAGCCATCGAGGTAGGGCAACACCAGTATTTACATCTTATCAATACTCTTTAGCAGACGATTTTATTGTGAAAGCAAATTGAAAAGTACTCGATCCGAGTTTTGTTAGATACGAATGTTACTCTTAAAAAATGGGAGATATCATTGTTTCGTTAAGATGATTTAAATATGAAGCTCCCTGTTGAAATCAAAGGCCACTCTTGCCACATAAAACTTTTTCTGATAATGAAAAATTCATATTCTAAAAAAAAATTTTTTTTAATTTCGCAATCAAAGATCGATTTGGTACTTTTATTCTAGTATTTGCAATTTAAGTAAATAAGTTTGGAATTGCGGGCATCACGACAGCAACCCCAGCAAAATTGTGTTTTAGATATAAAATTAAAAAATTTAAGGTTTTCGACTTTTCCATGACAAAGAATTTAAATGTTCACCTAACAAAACAAAAAAGAACAGAGCACTTTTCTCTATGGCTAAAAATTTGTTTTAAATAATGATTTTTTATTGAACTTTCAATTTGACCGCAAAACATTCAAGTCTAATTCAAGTCTTTGTGTAAAGAAACAAGAACAAGAGAAGGCAGCAAATAACTTTCGCCATAAACGTTTTAGGCAAAAAAAATTATATAACGAAAGTGTCAACTGTTTGTCTTTTCTTTATGATTTTACGAATGTTGTTGTTGTTGTTTTTATTTATATTTTTTGGTTTTGTTTGTTTTTATATTTTTGTGTATTTGTTTACTCTTCTGCTTTGACCGAAGTTATTAGTAAATCTCTCTAACTATGACAATTGGTCTTTTATGTACATAAAGAATCAACCGCAACAATAAAAATAAATAGCAATAATAAAAGTAATAATAACAACAAGACCAATAAGACCAGCAAGACCAATAAGGACAATAACAACAAAACTTTAAAATCCTTTTATTAAACACATTTGGAAGACATTTTTATTGTGGTTCTGTGGTTTCTTTCATGTTTCTGAGTTTTGATATTATTTTTGCTATCAAATACAATTATTTCAGTGGGTTGTAAATGACTTTCATATGATTTCATCTCATTTAAGTATAAAGTGAAATTAATAATAAGAGAAAATCAAAATATTGAAGAGTATTCATTGAAAATAACCATAGATTTCATGGTCAGAAGTCCCTTCAAACACTAAACCAATTATTGCTAACACATTTTAAAAAGTAGGTATTTCTAATCTAAGCCCTAAGCTAATCCCTTCTTGAATCACTTGAACGCCAAAAGATCATTAAAAGTTAGCAAGAATGAAATGGATCTAAAAATTTCAATTTTCATTTCATTTTAGAAGTTGCTATCTGAAGCGATTGTCTAAATAAATTTATTTAGACAAATATCATGCAAAGAGATAGACTGACAGATAGACAAATCCATGGATAGATATGGATGGATGAAGAAACACAGAGATGGACGGGCTAGCAGAGGCATAATTTAAACAGACATTATCTGTTGTGGAAAGTTATTTTGAATCCATTCAAGTAACAAAGAATCTGTGCTCCTGCTGGAGCTAACAAATATTTGTCCTAAATTATTATATTGAACCTTTTAAAAGTTGTATAGATTATAAAAATGTTTGATTTGCGAAAAAAGCTTTTTGCAATTTTCTTTTTTTTTTGCAATTATTTTTTATAGTTACCCTGCGAAATCCTATGAGAGACCTAGAAAACAACTACCATAAACTAGTTTGACTGTACTTGCTTAAAACGTAGCCATCTTTTCTTCTTCCTTTCTCTTTTTCTTTTTCTTGGATTAAGGTTTTAAGCTGGTTTACTTGTTTCCATGGGTTTACGTTTTTGTTTTTAAAAAAAAAAAAAAACCAAAAACTCTTGTGACTGCTTTTTCTGACCAATCTATCTACTTCTCCGTCGCTTCTTCTTCTTCTTTTCTTCTCTTTTTCTAACTGTTGAATCAATATAAAAAAAGTGTTGTCCTTACTAACACATACATATGAAATTTGTGTAGTTATATTGGTTTTTATACTTTGTCAAATTAAATTCCTTTTTGTGTTTTTCATTTTCTGCGTTTTTATTTGAATTTTTGTTATTTGCATAAAGCGCGTTAACTTCATAACACACCGCAGGCTTTAATTGTTTCACACTTTTCTTCTTTTTTTTTATATTTGCAATATGCTTTGCCCTTTTTTCTTTATTATTACTTTTACTTTTTTTTAATTTCTTCTTGTGTTTTCTGGCAGCACGCAACAAGACAATTAAACGCTACACAACAAAAGTAAATTAAAAAAAAATTTTAAGAATTTTAGTTCTAGGAAATTCTTGTCTTTTTCTTAAACATTAAGAGTGTCTCTGAATTTTGAAAATTTATTCTTAGATTTCATTTACTTTAAAATTGACCCAAGAATAAAAAATTTTTGGTAATTCAGAAACATTAAAATCTTCGGAATTTGTGAGGCCCTTTTGGTTTTCCAAGGCAAGTTTTTCTTTAAAATTGACCTAAGAATAAAAAACCTTCGGTAATTTGGAATCTTCGGAATATGTGAGGCCCTCTTAGTTTTCCAGATAAGTTTTTCCAGTTTAGGTTCTACACTTTTTTAAAAATGCACTTTCATCGTGATATATCTGAATATTTTATATGTAAAATTTGACTTCAATTATTGTATCTACGCCTTGATACATATTATTTCAGACCAATTTCCATAAAATAATTTTATTTTCTTTTAATGTAATTTTGTGAAACTTCTTTAATGATTGACATGAGATACTAAGAATTATCATGGTACATCTTTTGAAATTATCATATAACAAAGTCCAAACCTATCAATATTAAATTACTGGATCCTTAAGATTTTTATTTTCTTCTCAATCTTTTCTGTTTATGGTAAAATAAATTTCTTCTTACTGCTTTAACATTTATAACCATTTATACTTAAGTAAAATTTTCTGTTAAGACATAAGTTATCAACAAAGTTATCAAAAGTTCTTCAAATTTTATGTGGCAAATTGTTCTTCAAATGAAAATTTTCAAAATTGCATATTTTTTAAAATAATTTCTTCTTTCATTACTATTATTTTTTTTGGGATAGTTTTGTTGTTGTTCTTATTATTATTATTATTTTTTATCATTGTTTCTCATCAACCCTAACGACAACAAACATCTGCTTTCCAAATAAATTCCATAGAAATGAAAATATAAAATAAGCGAAGTTTAAAGTAATATTTTGTTTGTTGAACATTTTTATCGTAACTTTCCCCATTCTCTTTATTGATGGACATTGTAGTGTTCTAAAAATCTTATTACTTCACTTTTACTTTGTAAAGATTATTTAATTGTTTGACTATATTTATTTTCTCTTCTTTCAATCCTGTTGAATTTCTAAAGGAAGGTGCTTAAAATCTACCATTAAGGGAAATAAACTGGAGAGAAAGTAAAGAAATATGTTGTCGCCAAATAATAGTTAACAATAGCAACAACAATCAACAGATGTTGACAATGATAAAGCATAATTACATTTTTTGGTCGTTCCCATTTTTGTTATAGTTCTTATTGTTATTGCTCAACTTCAAATTATACTTTTTTTTCCCTTTCTTATTTAAAAGATTGCTGTGATATTTTGTATCATAGAAATTTATATTCACACATACAACTTAACATAATCTAACTAAACTGAATGAAACAACAAGACTTACTAGAAGACAACAAGAGCTTGTTTCTTTCGTCAATGCAATACAATAATGGCACGTGTCTTTGTATGTATGGGAGAGATGACACAATATAATTGTCAAATGATGTTTATTCAACTTTCTTTCTTTACAATCCTTCCTCCAACTTCAAGTTTTATGTTTCTGGGTTTCTTTTATGCATTAATTTATTGTTTGTTGTTACTTCTTTTTTGCGTGCTCTTTTAAACAATTTAATGCAGCAAATTTTAATGGCAGGATACGAGAATGGATAAGTCGCAATTTTCGTTAGCTTAAATTTTTACACGGCAAAAAGGCCAGTTAAATGGACCAATAAATTCTGAATTTCATAAAAATATATTTTCATTTGACTTTTTCAACAACTTCATTCAAAATTTATGATTTTTTTATTGAAATTTTATATGTTTTGTCCAAATTCAAATATTATTTGTGAAAAATGCTTTTTAAAACTGGAAAAGCGATTGTTTCTAGATGCCCAAAAAGTGTATAGATTTTAAGATGTTTTTCACGAAAGAACGGAACTTCTAGACGAACAATTTAGGTCGTCTAAAAAAATGATTCTGATAATTTACACTTTTTTAAAAGCCTTCTAGATATTGCATAAAAATACAAGTTGAATAATTCATCTTTATAAAAATTAGGTGAAGGTAAATAAATTCAAGAAATGGCAAATTAATGTGAAATGAAAGTTTTTCAAATGCTGCAAGAATAAAAAAAATCTAAGTCAATTAAAGTCTGAGTTCATTATTTAATGAAATTAGTTTCCATATTATCAACTTATTTATTAGATAGATTTTATGCAGAAAGACTTCATCAATTTTAAAACTTTCATTCAACAATATCAGACGTAAATATTTTTTCAAAATCCTCTCCCACAAACCTTGTAATCTCTAAGAGAAAAGGACGATATTCCACATTTTATATTACGTCAATTTTGTATAGTTAATGCTTAAGGCAAAAGTAACAAAAATAAGAAGAAGAAGCACAAAATTATAATTCACCCTCTGCTTACAAAATAGTGCAATATTTGAAATGTTGTAGAAGAAGACACAAAAAGAGTCCCGGGTCATGTAACACTAATCTATTTTAAATCTAGTAAAACGGCACGCATACACAGATGTCAGACATGCATTAAATATGAAATGTAATCAAAAGTAATCTTTCAAGAATATTAAATCGATTTGAAAAAAAAGAAAAAAAAACGCAAAGCAGAAAAAAAACCGGTCATAAATAAATGAAATATATGAAATTAAACAATATAAATTGTAAGAACTAACGTAACGAATCGAAACACCACCCGCACTACATTTAGATGTATTTTGATGGCAGCTACTATTTTTATTTAAACTACATTGATGGAAATGGAAAAAAAAGCCAACAGAATTATCGATAGATTATTGCGAATGCATTCAGCACACGGAGTGAAACATCTGTCCGGTTGTAGCAACCAAAAAAATAAAACAAGAAGAACTATATACACACATTTATATAAATACAAATAATATATTCTAATATAAATGTTAATGGTATGCAGCAGCAAACAGTTAAGGCCAGATAATACGAATAATGATCATCATGTATACATTTCTTTTTTTGTGTCTTCGAAAACAAAACCATACATTTTCATCTAAAATTATCTCTCTACATTTAACTGTTATTGGCAATATGTTGCATTCAATTGCAAAGGGGATGACTAAAGCAAATATATGTGAATACCAAACTTGCCCTCATGAGCTAAACACAAAAAAAGGGAAGAAAAAAAATTATGTCCCTTCAAAATCCTTACACAGCCAGACACGTTTTTATACATTTATAAAATTACATCAATATATTACAAAGGATTTTCATATATCAGTATAACTTTACTTGATATTTTACTTCTTTTTCCTCCTCTTCGTTTTCTTTTTATGCTTATTTTCCAT
This sequence comes from Melophagus ovinus, assembly GCA_023089585.1. NCBI lineage: Eukaryota > Metazoa > Arthropoda > Insecta > Diptera > Hippoboscidae > Melophagus > Melophagus ovinus. Next base: position 969,596 of record JAKKIB010000181.1, on the reverse strand, counting down.
TCCATTCTTATACATATTAGTTGCACATTTGTTTTAACAATAATGTTGCAATCAGCCATTTTCATTTTTGTTATATATAAATCATGATGAAAAATTTGGTGAAAATAATAAAACTATATTGAAATCTTTGGTTGTTAATTTATAAATCTATTTAAAGTTTAGAAATGTATGTAGAATTTTATTAGAAAAGGTAGAATTCTTATAAAGGTTTATTGAAACTAAAGAATTATGTGTCTAGCCTTAACAGCAAAGAAAGTTCAACTAAAATTATAGGTTTCTATTATGCAAATATGCCAGAAGTTCTCAAATTGTTTTTAATTTTTTCAGCTGCCTGTATCAGCAACTTTATTTAGAAAAGTAATAACTAAAAAAACAAGTAAGAAAATTATACTTGGCTGGAGATAAATCTTGGATACCCACCACCAATACACCATGATATTACGATTCAGAAACTGAAAGTTTGATATTGCATAACTTCGTATAGACATTTATCCAAATTGCATTTGTTTTTGAACAGACACTGTAGATCAATAGCCTTCTTACTTGTGCAAAATTTCAGTCTTCTGTCGCTTGTAATTTGCAAAAACTACTTTGCTTAAAAAAATGAGATGAGTTTATGTTGCACTGTGAGCGTGTTCTATAACAAATTTGGTCCATTTTCAATCCCAACCTGCGTACAAGGACTTCGAATGATTTTGTCAAATTTCAGCCCGATATCTTCAATTTTACGACTAGGAGAATGTTTACAACAGTCAAACACACAAGCGGACAGACAGACAGACATGTCAAAATCGATTCAGAATTTTATATTAATCAAGAATATGTATACTTTATAGATTCTCTGACGCTTTCTTCTAGGCGTTAATAAAATAATAGCAAAGTGAATATACCTCCAACTTCTAGGTGGTGGGTATAAAAAGGAAATCTTGTATAACTAACAACTAAATATTAGTATACTTTTTGATAGGCCTGATCTCTTTTGCCTTGATATATAAAACTAAAATAAATATAGAAAACTTCAGCTGGTTTGTTTATTTATGAATAAATATGCGATTGCTGAAAAAAGTGGGAAATTTTTGCTTCAAAATTTAATGTAATTAAATGACGGAATTATAAAACAAAATATTTGAAAAATTTTTGTATTTTTATATTGTAAGAGCGGTTGGTTATGCGAGAGGATTTTGAAAATATGGACCAATTAGAACTAAATTTGATATACATATTTATAATGTCAAAATGCAAGACAAGGCCAATTTGCATTAAATTATATTCAAAATTGTAGCTTTTATTCACATAACGGCTTTTTTTAAGAAAGTAGGAAAGGAAAGTAAGTCGTAAAAGATTAAATTTGATGCGCATATTTTTTTAAGAAAGTAGGAAAGGAAAGTAAGTCGTAAAAGATTAAATTTGATGCGCATATTTTTTTATGTCAAAATACTGTAACACATTAATTTTTGTTAAAAATTATATATGATTGTAATAATTTTCTACATAATGACCTTAAGAAAGATCTTTTTTAAGTAAAGCCGCTTCTCACCACTTTCAGTAATTTTGGTCCATGGGCCTAAACAAAGCTGCTTATTAAATTTTATTATTCTAATTTATAAATTATAGCCTGTACCTTGATAATAAATTTACATGGGTGGACGTCAAATGTGCAGAAAGGCAGACGGATAGACGGACCACTTTAAATCGTGTTAGAAAATAATTCTGAGCCGATAGTTATATTAAAAAGTTATTTGTTATAAACATCTGCATAAACTTACAATACCACAAATGATGTAGGTTATAAAAAAAACATTTAATGTAAAATATGAAATAGTATTAATATGAAAATGAAAAACACCTTTTAAAGCAGCTCTTAGACTTCTGTGTAGAAAGTATTTGCATATGATCGGAAACCAATTTTTTTCATCAATCAAATAACGCGCAATACGTACTTGGGTAAAATTCTAAAGCATGATTATAAATATACCATGATATTGAAATATATTAAACCAACTAGAACGATAAAAAATAATAATAATTTGAGGTGGCCAAAAGTATTGTTAGTCTATAATCAGTTCGTATGTGTTACCATAAATTATCTGTATTGTTCTAGACTGAGTATTTTACAAAAAAAATACTCATTTTCTGTTTGTTGTTGCATTAATGGTTGTTATATAATATTTACATTTTGCTCACTTAACAAAATGTAAACATTTTATAAAAAAATATTTCAAATATTTCCGGCTGCCAATTAGCTGCAATTGAGAATAAACATGGATCCAGTAAAATTCCCATTTGGAAAAAATGGATCTCAATTTGAAAAAAACGTCTCGTTTTGAAAAAAGCGTCTTATTTTAAAAAAACTGTAAATTTAAAAAAAAGAGCTTTATTTTGAAAGAAGTGTCTCCTTTTGGAAAATACGTTTCCTTTTGAAAAGAGCGTTTCATTTTGAAAAGAGCGCCTCAATTTGAAAAAAGCGTCTTATTTAAAAAAAGCATCCCATTTTAAAAAGAGCGATTAACTGTCACAACATTTCCAATTTCTTGTTAAAAATTTGCAAGACGCAAATGTTTGTGAGTTTAAAACACGTTTACATAATAAATTTCATTAAAATATTTCAAAAGTTGAAGGACGATAATTTAGGCAATTATAAAAACCCCATTTCCATTCAAGACGATTTCTAAATCTTTACAAATATCTTATCTATTTTAAAGTAGGGCACTTTAAAACAGATTTCATTTAATTCTAACATTTTTATTTGTTGTGGTTTCATTTATGAAATTAATATTATTTTATTTTTCATAACTTAACAATATTTTTTACTTAATCTGCAGTAAAGTTTATCTTGTTTAAATAAATTACTTTATTACAGTATTCCTAAAGTGTTTGTAGTTCTCTTCAAAGCATCATTTAATTAAACTATTTGTTAAATATTTTTTCGAATAATTTCGTACCAAAAGAAAAATAATACAAAGAAAGAACCGTGAACATCTTTAATAATATTTAAATGAAAGACATCTTTAATTTTGATTTTCTGATGACATAAATATTCTATCGATTTAAAAACCGATTTGATGATGGAAATGATTATTAAAAATTAATAAATTATTGATAATTTGATATATAGACACAATTATTGCCCCAAACTTGCAACTTTGGTCTGCTTTCATAACAAAACATTTTTCATTAATTTCATTCATCTTGATACTTTTTCTGTCTCTTACAATTCTTTTGCAACAATTATGATAATTAATTAAATAAATATAAATGAATCATGATTAGTTTAATATTTTCATTACATTTTGTATTGTACTTTTATATAATGCTTCATTTATAAAGTAATGCAGTTTGAATAACAATTACGTGTAAGCAGAGTGGCTGTAAAGTTCTAATTCATAGTTTTTAAAAAGGGAAAAGTTACTTGACTTTACAAATCTATGTTGACTTATAACAAAAGCAAATCTAATCATCAATAAGTCAATTATTTAATAAAAATTGTCATCAATAAAATCGCCTATTGCTAGGGCAACACTAACTCCTTTCCTCATTACTCTAACTGACATATCCCTTCTCTAACTATCGATCAAGTTAAAAGTTTTTCTTAGACTTGTCTATATTTTCACAAAAGTTTTATGAATTTAAACTTAAAGTAGCATTTGTTATGCCTTCATTTCTTGTCTCTTCATGATTTTGACTTACTTCGGAAGATTTACGAAAAAGGCACGCAATTTTATAAAGCATTAAAAATAACTTAAGAAAACTCTCGGAAAGGAAAAGGATCTTTAGTTTATGTATTCATATATACAAGTGCACCGATTCAGATATGCTAAAACCTGTAAATATATTTTTAGTTAGATATATATACACTTGATAAAGTATGTAACTGAATTGAATCTCTTATTATATGTTCATTTCTCTTCTACAGAATAATATGCTTTCGAAGTAATAAATAATATTCTAAAAACATACTATTTTTGGTAAAATTATATCATTACATTTAAATGCAACATTATCTATTTATCTATTCATCTACAACATTATAAATATATATCAAAAAGATAATTGTAATTTATTATATCATTGAGTTTTGGCATATTTTACATATTACTTTATCTCTATCTCCCTTTCTCTTTGTCTTTTATTACCATTCTATCGATTATCATCATCATTTTCTATGTGGTTTTATTTACTTGAGTCTTTAGACGTGTAAGGGCCTTGCAACATGACATAAATTTATTCTGGAGTTTTAGGCTTCTTGTGGTTTTGATAAGTAAAGATTTTCATATGACTTTATGATTAATGAAATTTTTGCGTTTATTCCATGAAGAGAATGTGCGTGTTTGGCTTAAAGAAGTAAGGTGATGATGATTCGTGTTAAAATTTTATATTATAATAATTGAATAATAACTTTAAATTTATAATAATAACTGTAAATTAAAATAGATTTAAATTAATGGATATTTTATTACTTGCCAGTTTAGTTAAATATTTCTTTTTCTATGAAACCATGAAACTTTGTAAAGAAAACTAGTTTTTTTTTGACATTCTGTCAATCCAAAGGACTTAAGTTCTGCTGTAACATTTAACAAAGCTCATTTAAATTAGCTCATACTCAATAAAAAAAAAGTAAAAAGAAAAATTCTGATGAATAGAGAGGAATTAAACAGAAATTCTTAAACAATTGGTCACTTGAATGAGCGTACTACCAATTTTGTTTAAGATCTTTTTAAGAGAAGAAATGAAAACGAGTTTTTGTCATACATGGGAATGCAAGAAACTCAGCGATTCCAAGTAAACTTTAATTTATTAAAATGGTATTTGTCCACCATATTTACCCTCTCCAGGTTCCCATCCCCCATGAATTACTTTTGCTTAAAGGTGAATCAAAAAATTAATAATTTATTATGTGTCTTCGGTTTAAATGTAAAATATTAAGAGCACGTAGAGGCAAAAGTTGTAATAATAAACTTTCGCAAGCTTAATTGATTTTAAGCCAAACAACTTTTCTATTTAAGAAGGTCAATTCATAAGATTTTTATATAAAATATGCATAACAAAAAAACGCTTTTAAAATATCTTGAAATTCTTAAATTCTAAAATTATAAAAAAATTTATATACAAAAATGTGTAACATGAATTGTATGTATTTGAATGAAAGTGAACAAAAACATGAATTTTACTTACAAAGTGAACAAGAATTATTTTACGTTACGTTACGTTACATTATGTTACATTACGTTACATTATGCTACGTTACGTTACTTTACAATATGTTACATTACATTATGTTACGTTATATTATGTTCCTTTATTTTTCCGTTATGTTACGCTATGTTACGCTATGTTACGTTACTTTAAGCAACACTAAACTGTTATTTTATTTATTTTTTAATTAAAATGCCATTCCATTCAATTTCATAGCATTCCATTCCATTCGATGCCATTTCATATGATATAAATCTACTTACATATTTTATTCACGGTCATAAAATTTTTATTCCATATAACTTACCTAAAAAGTAGAGAAGAAAAAACAAAAATAGAATAAGTACAATGAGTATAAAAAAGTATAAAAAAAAGAGTATAAAAATTAGTCATGCATTTTTCTTATAGAAAATTGTTTATAATTGTTATTGTTGTTATTATTATTATTTTTATTGCATTCTAGTTTTTTTTCCTTTTATAAGTTTCTATTTTAAATTATCTAGATATATTTTTATAAAACTCTCATAAATATTAAGTTACGTAAGAAACCAAACTTCAGTTCATAGTTATTTGAAAATTATTTCAAACAAACAAACCAAAAAATGTACATCTGTATAAATAAATGTCAACATTTATGCACTCTATATATGCATTTCAAAACATGCTCCAGAAAAACTTTGTCTTCTAACAATATTTTTTTTCCTTTATTTTCTATCTTTCTTTCATTTCATTAAAAATTCTTTTGCAAAGAAAGAGCGACCACACACACATGAAAAAATGTGTTGTTCTGCTTTTTATATTAACGTTCATATATATATATATATATATATATATATATATATATATATATATATATATATATATATATATATATATATATATTGCTCTTCTTTTTATAGTATTTTATTACGTGACCACATAACTAATTACGGTGTTATGATTATTAAACGTTATAAAGCAGAGATGGTCTAACCGAAAGGCATATATAAAAAGTAATTAACACTTTCAAAAATGGAAGATATTTCAATTAACGATTTGTGTTCAGTACCACGTAAAACTACCTAGTCATATAGGAATCAAGTACTGTACAAACAACTCTAAAATAATGTTGGCAGTTTTGAGTTAGTTTTATTATTAAGGCCATACTCTCCAATGCCGTCTAACCATGGTAGATAGTAGAATGGACATTTAAATTATCACCCTTAGCAGAATCATTTTCAAAGTGCAAAAATCATTAAAAAAAAAAAAAAAAAAGAAGTAAAAACCTTATAGTGGTTAGGAGACGACTCTTAAATGGCCTAATAACAAATTGCTTAATGTAAATGAAGTCAAATAAGAAAGTTAAATAGCAATTTAAAAAAAAATTATTGAAAAATTTATATTATTAAATACGTTCATTATATAAGCGAAGGTTTGAAAAATGGACAAAACTGGACCAAATTTGGTACATATACTTTTGATGATAAAATCCAACCTATCGCTAATTTACATTAATGTATATAAAAAACTCGTAAAATTGGCTCAATTTTTAGAAATTGTCAGTAGAATTCATTTCTGGAATTACTTTTTGGTGACTCCAATAATTTAAATAGTTAAAGGCTCTTTGGCTTGCTTCGCTAATTATCAAAATTCCTTGCCACGCTTTACCTACAATACTTATATAAAGAATAGAATTTCGTCAGGTATTTAATATAAGAGAATTAATTATAGGAAATATATGCCACGTTTAATATTAAGAAAGTTACGTCGATGTATCATTTGACTGCCCTGACTAAACGTGTTAATAAAATCGCAAAAAAAAATATATAACAAATTCCAAAAAAAAAAACACAGAAGGAAAAGTAGAAAATTAACGAAAATCGTAAAAAAGTTTCTCACTTTATTGTGATTCATTGTTATTATATTGTTTTCTACGTTTTTTTTGTTTTTCAATTTTTTTTTAAATCTTTAAATTGGCACACATTAAACAATTGTTATAATTTAAAGTTCAACTAAGCGAGCATTTTTTTCCTATTTAATTAATTTATTTTTTTTATGGAAAACCTCTTTACCCGCCTCAAATTACTTTCCAAGCGTGTACACTACTGAATTGAAATAAATGTATTTCCATTTAATTACAATTTCTTTAAAAGCAATTTACAAAATCATTTAATATATAAAAACTTAGACTCGCAATTTATTTCTAATTTAGGGGGCGTTGAGATAATCAAAAAAAAAACGTCCAATTTCCTTTTATAATAGTATTTAAACAATTCGATCTCCAGAATTTCCTAGGTTTTTAAATTATTTATAAAAATAAACTTTATAAATTATTTACAAAATTTTGATATCTTTTAGATATCTTCATAGAGTCAGAGTTCCCTTCTTAGAATTGTCAAGAAGTAATGCTCTTTGGTTTCCAATTCTCTACAAGTCTTATCCTGAACTAACATTCAAATAAATGATTATGTTAAATGATATTACTCTTTCAGATAAATTGCGAAAACTTTTAAAAGACTGTAACGGGGACTAGAAACATTTAAAGGTTGGAATCATAAGTCTTACAGAAAAGCCTGCAATATTCATATAATTTTTCTATTATTAAGATAATTAAAGACACCTTTAATTCGTAAAAATGGGGCCTGATTATCCAGATGTCGCTACACTCCACGGATCTTTTAAACATCCATTTAACAATTATAGGATATAACGATATTATTTCTCTATAATTCCAACATTTTGTCTTTGTTTTAGAAAAACGTTATTATGTTCCAAAAAAATAAGGAGAGTGATATTACTATAAATTTACTATAAATAAAGTTTTTCTGTATAAGGAAGTTTACAGTGTGAAAATTTTCACATAACAAACAGACAAAGACAAAACCAGCAAAAAAAATGTATTGCGTGTGGATTCATTCAATTTTGAAAATCACAAAGAAAAAACCAAATAAAATCTCCATTAAAATATAAAATAAATTTACTCTAATTGAATCATATCATTTGAATTTTGTCACACATTTTCTAAATGAGATAAAGCAGAGCAAAAAAAAACAAACAAAACAAAAATATAATTCCAAAATTCAATTAGCCCTAATTTAGAAATATATATGCCATAATATTACAATTTGTACCAGGCCATGCCTGGACTTCAAAATCTAATAAAAAACAACAAAAATTTTATTGGAAGTAATATTTTTAGAGAAAAGAAGAGAAATCGAAGAAGAAACGACAAACAAAACAATCAACAAAAAAATAGTAAGAAAAACAAAATCTGAAACTATTCAAAGCAAACGACAGACATCTCATACATCATTAGTCATCATCATCAGAATTGTTGTATTCAATGTTGCTTGTTGTTGTTGTTGTTGTTGCTTTTTTAAGTGCCTAGTTTGGTGTGTGGCAGATGTTATCATAAGGTTGATTTCCGCTTCTATGCCAAACAAACATCCGTCTTTTAATCTAATAAATATAAACATCCGTCAAGCACACACACATGTATATTCCAATGTTCACACTCACAAGCATAACATTTGAAATCTCTTCATTGTAATATTCAATAGACTTTAGTGTAAACGTTTATGAAGCATCATGTAAATCACTTAAAGTATTTCTTATTTTTAATAAATGATCTTTTAAATGTTTATTAAATATAATATCTAATATATATATATAAATAGAAAAACACACATACATATATACAATTCATATACAATTTAAATTTAGAATGAAGTACCTATAAATATAAATGTGTAAGTGTCATCATTGTTATAATGATCAACATCAGTCTCATTGTTATAACATAACTCAAAAATCATATTTAATTATTTTGACAGGTCTTCAGATGAGATTTTCATCTACATAAGAACATATACATACATGTTACAACTCATTGTAAATGTTATCTAAACATTAAACAATTTCAATATGAATCTTATAAGATCTTTATAAAGTGTTTATCGAGAATGGATGAGAGTGCAAGACATCACATCAATTTCTATCATAAATCATTAGGCTTTTATCAACAATTAATTCTCTTATATTATTTATGTGTATGTAACATAATACATGGGTCAATAAGTCTTGTATTAATTTAAAGAAAAACTAAAAAAAAAATCATAAGATTGTTAGAAATTCGAGTTCATTTTCTAACTAACCTAATTTCTCAATGGCTTCTTTTTATTGTTGCAAAAGATCTCAATATCATTCTTGAACTTTGAGCTAATGCTTTCTAGTTTTAAGATCTTTGAATTAAGCAAGCGTTCTGGATTTTGATACTCTCTAAGCAAATCAAGAAAATGCCGTACTTTCAAAAGCAACAAATCTAAACTCTCACATTTTTTTGTCAATTATAATCTTACTATAACTTTTTAATATTTTTAAGAAGTTTGCTGGATCATCACTTCTCTTAAAATTGTTTTCCCTCAGTACAGAATGGTAGTTAATTCTATCTCTTATATATTTTTGATTAATAAATCTTGCCATTTGTAATAGATTTCTCCGAACCTGTCAACAAAGTTTAAATGTTATGTGCCATGTGTATCATAAACTTATTGACCCAAGTGTTATACTTATTTACACATACAAGTATATTAATTCAATAATGCTTTTCGCACACACATAAAGTACGCGCATAAATGGCCAAAAACTTCCGTTGCTAATTCAAATCACAATTTACTTTCTTTCAAAGTGTGCTTTCTTCAAAGTTGTTAATAGAGAAAACAAAATAGTTGAAGAAAATGTAATAGTTGAAGGATTATTTCTAAGTAGTAATTTTGCGTTATCTTAAATTCCTTTTGTTAACTGCGAAAGATCAAAGAGAAAAGCATTCGAAACCTGAAAAAAAATAGTAACTTTGCTCATACTGCTCCAGTATTTTGAAGTGCCAACGAAAGCTTATCCTTTTTAATGGCCTTTTCGTATTTGACGATTCGCTTTCACGAATCGTCACTCATTTTGATAAACCGTCTAATATGAAACGGCTGCTATAAAATATAAGTTTTGGTACTTAAAATGAACGTAGAAAATTCATGAACATGAATAGCATAACGAAGGCAGTCAATTTTTTAATATTTGGGACTGTGTTTCATGTTATAGAACACGCAGTTTTAGATATTTTTGAAATATCGGCTACAAATTTCTTTATATGGTTTTTTATAATCTTCATTTATTTCTTCATTTAATGGCTAAAAAGTGTTTTCCTTAAAGCTATTAAAAATTTTCTAATAAAAATTATAAAATTTCTAATATTTTATTGGTTTTGTTTTACGGCTCATTTTAAGGCACATAAACACTTGATCCTGAAAGATGTAGCAAAAAAAAAAAAAAGAAACAAATTCGTATCAAATTAAAAGCATAAATAAATGTATGAAGACAAAGCAAAATAAAATGCGAAAAAATTTAATTTATGTGAAAAGCAAAAAACCAAAACAGCTGTAGGCGTTATATGTTAATATAAAGGAAAGCAGCCTCCAACCAATACATTTAATAATAAAGAAAAATGAAACCAATAAATTTTCCTGCTTTTTATGACAAATTGAAGCTTTAAATACAATCATAATAATAATTATTTTATTGAGCAGAATGTCTTTATGGTTTGTTGGCTGGCTCTTTTAATGGCAAAAATAAAAAATAAATAAATAATCAAAGACAAGAATAAAAGTTAGTTGGTTATTGGTCCTTCGGAAAAGTTATTTTATTTTAGCCAATAAGCAGGGAAATTAGGCAATTTTCTTTACATCGCTAGAGGGTTAAAATTATTTTGGAAAATTTCATTCTTACATTTGAAAAAATATAACATTTCAGAAGCATAAATTTTTTAACTACCCAATAGTATATTGCAAAATAAATATAAAGCTAGGGCAATAAAACATTTTAGAGCATAAAATATAAATTGTGATTATTTTAATTGGATCTTAAAATTTTACTGTTACAAAATGTCCAAACGAAATTTTTTCGGATTCTTAACTTTACATATTTATAGCGAAAGGGCATTGTAAGAACCCTCCTTAAAGTAGATTTTTTGACTAGGAAAATTCCGACTAGGAACAATCAATTATTTAGCATATAAACATTAATAATCTCCATGTTTATTTTTCTTTTCTTTCCTTTTAAAATTTTCAATATCTATAACTTTATTCTATTTTGAATAAAAATGCCAGAAGTGAAATTGTAAATGTCTTTGCGATTACTAACAGTGCTTTCCATTGGCTATAATATAATAAAATTATAAATTCTTCATTTTGTCTTTAAATGTGCTTTCTTTCTTTTTTTACTTCTTTTTCAAAGAGAAAAATAGTCGTTTTGAAAATGAAGGATAAAAAAATCATAGAATTTTTATTGTTACATAACTTTAAAATTCTTGTAAAATAATTTCGTTTTTTTTTTGTCGAGATGCAATTGTATGAATCAAAGTGGAATGAGTAATTTCATTTCATTTCATGAGAAAATTCATTTATTTGATTGTTAATGTCAACCTGTACAGCAGACACATCTCTCTTAAGCAACCAAAACGACACACATAACGTGTAAAATATAAATAAAAATTTTCATCATCAACATTTTCATATAATTCAATTTATTATATTTTCAGTGTAGAGGCTGGGACGATGCTACTATTGTTGGCATTAGTTGACATTTCAACGAAAATTTTTTACCCGCTTACAAAACATTAAAGAACAAAAATTCTTTATATGCTTAAATTTACATATGAATATATTTCATTATCATTGTAATGATTTATATTGCGTACATAAACACAGATCTATATGAAATTCTATGAGTGTCAGTGTCAGTAAGTAGAATAAAAAGAAATGCAAGTAACATTTTTTTAACAATTTCATATCAACATTCCATTTTATATATATAAATGTTTGAAAAACTAGATCTTTTCTGAACGTATAACATTTGAAAAGTTATTTGAGCCAAAACACTGAGAATTAAAACTGTGAAAAATGCAGGAGGTGGATTATTAAATTAAAACTTATAAAAGTGAATAGCAAAAATTAATTACTTTTTTATCTTTCAATTGTTACATTTTACGAATACAAGTGTCAATTTGGATAAATCAGTTGTCAGTTTGGATTATTAGAACTTTCTGTTTAGTTTTCAAAATTTCTTACATTTTTTTCACAAAATCTTATATTTCTTCACAAAGTCCTTATAAAATCTTGTAAAAGTCCATACAAGATCCATTAAATATCCTTGCAAGGTCATTACAACGCCTTTTAAAAATCTATACAAAATCCATCAAAAGATCTTGCAAGGTCCCTTAGAAGTCCTTGCAAGGCTCTCAAAAGTTCTTGCAAAGCGCTTACAAGGTGTTTTAAAAGTCCTTGCAAGATTCTTTAAAAGTCTTTACAAAGTCCTTACAAGGTTCTTTAAGAGTCCTTGAAATATCCTACAAAAGTCTCTAGACAAGAATTTTTCAAACCGCCTACGTATAAAAAAAAATTTCACCATTTTTTTATACAACTTCTTACTTCTTAGACAATTTTGAGCTTGACAAATGTTTATAAATTTGTTTGCATTACAAAAAGGAAGAAAAAAAAGGGGGACAAAGAAAAAAGTAAGGCTGAATTTCGAAGTTTGTTTTATATAGGAGTGAGAACAAAGACGAAAAATAAATTAATAGTAATTTATCATTAAGAGGGAAATTGTCAAGATTTTTCTTTTTTCCCCTTTTTTTTGCTTTTTCTAACTAGTGGTTGTTTTTTTTTTATTTTGTTTGTGCGATAAATATAAATTGTATTATAAAAAATGTATAACGTGAGTTAGATGCTAGATTAAACTTTTGAATATTAAAGTAGAACATATATATAAAAAAAATGTCTATATAAAAAATGCAAAGTAAAGAACAAATGTTACCAAGTTGAAAAAAAGAAAAACATTTAAGAAAGTGCAAATGTATATTTTGCATAAACACCCTCAATTGAATTGTTTAAATGAAGGATGAATCGAAATTTTTAGTGATGGCCATTTTAGAGTGCTGCTGTATTTGTTTTGGATAAAGCAAATACTTGCTCAAAATTCACTCCACTTTTATATTATCTAAGCCTATCTAAAGTATATACTTTTGGCAAATTAATGCTTGATTGTGAGACTCCGTTCTTTTAATCAATCCTCTATAAATAGATTTATACTTGAATCATTTAAAAGCTTAAAAAAGTCATTGACATTGTTTGTATTGATAAAGAGATTACTTTCTATATCCTTGATGCTCATTCCAATTTTCAACAAATTTTTTAAATATAAATTGTCCATTTGTGTTTACTCCGCCCACTTCGCACTTTTAGCTATGTGTAGAATGAGAGAGAGAGCAAGAGAGAGAAGGAGAGAGAGAGCTAAAAAATGAAATTAAGAAAAGTACACACGTTAAAAAATAAAATAAACTTAAGTAACGACAGTTTATGGACCAAATACAAACCACAAAAGTTAAAAAAAAAGTGTTTTATTTTTCTTCTCTTCGTCTCTTACTCTCTTCGTTTGTTTTACCAACATTTCTATAACTTGTTGTTCTTGGTAGGCTTTGATGCCATAAATTATTGGTGTTAGGGCCGATGTTGGTGCTGTAAACGTAGTCTTTGTTGTCGGCACCGTTGTCTTTGTTGTTGTTATTGCATGTTTGGGGTGTTGTTAATATCCGTTTCCGTATAGATTGCTAAATTTACTGTCATTTATTTCCGCTTTTACATGCATATGTACACACACACACACGCCATTATCATGAAATTTTCAGTTCACTCATTTTTATTCAGTTTCATTTCTTTTTAATTCGGTCCCTTTTTTTGTATTTTTTTCGATTTTCTTGTTTTCATCTTGTTTTCACTTATTACTATTGTTTTTGTTGTACACATTTCAAACATATTTACTCGAAAGTCTGGGTAAATATTGTTGCAATTTTATTTACTTTTATTCCTTGTTTTTTTTACTGCCCATTTTTTTCATTTCATTTTCCATTCAAATGATAAAAAATTTGCTTTAAATGATTTTTGTTTTATTTTTTATTTGTTAATATTTCCATTTGAGTTCGTCATTTACTTTCTATTTTTTTTTTGCTTTAATATTTGTTTTCTGTTTCATTTCTCTTCAATATTGGTATTGGTAAAAAAAAATTATTTCACTTTATATTACTGTTGATGATTTTTGTTGTATATTCTAGAAAATAAACAGTGGTCACAAATAAAAGTTTCATTAAATGTATCGCAACATTTACAATTATTCAACAAATTAAACAAAAACTGCCAAAAAGTTATAAAAAGAAATTTTGTAGTATATTTGTTGGAGCGAAAGCTTCTCTTTTCTCTTAAAGTAAAATTTGGTAACTCTGCTGTAAGACTAAATTTTAAAGGACTGATAAAAGTATAATTGAAAATCATTCAAAATTTTCAAACTTTCAATATTAAAATCTCTTGTCTCTTGACTTTCAATTATAGTCAATTTTGTCTGGCTATCTTTTAAATATTAGAGCCCTTAATGTATTTCATGGCTTCTAGACAATTGCTTTGTCAAAATTAAAATAATATGAAACTATCTTAGAAACTACATTAAGACTCTTTGTGGCCAAAGACACAAGAAAGGCTTTTAAAGATTGTATTTGAAAATTTTCCATACATTATTTCTTTTAGATACTTTCATGTTTTTAATAAAGCTCTTTTAATAAATCTCTAACGAAATATAACAAATTACAGATCACGCAATTTTTGAGGTACATAAAGCTCCTAATAACTCATACGCTACGTTCAACCAGCAATAAAATTCATGTACTTCAAAATACTTGCTTTAATTTAAGGTTAGAAAGAAGTGGTGAAGAAAGTGACAAGAGGTTGGAATTTCGAAATTGAAAATACTAAATAAAAGTCGATGAAGTAAAGAAGTTTTTCGTGGCATAAACATCTGTTACAATTTGTTTATGTGTGTTCTTCTTTAACAATTTAAAATGACAGGAGAAATGTTGGGGAATAGAGAGAAAAAAGCAGCTAAGAGAAGATTTAAATGAAACCATACAGAAAGGCGCGTATAAGATAAATTATACCAAAAAATGTTCAAGTTTTATTTAGTTTAACCAATCAAGCAACCAACCAACCAAGAGCAATAGCAACAGCTGTTAGTTTAGTAAACTAAATAAACGATAACAAAAAATATCAATAACTATTTTGTGGGTTTTTGTATTTAGTGACTATTTGGGTCTATTGTAAAAAACAATTGTAAACAACAAACAAGAATGGCAAAATTCTAACAATAAATGCTAAAGACGTTGTTTCTAACGCCTTACGGGACTTCGACAACATACAGTTTGTTAAATGCATGGAAAAACAAAAAATGTATATAAAAACAAAACTTAAAACAGAAAACAGAAAATAAATGAGCAGAAATGTTTTATTAAAACTGTTTGAAAATTATTTCTATTGTTTTCTACTTTTCACTCAACGTTATTTTTTGGGTTTGTCAAACTATTGCTCTATTAAGTTTTAGGGCAGCAATTAATCAAACTTTTTTTGGCCTAAATAAAATAAAGAAGTTTTTTACAAAATAGAATCAGAAATTAGGAAAAATGACTTTAAAAATATTCAAAATTCTCTTTTGAAACGAAACTTCAAATGAACTAAGTTTAATATTAAAAAAAAAAACAGCTGCCTTTTCTTACCAAACAACTTTTATTCTATGAAATTTTCCTTTTTTGTCTTTAAATCAACTTTAGATCTGAAAAAGTTTTTGCAAAAAACATTAAAATGAATACTTGTATTTAACCTATGATTGAAATGAAATAATAAAATCTATAACAAATCGTTGTTAGGACAATTTAGAAAAAAAAGGACAAATAATTCTAAATTTATTAGTAAAGTCTGGCATCAATTTAAAAATTTATTATCTACATTGAATTTTTTCATTCTAAGCACTTGAGAAAATATTTTCTATACTTTACCATTTCACTCATAAGTGAAATTAAGATAAGAGATTTGAAAAGATATGAAAATTAAAAGAAGAACAAGAAAATTAGTAAAATATATTTTAATGGTTTGTTAAGATTCTAAACCAACTAAAAGTCAAAGTAAGATGTAAATGGCAAACAACATAAAAAAAAGGCAACAAAAATATGGAATAGAAATTGCATGAATATGCAAGAACATGGGTAAATTCCAAAAAAAGAAAAAGTCAGCAGCCACAACAACAAAACTTGTTTACTTTGCTTTAAATAAGATGCAAAAAGGCATGTAATCTGATTACAAGTTAAAGAAACATAGGAAAGAAGAAGAAAAACTATAAGAAAATCAAAAAAAAAAACAAAAAAACAAAACGAATTCAATAAAATTGATTACAATTTGATTTGAAAGAGATTGATGAACAGAGAAATCGTTGTGATGTGAAATATGTAAAAGAGAGAATTAGAAAAAGATAAATTGATTAAATCTATAGAAAGATTCAATGAAAAAAGCATATTGCTATAGAAAAATGATTTTCAATTTCTTTTCAGAGCAGCAGGAAATCATGATATGACTTTATATCCTGTTTCTTTTGCTTCTTCTTTAAATATTTTTTTTCTTTTTTGTTTGTTATTTTTATTTTAAGTTTATTTTCTCTTAACACTTGCGTATAAATTAATATATTTTATGTATGTAGAAATTTTCTTAGCGAAAGGGCAATTTCTTTAAATAAAAATTTATCAGAGATTTTCTGCAACTTTTGCAGCTTCGTTTTGCAGTAAATGTGAAGAAGAAGAAGACGAAAAAAAGGCAAAGGAATAAATAGAAGTAAATGAAAGTAAAAAAGTCAAATGATTTATTGATTTATTCCATTCTTGTTGTCCCTTCTATTTCTTTTCTTTGTTTCATTTTTTGTTAAGTAAATATAAAATGATTAGCTTAGCAATTTGTATTCATTCATTTTTGATTTTGTTTATTCACAATTTCACCCTAACTCTACCTACCCTTTTCCTTCTTCTTCTTTTTCTTAGATTTTTCTTTTGTTTATTGTATATGAAAAAGAGATTTTCATGGTAGCTTGTGTAATAATTTTCGCTTAAAAGATTTGTTTGACTTTCCTGCTGCTTTCACCCTGAAAAATTTAAAAGTATAAGCAAACTGAAGACAGAAAGAGAGAAGTAGATAGAGTAAGAGAAGTAGTATGAAATTTAGTGTAAAAAATAGCGTCCTTTATGTCATAAGCTTTTTTGTTATCACTCGATAAAAACTTTCAATTATTTTCTTATGACTCTTTTTTTCTATTTTTTTTTTCAAATTTTCCCCATTTTTCTTCTTTTGTATTCTTCTTGTTCTTGTGTTACTTAATAATGTTTCTCTAATAATACTTTTGTTCTACATTAGTTGGGGAAGCAAGCAAAAAGAAAGAAACGAAAAGAAGACGATAATAAATTAAATGAAACAACATAAATTTGACTCCAAAATTTTATTTATTTTCCAAAAGACAACACGAAAACTCAAAAAAAAAAACAAAGAAAATTTCTATATAAACAATATTAGCGATGCTTGTTATTTTAGTCTTTATTCACATTATGTTTTGATACCCTACACTGATCCATGCAACTGCCGCACAAGTCCATCCGTCTGTCTTTTTATCCATTTACCATTTTTAATGAAAATATTTTACTTTTCAAAATATTTTAATGAAATTTGTTATGTAGACATGTTTTGCTCGAAAAAGTCTTGGATCTAAAAATTTTCAACATTAAACAATTTTCACATTCACTTTCCCATAAAATGATTTATTTTGGGTGAAAATTAAAATTTTATTAGAAAACAATCAATTTTACAAAGAGTTTTCGATGGAGAGTGTTGCAGAGATGCTTTTTTTTGTTACAATAAGTATTCCTAGTAAATTTGAATTAAAGCGGTTACATTTGGATTTTTTCGATTTTTCAAAAAAAAAATTTTTTTTGTATTTCATTTTTTCTTTTCTTAATATTTTCTTTATTTAAAGTTGTAATGTGTTCTAAACAACTCGAAGAGTTTCTTTTAACTTTTCCTTTAGGGAGTCCACAAAAAAATTAAATTTTATAAGGAATTTAGTGTTCCTCGTTTCATAAGTTATTTTCTTATAAATATTAAAAATAAAATTCTATTAATCAATTTATTATTATCATAGATAAAATATTCAAATTTATTACTCATAATTATGTATTTACTTTCATTTTTTTTATCTCATTATAAGACTGCTTTAAATTAAATTTTCCATTTCTCTAAGTTTTCTTAATTTGTTTCGTTTTAGTGTGCGTAATTACTTCTTTTTTTGGTTATTTTGTTGTGAAAAAGAAGTTTGTGACATTTAAAAGAAATCGCGATAGACACATTTTTCATAATAGCGATTATCTCAGGATCGATTAAAGCTTGTTTGTCCGTCTAATCTCTCCAAGTGAATTTGTTACAAAGCAAATTTTTAGATTAGGGACGCAATTTTTTAGATATTTCAATAAAATTTTCTAACCAGGTTGATTTTGGCTCAGAGATTGGTCCATTTTTGGAACCTCCTCCAGCCTTAGAATTAGCGTAGGGTTCTTAAAAGTCAGCCTCGACCGACTTTACTCATTTTTACTTGTTTTTCTCTACAAGTTATTGCGTTCAATAAAATTTACCATCACTTTTACAGTTAATTAAATATAATAAGTATATAATCCATTAATCAAAAAGTTTTGAGAGTTGTCTCTCGAAATATTTTTCGAAATTATTTTTACAATTTTAAATTTTGGGAGTACATAATTTGAATAAGGTAGAGTTAATAGAAATGAATTACATTTTATTACATTAAATTAAATTTGGAAATCCGGTTTAACTGTAATGTAATGTAATGTAATGTCTGTCAAAGCAAATTTCAGGCTCTTTTCTTGTCTAAAATTTTTCAAAATAACTTTTTTATTCTTGCTTCCTACATTCCTATCTCTTTCTATGCCCAACACCTTAGGGATATAGCCATGTTGTCACAGCATCAAATTCTGTATCGATTTAGACATCTGTCCAAGTCAGAAAAAAAGGGCTATCAAGCGCAAATTTCGCAGAAATATGGGCTAAATCGATCACAGGTCACGCCCACAGAGCAATGTAAAGAGACAAGACTTTTCATTACTCGCAAACAGAATACAATGTTTGGCCAAACAAAATACAAATCCACCACGCCTACCCAAAGTTATATAATACCAAATTAACACTTTTATGTTTACGTTTCTCATCTGTGATTCAACAACTGCAACAGTCTCAGTATAATAATGTCGTTTATTTGAATAGTGGGTATTAAAGATTTGACAACAGCCAAATATAATATTCCTACTTCTGTTTTTCTCATTCTAATTAAATTTCTTTTTCAGATATATTATCTACAATTAAATCAAATTAATCTTTGCTTGGATTTTTCTCCCTATTCTTTTCATCCAATTGCTTAAATAATAAATTGTGTACACTCTACACTAATTATGAAATGAAAGCAATTCTACTTAGAATGATTTTATTGACTCTGCCTACTTGAGTGCTTGCCTGCCAGCATGTCTATCTGTTTGGCTATCCGTCCATTCGATATGTATTTTCTATAAAACGTAAAAAAGAAAACAATTGTTGTCCAAAGAAATTGACTTTAATTTTTTTAGCTTTATCGAATGAAATGAGGGTTAAATGATATGTATGAAGCCAATCATTTATAAAGTGACATCACATCACACCATTTTTTAAATAATTAATTATATGATTGAAGATTGAAAACCATTCTGTATAATTTCAAAGCAGCAAAACAATAGCAGCAAAAGTGATTTTAATATATTTCCAGTTTAAACAATTGACTAAAATTTGAAAGTTGAGTTTTATCGATTAAACAACAGCCTACATTACACGTACATCGGTATTTTTCTTCTTAAAGTTAAATATACATTGAAAAAAATTGAATGAAAGTGATGAGAAAATTTTACTGCTCTCAAATCTATTTTCAAGTTTGTTGCAATTTCTATTATAAAATAGTAAGTGTTAGATTTAGAAATCATATGGATTGGTACTTTAGATTTTATAGGCATAGAAAAGGGCCAACATCTTCCAAGTGAGCATTTCTTATAAAAAAAAATTTTTTTAAATTACAAAAAAAAATTTTTAATTTAATTTTAAATTTAATGAACACATTTTTTAAGGGACTTTTCTAAATCAACCATTTTTTCATGAGATAGGCTACGTACATCTATATACTGTGAAAAAGACTTTCTATCTCGAATTGAAAAGAAATAAAATATGTTCAACACATTTCGTTTAAAGTCAAAGCATAACAAGTCTCACGAACTAGTTTAACTGAATTGAAGTTTAAAATTTAATTACAAAAGTTTAGGCAGATCAGGCATATGGACCCGCATAGATTTAAAATATACGTAAATTCCCACTTTTTTCAAGCCGTTTTTCTACTTGGCCCTTACAACTTTACAACGAATGGTACAAATGAACATCAAAACAACAACTTTTTGTTATGATTTCTCCTTTTAGACCACAGCAAGCTCACATAAAACTTTTTTTGAAATAATCCAAGTGTTAGTGTCAAGAGTTCAATTATTATTAATAAATCAAATCCAATAAAATCAAATTAAATTGACACACTCTAATGATAAATATTTATCAATTTTTGATTATTGGCCTGTGCAAAGAAAAAACTTCTTACTTGTTAAATGTTTAGTTCTTTTTATTAAAAAGAAAAAGATGAATGAATATTAACTAACACTAAAGTCAGTTAACATTAAATTTCGCGTGCTTTAGGCTTGAATATTAATTCTTCAAATGAACAATATAAATAACAAAAACAAATAGACTTTTTCATTTCTTTATTTGTGATAAACTGTTTTGCCTTAATCGTAAAAAGAAGTTAATACAAAATGTAATAAATTGGTATTATCTTTATTATCAATATTAAATGTTGCGTTTTGCTTTTTCATTTCCCTTTTTTGTCTACATTTTCTTTTGTTTAAACCTTAAAAACGCAATTTAATTTCTGCTCCTTAAGTTTGAATTTGAATTTGTATTTTACAAGTCGAAAATCATTTGCCATCATTACAAATAAAACGTTTTTCTCTTTTTCTCTTTGTTTACACTAATAAACCATTAAAATGAAGCTTTTTGAGGCAAACAAATGAGTTGAGGGCGAGGTATCACATAATGGAAAGATCAGAAGCGAATAAAAATGTAAAATTGTAAATAATTTCTTTTCAAGATCAATAAACGCAACAACAACCACAAAAATGCATAATAAAATTGATGATATCAAATAAATATGTGTATATGTGTGCTTAAATTTATTTCAACAATCATCCAGGCGAATAATAGATTAAAGTTGTAAATTTCTTCTATTTTTTCTCTTTTTTTAGGTTTTGCTAAAATGTGAGAATGTGGGAACTAGCGAATATGGCAAACCATGAAAGGAAAAAGCATCATGCAGTACTTCAATATATTTATTTCTTCATTCATTCATTCATTTAGGCAAACAACAACTAGCCAGGCATGACTTATCTTCTACACCAGCTACTTGGATTTTGCTTGTTCTTCCTTTCTTTTATTGTAAATTTTTTATTCCCTATTTACCCTGACTTTTGGTCAATGCATTTATTTATGGAAAAATATTGTAGCAGCAATGGCAGCAATACTGAAACTACTTTTATAGGCAGCAAAGTGAAAAAAAAAAACAAAAAAAAAGAAGGCAACATTTGAGTTTTGAATATTTTTTTTTCTACTTTAACTTACAAATCTTAACTAAACAACAGATTTAAAAGCGTTTTTCTATGTCTACAATAAGATTTGTGAAAAATATCTGTAGAATCTGCATCTGTAGCCGTTAAATTTCGTTGAGGGAGAATATTCCATTTTATAGAGAACAAAATAAAAAAAAATAAAAAATTCAGAGATCCATGAAATGAGTTTGTGTTATTATTGTTGTGATTGTTACTTTGATTGTTACTATTGTTACATATTGCTATTATTATTGTTATTGACATTTTATTGCGTTTACTTTGGTTGCGTTTACGCACCTTTTTTCAAGTTATTTATGAAGAGTAATTTTAATGACATTTTCCCCCCTTTTTTTATTTCATTGTTACTGTTATTGTTACTATTAGTGATACTGTTACTGTTATAGTTATTGTTTTGTTTTTATTTCATGTTATTTAGTATTGTTAATGCTTCTTTTTTGTAATTGTCCTTTCTCAAGTGTAACTTTCTAAAGAATGCATACATAAATTCATGACCGTTCACTTCATGTAAAGGACAATGGAATTTAGTTGAAACAAAACAAGAAAAAAGAAAAAAAAGAAAGAAACTAAAAGAAGAACAATCTTTAACGAGCAAGCTTAAGAGGGCCTGGCCTTTAGAGGCTTTCTTGTAAATTCCTTTAGTATAAAATTTGTTTTTATTGTACTTCAAAAAAAAGGTTTGAAATTTTTGTTTTTTTTTAGAAATTTTTTCTACAAAATTTTGTTTGTATAAGTTTTTTTTTTAATAAATTTCGTTGATATTGAAATAATCAAGCAGAACCTTATACTTTTTATAAACCTTTTGAATTAAATTTAACTCTTAAAGGCTTCTAGTCAAAACTTAACTCTTAAAGGCTTTTGGTCAACATTTCAATAAAATCTATCGATTTTTGCCTTAAAAAAACCATTTGTTTAAAAATAAATTGCACGATTTATTTAACTTATTTCAAGCAATAATGCATTTAATACAATTTTCTTACATGTAGAACTGAATAATAAAAACAAAAATTACAGAAAAAAAAGAGATTGAAATTGAAGTTAAAAACAAAAATCCTGAAGTATCTACAAAAAGTATTCTGCTATCTGTTAAAGTAGCTGCTGCTAAAAATTCATATATAAGCACTTAATATTTTAAGCTACTTTTTCATTCTCTTATAAATGATGTAGTTAAATGCATATGCACACACACACATATGTACAAATACAATTGCAATACTTACAACATTAATAAAATTTCCTTTTGTAAAATTTTATGTGATGCTTTTGCTTTTTCTGCTTCTTATTTTCTTATATTGCACACATAAAATCTATCAATTTAATATGTTTGCTTATCTAACAATTTTGTGCAATGTTTTGATGTTTTGGTATTTTCTTTTTATAATCACCAACCAGATGTTTGAAGGTATATTCACTTTGTTATTATATTTGTAACAGCTATGAGTAAACAACCGAGTTTACGATTTAGTCATATCTGTCCGTCTTTTCGCATGTTCGTGTGTGGTAAATATTCTTTTGATGGACTAAAACAGAGAAATCATGCTCAAATTTGGCGAAAACATTCATTGATATTAAAAATGAGCCAAAACGTCCAAAGGAAATGCTTACAGAGCAATGTGCAATGAGAACTTCTCAGATAGAATGACTGTTTATAAATTATATACATAAGCCAAGGCTACACGTTTTATAGAATATCAAAGTTTACGTTTTTTATTTCTTATTCAAAAATTAAAACAATTTCAGTAATCGTAATGTCATTGGTTGATTTTTGTGGTGCGTATACAAGATTTGGTTTCAGCCATATACAATTATCTTACTTGTTCACATTTCTACCTTTTTTTCAGTTCATTTCACTTAAGTCATGTTACGTAGTGTGGCAATAGGCAAACAAAAAGGGCATAATCATTATTATTAGTTACTTTAACCGCACCTCTTTCTACTTATATAGCAATAAAAGCAAGACGATATATAAATGCCTTATAGATTTTCAAAATACACAGGTCAAGAAATCTCGGGTTACATAAATTCCTTTTTTAATTTCTGCTCTCAACTAACTTAATAATATTCTGGAAATATTAGCTGTTTCTTTTGGAATCTGTTTAATTATGTTCACTGTACTAAAAACTATGAAGGCCCCATACCAAAGATGCCTTAACCTGGACAGCTTCAATTTCAAGGTCGTTCTTTTGTTTTTTCAAATGTCTCATTTAATGGGTTTTTCGATTCAGCTAGTAGTAATAAATATGTCTTCCTTTCATCTTCGAACATCATTTTCTTTAAATTGTACTTTAAATAGTACTTTGGCAAAGTCTTTGATTGGAAAAGTAAATTTTGCCATATTTAAATTATGCCCACAACTTATTTACTTATGTATTATATTATGTAAGTGTGTTGATGTTTGTGTTTAAATAAATATCTTTAACTTATGATACGTTTCTCATGTTTTTTTTCTTTTTACTAGATTACTTGCATTCTATGTTTATTTGTTCATTTATTATTTATCTAAAGAGTTTGCTTATCCGTCTATTCAACCATCCGTTCAACTGTCTGTCTGTCAATTAAATTTACTACCAAAACTATTGAAAACAGAAGAAAAAAAAGGTGAAGTAAAATGTTCACAAGAAAGAAAACAAATTTGATTTGATTTTGCATAAAATTGTAGAGAAAAAGTAAATGGAAATTATGAGTTGGCAGAAGGCAA
Organism: Melophagus ovinus; assembly: GCA_023089585.1. Lineage (NCBI taxonomy): Eukaryota > Metazoa > Arthropoda > Insecta > Diptera > Hippoboscidae > Melophagus > Melophagus ovinus. Next base: position 945,018 of record JAKKIB010000181.1, on the reverse strand, counting down.
TTATAAAATAACTTACACATTTTTAACTTAAAAAATTATTTCCATCACTAAAATGATTCAGGAATTTGAAAAGTCTATTGGATACCAATTTTATATAGAAAGTGAAAGTAAATATGATTGGATGTACCTTTCAAACAATTTCAACTTCATGCTAATTTTTGATAGCGAAAACATTAAGAAAAGACGGATAGACGGACTTAAAAATGAACTATAAACAAAAATGAACTAAAAACATTTCGTTAAGAATGATTCATAAAATTATGGTATGCGAGTCAAATTTTTTGGAGGCTTCATAAATCTGCAGCAAACTAATACATTCCACAACGGAGAGAATGCTGTTGAATATAAAAAACAACAAGGAAAAAAGCAAAGAATACAAAGAAGCAATTTTTGCATTATAATGGCAGGAGAAATAATAAATTTATTGTTACTATTGGATAAGGAAACTATCATTCGTTGGAACGATTTAAAAAAAAAACCAACACATACACACAAAAAAGCAAATATTGTTTGATGTTTGATTTTTGTTTACATTCGATTTGATTTTTTCTTCATTTTTTTCTTTTTTCTTCCTTTTTAATATCAATCACGAATTATGAGCATGTACAAAATGCTAACTATAATAACAATAGCAACAGCAGAAATGATAACCTAAAAAAAAGAAAAATTCATTAACTTGAATTTACACTTTTTTTTTTGTTATGATCGATATTAATGATTAATATCAATAGAATTTTATAGTTGTCAGGGTAAGTTCGTGCAAATAAATCGTTAGTTTACTTTTTGCAGTATATTTTCAACTGTTTTTTATAAGAAAACATAATTTGAATTCTTCAATAGCTACCACAATATATTTAAGAAAAGCACGTTAAACATTCGAAAAAAGAAGCTGTTCTGTAATAGTTTTATAACAGTTTTCTAACAATTTTATAACAATTTTCTAACAGATGTCTAACAGATTTCTAAGCGATTTCTAACAGTTTATAGCAGTTTTTTTTTTAATTTTACAACAGTTTTACGATTTTATAATAGTTTTGTAACAGTTTTTAAAATTTTGTTTACAGTTTTCTAAGACTAATATATCTGCTATACAATTATTATATTTAAAAGAATATTATTTTTATGTAACTAAAAATTATAAATAACAAAGAAGAAGAAATGCTTCCGCTCATAGCTTCTTCCATTATTTAACCATCTATTTATGCGAACGTTTACATTGGAACATCATCATTTAATAATAATGAATAAATATGAAAAAGTCAATTTTCCTATACATTTTAATTTCCATTCAATTCAAAGATTCTGTCAAACTTTCAATTCAATTGCACACAATAGAAAAATTCAATGGTTATACCACACACATCTCATTAAACAACTAAATTTGTAAATAGATTTGAAAAGCAGCACTTAAATGTTTATTTAATATTTGTTATGTAAATAAAACAACAACAATAAGTAATAACAAATAACAAAAATTGACATTTTTATTATTAATTCCATATTCCGAATCAATGATATTGCAATTTTTGTGTTGCGAATGGAAATAGAGCATATGTATAAATAAATGATTTGAAAAACAAGTAAGAAAATTATATTTTGGTAAAAGCAAATCTTGGAAACCCACCACTCGGACACTACGATATTACAACTCAGAGATTATTTCAGTTTTTTAAAAAAGTAAACATAAAAAATGTGAAAATTTGGTATTGTATTCCATCGCTTCCTTTTGATTAGGCACCATGGATTTAACTGATTTTTGGATAGACGTAAACGGTTTGGCCTCATTAGTTGCATATTTGAAAAACTTTAGCTTTCTATCTTATGCTGTTTACAAATAATGAACAAAAGAACCACTAAACTTTGTTTTAAAAAACTGGGTTACTCTCAAGTACCGTTGCGTCCTTTAAACGCAATTCTATCTATTTTCAATAATAAACTGCTTTTAAGAAGTTCCGATGTTTCCAGCAAATTTGAGAGCGACTTTTACTTTTTTCCGAACGGGGTAATATTAATAACAAAGACGGACATATCGATAGACAGACATATATATCTAAATCGATTCAGAATTGATAAAGTCTCCTACTTTACTGAGTTTCCATCGCTTCCTTATGAGAGTGACAATAATGACAAAGTGAATATGCTCCCAATCCCCAAGTGATGGAAATAAAAACAAACAGATATTTGCCAACAGACACAAAGGCTTAACTAACAAAATTCATGTATGTAATGAACCATTAACTTATTCTCTCTCCCTTTTTTATCATACACAATACATATATTACACACAATAATGAAATATATTTATTTTTTATTTAACCAGTCAAATTCAATTAAATTGTCAACTGTTAAATGAGATATATAAAAAAAAGTTTACATTTTATAGAAAATTATAACAAACTTTATGGAAAGAGGAAAACGAAAAGAAAAATTATGTTTAAATTATAAAAATGTAGAAAGTTCGTGAGGGCTCAACGAAAACAGCTACTGCTGCTTTATGGGCCATCAAGACCATTATCTATCTATTTACTGTTATTGCGAAAACTATTGCAACTTATTGCTACTTATGCTGCTACTTATACTGCTACTGCTGCTTTTGTTGCTATTGCTGTAGCTATCATTTCATATAGTTATGCTGTGGGCGCTTAATAAAACAAGCTTCTATAACTGCAACAACAATAATGGATTACAAAACGAAACTTCCAACACTTTATATTAACTGGCTTAGTCTATACACTGTCCGTCTGTCTGTCCGTCTGATTTGTCTGGACTTGACTACACACAACTATATAATGTGTTTGTCTGACTGTCTGCTTTGCTGCCTTTGTACCCAGGAAAGCAACATATTGTTGCTTTCATTTGCCTCAGTTTGACTTGATTTAACTTGATGTGATTTCATTTCAAATATATGTATGGACGCTTTTTCTTTTATGTTTATTTAGAAAATTTCATTTATTCACTAAATCTTTCTCAATTCAGCGTATATTCCTTAATTTCATCATATAATTCTCTTTGGAAAATGTTCGCAAACAATAAGTAAAAGTTATGCAGTTTGCTGCGACATGTTAAGAATTTGTAATTTGATGGATGGCACGCTGGCTGTACATCTTGCAAACTACCTAATTCACTGAATGACTGCCGAACTCTATAGACAGTGTTTGTAATTGTCGATCGGAATGCATTAGCGCCTTGCGTTTTTTTCCATTTTTTTTTCCACTTTATCATTTCTTATATTTTGCTATAATTTGTGGTTATAGACATATGACAATGCCTGTCACACATTGTTGACAGTTTTATGATAATAAATATAATAAAAATTGATCGACTACACACGTTTTATAAATAAATGGTTATGCGTTAAAAGGAAATCATAATATAATAAACAATTTACTTTTAAATATATGACAATTCAAACATTGAAACGTATACGTTCCTATTTCTCATTCTTCTTTTTTTTTCATTTTCATTTAGTTTATGATAAATTTCCTTATTACATATTTCATGCTTATATTTTATTGATAGATTACGAAGAGCAAGTAGAAAATGAAAGAAATACACGTAATAATATAAAAACATTAGTTTTTATTGTATGATTTGTCTTTTCCTTACAATTTCTAACAATATTTGCCTTAGTTATTTGTCATTGTTGTTGTTGCAGTTTTTCGTTTTCCTACTCCGACTTAAGAATACAAAAAGAGTAAACAACAAAAAAGAAAACGATAAGTTGAAATAAAGGAAAATAATTCAATCTACACTTGATTCTTGTCTGGGCAGGACTTAGAACGCTCAAACATTATTCAAATTCAAGTGTTTCATTGAGAATTTTGTCTATTGTTAATATATGCGGCATTGCCCATATACTTTTTATTTAATATACTGTTATCTTAATAACAATAGCAATAAGAAATAATAATAATAATATCCATTTCATGTACTTTCGCTGCTGCTTATTACTGCTACTCTTATCATTATTGGATAATGATACATACACATTTACTGCTTCTCAAAAAGTAAGCAAAAGTTATTGTTTACAAACTTTCGCCTTATTTTAATGTCATTAAATAAGTTGACAAAGCCAGAGAAAGTTGAGAAACTAGAAAAAGTGTAAGAGAAAAATTTAGCATTATCAGTTTACAGTTATCCCTTAATAGAAATTTTCTAAGATAATGAGTGTGAGAATTATGCTTATGGATTGAACTGATTTGATAATTTCTCTTTTTATATTAAGTAAAAAAAAACCCAAAAACGGAAATATATACCAATGTCAAATGTAATAAAAAATTTCTTTTTGTTTTTTCTTTGATTAAATTCGTTATAAAATACTTGCTAGAAGAATAATTTAAAGAAACTCAGCAGACCTTTTTTCTATTTATTTATTTAATGTGTGATAAATCAACGCGTAAAAGAGTTTATCAAGTGGATTTACCATTATTACAAACTGGCATAGCAAGCGCTTTTGGTGTTCTTTGTACATATCCATTAGATATGGTAAAGACACGTTTACAAACGCAAAAAGTCGGTACAAAAGGCCAGATAGTTTATAAAAGTGTAATAGACTGTTTTTGGAAAAGTTATAAAATTCATGGTGTTGTTGGCTTTTATCGCGGTGTAATTGTAAATGCTGTATTGATAACACCAGATAAGGCCATTAATATATCATTCAATGATTATTTCTCATATAAATTTGCATCAAATGAATATCAATCGACATTGTCTGGTGATATGTTAGCGGGTGGTTTAGCTGGTATTGCACAAAGTGTTGCCACCACACCAATTGATTTCGTAAAAATACGTCTACAAGAAGCTGATGAAGTGGCGGCCGGTGTTCGAAGAGCTCGTGGTAAATTAAGAAGATTTACAAATATTACGAAAATTATAGATTTAATTAATGAAAATGGTATAGTCGGTGTATATCGTGGTGCTTTGGCAACTGTATTACGCGAAGCAACATTTTCCATACTCTATTTTCCACTATTTAATATCTTAGTTGACGAAACTGAATATTTTTATTATAAATATTATAAAAGAGATGATAATATTATGGCATATATGTGGTATCCATTTTTTACATCATTAAGTACAGCTTGCTTATGTTCATTTCTTGTAACACCATTAGATTTAATTAAAACACGTTTACAATATAAATCTTTCGTTCAATATGCCAGCATGAGAGATTGTATTCAAAAAACTATCAAAAAAGATGGTTATTTGGGGTTTTTTAAAGGTGGCCTATGTCGCATATTATCTGTACCACCAATCATGGCTATAATCCATACTGTGTATATTATTCAACAGAAAGAGGATGAATTCGAATTGGTTGATATATTAGAGGAGGAATATAACGATAAATTGAAATCAGAGAATAAGTAAAAATGAGCTTAAGGGACAAAATCTCATCTCCAATAATTAATTAATTAATTTACTTTAAGAATAAAATTTTAAACATATCTACTGCATAAGATTTTGTTAATTCTTCAATTTTGAAAATCTTTAAATCAAAAAAAAAAGCTTAAGCAAAATGTTCATAACATAGTTCATAAATGAGCCAAGAATATATTTTTATAAAATAACCTTCTGCACTAATTACATAAATTAGTTGTGGCGTTCTATTTCTTTTCTTAAAAAATTAGTATGAGAAAAAAAATTTGGCATCATCTGCCAAATTTGATTAATGGAGCTTAGCCAAAGTTCAGTTATAACTTTTTTGAATAATAATCATAAAAATTTTTGTAAAGTTTACAAAAAAAAAAGCAACTTCCTTTAACGACTATTTTATACTTTTAAATAAGCAAAAATTAACCAAAACATTGTTTTTTGTTGAGAAATATTTCTTACAACAAAATAAGAAAAACAATTTGATTATAAAAATAATCAAAGAAAAAAGTTTTTCCATATTTATCCATCAAATCTAGATTGTAAGCGAGTTAGGTGCCATAGAAAGCTGTTACAAATATAAATCAAAGTTTTTTTTTCTATATAAAAAATTTCAATAAATGTCACAAAAAGAGTAAGTTTCAATCATAATTCATTTTCATGTGATCCTGTTTATTGTTGTTGTTGGATTTTACCTTTTTTCGTTTGTATTTCTAAATCTGTAAATCTTATGCTGCTTGGACCAACCAAATAATCATTCAAATAGTTATTCATAATTAAATTGAAAAAAAAATATAAAAAAAGCCAAAAAAATTCACTGATTTGATTTTATAAGCACAATTTATGTTAACTGACTTGTTATTTATAATAAGTGTAACGATATTATTATCATTGTTATTATTATTATTATTATTATTATTATTATTATTATTATTATTATTATTATTATTATTATTAGTGGGCATTAAGTCAACTTTTCAAAGTATATGATTTGCTTTTTGATATCAATGATATTTATTAAGCATAAATTTTTGATTAATATTCAAACTTTTTCCTTCATTTATCATTTAGAGACAATAATTGTAAATATTATTATGCATATGGCCGTAATGTTAAGTTAAATCAAATATATTTATAAAATATTAAACCAAAAATAAAAAAAAATGTTAAAAAATGTTGAAGTTAGAAAATTTTATTTAAAAAATTTATCTAAAATGTCTCAGAAAACCCCAAAAACTGAGAAATAAAATTATTTTATTATATGGTTTTAATAATTAAAACAAGCTAATTATATCATTCAAAATATCTGTGCGTTTTATTCAAATGTTAATTATATTTTATGTAAGTATGAATCATGAATCAATAGGTCAAACATTTTGTAGCCAAAAGCCATAAAAGTTGAAAATTTTAATCTTAGAAAACTGATCATTTCAAGTCAGATGTTTATTTGTATCCTAATTAAAACTTAAAAGACAAATATATCAACCAAAAAACTTCCGATCATTCAGTATGAATGCCAGACTAAACGAGATACAAAATGTTTTGGTCAGGACGAAGACAAGTAAACACGATCTCAGTGTCCATTTACATTTCTGACATTAATCCAGTCAGAAATTCATTCTAAATTGTCTGCCTTAAATTATACGATGATCATTGATTTGAACTCTATCATTAATATTATTGCCCATGAATCAAATGCAAACACCTTCAGCGGGCAAGTGCATTGAAATAGCAACAACATTTTTGTATTAATAAATGTTGATGATGTCGCCGCGTGAAACAACAGTGAAACATATGAATCATACTCATATTTCTCCATGCCAATGCCAATGACGCATGAGATTGATGAGAATGTTTGTGAAAGATAAATTCAAAAAAAATATATAGAAAAAAGAAAAACAAGACAAAATAAATATGAAGTTAAATGAAATGAACTGAAATATATGCAAAAAGGGTTATATTTATGAGGCCCAATATAAAAACATATTACAAGTAACGGTAATATGGGCCTATCCATGTAATCAACAACCCAAAAGTATAATTTAATGCCATATAAAAATATTGACTTTTACAAGTCATGCGGAATTTTATCCATTTACATAAACAAACATTCACACAAGCAAATAACTTATATTACAACAACAAGAAAATAGAAGAAAAAAGAAGAAAGGGAAAAAAGAAAAAATATGTTATAAATAAGTCTACGTAGTTATGCAAATTATGTCCACTGCTGCATGGACCGATTTAATTGCTGTTATTTTTGATATTTTTTATTTATTTGTTCATTTTTATTTGCGGTGTGTAGTGTACAGTTCCTGGGAAAAACAAGAAAAGAATACTTAAGGCTTTCTTTTCGTCCATCTGTCTGTACGTCTGTCTTTATGTGTATCGGAGATTGTCCATCTATCTGTGCGTCGGTTAATCTGTGCATGTCTACCCGTATTCTTGGTTGAGCAGTCCCGAGAAGAATCTGATTATCTTGAAGTAGTTCAAGAAGCCCTTGGGAAGAAAGATCATGGAGAGCAGCTTATGAATTTCACCCAATCAAATCAAAGACTTAAATTGGTACTATGGGTTCAACAGCCTTAATAGTGCTTAAAGTGTTAGTTTCGCGGACGTCGCTCATTTAATCATATGTCTATTTGTTTGCCTTGCAAAATGCCATTTCCTTTAGCAAATAGATAACCGGCTAGATCCTTGAGCTAAACTAATTAAGCCTAGTGGTTTGGGGAATGCTCCGAACCTGGTTATCGAAGCTTAAGCTTGGTGTATAAGGTGCAAACTGGTCTTTAACTTTGTAGTTGGTATGGTGGCACCATCTGCGCGTGATTATCGCAAAAACTGTACTGCAATTTAGAATCCACAGCACATCTGCGTGCAGAACACTAACTGAGTGAATTTCTACCCGTCTTTCTGCTTGTCTGCCTATTCGTCTAATTAGTGTAACCGTCACAGCATTCTTGTTTCGGGAAATATCTTTAAAAACACAAGTTGTCTCAAAAAGCCAAACTACATTTAAAATAAACAGAATCGCATCAATTTTACAATTTACAATCTTGCGGCAAGTTTTGACTGGCCTCACGGGTCTGATCTAAAATTACTTATCTGGCCATGTGTTCTTTTTTTTAATTTTTTTTTAAATACTTTTTATAATTTTTTGTTTACATAAATTAATGCCCTAAAGGATATTTAATAATCGTCGCTGATCCACTTTGACTTAATTATTCTAACTTTTTTTTCATTCGAAGTTTATTATTATTGCAATAAATTCGTGACGATTTTTTGTCTCTGTCATAACCAGTCATTAAACGTTTACAACAAAATAAGAAGAAGAAGAAAAAAATTTAAAAAATAATAATGGAAATATTTTAAATAAACACTGTAACATATTGTAAATAATAATAACAACAATAACAACAACAATTGTTTTTTGATTAAATGGGAGTCAGAAAAAAGATGCATGTTGGGGAGTCAAATATATAAAACAATGTCGGAATATATGAGGATAACACAATCAAAACAAACAAACAAAAAAAACAACTGACGACAAACATGATTATTAACTCAAAACAACGTAGAGAAAACAAGTTCACTCTACATAAAGCAAACAAAGTAGTCACTATTGTTTAATTTTTAGATACAAGAATAAAAAATATTTAAGCAATGGAGGAAGATGATTGGATATGTAATAACTTTATAAGTAAAAAGCCTGCGAGGATGACAAAGTTTATAGAATGCAAAAAAAGCTAAATGAGAAGCATAAGTAAAAGTAAATAGAGAAAGATAAGAAAATTGCCAAATTTGGCAGATGACAATATGATTAAATTAAATAAAATTTGTTAAATTCGAGCATTTAAAATACGAGAAGACTAAAATGTCTAAGTCAATACAAAAAATCTTAAAAAAACCTTAATCTAAACAAAACGTTCAGTTTTTATAAAGACATATTAAACGAAATGATTGAGGCAATCAAAATTGTTGGTAGATGAGAAGAATTTGAAAACCAAAAGTAGTGATAAGTAGTAGATTTTTAACACAAAATTTCAAAATTGCTTAAACTTTTCCGCACTTTTCTACACTTTTTCATGAAAAGATTGATCGTACAAAGATAACTTGCTTTTTTCCAACGAATATTTTAAAAATCTCTCTTCTTTAGAATTCGCTTAGGCTCGTATTCGTTAGTTTTGTTATATTCAATAAAAAAAAAATTTTTAAATAATAATGCTTGCACCAAAAAGGGAAGGAAGTATGTATCAAGTGTATAAAGTTATAATAAAATAAATTGAATGCAATTAAAGCGCAAAATGCTTGAAAAATTTTTATATATTAACTAAATACAAATGGACTTGTAAATGTGTTTTATAATAAATAAAATTATAGAAAAATGCAATAACATATGTCGCCTTTTTTGTCTCTCTCTCTCTCTATCTCTCTCTCTCTCTCTTTCTCTCTATGTGTACGTATGTGTGTGTTATTATTGTTGTTGATTTTACATTAAAAAAGTTTTTTTATGAATTATATGAGGAAAACGTATTCAATTACACAATTTCATTATTGTTATTATTTTTACAACTTAACAAATTTACGATTTATTTGACGTCCTGACTCTGGCTTTGCTGATATTTTTATTCTTTTTTTTCTTTATTTTTAATTATTAAAACTCTTCATTAAAAATTTTTGAAATTTTATTATATTCAACATATATTATATTATATACGTTGTGGTTGTTAGATTTTTACCTATTAGATATTTTAATAAGTTTAAGTCCGATTAATTTAGCCGCCTAAATGTGAAATTTTAATAAACTAAACACATAAATCAATAATATAATCAATTAAGCTTTATTATTGAAAGGATTACATCAAATCGCTAAAGAAAGGGAAGACCTCGCTCATATAAGACGGTTTCATTTAACTTGTCCAATGCCAAACTTATTTATTTTAATTTATTCCAGACCATAAATATAGCGTAAAATGCAATCAATATGTCACTTTGTCTTTCCTTTAGTTAAATTTCCTATTTTTCCATCGGAAATCTACAGATTTGGAGATATTTTGTGTGGAAGAAAAAACTCCAACATTGGCCGCAATAAAAAGAAGCCACTTTTGAACTAACTAACTGTTAGCAAAACTTATTTTTATCAACCAAGAATAATGGTACAAAAAAATACTGACATAAAAATTTTTAGTTATATTCAATCTTAGATTTAAATGTAACTAGATTTAAATTCTGGTAAGTAAATTGTTTACTTATTTTATAGTTAGATCTTAATAGCATGCAAAATATTAATAGCCTTCGTTGCAATGTAACTCAGATACATTTTCCTCAAATTCCTTTTTACTTTACGTTGCACTGTGCGGGTGTTTTTTAATCAATTTGCCTCAGTCTCTTTTTCCGTACCGGAACAAGCGGACGGATATATCTAAATCGAATCGCAATTGGATAATGATCATATTGAAGGGACTCCGATATTATCTTTTAGGCTTTACAAACAAAATAAATGCTTAAAAATTACAGCAAATTTTCAAAATTTTTCCATACAATAAGTTATTTCCAAAAATGATCTAATAATGAACTTAATTTTAATAGAATCACTGAATCAACATAGATCGATTTATTTACTAAATATCACTGAAACTACTGTGTGATGTGCAAGATATAATTTAAAATTGTACTAAAAGACTATGGCAAAGAAAAAGAAAGCAGAAAGTTTAGGTGAACGGAATTTCTATCATAAATTGATGCATTCCTAACAACAGCTATAAATCTTCTACAATCCTATGTGATATGTTGTAACGTACTACAATAACTATAAAATGTACAAATATTTATACATCTCATATAATTCGGCAGACACAAGAATGCCATGGACATACAAATTTTTACAATATAAAATATCAAGGATATTGAGGTGAAATGAAATTGCAAGTGTATGAACCATAACTTTGTATAACAAACATGTATTTATAAAAGTATATATTGACTTGTACATAAAACTAAACATATCAAAAAAATATCTAAACAAACATTTACTAATAAGGCACGTTTCTTTAACCAACCTTGGATAATCATGGATAAAACCAAATGACAACATGTCTGCTATACCCACACACACACAAACACAAATAAATGGTTAATATTGTTAAAAAAAACATTTACTATCAATACGTGTACAACAAACCACAAAAAGAAAGCCAAAAAAAAACAACATATAACGGAAAATAGAAAACAGAAAATTTTGCGAAAAAGTCTGAACATAAATTCTTCACACTTTGTATAAATCACTAAAGCATCATCAAGGAAAGTAAAAAAAAAAGAGTGTTGTGTATCAATATGACAATGGCAATTTCTCTACTAATCATCAAATCATTGCTTGATAACCGCAACGACAAGCAACATCTCGAACAATAATAACAATAATAATAACAATAACAATGTCAAATGTTTTGACATTAATATGTTGTTGACACTTTTATAAATGTCAACATGAAAATGTAAATTATATAAGATTTATTTTTAATGTTCAATTCAAATAGTTAACAATGGTAGATCGAATTGTAAAGCTAACAGTTTATTTCAAAGGCAAAATTTTTAAGAATTATTTCGGTTGATATACTTTTATAGCAACGGTATTCATAAGCATATTGATCAGAGAGGGAAACAAGAAAAGAAAGAAACCCTTCAGGGAAAATGCGAGTTATTCAAAGACCAACAATATTTCTTATTCAAAAAATCAAAACTTTTTATAAAACTTTAAACACTTTAAGGAACAGAAATCCTCTTTCAGGCAGTTTCTTTTTTAGCTTATTCAATTTTGGATGCTAACAAACAACACTTGACTAGATGAATCAGCTCATGAGCAAAACACTTTTTAAAATTGATTATACCCCACAATTTTTATAGGACATGAAAACAAATATTTTATGGAATTGTATTTCAAAAGTTTTCTGTGTCATTGAACTATTTTATTATAAAAGAATAAGTAACATTTTACTATCTTTTGTTAATGTTCTTTAATGTTCTATCTGTTTACTACAAAATGTAATGAATTTTATACAATTTCAATATTACTCATATAAATATGCTTAAATATCTGTAATTTACAAATCGGCTATTTTTTATATTTTATATTATCACTTTAGAATTTTATCTCTTTTGTAACGCATAATTAAGAAACTTTTTGAATATAGTTCCTGAATTGTTGATTAATTTATTCTACTTTAGATTTTGTATTCATATATTTGAGTTTTTCCCATTTGATAACCAAACGTTTCTTTAACTTTCTTTCACTGATATTTAATGTTTCTAATGGCATTAAAATTACACCAAAATATATGAAATAATTTATATTCATTAAAATGTAATTAATTTTATCTTCCAAAACGATACATACACACAGACAAATATATATAGCAGAAAGAAAATGGAAGAAAAATAGAACAAATAAACAAATAGTTTGGAAAACTATTGATTATTTACATATTTATATCTCACACTACCCAGGCACAAAGTATTATGAGTTTGTGCAGATTTATGTAACATTCAGAAAGAACTTAGATATATCCACTTTTTATTATAATGAACCACTCAGAATTTTTTTATGATTCCATATAAATCTGTCTGTCTATAATGATATTTTGAAACTATTTGCACGAAGTTTTGAGCCCAAGTCTTGACTCAAAATCACTCGGTCGAGACATTTGGGTTAAAATCAAACTATTATTACGACCATGCCCCATATTGCCACATATTTTACAAAGAGTTCTCATGGAAAAATTAACAAATCTGAGGATGTCGCAAAATTTTTGGTGAAAAAGAACAATTCTGTTTATTTCTTCTATTAAAAATTTGGTGTAGGGTAACTTAGTAGTCTGCTCTTACCGACTACAATGTGTGTACTTAATTTAAATTGCACTTTTACAGATTTTAGAAATCAGAAAGTTTCTTCAAATTTAAAAATGTGAAGCCGAGAAATGCAACGTCAAATCTGTTTCATTTAATAATTCAAGAAATTAAGGCCTAGAAGAGAAAGAGATGGGAAAGACAATTTAGAAAATACTTTAATGTATTTTTGTGAAAATGTTATGTTCCTGTAATAATAAAATTTTATACTCCTTATTTTTTTATGTAATAGAAAAATTATATCAAAAACTCAGCTTGTTAGATTTATCGGTTTTACAAGATTTTATACAAAAAAACCAACAGCTCTGGCCTTTTTTAGTTGAAATTAGTTTATTGAAAAGTAATATTTACGAAAGCATTTTTATGGCTTTAGGGACTCTTGTAAATTGACTCCCTGAATTCGTCAGTTTTTCAAAAACCTAATTAATTCCATTTCTAAATGTTAGGTAATATTGAATCAATATGTAAAATTTTCCTTTATAAAAACCAAAAGTAAAATTATGAAAAACCCAAAATAAACTGAATACTAAAAGGCAGATGTGGAAATAAATCTGAATACGCTTCTATATAAAGCAAAAGCAAAATAATTTATGTTCAAGTTATCAGAAAGAACCCAAAGAAGAATTTTATATCAAATAAATAAATATTTTTTATCTCACACAGTGAAAGAAGAGAGAGAAAGCTGGAAATATATGCATATTATTCATAAGTTTTTAAAGAAATGTATAATAATTGAGAAAATATGTTAGTTTTCCAATACATTTCATATTCAATATATTCAGAAAATTATAAATTTTTACAATTTTATCAACAATTTTATTTACATCCGGAGTAAAGAGTGTCCTTTTACTTACATCTCTTTACATACATTAAAATCTACTAACATATGTTTTATAAATATTTATATAAGACTTTTTGCGTATAAATCATGCAAATGTTAAAGGTATATTAATTGAATCAAACCATTTGACGTCTTCCAAGAAAAAAAGTTAAAGAAAGTTAAAGTTTTTATATTCGTAACTAAAACGAACTTATAGACAAATCTAACTAGAATTTTGTAAGCACCAGGCTTCTATGAATGGTATCGCTTAGATTTAGATATTGACTTCATTACTTGAAGTCTGGGCCTTTTAAAGTAATGATTGAATATGCGATCTTAGATAAATAACTTGTTTGCATTTTATTTATAAACAGACCAAAAAAAAAATTAACCACAAGAAACTTTTAAAAAGGCATCAAAGGCACTTGCTTTGATATTTGTTTAACACTTTCAACTCTAGAAATATGTTACAAAGTTGTACCAAAAATAAAATTTACATGATATAGAAAGGAATGCATGAATATTTCACTTTCACTTCTTGCATCTGCATTTTTATACGCTTCTTCTTGTGTTTTGTTATCATAATTTTTTTTTAAGTTGTTTTACATTTTCAAATTCTTCTGTTTGTGCATTTTATTTCATTTTGATTAATTTTTTTTTTTGGAAAAGACTTGAAAAGGACTTTTAAGGAAATCAATACATTTTTAAGAGAGCTTTATATACGTAAATGTAAAAATAATTACTTTTATGCTTAATTAAATGAATCTTAAAATTTGATAAAAAAGAAGAAATCATCAAAGACATTTCAATCCATTTTATGAACTGGTTTTTAAAGTTATATATTAAAAATGATTATAAGTGCCTTTGATACAGAAATTTGTTAAGGATTAATGAAAACGAGGAATTAATAAAAAAGGAGAGTTTTTAAATAATCTAAATTGTAAAGTTATGGTTTGAAATTGAAGTAACATGTTATGAAATCAAAAAGATGCAATCAAGAAATCGCTAATAATTAAATCAAATAAAGTGGAAGAAAATGTGATGTAAGAATTGTGATAAAAAATTCATAAGGTATGCTATACTTGCGATCCTTTTTTCGTTGCAGCAATTTGTTTAAAGCAAGTTTTCCCTTAAAAAAGATACAATTACAAGCCTAGAAGCCAAATAATTTACCCTGTAAATGGTCCAAAGGCAATTACAGCATGCGATATTTATAATTGGAAAGTCTCTTTGTTCCCGAAGACAAACTTTAGCTTGTTAAGTTTTTTCATTTAGATTAAACAAATTCAACGCAATTAGTTTTCATTCCATCAAAAAAACAAAAAATTAAACAAAAAAAAACAAATGTACAAAAAAGCTTAAATCCATTTCTGATTGAAATAACCAAAATTAGAATCTCTTCAAGAGTCACAATTTGAATATTCTTCTTTTCTTTTCTTCTATTTGTCATTTTTCTTAGTGTTCTTGTTGTTCTTGCCATTTATATAATAATTTGTTTATTTTACCGACAAAAGAGCTAACAGCCTTCATTTGGTTAATTAATATACATAACATGATTACACAATAAAACAATATAGACAGATAGACAGACAGACAGGCAGACATACATTATTAAAGAAAACATATTTTTATTGCTTTTATTGTTTCCGATGTTCACGTTTTTCTACCTGTTTGTTTTTTTTCTTTTAATTTTCTGTTTTTATTTTATCAGCTTTTTTTACTTCCTTTTACATTCACGACAATAAACTTCCGTTAATTGAGATATTTAAAATGCAGTAACATGATTGTTTTTGTTTCTCTGTTTTTATTATTATTATAAAAAGATTAAATAATTAGCAAACAATTTAAAGATAAAATTAAAGCAAAAAAAAAAAAACAAACAAAAAAAATGGCAACGCAAACAATTTAAATTATTGTAAAATAATCCATTAAACACAAAACATATTTATACACACCCACACACATACACCCAAACTATTTAACGTTACTTAATCAATTACGCAAATTTCTAACAAAAAAAAGTCCTGACACTTATTGAAAGCCTATTTTAACAAAGGCCCCATTTATATGTCCAATCAATTTTGTCCGTATTTATTACATTTCGTATTGTTATTATTGTTTTGCGCCATTATAAATTAGAATTATAATTATAATTTGTGGCAATTCATGGTCATATGCAAAATAATTCTATCCATCCTGCTAATGTTTTCATTATAATAATAATTGTAATAATAACCATTACCGCTGTATTCCATAAATCAATATTTCTCTTCTGGCATATTATTAAAATAATACCGAGTATAATAATGTCAAGTACACTTAATGGTTTTAATTTCATTTTTAGATGCCCTAGGCGAATCATTGGAAATTTCGATAACAAACTTAAACATAATTCTTACATTTTTTAACAGAGGGCCAAACATTTTAGAAGTAAAATACTTTTGCAGTTAGTGTTTTACATGCGCTTCTGCCGTGAAAGCTGAATTGCATGGTACACTAAAGTATTAATTTAAAGCCCAATTTGCATTTATATACAAAGCGAGAACTAGATTCAGAGCATTCCTAAAATCTTTAGATCTAATTTGTTTAACTCAGAGAACCTGTGTAGCAATTCATTTGCAAAGGGAAATGGCACCCTGCAACACAAACTTATAGATGATAGATGAAGGAATCAGCAAGGTGTGCCATGTGGAAATCGCAGCCCCGCAAAACCAACCCTCAGTATTACTTTAATAAGCACTATTAAAACAGGCAATCCCGTGATAATAATTGAAGCTGTTGGTCTGATTGCGTGAAACTCATAATCTGCTTTCAAGTTTACAGAGCGATTTCCAGTTAGCTGACGCTTATCGAGATTAGTTGCCCCTAGTAACAGAGCATTGTAATTTAAATTGCGAACTTTTGTGCTAACAAATTCCTTTAGAAACTGGACTAAAATTTTCGAAGAAATTAAATCCGTCAGCACATTTTTTGGGTTTTTCTTCGGCCTTTCCTACTACGTAAAATTTAACAAATTGTAACTTAATTACTAAAAAAATTCTTCGTTTACATTAAGGAAAATAAAAAGCAAAAGTATTATCATGTTTAACCATAGAAAATTCCAATAATATGTTGAAAAACCTTATGTAAAATAGAACTTTTAACAGAAACGTCTGGATGGACGGGCAGACAAATGCTTATTTTGCTTACGCAATCATATGCTTTGCTTCTAACATTTTTTGTAATTCAATATATCTTACAAAAAAGTAAAGCATTACAACTACATGCAATTGAAATTTTAACAATTCATGCCCAAAATATTGTGCGTATTTTGAAAGTTTTGATAAATTTTGATACTCGTCCTATTGTTTGTGTACCCTGTTTGCCTTTTTATGGAATATTAAATATGCCTGCTGTACAATTAAAAAAATGTACTAAATTGCTGTATTAATATGAATATTTTTACAACTGTGATTATATCTATGAAAATTATTAATTGTAAATAGTATGAATTTATTTTCAGCAAATCATTATCACACTTTCTGGCCATTTCATTCATTATGTTTGTTTTTTTGTTTGCTTTTTGTGTATTTTTGGCATAATAAATTTAAATAAATAAATTTAACTTATTTCAATAATTACGAATAATCAAAGGACATTAAAAAAAATGGGATTAAAACAAGTGAATTTATTATAAAATGCCAGACAAAATAATGCAGAAAATTATTAAGCAACATATTTACATAGAGAAGACTTTCTAAAACTTTTGGGCTTGTGAACGGATTCCTTTGAATATTTTCAAACAAAACATTTACAAAATTCATTTTGAATGGATTTTTTTTTTTTGCGAAACCCAAAGACTTAGTAGAATTTAGCAAAATTCAAAACGTTTAAAGTCTTTAGTTGTAAAGTTTTATTTACATTTTGTATTAAATGACTCAAAGCTACGTAAAAATGATACTAAAATGGCTGTATTGCTTAACTGTAGCCAGTCTCCTTTTATCCAATCAAACAGTGAAATATTTCAATTCTAAAAGTTTAATAAAACAGCATACAGATTTTAGAAAGATACTACAAATTATCAAAAATTATTAGACATAGCAGATTTATTAACTAATCTTTCATTTAAAAAAAAACGGTCTTGCCTTTGGTTTTCTTAGACTTTAGACATTTCTATAGAAGTATTGTGAAACTTTCGAAATGGCAAAGAAAGAAAAGCAAACAGAAAAAATTGTATAAAATAGTTATAATCTTTAGCAGTAGAATTTACTGACTAGTTAATCGTACGAAAAACTGTCAAGTATGGCCATGATTAACAACAATTGAAGCATTTAATATCCTGACAATAGTCATAAATAAAAATAAAGTGTCAAATAACCAAAAAAATAAAAGTGATAATAAAAAAAGGAAACAAAGAAATGAGAACTTCGACCCATCATTTCATTATCAATATAAAGAAGTAGATAAAAGTAAGCAAAGTAGAATAAGAGAAAATTCTGTAGGTAAAGAGATGAGAAGTTAAAAGGAAATTGTTATGCAGAGAAATGAAAAAATGGCAAAGAAATAAGTGGAAGAATCAAATTAAAGACCAAGGCAAAAGAAAAAAGAAAAGGAATATTGCACTCATTCTTTGGTCTCTCTTTGACCTTCTATTGTTGTTATACACTCTACTTGATTGTTCTATGGCATTCACTTTGAAGCAGAATTTTTATTTTCATTTCTAAATTTTTTTCTTATTTTGCCAAAGGAAGCATTTATATTTAAAGTAATTACAATTTGTCGACAATTGTTATTTGAATTGAATAACAAATAGATGGAAGATAAATGGATGATGCTAAAATT
This sequence comes from Melophagus ovinus, assembly GCA_023089585.1. Classification (NCBI taxonomy): domain Eukaryota; kingdom Metazoa; phylum Arthropoda; class Insecta; order Diptera; family Hippoboscidae; genus Melophagus; species Melophagus ovinus. Next base: position 926,105 of record JAKKIB010000181.1, on the reverse strand, counting down.
TAATTTCTAAGGCAGCGTTAAAGGAACAACAATAATAATAATAATAACAACAACAACAATACAAAAACAAGAACAACAACAATAATAAGCAGAAATACAATGGCAATGATAATGCAGCCAATGACTTATAGAGCGGAAACTTTCTTTATTTACAAATGTCATTTATTGTCTTCACAAGAAATGTTTTTCTTTATTTTTTCATAACTATTTACTTTTACCTTTAATTGATAATTGATTGATGCCTTCTTTGTTTTATAACCATTAAATATATTGTTTGTTTTTAATTGTGTTATGAAGTTGAAATTTTTTATTTAATTTTTAACATGCATAATAATTATTTTAATTTTAACTTTAACAACTTGTTTTCTCTAAACGTTATAAATCTTAACTTTACATGAAACCTTAAATCGCATGATTTTATTATATTTTAATAATAATTCAAATAACTTTCTTCATAAAAATTTCTCAAAATTCTTATTGAAAATTTATTTGCATTATTTTGCATTAATTTCCTTTTTCATAAATTTCTAAAAAATTTTACTTTTAATAAATTGCTTTGGCCATTTATATGGGACCTTATAACTAATAAAGAAGAAATCATGGTAAAAACATAAAGAAAGAAAATGAACCAAAACAATTTGACCTGAATTTTACAAATATTCCAATTTTCGTGTAAAATTTTTGCTTTCTTGGTGTTATTGCTGTTGTCTGATCTGCTTCTTCTTTTTAGACATTAACTACAATGCATAATTTTTCGATTTTCTTTTATATCGTACACCAGTTGCGCTACTGGGTAATCTAAATTTGTATGGAGGTATGTAATAATCAAAAGAAGTTGAGATAGATCAACTCAAAATCATTTCCTGATATGATTTAACCCTGCTTGTCTGTCTGCCTGTCTGTAGCAGATTTAATAAAATTTGGCACATGGTTATGTTTTATTCCAGAGACGAACTTTATTAAAAATGGTTAGAACTAAATCAAGTTTAAGACCATGCTCCATATAACGCTTTCTGAAAAAAAAGTGGTTACATGGAAAAAAATTAATTTGTTTAACATATTTCAATGTAAATTAACGCTTTTTTTAAAAAAAGTAATTTGGTCCACATCAGTCCATTTTTAGGACAACTTTCCATGCAATATCTTCTTGAAAAATATCATTATATAGACAAATGTTACAATTTTGGAAATATTTTAGCGAAAATTGACTCTGCCTTGTATTTTAACATAAAAATTACATGTAGAAAATTTTTTGAATGACCTCTCATAGAACGAACTTTTTAAATAATTAGGAGATTACAAATTGTTCAATTTTATTGACTTGTAATATCTTTATATTAAGCAAAGTGTTGTAAGGTATTTTAAAAGTCAGTCCGGAGCGACTATAAAATTCTTAGTTATTTTGTTTTGTTGCCTTCATATTTTTTCTGCTGCTCTGCAATGTTTCTTAAGTGTCACTTTAAAATTTATTATTATTTATTATTTCATTTGGAGGAATCGTATAAGTAGCAAAGCAGAGCAGGGCAAAGGACAGCACAGCAGTGCAAGGCAAAGTAAATACAATATAGAGAAGTAAATCATAACTACAGAAAAAATAGCAAATTGATTATGTGCCTTTTGAAGTATTTGCCTCCCTCATTCAATGAATGTTTTTCGCATTTATTTATTTATTTAGTTGCTTTTTTTCTTTGCCATTTTTCTCTACTTTTTCAGTTTTTCTTTTTGATAAATGCTGGGCACTTGTCATTTAGAATATTAAATGGCAAAAGCAAAAAAATAAATTGATTTGAATTGCAATTTGTTTTTCAAGAATTATCAACCTTTAGGAATAAAAGTAATTATTTAATCCAATGTTCAATTCAAGTATGATAAATAATGATAACATAAATCTTCATTAAATGATAAATTTTCTTTATTACTTTTTTCTAAAGGAAAAGTTACCTAAGCAGGAAAAAAGAGGGAAAATTTTTTAAAGCAGGATCATCATTTAACTGTAAAATTAGATCGAAAATCCTTCATTCAACACATTTAAAATAATCAAAAAACTTCCAACATAAATTTCAATTAAATTCAACAAAAAGAAAATCATACAAAAATTAAAGCAGAAATATCAATCAGTTCTTACTAGAAATGAGATTTCTTGCAAGAGCAAAAAAAAGATGAACTGAACAAAAAGATATGCAAAGAAGACTTTAAGTATTACTTTCACTTGACAACACTTTTTTTTTTATTAGAACATTTAAACCAACCATAAAATGGCAAAACCTTCTTCTTTTTTTTGTCAAAGATAAGAAGAAAAAGTCATTTGAGTTTTGTGTTCTCTCTATCAATCAATGATAAATATTTCTTACACATATGTAACGTTGTATATACACAATTTAATAATAATAATAATCAATTTTAAGTGTATAGTTGAGGGCACATTAAGCCAAAACGTTACACATATTACGTGACATCCAAAGAATGTCCAGTCAAGCCAACTATTGAAGTGGTGAGTTAATAAACTATAAACTAAAAATTCTGTGTTTTTCTATCTTACATTTCGCTTATCTTTTTTCTCACTCTTGCTTTTAGTCTTACTATATCTCTCTTTCTTTCCTATTTGTATCTCTCTAACTTTATTTTACTGTTTCAGTTAATTTCTTGTTTTTATGTACCATAAATTTCATATTTTTATTGATTTTTAAACACTCACGAATAGTTGAGTACACAAATCCATATATGTATTTATTTATTTATTTAGATTATTTACCACACACATAAAGTTAATACGCAGCGCTAGAAAAAAAGCACTTTATGGTTTAAAACTTTTAGCAAATCGTAAAAATGTCAATAAAACAGAGACACATCGATTTCTTTTTGTTACTCATCATTAAACGTGAAGCAAAAATTTATATGAGCATGTATATATATGCTTTATTGAAATAAAGCACTAAAAACAAGGAAGAAAATTCTATTTAGCTGAAAATGTATCAGCGAATGGGCTCACTTCATACCTATTGGACGCGCTTGAGTTTTTTCCATTTTGCATACTTTTTATATAATGAAAGAATTAAAACCTTTAACAGTCTATTTTCCTTTAAAATTTGCAAGTATTTTCAATTAAGAGTCTAAAGCATGGAAAGGTCCATAAACGATATAAATAATTTTCTATTTAAACATTTTTGGAAGAATTTTCAATATTTCAGCCAAAAATTAAACTCAATTTTTCAATTTACACAATCAGAAGAATGTTTACTACAAACGATCAAATAGATAGAGAGATTTTTGTATTTAAAATTAAGCAGGAGTGCAAAGACTCTTCCCTACTATGCAGAATCTGTAAGGCCCCTTTTTTATAATTGATACAAACTCTTTCATAAACCAAGCTTGCTCCCTCCTTCCAGTATAAAAAAAATGCCATATATAAAAACTAAATTATCAAATCAAGTCATTACAATTCATTTGCTTTTCTTATAGCAACACACATCACATAGATGAGTTACTTAAGTGAAGACATTTCATGTTAAGTGATAAAAAGCAAAAAAAAGGGGAAATGTTAAAGGCACAAACAAATAGGAAAACGCAAAGCAATAGCAATAATAATAAAGATTAAGGTATAAAAAAAGAAACAACAACAACAAAATAAAGAATGTAAAAATTCTATTAAGATTCTTGACTTTTCCTTGTTCTTTATACAGACAAATATCAGCAAGATATAAGCAAAGCAGAGAGCAGAGGTTTTATTTAATTACATAAAAGGTTTGTGATGTGCAATAAAAGTTAATAAAAATAATAATAATAAAAGGAAATAAGAAAAACAATTGCTAAAATTGTCATTGATTAAAATTCAATTCTTTCAATCAGTTTTGTTTTATGTTACTTTTCCAGTTTCACACTTTCATTATTCTCTTTAATTGTTTTTCAATTTTTTAATGATTTAATCACATGAAAATCTTATGGAGTTGACGTTTACTAAAAACATTAAAACTTTAACAGAATCTTAATGAATGAAAGAAATGTTATTGAACACTTCTATTTAATGATTTATTGTCTTATTGAATTAATTAATAAATGTTCTTCTTTCCAAAGACATTAAAAATACACTAATTAATTTTAGGAAATCAAACAATGAACGAAATTTCAATCATTTAAAATGAAATGTATTAAAGAGTTTTTGCTTCATTTTCTTGTGGTTTTTGAAACAACACAAATTAACATAAATTTACAATTCTTAAATGAATACTTAATTAAGTAAATGAAGAGCCTTCAAAAAAACTTTTTTCAATAAAAATTTAAACATTGAAAATTGTTCCTTATGAAAAGTAGCCAGTAGGCGCAATTAGTTTAAAATATCGGTTCGACATTATTTTTAACTACATTACTTAATTTTTTAAATTATTTCACTATGTTAATAATTTAACAAATTTTATTCACATTTTTAATCAGAACTTTGTAATGAATTAATTTTACTTTTTCTAAAACTTTATCTAAACTTTTCGTCCAAAGTTTCCGATATTTTCCGATATTTTATAACTTTAGGCTTCATTGAAACACTTTTTTCAACTTATCCCTCATAAATTTCACTTAAATTTCTAATCTTAAACCCTACAATGAATTGGCCATGCCCATGATCGGGCGACCAGACCACTTTTCGAATTATCTTTTTTCAAAATCCTATCAAATTTATTTTCTGAAAACTGGCAACATCCAATTGAGCAATTTGTTCTTAATTTTAATTATTAATTAATTACTACATTGATTACTATTAATTTTAATTAATAATAATTAATTATTACTAGTTAAATTTATTTATAGTTGTATCTCTCTTGTAATTTTATGCAATTGCTGTCATGTAAAACGATTGCCATAAAGTTTTCAATAGTTACGCTACACCCATTTATCTATAATTTTCCTTACGCTTTTTTCTTTTTTTTTTAATTTAATTTCATTTTTTATTGATAGTAAAAGTCAATCGAATTTATTATATAAATGTAGCGATAACATTTTTATCTCAATAATTATCATTTAACATAAATATGCTTTATGAATGTGACTTCACATTTTTTATTATTATTATTCAATGAACATAAAGAATTATTTTACTTACAAGCATTCATTGGAAAAATAAACAAAGCCTTCATATATTTTTATAAAAGCGTTATCATTATGACGTTTGTTATCATAAATAAATAATTTGTTTGTTTTTTTTTCTTTCAGATATTGTTTACTTACCTGAAAATGAAAAGAAAAATAAAATAAAATTACATTATTTTTATTATTATTATTCTTTTTTAGTATGAAAATATGAAAGAAAAAGAGAACAAAGGCAAGAAAGTCTGTTATTAAAGAAAATTCAGTGTAATAACAAATGAGAAAATTATACTTGGTTGAGTACAAATCTTAAATACCCATCACCCAAGTTAATTTAATTTATATAGGCATGGTAAATTTCTACAAAAATTCAGCTTTTTAACTTTTGAGTTTGCGAGTAATGAGCAAAAAATCATCAAAGTTTGTTTGTTCTCAATTTATGTTGCACTCTTGGCGTGTCCCTTTTACATGTATGGACCATTTTCAATGCCAAACAATGTATATGAACTGCCCATAATCTCCGCCAAACTTTAGCACGATGTTTTTATTATCGATCAGAAAAGAATGGAAGACAGACAAACGCATGGATGTGTTTAACTTAGTTCAAAATTTGCCTACCTAATCAAGCAATATATATACGTTAAAGGATCTCTGACGTTTCCTTTTAAGTGTTACAAGCATAATGACAAAAATAGTATACAACATGGAAAAAAAATCTCAGGTTATATGAAGAATAACTACTGCTATTTCAAAATATTCAAACTACAACAAACTTCTGATAAAACCAATTAAAAACTATAAAATCAAGATAATAAGCAAGTGCTTTACTTTCTATGTAGAGTTATATGCATATATATTTAAAAAAAGAAACTTTCTAAACAACAAAACCAGTAGATTTCCAACATCAAATAAAGCCAATAAATTCTCATAAACGAGAATTTCATAGATGACATATTTCGAAATGTATAACTCGAAAAACATTAAATATGGCCTTTTCTGTCTTTCTCTCTCTCTCTCTCACTCACTAACCCACTCTTTCTTTGACTCTCTCTCTCTCTCTCTTGCTAAGTTTAATGGAAGTGAATTGCAATAAATGCATTCAAGCATAAAGTAAAGAAAGCAAAGTTCGAGCCATATCAAATCATGTCATGGCATAGCCATGCCAAACCATACTCATACACATAAAACATGAATATTTAATAATAAGTATGTACATATGCATGTATGTATGTATGGTCACAATAATAATAAGTTCAAAATATGGGCAAATGAGAAACTTCTGCAATATCTGATGCAAGTGGTAAACGTATATGCAGATTTTATATTACGCATACATTTGGAAAAATTTTAAATCAATGAAAACCAGCAATAAATAGGTAATATGTTTTGGTCAAATAAGCGATTACATTTGAATATAAATATATTGCTAAATATTGAAGGGTGATATAAGTATACGAAAGCTCTCCATGGCAAAAAATAAAAGTGTCCATGGCAAAAAGTAAAGCTTTCTATGAATAAAAAGGCTCTAAATTGTATTAAATACGCAGAATATCTGGAACGACTTTTATGGCAACTTTTTAAGGAATTCATTATCATCTAATAATAATATCATCAGTTAATATGACTTTTATTCTTAAAATTGTTTTTTAAGTATTTAAATCTCCGAAAATATTTGCTAATTTAATAATTTCAAAATATGTTTAAAATGATGTCACATGCTTCATCTTTCACTGTAAGCTTTTTACTCTTACTCAGTGTTATTTATTATAGTTAAAATACATTAAGGTCGGATGAAGAAGAAACGGTACACAAGCCCTAGCAAATTTGGTACACCCACTTGTTATGTCAAAGTATGGGCCACAGCCAGTTGTCATTAAAATTATGGTTTTTTCCAATATAGCAACTTTTTTAAGCAGAATATTAAATAAGGCATGGTCTTAAAAATTGTCCGATTGTAATCATTCTTGGGAATATTTCTCGGCGTAAAACTAAGCTGCGCATCAAATTTCATTCTATATCTCAAAGAGTGCAATCTGTAGCTTGGTAACAAATTTATATGAGTAGACAGATAGACGAACAGAAAGGCCGACAGACAGAGGCAATGAGTGCGCAATGAGGCAGACTTAAAAGGAAATAGAAAATCATTCTGAGGTGAATCTACCTCAACTCTTCAGAACATCTCTCGACGCAAAACTAAACTACGCATCAAATTTCAGATACATGGACAGACAGACATATAGACAGGCAGACTTAAATGGATATAGAAAATCATTCTGAGTTAATAAAAGGTGAGTTTACATCAACTCTTCTCGGATGTTACAAACATCCGTACAAACTTATAATACTCTGTACCATAAGTGGTGTAGGGCATAAAAATAAACCATGTTAGAATGATTCAATGATTATTAAAGCCAAATTGTCTTACGTCATTAAAATCAAAGTTACAATCGAATCTTTTTAATGTTATAAAATCTTTACTAATAGTTTATATTGACAATTTATTTACAAATATTTAAATTTCGTTGTTTTTGATATCATAAAAACAAGTGGCAGATATTTCAATATTAGCCAAAAAATAATAACTACAAAACACAAAAACAAAGCAAACAAAGTTCATCCCTTTCGATAAATAATATAAAGTAAATCCATAAAAAAGCCGAACAACAGACTGAGATGATGGCATAAAATTCTGTGAAAAGATAAATAATGGTGAGAAAAATGAGAGCAGAAGTTGACGATAAGTTATGTATAATGCAATTTCAATGATAATTTAAATTCGTATAATACAAAATTTCATTTCATCTCTTCGTCTCTAATTCCCTTAAGGAATAAGCAGACCTTTAATTACAGTTTCTTACACCACTCCATAAAAAAACATACAGGTCAACAACGATACAAAGAAGTAAGAAAGTTATATTTTGCTAAATATAAATCTTGGATACCCACCATTTGTACAGCAGGATATTACGATTCAAAACCTGATTCATTTTTTTAGGAGTAAATTGACGAGCTTATTTATATCTGTTCAGAATTTGATGTTAATTTCATGATGATCAAAAATATATATATATATATTGTTGTTTTTTTGAGAATTACAAACATAAAGGCAAAATGCGTGTACCTCCAACCTTTGGGTGGTGATTATAAAAACAGCTCTCGGCGATTGTTCTGTTGACATTTTTATTGTTTTAGACAAAAAACGGTATACTTTTTGCAACATAAATTTCTATAAGAGGCCATATTTATTTATGTATGTGCATTTTTATGTTATGATTATTATAAATGAAAATATTATTAAAAAGTTGATGAAATCCCAAAAGAAATTCAAACAGATAATTATCCATATATTGCCATCAAAACGTTCTTACAGTTGATTAATATTCCAGTTGTTTAGACCATAAAAATAAACAAAAAGGCAAAAAATAAGTAGAAACAAAAATCTATCAAAAAAAAAGGAAAATGAAAGCGAAAAAATGAGAGAAAAACAAAGCGAGAAAAGGACAAAAAAGAATATGAGGATAAAAGACAACAAATGATAAATATCATGCAATATTTTTCGCTCAATGATTTTAGGTTTATTAAAAAAATGTTTGATTTATTAGATTTGAGCGCCATTCTCTCTCCCGTTATCGTTCATCATTCATCTAACTAAATTTATGTTAAAGAAAGGCCATATTTGACTTTTCATATTTCTATTTTATTAATTGAAATATTTTGCATCATTTACAAAATTTAATGAATATTTCGTTGTTATGTTTGAACATAAATGGGGGTGGTTTTTCTTCATTTTTCCAAAATTATTACCTTTTTATCAAACTTAATGTCACAGATGAAAATTTTCGATATTAAACATTTTGTTAAAGTATAGTTGTTATTGAATTATGTTCTGATTCAATTGCCAATTGCAAAATTCGATTCATTTGGGTCTGGGTGTTTGTAACACGCAAAAATATTCGACATGGTCCCACCTTCTATCTGTCTGACTATCCGTCTGTTACCAATTTGTAAATCACAATTTTTGAGATACTATAACGAAATATGGTACGTGGGTGTATTTTGTTTTAGAGATAACCACTAATGAAAATAGATAAAATTGGACCATTTTTACAAGCACTTCTTAGATAACGAATTTTTTGAAAAAAGGTCAGTTAATGAAAAAATTGCACTTTTCAAAACGTTTGCCTAAAAATAGCCATATTACTGTATTTTAATATCAGTAATATATATATATACCAAATTTGGCTTAGATGGGCCCACCTTTATGGCCCCTTCCTATATAGCGTTTCCTTCAAAGAAGAGTCATTAAATGGAAAAAAGGGTAAAATTTTTGAAAATTTTATTTGAGGAAAACTGGCTCTGTCTTGTATTTGAACAAAGGATATATATGCACCAAATTTGATCTATATTGGGTTCTTTTGGAATCTCCTTGACCCAAGAAAACTCTTCGAAATATTCTCAAATACCGAAAAATTTTTTTCTTCATTTCTTCGACTTTTTAGGCATATTAGGCAAAGTGATGTAAAGTATTTAAAAGTCGGCCCCGACCGTCTATAAAAGTCAGTTATTTTTATATTTAACAAATATTAATACTCTAAAAAATTATAAACAGCAACTAAAAACTACGTAGTGTCATTTACAATAAAGAAAATAAAAAAAATTAATTAAAGTGTAAAGTAAACAAAAAAAAAATTAACAAACAAAACTAAATTTATTTGATTGTTGTTTGCCTCTTCTTGCTTTTCGAATACAACAACAATAATTTTTCTATTCACTTCTTTTTCCTTTTCATTTCGTTCAGCAAAATACTTAATTTTATGCTTCATGTGCATTCATAAATCCAATAAACATAAACATTTCTCTCTCTATACCAGAGATTTTTCATACATCATAAATCTTTGTATTTTTTTTCGGGTTTTGTTTTTTCTCTGTTTTTTGTCTTTTTTTTTTTTTTTTGTTTAATTTGCCATAGAATGAAGAAAAAAAGGGGCCATAAAACATGAAAATGAAAGCAAAATTGTAAAACCTTTTTATTTAGTCTCTTCAAATGGAACATTTACACATCACATTTTTGCAATTACGCAAAAGAGCTGAATATAAATGACTAGAGATTTACTTGAAGCCAAATTTTGGTAAATCTTTTATTTTAGTTTGATCATGATTTTTTGTATATTTCGTAAAAATATTTAAAGGTGCAAGTATTTGGGAACATACTTTCAAAATCAATAGAAGTAGCACTGATAGTGATTCATAATAAACTTTAAATGTAGTGTCAAGAAAACTTAAATGAAATATCAAGTAATTTAAAAACTTATTATTCAGTTGAAATATGAATTTTTATTCTTCAATAAAAATTGTTGCATTTTTCAGACTTTTATGATTTCTTTGCCCTAGATCATACAAACTTGACTCTTCAGGCTCTTCAGACTCATCAAATAATGAAAGCAAATCCTTACACTTTTTGTTAGTCATTTAAACGTTCGCATAACATTTAAGCAACTTAATATACTTGATAAATTTGTTAAGTGTTAAAGCATGGAATATCCTGCTAAAGCAAACATTTAAAACTAAGATTTTTTAAATTCTCTGCCATCCCAAAAGGAACTTACATGACAATAAATAGAAGAAAAAAGTATGATACAAACTCTAAACATTGCTGCCGCCATTTTGGTTAAAATAAATGGGAAGGGCAGGAGAAGGTAACATAAACAACTAAGCACGTGCAACATTTAATGGATTATATTTTCATGTTGTGTAAGAGTTTTTGTTTTTATTGTTATTATTGCTCCTGCTGCTGTTGTTCATATTGTTGTTGTTGTTGTTGTTGTTGTTTGACATTTCTGCCTTTCTCTATTTGGTTGCTTTTGTTTTCAGTTTTCTTTGGTTTCTTATGGCAGAATTCTCTTCAAACAGGCATCACATAATGCTTGTACATATATATATGTACATATATATATATATATATATATATGTGTGTGTGTGTGTGTGTGTGTGTGTGTGTGTGTGTGTGTGTGTGTGAGTAGTGTGTGTGTGTGTGTGTGTGTGTGTGTGTGTGTGTGTGTGTGTGTGTGTGTGTGTGTGTGTGTGTGTGTGTGTGTGTGTGTTTGAATAAAGGATGATGTGCAATTATGAAATTTATTCCAATATGTACACACAAAATACACTTAAAACACTTACTGCCATTTAACTCAAATATTATACCAAAAACACAAACATCATCATCATCATCATCCGTATCAATAACCATTTCATATATCTTGTTTATAGAAATTTTGTATGAGGGTTATTTTGTTCTTCTTACTTGTTAAGCACTTTCCATATAAAATTTCATGTTTTTGTTTAAATGAAAATTTCCACTTTTTTTCCTTCATCTTTTGTTATTTTTTTTTCTCTTTTGGTGCAAATTTTCATTTTCATTGAAAAACCTTTTTCATACATGCACGCACTTTAATTAAACGTTTACCTAACATCACAAAGACAAAAGGAAATGATAGTTTATTGTGCGTTCTTTTCATTTCATCCCTAAATCGTCAGAAGTAGAAATATTTATAATTTGTTATGATGTTTTACAATCAATTGTTACATTGAAAAATTACACTTGAAATCAATGTTCCTTAAATGCAATCTATTATTGTTGCTTAGAAATTAGCTGCCATGATGTTGATCCAAAAAAATATTTTCATCTATTTTTAAAGCAAATTCAAATTTTTCTTTACTTATTTTTATTGTACAACAGCATTTATTTAAACCTCATTTAGGATTTACTTTCATTAAATTATGCTCAGTAGCTTTCTTTACTAAAATTGTTTTTCAACAACATTTTAAGAGATATTTTTAAGGGCCTTGTCTTTCCATCTTCCTGGAAGTATTTATCTGCCATAAACATTTACTACGGACGAGAAAAATTTTTATAGCCACATTAATAGTAAATATATGCAGCATGGAGGATCAAGGGATCAAGGGGAAGTAATCTAGGCATGGTTCGAAAGCCAAATTTCGGAATTATGTTTTCATATTTCAAGAAATTAAAACGGTTAGAAAGTTGAAATCACAATTTAATCCAAGCAAATTTAGAATCTATTAAATTTGGACTTTTTTGAGCTTCTCACTTTTCCAATCTTTTAATAAAAGAAAATTCATCTGATCTGAAACTGATCTAAATCTAAACTAGAAAATGACTCTTAACTTTCTGAGTTATTTATTCATAAATCGTCCTTAGTCAAACCGAAACAGAAAATATGTATACAAAAGTACTGTATTTGTCATTTTGTGCAAAGTGAGAGCTAAAATGTCATAGTTGACAAATGAAATGCTTTGTCATAAACGACAAGTGACCATGTCTTTACTAAAAGCTCATTAAGAAAAACTATTAGTTATAAGGGCTAATGGGAAGTAAAGAAAATTCTCTCCTCTGTTACTTTTTTCTCAATAAGCATAATCGTCTTTTAATCACTCTTAGACTTCCTCTCTTTCTCTTTTTATGCCGCTCCCCTTTGCTATTTTTCTTATGGCCTTTTTGTGTTAAGTAATATTCTAAGTTACAGTTAGTTGTTTTGCCTTCAAAAAAATGGTGTAAATTGTGCCATTTGTAATTCATCTTTTTCTTTGTGGTCATAAAACATACTTCTACTTGCTTACACTGCCAACCTTTTCAACATTAATTCTATTTCCTATCAATTATATTGGACTTTCTTGTATTAAATGGATTGCCATAAATAAAGTTTTAGGTAGGGCTTTCAAATGACTATCAAAACATATATTAGAAATAAATTGCAGACGTTTCATGTTTCATGGTTTTTATAGAAAATGTATCTCAATGCCATTTAATATATAACAAGTAGCTGAAGCGTAATGGCTGTTGCTCAACAATTGTGGTACTTAGCGTAATTACAGTTTGTAGCATAATTGTTATACATAAATGAAATCAAAATATTCTCAAATCATTTTGTAATTCTATCAGCAGCCTTAAACATTACATTACAACAGTCTGTATGTCTGTTCTGTTCTGTTCATGAAGGAGAATTGTAATGTAGACCTAGATGTAAACAGAAATATATAAACAATTATATAAAGGCGAGTATAGCAGAATAGAGTCGACAACAAACATCATCATTAACATTAGTGCCATTAAATATATATATATAAATTAGACGCATATAGAGAAATATTTATTCATGATATCAAATGTTATATTTTATATGTTTGTACATTTATTACACAAAATTAATTGGATTTGAAATTAAATATTCAACCAAATGTGCAATAAAGATTATGATTCTTTTCAACCGCCCACCAAGCAGCGCAATTTGAACATATACAAGAAATTTTTATGGAAATGAAAAAGGAAAAAAACTGGCCAATCTGATGTAAACACTTTTAGAGATTGTTTTGTTAGACATATTGTCGTACAGACTTACATTTCCAGTTAAATAACAAACTTTGCGCGGCCAAATTGTGGGAGCCATCAGTCCTGAGAAAGGTCAGCTCAAATGGTATTGGTCTAGCAAGTCAAAATTTGGTTACACTCATGAGTTTCAAGAGACCACCCCAAAAATTTGATTTGATGCTACAAGATCTCCAGTTTTCATAGTGCCCAGTGTGAAGGTTTTGGAGTTAGCTTCATAAGGGCTGTGGTGACCACTTCGTGCGCATTGCGTATTCAAATCTAGTAATGTAGGCTCTCCAACAAGCCTACATTAATTGGACGGAGGTTTATGTACCCTAATAAAGGAATGAATAGCTAACTGGGATCTTTGCTATGTTTATAGCCCTGGAGTTTTAGGGAGAAGATTCAGATATTTTGTCCTAAAGGTGCTATACACGCTTTAAAATGGTAGCTAAAATGGCGGCACCATGTCCCCGGAATTATCAATCCTAGCGCAAAAAGTGTACTTTACGGCAGAAGCACAACTGCAATATATTAATGAGAATAATGTCCCATTGAAAATTCTTTCCAAAAATTAAGAGTAATTAAAAAAGTATTCTCGCTCGCAAATTCTTTTAACCTCTTTTGAACTTTAAGTTTCAATTCCTAATTACATCTATCTTCAACTTTAAATTCTTTCATTACTATAAAAATTGAATACAAATATTATAAAGCTATCAATATGTTCAATCATTTTTCCTCATTAAATTTTATTACTATTTATTCTTTTATTATAAATTTTTTCTTCTCATTAAATACATTTCGATTTAGGTACTTTGTAGAAAAACTTTGCCTTTTTATCATTATTATTATTATTATTTTTATTTTTATTATTCAAATGTAACATATAGTAGAATAAATTTTCATTTGCTATTGATAATTTTATATTTCTTAAGTATTCATAACTTTTTTATATACTTTTAACTGCTAACGAAAAATAGCTGTTTCATTTTTATGAAAATTTAGAAATTTACGCTTAGTAAGATCATCTTTTGTAAAAATTTTCTAGACCTGGCTCATAAAGTTATTAAATAACAATGACTTATTGGCCTATGTGATGTTTTTTAAATGGAGAGAAAATGAGATTGAACATTTTCATTGGATTTTATTTCAAATGTGCTTTTTCCTTTTTCTTTGTGTCTTTTGAAGTTAAATAACAATTGCAATGTAAATAGAAAAAAAATTGGTTGTTATGAGTTACTACTTAGCATTGATTGTTTTTTGTTTGTTGCAACTATATTTTATATTCAAATAAATATTTTAATATAATATTAAAATGCCATGCAATTCAATTTTGTATTTAATTTATAGCAAATGACATTTTTTCTTTATAAGATTCCGATCAAATTTGTCATAAAGTATAAGCGTCTCAATTTTTGAAGACGCTTTTTTTCTGTGAGTTATTTGTTAGAAAAAAATGCCAAAACTTTTGATTATTTTTCTTCTACATTCTAATATAAATTCATAAAGTGTCAAGTACAGTTGAGGAACAACGTTCCTTATCAAGTTAAATAAAGAGAAATGGCCTCCTATTTATTTACTAGAATTTTACATTTTTCCAACTCAAATCTAAATGGCAAAAAAAAAAATGGCAAAAAACTTGTAAATGCCACGTTGCCATTTTTTTTTCTTTTTTGCTTATTTCCTTTTTTTATTAATTAGCCTCAATCAGACGTTCCCTACATCGCAAAGTTATTGCTTTAAGTTTTATTACATGCAAGACTTTAACTTCTAGTAAAATATTATTGATTGGGATTTAATGTTAAAGAAATGAATGCAAAAATGATTGACCCATTTAATTTTGCATTATTGATTAACTTTTAACGAGGAAATTATGCGTCGAAGTTTCGCGTAGTAACTTGATTTAAATGTAGAAAAACAAATGCACAATACTAACAATTAACAATTATGCTTTGAAATTTAACAATTTCAAAGCATAAATCAAAGTAGAATAAGTAGATTTTGGTTTTCTATGAACTCTTCAAATTTTTAAATATTAATTTCTAATCATTTTTACTTTAAGTAAGAGAATATTTTTTTTAAATTACGTTTTTAATACTATTGAAATGTAAAACATTTTTGATTTGATTGATATTAAAAGAACATAGATTACAAGAAAAATCAAATTTTTATGGTACAAAAAAAAGAACAATTTACATTCCATAAACTACTTAAAACGAATAAATCATTATGTTTGTATGATGAATATGTGCATGATTTTATATAATTAATAATATGTGAAATATGCTTTAGATTGAGCCATGCGCACTATAGTTTACATCACAAAATAATAAGAAAAATTTTAGGAATAATTCTGGTCGACTTTCAAATATCGTAAATTTTCCAATTAAATTAAATTTATAAGCATAAATGCGGCCAAGCGTTTTAATGGTATTGCCATCAAAGAAAAAAGTTTTGTAATTTGTTTCTAAAATAGTTTGAGAAGATATAATTTTGTGCAACAATTTTGAATTGTATTTTCTTTCGTAATTAATTTCACAGTTAAGCTCAAAAGTCACTTTTTGTTGAGAGCTTTTCTCATCGTTTATGTAAAGTGGCACCAAACTTATCCACATACATAATTTGTTTACATTCAAAAAAAGTGAAAACCAAAGAACTACTTAAGTGAGACCTAAGTGAGTTTAAAGTAAGGTCAAAGTAAGATCTAAGTAAGAATTAAGTAAGAACTAAGAAAGATCAAAGCAAAATCTAAGTAAGATCAAAGAGTTATGATCCATATCTGAAAAGGGCACTTGAAACTATGGAGCATATAAAAAAAAGTTGTAAAAATCCACAATTCACTACTTGCCGCCTGAAAATAAGAGCCTAAATTTTTAAGAATTCGATCTCTGAAACACATAATTTTATAAATTATAGGAAAATCTTGGTTAAAAGTTGGGTAAAAATTTTGGAATTATCTTAAATGAGTTGTGGCAATAATATTTAACAGAAACCGTAGAAAAAACGTTAATGCTAAAACGATATTTTTCAGAAGCTTTGTTTCCTCGATTCAAAATTAATTATTAACAAATTATTTTAAAAAAAAACCAAAGCAGTGCTACTCAAAGTTAAGGGCAAATAATGTAGCGGGTAAAATCACTGATTGTATGATCCTTGTTATTGGATTGCATGCTTTTTCACATCAATATTAAAAGACATTTATGTGCTAACATTGTTGAAATTTCCTGCTTCTACATTTTATATTTCCTTTTCTTTTTTCTTCTTTTTTTTGGATCTAATGATCACGTAAATACCTAAATGATGCCTTAGTTGATTGTATGACATTAGTGTTCTACACCAATATCTCAACATCTCAAAATACAGCAACAGGAAAAGGTTACGCTGTGTTATTACAATCATACACTTCCACTTTTTCCGTGCTATACAATTATTTATAAATGTTTCTCTTTGTGCATTTTGTGCATTTTGACGGCGTACATTTTAACTTAACTTTTTTATTTGTTTACTTGTACTCTATTCATTATGCTTTCATCTGGCCTTTGGCTTTTTTATAAGTATTTAGCAAATTACAATTCCAAGAGAAAGAATAATCAACGACCTCGCTCTCTCTCTCCCGCTCTGTCTCTTTTTTTGTAATTATTCATTTGAAATAAAAATTCTTACTATAATTAGTTGCATTCTTCAAAATTACTGTTAATGCTGTTGTTGCCTCATTTGATAATGGTTTTAAATCAAAATTTACTATATTTAGATTTCAAGGACAAAATTTGCTGCTCTAAATTCTAAAGCTGCTTCCTTTTTTTTGTGATATTTTCCCTCAAACTTTTGTTTGATTTCTATTACTTTTTATTTGTTAAATTTATATCCCACAATCGAGCATTTTCAATGTTTTTAATTTTATAATTATTCCTCTATGAAATTGTCAAAAAATTACTTAATTTTTGATGATCAATTTTAACTAAAGATTCCAATCAAAATTTGAACCAACTTGGTTTGAATAAATGAAATGTCTTAAGAAACCACAAACTGACATTATCAAAATGCTTTTTTTATGATTTATCAAAAAAGAAAAACTTTAGAGAAAATAAATTGAATTAACTTTACTTGTGATGTTTATTGAGATTTATAAAGGATATAAAATTGGGAATAAAGGGAAGAAGAGCATTATCACTAAGTAAAGTCAACATTTATGTTAAATCTATTTGACTTTCAAATGCAATTCTATAAACTTTTATTACTTTTATTTAAATCTCTGACGAGATTTTGTTCTACAATTCTTCACAATTTTTCTTCGCAATTGTCTTAATTCAAGTAGCAAATGTAAAACAACAGTAAACACAAGAAACAAAAATGAATTTTTCATTTAAGGGTAACTTATTTTGTAGGGGAAAGAGACCAATGTAGCAAGTACACACACACAAATTAGCGCATCTTTGAATCTCCTAATTTAATTGCATAAAGTTAAAGGGAAGCCTTCTCCACCCTCTTTCAGTTTTTCCAGCAATCTTCACTAAAGAAAGGATAAGGCATTCGGCTTGACCATTTATGCAAGCAGTACTAAGAGTAAAGGCGATGGAGGAAGAGAAGAATGAGAGTAATTATAAATGAGAAAAAGTGAAATAATTGCAATGGCATCTCAAGGATTTTATATCAAAAAGACAGAAGACGGCAATGAGAAAGAGTTTTGCATATAAATAAATATGAATAAAATGATAAATGAATGAATGGAAGAGGCATAACGTTGACTATGAATGTTAAACACAACTTGAGGTGCTTGTGCCTGTGCCAGGTTGCATGTGTGAGTCAGTGATAAACGGAAAATGTAATTATAAAACTTATTATAAATTATATCCCTCTCTCTATCTCTCTCTCTTTCTCTTTATCTCATTCTTTGCCTTTGTTTCCATACCTCTCATTTTGTGTTCATTTTTTATTGGGAGATTCTTTGCATAATTGAAAAATATATGGGTCATTTAAGAGAAAATTTATTACAAAAAAAATTGCTTTGCTGGTTGGCTTCAATGCACTTTTCTGAATTAAAAAGTCATCAATACAGTGAGATTGTGACTCCATGTTAAAGTCTTTTAAATATGCAAAACTCTTTCTTCTTTGTCTCTCCAGCCTTTGGAACATTTTAATACTATTATCTAATTCTATTAACTATAGACTTTTCTTTACAAAGATTTCCTTATTAACAGAATTAATACCTAAGTCAATCAAATAGATGTTAAGAGAATAATGGTCACTCTAAAAGCGTTTAAAGTAAATATAATTTAAAAAAATTTCTTCTTCCTGTTTTTGATCTTGTGCTTTGCTTCTAAAAGGGCAACCATAAGCCCATCAATTAGTGATGGCTGGGTGATCATTTTAGAAAACTGTAAAAATTGTATTTAGTGACAAAATTATATTTAGCTGGAACCAAAACTTGGAAACTTACCATCCAAATACCACAATTCAAAATCTGCTTCAGTTTTCTAATAGTAAAAGTAAAATTTTATGTTGAATAATTTGCGTAGGCATGGCCAATGGCATGATTTTGAGATGCTGGAAAGAAATGTCCTTAATATTTGCCTAACATTTCAGCTTTTTATCTTTTACCATTGGCGACTAATGAACGAAAAATAGTTACATTTTGTTAAAAGAAAGCTGAATTGTCTATTTTTAATATCAACCTGCCTGCACGAACTTCCAATGATTCTGCAAAATTAGAGCTCGATATTTTAAATTTTACGACAAGGAGATTGTTAGCAAAGAGAAATTTTTTAGAAAAATATTAAATCTTACATTTTTTTGATTTAATATAATTACGGTAAATCATTTAAGTGGCAGCCCAATCTCTCAAGTAGGCATAAGCGGAAATATTTAATCTTAAGCAAGGCCCAACAAAAGTGTTCATAGAAAAAAAGTCTTTTTATAAATTACATTATTAATGATGATCAAGTTATTATATTAGGTTGCCAATTAACTGAATGCAATCACATTCTTTTCACATATTAAATATAAAGTAATTTCTTATATGGCAAGAAAACTATTTGCATAAATAATGCCCTAAATACTCTTTAATAAGCAAATTTTTGATTCTATGACATTTTTGAAATAAACAACAAAATTAACTATTAATTTTCCAAATAACATTAACAAAATAAAATAAGCAAAATCGATATAATTTCACAAATAGAAAACCATAATCACTTAATTACCACATCAATATTTTTTTTTAGTTTTAATTTTGCTTTAAAGAAAGTAGAAGATATCATCTTTTAGTATTTTGCCCATTTCACATACACATGAAACTAAAATATATTGAGGCATTGTGATGGGCAAAAAGTGATGACGAATATACCGAATAATAATGATATTCGATTGTATTCGCAAAAGAATTGCGTGCGTGGCCACATAATAACAATTCTTTCACTTTACATTGCCATTCAATCTTCTACTACCATAGAAATTAACATCATATGTTATAAAAATGCAAATTTTACATATTATGTAACATTTGCATTCACTCTCTAACCATTTCTTATACTTTTTATTATAGAGAACGTTACTGTATATATATATATATATATATATATATGGACTCGTCATTTTGTCATATGCGTATGAGTGAGTGATATGAACACATCAAATGTTGTCAAGCGTTGACAATGATGTGTGATGATATATGCTTTGCCAGCAAAAGAAAAAACAAAAAAACAGAAAGAAGAAAGAAATAAGTACAGAAGCACAGAAGCACAGAAGCATAGAATATGAAGAAGGCAAATAGCATTAAAGAATAAAATCCGAAAATTGATAGCTTCAATTTACATTGTTCCATTTTATTGCAGTTGAAACTGAACTCCCCATTATACTCAATTCGCTATTGTATGTATGTATGCATGTATGTAATAACAAATGATCAAATGTTATAGTTATTCTCTAATTTAAGAATATTACACTTAAAATGTAAGCCAGTTAGAAGCAAGCCGTAGAGAAAAATGTCATATAAAATATTTTGATATTACATTTTATTATTTTATTGCAAACACTTTAAATAGTTTTTAGTAATATTTAAAATAAAAAATATTTTTAATGTATAACATGAAATTGCATTAAGTAATTGGTAAAATTTATTCTAAACCTTTGAGATCAGCGGTACTACAAATGAAAGATTTCGTCCAATTTCGAGATATTGAAAAAAATTCTCTAACCTTGTAAGATCCATCAGACTTATTTTAATGGCGCTACAAATGTTTTCCCACTTTGTGAGATCTATCGGACTTACTTTAAGGGCACTACAAATGAAAGATTTCGTTTAATTTTAGATAAAATTTATTTATTTCTTTTATCTTTCAAGTAGCTTATTATTTTCCAAAGTCACACTTTCCCACTTTTTTTTCTCTGGCTAATTTTGAAATCAATTTTTCCTAAATACCAAATTTTATATTTTATTCACAGAAAGGCCCAAGAAGAATTCTTATTGTTTTCAATAATTATCCTTTTGCCACAATATTTCACCTTTTAATTTGCTTAGAAAATTCTAACATGCAAAAAAGAATTGAATTTAGCTTGAGCCATATCAGTAATGACATTAAAAAAATTCATAAGAAACTTTTAATTATATTTTCTAAATGGAAATTTTTATATGTTTATTAACTAAAATATATCTAAAATTACATTAAAAATTCCTTCATAATTTCATTAAAAATGAACTTATTAAGTTTTTTAATTAATTATAAATAATTGAGAAAAAGTTTCCCTTTCTCGTTCACAGAGGCAGACTGAAATCTCACTTTTCATATTTTATATTAAAATTAGGCCTCTTTAATGTTCTTTCTATGAAATATAAAACAGTAAGAATATTTCAAGTGTTTGTTTTACCTTCTTGCCATATTCTCTACTTACTTTTTTCTATTATAAAAGAAAATGGCACAATAAAATTTTACATATGTGTCAGTTGAGCATTTCATTACAAGAAAATTACGTTATTATTATTATCATGCCTTCACATATGACAGATTAACACTCAAATGTACTAGAGCAATATTTAATGAAATTATGGAATATGAAAATTACATCAAGAATATCTATATATGAATTTTTGTAGTCAGATGCCAGCAATAGTGGTAGAGTGAAAAAGAGAAGGCATTGTCGACATTGTGTCATTATTTTATCACTCATTCAAAATTTATGTAAAAATAAATTATTATTACTGTTATTATGAATACAATAAATACTGAACGCTATGTTTTTCTCTCTATCCAACTTTTATCCATTATCACACGTTAACTATTTATAATGTTCACTCAAAGGCCTGTTTCAATCTTTCATTAGAAAAGAAAAGTAAAACTTTGATATTATATAATTTCACGTAGGCATGATCGATTGCATGACTTTTGGATAGATGCTGTAAACCCATGGCCTTAATACTTGTACAAAATTTCAACTTTCTACCTTTTGCAGTTTGCAAATAATAAGCAAAAAAATACCAAATTTTGCTTAAGGAAGTTGAAGTGTTCTCAGTTTATGTTGCTCTGTGGGCGTGTTCCTCAACCGATTTTGATCATTTTTTAAATCAACCTATCTGTAAAAATTCTCAATGTTCCTATGAAATTTGAACTCCATATCTCTTATTTTTCCACCAGGAGTATGTTAACAACACACGACAGCAGACGGACATATCTAAATCAATTTAGAATTTGATGCTGATCAAGATTGTAAACACTTAATGGAATCTGCACAGCTTTCTTTTAAGTGGTACAAACATGTTGACTGACAAAATGAATATACTTCTAATCTCTGAGTGATCGTAAATTAGTATCAAATTAGTCCATCTGTCTAGCAAGAGCGCTTTGTTGATCACAAAAAAATTCATAGAAAAAGATAAAAAATTTAATCGATTGGTGAATGCTAAAGATTTTACCTTACTTTACTACTTTGTTATTTAGTTTCTATGTATACACGTATATATATAAATTTGCCTGTCAGTTCGTAATTAGATTTTCTGTTTGATGAGAGAATGATTGTTATACAAATTAACAAATTTCACAATTAGTTTGTGCATATGTTAATAAAGTTATTTAGAGACGTAGAAGAATTATGCATGTGCGCAATGATTTAAAGTTACAAAATTATTTTATGTATATTTTATATAAACAATCGATTTCTAAAATTGAAAGAAAATTAACACAAAATTTACGAGTTTTTTTTTTTTGCTTTGATTTTGAACGAGTTTAAATTATTTCTAACGTATGGTTTTCAACGATTGAGTTAGTCCACTTAGAGGGAACCAAACTTTCAAAGCACTTCTAGTAAGCAACAGAATCGAAAAGCTATAAAAATGTCAGTAAAATTCGTCCATGATTTAAGTCTGGTTGAACTTATGAGACCAAAAATGTTGAATTCTCTATTTTATTAAGTGACTTAAGTTACTAAATAGAATACTACTTTATAAGGTTCATACAACGAATATGGAGTAAACCATTGTTCGAGGACACCAAAATACATTAAAAAATACAAAAAAAATGACAGTTTTTATTTAATGAAAATATTTCAATCAGTTACAAATCATAATGGAAACTTTTATAAATTATATTTACATAAATATATCATTGATGTTTATTGTTATTATTTGTTTCTGATTAAATGCAACACAAAATTTTGCGATTTTTTTATGGACAAAACAAAAACAAAAAGCGTAAATGGAAAAACTAAGTTACAAAAAAATGCCGAGAGAGAAAAGTAGAGACAATAAATATAAGTAAAACCAATAAAACATTTGTTTTTTTTTACAAATTATTGTACTAATAACAAAATTGCCAGTGGCGTTTATTTATCAAACACCCTACATTACATTTTTATAAGAAAATGGGCAGATTTGTTAATTCTTTTACCTAATAACATTTTGGAAAATAGATCGTTGCATGAAGCTTGTTCGAAATAATAGTCAGATTTTACCTATAATTACTACAGGGCCTTGTTGGGCTAAAATACGCCTACTTTACACATTCTGATCAAACAGCAACAAAATCGCACTCTGTACTTTGATAAGACATTTACATGGACAGATAGACGGACAGACATGCTTAAATTGAATCCATAAAGTAATTTGATTAGCTTAATAAAACGTTTGTTTATCTCAATCTTTTCGGGGTATTACATATATACTTACAAACTCATAATACTCCCCCCCCCATTACTGATGTAGGGTGTAATAAATAGGTCACAAGTGGTCACTGCAACAAGAACTTTTTATTTATTGATTTATTGTCTTTTGGCACAAAAACTTATTTCTTCCTTAAAGAAGAAGATTTTTAAGGGCCAAGAAAAACCAGAAAAATTTGTGAAATGTAAAAAAAAGTTTAACAAAATAACTGATAAAATCTATAACGTTACAATTTGATTACACAGCAAAACTAGCACAAAAACAATAACAAAAAGATAATCTTGTAAAATCATTATATTTTATTTTTATTAAGCAAATACTTAAAATATATTAAAAAATTAGGAACTCCATCTCCATAAATATTACTATTTAAATAACTGAATGAAATTTTAATGAAACTATAAATATAAAAAGCAATATCTTGTGTTTTGTCTTTGTTTCACACTAAACGTTTTCTTACATATGTTCTACATAAATATCTTTATATAAAATATTTATGGTACACACAAGAACGATAAATCCTAAAACCATAAAAGAATTATAACAATAACAATATAAACAAAAAAAGAAAAAAGAAAGGACAACTATTACGATGTCAGTAGCAGTAGCCGCAGCAGCGGCAATAGCAGTAGTGGCAGTAACTGTAAAATTGCAGCACATAGCTCGTATCAAATTTAAATATACAACATTTTAAAGTGAATCAAGTTTTAGGTTTAGGTTTCATTAAATTTATCTACTCAAAAAATAAGCAAAACACTTTCAAGCATATAGACAGAAATTTCTTACCAAATATCTAAACAAATGTGGTAAGAGGAAACCGCCAAGAGGTATCAACAATATTTCTTCTTTTTTTCTCACACCGCTTTGTTTACTTTTTCCTCTTTTTTACTGTGTCCTCTTCACTTTTTATCTACCTTTCACGAAGTTGTAACTTTAACAACTTTTTAGGATACATTTTTATATACTAAACCAACACTTATGGTGCTGGGTATTATAACTTTATGCAGATGTTTGTAACACATAAAAGAAGTTGCGGTAGACCTATCGACTATGAATCACTTCCTGGTTCGATTTAGGGCTGTATGTTTGGTGTTAAATAACAGTAATTTTTTCCAATTATTTTTGACTTGTTATTCTTCTAAACGAAGTTGTGTAGGATATATAACAGTGCCCCGGATTTTATATGATTTTACTATACCATAAAATTTTTTTATTCATATAAGTCAATAAATTTTTGATATTGATCATATAAAGCAAAATGCTTGAAAAATAATTCTAAATCTAAATTTAACAAAAATTTCCGGTACCAAATTTTAGGGAGTAATAATTATAATAACATCAGATTTACAGTTTTCAAAATTTGCAATAAAATTGAATTTCGGTGTAAATTAAAGGCAAACAATGCCTTGACTAGACATCTAAAGATCTTACGCCATCAAGAAAATTAACTCCTATTGAGTGATATTCTGAATTTAAATAATCAGCAGAACTAGAATGATGCCTTAAGCGACGTTCAACCCAAAATCAATTATTGCTCCAATAAACGTAAAAGAGAAGTTCCCAAAATAATCTTAAAAGATCTTAAAGGATACCGGAAAATACTTAGTTTGCTTAACTTACTTTTGAAGCGATGCCGTTTTTGAGCATGCTGTTTAAAAAAAAATCAACTGTTTCAAAGTTTTGGCTGATGTTTCCAGTACAATAGACACAGATTTGTTGGACGAATATTTTAAAATGAATAAAATATGGATCCATTGTTACCAGCGCCTGAGTTATTTTGAAATAAACAAAACTATTAACAGTAAATAAATGCATAATAAAACTGTATCGATTTAGTGTACAAAAATTAGGAAAAACTGAAATAGAAACTTATTGACCGGTTTTTAAAAGCATATTTCATATTAAAACGTATGTTACATTACCGTACGATAGGTTAGATAAGCATAATGCAATAAATTAATATAGACATAAGTAAAAATAAACAAAGGAAAAGTCTGTCTAGGATAGAAAAAACCGCATTTAACTCTTATAAGTTTTATCTACTCTCGTTACTTCTTGTGATAGCTTTTGATGCACCGATTTACTTGATGTAAAAAACAGTTTATGTTAGACGTCTGGTTTGAAAGAAAGTTCTATATTCGAATCAAACAAATTAAATATTAGGCGTAACGGAGCTAAATAAATCGGAAAAATATATGCCAAGAGTAACCTAAACGATTTTTCGCCAATTCGATTTCGTAAAGATATGGATATCAATAATATAAGTAGTTGGTTCATCTAAAAATCTTATTCAAATAAACGTTTTCATTATTTTCATTAGTAATTTAAAAAAAAATTCATGAAATTTTGTAAGGATTGAAAAATATTTTTAATGTCTTCAAATAACTAAATATCTTTGTTCATATAACTAAAATTTGCCCTACTTTTCTGTGTATGGCGCTTCCTGTTTCAAAAGTCTCTGGAGGGTACTTAATTTTAATGAAGAAGATTTTAAAAAACATTGATTAAATGTTGACTTCAAAAATGTTTTTAATGTTCTGCACTAAGACCCTTCAAAGCAAAATATTTTAATGGCTCAGTCGATTTAACCCAGCGTAGTATTTGTGTAGTAAAATTAGAGGGCCCTTTAAAAACTGCAAAAGAGGTCTCGCAGCTCTTTCGTATTTGTAAATTAAAAACAAAATTGAAATGATGCCTTTTCAAACATTTGTTACAGAGATTCAAGCACCCAAAGAGAATAAATAATTCGACTTGATATAAAATAAATGTCTCGCTTTTTCTTATTTTCTCTATTGTATTATTTGTCTCTGAGCATTATTAAAGTTGTGTGGTAAAATATGAATTATTTCTAAATTGCCGCAGTAAAAATAAAAAAATCTGAAAATATTTTTATCGTGTTTTTTTGTTTTTTTTTTTTTTTTGTAACAAATATCAGCAAACATTAGAGGAGACATTTTACACATATTTATACATTTCGAAATATACTTCTTTTAGATTATTTGTGTGCATACAATGCACCTGGCTTTTATGCATTTTATTTGTTGTTCTTGTAATGCCGCCAACTAATGCCTTTGTTAACGCAAAGGGTTGTTATTTAACCCTCCACTTGTATTGAGTTGAGTGCAAATGTAAACGTGCCTATGCCATGTATTGAAATTTGTGATTTGTTTTTATTTTGATTTGTACTTATAAATGCACTAAAGACGAAGCAAGCAGGCAGTATTGTTTTCTTTCTTTCATTCTCATGCCTTTTATTTTGTATTAAATTTCTTCTAGTTGTTATGGTTATTGTTTTTTCTGCTGTTGTTAGAATGATAAACACACACATAGAATTTTTACGTTATGTTTTTGAAAAAATCTCTACTACCTGAAATTTCTCTACTAACGGTTTGTTTGGTGTGTTGTTATTGTCATTGCCCTCTAGAAATATGCAAGGGAATTTCTCTCTTCTACACCTTTTAAAATAATAACAAAGTAAGAAAAATACTCATAAGGACATGACATTCATTACACGCATACAGTCAGCCATTCAGCCATCCAGTCATATGACTGTAAAAATTATGTATACCACAAGTGTTTAGAAAAAGTAAAAATTGAGAAAATGAGAAAAAGCATTTAAGATTTGTTATGCATGAAAATGCAGCATATTCCTTTTTTTCTTACTTTCTCTGTAATTCTGTAATTGCTGTTGTCATTATAATTATATACATTGTTGTTACTGTTATTGTTGCTGTTATTATCATATGTGACATATAAGATTTATTTAACATCACTTTGTGTCAGAGTTTGATCTTTAGCCCTAGACTCGGTTTTTTAAGGTTTAAGTGATTAAATTGCAAAACCAACAACCAGCAATTGTCTCTACTTTGTGATGAGTTTTGTTTATAAGTGTGGGCTCATCTATACTTGTACATTTGTATAACACTTCTTATACTCATTTGTAAAATGTTAAGTATGTGATTAAAGCATTCAAGGAAAAGTAAATTTCCTGCAACACAACAAACAATTCAATTTTTGATACTTTATATTAAAGAAGTGAATGAATGCAGCCAATTGCACAAGTAGAGCCCTTTTCAAAAAAAAATAGTTATTATCTGAAACAGAGTTTAAGTCTGTCTAAATTTTTATCCATTTCTATATTTCATATTTAGGCTGGACATTTGAATCAAAATTATTGATGAAAGATTAATGCTATGAATAAAAATACTTAATTCTTGCGGCCACTTATTATACAATGTCTGGGCCTTTTAAAAAATATAATTGGACAAAAGTCCAATTTTACAAAAACTGCACTTCTCGCTTATATGAGGCAATGCACATTTTTGGGCCTTGCTTCTCAAAATAATTGAATTAAAAAGCAATAGTTTTTATTATGTAAACATAAAAAGTGTTTTGGCGGATACTTGTTCAAATAAACTCCAACTCTGTTTGACTTTTATATAAATAAATTTTTCTTTAAAATTTCTAAAATCTCCACTCACAGAAAGGATATTTGAAATGTCTCAATATCCTGATATAATACCACTACAGAAAGATAATAGTAATAATTACCTGACTTTAAACTCAGTTTCTCCAGAAAAGCACTCAGCAGAAACCAAAATTTCCAGTTAAGTTCTATTAGAACCCAAAAGTAACTGAAATTCTTGCGTTTTTCACTTTTACTGAAATTAATCAGTGAACTAATCAATGACTTTTAAATGCTACTCATAATCTCACTATTCCTTTCTCGTTTCCTCTCTCCCACACTCTCTCTTTTTCTCTCCTTTACTCGATCTGTTTATTTCCTCTTTTAAACTCTTTCAATCAAAAAGTCATAGCACTTTCAAAAAAAATGTGTATAAAATAAACTTCGCAGGAAAAAGATGACGTAAACTTTAACTTCAAACAAAAATAACTAAATTTATGAATTTAAGAAGAAGTACAAAACTAATAACTAAAACAATGCTTTTAATTGTTCTTGTCTTTAAATTCTCTTCATTGTCTTAATATTTAATTGAAAGACCAGATAATTTATAGCATAAATTGCTGCTCATTATATATAATTAAGAAATTTGGCAACGCAGCATGTTCATCTCTTATATCATTTGTATTAAAATTGCCTCATTTTTAATTAAATTGCAATTTCATTCAACGTAAAATTATAAATCATAGAAAGAGGAGGTGTATACGAATATTCAATCAAATTTATATTTATGAATGTGAAATAGTAATAATTAAGACAATTTCTAAAGAACAAATAACAACAAAGTATAAATTACAAAGTTCAATTGGCCACATATCAACCATTAGAAGTCATTTTGAGTTAATTACAAATCATTTAGACTTGTGATTTATGTGACTAATTGCAACGCTTACGGCACAAATAATTTACACATTTAAACATTATTGATTGCCAATAAACTAAATAACTGTTCATCTATCTGTCTATCTGCATATCCGTGTCTGTCTTTGTGTTCACTTGTGTGACTCGTCTTTATCGATTCGCTTGTCATTATGTGTAATATAATTATTACCGAATGAACTAACTACAAAAAATTATTTTAATAATTAATTAATTAAATGTTACAATTATTCAGTCATAAATTTTCAATTAATATTTTTATTTTCATTTTCACAACGATCTGATTTATTCAAATGAATTGTACCAAACCCAAAATTCAAACATTTCATAAGTGAAGGTAATTTGTAGAAGTTGACTCTCAAACCATGCTAGCAAACGTTAAAATAATAAAAGCAATTTGAGTTTGTTATATTTTATAAAAGGGTATAATCTGATAAAAATTTTACATGAAATTTTTTTCTATATAATGATTAAAATAAATTAGCCAAATGATTCTAGTAACTTGAAACTTGTCATACGATTTTTGTGTTTTATGTCTGAAATATTTTAATTATAAACTGACTGAGTCATCTTTAATATTAATTTTTAATTTCAGCTGCAAAAAGCATAAACAACAAATTAAGAATCATATTTAAAAAAACAACAATAATAATTAAAAGAAAAAATATTTTGCCTTTTATTGAAAAATATGGTGAATATTTTTTGATGTGAATTATTGACCACACTCATTGTGTTGTAATTCAAGTATAGAAAACGGCATGGTTTTGTTTTGGTCTCAATATACGTTAAACTGTGGGCGTGTTTTTTGATCAATTGGGCCCAATTTTATTTTCATATATATAAAATATATGCATAAATTTCCCGTGTTTCAGCCAAGTTGTATGGTTATTAGAGCGACCAGGAAAATGTTTATCACACATCGACAGAAGGAAAGACGGACAGACGGACACACGTATCAATTCAAAATTTGTTGATGATCAAGAGTATATATACTTTGTAGGATGTCTGATGTAATAAGCATAACTACTGAACATTTTGATCTATTTTTCTTTAAACTATTACTGCTACTAAAAATTTCTTTCCTAACTAAGTTTATTATTAAATCTTCAATTCGTAAACAATTTGGCCCAAATTTGCTTTTAAATGGCTATGAAATGAAAACCTCACAAACACCAAACAGTTAATGTCAATTTGGAATAATTTAGATGTGTTTTGAGAAGAAAAGTTTTTGTTAACTTTATTTTACCAAAAATAATTTAATGAATATAAACATAATTAATGTTTATTTTAGTTGAAATGTGGTTAAAATTTCATTATCTAACTATAAATAACTCAGGATATAAATATATAAAAATTAAACAAAATATATATATATTAAAAAAAACAAAAAACAAAATGCAAAACGCAAAGTATTTATAGTTGACTTGTGGCTCAAATACAAAACAATTCTGTTTCGTAATACACAAAATGTGAATATAAAAAATTGAAACGTTTATAAAAATAAACTGCTAAAATATCAAAATTATAAATATTCTACTAAATTTATCGATACTTTTATCAAACGAAAATTAAATATATGAAAAAAAGTTATACGCTTATTATTATTTTCGTGTCACATTAATCTTGACACTTTTTTTTGCTATTGTTATCAGTTTTATTATACATAGAAAATTTATTATATCTGAAAAATATGTAAAGCGACAATTCTTATATCAAAGTTATCAAGCTAAATATCATGCGCTTATCAGTTGTTATGTTAGAGATATAGGTTCACATAAAAAAGAATGAAATGCAATCTTATCGATTTAATAACGCAGAATACGCTTACGAACAAGTAGGAAATTTATAGAACCGGAACCGACAATTCAATACCCTACACTACTTTGCTTTATATGATGAAAAAATTATAATTTTTACATTATTTAAAAAAGTTCATTATATGAGAAAAGGTTCAAAAGGTGAATCGATTTGGTACACATGTTTTTTTACGTCAAAACAAAACGTAGTACAGGCATACCTGCCTGGAAGGCTCAAATGCATGGTATAAACATACTTATGATCGCTAGCGTTGGTAGACACGTCACAAAGTGCATGCCACCGTCCCGACTAGCTTCCAATTTAAAGCCACTATTGCACCTCATCTAGTAAGCTTAATCCTTGGTGTAAGGATTCAGGGCCTTCTTAAAACCCCTAGGCTTAGATTAAATTAGCCCGATAAGCCCACCCAGCTAGCCATTTTATTCGGGAAATGGCACCCTGCTCGACAAAACTATAATAGTGGGTATAAATATAATAGGTCGAGCTACGTCCGCGACATGGACACCACAGCCCCCACGAAGCCAACTCCAACATCACCACATGGGCAAAATATGAATTTGGTGATCCCGTGGTACCAAATTAAATCTTTGGATCTGATCTCGTGAACTCATGATGCCCCCTGATGGATTTGGATCAGAAACCATCTCATGAGCCACTCCCAATTGAGCAGGTGCTTCTTGGGATTGGTCGCCCCCAAAAAGAGGTAGTACCAAGTTTCGCTAAAATATATTCAAATTGAAGCTTTTTCAATATAATAACTTTTTCCTAAAAAAAGGCGTTATATGGGAAGTGGCCGTACAAATTGACCAAAGTGGATCAAATTTGATACATATATTTTCTATGTTAAGATATAATGCCATGTCAATTTACGTTAAAATATAAGTAAAACTGTGATTTTTTTCCATATAACGAAAAGCATTATATGGAGAGTGATCGAAACAATGGTCTAATTTTAAGAATTTTTATTAAAATTTTTTCTGAACCAAAGCATACCAATATACCAAAGTTCATTGACATATCTCAAATACTACGACATATAGTTTGACATCAAATTTACATGGACAGACAGACAGTCTTAAAACTAATTGAAAAATTATTCTGAATGGATTTGTATAATAAAAGGTAGGTCTATATCAACTCTTTCTATAGCGATTTTTACAAGTTGTAATAACCTATACCATAACTAGAAAGAGAAAACTTTATGTTGCGATTAATCTTGTCCGATTTTTTGAATACTTTGTTATTATAATTATAAACCCAAGAAAAGAAAGTTTGTGCAATTAGTTTTATATAGAAACTTTGTAAACTGCAATAAACTACTTGATTAAGAAATTTTTTCATACAAGAAGTTAGTCGCTTTAATGGTCCAATAACAAGCATTTTCAATGAAGCTCCTTTATTAAATATTTCGCTTGCTAAGCACTTTAGGCTGGTTAGAGATTTTGTTAGGTCTCAGGTTAGGTATTAATTTCACGATTATGAGTCCATTTAAAGATGAAAATTATACTCAATTAGGCACGATATCACATTTCTGGTAAAAGCGTTCATAACGCCTTTCACAGCATTCAAGATCATGCATATTTTACTCGCTTCCATCATGAGATTGAGCAAAAGAGTCATTTTCATTTCCATAATCGTGAGATAAAGCAAAGGCAATTCTCTCTCATTAAAAGCTAAACGTGTTACAGAAAAGACTAGGAATAATAAATGGATGATTTTCCGGAAGAATAGATCCAAATAAATGCAAAGCACAAAGCCATTTATGGCAATAAACCCTGCTAAGAAAATAGAAAAACAAAATTCATGAAATTTCTGCAGAATAAAGAAAGAAATGACATTCTCAAGAAACGAATTGCCATTTAAATCATAACATAACATAATTTTGTAAGAGAATGTGACGATAATAAATTTTCACTTTAATTTAAATAATTGACTTTAAGATAGTTGCAATTAACAAAAAAAGAAAACCAAAGCGAAACTAACTAAGAAAAACTAAAATTAAATAAATTAAAAAAATCTTAGAATAAAAAACGCATTAACATATATATATATATATATATATATATATATATATATATATATATATATATATATATATATATATATATATATATATGTATACATATATTGGTATTTAAGTATTTTACTTTAAACACACACACACACTGTAATGGAATCGTAATGAGTTCAGTTATCAAAAGTCATTGCTGTGTTTTAAGCGTTTTATTTATTTATTTTTATTTTTTATTTTTGATTTTATATTTCGCCTTGTTAAATTTCTTATTATATACACCACAATAATATATGCAGGACTATTAACTTTAACATGTACATTTATAATACATTAATGAATAAACGGACACATTTACAAATACAGCAGCATAACAGATTTATGCTTAGTTCGCATGTTTTCCAGTAATTGTTGCTATTTCTTGTTTTCTGCTTCTTTTTTGTTTTTTATTATTTGTTTTTTTTTTTTGTTCTATTCTATTTTTCCTTGTTACCACCATTTTTAGTTTCCTTATTTAAACGACCTGTTTTACTTTATCCCTGTTTTTTACCTTTTTCAATTCTCTTTTCACATAAAAGCAGAAATTAAAGGAAAAACCAAAGAAAAAAGCCGAATCTGAAATACTTTCTGACTTTTTCGATACTGTATGATTCTAAAAAGTAAGAAAAATGCTTCCAAAGTTATATGAGCAAAAGTTTAACAAGATCATTATGCCTAAAAATCAAACCAATTCAAAAAATTTTCATCTTAGAACAAAGGTTTCCAAAATAAGGTTTTTCAAGAGGAAAAATTGAAAAAATTGCACTTGATTCGGAATCATTTTTAAAGGTAAAGTTTTAAAATATGTCCATATATCAAATTTCCTCATCTACAAAAAGGTTCTTGGTTGTAAACTCTCACATAAAATGCAAATTTCATGTGTATGATATTATGTCCCGGGACTTTTTTAATTCTCGCTTTTTTTCCTCTCAAATTATATTTTTTATGCCTTTTTTTACAATGCCTGAGTAATTTTTTGTTGTTGCTTTTTTTGTTGCATTTAGTATTAGAAATAACTTTTGCCGCAATATTAATCTATCTCTCTCCCTTTCTCTAATGATTTTGATAAATAGTTAGAATAATTTATAAATATATATATTTATGTTATATATATATATATATATATATATATATATATATATATATATATATATATATATATATATATATATATATATATATTAATGTATATATATATATGTAAAAATGTGTATTTACATATGTACAAAGTACATAAACACGATAATTTTATAGTCCTTGTACAGTTAGTTTAATACATTGGCATGGTATTTTTCTTGCGCTATTTTATGTCTCAAATTTTTCCTGAAGTTTATATGAGAACCAAAACCCGCGAACTCTTCCAAGGTAGAGAGCTTTCTAAGCAATAATAACAACAATAACAATAAATGTGATTATGATGGGCAGAAAAAAAGAGAAGCAAAAAATATATGTATTTCATGTTTGCAGTTTTTGTATTCAATTATTCGTAAATTAAAAGGTAAAGAAAATTTATACTAAATTTAATAATTAGCCATAAAAATTCTCTTTAAAAAATAAAGAAAAATTATAATTATAGTGTAAATTTTAATTAAAGCTCATTTCGTAATTAAGCTCGGTTAATTTTTTAAGCAGAAGAGACCCGCCCGAAGCTCACTCTTAACCTAATTCGATTATATATATCGTTAATTACCTTTAATTAATTTCATAATTTTAAGTAATTTTATAAAATAATCAAATGATCTTCAAACATGACCAAACTTTTACAAAAAATTGTTCACTTCACTAACACAAAATTTGCATTAAATACAATAAAATTGTTGCCCTTATTAAAAAAATTAGAAAATTATACAGAAAACCCTGAAAGAAAGCGTGAAATAAAAGAAATTATGTTAATTATGATTGTTTAAGAAATGTTAAACAGGTATGTTGAAGCCTGAAAAATAGGATATAAATTAATTTTGGTCAACAGATTGTGTTTGAAAGTAGTTAATTTCGGAGAATTTTAAATCGCTTAAAAATAAAAACCAGAAATACTGGTTAACCAATTTCACTAAAAAATATTAACTACCTGCTAATACAAAGTCAGGTAAACACATCATTAAGACTCAAATTTGATCTTTATCGAGATTTAAGGACATTTTTCATAATTGTCATTTAAATACCAGTTATTAGAAACAATGAGAATGAGTGCTATGCATTTGATAGGTTCGCAAGTATCCTTCCCTTTTTTTGCTTTAATTTCTTTACACAATTCTGTTATGTATATTTCAAAGGTTAATTTAGCAAGAACAATACATTGTTCAGGTAAAGGAAATATTATTTTCTGTATATTAGCAATAATAACAACAAGAAATTTTCAACGTTCAATTGTACCAAAACAATATGTCGAAAATTCATCCTGACAAGTCGCCTCTGGAATTATTTTAATATGTTTGTTTAACAGAAATTTTTATTAAATACACTGTACTTTTGATGGTTGCTGTCACTTTTTTATTTTATCGAGCAATTTAAATTTAAATTTTATGCCTCTTTTTGAGACTCTGGTTCTGACGAACAACCTATGAAAACTCTCAGATTTAATAATTACGACGTATATTCAGAAAGTTAAAGAAAACAACTGAAGTTAGTATCAAAATTTTACGTCTGATAAAATAATATGGGAAAAAATATACTTGACTGGACTAAAGTATTTAATCCACGGAAAAAATTCATAAAAATAGGAAAATGAATTTTCGACATTTAAAACATTAAATATAAAACCATAAGTCACATTTGGCAGTGGTATTATAAGTTTGTGCTAATGTTTGCAACACCCGAAAGAAGCTAGTTAGCCAAAAGAATATAGACTCCCATTTTATCATCCCAATCAACGCACAAGCACTTTCTAATTCAATGTAAGCCTGGACGTTTGTTCGTATATCTTTATGTTGGCATCTGTGCAGGCTACAATTTTTGGAATTCGCAATTTTTGTATTATTGTAATAAAATTTGGTACATAGATGTATTTTGACCCAGAGATGAATCCTGTTAAAAATAATTAGACGATCAGTTCTCATATAGCGCTCTTTCCAAAAAAAAATCTCGTTATTTGGCAAAATATTACGATTATTTCAATGTAAAATATGGTTTAATTGCATTTTAACATAAAAAACCTATCTATAGACCAAATTTGGTTCAGATTGATCCATTTTTCGAAATAAAGTCATTATATGGACCAACGTTTCAATTCTTAATATATTTTAAAGAAAATATTAATAATAATAAAATAACTATTTTGTGTTTTGACGTAAAAAAATAATCCAGGCAGGTGAATTTTTTAAACCTTCTCTCGCATAACGAACTTTTTAAATAATTATGTTCTTGCTTTTGCGTAAATCCTTCCATTCTTGAAACTTTACTCTATAACTATCTCAGAGACGTACTAAAAATTTATATTACAAAATTCAAATTTCATGTAATTTAGATTCATAGAAATGATCATTAAAAATCTTCACATTATCGAATTTATGTTAAAAACTTGAATTTAAAATATCTACGATTTAAATATTAAAAATATTATATAAAATAGGATAAAAGCCACTCTCTGGGGAAATTTTCCTAAACGTTAAGGAAAAAAATCTCTTGGCATATATTGCCAGAGACCCAAGAGGGAGAATGATATATATATATATATATATATATATATATATATATATATATATATGTGTGTGTGTGTGTGTGTGCATAAGTGTTAAGCAACAACAACTAGTATTACGATTAAAATGTAAAGTGTGAAGACAAGCAATATTCCAAATGCCATTGCTACGTGACACAGTAAAATAAAAGCAAAATAAAACGAAAATGGCAAAAATTAAAATAAAACAAGTTACTTTAGGTCGTAGACGATTATTAAATTCCATACTTTGCACTTCTCAAACTATAATCCAGTAAAATATATAGTATGAGAAAGTTGGCTACAGTTTTAGTAGAGAAAATGTGTTGACGTGGCAAACAGCAGTTAAAAATCTTTCAAAAAATAATGAAAATTATAAATGATACAAAAAAGCAAATGAGACCAATCTAATTAAACTTTATTGATCTTCTACTCCAAAAGATAAAAAAAATTTCAAATAAGCCAGAAATTTTTAATACTTTTCAAGACTTTTCTTCTAAAATCAAAATTTTTAAAAGATTTTTATAAATTATTTCAAAAGTTATGATTTTAAAATAAAAACAAATAAATGGACGGACTATTTAAATCTACCTCATGTTCCTCATGAAGTAGATTCAAAGCTTTGTAAACTTTGTAATTTGTACCAACCAAATCTATTTAACTTGTTGGAAATGATTTTCATTTTAAGAAAAAGGAACAAAAAAACGAATTAAAAAATTTGAGTAAAATAAAATCAACTCATGGATAATTGAGTTAAATTGAATTGAATTGAAATAAGAAAAATTTAATTAAAATTCTTAGTTGTGTATATAAGGAAAAAAAGAACAAGAAAATACAAAGGTAATAAAATTAAAAGAAATAAATACGTAAATACGCTTCATACAGCCCTGAGAGAATTTTTCATAGTAGTTCTCTGAAATTTCCTTGTGACCTTGCTTTTTATCATAATTTATAAGAAAAAATTTCTTTTATATCAAGTTCTGATAGTTTTCCGAGTAATTTTATTTCACCATTTTACTTCACAATTTTATTTCTACAAATTTTTTCCTTTTTAACACCAAACAATTCAGCACTGCTACCATGAACACTGTTGAGATGAATAAAGGACACTTTTCTGTAACTAAGAAGTTTTCATGCTGGCGTGAAAAATAGAAAATAGAGAAAAAGTAAAAGTCAGGCTATAAAAGACACAAGTTCTTTCACTTTGACATTTCAGAATAAGATGAATTTTTGGGTAATAGTTCCCACTATGCAAAGCAACCATTTTCTATAGATAACACTTTTATTATCAAAAAGACTTATACAAGTGTCATGTCAATTTTTTCTATGTAACATAAACAGGTAAGAAAATTATATTTAACTAAAGCCAAATAT
The DNA here is from genome assembly GCA_023089585.1 of Melophagus ovinus. NCBI lineage: Eukaryota > Metazoa > Arthropoda > Insecta > Diptera > Hippoboscidae > Melophagus > Melophagus ovinus. The sequence continues at coordinate 888,267 of JAKKIB010000181.1, read as the reverse complement.
GTGATGCCCGCTACCTTTCAGATCATGTTTCAATTTTTCAATACTAAGTAGGGAACTTAAAGTGAAAAGTGAAAATTTCATATTATATACTTCTGCTTAGGCTTGGCCGAATTTTATTTGGATAAATATTCTGAACCAATGATCTTACTACTTGGACAAAATTTATGTTTTCTATCTTTTGTAGTTTTGCAAATAATGGGCAAAAAGCCACCGAGGTATTCTCAGTTTAAGTTGCCCTGAGGGCTTGCCCTTTGACCGATATTACCCATTTTTATTATCAAACTGCCTGAAAGAATTTTTGATATTCCTACCCAATTCGAAATCGTTATTTCTTTGTTATTTTTTTTTTTTTTTTGTGAGCAGAAACCACACATGGGCAGAAGGACAGACCAATATTTGTAAATTAATTCAAAATTTTGCTGCTATAGGATCTTCGATACAAACAAAAAGGAACAAATGATTATCATTTTGACATTTGTACAATCTTTTGTATATTCGAATGTTTACAAGTGCAAATGTGTAATAGGAAATAATATAAAAGAAATTGAAGTGTTTTAATTTTTTTTTGAACTTTATCCATTTGTTCCATATGCAAACAGATGATGTTATATTTTGTTATTATTGTTATTGCCATCGCAGCGTTCTATTTATATATAAAAAAATTTGTTTTTTATATTTTTACGTTGCCGCTGAACAACATTCTTATTAGCTGCAATGTACACGCTTCCTTCGTTATACGTCAAAAACATACTTACGTATGTTACCATTTGATGCTGACATGTTTACATAATGCTTTATAAGAAAGGCGGCACAAAGCGACGCAAGACAAGGAACTGCTTTACTTTCTTCACAAATTCACTTCCATTCATTTAATTTTATTATTTGTATTTTTATATTTTCTTTTAAATGTGATGGAATTTTAATTTCTTAATAACATTTTACTACTTTGTATTAAATAATTCTGAAAAATTATTATACTTTATAATCGTGGATAAATTCGGTTAATATTATAATACCGTTATCTCAAATTTATTTTTTGCTTGTTCTAAATGTTTCCGAATACAAAAAGGCAATTTTTAACGTGAAAAGCCTTCATCAAATTGCCAAAGTAATATATCGGTAAATAATTTTGATTTATGTTGCCTAATAATAACTGTTTTCTAACTTTATCAAAAATGGCAAAATAAAACATATCAAGAAAATGCTACCTGTCTTACTTTCCACTTTTTAAAGAGGACAAATTTTTTGAAAAAGATTCCATCTAGATTAAATTTACTTCTTCTTTTACCTATAAACTTTTTCTACAGCAATCGCCATTTATAAGTGACTGTAATAATTTGGGTTGGAAAATTTCTTCAAAAAAAAAAGCGATGACTTCTGGAACATTTCACAAATATTCTCTAATAATTTAATTAATTATACTCTATTTCTTTTAATTTTCCTTTTTCAACTGTTCTTTAAAAACCACTCCTTTTTTCTTATAAATCTTAGGCCCTTCTACATAGATCTTGCTTTAAGATCCTTTACAAAAAGGAGTTTGTGTACTTCCTATTTCCTTTTTCCTTTCTATTTTTTCTTTTTTTTTTTTTGTAAAACGCAAAAGGAAATTAATGAACTATAAATGAGAAAATCAATAGGCAGAATAAAACAGAAAAGGAAAAGAGGACGCCAAAGCCAATGACATGGAAAGGGAGGCGTCAAAACGAAATAACTAAAAATTATCGATTTTATATTTGATTATTAATTGAAAGGTTTTGTCACATTAATGCGAATTTAAAGCTAAAAACAACGCCAAAAAGAAAAAGAAAACAAGACAAAAAGAAAAAAACATAGTTCCCTTAAAGTTTCCCATAAATTTCTTTCTCCATTACTCAGCTTATACATAAGCAAAAAAATTGCTATATAGAAAAGCACTACAAAAGCATAAATATTGATTTAAAAGAAATATTGTTGTGATAATAAGGAAACACTCATCCAATCGCAATTATAAATTTGAATTTAAAAAAATGGCTTATTGACTCATATATACACATATACACACACACATATATAAAATGAGACAGAGGGACACGAAAAAAAAGCTGCAACCAACAAAAAGACGGATGGATAAACTAACCTTTTGAGCTTTGCACGTTGTTGTAATTGGTTGCACCTCATGCTGTGGGTGACGTTGATCATTAATGCATTCAGCGCAAGCGGGTATTTTACACGTTAAACAATATAATGATAATAACTCTTCATGTTCACCACACACTGATTCACGCTGCTGAGCAGCACCCTTCGGTTTCACTAATGTATGTTTAGCTAATGGGCCCCGTGCTGGATGACACAATTCACGGCATGCATCACAATAACGTATCTCACATTGTTCACATACTAATGATGCAACTTTTGGATCAGTTTCGCACATTTGACAACGTAACGCTTCACGGGCACAAAAACGATCGACAATTGATTCCATGGCACGATATGGCGGTAAATTGCGTACACCACCCTCGTCAAAGAAGACAATTTTACGGCAAAGTGGGCAAGTTAGAGAATAAGCAGCACCCGGGGGTGGTGCAGCCGTTGTAACTGTACCGTGTAAAAGATTTTGTAAATGGATTGGACCAGCGTATGAAACAGGTCGTGATGTATTCGAGCAACATACACCGGAATCAGCTTCACTTAAAATACTCAGTTTATCCGATTGATCTTGATCGGATGTAATCGATTCGGAGCCAGTTGCTGAACTGGCCGTACTAGCGGCCGAACTATTCGATGAATGACGATTCGTTAAATGTGTATGAGGATGAGTATGGTTGGAATTTGTATGATTATGTGGAACTACTACTGTATTATTAATATGATTATTATTATTTGAATGAGCATTAGTACCAGGATGTGGATGTATTGTGGCCGTTACACTATGAATAGTACAACTACCGTTAATTGAGGTAGCATTTAATGAACCACCAATACCACCAATGCCACCGATTCCACCACCACTACTACCACCAGTAACTGAGGCTAATAAAGCACCGGGCGTGTAGGGTGTTTGTATATCCAAAGCACAACCCAAACACAAGGCATGAAAACAGGGCAGCAATACTGGATTCGCATACAGCTGCTTGCATGTTGGACAACGTAATTCGTCCTCCATAATATATAAAAACACGCAAAGCAAAAATCAACAAACTAACTAACTAACTGAATATGAAATATAATTGCAGATGGATAAACTTTGAAATTGATTTTAATTGATCACGCGTGATTTATCTATTTTGATTTCTTTATTACATTCCTTTGATGTTTATTCAAATATTTTGTGCTGGAAAAACTAGCGCTTATTTCTCTTTATTAATAAATTTTCGGTTTGTTTTAATTGAGTGAAATAATTCATGTTAATTTATTTTTCCCGCCAAAAAATAATTTATACTAAGGAATTACGGCTTAAAGTGTAACAGCACACACAAAATTTAAGACAATTTTCTCACAAATTTTTTTTCCTTTTTTGATGGTTAGTAAAATTATTTTTGTTTTTGTTGGCGTTTTTTTTTTGGTGTTTTGATTATAATTATGTCCTAAGTTTAATTATTCCATTTGTAGTCCAAATAAAACCAACGAATCGTTTTAAATTCGCATTCTCGCCGTTAAAATTCAACAAATTTCATAAAAAACGTTTTTAATTGTACTTCTCAACTTCAATTTTAAAGTTATTCTTCTTCTTCTATTTTTTGTTATAACATTCTTTTTCTATTTATTTTTATGTGTTAAAAAATTTCATAACTTTTTCAATTTTCATTTTTAGAATTTTTTCTCTTTAATAAATTAATAATTGAAATCACATTTTAATTCATATTTGATAGGATTCACTTGAAAAATACCGTTAACACAACCAACCTCCACAAAATCTCAACGTTAACTAAAAATGTAGAATCGTTGTTTTTTTAATAATACCGCTACAAAAAATGCTTTCAACGATGATGATTTGGATTACTTCATAAAATATTTGTGCATCCAACTAAATGGTATGATAGCCAACATGTTTGATGGCATAAACAAACTACAGTTGAAGAAAAAATTCAACAAAAATAATCAATGTAGGATGAAAAATTGATAAGAGGTAAAAGTAGCAGCAGTTTTAATTCAGCCCATAAAATGCTATTCAATTAAATTGAAAAATCAAAGTTGGGTATTTTACAAATAACTGAACCAAATAATTGATCTAAATTCAAAATTTATAGTTCTACGAAAATTTTCATTATAAAACGAAAAAAGTTATATAAAATTAAACAACTTTCGGAAAATGTGTTTCTAGGAAACGCTCTATCAGACTTGTATCTGACTTGTAGATTTTAACTTGTACTACGGAAAGCTTAATGTTAGAAAGTTATTTTTAAATGACAACTGTTATAAAACAAACCGCTGCCATAGAAGAAAAAACATTCAATCTTCTTTTGATCCAGCGCATTTCATTAAAACACTTTAACTCTGTCGTTAATAATTTAGATATAAAACGTATTGCTTAAAGAAATTTACTGTACTTTGAGTCTATTTTTTTTAATCGATTTAGCTTATTTTCTATAACTATTGGTTTTAAGAATTTCTAATGTCGGTTGTAAATTGGAAGTCTAGAAGTTTTACTAACCAGAGAAAGTTTAGTACAAACATATAAATTGAGCATGACTAGATCATATTCTTAAGTTCGGAAGAATGGTTATTATAGTAGACAACTGGAGTAAACATGATTATATAAAACTATTTCGACATTTACCGGAGAATGATTTACTACGGATACTTGAATTGATTGTAGCTAAATAATTTTTTGATGCTAATTAGCTGGACAGAACTTTGGGCGCTTCTTTCTGAATATTGCAAGTATTCTACTATCTAATCTTTAACTTAGGCATATAACAAATACGTACATTATAGCCTGACGGAGTCAACTTTTAAATACCTTGCACTGTATTTTTATAATGGAATATCTGGAACTTTTAATTTTTCTACATAAGTCTTTTGCAAAGAAGTTGTTGTATGGGGCATGGGTGAAATGACAGTCTAATCTTTAGCAAAGCTGAGATCAGACTTTGGGCTAAACAAGTCCTACAAACCAAACTTAATTCAAAACTGCACCCCGAACTTTGATATCAAATTTAGATGAATATACAGAAAATAGATGGAACAGAATAGATTGTTACAATAAAAGGTAATTTTTTTTAAATGTTAGATCAGCACAATTTTATAGTGCCCTGTAACAAGTGGTGGTGGATATAAAAATGGAACTAACAAATTGTTTGGCAAGAATTTCATGTTTACAAGGTTCCATCGGCCTATAAAAAAAACCCGAACCAAAGTAACTTGACTCATATTTACTTTTAAAGGAGTTTATATATAAAAAGAAAAAACGCAACTAATTAAACAAAGAATTAACTTAATTTTATTTGATGAAAGAACTTGTCCTTTTTTTGTGTTCAACTTAAAAGAATTTAGCAAATTTCTTTAAATGCAATCAGCAAGAACATTGAAAATACACATTCACACATATGGCTACAAACATACACACATATGCATTTATTTATTTTTATTTTGATACACAAAGAGACAAATGAATTTGAAGAAAACACAAAGATCAAAGTGTGATAAAACATTTGAAAACAATCAAACGCACAGAAAATCTTCTTCTCTTTTATAAACACACCCATACAAACACAAACATACATACATCTATACAAACATATAAATACACTTCATATATCAATGTGATTTGAACTTTCATAAGCACATAAATGACCGTAATAATGAACTGCTGAGTTGTTAAAAGGGTGATGCTAACTATTATTATTTTGATAAGTTTTGTTGTTTTTATGTTGTTCATTTGATTTCATGTTAAATTTTTTGTTGATTTTAGGCATTTAGGTGTTTGTATTTAGTTCAAAACAACAACAAATAAAAAGTCAGTCATTCAGTTGTCAGTCTACATTGTATTAGCTTTTAATCAATGAATAAATGTTCTAAATCAAATTTGTGGCATTTATATGCATGTGATCATATATTAACGGGAATTTGTTTAACAAATTTAAAATATATTTTATTAAAGTTGCTCTACATCTCTATTTGAAACTGCTGATTCTAAAGTGAAGTGTAATTTGTACTTTTCAATCATTTGTGGTTGAAATTTTTTGTTATATTGTAATGATTTTTGTTTAGTAGACGCGTTTTGAATTACGGACAAGACCTCTTTTTTGAAGGGCATTACTTTGAACAGAAATTAAGTTGAGGTGCCCAAAATGTTTGACCTAAATGCATGTGTAACAGATTTTTTAAGTAAAGAGAATTGTGAAAACTTAAAAATTGAACGCCTCTAACAAATCAAGGTACAGACCAGCCCTGCTAACACTAAATAGTGCTTCAATGTAGATATAACAATCAAAAATCTTTAGAAACCTTTTTTAACAATTTTCTATATGAAATTTTTATATTATTTTTGGGAAGATCTTACAATTCATCAAATCCATTTGCACATAGAAATTTTCAATTTGTAATTTCAGTAATTGTATATTTTGTGTTGAACATTTGTATGCATGTATAAACATGTGTGCATATTTATATACTAAATAATTGAAATTAAACTTAAGGTTTATATACATAAACTGTGCTAACTAAGATAAGCCAAACAAAGGTTTTAAATACAATGTATATACACACATACATTCATTTATATGATTCATGCAGATAAACAAGCAAAATAAGCAAATAAGCAAACTTATATTTTAAATAGAAAACAGAGTACATAAGGGTCAATTATTAAATCAACAACAACGTATTTTTTAGTCATACAAAGGCAGCTCAGTCCTCTGCGCTTCATCTTCGCTTATTATAATCATATATCATTTTTCATTTAATAAAACTACAAAGTATTGATCAGAAGAAAAAGACTTAAATATTATAATTAATGAAAACATCCATGATATTTTAAGATTTCTCGCAAATGATTCAAATTTCAGACACATTATTCTATTTCAAATTAATTAATCGACAAATAAAAAGAAATCTTTTATGGTAATAATTTTAAAAAACAAAATTTCACTAGCAATATAAATTTATTTCTCGACACTTTAAAATATGCACAAGAAATTGTTGAACTGAAACATTATTTAACTTTTAAATAGCTTCTATTTAATCATAAAAAGGCTTAATGAAGGCAAATAACTTTCGCTTAAAAACTTTTCTTTAAAAAAAGATAAAAACAGATTAAAAAAATAAAATAACGTGGAATAATTAAAAAAACAAATAATTTTGATAAATATTAGGTTATTAGGATAATTATAACAACTTTTTACAATTTTTTTCTGAAACATAATTTTTCATAATTAATTTTTAAATTTGGGCTTAACTTTAACGATCAAGTAAGAATAAATTTAATTAGTGGTGTAAGATCAAATTTGTTTCTTCTTGATCCTTATTAAATGTAACATTTAAAATGCTCAATAACTTGCCGAATAATCAAGAAAACGTTTTAATAAGTTGTTGGAACTTCTTTTTCATAATATATTCACAATAATTTCACAATATTTCGTTGAAATCATAAACCGTTTAAATGTTTATTATTTAACTCTGTTTTTCTTCTTTTTCATCCATTTAAATAACTAGATATGTACTACATTTAATAAAAAGCATTATGAAGAAACAGCAAGCGCTTTTCAATATTTCAAAACTCTCCGTTATTAAAAAATTGTGAAAAAAGGGGAAAAAATCTTTAGTAAATCTCTTGGGTATAAAAAAGAACAGAGATAAAGAGAGAAGGCAGAAAGAGAGGGAGAGCCATTGTCCTTTCACTTCTAAGCACAATTGAAAAAAAATTTGACAAAAAATAAATAAAACCAAACGCAAAAACAAAAAACCTTAAGAACAAATCAAGCTAAATCATTTCTACTGTTATTCTTGTTATCGTTCTTGTGATTGTTATTGTTTATTTTAACACTTCTACATAAACATCTTAACCATTAGAAGAGAAAAGACATTATTTATTAACAATTATTTATATTTGCTTAATCGATTTGTTTGGGTTTTTTTTATTTATTTCGCTTTAATTTCATTTCTTGGTTAAAGTGCTGTGGCAGAATGGAATAAGAGAAAATATTTGTTTCAATGTATAAATATTTTATTACAGCAACTATAATAATTATAAATAAACAGACGACAACAAGAAGTTGAATCAAATAAACTTTTATTTAGTTAATTATCGATGGTAGCCAAAAATATCCTTTTCCTCTAGGGCTATTTGTGGTTCATGGCTCAAAAGGAGTTTTAGTCATTTTCCAAAATACCAATCACTTTCATTCTGCAACGATTTAAATTTGTTTAGTTTAGCTGTTTGTCCCCAAATGTATAATTTCCCAAAGTATAGCCTTAGTTTTTTCCAAAGAGCCTGAAAGCTCTTTGAGATATTTGGGTTTGTTTTAATGTTGCTTTGGGCAAAAGTTTTTAACATTTGATTTGTGGTCATGTTTTGCATCATTTGATTAAGTTGTTGGAAATGAATGTCAAGAATTTAGGCTCTTTGCATATTTCATTTAAAAGTCACTCCTTTATAATTTTCTTTAATTTTGTTCCAAAAATACTTTCCTTTAAAAATAATTTTCATTTTAAAGCTTTCTGTTGAAACTTTCTCAATTCTTCCCAAACATTTTACTTGATTTTATTATACCAATAATCCATACTTGGAAGAAACGTCTGTGTAATAAAATCGTAATTTGAAAATTTCTAATAAAATTTAAAAAAAAGTACATTCGATAATTTGTTCGAACATTCAAAATAATCTTAAAATTTTCCACTGAAACTTGTTATTAAAGAAATTAGTTCAGAATAGTTTAAATATTAGTTAAGCTTACTGACATTTTTGGGAAGCCCCTTCATCTTTCGTACGAAGAGTTTTAACTCCGCACAAATATAAAATTGCTTTATTTCATTTTATCATCTTAAGATGTTACAGCAATAAATCCTCTCAAATTATACGAAGTTTTTTTTATTTTACTTTAATCTGCTTTAAGTTGAAATTGTTGCCTATTCTCTGTTGTTCATGGCTTTTAAATCTGTTCTACTTATTTTTTCCCTTTTAAAGCACACAAACAAATTGTGGTTACGGCCAAGAATGTGACGGATAGGAGGTTATTACAAGTGACACGTATGATGTCTATTAAACCAATAAAAGCAACAACAACAAAAAGAAAAGAGAAAGAAATTTTTTTTTAACTGCGATTCTTCCTCTTGCTTTTCTTTCCAGGTTAACTTATTTGTAGCATTTTTAACTTGCAGCCATCACATTGTATCATCTATTTCTATTTTAGCCATCTATTTTGTAAATATTTCATATGAATTTTCATCCTGTAGAATTTCATGCAGTCAGCCTTACTTTCCATAATAGTTGTTACTTTGTTATGCCATTTTTCTCAACGACCAAGGCAATGAATTCATTGACTCCCAATATAGCAAGCAACATGGAATTACTTTTCTTCCCCGTATACATTTTCATTTTGTGAAAAAAGATTGAAAATGCGATTTTCGTTGGACTTTTTTTTTTGCTTCGCTTTATTTTGCTTTCGTTTTGATTATTATATTTTCATATCTAGCAGGATATGTAATCTTGATTTATTTATTTACCGTTATATGGTCCGAATTTTAGAATGGGAAAACGTAGATTATTTTTTTAAGTACAAATAAGAAAAAGGAAAAGATAATAATAATAAAGGTTTGAACATTTTGCTTAAGAATGAGTTTACAAATATTATAAGATTCCATAAGTAGAATTCTTAAATACCTTACACCCTTTTTGCCTAATCTGTTGAATAAGTCTAAACCAATAAAAGAAAGAAGAAAACGAGAATTTCAAATTAAAGAAATAAAAAATTGCAATTTTTTCCAATTATTTGAAAAGGGGGTTGAAAAATGGACCAATCCGGATTAAATTTGGCATGCCTATTTCTTATTTCAAAATACAAAGCAGAGCCAATTTTTATTAAAATATATTTAAAGTTGTGAAATTTTTCTGTATAATGACTTTTTCGAGAAAAGCTTTTTATGGTTAGGGATCGTAAAAATAGATCGATCTGAGCCAAATTGTAGTACACATATTTTTTTTGGCAATTTTTGTTAAAATTTCTAAAACTGTAACTTTTTTGTATAAACTGACATGTTTTGCGAAAGGATCGTTATATGAAGAACAGTCGTAACAGTACTCCAAATTTATCCATTTTTAATAAAAGTCATGTTGAGACCAAAACACACCCATGTACCAAGTATTTCATTGAAATACCTCAACAAATGCCTGCTCTAACTTAATAACAGATGGGCAGACGGAACGACAAGCACACAAAAATAAATCGAATAATGAAATTATTATAAATCAATGAATATAATAAATGACGAGTCTATGCCAACACCTTTCAGGTGTTACAAACATCCGCATAAACTTACAATACCTTGTATCGAAAATCCTGCAGGATATAAAAAGCGAGAGTTAAAGAATAATAAAAAGGGGAAGATTTTTTTAAATAAAATTTTATGGTAACATAAAATGAGTGCTCACATAAAGGATGGAAATTTTTCATTAAATCTAGGAAATGAAATTTGCTCTGTGCTTTAGCAAAGCGTGAAAATAATTAATAAATAGTAAAAATAAATACGATGATAACTGTAAGTGTAGAAAAATTACTTTAAAATTAGAAGGTTGATTATTTATATTTTAATACAAATTCATTTAAATCTGCTCACAATACAATAAATGCTTGCAAATGTTTACTATAAAAAAATTCTATAAACTTGGAATGATTTTTTGAATCTTTTTAGATAAATTTATTTGTCTGCCTGTCCATGCGAATGGGTATCTAATGTAGGCGCCTGTCTAATTTTTTTTTTTATTTTTAGACAAATTATCCTTTAGAACAGCTTCGAGTCAACAAGAGCAAAAAAACTCTAAACAGACGATTTGTAGAAATAGTTCTCTTTAAAAATCCTTTTTCTATAGAGATATATATTAAACATCATAAATATTTTTTAAGATAGATTGGCACTAAGAAATACATCGATACCAGATTGATCAATTTTTTTGAATTCACTTTCCATTTATCGCAACTTTTTTAAATCTTGAAATTTCTCTTTTTCCTAATTTATCCATAATTTACAAGAAAACAATATGTAGAGTATTTAAAGGATGTTCATGGTCATTATAGGATTTCCGTTTGGTACCTTTTCAATAATTAATGAAAATTAAATAAAATAAATCAAAAAAAAAGGAAAAGCAAAAAATGAGTCTCATATAAAATTTTACTCCAAAAAAAGAAAAAAAATTTATAAATAAATAAAACAGAAATATATGTCATTATTATTAGCAACAAAGTAGATATAAAATAACAGCAACAACAATAATAACAACAACAATAAATATTGAAAACAAATGTATATTGAGGATCGTATTACGCATTTAATTTAAAACTTTTCTCAATTGCCAATATAAAAAAGCTAGATAATGAACAAAACAGGGAAAGAGAGTGAAAGGGTAAGAGAGTGAGAGACAGAGAGAGGGAAAAGAATGATGACAAAATGAAAAGCAAAAACAACAACTACAACTTTTTTCTGCCGGTAAATTTTCTACTCATTAAGAGTTATTTTACTATGAAAATAAAGCAGGCGGACAACAACAACAAAAACAACAACAATAAGAATCACAAATTTTTATATGAGAACAAATATATTGTCTCTAAAATTCTATTGTGCACATTCATTAGGGCAAGAGGCAATGGGCATGGCAGAGGTAAATAACTAAAGTAAAACTTTTTCAAAATAAGTATAAAACATGCAAAGAATATCATACATACATATATACTTATATACATACATATAATAGCAATAGAATAATAGCTAATAATGTTTACATATACATATACATGTATAGATATATATATATATACAAATCTATATATAATGATTATTCTTTTCAATAATGTATATATATATATATATATATATATATATATATATATATATATATGTACAAATGTTGTTGTAATAACAATAGAAATAATGTTATCTATATATAAGTTGCAATAAACTTTAGATTTTCAACTCTAATTACTAAACTTGCAAAGTCCTCATTTTCTCTTCTATTTTCTATTGCTATTTTTAAAATTTCCATCAACGTCGAATTCATGGTATAATTATTTCATCATCACAGACTCTACAAAGTCAACCCAAACTAAATGTATGCTTTCTTCTATGTGTCTACTACTCTTAAGAACATAAGAAAGCCTACAATGACTGAGATAGATATGACTTGCATTTATTGTTAGGCAGCGCGAAAATTGTTATAGCAAGAAAATTTTCAACGTTTCTGAATTAAGGTTAATATTGAAAATAAGTGCATACTTTATACTCGTTCAGAGCTGACTCTTAAGTAGCTGACATTACATTTTTAAAAAATACTACCCAGAATTGTCCATTTACATGGACAAATAACAGACAGACAAACGGGCATCCTTAAACCATTTCAATAAGTAATTCTAAAGCTGGATTTATCTCAAGTTTTTCTGGGTATTACATACATCCACACAAACTTATAATACCTGATACCACAAGTAATGTAGAGTATATTTTTAGAATCTGAGTAGCAGCTAATCGAAATTTGATTTCAGATATATAAAATACAAAAAATCGGTGCTTTTTTATTAGAAATTGTTAACTTTTGAATTTTAAGTTTCATTTAGTAAGAAAACTTTTTTAGAATTTTTCCTACTTAAATTGAGCAAAATACAACTCTGAAAATGTTTCTAAATAATAAAGTGTTAGATTGGCCGTTAAATAAGTTTAAAATTGCAAAAAAAACTTTCCAAAGCTCATCAAGTGAAGCCTGCAAGGCTTCACTTGTCAGTCTATCAAATTTCTGAGACATTTGAATAAAATTTGTTATGCGTGCGTTATTCAGCCCAAAGAAGCCCGGATATAATTATTGATAAAATCAGACTCTTATTAGGACCGCGCTCCATACAACAACTCACTTTATAGCACAATTTACAAATGTAGCTATTCCTTTATAGAAATGTTGAATTTTCTTCTTCTGATGGTATTTTTCTTTCTATTACTGTCTTTTTTTGTTTAAAATTCAATAAACCACAATGTGAACAATACGCCTTTCATTGGGGACAACAACAAATATAAGTTCATATATATATATACACATGAACTTATGTTTGTTATATAAATACAATAACGTGCAATAACAATTGTGGCTATCGATTCAATCGACCTCTTGAATAAGTGCATTTCTCATAATAATAATGAATATTAAGGGCGTTGCCAACATTTGTATACACGCATATTCTATTCTCTTCCGTTACTACCTGTTTCCTCATTCTACTAACATTTTTCTTCTTCTATTTCTATTTGCTTCTTATTTCCATTAACATTAAGCAACTTTAAGTAATTATTCTAAAAGTATTTTATACTTTGCTTATGTTTTAAATTACACATTTTTTTTCTTTTGTTATTGGTATTGCTATTATTATTGTAGTCCTAAAGTCTCCTGACTATATTCAAGTATCATCTAACATAAATTTATACAATTTAAGTGTTCTCATTTCGTTAACCTTATCAAAAACCACCCACATTTACCTTCAATAGATTTGTAACAAAATTCCATAATTTTCGTTTACATTTTTCTTTTTGCCTCTCACAATTCTTCTTCACCATTTTCTTCTTCTTAATAACGATAACATCTTGAAATTTTACAGCTTTCCTCGTTTTCTTTTTTACAAGTGAAAGAACAATAAGATGAATCGAAAAGTTGGCGCAGCAAAAAATTGGATGGCACAATTAATAAAAATGTGAAGCAACAAAAAAAACAAAGCAAAAACTTTGGGAAAAAGCGACATGACAAAAAAAAAGCGAAACGTAAAACTTTAAGAAAAAACTTTGTAAATAAACGTTTCAAGTTATGACTTAAGTGCGGTTAGAAGGTGATATCTAATTATTTCAAGGATATTTTTATTAAAAGGATGCCCTTAAAAAATTAGTACAAACTTCTTTATTGAAATCTAATTTGCTGCTCAGATTTCTGTTAGAGAGTAAAATGTTGTTCTTGGTCCACTCGCTTGATTTCTTAAATAACTTAAAAATTTCGTTAAAAATTTGTCATAAATCCTTTTGGCGCCGCTTGAAAATAGTTTGAAATAATCATTTAGAGCAAAGAGGTTCATGACAAATAATCACTATTAAAAACTAGTAGCGTTTTAAAAATATTCACGTGCTTTGTACAATTTTTGACATAGCGCCTTACGACCGATTTTCCTGGTACTTTTTAGAATCAAATTGAGTAGAGAAGCGTTAAAGTCCCTCAAAGATCTTCTTTGGTTTGCCCTTTTCGAAAATCCTAGCACAACTTTTTAAACTCCCTTTCTATTCTTATCAGTTTTGTTCCTTTTTTTAAAAAACATCATTCAAAAACAATTTAATTATAATCTAATAATCTTTTGTATTTATTATGATCCTTAACTCCAATAGTCAAGTATCCTGTAGACAGAACTTACAGTGATGAATTTAGAGTCCTTTCGAACTCGGGAGTCTTTAAGAATTATGCTACGTTATTGTTACTTTGAAGTGCTTAGTAAGTTCTTTTTGTTAGATAAACTCAGTACGGTTCCAAAGTTCTCACATCCATGTACCAATCGAAGGCCAATGTTAAGATTTTCTTCTTTAGTTAGGAAATACATAACTTTCTGAATATTTTAATATAAAAATTTTTGCTTAAAATATTTTTATTTTCAGAAAATTCATTGGACTTATGCAAACTAGAAAAAGAATTTTAAAGAGAAAACTATTTTCAAAAACTTTTTCTTTTAATGTCCTTCGCATAATTAAAGTTCATCTAAAAAAATATAAATATAGTTTAAAAAGAAACTTATATTTGTTAGATGAATCTTCAACTTCAAATTTGCAAAGTTTTAAAATGTTTATACACTTTAAAACTTTATTCTCAAGACACATTGATTTTTTAATTGAGTACCATAAATTATATTTAATAATCTAATAAAATATATTTTGAGTTTTCGCAACTAGTTTTCTTTCTCAAACTCATTCAGTTAACAATTTTATTATCATTGCTTTGAATTATTAAATTTGGCAAATTCCATAAATTCTAGATTGGCTGGTGCGTTGAACAAATTCTAATAAGAAACTTTATAGTTGTGGAAACCGACTGTTAAATCTCCTATACGACATTTTCGAATATGATTAAAAGGTCAAATAGATAAGCCTTAAGTCAACAAAGAAAAGCAACGTAATTTTTAAATTATTGGAAATTTATTTGAAAGATTTGTTCTATGGGAAGGGTTTCATAAAATGGACTTATCTGGATCAAATTTGGTACATATAATTTTTATATTAAAATACAACAACATGCCAATGTTGTTATGATCTAGAAAAAAAAATGAAATTTATCTCAACTTCTTCTGGGTATTACATATCAACTTATATCAACCTATAAAAACCTAAAGAGTTTGCTGCAGGAGTTCATCCTATCATAACACAATAAGCAATAACAGCAAAAGATTTAAAGTCAATTGGCAACAACATGTTGCTGATATTACATTAGAAAGATATTTGCATATTTATGCATATTGACAATGATATTCTATTTTAACGCAATGATGACAATGAACTATCATAAAGGCGTTTTACCATAAGATAATTTCATGCTGCATAAAAGCCGAAAAGAATGAAATGGAATAAAAAGTATGAAAATTATCTTTGCTAAAATCCCCATATAACTCACGTTGGAAATGTTAATGATAATGAGATGACAACAATGCTGGCTAAATTGTAAAAGAAAGAAAACAAACAAAAATACAATAAATGAACAAGAGCAGGAAGAAAACTGGCCTTAATAATGCAGACAAAAAGAAAATGTCAAGATGTTAAATATAAAAAGAGAATTTTTATAAATGAAATCCCGTTTAATATTAGTAATTTTTTCTTCGGCTTTCTTTCGGATTTTTTTCTTTGTTCTTTTATCTTCCTTAAGATAAAATAAGCTAATCTAATCAGAGAATATAAAGGCAAAATCAGAATAAGAATCAGCCCTTGGCTGGAATTAAATCTTGGATACCCATCTTCTAAAAGCTATGATGAGTTTTTGTTTCAATTAAATAGAAAACATTATCGTAAAAAGTATTATTTGGTATTCTATAATTTCGCGAAGGCGTGGTAGAAATTGTTTGTTTGTTCATCTGTTATAGACTAGTCGCACTAATAATTGTACAAAATTTCAGCCTTCTCTCCTTTGCTGTTTACAAGTAATCAACAAAACACCATTAAGAAAAGGGTGTTCTCTGTTTACTTTTCACTTTAGGCGTGCCCTTCAACCAATTTGGCCCCTTTTTCAACCCCAACCTGTCTGCAAGAATATGTCTGTCAAGTTTTAGTTCGATATATTTTTTTTAAGACCAGGAGAATAATAACAGCACACGGACAGATGGACAGATGGACAGATGAACAGACATGTCTAAATCATTTCAAAATTTAATGCTGATCAAGAATTACAGCTATATATGTAACTACAATCTTCGAATTGTAGTTACATATATAAAGATAATATGGATACAAAATGAAATAAAAAAAGCGAATGAATTCTTGAAAAAAAAACGTTTAAACTTAGCAAAATAATAATAATAATAATAAAGCAAATAATAATAATAATGATATCTGCACTTGCACTTAAAAGCCGATAAAGCCATTATCCTCTCAATATTATCAAATACTTGCATATTTTTCGTCCATTTATTTGCGTAGACTGTTTTAAGGCGTTTGTAATGCCATATAATAATTTTTTTTGTACTTACAATTTGTGAACAAGAGCATGCAAATTTATTGGCAATTGATATTAGAAATACTTAAATCAATTTCCTGTCATTGCTTATATTTCTGATAAACTAAATAGGACAATTGTATTAGCCAATCACAAAAAGTACTTCAAAAGCATAAACTATTTCTTTACTGACACTTTCAAAATCGTATTGTTTGTTAATTTCTTTATGTTGCTTTTGAATTTTCTATTTCAATATTAGAAATTACAATGAAATCTATGTAGCACTAAACAAAGCATTCTTTGATGAATGGAATTATTGTATATTCTTACATGCAACCATAGAAGTCTAAGAGAGTTGCAATAATATTGCTATTGGCAAACAAACAAACAAATAAAAAATTATATAAAAATAAAACAAAGCAACAAAATTTAAAGGAAGAAAAAGAAAGAAAAAGTAAAGTGCATACAATTCGTACAATCAATATTACATATATATATATATATATATATATATATATATATATATATATATATATATATATATATATATATATATATATATATATATATATATATATATATATATATATATATATATATATATAGGCATATATAGATCTTTCATATATACGTATATATATGTGTTCTTGCAGTAAATTTATTTTCTACATGAATGCAGTCAAATTGAATTTTATTTCCGTTGCAGATATTTTGAATTTGATATTTTCTTTTCTTTTTTACCCATCAGCCTCAAGTTCGGAGAAGTATATGCAATGCTTTTTATTAACCATCATGATCCATAAAAGATCATATGAAATGTTATTGAACTAACATTACATGGGTATTTATTTCGAAAACACTTTTGCTCACAAGAATTGAAAAAGCACTCCAGTTTGACACTAGAGATAAGTGTATTTAGTTAGCTCATACAGTTCAATATTGAAAGTGTAGATTAAAAGGCGTGGCTATAAATTGAAGGCTCGTCTGCTCATTTAAGTAAAAATTTAACGATGACCTTGAAATATTCTACACGATAAATAGCTGAAAATTTCTACCTTAAAATTATAATTAATTATTAATTATTTAATTATAAAACTTAATTAATTATAAAAGCCATCCTTATGAATAAAGTAGTGATTAAAAGGGTTCTGTAGTTCAAGACTTTAATCAAATTGCATTTTCCTATTTGATTTTTTCTTTTTGATTTTCTTTATTTTATTTCTATGGATTTTCTGTTGTTTGTTTTTGCTTTTGGTTTTTCCAAATAATATAGAGAACAAGTCTTCTATGTACATATTTAAATGTACATGTCCTTTCTATTCCCTAAAGTTTTAGGGAATAGAAGGAGTTGTGTGGAGACACATTGAAACTTTAATACTAAAAAACAACAACAACAAAACAAATAAGAAAAGAGAAATAAAATGGTTAAAGGAGCCCAATATGATTCCCTTACAATGTAATCCATGTAATTATATTTACACTATCATCACACATTGTTATTATTATTATTATTATTTTATGGTAGTTATTGTGGTTCTGAATGATTTAGCCAATAAAGCACATGCCACTTGTGCATGTTCAAAAATGCTTGGGGTACAAGCAAATATCTTAAACCAAATAATAACATGACACTACTAAACAACAACAATAATATTATGAGCAAATAATGCAGTTTTATTTCGTTTCGTTTTGTTTTTAGAATATACTTCTAGTCTTTTCGCTTCATCTTTTTTATTTACCTTTTTGAATTATCATTAATTTCTATATGAAATGAATTACTATACTTTTCTTACTTTCTACGTCTTTCATTCTCTTTGTTTTTTATTTTTTTGGGTTTAATTGAAATTTTCTAAGATATTTTTAATTATAAATTTAATTATACAGATTATTGAGTTTATATTTGCATATTTGTAAACATAAGTTATAACTAAATCGATTGTGATTTTAATCATCCATGGAGTCAAATTCTCACTACATTTTTTTGTTCACAAAATTATCGTGTTATTCATTGATATTGTCATAAGATTTAAGATTTTTAGATTTTCTGCCCTCAATATCATTTCAATATGCTTTAAATTTTACAGTTATATTTTTGATATCCAATTTCCCATGAGGCACAAAATAATAATTTTAATAAATATCCGGTAAGTTTTCAGGAAGTGGCATAAAGAGCTCTTGAAAACTAATCTAAAGTAAACTAAATCAAAGGTAAAATTTTTATAAGAGACTTCAATTTGGCATCTGAAAATCACACATTTCACATAACCTCAGAAGCGTTTGACTGAATTTCTGTATTTAGAAAGCATGGTATTACAAATTTTTCCTAATCAAAATGCTTACTCTTTTCTTTTCTTTATACCCACCAACCAGAGGTTGAAGATATATTCACTTTGTCATTATGTTTATAATTAGTTAGTTACAATTAGTTTAGAATTAAATTTGCAAAAAAATTTTTCTAAAATAGCTAATAATTATACATTAGTTTTATTTAGCATTTTGCTAATTTCATTTAAATTTGACATGTGCACTTGTACTTTAAATATGAAAATTAATTCTCCATATAATTTCACTAAAAAAACATTAAAGTTTTGAGGCTTCAACTAAAATGGCTTTGTGACCTTGAATGTTTAATTTGAAATTAAACATAATTACAGCCATAAATATACTTATACTTATATTTATTTTTTGTAAACATAATTTCGTTTTGAAATTTTTTTTCCAAAATGCTTGAATTTTTTGTAATGTTTTGTAATTACAACAAATTAAACTTCTAACAAAGTAATACAATGCGTAACAAACAATACATTTATGTATATATGTATGTGTGTCATAAGATACATACATATATAGCCAGACTGTCAACTACCAAGTTAATTGTTATGCTGTGTTTTTCCTATGTGCAACATATGTAATAATTGTAATTGGCAAAAACAATGGAACTGCTTATTCTTCTCAAGTACGAGAGTGTATGTGAGAGAGTTTGCAGAGTGCACAAGTGCTGACATATATATTTATGTATCCATATATATATATATATATATATATATATATATATATATATATGGCTAAAGCAATTTGTCTATAAACATTTTGTTCAAGTGAAAGATTAAAGTTCTATATTCCGTCCGCATAGACTGAGACGGATGTTTCAGTTTACATAAACGCTTAGACGCAATCTCAAATTTATACTTCCCATGTTGTTCATAACGCCTTTCCTATTAAAGTATACTTTAATCTCCTTATGGTTGGCCAATAAAGGTTGTCTTCTACTGCGGGGGTTGTTTGTTAAGTGTGTGTGATTTTTGCATATAAGAAACATTTCTTAAATAAAAAAGTAAAGGCCTTTTATTTATAAAGACATTTGAATAACTTTTTTTGGTTGTTTTAACAAAGTTCAAAGCTTTTCTAATTTTTAAATACTTTCAAATAATATGCAGGCCGTTGCCACAAAAAGGGGCTTCAAAACTCTTGCAGCAATTACCTCAAATTTACTAAGCAAGCTCTGGGGCCGACTGTTAAATACCTTCCATCACTTTGCTTAAGATCACGGTAGCTTAATAACAAATTTACACAAAGAAACATCCAACGGACAGATTGACAGATAGGTAGGCTTAAATAGAATCGAAAAGTGATTTTGAATCGATCTGTATAATAAAAGGTGGGTCTAGGTCCTACAAATCTGCACAATTTTATAATATCCTGAACCACAAGTAGTATAGACTATAAAAATGGGAAAAATGGAAGTTACTGGTAAAATATTCTATAAAATGTGCTTCGTAGCCAGCCAACCATGCGAGATCGCATAGATTGGATATTGGGACGGCATAAGTGGTCCCTTTTAAATTGTTTATTTGGTACAGTTCTCTTCAGCGCCCCATTTAAGCATTCTGCTTGTGTTTTATTATTTTTAAAAGTTCCAATTCATATTCAATTGAACGCTTCACTGAGTTACATAAAGATCATCAAAAGTTGATGAAACAGAGTTAGAAGCTTTATTAGTATATAAAGTATACATTTTGCGAAATTTGCGAGAGATTATTTACTTTCAATGAATGCTAAACACAAAATTTAGTTACTGTCTCACTTTTTGCATTACGGCTGCTCTTAAGGCCACTACGCAGTAAATTAAAAATATCCAAAAATTTACTAAACGACCTATTTAAATATTTTAGTTGTACTTGCTTTAACAGTTCTTATTTTTATAATTAGAACTTCTTTGTATAATTAGTTTGTAACCTAAATGATAATATTTAATTATTTTAAGCCCAAAACTTTCTCTATTGCGAACAAAGGCAAACACCTGCAATTTATACTTATTAAAAGATCTTAAAGCCAAAAAGTATGTAACACAAAAGTTAAGAATGCTTTTTCGTATTTTACTTACAGAAATCGGACAAAAATGTTTTGCATTCTCAATGTGTTTAGCTGTGCTGGTTTTAGTTGAAATAATTTGCTTTTTTTAAGAATTCATATAAAATACACTAAAACATTTTTTATTAAAATTCAACGACTTAAATTCATTTCAAGCATTATTGTTATTGCTGTTTTGTATTTGATTTGTTATCCATGCATATTCATTGCATATTGCATATTGCATATTAAGAAACTATTATCGATTAATGTAAATATACAAAGCCACATTAATACTAATTGGAAAGTAAAACTAGTAACTATTAGTTATAATTATAATTATAATTATAGTTACAAACGTATAAAGTCATTATTTTAAGAATTTATTATATTATAGAATTGCTTGCAAGCGATTCATTGTAGCTTACACTAATTGTAATTAAAGGCAATTTTCAATAAAGTGTAAAAAAAGTATTTAGCTGGGGAAAAATCTTGGCTGCCCACCAATCATGCGTTATAATATTGCGATTCCATAGGCTGTTTCAGTTTTCAGAGGTGTCCTCATTTGATGCTATAATGTGGACGTGTCCTTTGACCAAGTTTGACCACATTCAACACCAAACTGTTTGCAGGAACTTACAATGTTTTTGTCAAATTTGAGCTCAATAACTCCCTTTTTGCAACTAGGAGAATGTTAACAAAAATAGGCATAAATGGGCACACAGACAGACAACTAAATCTAAATCGATATAAAATTTGATGCTGATCAAGACTGTACATATCTTCTACAATCCTCAATGCTTAATTTTTGGATGTTACAAACATAATGATAAAATGAATATACTCTAAATATCTAGGTGGTGCATATAATATATGGTAAACTTTGAACTCTGTTTCTCCTTATCTCTATTATAAGCAGGTACGAGGCAATCTGAAAATATTTACTTGAATATCATTCAGTATAAATTGCAAAATTTTATATATTAGATCAAATGGAAAGTCATTTGAAAGTCTTTGAAAATGACAAGTGTTTTGTCGAAATCGTTAAACTTAAGGTTTCACTCAGTTAATCATGAAGTTCAAACTTAAATAAATTGATTTTTTGAATGCGGCATTATTAAATGTTATGAAAAAACTCAGAATGTGTTTCTAAAGATTTCCAAGAAATCAACGGGATTCCTTCAAATGACTTTTCTAACAATTTAATAACATTTTTTTCGTCTTAAATGAAATAGTTTTTATAATAAGTGCCATGAAATTTAATTTGAATTTGAAAAGATTTTGACACTTTCCCTCTATATCTCTCTGGAACTCTATGCTTCTCTCTTCATCTTCCTTTTGTGCTCTTCTCTTTTTCTTTGACCAACTACTTTTTGGTGGTTTTAAGGTTGAATGCACTTCAAGAAAAATATATTATGATGGATGATAAATGTCTAAATATATATATAAATTTTTATAAGGTGACATTTTTATCTCTAGAAAATATAGAAAGAGAATTAATTTGAGATTCTATTAAAAAAAGATACTTAATATAATTTAAGAAATTTTGAAAGGTCTGCACATTAGGTCGAAATCTCTATTCTAGATTTATTTGTGTATATAAAATTCGTACTTTCTGTATGTTTAAAAGGAAAACAAAATTAATTATTGGACCCTCGTATATTTCTTTATCTCTACTTCTGCCTATATATTTTTTCCACCGCTTGCATCTTTTGCCGTATGAGCGACAAGAATGAAAATGTATCAATTTCAGTCTGACTCTCACACTCTCTCTTTGTCTCTCTCTCCCTATCTTTTTATAATAAATATTTAGTTTGAAAAAGTTTTCTTTAGGTGAAACCAAATCTTAAATCCCCATATTTTATGTTGTGCCTTAATTGCGTTGTGGCTAAGTTCCATTTAAAATTAAATTTGATTTAATTAAATTAATTTGAACAGCGCAACTTAGTTTTAAAATACCAGAAGGAATTTAAAATAGAATCTCTTAAACTATAGAAATATTTTATAGTATACTTTATACGTGAATTTATCCTGGGCTTATGCCCTATCAAATAGGACTCTTAGAAATTCCTTTTGGACTAGCTTTGTAATAAATAACATAATTAGTATTTTAAAATTTTCAAATTATAAACATGATGATCATGTTTATAATTGGAATATGATGGTGATCAATGAAGGAGTTTTGGAGAGATCCTCAGTTTACAAATGAGTTCTAATCGTTAAAACCCATTTTTCTTTAGATTTTTTTCATAATTCCAGTTTTATTAAAGTTTACATTTTGTGATTATGAAATTTCGTTTTCTTTGGAATGTTTGTAATACTTTCTGCCTAAATGACTATACCACTCAAAATTCAAATTTCCAATTGCCCATTGACAATGTAGCAATTTTTCAGTGTAAACAAATGACGCACTCTATGTATTATCTCCGCAATCATATTAGTCAATACAAAAAATATAGTTGGACATCACTTAAATTGTTTTCAATTGATTTTTATGGCAAACGCATTTTATATACAATATCAAATGTGTGAAATTGTAAAAGAGAATAGGAAGAAAAAAGTAAAACAAAACAAGTGTTTTATTGTATAAATTAACGAAATAAACGAAGAGATTTACATTCAGTTGTTTTTCATACGTTCAACTAAAATGATCTATAGCAGATTATTGTTAATATTATTTTCTTATACTTTCACATGCTGCTTCAGCATACTTTTATTAATTAATCAATGTAATGTAATTAAAGGTGATGAAGATGATTCATTATGGTCATTAAGAATTGGAAATTACGATTTAATTAATATACCAAAATTAAATTTTAATTTTGATTTTGGTTTTAATAAACAAAGTAAAGAATTGCCAACAGCAGCAGTAACAGTAACAACTGAGCCAGCTGAGCCAGACATAGAATTGAGACCGTTATTTATTAATCCAGATATTAATGAAGATGCTAATTTAAAAACTCCGAACTTATTAAAAAAATATGGTTATCCAGCGGAAATTCATAATGTTATAACAGATGATGGTTATATTTTGGAAATTCATCGTATTAGTCGTCCAAATTCTAAACCAGTTATTTTAACGCATGGCTTATTAGATTCATCAGCTACATGGATTTTAATGGGACCAGATAAAGGTCTAGGTAGGTAAATATAAATAAATACGGTGCGACAACAAATGCAGAGTGGAGAACAAATTTGTAAATTCTTTACTTGATTATTTGAAATTTTTGAAGAAATTAAAACAAGACTCCCTTAAAAAAAATCTGAAAAAGCTTTCTAATAGATCATTATTGTGTACGAAGTTCTATCTTGTAAGGCCAAGTCGTATTATCTTTCTGAATATCAATTTAACTAATTATAATTAAAATAAACATAAATAATTTTTCATTCGATGATGCTTCATTCCAGGTTATTTATTATATGATCAGGGGTACGATGTTTGGATGACAAATGTTCGTGGTAATACATATTCACGGAAACATATTAAATATAATGCAAAACAGGCAATTTTTTGGGACTTCTCATTCCATGAAATGGGTAAATACGATATGCCGGCAGTTATTGATTATGTTTTGGAAAATACCAATCAGTCAAAATTACATTATATTGGACATTCTCAGGGTACAACAATATTTTGGATAATGTGTATTGAACGGCCAGAATATAATGATAAAATAATACTAATGCAAGCTTTAGCTCCTGTAGCTTTTTTAAAGCATGCAAAAAGTCCTGTCGTGGAATTTTTAGCGGTATTTCAAGAACCTCTTGGAGTAAGTTTTGCAAAAAGCCAAATCAAAAATTTTAATGCATAAAAATCATAAAATAAAGTGATCATAGGATTTTCGCGTGATATTAATGCGATAGTTGTATGGTAATCGCATGATAGTTGTGTGATAATCATATGATAGTTATGTGATACTTACATGATAGTTGCGAAATAATCATATGATAGTTGTATGATAATCATATGATAGTTGTGTGATAATCATATGATAGTTATGTGATACTCACATAACTATAACATGATAGTTGCGTAATAATCATATGATAGTTGTGTGATAATCGCATGATAGTTGTACAACAAACACTTGATAGTGATGTGATAATTACATGGTAGCCGTATGATAATGATTACATTTTCTGATAATTATACGATGCTTATGTGATTATTATTAAAATAATAATAACAAAACACTTTCTTTTGTAGATTCTACTACAATTAATTGGTGCACATGAATTTTTACCCAGCAATGAATTTTTAAAAATGTTTAATCAGTTGATCTGTGATGAAGACATAATAACGGAAGCGATTTGTACGAATGTTATATTTCTTGTAGTTGGTTTCGATAGTAAACAAATAAACGAGGTAAAATATTTATACAGACATATTTGCAAAGAGAAATGTTTAAATTAGCCCAAGCCAACTACTTAGCCCAACTATTTGGTATAACTCATCATAACTTCAAATAATGTAGTGATATTGATTTTGATTGCTAAAAATTCTATGTTATACGGATTTTCGCTAAATGAATTGTAAAAATTAGTTTCTCCACAAATTGATATACTCTAAAATCCATATAGTCCATCTTTTGATCGAATAATGACTGACAATTGTAATTTCAGTAAAAAACCAACATCTTGATAAAAACAAGACTACTTGGGGAATTGTACATGCAAAATTCAAGTGTTTTAGACTATAAGTTTTAGTCAACTAGTTTTATGGAAGATCAGATTATTTTAAGTCTTTCTTAATGATGCAAAACAAACATTGCCGTAACACAAATGACAATATAAATTAAAAAAAGGTAAAAATTTAACATAAATATTTTTATATTGCATATAGACAATGTTACCGGTTGCTTTGGGTCATACACCGGCTGGTGCTTCTACCAAACAAATGCAACATTTTGCACAATTAAAAAATAGCGGACATTTTCGTCAATACGATTATGGTTGGTTACGTAACCATTGGCGTTACAACACATTAACACCACCAGATTATAATTTAAAAAATATTTATTGCCGTATAGCTTTACATTATGCTCAAAATGATTGGCTCTCATCATCAGAAGATGTTGAGAAATTACATGAAAATTTACCAAATGTTTTAGGTAAATTTAAAGTGAATTATCCTGATTTTAATCACTTAGATTTTGTTTGGGGTATTGATGCACGTGAATTATTATACAATAAAATTACGCAATTAATGGACATTGTTGAAAAGGGCTACTTCTGAATGATCATCAGAAATATAGATACATTATTTTAATTAGAAATATATATTTTAAGTGATATTTATTACTTTTGTATATAAATTGTAAATAATCAAATAAAAAATTGTAAAAAAAGGAAAAATAAATAAACAAATAAATTTTTTTTAATTTATAACGAATTATCGGAAATTTTAGTGCCTTTATGATTTAATTGAATGTTTAGAAAGCGATTGCCTACGCCTCTACCCCAGATTTAGTCTGAGAACTTGTTTGACTAATTTTATAAATATTATTTATGAAAATCTATTCAAAATTGCCACACAATTTCTAGGACTAAAGATAAATATTTTTTATATCCATCACTCATTACTTCATTCCACGCCATTTTTCCATTACTTCATTATGTTCGGAACATCCAAAAGCAAGGGCCAATTGTATGTATATTTTAAGTCAACGCCGACTTAGACATGTCTGTACGTCCGTCCATGTATTAAACGTAATCCTGAGCGCAAAAAAAAATGTCAGGTGCAAATTTGGTCGAAAATACTGTAAGTTCTTATAAGATTAAAAATGGGCTAATTCCCTTAAAGGACATGCCTACAGCGCAGCAAAAACTATGTTTTTTTAAGCAAAAATTTATAGCTTTTTGTGCAGAACTTGAACATCAAAAACCAAGAAGCCGGAATTTTACAGGAATTAAATTACTGAAAATTATACAACTTTAAATGATTTATCTGTAAATTACCAGATTATGCCTGAATGGTCTGGTTGGTGAGTGTTCAAGATTTGGCCACAGCCCTATATAATTTATTTAACTTATTTTTTAGTTAAAATGATAAGTGTTGTCAATTTGCACTCTTAACCCTCCCCAGAAAGTATTAATTATAGAATTATATGCATAATTAGTTCTGAAGCTATTTCAAGTGAAGACATGCATGAAATTATTGTGAAAGATCAAGAGCAATTTGCCATTATACAAATAATAGAAATATGCCAAGAAAATGAATATTAAAAAGTATAAACTGTCTCTTGTGTGGTAACGCATCGATACACTCCATCAACTTAGAACAGTCAAAGTAGAAACACTTGAATATTGCAAATATTAACTCAAAAGGAAATTGCGTATATTGGCAAATTACAGCAGCAATAGCAGCATCATTACTGGTAGTACCAGTAGCAATAATAAAAACAATAACAAATGACAAATTGCTTGACATTTATAATGTCAAAAATTAACACTTGACTGGCATGTTTTGCCATAACACATATAAATCTAAAGATTTATAAATGTATCCGTATGGATATTTAACAGTTGACATGTTACAAGGAACATTTTACGATTTACGTTTGTTTGTTTGTTTGTTTGTTATGGGGAAAAAAGCCATAAGATTTTTCAATTTACAATAAAAGAGAAAATGAAAAAAGAAAACCGAAAAGAAATATAGAACATAAGTCACAGTCATGTTTGTGCAAAAAAAAAAGAGAAAGAGCATTCAATATGCATTTAAATATAAGCATAAAACATATAGAAGCGTATTTTTTCCTTTTTTATATGTAAATTGTTACATGGAATCGCAGCCACATGATTTTAATATGAAAATTGCACTAGTCATGTTATTTGGCATCAAGTGTTTTAACCAATTGACGCTTAGTCGCACTAACAACATAAAATAAATATACCTAAGAAAATTCTATTTGGTTGCGACCAAATTTTGGATACCCTCCATCCGAAAGCTATGTTTTATAATTCAAAGTGAGCGTCTTTGATTTTGAGATAGACATTGTCGATTGATGGCCTAAAGTACTTTTATAAAATTACAGCTTTCTATATTTTGCCGTTTGTAACTAATAAGCAAAAAAAACATCAAAATTTGCTTTAAAAGACTTAGGCATCCTGTTTTTATGTTGAACTGTGGGCATTTTACCCATTTTCAGTACTAAGCTATCTAGTCGAGCTTCTAATATTTTTGACAAATTTGATATCTCTTTTTTTGCGACCAGGAGAATGTTAACAGTAAACGGACAAACCGACAAAGAGACAGACAGACGGACATGTTTAAATCGATTCAGAATTTTATGCTGTTTAGGAATATGGGTTTTCCGATGCTTCCTTTTGGGTGTTACACACATAATGACAAATTTAAAATGTAAATATAACAGAATATAGAGATAAAGAGAGAGAAAACAAAAAAGGGAGGTGTATAAAGAGAGAAAGAGATAATTGTATATTAATAAATTGCATCAACAGCTGGGACAAAATAACATACATACGATGAATTATACTTTAGTTTAATATATGACTAAAAATTTTTGTACAGAGCTAACAAAACGTAAAATATAAGGACCTTAATATAGAAAATAGAGGGCAAATGTCATCCACATAATATTTACCAGTCAGATGCCAAAATATTTCTAAGACTGAAAAAACGTAAAATTTCTGTTATGATTTTTACAAAAGTAGTTAAAAGTCTGTAAAATTGTAAAACGTAAATGAAAAGTTTAGATTTTGTAGATATTGAAAGTTTATTTAAAGTAAGTCCAATTAATACAATAGTCTATAGTCCATGTGCATGGTCCACCTAAATTAGAGAAAATTTTGATTTCTGGATATTTGAAACTTCAATAGATAAATGAAATTTTTTAGATAAAAATATTCAAATTGCTTATATTTATTGGGAAAGTTAGTATATTTCAATTTTACTTTAAACGTCTGTCTGATTGATCATAATGGTTATTAAATATATAAACCCTTTAATTTGAATATTTTTTTCGATTTTTCTGCAAGTTGTCTATAGCAAGTACATAATTCAACGGCACACCTATATAATACAATCTGCATGCTGCATGAAAAGTAAACAGTCCAAATGTAACACGGAATCAAAAACTTCGCTTAGATTTTTGCTCTCTTTAATTCCAGCTCGATTAATGAGCCAAAATAGCAAAAGAAAAGGTTTGCCTTACCCGCTCAAGCAATTCCTGCCACTTTTTTTATATAATATATATATATAAAGATTTATGTATATATATATATATATATATATATATATATATATATATATATATATATATATATATGTTACCAAAACCCAAGTTAAAGTTATAAGGAATCACATAAATGTGTCAAATTGAAAATATTGAACAATTTTAAAATAGAATTTTTCGAAAAAAAGCAAAAGAAAGAAAAAACTATTAAAAATATATTTACAAAACATGTGGAAAATGTAACAACAATTACTTTTAATATTAAATCGATTTATCAAATCGAAACATCTAAGAAAATAAAGTAAACATATAATGTACACTTAAAATGCAAATGCAACATTGTAAATGAAATTAAGTTCGAACGAAAATGATTTATTACAAATTTCTCTTTTACTTTAAAATGTTCAATTGAAAGAAAAATTCTAAGTTAAAGCATAAAAAAAATCCAAAAAAGTATATTTATATACAAGATTTGTAAAAATTGTGCAAAGTTCTTTAGTATGCATAACCAACTGTGTATATTTGTGTATGAATATGTGAGTGTGTATGTGTTCTTCTATTTTTGGTATACAGCCATGGAGCGCAAAACCTTCAAAGGTATGAATAGAAGTCTGTTATCATGCGCGATTCGCAGTGACAAAGTCGATCCTGACCACAAACAAAAAATTCCACTCAACTTGGCCTCAATCATTCTCCATGTAAAATTGCCCTTAGCTAATACTTCACGAAGTAATATACCGTGTAGTATATATGTGTATATATATATGTGTGTATGGCATAAAATGGTAATCGTTTCATATATCATCAGTTAAATCACGTGTAGGGAAATAGAGCGACTGAATTATGACACAATTTTACAAAACTAAAAAAAAGATTTTTACAAGGATAGTGCTTGCTTTACTCAAAGGATTTTATGAATTTGCTTTTTTGCATTCTTATAAGGCCAAATTCA
The DNA here is from genome assembly GCA_023089585.1 of Melophagus ovinus. Classification (NCBI taxonomy): domain Eukaryota; kingdom Metazoa; phylum Arthropoda; class Insecta; order Diptera; family Hippoboscidae; genus Melophagus; species Melophagus ovinus. The sequence goes on along the minus strand of JAKKIB010000181.1, from coordinate 857,936 downwards.
GTTACTGAACTAATTTATAAGGCAAAATAGATAGATGAACGACGGGACAAACTGAAATGGACATTGCCTTGAGATATCAAAGAAAAAAGACAACAATCGGAAAAATTTATTGAAATTTTCTTCAGCTAATTCAGTTATTTAATCATTTACTCTTGTTATCCATAAGTTTCCCACCCAAAATATTTCATTTATATTCTTATACTTTTTGCTTAAATTCATGCGTCAACATTATTTTACAACCATTTATTCAAATTTATTCCTTTGGTTTTTATTTTTTGTCGGTCTATAAAATGAATAAATAAAAGGCCAAAAAAAAATTGTTTTTGTTTATTTTCATACTTTTCTATGTATTTATGTAAAATTTTCTCAGACTAATGAACATTTCCAGCCAAAATATTTTAGTTTGCGTGCTGCCATAAAATTTGGTTTTTTTTTGTTTTTATTAAAGCTTATTATGAAAATAGATTTTGTTTATCTAAAGATAATTTATTGCCATATAAAAATGTGTCATAAATAATTCATTAGAAATATTCTTTGTAACATCAAACGAAACCCCGATACGTTAAGGCTGTAAAATCAGTCACAAGTCTTTGTGAAAAATTTCCAATTTGAAATATCAACACCAACTCTGGCTTTTAAAATCAACTTTATTATTTATATCAACTTTATTAGTTATTTTTTATTCGATTCAAAGGAAATTTAGAGCTTTGTAAAAAAAATAATTTTCTTACAAAGAAATTCGAAGTTTATTAAAATTTAGCAAATTCTTTAAATGTAATAAGGATTTAATAATTATCAAAATTATTTTGATGGAGGTGAAGAAAAGTCAGAAAGGTTTCACAAAAAATATTTGTTACTGCTACTTCTGTGTTTAATAAAAATTTCACCACAAGAACAATTTTTTAGAACCAAATATTTGTTTCCCTATAAACAAATTATTATGGCGATAGGCGGTGAGGTGACTCTTCTTTACAAAAATAGAAAAATCCGAAAAAATGTACAAATTAAAGTATAATAATGTTTCTGTTCTTTATTTTTGTTTTTCTTTTTCTATTTTTTTGTTGCTCCCTCCGGCTAGATTGTTGTAAAATGTGACATTAATGCACGCAAATTGGGGGAGTTTAGAATTTTGAATTTATTGCCATTAGCATTATGATGGAGAGAAGTCTAGTTAACACGTTGCTATTTTACTAGACAAGTTAGAATCTTATAGTTGGTAATAGCTGATTCTCAAATACCTTACACAACTTTGAGTATTGGTATTAAAAACTAAATTTGACATTCTTATTTCTCAAGTTAAAATACAATTTCCTTTAAAATATATTCAAAATTGTAACATTTGTCTATATAAGGACTTTTTTTCGAAAAATCTGTCACAGGGGCTGGGAACATAAATATGGGAACACGGTAACCTGGCAATTTTTGGCCAAATGTTTTAAAAAATTCTTCATTTTTCCATATGCAGACTACTTTTTGGAAAAAGCTTTATATAGGGAGTGTTCAATCTGCTGAGTTTTACATAAACACACATAAACTTATAATATTCTGTTACTAAAAGTGTTGTAATCAATATGAAAAGCTCTCTTTTCTGTTGTCATTCTACTAATAAATTCCTTTTTGTAAAATTGTTAATATTTCAATTACATAGAAAATAATCGTATAGTCCTCCATTCCGTTTTTCATTCAGTTATTCACATTTTATGCAGCATGCCAATATTTATTGAACTCGTCAACCCGTAAATTTGGTGGTCAGAAACTTTTCTAACATTAAGGTTTCAGAAAAAGCCGAAATTTGTAGAATGTAAGTTACATGGAAAATTAGCAATCAGGTTATTCTAGTGACATTATTCAGCAACGAAGATTTGGCTTTAAAAATACATTTTTTAAGCCAAAAAACTGAACAAGCTAATTTGAAATATGCTATTTAGAGTGCGAAGTAAGAAATGTGCGAAAAAGAAAAGTTACAATATTGATCAAATTTCAGCTGTCAAACTTTACGATTAACTTTACTAACATTTCCGATGAAGTATGGAAAACGAAAAGAGCAACCATAATCATTAATTACGGTAAAATGTTTGCGATAAATGTTGTGAATGGGCGGAAGCTTTCTTAGATCTTAAATTTTTTGTGTTTTCGCATCTCTATAATAATCTTCTATTATTGCTTTTTTAAAGCTAAAATATTCCACTTTTTCTCATATCAATTCTTTATTAAATATTTTGCATGATATTTCCAAACATTTTAATCCAACTTGTTTTTTAACACTTCAACCTTACCCATTCTAATTTGAGATTACATTAGAACGAGCTACACCCAGAGTTATTAAATTTCAATTGTTTTCCTTTTTGTTTTGCTAGCACACATTTCCATTTACATTTGTAAATTTGGCAGGGTAATTTTCATGTTTATAAAACAGGATACTTTCAGATAAGTGTATGTTAAGCCTAAAAATTGTTATAGGAACTTTATTTTATACAAAATGAACCTTTAAACTTATATGCTTTAAATATTTCGTCTGTATGCTATTTCTAGCACAATATTTCGAGGCTACTGATTCAATTTCTTACCCTTTAAGTGCAAAGGCTTGAAATTTAATAATTAATATCTTAAAAGTTTCTCTAAGAATTCCAAAAGAATTCTTATTACATCACTTTGGAAATTTCAAGTGAATGCAATGGAACAACAGCAGCAAAATAAACAAAATAGATAAAGTGCATTACAAGGCTAAAAACTATCTAAAATCAGATATTGATGATGATATATTTTTAATAATAATACGTCACACACACAACACCACACTACATTGCACTTTTGGTTTGCGTTTCATGCTTTGTTTGTATTGTGGCCAATTTAACAGATGTATGCTGTTAAGCAGTAAGCTACCTTACTCCCTTAACTTTTACGAACTAAACAAATTATTTGGCATTCCAAAGGCATAAATATATAAACGAATAATTTACATGGCTTTTTCCTGTCTTTGTCAATTCCTTTTAACTAAATATTTTACAATATTTCATGTTCTTTATCAACAAAATCTTTACTATTTTCTCTTGCTTATTTATGTTTGTTATTTTCTACATAATTAAATTGTGCAAAGGGAATTTTCTCAATGTTTAAATGCTTTATAACTTTTTTCTATATATGAAGATGAAGCAACAAGGAAATCTTAGACTTCAATTAAAAAATTGAAGAAAAGGCTCCCTAAAGCTGTGACATAAAAAAGTGCAAAGTAAAAAATGAATATATTTCACATTTATCTACTCAGATGCTACTTATGAAAGATTCAATGTTTATAAGTAAAGTTTAATTAATCACTTTAAACAATTTCGTAGCACAATTTGCCTTTTGATGACATGGGAAATCGTTTAATTGATTGTTAATAATAATAATTTTCAATGACAAGTTAACAATAATTCTGTTTCATATCAATTGCAGATTTGATTCTATGAAAAACATTTGCCGTAAAGCGAACTAAAAATCTTATATCGGATACACAACAAATTCTAAATTGAGAATTTCTATTGTATTTATTAGCATTTTAAATTATCAAAACTCAAATTATTACATAAAACACTTTCATAAATAAGCAGAGTAATAAAAATCCTAAATACAGCCTAAGAAAAATGAAAATCTTAATACTTAAGCTCAAAAAGCATCAAATTCTATTGAAAATTCTGTTAATATTTATATGCAATATTATCTAAACTTTCTTGAAGATATGTTATTTAACCTTAATTTTATTAGCGTACAAGTATATCCACTTCATATAAAACATAAAGCAGCCAAACACAGGAAACAAATATTAAAGAAAATTTGATTCAAACATTTATATAAAATAGAAAATTTATACTCACTTTTTAATGTAACAGCATCCATTCAGCAAAAAGCATGCCAAAATTTGCATTGAAATGTTAAGAAAATTATGTTAAAAGTTTTAACATATTTATAAATAATTTTTATTGTATGTAAATGTAACCGTAAGTTTAAACGAATAAGCAAACGAAGTTTGTTTCGATTAGAAAACACATCGGTAGTTTACTTTTTTTGCTTCTTTCTTTTTTGTTTTCTTTTGTTCTCTTGTTCGCGCACAGAGCGTAGTGTAATTCTTACTTAAGTAAGACGTTTTTTGTTGTTTTGTTGTTTGAGAAATTATCTTTCTTTTCTCTTGGAATAGAAAAGAGAATTTTACTAAACATACTTTGAAAACCCACTTAAACATTTACAAGTATAACAAGAAATGTTTGTGTGCAAGAGCATTTTACATTTTATAACTGCGATCCTTAACATTTCGATTCAAAATCTTATTTAGATACAATCCAGAACAGTTTGATGTAAATTAATTTTGTGTTATACCAATCGTTTTGACAATCATTCCTCAAATCGCCTAAGCTTTTCTATTCGTTTATCTAACGTTCGTTCATAGACTTTTATTTAAATGACACTTTTAGCAAAAATTAATTTTACGTTACCACGATCGTTTTGAAAATTATTATCCAAAACGATCTAAGCTTTTCTATTCGTTAATTTAACATTCATCCATAGATTTTTATTTCATTGAGATTTTTAGCTGAAATTAATTATTCTGGCACGCGGGCCTCTTATCATGCTACTTAGAAATCCATTAACGTTCATTACAATCTTTGCAATTATATTTTATATTAAAAGAAATTTTTTTTTTAATTTTTTTAACAAGAAAAAAGGAATTTGTTTAGAAATTCCATTATAACAATAACATAACATTATATTTTAAGTTCTTAACATTTATTTTAAGTAAATTAAATAGAGCAATGTAGGGTAAATAAATTAAACGAAAATCATCTACAATTAATTATAACTGTAATTTCATCTTCTTTCTTTTTCATTTCTTTGTGCAAAAATTACTTCAATGGATGAACAAAGAAACGAGCACAATTTTACACACAAAAAAAATAACAAAACAAAACAAAAAAACCTTTTATTCTTCTTCTTTTCTTTTTTGGCAATTAAATTATTTTATTAAATTCACTATTTTTACTTTATTTAATTTAGCTTAAAATTTTATTGCATTTAATAAAACGATTAAATGAACCAACGAATGCATGAACGAACATGCGAGCTCAATATTTTTTTCACAATTTTATCAAAGAAAAAACTTTTAACCTTTTTCTTTTTTTTCTTTAGAGCAAGATTTTTTTATTTTTAAATAAATAAATTATTCAGCGCTATATATATTTTTGCTTTATGTGGTTTGAAATACTTTTTCAATTAATTTTGCTTTTTTCCTTTTCACATAAAACGCTTATAAAACTTCATTTTATAAAATGGCTGAAGCAACGAACGCAAAATAGCAAACAAGCCAAAAATAATTTGTTGCACAGTTTTACCAACATAAAAAGAAAACACTTACTATTAAAATTCGCACAAATTGCGTTCTGACTTCTTATATTGTTTCATTTATTATTTAATTTGTTAATTTTTTAATTATTTATTAACTTATTAATTGTTATAACAATACAATTTCTTTTTTTTATCATACTACTTTTTTTTGTTTCTCTTTGTAAGATGCGCTTTAAACTCATTCCCGCACTGTAATCCTTCTAGCTTAACCTCTTCCTCTCAACTGTTGAATAAGTACTATTGCGTAATTCGTATAACAAGCGTTTGCTTATGCGTTTCTCTGTTCATCATTGTTGCGCTTTCAATTTAAAATACCGTTAGATGAGTAATTTCTATTGCACATACATTTACACTTGATGTTTATTACAAACCAAATACTCTATAAAATAAGAGACTCACAATCAGTAAAACAAACTTAAGCAAATGCTAAAGCAATCGCGCCAAATTTGTTGTTAAACTTTTATCGCTTCCGATACTATTTCCAATGATTCCTGCAAATTTGTACAAAATCTAGGTCATTTAAGAAGTATCCTCTCAAGGCAGTATATTGTTATGGATCAGCAGCGCGTACGCTCCGTAAGATATACTGTCGTAAGATATTTTCCATATTTTCAGATTTAATTAGAACAAATGTATGAGCGCACATATATTGCGCATACATATGAACTATTTTCTATTAGCATATTCGAATGCTCAATCCTAACGCATAACATCAACACACTTGTGCATTTCTTGTCCTACCTTTTTCTTCTTATGCCATCCTTTTGTTGTTGTTTTTGTTGTTGAAGTGAAGGAAATAAATATTTATGTTGCGTATACTTGTTTACAAAGACGTGTAAGTATGGGATTTGTTTATAAACAATGACAACAGCAAATCTAGTATAAGAATTGAGTAAAATCTAATTCCTAATCGATTTCGGTTGATATTGCATTTGTTTTCTTCAGTTATTGTGAGTCTTGGAGTATAGAGAGTCTGATGTTACTTTGTCATAAATTTACATGATTTTTTGTCAAGAATTTAGAATTTTTCATATATTTTATTGAAAACATTAAATTATAAAAAAATGAAAATTATTTTTAAAATAAAATACCCAAACAATTGGAAATCAATGATGAACGTAATTTAACTTAATTCAAAATCTATTGCTTTGCAAGTCCAAGTAGTTCCAAGTAGGTTTTTTCTTATATAATTTTTTCTTGTAAGAAATTTATATTTATTAAAATACATTAAGAAATCGAATCAACATTTTCATAAGGCTTTCTAAATCAAGTATCATTTAGCAGTTAGAAATTAGAAGAAATTAAAGTTATGTTTTATTTTAAAACTGAAAAAGGCCGTAATGTAAAAGCCAAAACTTAACAAGCAAATAGCAGTAAATTCCTGTAGAATAATGTAGCAAATTAAAAAAAAAGCCAAGGCAAGACATTATTTGTACTTGTTGTGGTTAAACTTACACGAGGAAAATGCATTTGAAGTGTATTATTTGACATGAATATTTAAGACCATCTAAAATACAATGATGTCCAGCTGGGTGGCTTTGATGTGCTTTTGACATGCTTTTCGCAAAATGTAATGCGGTTGAATTAAAACCAAAAAGAAACCAACAAACAAGAACAATTTACAATAAGGTCATAACAACATATGGCCAAAACAGGCAAATGCGTATAAATTGTGCATATTTATAAATATTTACCTAAGAATACTTCGCATAACTTAGATACATTTTAAATTTTAAATTAAAATTTACAAAAATCATATTTTTTCTTTTTTTGTTTTTTTTTTTTTTTTTTGTAAAAAATTTTATAAGCAACATTTTTGCGTGTTGTGATTGGCAATAAGTTTGGGAATCTTGTAATGCATAATATTCTATAAAGTACTCAAACGCTTTATCCCCATACAATTTGGTCCACATAAAATTATATCCACGTTTACTTGTAAACTTCGATTTATTATTAAACTTTTTATATTATCGAAATTCGCTGAGAAAGCTCTGTCATATCTTGAATTCGGATAACATATAATATGACCGCATGCACAATATGGTGATTCTAATAATATATCCTGCAAAGTACGTGGCAATAATATATAAGCATTATTTCTAAATGGTAATTTGTAAATGCTTATGGCCTTGCAGCATAACTGCCATAATTGTGGTGGTTTAGTGTTATTCAATTTCATAAGTGATGCTTTATCGTAGGTAATGACATCGAGAAACTCGCAACCACCTATATCAAGTAACTCTAAATGGGCACTGGCACATTCAGCGGTTAAGGATTTTAAAGAATTATATGATAAATCTAGATAGCGTAGACAGCGCATACGCCTTAGACCAAATGGCAACCGTTCAATTTTATTATGACTAAAACGTAATTTAACTAAATTTTCATATTGAATGAGGTGCGGCACAAAATAATTGATTCTATTTGAAGATAAATCCAACTCACATAGATGGCTTTTTAAAGTTGTACCTTTAAGCCAACGCCAACAATTATTGGTACCCAAAGCATTACAACTAAGTTCCAATATTTTTATAGGTAAATCACCAAGTTCATTAGGTAGCTATCGACAAATTAGAAAAATCAATGAAATAAAGTTTAGGTTGCAGTTAGACAGAATTTAATGTCTTACCTCAGCAAGATTATTACCACTCAAATTTAATACTGTTAAATTCTTTAAGGAGCTAATATCGAAAGTGATTTTACACAATTTTAATTCAGTGATTTTTAAATGTTTTAAACTACGCGGAAATCCCTTACTTGGATATTCATTTCTATTGGTTATTATCATTTTAGTTTGGCATTGTGACTTTTGCAATATTGGCATTGTGGCAGCTATATTAGATTTTAAATTGATGGAATCCTTACCCTCTAAACCTAGTTGTAATGTTTTTAGAAAAGCTTTCAATTGCGTCGGATCACATTGTATGAGTAGATTCTCAGGTGGCTGTTTGAAACTTATGGTTGCTTTGCCATTAACTAAAAATTTTGTATATATTTTTTCGATATTATCGCGCAATTTAAAACGTTTACCCATTTTATTCTTTGGCGTAAAATGAATAATTTCCAATTCTTTTTTACATTGGCCATTACTATCTATCGCTGTTTGATGGTAGCCCACAGCTAATGTTGATTTTACCATACGCGGAAATTGTGTTGTTTGGGTCTCTCTATTAACAATTTGAGTTTCACAAAAGATTTTCATTTCGATGTTTAAAGTTTTATTCATTTTAGCGAATGCATTATTATTTGTCATTCAATTTTCCAACATTATTCGATGGAAATCTTATATACTTACTGAAGAAATAATAAATTGACATTTTTTGCGCTACAAAACAATAATATTTAAATAATTATTTTTATTAAATGCTTTTCAAACTTTCAATAAGCAGGATTGTTATATTTCTGCTTATTAAATTTTTTCAATTAAATGTAAATGAAATAATATGAAATATCTATATTTAAAAGGTTTACTTATTCTTTTCATCTAATATTCAAATGTAGAATGATAAAATGACCAAATTATTTTGTATTTTTTTAACATTTTTTAAAAAACAAAAAAAATTATTGAACATTTAAATTCAGCATTTTCTACAATCTTATTAAATAGAAATGTTTTATTTTAAAATATTACATTTCTCAATGCCATATTACATTTATGATAATAAAATTTTTACATTTATTTATCCAATTTATTGATTTATTTAAAAATGTAAAAATTTGTACACCCGTATTCTAACTACGAAATTTTAATACTTAATATGAATAATTTTCCAACTTTCAGCAACCAGGGTTGTTATAAATTTTAAAGTTACCATAAATTCACTCAAAAAAGTCCACCTCTGTTACATATTAATTTACTATATTTATAACTTCTGTTCAAGTCAATATTTATAAAATGCTCATGGAAATATATGTAAACTTTTTAGCTCAAAGCTATTAGGAATTAAAGTCAATGGACGTTAGGTAGCGCATTTTGGCTTTCCACAATTCGTTAAAGTATAGAAAAACATTTCATTTAATGTTTTTACGTATAAACATAATTATGATATGAAGAAATTTCAATAGCCAAGTAGAGTATTCAACTAATCATAAGTGAATACTTTAAATAAAATCAAGGTCGTTAATTTCTTTTAAGCAAACTCATTTATATTTGAAATCATGAAATTATTTAAATTCATTTTTACTTCTTTACCTTTTTGATATTTACATAATAATGAAACAATTATAAGGCCCATAAAGAAAAATTAGAGATATTTTTTTAAGGAACGTTAGTCAATTGGTTAATATATCTAAGTGCAACGAAAACGATAAGTTCTACTATGTAGAAAATCTCAAAAAATATATTCAACAAAAATAAGTCACTTTTCAAATGTAACTTGATGTGCGTATAAGATTTTTACACATTCATGGCATAAAATTTCATTGAGGGTTTAAGAAAATTTGCCAATTAAATTTAACAATTCATAGTTTACATAAGCAAAATAATAAGGGTATGAAAGCACCAATAGCTATAAAAACAGGTATAAGTATAGAACTAGGATCATCCATGGAGTATGGATCAGGTTGCCTTGGACCACTAGGTTTGCGTGGATTCTCATTTTTCAATAATGTTTTAAATTCATCATCATCATCATCATCATCTTTAACGATATCCTTTTTTAAAAGTTTACTAAAATCTGTTTGCTTAGAGTGAAGGATCTCATCATCTAGTAAATCATGCTCATCGTCCGTTTCATCCTCGATATCATCATCTTCATCCTCATAGTCGTCATCTTCAAATAATGCTTTCTTCAAATGATGTTCTTCCGCTAAATGATTACTCTTCTTTGTTGCAACTTTTCCCATTTTATTTTTCCCATTGAGATCAACATTACCCCTACGGCCTTTTACTACATCATTATTATCTAGAGGTTTTAAACGTGGTATACGTTCCACATTGCCTTTGAACAGCACAAAGGCATTAATCTTTGGATTATCATAAGGTCCTTTAATAAAATCTAAGCGTACTATATTTTGCCGCACTTCAGAACTTTGACCTTTATACAATAATTTTCCATTTATAACATTAAAGAAAATGTACTCATCATGGGCCGTACCATGACCAACTTGAGCATATATATCCAATTGGGAGACAATTTCATGTTTACGATTTAGTATCACATCAAATATCTTTTTATTGGGCTTATTAAAATAAACTTCACAAAATTTCAATACCAATGCATATTGGCCATCACCATCTAAAGGCAAATCATAACCAAAAGTGCTGGTATGATAACGTTCGGTTTTATATAGAACTTCATCTTGTTCTGGCACTCGTCCAATAATTAACAAATTATTGCCATAATCCGAGGCAATTCCTTCCGTTAAGAAATCGGCATCATAGTGAATGCCATTCTTATCTATATGATCATAACCACCGGCATTTATGGCAAATATAACTTTTAGATCATCTTTATTGCAATATACCTGTAACAGCAGGTGTGTCATACAAATTAGTAGTGAGGTTATTGTTACAAGTAACGTCATCTCTTTATGCTCCTTTGCCTTCATTTTCTTTTTTTTTTGTACTTTTTTTAATAAAATAAATAGTTGCCGGTAAATCGATACTTTTCTATCTTCTCGTTTTCTTTCTAACAATATATTTTATATTACAAAATTTTTGTCAAATGACATAATTTTTTCTTCATTTTTCAAATACACATTCGAAACAACCATCAAATGTAAATTAATTTATCTATTTTTGAAATTTATGTGTACAAATGTTATTGGCTTAGAAAAATTTCAATGTTAAAATATTTATAAAATTGTACCGCACTGAACTTGATATTTCTTGACATATTTTTTCAATATTTTCTTTCAATATATTTAAAAATAACTGCACTTTTTCTCCAACGCAGTTTTTAATATATAACTATGTAAAAATATGTAAGATCATTATGTTTTTGTTACGTTTGTCTTTCATTAAATCAATTACTTATTTAAGTAAATAATTGACTTCTAAAGGCCGATTTTTCACTAAAGATGCCGTTCAGATACAGCATACGCTATATCTATCGGCGTATTCGCAATTAAGTTTACTTTAATGGTTCCATTTCTAGATAATTTACATATTAGCAACATTTTGCTTGGAATTTTTAAGTAATTTAATATTAATGTTGTAAGTCTTTGTCCTTTTGTTATTTATGATCCTTTTTATTTTGAATAATTGTGATTTAATTAGAAAAACGTATCAAACAACCAAGTGATTTTTTAGTACTAGTGTGAACTATTTTTTTTAACAAAACTGTAATCCCTCGTGATATTATCAACACGTGCAGTGCAAATGTAATCACATTTACACAAATTATTACCGTATAATTTAGGGAAAAATTAAAAACTTTTATCAATAATTAATCATTAATAAATAAATGAATGCATGATTGTGTTATTGGAGAAGCATTCTATATTGTTAAATAAAACAATTTAAAAAAATAATATAAAACGTTTTCAAAAGTTAGGTGAAATGAATATTGAAAGTAGTGTTGATGATCGCTTAGAATTTCAATACATAGCGGGTTGTAATATAATTAAATATCCACCAGTGTACTCCATAAATGGACAGTAAGTAAAGTTTTAAAAGTAAAACTTATCCATGAAATTACTTTGTTTATATTTCCTTTGTAAATTTCATTTAGGTATATATTTTTTATATACGATGCAAGTATCCATGTTTACTCCACAGTTAGTTATCAATTGGTGCGTAAATTACATGGTGCTCATTCGTCAATTATTGATTTTGAATTGGAATTGAAAAATGAATTAATTTTGGTAGCTTGTACACAAAACGGTGAATTGCTGAGATGGGATTGGCAAACTGGTGAATTGAAAGAATCTATTACATTGCAAATTGCACGTAGCAATGTTACAAATTTCAAATTATTAAATGTGTATGATAAAGATGATTTAAGCCATGCTATGATAGGTGTTAAATCTAAACAAGGTGCAATGAAAGTTCTAGTTGTAGAAAGAACGAAAGGTGAAGTTGTACCCGTAATATGTAAATTGATTGTTGAGTAAGTGGCTTAAATGATTAAATATCATTTATGAAAGAAGTAATGAGGTTTAATTTGTTCTTTTGTTTATTTTTAGAGAAAAGAAGCCACTTCTTATGATTGCAGATACAAAGAATTATCCCAATTTGATTATATGTCAAGGTTTCTATATATTCTTTGTAAATTATAAAACATGGCAATGGAAAAGATACCGTAACCCTTTGAAAGTGCCTATAACAGCTGTTCAAATACATCCTGCAGATGAATGTGTAGCTACTGGTGATGAATTGGGCAAAATATTTTTATGGCGTCATTTTTATGATCAAAAAACACTTATCACAAGTCTCTATCATTGGCATCATACTATGGTGACCAGTATAGCATTTACACCATCTGGTTCAGCTTTTTTTAGTAGTGGTTGTGAAGCTGTCTTAGTTAAATGGTATATAGATGAACCTTTTAAACGAGAATTTTTACCACGCATGGTTGCTCGCGTACAACATGTCGTCGTTAATTCGGATAATACACAAATTGCCGTTTGCACGGTAGATAATGGTGTACAGTTGATTGGTACTGAAAAGAAAATTTATGCCAATTTGCAAGAGTTCACTTATATACCGGATGACAAGACGAGGAAACCGAAATTTCCTGTCGGTCTACTTTTAAATCCACGCACAAATTGTTTAGTTTTGAATGGTCGTACCGGCAGTTTACAATTCTATAACACGTATACAAATAATTTATTGTACAATGTAAGTGAAAATGAAAGTTTACTGTATTTACCATGATCTTAAGACGGTCATTTCAATGGCTTATACTTTTTATAAAGAAGGCCCTGTTCTGAAGAAGAGTCTTCTATTGATCTACTGTAATGCTCTTAATTCTTTTACAGTTAGATGTGATTAATGAGAATGTCTTGTCTATGGAAAGATCAAATATTTTATTCGATACTCGTGTTATGAAGGCTGCCTTTAATATCGATTGGATGGCTACGGGTGAAGTGTTCAATGATGAAGAGCACTTTCCCGAGATATATTTAAAATTTTGGCAATATTCGGAAGAAAAGCAAACTTACATTTTGAATACGACCATAGAATGGCCGCATGAGGGTGGCTTTAAAGCTATCGCCTTTTCAAATGCTAATCAAGTGGACGATTTACTATGTGTGACAGCCGGTGAGGATAACATATTAAAAATATGGTCTTTAGAAGATTCGGATAATATATATAAGAAGGGCAAGGCATGGTTTTGTGTGGCCACCACATCATATAAACATTTCAATTTAATATCATTGTCATTCTCACAAGATGGTTCATTGTTAGCTGTTGGTTATGCAAATACTCTTTGTATCTATAAAGCGGATAGTTTACAATTGAAAATCGCTTTAACGGCACCACCCGGCTTAGATGGTTGCGTAGCTAAGGCTCAAATTAAAATACCAATAAAAAACCTAAATGGCGCAAAAAGTGAGGCAATGCAAAAAACTGAAAGAATCATAAAAATGTTTCTTAATATGTTGGAATCAAATGAAGATGAAACATTTATTAAAGAATTGAAGAAAAAAAGTTATGCCAGTCGTCCAACTGTGGACAATGCTAAAGCTGCTTTATTATTAAATTTAGATGAGCAACACAAGAAATTGCTTTTTAAAATGACTTTACAAATGCCACAATTAAATTTATATCAAAAAATTCTATTATGGCAAAAATTGGGCATCAATTGTAAGGTACCGTTACAAATGCATAAACAACTTACACATTATCTACAACATACAATCCATCGATCACACACCGCCAAAAAGCTTCGTTTCCTACATAGGCTGACGTACTGTTTAAATTATAAGCAACGGTTTAAAGCTAAATATCGTTTTCAGAAATATTTTAATCAAAAATGTCAATATGATGAAATGGTTACAGACAATTTATTACCGATATTCGCAATGTTAAATTTAGAATCTAATGTAGCACAAAAATCGAAAGTAACAGCCACAAATAACGCAAAACAGACTACTGTAAGAGATTGTGTTAGAAATAATAAAACTACAGCAACAACAGAGAGCGCAACAGCAACAAACGGGATAACAGCCGCCACTACAAAAACGAAAGCAAGATTAATTAATAATGGAAATGATAATGTTATTAAGCCGCCTATGCCAGTTCTCTCTAATATTAATTTTGTGCAATTTGCTGCTGGTGAATATGCCCATTTAGTAATGGCTTGTACATCACGCCGCATTCTCATATGGAATTTATTAACGTTACGTTTGCAGTCATCTTTGAAATTAAGTGCCCAACATATAGCATTTGATCCTTTAACAAATTTAATGGCCGTGGTCACTACAAATAATGAATGTAAGTTAAAATAAAGAAAAAAGGACAGATTGACGTTAATGCTATGTAGATTTGTGTAAGACATTACAGTTTGCGCAATGAAAATTCGCAAATTTTTTCTTCTTCAATTCTATTAAAATTGAAATAATTTGGAAAATTTATTATATTTTCGTTTTAGTGCATATTTTCCAACCGAATGCCCCGTTGCCCATATATCAACGTAATAATCTACCAAGATTATACGGCTTAGCTTGGGTACCGCGTCGTTATCCAAAACCATGCTCGATTAATATTGATTGGCAAGCACAATCCACATTATACTTCCTAAACGAAAAGCAGGTACTACTACTACTTGATTATGCCAATAAAATTCATTTACGTTTTAAAATTGAATCTGACTCTTCTGCGCTTTATTCTTTTTAGCAAATTCTGATTTTACGTTCAGCCAATGATAAATCGGATGATGTTTTTCCAATAGTATTTGAAAATGCCGCTACTCCCATGGTCCGTTATACAACATTTGGTGCATTGGCTGTCAAATCAAATCTAGACAATGCAATGGAATCGAGTAGACAACCAAAATCGACGCCATTGATTTTAAGCAATTCAGAAAAATTGATCGTCAAAGAAGTAAGTTACAAATTTTATTTATTTTATTTATTTATATAGAGCTTGCATTGTGAATGTGTCCTTTGACCGATTTTGACCATTTCCATACCTATCTGTGCGTGTAAGAACTTCCGACATGCGTGCTAAATTTAAGCTCTTTTTTTGCGTTCAGAAAAATGCTAACAACACACGGACAGGCAGACAGACGGACAGATATGTCTAGATTGATTCAGCATCTGATGATGATCAACAATGTATTTACTTTGTAGGATATCCGACATTTCATTTTGGGTTTGTACCCACCTCTAGTTGGGGTACTCTTCTAAGGGTTAAAGTTATTTATCAAATTTATTAAACTAGCAGTTTATATATAAATAATGATTAAAAAAATACTTTTGAGAAATTTTATATCTAACCTAAACTAAAAATGTAATGAAACCTTTTTGCTATTCTAAATAATTAATTAATGTTTGATGCTGGTGTATGGACGGTAGTCGTGGTACACGTAAATGTCGACAACGACGCATTTTTAATAGATCATGTTTAAAATAACGCAATGAGATTGTAGCACATTTGTTATGATTGTATCATTCTGAAAATAAAAAAGCAGTACCAGTTTTTTTGTTTTAGTTTATTAGTTCAGTTTTGTGCAGAATAAAACAAAATTGTTTAACACTCATACAAAAAGATTTGGTAGGGATATTATTCCGGCTACCCTAACTGGCCTAAATAAATTGGTTTTCAAAATCTTAATTAAGATTTTCTTTCGAAATCAAATCTTTGAGGGAATTTAATTTAAAAAATTTCATAATTTATTAAAATCTACTTAAATAATATTTAAAACCTCAAATAAATTTATAATTTTTTTTAATTTTCAAATTTTTTATTAATTAATTTTTTGTTTTGGAATTTTCCTTTTACTTTATAAGAAATAACGATTTTAATTTGATTGATTCATTTACGGAACCAAACTTTTATATATTTATATACATATGGGTCAATAAGTCTTTAGTTGGGCAACAAGTTTGAAACGGCTTTTCGGTTAGTTGTCTTATTCAATTTCATGGCGTATTTCACTTATTGTTTAAATTAGGCAGAAAGCTTAAGCAGAGATCACATGAAGGATTTCCTTAATTGTTACATGATTTTTACTCAGTTTTTTTCTTTCTTCGCAATTCAAATCAATTTATATAAAAAAAAATTCGAAAATCTTCTATTTTAGAAAATGTGTTAGCGAAATATACAAAATATCTATTTGAATGAAACGAACGTTGTACGGAAAGTGATCATAAGAGTTCACATCCATTCACTTTTAAATCAAATTATGCCTATGAACAAATTTTCTTGAAAATATCTCAAAAAATTATAAATTCCTTTTTATAATTGACTAAATGGGTTTCATAGAGTCGTAAGGCGCAAAAATTCATTCAATTCATTCAACCAAAACTTAAATTATCAAGTTAATCAAATAAATAAAAAAAAATACAGTTTGAAAAGCACTATTTCTAAGATTTTACATATCTCAAATCAGTGCTAAACAAACTGTATACAAAATATAAATAATATAACTGTTAGTTTTATAAGTAGAAAATTTTACCGTAATAAATTTTTGCGTTTTATTAGAAAATTTTATTTTCGAATTATTTTATTAAATAAATTAGGCAAAAGTTACAACTAAAAGACATTAAGTAAAAGAGATTGTTAGAAGAGACAAAAATTTTCTTCCTCATGCAATAAATTTTTCCAAGCACTAGGTTTTGTTCAATTGTTTTTTTTTTTGCTAAAGAACAACAATGAGAGAGATAAGGATAGTGAAAAGAAGTATAATGGTTATTTTCCACCATATGCATTATTAGAAACTTAAATAAAATCATAAGTCGAATTGTTTACATTTATAAGGAAATCTTTTTATATTTCTGTGATTATTATTGTAGTTGTTGTAATTTAAAAGTGTCAAGAAAGTTTTATTTGATTAAAGGTGAATCCTGAATACCCACCATTCAATAACAAATTTCCTTTGGTGATTCCTAGTAAAATATTTCCTTCCGATTGTTTTCTCTGAGTTATTTTGATCATTTTTAATGTTATGTCGAAATACTCACATTTATAAAATGATAACGCACATATATTCATGGAAATATGCTTTTGAATTTTACTGTTGCAAGTATTTTAACAAAATCTTCATATTCACGATTACTCGGCTTTTTTTAAATTAGTTTAACAAAGATTTATTAAAATTGATAACAACATAATTTATAATAATTGCTTAAATAAAATGAAGAAGAATGCCCGGGGGAAGGGGGAATGGCAGGCTACTAAATTCATTTTACAAAACTTTGTTAGTTGTTTAAAGTTCAAAGTCAAGGGGATTTCTTTTGCGGTAGGGTAAGAGAATGAAAAATTTTAAGTTTCTACAAAAGCTAAAAAGAAGTTATAAATTGATTTGGTTATGTCTACCCGTCTGTCTATGCTTAGTAAATATAATAAAAATCATAAAATTTTACCAGTTTGACCAGTTTAAATTTGGCACGAACTTGGGAAGTTTCTTGCAAGCAGTTTGGTTTTGGAAAAGAGCAAAATTGTTTGAAGGACACGCCTACAGTGAGAAACTGAGTTTGAGTGGTGGGTGCATAAAAATTGGTTCCAGCTCTATATAATTTTCTCATGAAGTTTTATATATCACTTCCCAAGTTTTTTTTACGCTTGCTTCATTTTGCTTCTTTGCTTTTTTTTCTTTCTTTTTCCTTGTTTTAAAGCTTTTGGAAATGTCTTCTCATACGATGCCACCAATGAGTTTACTATGCGATAATTTTATAAAATCAATGTTAAAGAGTGTAGATGTTAATGTGAATCATAATCAGAACGATGATGATAAATTAAACTTTACGAATGAGATAAGTTATCATTGCAATAAAACGAATGGTATACATTTAAATGGTGACATTGAAATGAATGGTCATTCATATGGACACACAGATGATGAACCTGAAGATAGTTATAATGAGAATGAGTTAGCAGAAGAGATGGCAGCCCATGCAAAAAGTAAATTCCGTAAAAAGTTATTTATGAAAACTGAGGAATTAAAGCACAGACAGCAACAGCAACACCAACAGCATCAACAACAGCAAAATTTTAATGAGTCTGCTGTTCAATCATGTAGAACTTTAATGGCGGAAGATGATGTGGATTATAAGTTAAGTTCATTAGCTCAATTTCGTATTAATTATGATTTTTAATGACAAACAAAACAAAACAAAATGCAATTTATTTAGAGTTTTCTATTTTCTGTTTTCTGATTGACTTTTTTTTGTTACACTTTTACTTTTATTTACAACTTAAACGCTAATGACTTTTCTTACCTTCCTATAAAGAGTATATATATAAAAAACAAAACAATACAAACAAAACTTGTAATAATAAAATCATAATTGTGTTGTATAATAAAATAAATCTGAAAACAAAAAAAAAAACGGAAAAATGATATACGAAAATATAAAAAGAGGGAGAATATTTCTAATGACAGATTTTGCGGAACGGAAAAATTGTATTGCATGATAATTGCATTGACTCGCTGAGTGTGAGGAAGAGGCAAATATTGAATGCTTGAATTTAAAATTTCATACTTAATAGACCAGCATGATTTAATATATTAAAAATTTCACATCTGGAGATTTTTTCAGCATCACGATGTAGCACCTATTTTTTTTGGTGTTTTGCAAAAGGGAAAATAAATTTATAAATGAAAATTTCCGAGATTTGTTCTGCTTATATAACTTACAGGATATTCACCAGGACCAAACCATGTTGATTTTTCCAATGCCTGTCTAACTCTTGGTGTTCGATAAAACGGATTCTTATATTCATGTGGTAACGTCTGCTCCCAAGCATCATGTTGTAGTACATCAATATGTTGATAATTATACCATTGCGGTCGCGCCATAATTAGAACGATCGTATAGAAAAAACTGGATAAATATATATGAAGATAAAACCTGAAAGAATTTTGAAAATATTTCATGTTCCAAGGGAATTTTATATAATACTCATAAAATTATTAAGTTTAACTTCAGTTAAAATAATTCAAAGTCCCGTATGCCCCAAAAATTCTAAAATATTTCATTAAAAGGATAAAAATAATTAATTTTAAAATCTTTACAATAATAAAGTTTCACAACAGAGGTGAGCGACCGATTTTACTATACATTGCTAATAGGATTTATTGCAGGGCATTATGCCCTACAATAAATTAAAATTAATTATCAAAATCATTTAATTTAATCAATTATTAAAATTCATTGATTATTAAATTCATTAATTAAATTAAATTAATTATTAAAATTATTTGTTTGGTGCATGGTGTAAATAGATAAATGATTCTCATGGTATTTTGGTATACTAAAGCAATTTTTCAACAATCCTTTAATGGAAGCGGCCTTTCAAGGAAATCTACGTGATATCGAATCGAGCTTAAAGGGACCGGTTAAAAATAAATCCGTGAAATCAGTGAAATCTTCAATCTACCATTAGAGTCGTGTACAAGCAAAATTACTCTCTAAGAAGATAATTACATCTCGATTCTTAATATTTATTAAGTCAGACGCAATTCTATATTTTGATGTGAAGAAAATGGCTGCCTTTAAATGCTGAAATTGTGGGTGAGTTAAATAAATTCAATAAATTCATTTTCATGTTCCATTTTGCGTACTTATCAATTACAAAAATGAAATGCAATCCAAATTTTTGAATGATATATTTTCTCTATCGTACATTTTTGTTGCAAATTTTTTTTTTTATGAATTTCTAAAATATATTTTTCAATTTCACATATTTAGCTTAAATATTTTTGTTTTATAATAATATATGAAATTATACATCAGACATATTATGTCGAAAGATAATACGTAAAATTATAAGTAATTACAATAATATGTCACGTATATGTTGATTTATATAATTGTGGTTGATATTAAAAAAAAACGTCTGTTCATACCGTTATAGCCATTTAGGTCATTGCAGATAAACAAATAATTATGGAAATTTGAGCATATATTCGCCTTTTTAAACATTATCTATATTTAATTACAACTTTTGCAAAGGCATTACAGAAACATTACAAAAAGCAAAAAAGAAAAGTCAACTTTTTTCTGAAAAATTTTTTTCAGAAAAACAAAAATGCACAAAAAAAATGTTAGCCTGTAAGGGCCGATTACTAAGTACTTTACATCAGGAACTGAGATTTGAAAAAAGAGAAAAACATGAAAGTATTGGCTATTTTTCAAATATTCGTGGCATCAGGAACCACCTCAGGATTTATTTTTATAAAAAAGTAATCAAAAACTAGAAATTGAGATATTATAAATTTTTTTTGTTTAGACGAAATTATCAGGCCCAAAAAAATGAGTGATTACTGCTTGGAGAAGTACTTTTTGTAGAATTTCTTTATCTTTAAATCAAAATATGCTTCTGTTCTGAAAAATTTCGCCAAAATACATTAAAAATTTTAATCTAGAAATATTTTAGTATAAATCGTTAGAAACCAACATGCTTAGAGAAGCCTAAATCTCTTGGCATTAATGACTCGAAATCACAAAAATAATTTCAGAAAAATTTTTAAATTCATGTTAAGCTTTGCTTTAGAGGGCATTAATTTAATATACACGCCGTAAAATGGTTATGGAGATTATAAAAATAATAATTAACACATGAAAAACAGTGTTGTCATTTTATAATTATGATTTATGAGTTGTTGTTCTTATCAAAAAAGTCAGTTGAATTAAAGATTGTTGTTTATGCATGAAAAAGTTCCAAGACATGCGCATGGTTTTAGAATATTTGAAATTCATTTATGAATGACTTAACAAAAAATAAAAAATTTTTGCATTAAAACAAGTCATATTTATAATAAGTTTATAAAGATGTTTGTCAACAAGCAAAAGGAATTGAGATAGACTAAACTTCTATTATATGGATTGATACACAGTCACTTTCTGAATGAATTTAAATCTGTTTGTTCAAGTATCCGTCCGTCTGTATGCAAGCTACAGACCTCATTCTTTGAGATAATTTAACGAAATTTAATAAAGACGTTTGTTTTTACACACGAAGGAAGCTTATTGAAAATGATGAAAGTCAGCCTATTTTTTAGACCGATCTCCAAATAATGCTTCTTCTAACGTTAAAAGAAGTCGTTATATGGGGTAAAGTTATAATTTTTAATATATTTTAACATAAAATGGCGCTTATTTGTATTTTAACGTATAAAACATGTGTACCAAATTTGGTTCAGATCAGTCCATTTTTTGAACCCCTTCTCACATAACGAACATTTTAAAAAAATGAAAAATAAGTTTTTCAATTTTGTCAGCTCTCATTAGACAAAGTGATGTAGAGTATTAAAAAGTCGGTTTCGACCGATTATATAGTTTTTGTTTTATTGATTGATAAATTATTAAAGCTACTTTTTTTAATTAATTACGGAAAAATATGCAACATAAATCATAAAAAAAATATTTAATATAAAAACGATATCTAGAGATATTAAAAGTGCATTCAGCTTCTTTATTCGCGTCTATTAAAAAATTTATATGTATACTTTTTTTTGTTTTTTTTTGTGTTTTCGGTTTCTTTTGTCTTTTTTTGTTTTTTTTTTTTTTGTTTGATATAAATGACAAGAAATCAAACAGCAGTTTTATTGTGCTACGCATTTCCGCATGCGAATTGCTCACCCTTGTTTTAATTCCAGTTCAATACAACAATTTCTATACCCTACTCCATTTTTTTGTTAAAATAAGTTTCTGAAATATTGTATAATCTTAAACATTCTGAAAAACGTTACAATGAATTAATTTTTTATAACATTCAGACTCATTTTTTTGAAAGATTCAAGATCGTGTTCCACAACTTTTAAGATGCCTTACTAGAAATTGATATTAGATTTTCAATATTATTAAAACTGGACGGTTGAGTTAGAATGGAACCAGTATTATGATCTTTTATTATAAAATATAAGATTTTGAAAATCTTTTTAAGAATAATTTATTGTAAATCGTTAACATAAAAAGTTTCGACTTGCTTCAAAAGTTTGTGGTAATTTTTGGCTTACGTGTTCATTTTTCCATGGACATATTTTTGGATCCTAACAATTCATAGTTCATTTTTCCATGGACTCACTTTTGGACTATAAGAATTCATAGTTCATTTTTCCACCGGAGTTTTAATTTGAAAATTTTGAAATGTTTCTCCATAAGGTGGGTTTTCTTTTGTTGCACATATATCCTTTAAATTATATTGCGGAATAACAAAATATCCTTAATAATCTGTAGGATATTTCTTTGGTTTTAGATTTTGCATATTTTGAATATTTTTGAATTATTTATTGAATAGACCTAATGTCCAAACACTCACATATACACATACATATATGCTTATATAAATATTTTGTTTTGTTTTTTGCATCTTTTTGGTTGGCTTTCTTAATCGTGATATTAATTTCAAGTTTGCAACTGACTCGTTAGTGTAAATGTTTTCCTATCTTTGCTTTTTTGTTGCTTTTTTTTTTGTTTTTCTGCCAAAATTTTTGTTTTGGCAGCGTTTCATGTATGAAGTAATGGGCTATAATTGTACTTTTTTATTGGCTTTTGTTTCTTTTTTTTAGTATTTTGAAGTGATACGGGGAAATGTTTAGATAGAAAGAAACAAGTTGGTGAAATAGAAAGAAAATGCAGATGGAAAGATGTTTCACACATTGCAAGGAAGGAAAGGAAAATATGTTTATATGAATTGTGTAATTAGGCAGTAAGGATAATTAAGCAGGATTAATTAATTAAGCAAGATCAATTAATTAGGCAGGAAGGATAATTAAGCAGGGGTAATTAATTAATTAAACAGAATTGATTAATTAATTAATTGTTTTTCATACATAAGACAAGATACGTGGACATTGAAAAGGATGAAGGACAATTTTACAGGGAAAAGATACTTTTACAAAAAGGATAATTGGATGAATTCTTGGAATGGCATTCAGCCATGCATCCAATGGCCAATAATCTTAAATTTGTAAGATAAAAACAAAAATGTTCAACTTTCAAAAGGAAAGAATAGAAATATAAAGCTTAATATCAAAACAATTTTTTAGCCATTTCACTTCAAGTGATTTGCTTTGATAGTGAAGTAATGCCAAATATTTGTCATGATATTAATTTAAAGCTTTTAAATATTGCACAAAGACAAGAGAAAAGAAAAGGGAAAACAAATCTATTTTCAAAGACTAGTAAATTTAACAAAATATACAGAGATGGAAAGTTGCAAAGAAAGAAAGAGATAGAAATATTAACACATTTGTAGCAATAACAATAACAGCAAAAACAATGGAAGAAAAAGGAAAGTAAAGGAAAAAAAAATCCATAACAAACCGAAGCGGGAAAACGTTGAACAAATACACATTCAAGAAAAATTATTTTTTTTTCTTTCTTCTTTTGTTCATTTTTTTTTCTGGTTACTTTACAATTTTAGCTTTCTGGAAAAAATGTTGCAGCACCAGTTGCATGATGTTGCATTTCTATTATAACTTATTATTATTATTGTTATAATTTTTATTTTAGATAATGTTGTTGTTGTTGTTTAGTTGTTGTTTACTATTTTGCCTTTGCTTTATCAGTGAATGCTTTTGCTTTTCTAGCTTGCTTCAACTTGATGGTGGCGATGGCATTTTCAACCGGTTTACATGAATGTGTCTGTGTTTGTGTGTGTGTCCATTTTTTTCTCCTTTTTTCTCTCTCCCTCTCTTTCTTTTTCTTTCAAATCTATTTCTTACAAAATTTGGTTTATATGAAGTTTTAAGGCATTTTGCATTTCATCCCCCCAAAAACGTATGAATTATAATGATTACGAATCAATAGCAATAGAGAGTGTCAAGTAAAAGTCAAGGAATAATATTGTAAATGTAATGCTTATATGTGTATGTATATAAGCTTGTATTGTTTGTTATGCAGAGTCATGTGCATAATTCAGATTGAGATTTCTTTTTTCAAAATATTGCACAGTGGCCTAGACAATTCTGAATAAGCAACAAATGACATAAACAAATCAATAATAAACAAAGCCAAAGCAGACTAATACTAAACATATATGTTGGCTTTGCGTTTTGTTTTCTCTTTTTTTTCTTTGTTTGGCTTTCCAAAAATCATTGGCATGACCGTCGAAAAATTAAAGCTACTCAACTCAACTCTACTTTACTCTATTTGATAATACGTTTAATTATGTTGGTTAATGGAAATTATTACATAATAATTGAAACTGTATATGAATGTTTATAGAGTGAAAGTGATGCAGATATAAAACTTATAATGGAAAAGGATAGATAGAAAGTGATTGTACAAAATATGTTTGAAATTTTATAAGAAATAATCAGCGCTTAACAAGGTTTATTCAATTGTGATGAAAGTTGCTCTGCCATAGCAATTTTTGTAACTAACACAATTTGGGAATGTAACAATTTCGTTTAAAATGTATGGAGCATCTCAAAGGCAGATTTAGATATAAAAAAGCGATCGAGCCTAGTCTATGCATTTGTAAAAAGTATTTATCCGTACGTCTGCCTAATCTTGTGGTATAATTTTTAAAGCGCTACCAAAGTGATAAATCTTAACAGTTTGCCATGAAATAAATCGGTCAAACAACACGCCCCTAAGGCAATAATAACAGCAATAATGAAGGTGATTCTTTTTTTTATGGGAAAGTTAAAATTTTTCGGCTTATTTTGTAGAATTGCGTTTGTTACAATTGAATAAAATCTGTCACGCCCATTACATTCAAAAGAATACCTGGCATTCAAAATCTAATGCTTATTATTAACAATTTGATTGCACCTTTTAAAGATTTATTTAATTTTTATAAAAGAGAATTTCTTCATTCAAAATAATTTATGGAATAATTTATAAAGTTTGTCTGTTGGAAAAAGTTTGGTACATTCTGCTTTTACATATGAAATATTATAATTTGCTGTTGTTGTAGCATTACCCGTAATAGTTACAAGTTACAAGTTACAGAGAAAAAAATATAAAAACAAATTTAAAAAAAAACTAAAATGAAACTTGCACATTTATCTTAGATCAAATCTTGATGAAAAAACGCCATCACCTTGATCTACAACATAATTTTACAAAACTTATAGGTGTAACATTTCTTAATTATTTGCATAAAATTAATAAGAAATTTTTTATTTTTGACAAGGGCAAGTTGAATTCAATTAGTAATTATTTGTTACAGAATGACAACGCGACAAATAAACTAAATATTTTATGTTTTAGAAAAAAGAGAAGTTTGACATCTTCAAACTCTGTTAAGTTTACAGATTTCCAAAATAATTAATAGTCATTTTGATGGATAATTAATTCATGTAATTAATGTTTACGTCACTTTAATGGTAGAAGTTCATGGCACATGCCAACGTAGTCAGGTACATGGAGCTAATAGGGAATTCCTAGAAATTCATTATAGTTTTGAAACTGCGAAAATTTTTGGTTAGAATTCTTTCAAAATATTTAAGCTATTAATATAAATTTTTATCAATTTCCTCCCCCATTTAATTCGAGCGTTATTAAATTACGAAATTTGTTTGCAAAATTATTTTGAGAATTTCTTATTGTGGTTTCTTGTTGATTGCTTTTTTTCCACAATTTTTTCTTTATTACTTCGCTTATTGTTTGGTTTTTTATGTTTGACTATTCAAATATAATACAAATGAGCAATTAAGTAATAATTATTCGTTTACCATTAGCAACACAGTAATTGTCGATCAAAATAACCATGAAACCACCTGCTACTGATTGATATGCAAAATTTAATACATAATAAATAAATTAAATAAAATAAATAATAAATAATAAAAAAAAAACAAACATTGGTCAAAAAAATGAATGTAAAGAAAATCAAAATTAAAATTCATTACAGTACCGTAATGAAAGAAATAAATAAGTACTAAGAAAATTTACTTTAACTTCGAGTTAAATTTTTAATACGTAACCTTCATTTTTGTTTCAAGTTTTGGATACTACAATATTTTGATTTGATTTTAGAAGCCAAATATAACAGACATTTAACGATTTGGAGTAAGCTTGGCCCACTTGTCCCTTCGAATTTTTGCTTTACTAATAAATATATTGGTAAAGTTATATGGATCTTTTAGTTAGTTATTTGCTGATACTACTGCAAAGATATTTATGATCTTGTCATTACCTTAAAATGAACTTACGGTATGTGAATTGTAAAATGGCTTAATAAAGCTCTAAAACAAAAGTAAATAGCAAATGAAATTGTTATGTGACTTTAAATAATTTTTGAAAAGAGTTGAAATGACTTCCTAAAAGCGCCTCAAGGGCGACTCTTAAACTGATTATCATAAATTTTAAGTAAAAATTGTTAAGAGAACATTTAAGAATACTGATACATATAATCGTTTTGGTAATTGGTAATTGGTTATATATGGCTCACGCGACTCTTGTTGTTAGTAGCACTTAAAGACGGCTCTTTAAAACGAATAATTTTATAGATTACATTTTTGAAATTGTGCAGCCCAGACTTTGTGACACTTATGGTCTATTTATGAGGACAATTGCATATAAAAATTTCATAGGAGTTTTACATGACTCAACTAAGTTTAAATGGCCCTTAGTTTAAACGATGACATTGACATTTCTGGCCTTGTTAAATTGTAAAAACTTTCAGGTATATAAAAATGTGTGTTAGTATGGAAATTTATATGTTTTTATATACAAAAGTATGCACACTAAGGTGACCTTGAAAAATATATGTATATAAATAAATATAAATCTAAAGTTTATGCGTTTTTCATATCGATGTCTAATAATAGATACATTTACTTCTTATTATATTTTGTAATAGTATTTAGTTATAGTATTAGGATTTTTTTGCTATTAATATTAGTGTTGTTGTTGTGCAGTTAAAAAATAAGCAATAATATTGTTAATTTACAAGAAACAACAAAATAGAAAATAAATAAAAAAAAGTGTCAGGCATATAAATAAATATTTAGACATAAAGTATACAATAAAATGTAGGTGTGTTTAATATCTCTTTTGCTCTCTATTTATGTCTTTGTCTTTCACTTTATATATATTTCACTCCATTTAGATAAATTGCTCTAGTTTTTTTTGCATATAAAACTTTACAAAAATTGTGGGGTTTTTTGTGGGGCAGCTTACTACACGTTTACAATTTTTGGTCAATCTAAATAAGAATAATAGAAAGAAAAATGTCAATAATGATAGAAAAATTATTGTATGAAGGCGGAGGCTGTCAATATATATTTCAAATATATTGCATTATATGAATGATTCATTGATCTATTTTATCTATAATTCAATTCTCACACTTTTTTAACAAAAGTTATAACATAGAAGACAATCAATAAAAAATGCAATTTATTATTGTTGTTTTAGTTATTTATAGTTAACATAAGTATATATTAATTATACTGTTAATGGGTGTATAATCCAATTTGTGATCCCATTATAATCAAGAATTTTATAATTGAGCGGAGGCAATCAATCCAACAAACACGCTACATTGCGAACATTAAAATCTTATATATAAAAATAGTTTCACGAAGGCAACAAAAGAAGAAGTAATCTGGCCATTGGTATATAAATATCTGAGTTATAATTTAAGCCCATTTTTATTAATTTAAAATCTAGAAAAAGATGGAAAAATACTTCATTATGAAATGTCTAAGATATATGTAAAAATAGTTTCATGGAGGTAACAAAAGAAAAAGTAATCTGGGCGTTGGTATATGAATATCTGAGTTATACTTAAGGCCCATTTAACTTAAAGCTGTAGTCGTTTGATAAACAGAGGGACAGATGGACAGATAGTCAGGCAGGCCTAAAACGATTTAAAAATTAATTCCGAGTTGATCGGTATAATTAATGTTGATCTATTTTAACTCTTTATGGGCGTTACAAACATCTGCACGAACTTAGGTGGTGTAGGGTATACTTAAGACAGGTAGTTTAAACATTAAAATAATTATGAATAATTTAGCTCAAATTTGCCTCAGAAATGATTTTTTGTTAAGACCTTGTTCATGTCACTTATAAATGAATGCAATCTAATGTAACCCAAATAATGTAAAGTACACTCAATCGAAATGTTTATAAAAACGCTCGCTCTTATTATTACAATTAAGTTTGCTTTTTCTTTAAGTGTACACAATTATTAAATCACATTCTCACAGAAAATGTAACTAAATAATTTGCTTTGTTACTTGTTGATAAAATGAAAGTTAGTGGGAAATAAGTGAATTTGTATTTAAGGCAAATTGTTTAAGATTTCAATCTACATTAAATTGAACACTAAATCGTTCGTTTTCTTCTTCCTCCCCTTCCTTTGCTGTTTTAGTTTATTTAGGGAGATTTTAGAAGTGATCTCATGAAACATAGCCAGTATTCTATAATTTTTGACTAAGCCACACAAAATGCTTTAGTTGGAAAGTTACATTCACAAATTCCATTTTCATTTTTTTTTTATCAGCAAGCATTCTTCTGACATTCTGACATTATTTTTATGAGTAAAAACTTCTTAATTTTAACAAGCAAGAAGTTTCAAATTTTCTCTAATTTCATTTTATCAACTGTTAGGCCGTCTAATGTAGCGTACTTAATAATTATATTTTTGATATGAAAACAATTGTGGCCATTTTTTTTCTTAGTTTCGTTTGCATCATAAAAACAAATGTTTCTTTCCTTTGTGGAAGTGCTTTAAAAAATCATTAATAACTTGTTTTACTCTACGAAACGTTAAGTTATTCAACTTCCTTCCTCATCAAACATTTCACATTGCTTATATAAATATTTAGTAGTTTTTTTCTTTGTTTTTTTTCGTAGTTACATACAAAATACAATGAAACATTTATAGCGCTATAAATGTAAGCATAAAAAAATCATAAAATACAATTTAGCATCTTTTAATATATTTATTTGAGTTTTAATGAGTAACCTTCAAAAAACGTAGACAAAAATTTATTAAGTTAATAAAGTTCAAAGTTAATAGAACAACTTAAAAAAAAATTTTAAAAAAATGTACAAAAAATGATTAGCAAATTCAAAAAAAAGGGTTCACTTTGATCAGTTTTTTTGGAGAACATTTTTTTAGTGAAACGTAATTTGGGCCAATATTTTTATATTCAAAGCTTAAGGTTTGTTGCAATTTCTATTAAAATTTTCCTTATAATTTCATTAAATCGAAACAAGAATGAGATAAAAATATATTTGATTAATTGAAACAACATTTTCTAAATCAATCGAATTTTAATTGAACGCCCGATGTTTGCTTTTTTCCTACCAAATTGACAAATTTTCTTTAAAGAAACTGTTTAAAACCATTTTCCCTCTAAAGCTTATTTTCTAAAAAAAACCAAAATGAAAATTTAATTAAAGTCATCTTTTTAAAATCAATTATTTTTTTCAAGCGAAATCTTTGTAAAATATGTTTAATTAAATCTTTGAAATCACATTTCTAAAAACCCTTTTGTGCGATCTGCAAATTTTCCAACTGCGCCTAACTTTTTATGTATATTTATTTTATTTTTGAAATTAGTTAAGGTGAATAAGTCCGTTTGATCCAATTTGCTTGTAAGGCTTACTCTTTTTTATATATTATTTAGAATAAAGTTTCGCCCAAAATGAAATAGTGGCCGTTGGCTTTTGAACTAACTTAAATTATTTTACATAGATGGAAATTTTTCATTGTTATTTTTTTTTACTCTTAATTTTTTCATTTAAAAATATCTTTAATTGAGCAATAATTAAACAAAAATTTTTTTTAGGTATTCTAAGAAAATTAAGAATTTTTGGATTCTACTTTAAAGTTTCCTTTATTTAATTAGCATAAATTTTTCAATCCCAAGTGCCCAGAAAATTTCTTACGACAATAAAACGCATAAAAAAATATTTTCTAATTCATAAAATACATCGAAAATTCATGTCATAAATTGATCACAATATATTTTATAACAAATATTTAAAGTTTCGTTTATTTAACTCCCACAGATTAATACTTTTTCTTATATATAGATTTAAAAAAATATTATTTTTTTGTTAATCACAATTTTATGAATCTTCAATTAAATGATTCCAAGAATAATGAATCATTTTTTTATATTTACAAATACAGCTGACTTGAAAATATAAAAATGAACATTTTGAAATTAAAAATTTCTGAGGAATTATTTCTGCTTTAAACATTTTTAAAATCCCACAATTATCAATTATTTTGTTTATTAATTTTAATTTAATTTTTTTGTTTTATTTTACATGAAATTATTTATTTAATAACTCACATAATTTTTTTCTTTTTATTATTTTTGTTTCGTGTTTACCACAAAACACGCTCTAAATGACAAAGAAAAGATTTTACGCGCGTTTTATTAGATAAATTTGTTTTGTTGTTCTTGGTTTTCTGTTTTTTTTGTTTTGTTTTATTTTATTATTGTTTTATTTTTCCGTTTTTCCTTTTGCTGCTGCCTTCTTGTTTTATTTATATTATTGAAGCGGTAAATTGTACTTTAAATAGAAGTGTCTGGTAAACAACTAAAACAGCTAATTGTTTTGTGTTAACAAACATTTCAGCATTTATTAAAAATATGCTTTTGTTAGTTGTTTTTTAAAATTTGTTATTTGTCATTTTAACTAACAAAGAAGGCGAAATACTTAAACTTTAACTGAAATTCAAGCTCTAAACCTTGTTGCGTTTTTCAATAAAAAAGCGAAAGGCTTTGAAATATTTTACAAAACTGGCAGTTCCCTAAAAACAAATAAGCTTTTTGTGGATTTGGGCTTTTAGAAAACGTATAAAAGAAAGCTCTAGATATTTTTTATAAATAAGGGGCGCGGCCAAATTATGATAATACAACATAATCCAATGTAAATAAGATTCTCAAAGTCTTGGGAAAAATTTCATGGTACGGAAATTTAGTGGCAATTGGCCACTTGCTATTTTAGGAGCTTCCAATTTGAAAAGGCTTAACAATTATTTTTAAATAAAGTTCTGTTAATTTTTATTCTTCTTCCAACTGTCTCAACTCTAGGGTACTGTTCTCTTTAGTTTTCTTAACATTTTTTAAGAGCTGCTGCAAAATTGAGCCGCTCTTCTGAATTGAAAATTAATTGGTTTAAAAAAAAAAATTTATTATTCTTAGGGTTTTTTGTTTGGCACCTCCACAAAAAGTAGTGTCATTTTCCAACTTATTATAATGATAAATATTTGTAGTCTTTTTGTACCAAACCAAACCATTTTTAAAGAACCAAAAGCGCCAAAAATAAACTTTAACACGTTTTTTAAATTTGCTTAACTTTTTTCTTAACTCTGTAATTTATAACTAATAAAATATACAATTTGCTAATCTCTGGTGTAATAATTTGATCATATTTTGATAAACAAAAATATTAAGATTAACTATAAAAATAAATATTAAAATTAGAATTCATCAAAAACATTAGAAAATATTTTCTTTCCATATATTAAGTTAAATTATGAACTTAACCAAAGTTATCATTTAATGTTCGAAACGGAATCATGGATAACGGTTTACAATTAAATCATCAAGAGCTTTTGCATTTGTGTAAAATGTATTTAATTAATAAAATTAAAACCATACAACAAAAAAGTGAATTTGAAAGTATAAATGAAAATGAGATTGAAATGAAAATTTACAAATACGACATAAAATCAATATCAAAAAATCCTATAGGATTTTTAGGTGTCCATCAATATCTAATTATAGATATGGCCTATAAATATCCAATAGATGAAAATTATAAAAATGTTACGATAAAATTTTTTGTAAAAACCCTTCCGAAAGATAATATTTCACGTCTGAATTATTTAAGAGAGTTTGGTGTATTTCAAAAAGAGATTCTTTGCTATCGTGATATATTGCCAAAATTGGAGAAGATTTTCAATGAGGCTGTTTCAACGAAATGCTTTTACACTGCCACAGATTTAATCATTTTAGATGATTTAACACAAATGAATTATAAAATTGCTGCTAAACGTGATGGTCTTTTAGATTATGATCATATGAAATGTGTGGTGTCAACTTTAGCTAAATTACATGCCTCTTCTTTAATTTACGAAATTCAGATGAACCAACGTTTTGATAAGATCCATTCTAAGGCAGTTAAAGAGAATGCTTATCCGTCAAATGCTATGAATGAGACTCATGTACGTTATCAAAATATTGCTCAAGCCATAAAAGTTGTTCAAGCAATTATTAAAGATATGCCACGTTATGCAAAACATTTGAATGTTATAGTAAAAGAGTTGCCTGAAAAAATTTGGCACATCTATGAATTTGTACAGACTTCAACAAAATATCGTAACGTTTTCAGTCATGGCGATTTATGGGCAAATAATATTATGTTTCAATATGATGCCAAGAATAAACCTTTGCAATGCCGTTTCGTCGATTTTCAATTAGCCCGTTATGCTCCGCCCATTGTAGATTTATTAACTGTATTAACGATACCAACCAGCCAGCAATTTCGTAAACAATATTTAAACGATTTCATCCAAAAATATTATGAAGAATTGAAAACTTTGTTAAGCCTTAAAAATCAACAAATCGTTAATATATTAAACAGGGAGGAATTTTATAAATCGTTTGAGGAATATCGCATGTGCGGTCTTATTGAAAGTATATTATTTTCACATTTAACCATATTGCCAGGGGAATTGGCCAATAATTTAATATCCACATCGGACGGTTTTAAGGAATTCTTTGGGCAACAACGTATTGAAATTTGCCTGAAAGCTTTTCACAACGATCAAATATATCGTGAACGTTTAAGCGATATGTTAGAAGATCTTATAGATACGTTCATATTAAAAATTGTGAATGATTAAATTATTATATTTATGCCAAATCAAACAGGAAACTAATTTGTAATTCTAAATTTACGTAAATAGAATAAATTTGTTAAAGATTTTTTTTAGAACATTTAGAAAAATTTTTTTTTCTATTCCAAAATATAAAAAAACCAAAAATTTCAAGTGTTGAAGGTCTAGCTCACTTTTGGGCTTTTAGATTTAAGTAAATTATAAAATTGTTGAAATTAAATATTTCAAAAAAAGTCCAATTTCTTTGACAACAACAGAGAACAAGAAATTTTCTCAAGGAGCGTGAAATTACTTTTAAAATACTTCTGATCCTTTTGTGTTTGGAGTTCAATCAATTTGACCAATGCTTTTAAAAAATTGGTAGGTAAATATTTCGAAGAATTTATTTATATGTAAAAAACTAGAAATAGTGATGAAATAAGCGATTGCTTAAACATTTTTTTCGACTTATATATTTTTGCTCTACCAAATTGAGGCTTGCAAAATGTATGAAATGAAATTTCGTTTAAAGTAAATTAAGTCATTTTATTGTAGAAATGAATTGTTTTATTGTTCACTTTGACAATACTTACAAATCATGTAAAATGTAAATAAATGTAAGAAGAGGGTATGTCTTATCATTTTACTGTCGTTACTGTCGCTATATTTTACTAAGCATTATGTGTAAATGGAAATTGGGGAATTGTAACATTTTAAGCTTTTATAGGCAGCCTGAAAATTACAGTTATTTGTTCAAGATTATAAAACTTTATGATTCTAAAAAGAGGCAGAATGTTAAATGCCATTCAAAAAACCAACAATTTAAATGTAACATTGAAATTTTATTTTTACATTTTATTAAAAAAATTTGCCCAACAAATTGGGCAATGCAGTATTTTTAGTGGTGAGTGTTCAATTATTACCGCCAAACAAATATTACTATCTTATTTATTTAATTTTTTCTACATAAATTTGAAGAGCACGTAAGAAAGTCCTAGTCCTTCGGCTTTTAAGTGCCCTACATCAATTTGATGTCTGATGTGATTAAAAAATCTGATAAATGAATTTTAAGTTAAAAAATTGGAAAATTATGAATTTTAAATGATTTGCAGTTTCATTAAATGGCTCAAAATGGCTCAAAATGGATCAAAAAATGGATTGATCTGCGCCAAATTTTGGCACACCTATTTTTTATGTCAAAATACAAGACAATGCCAATTTTACTTAAAATGTATTCGCTAATTTGTCCCAAGGATGATATTTTTCAAAAAAGCCGTTATATGAGAAGGAGTAATAAAAATTTAATCAGTAACAACTCCAACAGGGAGGGTCCGTCCCTGAAAAATTGTGATCCAATTGTATAACAAATTTACATGGACAGACAGATAAACTTACATCGAATCCGGAATTAATTCTTAGCCGGTTTGTTTAACCAAAGATGGATCTACCTCAATTCTTCTTGGGTGCTACAAAGCATCCACGCAAACTTATAGTAATCTATGCCGTAGGGCATAAAAAGCGACATTTAAAAAAATAAAAGGCGATTCATTAAGTAGCAACGTTAGGCGTTAACAGTAATTGCAAAGGCAAAAATTTACAAAAAAAGTTTTATATTTTCCTTCCTATTTATAAATACTTAACAATCTCAAGTATTTTTTGCACATATAAAATTCATCATCATTCTGAAAAACAAGACGAAAATTGAATTAACACTAAAAAACAGAAGCAAAATAACAAAAAATTTAATAAAAATTGGACTAAAGCCAAAAGAAAAAGCAAATTTTCAAATTTATATATAAAAAACACATACGAAAATTCTCTGTCAGTGCTTTTCAAACTGTTCTAGAAGAAATTTCTATGTTAAAGCAAAAAGATTATGGATAATTTTAATGGAGTTGATCTTAAATTATATTTTAAAGAAATTATAACAAATTATAATAATATTCATTGTAAGAATTTAATTGTACAAGATTTCTTATTAAAATCCATTAATCATGAAGTTAAAGGCTTTTTGGCTGATTATTATAATTTAACTTTAAAGTGTATAAAACATGATGCAAAAGAAATGACGAAAGAACAAGAAGAAGATGCAAACGATGAACAAGACCAAGAAAAAGTCGAAATCCCTTTGTTTGTTAAGAAACTTCCTCAAATGTTGAATAAAACGGATGAAAGATTGATAATATTTCACAAGGAAAGTAATTTGTATCGTCATTTATTGCCAAAATTGAGAAATTTTTCTTCAAATATTTGGTTGCCTCATGTTTATTTGTGTCGTGATGACATTTTAATTCTGGAAGATCTAAGATATTCGAATGATCAGTATATTCATTGTCTAAATCAACAGAAAGCCACAATCAAGGAAATGTTTGCGATATTAAAAACTTTAGCCTCAATGCATTGCTCAAGTTTAATATACGAGGAGCGTTATCGATTACATTTAGATGAGCTATTTTCTAATTATTTGCATGAAATTTCAATTTCTTTGAATATAAAGTGGTTTAATGTTGGCCTAAAGACTATATTGGAAATTGTTGAATATTTTCATCCCTTATATAAGAATAATAATAAGGCTCTTAAAGATTTAGAAGTTTATTTAAAATCGATATGTGTGATGGCGCAAACTTCCAAAACATATCGCAATGTTTTATGCCATCGTGATATTTGGGGCGGTAATATACTTTTGAATAATAATGCGACTAAAGTATGTTTTGTTGATTTTCAATGTTGCCGTTATTGCCCGCCAGCTATCGATGTTATTTTTACATTATACATGAATTTATCTAAGGATGTTCTGCATTTGCATCAAGAGGAATTTCTTACATTTTATTATGCTGAGTTGCTCAATTGTTGGCAACATTATCATATAACAACTGAAAAATCTAATGACTCATATACATTGCCCATTACTCGTAATGAATTCTGGCAATCTTACAATGAATTAAAATTGATAGGTTTAGTGTATCGTGCCATAGCAGCAACAATTTTAAATGTACCCAAAATTATGGTAGATGATGATTATAAGACAATAGAACGTTTTACAAAATTACAAAAATATATGCTAGACAATAAAGAATTTCGACAATTGATGTTAGAATACATTCAGGATATTATTGACTATATTATAAGTTAATAGAACAAGGAAAATAATCTTACAGTTAACCGGTTAATTTGAGTCAACTTTTAAATCTACTTTACAATAGTTGTTACAAGTGCAATATTATTAAATCATCATTGAAAATAATTTAAGGAAGTAAGATTTTGTAAGGATATTCAGTTTTATTAAGGTTATATATTGTAAAAGTCATAGAGTTCTCTTTTATCCGTACAAATATAAACTTACAGAAAGAAATGAAATGTCAAAAAATATTTAAAAAAGTTTGTAAACATTTGAATTAATTTTTTGATTAAATTATTTTATAAAAATCTACATTGAAGTTTTATATTTAATTGAAAGAAAATATTTTTATTTTTGTTCAATTAAATTTTTTCTACATCATTTAAACCTTCCAGATTAAATAACTGTTTAATAGTGCAATGGCTGAGAAAACACCAACGGAAGCAATTATAAATTCATTGTGTAATGAAATTTTAAATAATTATAATAAGAAAGAGGCCACAAAATTTCTATTGCAAGATTTTATATTAGAGCCCATTACACATATTAAGGATTTTTTAAACCATTTACAAATATGGACTTCAGAGTATTATCGTTTAACTTTTAAATGCAATGAAAAAGGAGAGAGAAAGGTTTTATTTTTTCTTGTTATATAAAGATCATAATAAAACTGCATAAGTAAATAAATTCTTTTAAATATTTAAAAAACTAACTTGCAGGGTCCAGAAATATCATTGGAAGGACTTCATGAACCTACAAATTCTCGTGAATTGCAAGTGAAATTTTTTATTAAAAAGCGACCAGAAGTTACAAAAGATGATCCCAGAAGGAATGCCTATCACAAAGAGAATAATTTATATTGTTCTCTATTACCTTTAATGATGGAATTTTGTAAGAATTAGAAAATTCTATTTATCAAAATTTCAAATGAAATTTTTACTGACATTTTGAATTCTTTCCATTGTTAGGTGATAAGCGTCCTTGGTGTCCTTTATATTATTTATGTCGCAGTGATTTATTAGTATTGCAGGATTTAAATGAATTGGATTATAGTAATCTATATGATAGAGAATCTTTTAATCGTTTTGAGATGTTTCAAGTATTACAAAGTTTAGCTACAATGCACGCTTGTAGTTTAGTCTATGAATATCATAATAAGAGTCAAATCAATGAAACATATGGTTATTGTTTGGAAGAGGTGCTAATTTCTATGGATATACCATGGTTTAAAACTGGTATAGATGCTTTAATTGATATAGCTAAAAATCACCCCAATTACACTGATCCAGGGCATAAGCAATTTATTGAAAATGATTTGGCAAACCATTTAAATTCAATTTGTTCAATGATTAAACCATCTAATATATATCGTAATACTTTATGTCATGGTAGTCCTTGGATAGGTAATGTCCTATTAAGTAATCAAAATGTAAAAGCTCCAGCCATATTTGTTGATTTTCAAGCATCACGCTATTGTCCACCAGCTATTGATGTCATTTTCTCCATGTACATGAATTTAACTAAGGATGATAAAGTGAATTATGAGAATACGTTTCTCGCATACTATTTTGAAAGTCTACTCAAATGTTTAGATCACAATTCATTATGTGCAGAAGCCCTTGGTATATCAGAACATCAATTCCTGCAATCCTATAAAGAGTTTCAACTTTACGGTTTAGTTTGTCGGGCATTGAGTGCTACCATACTAAAAATCTCTCCAGATTATATTAATGATAAATATAAATATGAGAATCGTTCTGTTGGCGTGTTAGATTATATGAAAAAGAATGATATATTCCGTTCAATAATGTTGGAGAATGTTAAAGATATTATTGATTATGTTATGCCAATTCAATTGGACAAATAATTCTAAATGATTGAAAACAAATCAATTAAATAATATATAAGAAAAAATGAAAAAATATTTATAATTTTTACCAAATTGGCGATTTACCCTTTGAAATTTTTCTTAAGAGATTATGATGATTTTAATAGGGATATTCGGGCATCACATAAGAAAAACTGAAATTACACTTAAGATAACCCAATTTCCAGGCCTACAGAGGTATCAATTTTAGGCAATTTCTTCTAAACAAATTTAAAACAAAATTTATAATAAGAAAATATATTAAAAAAAACGTTTTAAATGGTGCATTTTCCCGTACCTTTAAAATAAGTTGTTTCTTATGAATTTTCTATTAAAACAGTGTGATTTATATAAATCTTATTTTAATCTAAGCACTAAAATCTCTAGCACATGATGCACTCTATTAGAACCTATTTTTTCCAAATTATGAAGTGATTGCAGAAAAAGAAAAAAATTATTTTTGAAATTTAGCTTAATTTTAAAAAAAGGTACGTTAAAATTTTTAAAGCATATTTAAAGCTTTTTCTAAATTTAGAAATTAATTTCAATGATAATTCAAAAATTTTTAAAATGAAGTATTTTTAAGTAAACTTTTCATAAAGTAAAGGAAATAACAACTTGATTTGAAAAAGAAAAGATTTAAAACCTTAATCGGAACGCCAAATCTATGACCGCCTAAACTATTGACTTACTGATCCATATGTTTTTTAAACAAAGAGAATTAGAAGCAGTTTTTATTGTTATATCTAATCTAAATTATAAAATGGAATTGTTTGCTAATAAAAAGAGAAATATTCTCCAAAAACTTTTTATATGACGGTTCTAAATGAAAATTAGAAATAATATAAACGTATTTGTCATGATATAATGATCATGATCTATGAGAATTTATAGCATTCACTTATCATATTTAATTAGTACTTTACAAAACAATTAATAGAACAGAGCGAGCCTTTTTCTGATGATTATATCAAATATTTAGTGCATTTGTAACAAGCGTAGACCGCTTTAATAATAATTTCCAAATTTAATTTGTTTTATTAAAATGATAGCTGCAATAACGGAGGATAATCTCTCAGGGCTTTTAAGTAAAGATGAATGTCTACAAATTGTTAAAAATGATTTGAGAGAAACAACAACAGATGTAGAAAATGGCCTAAAAACTTTGAATATACTGAAGTATAATATAGAAAAATGTTCAAATGATTTGATTGGCTTTATGGGCAATTATTTGCGTTTAACTATACAATTGGTAAATAATCTAAAGAATGTTCTTTAATAAATAATTTGTTTTTCTGAAAAAATATTATATCATTTTAGAATTCAAATAATTGTCTTTGCCATAAGCAATATTTTATAAAATGTGTACCACTATTTAATGCATATCATCGTGCTGAATGTGAGAATAAAGAATTCTTTCGTAAAGAGTGCAGCATTTATAAAAATATTTTACCAAATTTACAAAAATATACCCATTTGTCATTATTCCCAAAATGTTACTATACACGCAAAGATTTATTGGTCTTAGAAGATTTAACTTATACACAAAAATATATACATCATTTGAAATTGCCATATACGGATAAATCTATAAATATTGTTTTGAAAAGTTTAGCTGAAATGCATGCTGCCAGTATGGCTTGGGAATATCATGAAGCTGTCAGTATACAAAAACAATTTGGCAAAGATTTATTTGAATTACAATTAATCGCTAGTAATCCATGGTTTATAGCCAGCATTAAGGTATTTCTAAAAAAGAGGCCTTAATTTTTTTTTGAATTTTATCTTTTAAAAAGCTTTGAAAATATTCCTTAGGGAATTATATTTTTAGCTGAAATCCATCCAAAATATCAATATGAAGCAGCTCAAGCATTCATTCAAAATAAATTGTATGATATTTTGATAAATATGCAACAATTTACAGAGCCTCATCATCAATTACAAAATGTTTTCTGTCATCGTGATTGTTGGACAAGTAATATATTTTTTGTATATGAACATGATGATGACGATGCCGAACCCATCGCTTGCCGTTTTATTGATTTTCAGCAATCACGTTATGCCCCACCAGCATTGGATGTTCTTTATTTCCTTTATAACTCTTTAATAGAATTGAATGATAAAAAAAATGCCGCAATCGAGAAATATTTAAATATCTATTACGATTATTTACAACATTCAATGAATAATATGAAAATACCTTTAACTCAATTAACTAAAAAGCATTTTAAGGTAGATTGTGATCGTGCCATGTTACCCACATTAGTTTTAGCCTGTATATGTGAACCCTTAATGAAATTACCAAACGGTTGGTCTCAAACGATACGCTGCACCGAATCCGCAACATTCGATCGTTATATGAATGTTGATCGTACAGAAATGTTTATGCGTGTAGCGAAATCCTATCCCAATTATATGACAATTATATTAAAACCAATACAAGAACTTATGGAATACTTCGATTATCGAACAGTTTATTAAAAGTTTATCATAGAACTTAAAAAATAATTAGAAATTTTTATTGCTAAGTAATCTCTTAAGCATTTAAAATAAATTATTTTAATAAAAAATTTTTTAAGGAAAAATTTTTTTTTGATTCATTTAAGTCATTCAGACCAACAATCCACGTCATCAAAGTCATCATCATCATCATTATTATTATCGAAGTGTTTAACATTGAAATCACCATTGAATAAATTCCCCATTTCCGAGGATTCCGATTGTCATCTAGTTGTATTAATGGCATGCGGTATCGTAGTAACCATGCCCTTTGGTGGTTTTGGTATACGAATTGTTGTTGTCGTTATACCCATTTTAGATGATACACTTGGTATTAATTGTTCATTCATAATGGATGTTTGATTCAAATACAAGCAACAACAATATGAGTCACAACGAATTAATAAAATGAGGCCGGATATTAACCAAAATATTATACCAGGCCATGAATTATTAAGACAATTTGTTAATAACATAGAGCCTATTAGAAGGTTTAGACAGGTAATAATCGGATTCATATATATGATATTGCCAGAATATTTTGGTATAAATATTACCATTAAACTGACAATGAAAACCCCTATAAAGCCAGTAAAAATTGCCGTAGTCCAATACATAAATAGTCCAATTATAGTTAAAATTATACCCAAAAATATGGCAATTAAAGAAAATATTGTAACATGCCATGATGTTACGGAGGGTACTTGCTCTAATGTTCCAGATGTAGTGACCTTAATTTTTTGTCGATATTCATCCACAATAGCATCAATATCGGTTGATGTATCGGAATCGGTATTTTCAAATTTTTCCGGATATTCAAAATCGGAAGGCTTTTAAATAGAAAAAGAAACAAATCTGTTCAATTCTGTTAAGCAGTTTGTATTGAAATATTTGCAAGATTGTCAGACGTATATCAAAAAATTGATCTTCAATTAACAAAAACAAAAAGCTGAACGAAAAGCCATTTTTTGAATCATTTTTGGTTCATTGGAATTGTTCAATAAAAAGTGTAAAGTGTGATAAGAATTCTTTACAATAGCTTACCGGTGGTTCACCATCTGATAATATAGTAGATTCAACAGGTTTGGTTTCACGTTGTGGGCATGGAGATGTGGGCTCGCCTAATAGAAGCCATTCTTTTTCAACTTCTCTTTTATTTTTGTGTTTATTTTTCGCTTTCTGTTTATTACTACAACTTTGTTGCCTTACGCTTATATTCCAAAGGCTACGTTTCAAACGTGACGATGAATTACTACTCCTACTCGTCGCCATAGGAACGGTAGACAAGCGGCTATAACTTAACGATGATGATGACGTGTCATT
The DNA here is from genome assembly GCA_023089585.1 of Melophagus ovinus. NCBI lineage: Eukaryota > Metazoa > Arthropoda > Insecta > Diptera > Hippoboscidae > Melophagus > Melophagus ovinus. The sequence goes on along the minus strand of JAKKIB010000181.1, from coordinate 815,888 downwards.
GTCTAAAAAGAGAGAGAAATAATAAATAAGAATATTATTTTCTCTGCCTTGAATGAATTATTCAATAGCTATCCGTCTATGAGTCATTGCCTTATGCTTAATAAAAGTTTTATAAAAGCCCCGCCTAGAAAGTTAAAAAATAAGCTTTTTCTACTTAAACTTACTGTTCTGTTGTATAAATTTTGGACGGAATGGCATATACAATAAGTAGAAGGCACGCCATAAAGTACCACATATGTGTGAGGCACCTAATAGATAAATGAGATTCTGCAATGGACAAGCGAAGGCCAACATAGCGCAAAGGCTACCTATTTACAATTGGAAATAAAAAAACTATTAATAATAATATTGGATTCTTTAGATTAATTTTTAAGTAGATTACCTCCAATGAAAACCGCCAATACTGGATTACCGCTATGTGTACTTTCATATGATATTTGTTTAGGTAAAATTTTCCATTCCGATGTAGCAAATTTCACTATAATGCCATATAATTCAGGAAATAATTCTAAAAAGGCACCACTAACTGTTAACATTAAAAGGCAAGCGGTAGCTGGCACCAATTTGTGAAAATTATTTTCATCCAATATATTAAATAATGGTAAGGCTATATACTCTGCCTTTGATCTAGATGGATTCAAAAAATTCATGTTCACTAGCGTTTTGAAAAAAAAAGAGATTAGGAAATTCATAAAAAAAACCTGTAAGATAAAAGTGTTGACAGGCAACCACCAGCCAATAATAAAGATAACGTAGTTAGTATGATTATTATAAAACCAATAAAACGTTGCCAACCATTACGTTGTTGTGCCATATACTCAGGGGGGAAGGCAAATGTTAATAAAGCTGCAGCTAGAAAAAGACTCTTTATGCCATCCGGTTGTAATGCGGCTTCATGCCAGGCAATTGTTGTACCATTCCACCAACTAACAGCACTTAAAATGGCATTTAAACCAAACATACCCAAGGCCATCAAAAGACTAAAAGCTTTTGAATGCTATAAAATTATTTTACATTATTATAATTAAATAAATAAGAAAAAAATGATAGAACAATAATAAAACAAAAGTAAAAATAAAAATAGGAATTTTGAACATACTTCCAGGCCCAACATAAACATGCCAGTAACTAGAAATACAACAGCAACACCCAAAACATCTGGCCATGGTTCATTAGGTGATGAATTACGACCTAAAAGTATACTTCAAATATTCATACATTCAAGGTAGGCACATAATTATAACCAACACCACTTTTATTAGAGAATATTATAAGTTTGTGCAGATGTTCGTAACATCCAAAATTAGAAACAAATTAGAATCACTTTCGCATCTTAAGTGTGTCTGTCGGTCTGCCTCTCTATTATCAGAGGGTTACATATAGCAATTTTTAAAATATTTCTACGAAATTTGGTACATGAATACATTTTTGATTTAGAGATAAATCACATTCAAATGGCTACAATCGGATTATTTTTACGATCACTTCCCATATAACGACTTTTGAAAAAGAAAAGCTCATTATATGGACAAAAGTTACAACTTAACTTTAAAAATTGGCTAAGTCTTGTAGTTTCATTCAAATTTAGATCAAAAATTTCAATTTTTATTTGGTTAACTTTTTAATTACATTAGGCAAAATGGTGTAGGGTATTTAAGAGTCAATCCCGACCCATTAGAATGTTAATTGTAGAAAATTATTGAGATGGATGGGTCAAGGAAAATCTATCTACCTAATATCATGATACGTGCCAGACCACCGGTCATAGCATCTAAGCAAATACTTAACGTCCTTGCTAGAGAAGCACAAGCACACAATATGGCCAACATATCCATCCAATTGGCTAAAAATAAACAGCCGAAATCAAATTTACTATTAGCCCGAATGTATGGCATTTGTATTCCTTTCAAGCTGTGCCTGCAACGACCTGATAACAAAGCATATATTATGGCTATAATTATGGCTATAATAACACAAACAGCTGTTGTCTCATTGTAAGCTATTAAATAGACAAGCACAGTAGAGCCTAATGCCAAACGAGCACCCGAACCGTTTGTTAAAAAGTTTAAAAAGAAGCTGAAATGTTAAGAAAAAATAAAAATGGTTTTTCACTTGTTAAATTAGTTTTTACCAAAGAAAGTATTCTATAAGATTTTTGAGTTTGACTTAGAGAAAAAATGTTGTTAAAGGGCTATAAACTTTGCAGATAAAATGCCAATTATCTTAGAAAGTTAAAGTTATTCTCATGAACATGTTCTATGAGAGTTAAACTTAAGATATTAATAGCAAATTGATGTAAATTTGTTTTTGTTGCTGGCCCAAATTAATATAAGATGCGGCTACCTTTTATTGTATTTGATTTTCTTAAAGTTTCTTTCTTTTTTGAAATTGTGCAATTTTAATTGTTACGCAAATTTTTTTCAATAATTTTATGAAACTTAAATTTAAGGTAATCCAAGTAAACAAATTTTTTCAAATCATTGAATATATTTTTATTTATTTTTCTTCAGTTTTTCTATTATAACAATTATACAAATGCTAATCGAAATGAAGCGTGGAACTTTTTTCAAAAGTGTATAAATCTTGAAATATATTTATCAACATTAGTAGTAACAAGTTATTAAGCAACTTATAAACTTTATCCGTATTGTATTGCATTGTTGGTACTCTCGTTTAAATCTTTAATAATAAATTGTTCATTTGTCTGTTCAATGTTTTCTTCTTATCGTTCTTATTCCTTCGCTTTTTTGTGTATTTTTTGTTGTTATTTTATGGCGCCATTCATTCTAAGTAAACTTGGCCATTTACACTTGACATTTTTTTAGCTTGTTTCTCAAAAGTGTTGCCTTTTTTCATTGTTGTTGCAATATATTTACATAGTTTATAGCTGTTGTTGCCCTACTTTATGTTGTGGCAAGAAAATAAAAAAAAATATGATATATGATAATTAAAATGAATTTGCTTAGAAAGAGAAAAAGAGTTAAATATGAAAGTGTCTATTTAAAGTAATATAGTTAGTTAGTTTATCTGATAGGTGATTTTCTTTTAGCCTAAAGTTTGAAAGAGTAAACTCAAGTACAATTTTCATATATAAATTTAATTCTTAGTAGTGCAATAAAAACCAACCCAATCTAAGCCAACCCAACAAAACACTTTCAAAGACCCTCATGCAGTTGGAGCTACTATCATTCAAATTCACTCTCAGCTGCTTAAGATTTCGCATGTTGTAAGTTTCAAGTCACTTACCTGATTTTTATTAAATATTTTTATCAATTTTATAAAAGAACTCTTAAGTTATAATCTATAATGTAACTCTATAATATCTAAAAATCCCTATAAATTCTTATAACCAAACAAAAAAAGCTCAACTTTTACGTTTCGAATATTTCCATTTGCATTATATAACTCAAAACATAATATAATATACTTATATAGGGTGCTATTTATTTCATAAATGCCTAATTGTGCTTATTCCATTATTATTTTTCATGTTTATCACTTATTCATCACGTAGTTATCCAATTTATAGCAAGATAATGTTAACTTACATTAAATTGAATTGAATGAATGAATAATTGATAACATTTCTTTTACATAAATGTTATTGTTGTCCAGGGCTCATAATATTTCTAATAAAATTAATTGAATTAGGTGTTTTTAAATGTTATTATAAAATGTCACGTAAATATTTTATTATAAATGAATTCAAGAAGATAAATTTTCTAGTTATTTGAAAATTTAAGAAATTGCCTATTAAACTTTTTATTAAAAGCTAAAAACAAAGGTAGCTAAAATTCGATTTAGGGGAAGGATTATATTACTAGAAATTTAGTTCATTTCTAGACTAGAAAAACTCAGAGAACAAGCCTAAAAATAGTAAATAGCCAAAATGTCAGGAAATCAAGTCTTTAGAAATCGCGTTTAAATGAAATCGCGTTTAAACGAAAGCGCCTTTAAGCGATGTGTATATGTAAACAAATAAGAATCTTATAGTCAATCGAGGCCTTCTCCTAAATACTCTACACTATTTTGCTTAGGGTGTTTAAAATGTCCATGAAATGAAAAGTTGTAGTTTTACGATTTTTTGAAAGTAATTTGAAAAGTTCGTTAGATGAGTGGTAAAAATGATTTGATTTTAACTATTTTTAATTTTGATTTTTTGATTTTAAGTATTTTTTGAGCCACAACCATCACATCAAATCAAATTTCATTAAAATATATCAAAAATTGTGACCTGTAGCTTTATAACAGGCGGACAGACGTACAGACATGCTTAAATCGTTACAGAAAGTGTTTCTGAGTTGAATGTTTGGGCTATCTCAATTTTTTCAGAGTTTTACAAACATTCACAGTTTTACTTTCCTTCTTTTTGAAATAAGGAAAATTTATACGTTATTTTATTTGGATTTCTAGCCAAATATGAAACCAACTAATAAGAGCTAAAGACGATGAGTTGAATGAGTTGCTTGGGGGAGTCTAAAAGAAAAATTACATTTCTAACAAATTGCTTTTTATGTATTGATTAATTTTATATGTCTATATGCATATATATATATATATATATATATATATATATAGTAAAAAGAAAACCTTCAAATATTTTCAATAGAAATAGAAATAGAAAAAATGCAGGAATTAGATTAACTAACCTTAATGTAGCCATAGATAAATACGTGATAGACAGATAACAGGCAAATAATAAGTGTAAGAGTTCTATGTTAAATGTTCTTTTTTCTTCTTCTCTTTTCTCGCCCCCTTTTTGCTTCTTACTCTGTAACTCCCTTAAAACTTTGGTTGCCTTATTAAATTAAGGTAAATTTTTACATTTGATTTTGTTTTTAAAGTTACTTTTACTTTTAGTTAAAGCATTCATTAGAATATGTCACGTGACTTGAATATATTTATACTTATTTTATATTATTATTGTTGTTATTTTTTTTCTTACACATTTTTACCTTAACATTTTTCGCTTTTTTTATATTTCATTTAGTGAAGATTTAACAGAAATAAAATCATTTCATCGATTGATTTATTAGACATTTCAATTGACTGTTAAATTAAAAGCATATTTTCACACATATAAATACATACATACATATATACATACACGTATACATATTAACTTTTATTTCAATTTTATTTTTTCATATATAAAAAAAATTCTTTTGATTTTTCAGCTTTATTTACAAAATTACTTTTTGATTTTCTTTTTTAAGTATTTTTTGCTTGTCTTTTTTAATATTTGCTACAAACAACAATGTTATGGAAATTCTAAGTTATAAACTAAAAGACGTAATTGTTTTGATTATGTGAGAAATTCAAATTAATATTAAAATTAAAATTAAATGAAATTAAAGAGAAGGGAAAACACACAAAACGCCAACTAAGCAAACGTCATGTAAATCTTGCAAACGTGAAAATGTTACTACGGAAAAAAGTATTTCACTTTTTCGCTAAAACAATATTAAAATAAAACAATAACAAAAATAATAACAAAAGAAGAGAAAATCTACATAAGAATGTTAGAGCTGATAGAACATTTAATTTCTCTATGATTTTCAAACATGCGCATAATTAATCCCAAAATGAAATTTTCTCATTTAAATTTAATTTTCATCTTCTTCGTTTTCTACGTCTTCTACATCTTCATAATTTTATAGTCATAGTCTTAATTCTCTATGACTTATCTCTTTAGCAAATTTCCTTGATATTTATATATTTATATATTTTTATATAATAATTTTATTAAGGAAAACCTTTAAAAATTTGAATAAATAACACTTTTTGATTTTATTAATATTTTTATGATTTACAAATGAATGAATAATAAGGAAGATGACAAACTAAAAACAAACAAGAAAAAACCATTTGGTAGCCAAATTAAATTCATTAGCAGCAAATAGACAAACTAAACAATCGTTTCCATCTACACTTCTGTTTTCCTTTTTGCTTTTTGCGTTTGCCTTTTTGCGTATTCGTTCTTTTTTTTTTTGTTTAACATGTTTAATATTTTCGCACCAATTCAATTACATGCATAACACAATACCTTGGTCAATAAGTTTTCAATCTTCGTTCATTAGAGTACTCACACTTTACGATGGGCGCCATAATTTTGCTTTCTTTTATGTAGAACGATTTGTGTTTACCCTCCCAATAAGCATTTTTGTCACCCAACTTTCTTAACGTCAATAATTTTTTTAATTAAGCCAAGTTTTCCTTCCTTGAAGTTACTTGAAATATTTGAAAAGCCATAAATCTTTAAAAGCCAGGGATAAAGAAGAGTAAAGTGGTAGGAAAGTAATAGGAAAATAATTCTAAGCGTAATTTACTTAATGTAATCAAGAATTATGTCGGATATATGATTCGGGTCTTGAGTCTTGGGTGTTTTTTACATAAGGGGTCATACTCTATTCCATCGATTCCAATGTAATTTTACAGAATAGCTATTTAGGGGATTCCAATATAAACAAAGAGTAAAATTCATGCATCAGCTGATCAATAACTGATATCCGAGTTAAGTTTTGACAAATGTGAAGGGGTCTCAGATTGTCGACAGGGATGGCTACGCTGTAAGTGAGCTTTGAATTTACTATATAAAAATTTCTTTCCGAAATCATTGGGAATTTACACAGCAGTACTGATTTTTGATTTATTAATTTATGGGTTACATGTCTACTCTCATTTAAAATACTATTTAAGCTAATTTATTTTATTGTTGTTGGCTTATTTGCCAATTATTTTAGTTTATGTGTGCGTTCATATGTAATTATCTTGTTATTGTTATTTACTTGATTATTTAAGGTTTTTATAACCTGCACCATTTGTGATACAAAGTATTATAAATCTAAGCAAACGCTTGTAGCGTCCATCAACTTTTATGATACCGATTTACTAGGAATCATTTTCTGAGTTGATTTAAACATATCTGTTCGCCCATCTGTACTCTTTGTCTATCTGTCTGCCCATCATGTATTTATTTGACTTTTTAATCAAATTATGGAAACTGGTATAAAGTATTTAAAAGCGGGCACTGATCGATTATATATTTCTTACAACTTTTAGTTCTATTTATTGTTTAAATTAATGTAATAATTAATTATTGTAAAAACGTGTTTTTTTGATTAATTAAACGTAACTCTGACTCATCATTAAAAATGTAAGTAAAAATTCAAATATTTTTTTATTCATTGGTCAAAATCAGTGGCCTGCTTTTAAACATTCTCCATCAGTCCATATTTGATGAACAAAAATTTTTTTTAACTGTAACAGGATGTAAAGCAAGTTTTCATGTTACTACAAATATTATTGGTTTGAGAAAAATGTTTAGTTCAAGCAGATATATGAATATACATGGCCAGATCAATTTCGGCAATCAAAATTTTGAAATTCTTTGTACTAAGTATTACTAAGAAATAGGCTTAAACGATTGTATCTAAAAATTTAACTTTCACTCAAATTCATTCAAATTCATTTTCAATATTTCCAATTTCATTTTAACTTCCTTCCATTTTCCGTGTAATAACGAAAGGTCAAACAGCAGTCAACACAACTTACTAATTATTTGTCAATTAGTTATTAGTTTTATTTGATGTCAATAATACAAAATTGAATAATATAAATAACAATTAATGCTATAATTGTTATCACATGCCATGAATAACCGATCAAAGGTAAAGATTCTATTTGAAAAAAATTCAATGTATTTCTGGGCCTTTATTCATTTAAATATTGTTCTAGAAATTTTCAACTAACAAATCTCTTAGAAATATTTAATAAAATGACTTTTGATAACTTTGTTTTTGTTACGTCATTTATTAATCACTGTTCCTTTTTTAGGATATTTTGAATTATCGTTTAATTGATTAAATTCTCGTTATGTTTAATGATAAATTAATTATAAGATAAAAATCCAAAAATTTATAAAAAATTTAAATAAGTTTTAAAGTATTTTTAAGCTAAAAAGTTATTTGATAAAAAAGTTTTATAAAAAGTTGATTATGAGTTTAAAGTTTGCCACTTTAAATTGTTTTCATATTAAATATTTGAATGTTTCATCATAAAAATTTACAATCAGTTATTCATTTTAGAATTATACTTTGCTAACAAATGATTCTATACAGAATATTTAGTTCAAATATTTCACTAATGAATATTTTAGACTTTTGGTTTGTTATTTTTATTTATTTTGTTTTTATGTTTAAAGTGTTAAAAATATTTGTCCAAGTGATGACTTAGAAAGCAAATATATCTATAAATAATTAATTTTGCCATATTTTCGTTTTTTCCTCCTATTTTTTTTGGTTGGCCACTTAGCTTTCTGTGTTGTTTTCTTTTAAACTTATGAAAATTTTTAATAAAAAAGTAAATACAGAATAAATTTTCTACATAAAACACATTTTTAAAGATAACGATAGGGAAAGACGGAATGAGATAGAATGAAAGAAAGAGACAGTTAGATATTGGTATAAAAAAAGGTTAAATTTATTTAGGTGGTAGAGTAAATGTTTTATTTACTGAATTTATTTCTATTATTATTTTATGTGTCAATTTCGTGTAGATATATTTCTTGAACAAAAAAGAACAAACTTTTTTGGAGTTTTTTTTTGTTTCTATTAGATTTTTAAAGTTTACACGCATATTTACGTCCATTTTTTTTGCTACTCTGAACTCTACAAAATAATGTAACGGTAAAATTATGCATATCATTAGATTTGCATTATATTTATGTATAAAAAAAACAAATAAAATTGCCGCCAAAAAAAGAAAATTAAAAAGAAAATTGAAAGCAAAGCGGTGCCTTCGTCAATCATCAAAAATATTAAAAAAAAATACCAAATAAATTTAAAGGCGAAATCAATATTTTCCATTTAAATTAAAGAAATTAAAGCAAATTTTTTTATTGGCAAAAAATATGGTAAACTTGAAAGTATATTTTCCTTTTTTACAAATTTTCATCAAACTAAGTTTTGAGAAATACGCGCTATCTCTTGTGTTTGATTTTTTTACTTATTTGAAGCGCGAAGTGATTTCTTTACAAATCGGTCAAGGTGGCATACAAATTGGTAACGCCTGCTGGGAATTATATTTATTGGAGCATGGCCTTAATGCTGATGGCACCATTAAAACAAAGGAAGAGAAATTAGCTAATGGCCTTCATCATCTAACTAATGGTAATAGTGATACGAGTAGTGATAATGATGTGAATACATTTTTTGCGGAGACAAGTACTGGAAAATGTGTACCACGTTCAATATTTGTCGATTTGGAGCCATCTGTTATTGATGATATACGAAATGGTCCATTACATAATTTATATCATCCCGAACAATTGATAGCGGGCAAAGAGGATGCTGCTAATAATTATGCTCGAGGCCGTTATACGATTGGTAAAGCAGTGATTGAGAAAGTTACCAATCGTATAGTGAAAATTGCTGAACATTGTGATGGCTTGCAAGGTTTTCTTATATTTCATAGTTTAGGTGGCGGCACTGGCTCCGGTTTTACATCGCTTCTTGTAGAACGTTTAACAAATGAGTTTAACAAAAAATGTAAATTAGATTTTGCTGTTTATCCATCACCGAAAATCTCTACAGCTGTTGTTGAACCTTATAATGCTTTATTGACAACGCACTCAACTTTAGAGCATTCTGATTGTGTTTTTATGGTGGATAATGAGGCCATTTATGATATTTGTATAAATACTTTAAATGTTGATCGTCCCCATTATAATAATTTGAATCGTTTAATAGCCCAAATTGTTAGTTCAACTACAGCCTCTTTACGTTTTAACGGTTCCATGAATGTCGATATAAATGAATTCCAAACGAATTTAGTACCATTTCCCCGTATACATTTTCCACTTGTCGCTTATGCACCATTAATGTCGGCAACTAGAGCTGCCCATGAACAACATGCAATCACATCATTAACCAATGCTTGCTTTGATCCCGCCAATATGATGGTGAAATGTAATCCCCATCATGGTAAATATATGGCTTGCTTTATGCTGTATCGCGGTGACGTTGTACCGAAAGATGTAAATGCCGCCATTGGAACTATTAAATCTAAAAAGCATATACAATTTGTGGATTGGTGTCCGACAGGTTTTAAAATTGGCATTAACTATGAAAAGCCAGCTCATGTGCCAAATGGCGATTTGGCGCCCTCTTCAAGGGCCGTATGCATGTTATCGAATACAACGGCCATAAAAGCGGCATTTATTAATCTAAATCGTAAATTTGATTTAATGTTTGCGAAGCGTGCCTTTGTTCATTGGTTTGTTGGTGAGGGTATGGAAGAAGGTGAATTCGCAGAAGCTCGTCAAGATCTGGCAACATTGGAGAAGGATTATGAAGAAATCTCCAAAGATGACTCAATTTCTAATGATGGGGATGAGGTGGAGTATTAATAGGAAAGAAAAAAGAAAACTTTCGCTTAATTGAATGCCTCTTTATTTCTCTTATGTCTGTCCTATTCTAATTTTTTAAAATTATAAGCTTAAAATGTTAGTTGCATTAATAAAATGAAAGTTTTAATACTTTTAAGTGTAAGTTTAGTTCATTTCATGATCTACAAAGAAATTTTCAAGTGAATGCTATTTCTTTTACAAAAAATACTTTCTTATCTCCACCTTACTTCCGTCTCTCTGGATAGATAAAAACCCCGTCAAGGTTAATTTTTTAAAAATATTTTGCGCATACTACTCTCAAAAAAGTGTCTTATTCCCTTATAATTTAAAGAATTATCAATAAGTTCCAGCATTTCTTTACAAGTTTTCAAAATTGTGTAAAAAGTTCTTAGAATTTTACATTTATCTTTTTTACTTTTCATATACTTTTTTACTTTTATAAAAGTTGTTACTTAAAAAATTTTTTTGCTTAAAAAAGTATTTAAAAAATTTTACTTTTTTTTGATTTATTTTACTGAATAATTAAACTAAAAAACTTTGCATTTGTTTTTATTGTAATTTTGTTGTAATTGCGCAAATATTTAACAAAATTATTTAATTAAACAAAATGAAAAATTAAAGTAAGTTAAAATAAATTGCTGTTGATATATTTTATTTCATGTCATAGGTCAATTATACAAACTCAAATTAACTAACAGAGACACACAAAACTAAATGATCAATTTGTGTGCTCTATGACACTTTATAACAAAAGGTATATTAAATGTAGATTCCAAAAAGACATGTTTGTTTTTTCTTAAAGTTAAATTTTTACGTAGTTTACTTTATTTTATTATTCATTTTATACGCGTGTAACTGGCGTGATAGTTTAACTGACATAATTAATTAATGCGTAACTTAAAGTTTAATGAAGAGCAGAGCCTTCCTTAAACTCTTAGGCATAAATTCCAGATACAACCCATTTAATAAGCTAAAATTATTGAATCGCTGCCTATAGCCCTGGACTTTGCTTGAAAAAATAGCATCTATGATTTGTTTACCACAGCAATCACTCAATTAACTCCAATACTTTTTTTAAATGGCCTTAAAACTGGAATATCCGTGGCACTATACTAAATCATTAATTCCTGGGCAAAGCCCACACGATTGATCAAATTAATAATCTAACAGAATTGAACTTTGAAAAAAAATTAACTACAAATTTAATGTCATTCATATCTAAAGTTTTCGTTCAAAATTAGTCATAATTATATTTATTATAACGATTAATGTATTTTAGTTATCAGAGTTGTATTTAAAGTTAACTTGAAATAATATCCTAAAAATATCCTTAAAGGTATGCAAACTCTCTTGAATACAACACAAATATTTTATAAGATTTCATTTTTCATAGAAATTTCAAAAGCGCAAGTCAAATTCTTGCCACTCTCTCTTACGTTCTCTCTCATGCTTTAATTGATTATTTAAATTAGAAAAATTTTACAGCACTTAATTATAATTTTTTTTTAAGTATTTTGAAAAATATTCGTGTGAAATAAGTGAATTAAGAAATAAAAACAAAAAAATTTGAAATTAAAGTTATTTACATGAATTAGAAGCTTTAACTTCTTTTACCTCAAGCTTTTTCGCTCTCTAAGTATTTCTCTTTGTGAGTTTCTCAAAAGAATATAAAATTTATATACCAGTTTTTTTTAAATATTTTTATTAAACCATTTCAAATTAAGTCCATTCGTTTGTGCTAAATATTTAGAAAAATACGAAATTTTAGTTGTACAGTTGTTAGAGTAAAAAATAGATTGATAGGTAGATAGATTGTTAGATGTTTGGCAAATGGTTAGATGAGACGAGAGTTGTAAGAGACATTAAAAGCTTTTTATTGATTGTTTGTATTAAATTTCGGAAAGGAAGGCAAAGCTTACTAAGTAAGATCTATAATAAAAAAAAAACGTGTAGAGATATAAATGAAATGTTTTTAACAAATCAATGCGAGAGGAAGAAACGCAAAAAGCATAAACAAAACAAAGGCAAGCAAAACAAAATATAAATTTACAAAAAACGAAAAAAAACGAAGAAAAAAAGCAATAAAACAAAATTTTAAAGTCGTGTGTTTTCAGTTAAGAAGGCTTTCTGAATCCGCTTTAACATTTACAAATAACTGTTGCGTTTACGAGAGCGGACGTGTTAGCGCAATTTTCTGCATTACATGTAAACGTGTTGTACTTTTTTTTTGTTTCTTTTTTTTTTTTGAATTTTAGATTTACTTACTTAATTCTTTTTTTCAAATTTCGATTCTTTTGCGCAAAAAGTTATAAAGGAAAAACAAAAATAAATAAAAAAAAAATATTATGAAAATTTAAAAAACAAACAAACGGGCTTCACTTTTAATTATTGTGTTTCCACTTTAATTTGTTGTGAGTTGTATTGAGTTGAGTTGAGCTGTGAATTAAATTATGTGTTTTTGTTTAGGTTGCTTTTGTAATAATTGCAATTAAATAAATATTAAATTCTAATTGAATATGAGGCAGTGAAACAGGAATAAGTAACTAAATAAAATTGCGCGAGATATTTTACAAAAAAAAATTGCAAATTCAGAAAAGCAAAATCGCAGAGAAAAATTAGAATTGAAATAAAAGGCGTTTTTTGGGCAAATACCAAAGAAAAGAGATATTCTTTGCAAAATGGAAACGAGTGATAATAATAATAATTTAACTAATAATATTTACAATAATAATCGTAATAACAATAACAACAGCAATAACAATAGCAAGGATATTAAAAATTTCAATAATACCTCCAAGAGACGTGATATTCTGATGGCTCTTATGGATTTTTTTTGGTTTATTATTTCATCGATTGGTTTTATATTTCAAGTAAGTTTACAGAAATCAAATAATAAGTCAAAAAATTCATTAAATAAATGAGTTTGTTTGATATAAAAAAAAAGTTTTTCGAAAATTGTAATATTTAAGTTTATTTGCCAAAGTTTCTTGTTAAATTTATCTAAAACTATAAGCAAGGCAAAAGATTTTAAAGTTTTTATTCTTAAAAGTCGTTCATGTCAGTATAATAAACACTCCACACGATGTATTATTTAAGAGAATATTTAGAATCATTAGTTTTTCCATATGAAAAAAAAATGGCTTTCGCAAAAAGTTATGGTGTGGGGCGTCGTCGTAATAATAGTCTGATCTTACCCATAATTATTTCTGGAACTCTGTGGGTTAAACCACGCCTACGTACCAACTTTCATGTAAACTTTTCTAAAATTGTGTTCTGTACTTTGATAGTAAATTAACATGGACAGAAAACAAACAGGCAGAAGGCCAGGCAGGTTTGAATAGCATCAGAAAATAATTCTGATTCGATGGTAGCTAGAGAAATGAAATTTGAAAAAGTTCTAATATAAAACTTCAATTCAATTGAATAAACAAAAAAAAATTGGGATAATTATTGCAGTAATTATAAAAAAATTTTATACTCTCAAAAGTAAAGTTAATTATTTATTATAATTAATAATCATCAAATTAGCTTAATTATTTTAATAACTATTCATTTACCAGTTTACTTTTTCTATGTTTCCATTAAGATTTTTTCTATAGATTACAATAAAAACTTAAGAGCTTTCTCTTGAGAATTTTACAAAAAGTCAGGAGTTACGTAAAAGAATAGCAAAGTAATAAATTAGAGAAATATATATGGCTTGTCATATTATAAAATTAAGCAGTATAGATATGTATATATAAATAATAACTAAATAACAAGAACAACAACCATAACAACAAAACAAAACAAAACAAAACAAAGTATGCATGATAATAATAATTTGATTAACATGATATTGATATCAAAATCGAATGACTGACACGTTACATTTATAGTGTCATAAAATAGCAATTGTATATATAATGTTTAAAAAATTATAATTAAACAATCAATCTAACTCATAATTCTATTGTATTGTTTCATATTGTTTTGTTTTTTTTATAAACATAAGAATGATAAGCGAAATTTCATTTCAAGTTGACCTTAAAGCAGGCTTAATGTTAGCACAATGTAAATATAAAATAAACTATAAGTTTACCGTGGTATCGGGTATTATAAGCTCGTACTAATGCTTGTAACATCCAAAAGAAGGTAGAGATCGTTTTCAGACCTTAAATAAGTCTGTCCGTCTGCCCTTCTGTTATCAGATGTTTCCTTATTACAATTTTTAAGGTAATTTCGTGAAATTTGGTGCACGAGTGTGTTTTGGCTCAGACATGAATCCCATTGAGCATGGTGAAAATCGGATCATCATTTCGACGATTCCTCATATTAAGCCTTTATTAAATAAAAGTCGTTATATGGAGAAAAATTACAATTTTTAATATATTTTAACATAAATTAGTATTGGATTCTACTCTAAAGTATAAAATATGTGTATAAAATTTGGTTTATATGGGTCCATTTTAATGACCCCTTCCCACGTAAAGGTTTTTTTCAACAAAAATAAAAAATGAGTAAGATATTCAATTTTGAGTATATTTTAACTGAAATTAATATAATTAAATAAATTACTTAATTATTTTAACGGAAATTAATTAAATTGTGTAATTTTGTTAGATGTAAAAAGTATGTGTATTAAATTTGATTAATATTGATCTATTTTTTTAATTCTTCTTTCATATAACAAACTTTGTAAATAAATTAAAAATTAAAATTTTTTCAATTTTGTTGGCTTGTAATTTTTTCTTTAATTACATTAAGCAGATATAAGATATTGAGAATTTAAGAGTCAGCCAAAGTCGACCATAAATTTCTTACTTGTTTTCTCATTGATGAGATTTTTGAATATACAATAAATTTGCTTGATTGTTTGTAACATGATGTAAGCGTGACTCAACAAATTTTTATGGCCAACTTCACTAATTATAAGAATTTTCTTTAAGTTTAGTAGCATTAATTTTAATTTAATTTTCTTAGATTTCATATATATCAATCTTAAAATATTGTATGGTTAAAAATTTTTTAGAAAAAAATATTATTTTAATAATAATTACTTTAATAATAACATTAATAATTTGCGCGTAGAAAAATTATTATACGCATTAACATCAAGGTTTAATTAGCCTGTTTAAGATTCCAATTACGTATATACATATTTTTTTCTATTTAAAATTAAAATTTATTATGTGATAAATAGATACAAATGCTTTGTACTTAGTTTTCTTTTGTAATTATTATTGATTAACAACAACATTTATTTATTACTAGCAAGTTATTTATTAAATTGTTGGTAATTTTATAATCATAAATACAATAAGAATAAAATGTTAAAAAAATATTGCTTTTATGTTTTTGCAATAGTTGGATTTTACAAACAGTTTTTATTTAAAATTTTTTCTGTTAGTATTTCTTTAGTCGATATTTAAGTTATATATATTAAAGTTTATTGAAGTAAAAATTTTTTTTAATTAATCTAAAATGCAAAGAATAAATAAGTTGAGGGCTTTTTGGTAAAGTTTAGAATTAAATTGAATTCAATCTACTCAAATTTAATCCATCTATAATTACACAATTTTATACCCTACACCACTTTTGATACAGGATATTATAAGTTCGAGTAGGTGCTTGCAAACATCCATAAGATTGTTCAGATATATGAAACTTTTCTTATGCTGATCGATTCAAGCTTGTTTGTCCAACTGCCCATGTGTTATCAAACTATATCTCGCAATTTTTGAGATATATTACTGAATGAAATTTGATGCACAGATATACTTTAACACAAAGGCCAACCCTTTCGGACTTTGCCTTGTGAAGCCTTTTTGGAAAAAAAGTCCTTATATAAATAAAAGCTGCAATTTTAAACCTATTTTATTGATAATTAGTATTGTCTTGCACTTTAACATAAAAACTTGGATGCCAAATTCGATTCAGAACGGTTATTTTTTGAATACTCTTCCATATAAAAAAGAGTTTGAATAATTTAAAAAGGCATGTTAATTTACAATTTATAAAAGTAATGTAGAGTATTTAAAAGTTGCTTCCTACCTACTTTAATCAATTTATTTGCTTAAATATACCTTAAAATGACTTTAAGTTTTTCTACTTATGAAAAAGTTCATGAATGATAAAAATAATTTTACATGAAACGTAAGTTTCATTAAAATATATAGAAACATTGAAATATAAATATTGTTGAATATTTCTAAAATATTTCAATCTCATTAAAATTCTCAAAGCATTCCCATACAGAATTTCATTCTTTTAAATTAATAAAATTAAATTGTATAACCATGAATAATCAGTTAGTCATAATAACATTTATGACTTGTTTTTTCTTTAAAGGCACCTGAAAATCTCTCAAATCGTTGTTTAAGTTTTGTTACCACGTATTCAAAAAAATCTGTTTAAGTGTTTTGTTGTTGTATAATAGATTTTACTTATTTGGGAAAAAGATTTCTATCAATTTCATTGTTTTAACTGTAAGTTCCATATTCAAGAACTAATAAATTTCCTTTAACCAAAACTTTTAAGAAATTAAATGTTATATTTTTAGACATTTTTTCAATTCTATATGATTTTAATAGGGCGTGAAACATTTTGTAGGCTGCTTCATGTTTTTTTGTTGTTATTGTTGTTGTCATTTTGTGTTTTTTTCTTTTTATGTTATGTTTTGCTATAAAAAGCAAACGATCAAGTTTGCTTCAATCAGTCAATGACTGATTTGACGGTTAAATTTGTGTAATGCAACATTAATAAATAAATAATAATAATAGTGATAATATTTATGGTTTTGGCCAATTATGGCATTTTTATATTATTAATATTTATATAGAATTTTACACTTAACGAACACTCCATACCAGAATATTAGTTATTCTTAAATGATTATAAATGATTCTAAATTGGTTTGATTTTAGGCAAAAAGTTTATATTGATGACCAAGTTATTGAATCGTACATTCATGAAAACTTTTTCTCTCTTAGATTATTTCAAATTATTCGATCGTACATTCATTACAATTTTTTCCCTCTCAGACTGCTTAGTTAATTTAACTGGTGCAGATGTAATACCAAAATAGTAAATAGACAGAATGAGGCAAAATTTTTATTAGAATAAGACCAGGAAAGATGGTAGACTCTATGGACGAATAGAGAACCCACTTTATATAAACTTACATTGAAACGTTATAGCATAAATTTAAATACTTTAAAACGATTCCATCTACTTTTTGATGGATTATATTCTTAACAAATCTTAATTATAAATAGCTTAATAACCCATTGTGATTAATCCCTTAAAGCCTTGATTACTTCAGTAAATTGTTTAACTATAAAATTTTAAACTTTAAAACATTTGTAGTCCAAAGTAAATGACTTTTAATTTGTTTATCATTTCTAACATGAACAATTTACAAACTTGTGGGAAAAAGAATAACTTTTACTAAAAAATGTGATTATGAAAAATTTGTAATATTTTAAAGTTTATCCTTTAAGATCTTTTTGTAAAATATATTTTTGCCTGAATTTAGCGTATTTTTAAACAAATTAAATGTAATTAAATAAACTACAATAAAGTATTTAATTTGTTGTTCTCCATTTACTCCAACAATTCTGTACTTTTTTTGCTGTTCTATTTTCTATTAATTTTTTTTTTGTTATATGCATTTCATAATATAGAAAAAATAAATAAGCTGCTGTCGTGTTATTTAGATTACATTACAATAAATAAATTGTAAGATAAGCCGGTTTAGATTAATTAGAAAAAATTAACGTTATAAATAAAAAGAATTTTATTACTTCAAATGTACAGTAAAAGTTTCATGTGTTTTAAAAGTACTTTCAAATTAACAAAATGGAAAAAATTGTAATTTCTTAATTATTTAAAAAAGTTCGTTATATGGAAGGGTGGATTCAAAGAATGGACCAATTTAAATCAAATTTGATATGAACGTTTTTTATAGCAAAATGCAAGGCAGTGCCAATTTTCAGGAATATATATTCAAAATTTACCCTTTCGTTCAATTATTTTCGATAAATGCGTTATACGGGAAGTGATCTCAAAAATGGCTTGATATGAACCAAATTCAGTGTACATGTTTTTTATGTAAAAATAAAAATTAGCGTCAATTTACGTTAAAATGTATTTAAAATTAAAATTTTTTTCCAATATAATGGCTTTTTTAAAGAAAAGATTTATTTAAGGCGTGGTCGTAAGGGCAATGCAATTTTTTCCATAATTAATAGAGCTCGTGTTTGGGCCTAAATTTATCCATGTATCAAATTTCAATAAAATATCTCTAAAATTTCGACCTGGAGGTTGTACATAATGCAAGCAGTCGGACAAACAGTGTCAAATTAAAAAAGGAAATGATTCTGAGTCGATTTGTATAATAAAAAGTAGATCTATCGCAAATTAAATAGCGTAATAGTTTTGATATAGCGAATATAATATTTAAGGCGTTCGCTTATTCTTAAGTTTGTGTTTCTAAAGGTTCATTTAAGCCTACTTCAAATGTTGGTAACATATTTAATAGGCCTTTTATTAAATTCGTACGCCGGGCAGTTATTGTCTACGTCCAATTGTGATTTTTATTATTGTTGTTGCCATGTTCCGTGTTACCAATTTTTAAGCAGAGAAAGAGTGGCAGAGAGAGAGAGAGAGAGCGACAGAAAGAAGTGAAAACAGAGAACGTCCCTACAATTTTACTAAATTTGGTTTTTGCTTTTTTTTAATTTACTGTTGATTGTCCATTAACAAACACTTAAACACGCAATCGCTTTGTAAAATTACACTCGGAGTTGAAAATGTCAAGTTTTAAAAGTTTTTATATAGAAAAATAATATGCACTTTTTTTTAATGGTAATTAGAATAAAAACAACAACATAAATAACAAAAAAGCATATTAAAAAATATACATAAAGAAAAATAAAAAGCAAAGCAAAAAACAAAAAAAAAACAAAACAAATAAAAAGCGCAAAAAGAAGAAAAAGGTTCAACAAACAAAATAATTAAAATATGGATGAAAAGAGAAAAAGGTAGTTATGCACAACAAAGAGAGTGAGAGAGACCGTATTCAGAGAGGTAGAGAAAGAGAGGGAGAGATAGAAAAAGAGAGAGAGAGAGAAAGAAAATGGTTTCATGTAATTGCTGCTGCTTGATGGCAGTGGCTTTAAATGATACCAATGTCGTAATACTTAGATATTCACCGTCAAATTTATACCAAAAAACAGTAACAATAACAACAACAACAATAACAACAATAAAATCATGATTATTAACTAACTAACTAACAACAACAAGAATAATAATAATGAATTAACAAGTTTACCAACATGCGTTAATATTTTTAACACATAAACATAAAAGCACGTACACACACACGTACACAACACATACATTCACATACATATATAAGAAACATCTTAGACACATGTTGTTTAGGAAGCTGACCGAGCATGGCTCACTTTCGTTTGACCCACTTTTATTTGCCGGTTACTGAGTGTAAGAGATAAAAGTAAAATAAATGGATGAAAAAAATTTCAAAAAAAAACAGAGAAAAACAAAACAAAACAAAAAAGGAAAAAAGGAAACACAAACAAGACAAAACACATGCTAATATTTTTTGTGGACAAATCATGAATGATTAACAAATTGGTTTGTTTATATAAAGAAAAAAAAAATAAAAAAACAAAAAAAATAGAGCGAATTATGGAGAAAGAGAAATAGAGAGAGGGAGAGAGAGAGGCAGCATTATGAAAACGATTGCGAAAGATGACGAGGGAGAAGTAGATTGTTGAAGGGTGGCAGTGATAAAATGAGGGAGTAATGTGTAAATGCATTCCCGATAATTATAATTTTATATTTATTTTTGTTTTTGTTTTTATATTTGTTTTTGTTGTTGTTGCTACCACTGTTATGATTTTTTTCTACTAGATTTTCCTTACACTTCATATTGAAAAGAATTCTCTTAAAAGCTTCTGGTATTTTGGTCAATGCTGCTTCGATTTTTCCTTTGTTGTTGTTGTTATTATTATTATTACTATTATTATAGTTATTGCTGTTTTCCTGTGTTTGTTTAGGAATTTCGTGGGCTAAAAAATTTTCAATTTGAGCTTCTGCGCAAATATTTACATGAAAAAATATGAAAGTGTGTATGATTTTCGATGTATGCGTGTGTGTGTGTGTATGTGAGTGTGTATTGTTGTGTTTGTATTTGTATATACTTCTAAATATTATGTGCTGGATAAAGTAAAAAAAAATTTTAATAAGAGTTTTGGTAATAAATTAGAAACGTGAAAAACGTGTTGTCAGTTTGCTAACTTCGTCTTGTTGTTGTTGTTGTTGGTGCTAGCAATTGAAAAACTTGTAAAATAAAATTAAAAGTTTTTTCTGTATTAAACAAACACTTACAGACATAAACTTGCATTTATATATTTTGATATTATAATTATTCTAATAAACTAAAAAGTCAAAACAAAATAAACGAAAAAAACGAATGAGTACAAAGAATTTTAAAAAAACCAGTTTTATTTTGTATGAATTTATAATAACAAGTGTAAAAGCTTAATGTAGCCAATCATAAGAACAACAACAATAATCAAAATGAAAAAACTATGGAACTTTTTACATTAAAATTTTGGGGGATGGTATAATAAGTGGAAAGAAATAGCAGCTTCATTTCAGTGTGGGTGTGTGTATGTGTGTTATTCTTTGGTATGCAACCAGGTAATGTGAAACCTTCGTAGGTACCAACAACAGACTCTGGGCATGCACGATTCATAGAGAGGGTTAGACACGGCTTCAACTCTGCCTACGCCTACGTACTAAAACACATACCTCTTCGCCGTCCATCCATTTTCTAGCGGAACTGCCGTTAGATAATAGCGGACTATTGGCACGCACGATGCCTAGATATGGTTGGACTCGGCTTCAATCCTGTCTGTGTCTACGTACTAAAACTCATACTTCTCCGCTCTTCACCCATTTCCCAGGAGGACTGCCATGGATAGGTTAGTATAATTATGCTTGCACCGGCACTCTTCTGACGCCGACGAATCTATTACTTTCGATTATTTCTAATTCCTAAACGTTGCTCCGATTATTTCTAATTCTAAACGTTGCTCCGATGTTAAATCCTTCCATCGCGAAACGTGGATAATGAAAGAAGACATGTTCTGCGTCTTCCCTAACAGTGATGCAAGTGGAATTTATTGAGGATTTATTATGCCTCCACTTTAAAAAGGTGCCTTCGGAAAACATCAGGCCTTGTAAGAAACTGTGTAACATAGAAATTAACATTCCCGACTTTCCAATTTTCCAACACTTCTCTTACGACATCTTCTCTTAGATTTTTCTAATTTTTGATCAAAAAACTGATGCCATTTGGTATTATAGTATGTTCAAAATTTCAAATTATCTAAGACTATTTTTTTTATAATAATGTAAACCATTAAAAGGCCTAAAATTTTTCTTTACTTTTTCTTCTTTTTAACATCGATTATCCCATAAAAATTTTGAATTTCAATAACAACTGAAAATATTGAATAACGTAAAAAATGTATGGAAGGAAATTCCTCCACTTGTACTTCACTTATTTCTTTCTACTTTCTTACTCTCACTTTTTATTAACTTTCTGGTTTATTTAAAACTCTCATATTTTCTCTCTCACATTTTGTTTGAGCAGTGTCTCCAGTTTAATGTATTTGGAGTTTTCTCAAATTGCGTGTGCAACATTTTCCTTTGTACACATTCATTTTATTTATTTATGGCAAAGCATAGAAGAGCACAAGAGCAACCATCATAGTAGATTATTGTTAATGTTAATGTTGCTGTTGTTGTTAACGTTAATGCTGATAATGTGGTTGTTGTTATTGTGGAGAAGGTCAGTTAAGTGGTGCAACAAGGTGTCGGCATTTTGTTATTATTACTATTATTATTATTCCTTTTGTTGCTTTTGTTTGCTTTGCAATCTATAATAGTTTGTGTGTTATGCAGCAACAGTTGATTTATTGTGACTTACACAAAAAGTCTCAGGACTTTTTATAAACTATGAAAATTATAATAAAATAGAAAGAAAAGGAACCCATAAGATTTAAAGATCGTTTTTACATTCAATGCTCAGCCTTCGGCAACATCGCTTCAACAACTGTTTTAACTTTGTTTAACATGCTTTTATTTTTTTAATTGTCTTAATTTGAGAATTATTTCATAATTGCTAACATTTAATTAATGATAATTGAATTTAATGATAATCTAAAAAAACGAAAACAGTTAACAAAACATGCAATATGAAATTATTAGTTTGCTTTGTTGTGAGATACAACAAAATTTATTATAAATTATTATACTCTACAGCACTTATACTTAAGGGTATTATAAGTTTGTGCAGATGTTTGTATCGTTTGATACATTTAATATGCCGAGTGACTCAAAATCACTTCTTTATTTGCCATAGGTTTGTCTGATCGTTCGCGTGCAAACTAAAGGTCCTCAATTTTGAGATATTTGAATCAAATGTAGCACATGGATAACTTTTGGCCCAGAGAGGCGAATTCTCTTAAAAAAGTTTAAAATGGGACTATTTTTAAGAACTCTCCTTATACAACGCCTTTATGAAGAAAAGTCTTTATATGGACAAAAGCCTTAATTTGGAATATATTGAAAAAAAAGTGGCACTGTCTTACGTTTTGATATAAAAGACACGTCTACCAAATTTGGTCCAGATAGGTCCACTTTTTGAACCTCCTTCCATATAACGAACTTTTTAAGTAATTGAAAAATGACATTTTTTTTTAATTTGGTTGATTTGTTTTTGACTTATTTGACTTTGATATTAGGCAAAGTGGTGTAGAGTATTTTAGAGTCGGCCCCTAATGACTATGAAGTTCTTACTTCTTTTAAATATGGCATAATGTTTTTTTGTTTGTTTGTGTTTTTTTTCATCACACAATTTTTTTTTTTGCAATTCCCATCTTTAATTATTTTTTGTACTTGACAATGCAATTTGTTAATGATCATTCAATTAGTTATTCATTCAATCATTTGAAGAGTTTAGAGTTTTTTTTCATAGTTTTGTCTGTTCATTTGTTCACTTCGAAGTTTATTTTGCAGCGAGTTTGTTGTTTAAGTCTTTTGAATTAAAACAAAAACTACTTGATTTAAATATATTTGGATTTTTTTTAAACTTAAATACATTTTTTAAGTGTGTCTGAACATTAAGAATAATCAGTGAAAGAAAATTGCTTTTGGAATATTTCAAAAAGTTAACTGGAACTATTAAGATTTTTTTGTTATAAATTTTTTATTGTACTGAAATTTTTATTTAAACTTAAATTTTTGTTTATTATAGGAAATATATTTTATGATATTTGGTTATCCAATTAAATCATTATCGAAGGATATTGCATTAATTACGGGTGGTGGTGGTGGCCTGGGCCGTTTATTGGCCTTACGTTTAAGTGATTTGGGCTCTAAAGTTGTTATATGGGATATAAATACAAAAGGTAATTATTATAATAATTATAATAACAATAATAATAATAATAATAGTAACAATAATTACAATAATAACATTAAAAGTAATAAAGTTGGACACATAAACCAACAGCTACACATTTTTAAGGTCATTATTTATTAATCGCTATTTTTCTTTTTTTACTCATTTTCTTTTTCCATTTTATGATTTGCTGTCTTTATATTAATTTTGTTTAATTTTTATTTCATTTTATATAATTTGATAAAATCCAAAACCAAGGTATAAATGAAACAACTGAAATGATAAAACAAATGGGTGGCTTTTGTCAAGGTTACGTTGTTGATATATCAAATAGAAATGAAGTATATAAAGCAGCCGAAATCATAAAACGTGATATTGGTGATGTAAGTAAATCAAAAAAATCAATAATAAATAAATAAAAAAAAAACTTTTTTCTTTTTTTTTGTTTAATAGCAATTATAAACTATTTAAGACAAATTCAAAGCAACATAAATATAAGAAAAAAATGCGCCTTATTCGAAAGTGTGAAGGAAAATGTTATATAAATTTTTATAATTTAATTTTCAATATAATGGATTAAATTAAGAATTTGTGATATAATTATTTTTAATAATGCTTAGTAAAATAATTTAAAGTGGATTTGTTGAAAAAAACAAAGAAAATATAAAAGCAAAAATATATTTTTAACTTCTTTTATATATTTTCAGATTAGTCTTTTAATTAATAATGCTGGTGTAGTGTCTGGTATGCATTTACTGGAAACGCCTGATCATCTAATTGAACGTTCTTTCAATGTGAATGTCATGGCACATTTTTGGGTAAATTAAATAAAATTTTTATGTAGAAACATATTTAAAAAATTTGCTTCGAACAAATCGTTACAAAAGTTTTGCTGTAACTTAAAACTAAAAAAATACATCAGGTAGAGTTTTAATATAGAAAAAATGGTTGCTGCATCTTTTTTTGGCTATTTTTCTTTAAAGAAAGGTCTTGATCATAAGAAGCCTACAAAAAAAATGAAAAATGTTAGACTTTGATGATTTTGTATAATTTATAAGCCTTAAATAAGAAAAAATAGCTTTTCATTTAATTCAGAGTTTTATGCAATTTATATAATATTATGGGCGTGTCCTTCAACTAATATATTTAATAAAATTAATCATGAATATTTGGCAAACTAAAAGTATGCCAAAATCTTAAACGCTGACATATTTATTTAGATGTATTCACAACCCTTGAAAATGCCTTCGAGCTTTTAGGAATTATTTGTCCAAATGAATACACTTTCAATCTTGGTCTAATTAGTGATTAAATAGAAAATATTTTGGTCATATTCTTGTATTTTTGGGTCTATTTAAAACGATAACTTTGTATAAATATCTATAATTAATTATAATTTAATCTTACTATTAATTATTTTAAATATGTTTGAGTAATATTTATTAATTAATTCTAATTAATTTCATTGTATCTTAAAATGCAGACGACAAAAGCATTTTTACCAAAAATGTTAGAGAACCGCGTAGGTCATGTGGTAACAATTGCCTCATTGGCTGGTCATGTTGGCATAACGAAATTGATTGATTATTGTGCGAGCAAATTTGCTGCAGTTGGTTTTGATGAAGCCTTACGCCTAGAATTGGAAATGCTTGGCCATGAACAAATTAAAACAACATGCATTTGTCCATTTTTTATACAACAAACTGGCATGTTCGATGATGTTTATGCAAGATGGGTCTCCACATTAAATTCAGCCGCTGTAGCCGATCGTATTATAACGGCCATACGTAGAAATGAAAGAATTGCCATAATTCCCGGTTTCATGAAGTATTTACTTTCATTAAAATGGATTTTCCCTTGGGGCTGTACAGCCGGTCTACTAAAACGTTTGGTACCAGATGCTGCACCAAATGGTTTGGATAAAAGGAAATTTCCAATGGATAAAAATATATCACATTTAGATGAAAATCTAATCTCATTAGATAAGAATGCAGAAGGAACTTTACCAAATAAACAGATTACATTGGATAAGGATAAAATGTATACCGCTTTGGATAAAAAGATTTTACACTTGACAACAGGAAAATTTGCCTTAAATGAGAATAAAGATATAACAGAATTGAATAAGTGCAAAAGTTCAGTGTTAAAAGATTTATCCGCGACGGATAATGAAAGCTCTGTTCAATTAAATCAAGCAACAAATAGGATAAATGAAATTAAAAATGATAATTTAATATCTACAGAATTTTCTAGTGATCAAGTACTTACGGACTCGTTGCGTATAAAGAAAGTTAAGGAAATTATTAATGAAAAAGTTCATTGAGAAAATTCTAATCATTGAATTTTCTTTTTATGTTTCTTTTTATATATGTATTTGTATATAACCTTAAAAAAATGTGTGTGCACGTATGTGTGTGTATAGTTGGAAATATTGTTTTTTATTTTGTTTCATTGTTATTGTTATTATTAAATTTAAATGCTTTTATTTATTTAAATGGCTTCAATGTTGTTCTTATTTGTTAAGTAGTAATAAACTTTTGTGTGCAAAGTGAATATGTATATGTTTGTATAAATGTGTAATTTATTGAGCAAAATAATTGTAAAATTACGTTTAGAAAAGAGAATTTAAAAGAAATTTTCAAATGATGTTATGGAATAATTTAAAATGTAACAGAAACAAATTAAACTACTTTTTCATGGTTGTAAATGAAAAGTACTAAAAATAAATATGCCATACCTAGTGTTACATTACTGTTCTAAAGAGGAACTTGTAAAACTGGAGTTTTACCTAGTTCGGGTATGTTCGCAAAAAGGGAAAAAGAGAGATATAGAGAATTGAGTAAAATAAAGAACCACACACACTCCCGCACATGAATATATTTCCAATACTGAAGTACGATTGTAACTCTAAAATGAGCAGAGAGAGAAGAATTATTTTAGTTGGCAAAGTGGTGGCGGTTGAATAAATTGTTTTTAATTTGGAGCGGGTGAACTTCTGTTAAAGTATGTATTGAACATAACGGTACATATAAAATAACGGTTCTTTATTTTATATATAATTAATAATTGTGCATAAATTAATGCAATCCAAATGAAAAAGTGTTAAATTTTATAAGCAAATACAATAAAAAATATTGTAAAATTGTTTTAAATAAATGAAAATAGCAAATAAATGCTTATAAGCAGTTTGTGAAAAAAAAGTGAAAGAAGAAGCATATAAAGAACGAAAGAAAGAGAATGGAATGAAATGGAAATAAACACAAGAAATGAATAAAAATCTTAAAGAATTTTAATCTCTGGTCTTTGATGAAGATGAGTCAAAATGAGATGAGATTGAGAGCGAATTTTTTAAACAATTTTTTCTTTTTTTGTTTACAATTGCAAAGAACTATTTAAAAGGGTATAAAGTGCACATAGC
The DNA here is from genome assembly GCA_023089585.1 of Melophagus ovinus. Taxonomy (NCBI): domain Eukaryota; kingdom Metazoa; phylum Arthropoda; class Insecta; order Diptera; family Hippoboscidae; genus Melophagus; species Melophagus ovinus. Next base: position 788,579 of record JAKKIB010000181.1, on the reverse strand, counting down.
AATGGTAATTCTAATAAAGAAAAATTATATAAATATTAAAGAAAAATTTATAAAAAAAGAAAAGCATTATAAGGAAACTTAATATAAACAATAAAGAAAAGGAAATTTGTTCAAAATAAATTAATAACAGTAAATGTGAACGCTAGCATTACATGTGAAGCGTTGACAGCGCTGTCATGACAGATTTTATTATTGTAAATCCAAACAAGCAAAATTAAATGCAAAAAAAGGAAAATAAAAAAAAGAGACAAGCAATAAAGTAAGAGAGAAACAAATCGCAATCAGAATCAGATTCAACTCGCTCAGCAATTTAAGCGAAAATAAGTTGTACGGTGTGTTGTCACAGTCGTTCGTCGGTATTGGCTACGAGCAGGTACATTCTTTTAATTAATTAGAGAAGAAAAAATATGAAAAGAAAAGTGATATTTCCTTCTTGTGTCAAAACGAAATTAATTAAAAATATAGCGAAAATTAAAAGGAAAGTTTCTAAATAAAGTTTAATATTTAAAAGCAAATAAAAGCGAAAGCTAATGTTAAATTCCAGTGTTATAATAGCACACAATAGAATCTAACGGTTCTTTTTTCCTTTGCCAACAACTAAAATCTTCACTTTGTCAAACATACGCCATTTTTTTCTTCGCATATTTGTTCGTGCACAAGAAGTACAAAATAAGATAAAAAGGCAAATATATTGCATGAAATTTCTAAATAAATCAGCGAAATTTATTACAAAAAAAATGTCTTCAGTTAAGTAAAAAAAAAAAGAAATAGGAATGTAAATGTAAATATTAAATGTAAAAAAGTGTTTATTTGCTTTAATAATAAACATTTTATTTATAATTAAATTAAATAAATACAAAAATAAATATTTGTATAACGAAAGCGCGTTCGTCTAATTATTTTTTTTTAATAATTATAAAAAGCTGTTCGCGCGGTCCACTTAAAAAATTTTTGCCATTAAATTAAAAAGAAAATTTCGCCAGAAGGAATAAAGAAAAGTTATTCAATAAAAAAAGGAAAATTATTTGATTTAAAGAAATGCAAAATAAGAAATGAAAAAAATGTGAAAATAAGCATAGAAAAAAATTCAAAGCGTAATAAAATAATATGAGTGTTAAGTCATTAATTCAACAACAAATAATTAGATTAAAAAAATCAATGTAAATTTATCATTTAAGTTAAAGTTTTCAAAAACACGCTCATTAAAATGGATAAAATGCGTGTGTGTGTTTAGTTGTATATATGTGTAAATACATGTATGTAGATATGTTTAAATGGTAAATGCATAAAAATATATTAAAAAAATAAATTTCAAGCAAAAAAAGCGATGGCATAAAGTTATAGTTTCAATTATGCTAAAGTAATAAAAACAACAGAAGAAAGAAAAAAGTAGTCGATTTTGGTTTTATGTGTGTTTTCTCTTGGTTTTTTTTGGTGGGTGGTTTATTTTATGTGCACATTCGCCTATTACTACTTACTGTTATTGTTGTTGTTGTTATTTTTAGTCTGGTCCTTGTCGCGTGACCCTAAATTATCATCTTAAATGTTTTTGCCGTTTTTTTCAATGTTGTACAAATCTCTGCCAAAAAAACACACCAAATTTACTGGGGATTATTGGATTATTTTAACTCGCTGCCTCCGCTTTGTTTATCATTTTCTCTAAACTGTTCTTTAACTTTTTTATGCTTGTGCTTTTCTTTTTTTGGCTTTTGCTTTTTTCATGTTTTGCTGTTGAACTTAATGCAGAGATATTTGTTGTTGTGTTTGAAAACCTTAAGCAGTTTAAGGTTTAACATACAGACTGATTAAGTTTGAGTTATAAGGCCAAATGTTGTTTTCATTATGTAGCCCACCAATGTTGAATTTTTATAGATTTTGTTGCATCATTGTTCTTTCCAACATTTTGTCTCACTCTAGTTCTAGAGCTTTGGCCTCTGTTCATTTCATTTCATTTCATTGTTGATTTAGTGTTTTAACCAAAAAAGAAAATGTTGGGCCACAGTAACATCAACAACAATAACAACTAAATGCAATGACGGAAAATGACGAAAAAAGAGCAGCAAGCAAAATAAGCAACAACAACAATAGCAATGTCTAAAGGAAATGTAATATGATTGTTATGAAATGAATTGAAGGCAATAGCCAACCAGTTAATAAACCAATTTATTAACCTAAAAAATGAAAACCTATTGATTTCCAATTTTTGTTTGTGTTGTCATTAAATTTTGTGGTTTTTTCTCTTTCTATTTTTGGTTGTATTTGTATCTGTTTGCTATTACAATACCATGTCCTTGTTAGGCTAATAATATTAATATTTTTTTATATGATTTAAAGCCGCATTTAGTTTTATAACTTTTTCTAGTTTTTTCACTTCTTCCTCTTTTTTTGTAACTTCTAACGTTCTCATCATTTATAACTCGATTTTATGTTATAAAATTTTAAGAGATACAAAAAAAAAAAGAAAAATTTACATACAAGTTGTTTGTGTTCTCGCCATTAATTGAGATTTTTTTTTGTTGTTCCTGTGATTTTTTTTTTGAAATTTTGCCTATAATTGAGGAGTAAGCGAAATTGATGCCATCGATGTATAAGCAATCAAAAAAAAAGGTAAGTTCAAAGAAGAAAATAACTAAAAGAAAAAAGATTTAAAAGAAGAAGAAAGAATCGCTTTTCAAGTGAATTCCAGTGGATTGTTGTTAAAAATTCTGCATAAAAATTTGTATCTTAAATTTTTTACTTATACTTCTTAAATTAAATTAAATTGAATTAAGTATGTATATATATGTATGTATATATGAATGTGTGTATGTATTTGTGTATGTAGCATGCATGTATGTGTGCATAAAGCAGATGATGAGACCTAAGAGAAGTTACCCACATTTAAATTACTCCTCACTCCTTACTTTGAGGCTAATTGCTTGATTTGACTATGTGTGTGTGCGTGTGTGTAATTTGTGTTATTTACTGTTATTTTATCCATTTCATATTATTTTTTCTTTATAATCTTGTTGTTGTTGATTGTAAAATTTAACTTGAGGCACTTTGAAGTAGAGGAACCAATCAAAATACCGGAAAAATTTGTCGATTTTAATTTTTGAGGGAGAATAGGAACATTACCCCTGCTTCTTCTTTTTTGTTGTTGTTATTATTATTATTATTATTGTTTTGTTATGTATGTAAATAAACACGTTTGCAATCGATCTATCTATTTATTTATCTATCAATGTGACTGTACCTTCCTGCCTCTCTTGCTGTCTGCAGTCTTGTTACCATTTTACCTGCCTCCTGCTGCTGTATCTTATGCCAGGCATAACATCTATTATAATCACAAGGTTACCATTATATTTTTATATTGTTTGTCTGTGGATTTGTTGAGCTCGAAAAAAATAACAACAATAACAATAAACAGATCAAGCGATCTATGAAATGCAAACAATCTTGTGGGAAAGCTACGCTTTTGTAGTTAATTTGGTAAACGAAACAAAAGCAAAAAAAAATGAAAAAGAAATATAAAAATATAACGGTAATAGTTTAAAAAATAGAAAAAAATTTGAAAAGCAAATTTTTGTATGAAATCAGACAAATAAAAAACGGAAAAAAGGCTTGTCCTGTTGACTATTTCTCTTTTTTTTTTATTTAAATCATTTCATGTTACGGTTTGTTTATGTTTTTGCTTACTTTACTTTTGTCTTCTTCTTCTTATTGTTGTTGAGCATAATAGAAAGATTTTATGTGCAGAGACAAGGATCAAATAAAGATCAATTATCTTAATGACTGTGAAAATTTGTTAAACTAAAGAAATGAAAATGGCGTAAAATAAAGATAAAGAAGAAGGGGAAGATGTAGTAGCAGTAATAGTAGTAGTAAAATGAATGATAGAAAATGGACAACAGAAGCTGGACCTCGACACGCCTTTAACTTGATCCCAACAACAATTGAACAAACCAATAATAAATGTTAAGAACAACATACTGGTAAAAAGATTGATTACAAACAAAATATCTCGTTTGTTTATTTGTTTGTTTGGGTGTGTGTATGTGTGCTGTGTACGCCTGTTTGATTAGTTTAATTTATCATTTAGTGAATTTTTATTCCTTTGTCTTCCTTTTTCTATGCTTAAAGTTCACTGCTGTCAATTTTTCGTTTGAGCCTTTTTGTTTCATTTTATTGTTGTTGTTTTTTTTGTTAGTCTTGTTTTACTGTTTGTTCGTTATTTTGACTTCGTACAACTAAAATTCAATTTTATTTACGTTTTTGCTGATCCTTTGTATTATTTTTATCATTTTGCCGACGGCTTTAATTCACATTAATTTTTAAATATCTGAATGAAAATTTATATAAATAAGTAAATAAATAAATTTGAAAAAGGAAAATTAATAATTAGATTTAGTTAAGAAATTTAACCATATGAATAAGCCTCTTCAAAAAATTTACTTACTAAAAAACTATGGACGGGACGGAGGGACCGACAAATAAATAGTTAAATCGTTATTACAAATAATCAATTCAAGATTCAAGGTCTTGAATATTTTCTTAAACTGGTTACATAGTTTTTATGGTATAAAAACTAATTTGAATAAATTGAACAACAGAACTTTCCATTGTGTTAAATAATCCATCAATTTACCAAAAATACAAAAAAAATATTATTGCAACTTTATACAACTAATTTATGGCTTAATATTATAGTATTGATGTACATTTGTGTACATGTTTATACACCTACATACATATATATACATATATGTATGTATGTAGACCAAAAAGAGAAAAAAAACAAACCATGAAATGAGAAAAATGGAAAACGATGACTTTGTTGTCTTATCGTAAATAATTAAAGCATAACATGATACATTTACATGATATATGGACACATACACACACACACACATAACATAAACATATAATTCTCTGTGGTTATATTCAATACATCATTATTAGGATAATTAAAAAAATAAGGCAACAACAATAATAAATGTGAAAAAGAAAAATGAAAAATATTAATAACAAATAAACAACGCAGAAGCATCGTTTTGTAGAAATTTAAGTGGTAAAGAAAACAGTTAAAAATATGTAGAGCGAATGGGGTAGACTTTTAAAATAACTTACTTTAATATAATCCAGGAAAAAATCAAAGAGAGATCAAAAGTGTTAAATGACAAAATTTGTCTTAATGAAGAAAATTGTTTTATAAAAAGAAGAGAAAAACACAAACAGTTCAAAAACAAGTTTGATTTGCATTTATACTTTGCTTATAGTTTAAAGAGCTCGCTACTAAGCATCAAAATTTTTTTGAAAAATTTCTGTTTAATATTTTCGATAATTAATATTTTAAAAATTGTACAGTTTTTCATAGATTGGAAAAAAGGTGGGTAATTTTTAGAAAGTAATGAGTTATTTGTTAGTTTGTTATCTTTAAGCTGGATAAGTTTTTACATTAGATAATGTCCAAATAAATTAGTCTGTTAGTCGTAGCTTAGACAGATAGATAATTACAGAAAGCGATTTAATAAATTGGCTGGCATTATTTCGAAAACCTTGAACTTTCTATATCCCTTATGATTAACTCTAAAAGAACTTTACATATCCCAAATGCTGTAGAGTATTTTCAAGATTAAAATCTTTACATTATTTTATCGTTCATAATTTTTCATTCTTAGCTATCGCTCTATTTATCTTTGACGTAAGTCTGTAATGATTGTTGTTGTTGTTGTTGTTTGTTTGTTTGTTTGCTGGTTGGTTGGTTGTTTAATAAACTAATTAATATTTATGAAGTCACAATAAATTGTTACATAAACGGCTTTTAGCTTCTTCTTCTTTCTCTTCATCTCATACTTTTTCATCATTTTTCTTTATTTCACTTTGCTCCCTTTTTTATTTAAATATTTTAATTTTTATACTTCCTTACTTTTAATCTATTTTTTGAGTTTTAAATTGCATGCGAAACAAATAATAATAATAATAAAACAAAAAAGTAAATTTTCATACAAAATTTTATAAAATAATTTTAAAAAATTACAACAAAATAGCTTTTCTAGATAATAAAAAATAAATTTAAAACCGTTGTTATAGTTGTTGTTATTCTGGAAGAATATTGAAAATAAGTTTCAGTTGTATGGCATCATTTAAAGCGATTTTTATGTCCGCGTGTCTGTCCATCCATCCGGCCTTTTTTTATATTTTTCTAATTACGCAAATTTCTTAATTTTTAAGATACTTTGTTAAAATTTATTTCATGTGAATGTTCTGATCGATGCCTGAATGATCTTGAAAATTTTCTGCCATTATTTCCCATTACTACCTTTTTTCTCTCTCTTTGAAGGAACATTTATTTTAAGGGATAAAATTTCTAATTTGCCTTTATTTTTAATGAAAAATATTACAAAAAGGTTGTTAGTAACACTAGTTGAATGCAACAAGTGGCAATTAGAGCGATCTGTTCTATATACAAATAGATGGAGCTTGAATTTCCGTAGGATGGATTTATAAAAACGTTCTGGCACAAAAGGTTCACTTTCTTGAATGTTTAAGCCGAAACAAAGTGATAGAGTGTGTCTAAGAGTTAGCGTGGATGCAATATTAGGGAGCAGTGATTTACATTAAGTAGAGAAATGTGAAAAAGACACAACGACAAAAAAGAAAAATAGGCAAAAGCAAAACCATGCACAATCGATTTGTTAAATGTCTATATGTGTGTACGTGTGTATGTATGTACGTCTATAAACGTGTATATATATGTAGATTAAAAATGCGCATAATTTCAACCAAAAATATTCGGATATATAATTTATGTCGATTTATGCTGGCGGCTCCGTGCATCTCTATTTCATTCTACTTTGCTCTACTGTAAATACACTTACATACAATTCTCAGTATATAGCAATCAATTTTTATACTTATTTATACATACATACATACATGTATATATATATATATATATATATATATACGTACGTATATATAAGAGAAAGAATAAACGTGATAATGGAAGCGAAAGCTTCGTTAGTATTTCCGTCTCCTCTTTTTTATTTGTGTACATAAATGCAAATTATGAGAAATCGATAACGACTAATAGTAGAATATTATAGTAGATTTTTGTAAAAGAAGAAGAAGAAAATTGAAATGCAAGAAGAAGAATAGGAAAAAGATGGAGAAGAAGAAAAATTAAACCAAAAATATGTGCAAAAAATAGCAGTGGAAGAGGAAGAGGAAGAGAAAGAAGAAGCAGAGTAAATGAGGAAGATGCAAAATGTAAAGGCTGAAGTTAAAGTGTTGACAATTTTCATGTTGGCGTCATTTTTACCAGCAAACAGTAAAAATTCAATTCCTTTTGATGGATTAAACAGAAGGAAATGAGGGGAGAAAGAGAGAGAGAGAAAGTATAAGTCAATTTAAACGTTATGTCTGTAGGCATTTGTGAAACGTAACAAAAAGGAAACTTATCTCAAATTTCCAAATTAAAGAAAATTTTTTTTTGTTGTTTTTTTGAACATGGCTGGGTTTCCATATTCCATATTCTATTACTTGCAGCAAGCAATGCTTGACAAATTGAAATAGCCTGATAAAGTGGCAAGTTACAAATGGTTTGTAATATTTAAATACCAGCTTTCTGATATTGCGCATTTTATATCTTTCACTTTTGGATTATTATCCAGTAAATTTTGTAAAATTTCTAAGAGAATTACGCTTTATAGACAGATTAGTCATCTTAGCCTTTCAAATTAAGATCATTTTATAATCGCATTTATGATCGGATTGAAGAAACACAAAGTATCGACTTTTTGTATGGATGATGTTTAGAAATTAATGACTTTTTATAAAAAATTTTTTTTATATTGAAATTAGTTCAAGATCATGATAAGATTAGTAAAATAAATGCGCATATTTAATGTCAACCTTTTGTCTTAAGAAACTATAATCTTCTCACGTTCTGTTTACTTTTGCTTGTTTTATTAATGCTCCATGAATTTATTATAAATAAATGAAAATTAAATATTCATTACGGAAAAAATCAAAAGCAAAATAAAAGTTTTTTTCTTTTCGTATATTTATTGGATTTTCTGAATTCTTACGTAACCGATTTCTTGAAAACTATAAGAAAAAAATTTCGGAAAAAAAAGTACATAAAAATAAAAAAATTAAACAGCAATAACTTTAGCAAAAAGTTGTATTAATATCTGTGACTCATAAAATTGTAAAAAACTAACATTTTAAATTGCAAGTGCCAATTTGCATAAATTAAAGGCCTTCATCAGGTTCAGGTTAGATTTCGTTAATACAGAGGGTTACTCTTTGTCTTTGGAAAGAGTTTCATTAAACTTAAAAAGCACTGAATTAAATGTAATTTAAAGATCTGTGTTGTTTTGGTCCATTTGACGAACATATAGTCCCACCAATTAACTCAGAATCACTGCCTGATTCGCTTTAAGCCTTTTTGTCTGTCTATCAGTCTGTCCATGTATAGTTGTTATTAAGCTACAGATCGCAGTTTTTGAGATATTTTAGTGAAATTTGATGCACTGGTGTATTTTGGCGCAGAAACGAACCCTATTAACTATTAAAAATAGATAAAAGCGGGCCGTTATTTCAACCACTCCCCACGTCCACGTCTTTCTTAAACAAAGTCTTTATATAGAAAAAAGTTACAATTTTAAATATATTTTAACGAAAATTGGCACTGAATTGTATTTTGACGTATAAAATATTTATACCAAATTTGGTCCAGATAGGTTTATTTTTACGATTACTTCCCATATAATGCTTTTTTCGAAAAAAGTCAATATACGTACAAAATCTTCTATTTTAAATACATTTTAGCAAAAAATAGCACTGCCTTGTGTTTTGACATAAAGAAAATGTGTACCAAATTTGATCCAGATAAGTCTATTTTTTGAAACTCTTCTCATATAACGAACTTTTTAAATAATTGAAAAATTATAATTTGCTCAATTTGATTGGCTTTAATCTTATTAAACAAATAAGTGTAGGGTATTTTTGAGTTGGCCTCAAACGACTATAAAGTTCTAACTTGTTTCTGATAAAGAATGATAGAATTTGATTAATACTCGAGTTGCTATTATTGCGTTATTAAATCAGAAGAATTGCATCGCTGATTCATTACAACCAATTAGTTGTAAATATTATTTGAAAAAAAATTGTTAGTTTGCTCATTTGCTTTGTATTTATAAAAATTAATTGATTGTTCATTAATTAATTAAATAATGACAAAATAATAATAAATAAAAAATATATTTTAAAGTTTTTTTGTTGTTATGAACTTCTTTTGTATTTTTTGTACCAATTTTTAAATTTTAATTTGTCTTGTTGTTGCTGTTGCCTTTTCTTTCTTCATAAAATCACAAAGCATCAATTAAATTAGATTTAATGAATTTTTTTCAATTTCAATTCAATTTTGTGATATTTAATTAAATTGTGCTCACTTCAAGTTTTCTTGTAATTGTTGTTGTTCTTTTTCTCTTTTTTGTACTTTTTTCTTCATTAGAAATTCTTTTATTAAATTAAAATCCTTTTTTGCGCATCATATTTTATTATTTATTTTGTATTATTTTATATAAATTTATAATAAACACGCAAATCCATAGAAAACAAAAAAACTCATGTTGAAAATTTATTGTAATTAATTTTTTTTTGCATTGTTTCTATTTTATTTATATTTTATTGTCCATGGTTTTCTTTGTTATTTATTTATTAAAATTGTTATTTTATTTTTTGGCTTTTTTACTTTCCCTGGTTTTTACTTACTTAGTTAGTTAGTTTTTTTTTTTTAGAAACATAACATTTGCATATGTTTAGCACAATCAGTCAAACACACACGAGAGCGTGCAGTTGCTTAATTAACAATTATAAAAAAAAAAACTGGAAAAAACTAGAAGACGGACAACAAAATAAATATGTTAAATAAAAAAAAGGACATGTATGGAATTTTGTTTATGACCGATTTTTTTCGTTTTGTTTTTGCTTAATTTTTGGGTTAAATTATCCTTAAAGATAACTGGATTTAATTATAATTAAGATCGGTTAATTTTTTACGACCACAAGAATTTTCCTAAGGAAATGTTTTCTGGATATGTTTTCATACTGATGTATGAAGCGAATTTGCTTTTTCTTTCATGGAAATCAATAAAAAATCAATTGCCCAATTTGATCCAAATTGATTTGGCCAATTTCCTTTGGATCTCTCTTCATATGGAAAGTACTGCAATTATTTGGATGCTTAAGCCTTTATTATACCAATTGACCTAGAATTACTTGTTTCGCTTTAAGCCTGCCTTTACAGTTGCTTGCTGGTCTACCTCTCCGTATATCTGTTGTCTGTCCATGCAAATTTGTTGGCAAAGTGCAGGGCGCAATTTAGGAGCGATTTAAATGAATTTTAAAATGTAGGCATGATTTGGCCTAAAAAGGCTCTGGAATAATTTTATTTAAGATGACAGTATTTTGCAAAAGATTTTTATATGAAAATCTAAAAATGGCTTTGCCCATTTTCTTGGCTTTCTAATTATAACAATCGGCATGGCGTAGCCTATTTAATAGTTGCTATTGCCAATAGAAATGTGCTTACGCTGAAACAAACACTTTGTTCGACTTAAGTTATAATTTTAGTTAAATTGAATACAAATGAAACTAAATTAATATAAATTTTGTACAGAAAAAAAGTGTACTTAAGAGCTTTTAATTTTTTTTAACTTCAATCTCTCTTTCTGTCTTTCTTTCTTTCTCTGGAGCATTTCCCTTCTTTTTTTTTTGATTTTTTGATGTTGTTTGCGTTTGGCACTTAAAAAAATCTGTGACGCTTGTTCGTGCTATTAATACTGTAATATATTTTACTTAGAGCGTGTGTGTCATGCAGTCCTGTGACAATCAGTTTTAATGTCAGTTGAATGTACGTTGATGAAGGCATGAGTTATTATGTTTCTTTTCTTTTTTTTCATTTCTCTTTTCTTTCTACCTCTTTTATTTAGGTTTTGTCCTCTTATGTTTGACAATTTGAAAAATGTATTTTTCTTATTTAATTTTAAGGAATTTTATGAAGTTTGAAACGAAAATAAGGCGGCATAGTCATTGCAGAATTACTAATCTAAGTCTTTTTATGACTTCTCTAAACATCGGTGTATTGCGAAATAGAAACTATGTGAAAGGCGCTATACAAACCATAAGCGGCGAGTCGCAAATTGCGATTCATCACCATTCCCGAGAATATTCATGATTTAGCGAAGTACGAAGTAGGACTAATAAATCTCCCATCGCGAATCTCAAACTATAACTTGCAAAGGCTAATAAGCCTCTGGCATAAAACTCACGACATTATCCACACAACTTGGGCTGCAATTATGGACATGCAGCCAAGAATTACAAACTCAATGATGAAGCGCATTTTGCAAATCACGAATTACGTCTAACAAATTTAATAGAATATATTATGTAAAATTGACTATTATATAAAAAAAAGAACCAACATTTGATTCTTGGAAATTCTATGCACTCATTTTTATTCAAAGTCAGTTTCCTTGTTTAGGAAGTATGGCTCTCTCATCCATCCATCTAATTTGGTAATTTGTTAAAAGAAATGACAGAAATAGAACAATGCACGTACGTACATTTGTTGTGCTGTGATGGCAACAGTAGTTAAGAATACCAAACAGAGATAGCCCAAAAATATATAGAAAAAGTAAAAAAAAACTAAAATAAAATAAAGTTAATGTAAATAATAAAAACTAAGTAAAAGAAAAAGAAGAAGAAATGTCAGTCAGAGCTGTTTGCTTACATAGTGCTTTGACTTTGCCAATATGACATGACTGAGGAATAAAGCGACAACAGCGATATTTGTATTCAGCAACAATGAACAACAGTGATGATCATCAACAACAACAATAAGAAATATATTTACATTTTTATGTTTCACATTATATGGTTTCATGTTTACGGCTGCTTTTCTTGTTCTTGTTATTCTTATTATGGCTGCCTCTTGTTATTATTCTGGCCTTTTTCTGCTATTTGGCCTTTTTTGTTTTTACGTTTATTCTTATTGCTGACTCTTGTCGTTGGTTGCAGCATCTACATATTTGTTTTGTTTATAGCCTAAAGTTTTGTGCCATTAAACCAAAACAAGGCTGTGCAAGTTTACTTCAGTTTTTTTTCTCGATTTTAAAATTTTGCCTATTTGTTTAATGCATATTTCCTTGTTACTGACTTTTGTTATTTTCTTTCTGTTTAGTTCCTTCCCCCTTTCTTTTATTCCATTTTTTATTCAATTTTGTTTTTTAATTCTCATTTTGGTACAATTAGTCTAATCATTGTTGATTATTAAAAAAAAAATTCATATAAATTTGTTACTTTTCTTTAAATAAGTTTCTTTCTGTTGCTTCTGGGACATGGCCTAAAAATGCCTAAATTATATATGGGCATTTATGTTTCAGAATTTTAAGCATGCGAAGTGGGCAAAGCCATTTTTTTCTACACTGTTGCCAATTTGCTTATTTCATTTACATCTTCATTGTGCCATTTTTTTTGCGGCAAATAGTAAGGCATTAGACCTATTTAACACCAAACCAATCTAATCCAATAATCGATTTTCATAATATTGTCTTCTAGAGGTCTTAAGATCAATTTAGGGATAATTAAAATATATGGAAGAGCAATTGAAACTTGTACATAATAAACAAATCAAAATAAATACCTGTCAGAAGCATTAATCAATTTTTTCAACAATCCATTAATATAAGGTCAATTTTTCAAAAAAAAAAAAATCTAATCAAATTTATACGAGAGAGCAATCGATATTTTTGAATAATCGAAGAATAGTAATCACATCAACTATATTTATCAGAAGCATCGATTTTTTTAAAATGCATTTTTTTAAATATTATAAACTTTTAAAAAAAAGTGAAATGTATGAGAGAGAACAGTCGATATTTCTATATTACGGAGGAATAATAATCAAACTAAAATTCACCTGATTAAATCTTTAAACAATTCATATATGTAAACAATCGATTTTTTTTTGAACAATTTGATACATTAGATTCATTAATAATTAAGTTTTAAACAATCGAATATAACAATCTCCCCTTAAGAGTCTTGACAAAATCGAAATAAATGGATTTCTAAAAATTTCTAAAAGTCCATTAGAAAATTGGATCCGCTTTCTCTAATCGAGAAAGCGGAGACATTACTTGCCTGCCTATGCATATATATATATATATATATATATATATATATATATATATATATATATATGTGCGTGCGTACGTTCTGGCGAATTGACGTAAAGAGAGTTTTAGCAAATTTGTTAAAGTTTAAGTTTTCTAGGACTAAGGCAAAATCATTGATTTTTATTGTTTGTTTATCCATTGTCCTTTGATTATTGCTTTTTGTTTTGCTTTTTTCGTTGTTGTAGTTCCTCCTTGTTTTACATTTGTTCTATATATTTTATTTTATTTCCTTTTTAAGTGTTGACTGTTTGCTTTGCCTCATCGACCGACATTTCTCTTATCCTTTTCTTTCGTTATTTCTCTTATACTACATACTCCTTTCTGCACTTGTCTATCTCTGTTACATTCATATTAACATTCTTTTTTTCATTTATCGTGTCCTCATTTGATAACTTGTTCTGTTTTGTTTTGTTTTTCGTGCGTGTGCATCAAAGATATTTTCTGTAAATTTTTTCGATTTCATTTCTGTTCAGGTTTCTTTTGGCCATTTCTCTATAAAAAATATTTTCAATTCACTTTTGCTGTTGTGATAATTTTACTGCTGTTGGTGAAATTGTCAAAAAGTTAGAAATGCATTAATATATCGATGTTCTTCTTCTTTTTCATGGTTTTCTCGCTACTTTTATTGACCTGTTTTTTATTACTATTTTATCCCTTCTACTTTAATTTTCTTTTTTTTTAATCTTTTTTCCTTTCTCTTTCTTATCTTTATCATTCTAAAATATCTCTTGCTATTTGACACACTTGTGTACGCACGTTATTTCTGTTTTCATTGCTGTTGATTTGTTTGCGATGTCAGTCAAGATTTCATTCATCTTTTTATTTTTTTATCTTTTTGTTTGCCTTATTATGCAAATTTTTCTTTTTTACGGTTTTTGTTGTTGTTGTTGTTGTTGTTGTTGTTGTTGTTGTTGTCACTACGCTTTAACAACCAATTAACATTTGAAGGGTGCAAATAAAAGGGAATAGAAAAGCCAGAAGTAGCAGGAAAAGAACTGCCATAAAAGAAAGTGATAAAAGCCTTAAACTTTTATATTTACATGTATATATGTTTGTACGTATGCACGCAAAGATTTATTTGTATGTGTGCGCGTGTATGTGTGTCTGTGAAGTTTTGTTTGTATTTATTTAATGGTTGTTATCTCCTTTTTCATTCCAAGGATTTAAAAACGAGGTGCTTTGGCAAATGCTCGCATTCATTATTTACTTATCACCTTTCACTTTGCTTTTCTCTCTTTCTCTCTCTAGTTGTCTTTGTTTATTTAGTTGGATATTTTTTATTGTTGTTGTTTTTGTTATAGTTATTCGCCGTATCAAGTTTGATTCTATTTCATTGCAATTGCACAAAAAGTTTTCTGGTGCCTTATTTAACAATTGAAATTTTCCTTCTTGCAATTTATAATTTTTCCAGCCAAAAGGGAGGGAAAATTCTATAGTTTTTATTAGCTTAGAATTTTACAAGAAAATAATGCAAGAGAAACAGCTTTCCTTGCATTCTGAGTTGGGGCTGTTCGGCCGCCAACGGGAGTCTGGAGAACCTTAAAGAGTCCTTAATAATAACAAAAATAGTGCCAAATGTTTTGGTCACTTTGAATGAACTGACTGATCAGCCATAGTACAGGTAACTGACATTATTTAGACTGTTTAACTAGAAATGAATTTGAAGAATGAACTTAATAACCAGCATGGCTGGTAGGTAAATATTTGGTCCAGCCAAAAACTTCGATAATGGGAAGTACAAAGAAATAAGCGATGGCTTATTGAAAAGAGGAACTAAAAGTTGTGGAAATAGTTTATCAAGTATCGCAATGAAATTCAGAGACTTAAAACTTAGAAGAAGCATACGCTTCTAAAATCATGTAAAAGTGTTTACGGAAAAGTTCTACAAAGATCGTGTTTGATAAATCAAATGCCTTGGTTTAAGAAAATTTTTAATTACATCGAATATTACGTGCTCGGAATTAAAAGAGTATAAACTAGTGTAAAACCCAAATTGGAATAAAAAGTAATAGAAAGAAAACTAAAGATTGCGAGCAAAAAGCACTTTTCCCATAAAACTCATAAAAAATAAACAAAAATAAGAAAAAAATGAATAACAAATAAATGAATAAATAAATCAAATTCGATTGAGTAATGCCTGTCCAAATTTTTTAACGACATATGATAAAATGAAAGTGTGGAGATGATTTAAATAATATGAAAATGTTACCGCTGCACAATTATTCATTAATTAATTCTCTACATTTTGTTTCCTATCTTCATCTGACACTTCTTTGTTGCCTTCTTACTTTCTCTTATGGCTTCTATGGTTTTTATTGTCCTACCGTGACTGAAAAAAAAACTTCTTAACAAAATCAGGCATCATGTGGATCATTGTTATTAGTTAAAGTATTAAGTCGAGCGTATACGAGTAAATGACTTCTCTTTTACATTTATCTATATGCTTATATATAACATATGGGTCAATAAGTTTTAAGGCTGCAAAAAAAAATATTAAAATAATTTACTTGAGTTTAGAAAGTTGATATTTCATTTGGCTTGAAGGTTAAGTAGAACTTCATATTTAGTTTTAGTTAGAAACTTGCCTGATATATATCAGACTGAAGCCTTTTTGACATATATATATATATATATATATATATATATATATATATATATATATAGATGCAGAAATGATGCGTATGTGTTTTTTAATGTATGAGTGTTAAATTGAAATTTTGAGAACTTTCACAATTATACCCAAATATACGTATGCAAATTTATATGGGAAATGAGCGAAAATTCACACATGGAAATTTTAGGAATTTTCGCACACACACATGCATACACACACTCAGAGAGAAAATATAATTGTAAATTTAGTTCAGAATAGTAATGTGATAATGAAGCCTTTAGCAACACATAATTCACAAGTAAAAATCAACTAAAGCAGGGAGGTGCAACAACAACAATACACATAACAAAAACTCAGCATTAAATATAAATATTTTTCAACTACAGCTTAAATGAAATGAAACAAAATGAAATGAAATGGAATTTTAAAAAAGGATGAAATGAACAGTAAAACAAGATGAACCAAACAGCAAATGGAAAGACAAAGAGAGAGATGCAGAGATGGAGTGATAAAGAGAGAGAGAGAGAGAGGAGAAGAAGAAGAAGCTGTAGAAAACGAAATTGTATGTAGAGTAAGAACAAAAAGGAAATCGTAAAAATTTCATGTATATAAAAATGCCAAACAAAAAGCTACACTTTTACCATGCACTTGCTTGCTTCCTTGTTTGCCTTGTTTGTAAGGATATAAATATAAACAATAACAATAATAATAACAAAAAAACAACGGCACCACTAGCAGTAAGAATAACAATAATAATAATCCTTTCTATTATAAACCAAATAAAGTATAAAATAAAAAGAGTTTTGTATGCAAGGACGGACAGACAGCCGTACAAATTCATACAAAGATAGAGGGAAAGAGTCAGAGAGATAAAATGAAAAAGAGATAGATATATATTTAGAGAGATAAAGAGAAGAAAAATGAAATTAAGAGCAATAGATATCAACAAAAAAATATAACAAAAATACAAAAAAACCAGAAACAATAACAACAATAAGGGCCAGTAATAAGATTGGCGGAGATTGCATTCGAACAGTCTACACAATAGATCGAATAAATTTTAACTTGTTCGATATATAAAATCGTAAAAGTTGCCTTTTATTTTTTTAGAAGTAGAAAAAATAAAGTCTCAAAATCAACCCTAAAATCAGCTTCAAAATCTGCCTTAAAATTAGCCTTAAAATCATCTTCAAAATAAGCCTCAAAGTCAGCCTTAAATCAACCTCAAATCAGCCTCAAATCAGACTCAAAATCAGCCTCAAATCAGCATCAAAATCAATCACTAATCAGCCCCAAGCAGCCATTCTGGAACTCATTACTAAGGAATCTTTCACATCTATTAAGTATACTTTGAAAGACTTTGAAATTACCGTTAAGTATTAAGAAAATTTTTAACTCTTAGTGTGCTTCTGCTTGAAGTGCCACTTTTTATGCAGTCTTATGGCATATAAATCTTTACTTCTATTTAGTCATCTAATCGACGCTTGTAGTCTTGAATTTTCCATGTACGATTTGTAATTTGCCTTGTCTTCTCTTTCAGCAAGAGCAATCTCCATGTCTAAACTGGAGATATATAAATATCGAAGGAAACAGCTGCCAATATTATTAGTTTACCTATGCGTTTGGTGTAGGGTATAAAAATTTGGCACTTACAGTTATAACATTTAATTGAAAATATACAAAAATCCCTAAAGTTTTGTTTACGTACTTTTTCTATTTGATTTTTATTTTGGTTTTTTTTGTTGCTTTAAAATGTTTTAACTAAATGTAAAATTCTACGGTAGCAGCCACGTATTTATTTAGTCGTTATTGTTAAATTAAATTTGTGCAGATTTATGTAAAAGCCTGAGGAACTCGACAAAATGTATCAAAATCTAATAATCCAATATTAATAATATTAGGTTGTTGTAACAGAAATACTGCACAAACTTGATTTTAGTGGCGTCGAATTGTTTAAAAATATTTAAGAAAGTATTTTGTGAAAATACGCCATTTAAAACGTTTGACAGAGATTCCTCTCATTAAAAGCTAAGTAATTATGTGTGGAGAGCCCATGAAGAGACTTCGATAGAACACCTTTCAAGATCTGAGAATAGTGTTAAAAAAGGAAATCTCCAAAATACACCTTAAATTCAGTGCTAAAATATTGGAACTTCTTTGTTCTAAAAGAACTTTTTTTCGAATTTTCCACAATTTACATTTGATTCATGTGTTTTTCTTATTCGTTTTCTTTTTCAAATTGTTTAAATTGTTGCATTTAATTTTAAATTACATCTTCAAATCGCGCTTTAGCATAGTCCATGCTTTACTGAATACATTCAAAACTCTAATTTAAATTATACACCTAATAAACTTTTGAGAAATGCCGTTTAGTCATAAGAGACCTTCTCAAGGAATTTCTGTTCAAAAAAAGAAAAATTAGTAAAATAAGGCCATTCAAAATTCTCGATCATTCTGTTTTAGACAATTAGTCAAAAAAATACTTAAAATGGGCCAAACTAAAATACAATCATTTTCAAATTGAAAATTTTTTTTAGAAATCATACCAAAACTCTTTGTGCTCATTCTTAATGTAGAAACGACGTTCAGATTATATTGCACTTTTGTATATATATATAAATTCTTAGACAATTGTTAGAATTTTTATTAAAATTTATGCCGTCTTGATATTTTTTAACTTATATTTTCTAATTAAACTTTAAAGTCCATAATAATTAGTTTTGTTGAAGCAAAAATCAAATCGTTTGAGAATTTTCAAGGCCCCAATTTATAATATACTTTGTTTTAGAAGAAACTGATTTTTTATGCAAGAAAGAAAGAACTTTCATTATACAGAAATTTTTGTATAAATTGTTTAAACGGTTATATTTTGAAACATTTCTTTCATGAGCCATAAGAAAATTTTATCTCTTGATTTACGTCAGGACAATTCGAAATGTTTAACTGTTCTGCTCTTTTGCTTTTATTCTGGAACTAACTGAAACATACAACTTTCAAACTTTGCCATTTTGTTTCATTTGCTTTCACACTTTATACATTTATTTTAAATCTAATTCACAAAAACTGCTTATTTCAATTTTTTTTGTACCATCTTCTATGCTTTTGTTGGCGATGAATTAAAACAATAAATTTTTCCATTTCAATTGTGTTTCATCTATTAATTTCACCTTATTGTGGCCACAGCGTGCAAAGCGCATTTGTTTTGTAGTTTGCAATTTGTTTTTCTATTTTTCTTTCCATTTTCATTATAGAATGACTTTATTTCATTCTAACTATGATTTGCTTAGATAAATTGTTTTCAAGCGTCCGGCTGTACAAGCAAAAGAACTTTTATGGTTAATTGGATCTAAAAAAGTTTGATTATCTCAAGTGTAGTTGTGTAAGGAAACTTTTCTAGATGTGCCTGAATAAAATTTCATATAAAAAGTTTTTCATTTCACTTCATTTCAATTTATTTTATTTGTATTTTTATTTTTAATTAATCTATAGAAATAATAACGTGAGTGCGTACTTAAATGTAAAAGAAGAAGTGTCATTTTGTTGTTTTCTCCTCTTTCTATCTCTTTCTACCTCTTTATTAACATTTTATCTTTTTTCTTCTTTTTTATGCCAACTTTTCCTTTTCCATCTTTGTTAATCTTAAGGCTTACCTTTTACATTTCGGGGTCATTTGGAGGGAAAACTTTAAATAAATATTTCTAAAATTGTTTTTGTTGTTGTTTTGCTACTTTTATTTGTTATGGTATTACATTTTGCCTGTGTGTGCTGTGTGAGTCTCAAAGTTTTCATTTATATAATTTTTAGTATATTTTTTTTGCTAAATTTTTTTAATTTTTTTTTGCTCAATATAAAAATTTTTTTTTCATTTTTGTTCATTAAAAACATTAACATAAACAATACATTTGTGTTTTGTAGAAATTAAGACCAAAAAAGGTAGAAAAATTCTTTATACTTTTCACATTTCTATGGTTTCTTTTTTATCTTTCATTTTCTATGGCCAAAAAAAAGTTAGTCTGCTTTTTTTATCTTAATAAACTTTCTTTTTCATTCTTCTGCTTAAGTTTCTTTAAAACATTTTAAAGGTTTACGCCGTCAACTATTTTCTAGCTTTTCTATGCTTTTTTCCTATTAATTTTCCATTTTGCTTTTTCTATTTTCCATTTGTCTACCTTTTCTCTTGTTATCTAAAAGTTGCATGTAATTTTATTGTACTCATGAATGTTCAACTATATCTTAAATAAATTTCTATGAAAATCTTGTCTATAACTTTAAAAATATTTAGTATAATCTTCATTAAAAGAAAAGAAAGAAAAAAAATCATAAAAAAATAATTTTTTTTCCAAAGCACTCTCTCAATTAGTTTAAATTCTTTCTATATAAATAATTTCTTATTGTTTTTGTTTCTTGTTTATTTGCAGATGTTTAATAATCGACTAAAATAAATTTTTATAATCAACGAAATTTTTGGATCGTACCAATTTCTCATCATGCAACAATTTGCAGACAAATTCTGGTAAGTTTTTAATTCTTATATTTTTATTTGATCAATTTTAAATCATTATACCTTTAATTTTTTTTCTGCTTGATTTTTTTAGTTGCCTTTTTTTAATTCGAGAAAAATTTTTTTTCCTTAGCCTTATTCATTTTTTATATAGGAATATAAGTCTGTGAAAAAAGGGACATAATTAGTTTAAATTAGAGAGGCCATTTCTCTGTTAATTTTTTTGGCTTAAAATTTCTGCAAATTTTCCTTTCTCTTTTATTTTTGCTTTGCATTTAAAAGGGGAAAAATTTTCTTGGCCAAGAAGATTTTCTTTCTTTTGGCTTACGGCTTTCTTTTTCATTTAACTTTTATTTCTCCAATTTATGAAATTGCTAACTTTGCTTTTTTGCTTTTTCAAAATCTTTACACATGTTTAACATAACTTTTTTTTAATTATATGTTTCACAATGATTATCTGAGCCATTTAGTTTTTAGTAAAAAATTCATCACTACACTTCCAAAAAGGAGCTTCCTACTAAAGTTTATATTTTGATTTAAAACTCTTCCTGCCTTTGCCAACTTTTCTTTTATATGTATTTCAAATTTCTTTCTCAAAGGGGTTTCTGTTGGCTCCTTGAAGACAAGTAATGTCTACTAATTTCCTTCATTTTGAAACATTTTCTAAAATGGTTTTTATTGAATAGTTTAAAGAAATTCTTTAGAGAGCTTGAGTTTTTCTTGATCTCTCCAAAGAAACTCTTTAGAAAAAACTTGCTTAACCTTGATCTCTTCAAAGAGAGTCTGTAGAAAGAGCTTACTTTTTCTTGATCTCTCCAAAGAAAGTTTTAGAAAAAACTTGCTTTTTCTGGATCTCTAAAGAAACTTTTTAGAAAGAACTTACTTTTTCTTTAACTCTCTTAAGAAAGCTTCGTGTTCTTTGCAACGGCTCTTAATTTTTGGCTTATTTATTTGATTTGCTATTAAAGAAATTTTTCTTGTATTTTTGAACTTCTAGTGTTTTCAGTTTGCTCCATAATTTTTAGTCAAAGAACTGATTTCCTTCATTAAATTTTATTTTATAGTTAATTGTTTTAGAAATAAATCTTAATCTGTTTTCTGCTGCAAAATGTTAAAATATAAATTTAAAAAATATATATTTTTTAAATTTATATAAAAAATATAAATTTTTCTCTAAAAAAATAAACTGAGAAGAAGAAAGCTCCATCTTAATCGATTGAAGTTTTTATACTTGATAGAGGAATTTTACTTGTTACGGCTTCTTTTTATTTTTTATACATTTTATATGGATTCTATTCAACTTTGCTTTATAAAATTTTAGATCAAATATATGGGAAATATGTAATAAATTATTAGAGAAATTACTGACATTCTCTTAGATTTTTCTCAAGAACATTTATTTCTCTAAGTGAAAGCAAAAATTGGTAGAAAAAAATAGAAAGAAAAAAGGGAGCAGAAAGAAAAAATCTCAATTTTTCAAAATAAATTAATTTTATGTATTCAACACAAACAAACCATTTTTTTTATAAAAGCAAAAAAAAAATAATGGAAAAAGAAACTTCATTCAGCTTTCAAAGTTGAAATTACTATCAATAAAAGTCATTTAGAATTTTTCTCATATGTCACACAAAAACACAATGGTTAGCATTTTATATGAAAATATATGCATAGATATATAAATAAATAAATATATTTGTATACTAAATATAAGATTAAATAGAGAAATTATATGAAATAAATATGTTTTTGTTTTTCTCTAATCAAAGAAATTTCATTCATTTTTAATGAATTTTTTCCTTTTGTATGATTATTTTTTTTTAATTTTTATCATATTTTGTATATTTTCAAAGGCAAATTCAAGAATCTTTCAATTTAATCAATTAATTGCTTTCATACATTATCTCTATATATAAATTTGTCATAATTAAAATTAAAATATAAATAAAGTATGAAACAGAAAATGAAAAATCAATGAGAATTTGACAAAAAGATACAAAAGACACTGGAACCTGGTCATATCAACTTTCGGAATATTGCCTGTAGCCTCTTTCTCCATTAAATAAAAAATTGCCTCAAAAGAGATTTTGTAAAACTTTTCTTTTCTGCTTTTCTTTTGATAAAAGATATTTGTAATAATTAAGCGGCTTAAATGTGAAATTACCTGAAATTCCGACAAGTTCCCAAATTGATTTTATATGATTTAATATATAGGGATATTACTTAATCTTTAACTGAATTTAGAAAATTTGTTTTTTTTTCCTTCCAACTTTTCGCAATTACTTTTAAATTCTACAAGCTCTCTTAAAAAATGATTTTACTTGCAATTTGCATAACTTCAAGTAAATATGAATTCAATACTATTGAGCGCTTGGGGGAAACTACTAAAAATATATATATTTATTCTGTCATATTACGGTATACTTTTCCTTTAAAGAGCTAAAATGAAAAAGCACAGAAAAAAAAGCAAAAATGAATAATTGAAAATAAGGCAGTAAAATAAACACACAAACGCGTACGATAAAATTGAACTGGGAAGCCTTGTATAAAAAAAAGTGCCTGCCTTCTCCACACAAAGCATTTCTTTCTTTTACTTTTAGCATAGAAAATTATATGCATATGCATATAATTATATGCCGTTGCTGTTGTTACTGCTGTTAATGCTGTTGCTCTAGATTTATTATGCATATATATGCATAATATGCATTTTGATTATATATAATAAGAAGTGTTTATTTAAATGTAAATCAATCTATAATACGGCATATGGTAAAATCATTATAAATGAAAATGTTTATGTTACAAGAATGAATGAAGAAAATGTAGAAAGTGAAAGAAGAATGAAAGAAATGTGAACTAAAAAAGAAAATGGTTGTGTAAAATCAGTTTCAATGAATTTCCAGAAACATTAGTAAATTTCTGAAGAAAAATATAAAAATTTCATATTAAAATCTTTGGAATTCAGTTTCGCTTAAGTTCAACCATTTAAATTTCGTTTGCCCTTAATTATATAATAGTCTAAGCAATAACTAGAATGACTTAGAATTAGATGTATTTTGCATTTACATATATTTTTTTGATTTAGTTGGAAGCGTTGATTCATAACTGTTACTTTATACCTCTTGATTCAAAACTGTCTCCTTTAATAAATTTTATTCGAAATGTATAATTTACATGCTATTATGATGAAAATTGTTTAATTGAATCGTATTTTAACTCTACAACTCTATTTTTTTACTTCTTCTCATTTTTTACTTCCTGGATGTCTTTTTTTGGGGAAAAATATGCAACGCTACTTAAAATTGTCCTCCGCGGAGCCACCATCCAAACGCTGTTTAATATTTTATAGGTGGATAATTTGAAGTTGTATGTTTAGAGCGTATTATTAATTGATTTAGCCGATTTTCAATCTAATGGACAGAAACTTCCAATATTTCTGCCAAATTTGAGCTTGATATTTCTATTTTTGCGATTAAAAAATCTTTGCCTCACACGTATGAATGGACTTGTAAATCCATTCAGAATTTGTGGCTGTTCAAAAATATATGTATATATTTTGTGGGGTCTTCGACACTTTTCTGTGGATGTTACAAACATAATAACAAAATGAATATACCCGCAATTTCTGGGTGGTGGGTATAACCCTGTAAGATAGTCATTCAATCGAACAACTTTCCTTTCTAAAAAGGATTCGTAACATTTTATATCTAAAGTATTATTTGATTGTTGAAATTTAAGAATTGGCAATTTCTCTTCAAAAAGAAATAATTATTAAGTCCTAACAAAAGATACGAATATTCTAAAAGATCACTTGATTTCAGTACAAAAATACTTCGATTAATTAATGGGTCACCATAAAACGTTTCCATTGGGGTCACTGCAAGCGATTTCATCTACTTGAATGAATGTGCATTCATTTGATTTGATTTTCGAAAATTTTTCAACATCTTCGCCGATACTAAATCTTTAGAATGGCTGCATGATGTATGTCCATTGATCTCATCTAAATTTTTTTTCATTCATAATTTTTTGTTAATTTTTTTTTTTGTTATAATTGTTGTTGTTTAATCGATTGCTAATAGATTTTCAAGCAAACAGTTTAAGCAAATACATTTTTATTTTCTTTTATCAGATATTTTTGATTTGATAAATATAAATATAGTCAACAAAAAAAAAAAAAGAAAAAAAAACGGAAAGAATTGAGCAGGAGGAGAAGAAATGAGAAAAAGTAGAAATCTATAAATATAAAAGAATTTAATTAAAATATTGAAAATACGGTTTTGGCGTGTGTGTGAGTGTGCATGAGCCTTTCTTTTTTACTTTTGTTTGTTTTTGCATTCATGTTGAAATAACCGTTTAAGCATACACAAATACACATATTTAGCAACCATTGTGAACTGAAGAGTTTGGTTATTCCTTTTGTTCTTGTCCGTTTTTTTGCTCTTTTTTCTGTTGGTTTCAGCTATAAAAAAATGAAAACTAAAAACAAAAGAAAAAAATATAAAAAAAATAGAAGAAAAAGTGGAAAAGAAACAACATAAAAAAGTTGTAGTAATAGTAGAATAAGAAGAAGAAGAATAAGCGTAGGAATAAGTAGAAATAGAAGAAAAAATGTTAAATACGGGTCACTGCATTAAGTAAAGCATACACACGTTTACAGTAACACACATACGCACAATACATATACACACAACACACATACACACAACACACATACACACAACACACATACACACAATACACATACACACAACACACAACACACATGCACACAACACACATACACACAACATACGTACACACAGCACACATACGTTTGTGCGTACGCTAGCTCGCTCAAGCAATCGCATAAGTTTTAAGCTTCTGTTGATGGCAGTTTTGCCATAACATGCACCAACAACAATATCATGTTAGTGTTATTGTTATTGTTATTGTTATTATTATTGCTCTTACTATTGTCTTTCTTGATTATTGTACCATTTTCTTCTTCTTTTTCTATTTTTTATGTTATTGCTTTGTTGTTATTGTTAAATACTTTTGTCAAACTCTGTCCGCATGTTAATAATAAAAAGTATGTATGTTTTTCTGTTATTCTTTTTCCAAACTTTTTGCTACCTTTTTTACGTTTATTATTATTATTATTCTTTTTGTTGCTGGTGTTGTTGTTGTTATAGATTCCGGCATTGATTGCTTAAAATAATAACTAAACAAATAGAGAAGTAAACAGAGTTTTACAATAATTTCCACATTGTCCTAAATGCTCGATTCAGGTCGGCTTTTTCACAGCACACACACAATATTTGGGCATCTTTGTTCGCTTACGAATTTTCCTTACTATTGAAAATGGTTGTTTCTGCTCTTTCTGGCAATTTTTTCTTTTTCTATTTTAGACTTTTAGCCATTAAGAAAGTTGGTAACGAATTTCCATTTATTTTTGTAGAATTTTATTTTTATTGCTTTTATGCCGAGACTGGTGACTGATCAAAGTGACGAGCAGCTTTGTGTTTTTAAAGATGACATTTCAGATTTTACAAAATGTGAAATCTCATATAAATATCTCTTTAGTGTAACCAGGTTTGAGTATTAAAATCAGCGGATACCTTTTTAATATGATCCAATGTATAACATATAAAAAAAATTGTGTTTATTCTGCAATGGACCGTTTATCCTTTTAACCTCAAACCTAAACGCATTAACTATTAATTGTTTGCTCTGTTGTTATTGATGCTGCTGATCTTCTTCTTGTTCTTCTTCTTCTTGTTCTTCTTGTTCTTCTTCTTGTTCTTCTTCTTCTTGTTATTGTTGTTATTGTTATTGTAATTACATGGTTTAAATGCTTTTCAATTTTGAAAATGAAAAACAACAATAACAATAAAGGAAATAATAGTAATAATAATAATAACAACAACAACGATTGGTGATAATGGCGCTAGTAATGGTGACAATGGCAATGGCGATGGCGATGTATAAAAATATCACAGATTAAAATGCCAGAAAATTATGGCAAGCAAGGATACGTTAAAAAAAAGGAAACAAAGGGCAAAGGAAGATGCAAAAGAGCAAAAGAAATGCATAAGAAAAAGTAAAAAGAAATCAAAGAAAAAATAAGCAGAAGAAAATTTTTCCTTCTTTGTGTACATATATATCGTATCAATTTTTGGATCTAACTTTTCAAGACATTTAAAAATCACAAACTTTTTTTTACTCTCTTCATTGATTTTTTACTTTTACAATTCAATTGTAAAGTATTTAAGTATTAGGCCCCAATGGCCTATATTATTCTTACTTTTTCGCTTTTGTTTTTGCTGTTGTTTTTTATTTTGCTGCTATTTTTGCAGCTGTTGCTGTCATGAGCAGACATGAAAGAAGGAAAAGAAATAGCAAAAACTAAAATTTGAATTTTTCGTTATACATTTAAATGTATATTCTTTAATAAATAACGTTAGCTAAAATAAAACTCTGCGATATGTTGGTTGATCATTCCGCGACCTCTGGGCTTGAATTGTACAAGAAAGGATAATAAATAAAATAGTATCCTTTAAGCGTAACAATTATTGTGCGAATCCTTTATCTTCTTATTCTTTATTTGTACTTTTTTTTTTAAATATATATGTAAAAAAGTAGCAACATCAAGAACAAGCATAGCTTTTTTCTCCTTCTTTCGATAATAATTTATATAGCGAAAAAATAATAATAATAAAGAGAAAAAAGCTGGAGAGTTCGATATTTTATGGTTAAGTTTGCTAACGAGATGCCGATAAAAAAAATTTTATATATCGTTAAGCATAACAGTTATAATTATACCTTGTTATTCATATGATAACGCAGATATCAATTATAGAAACGGTACAAAAAAAAAAAGACAAATTAAAATGATATCAATTGTTTCACTCAGTAAAGCAAAAACCGATAGATATACAAAATTCCCAAGTTATGCCAAATTAAACTGTAAAGTATGCCTTTTGTAAATAAATTCAATATTAAATTAATGGAATAAATGATTTTACGTGGGTCGGAAATAAGCAGTAATAAATTGGCAGATGAATGCTTCGGAGTCAATTGATGAACTATTTTCTAAAACATTACCTTTAATAGAATATTTACCTCATTTTTCACATCAAAAATAATAAGCTTGATCTAACAATTGAATCAAAATATTATGAATTTGGAATATAGATTTTTGAAAGATTGAAACTTTGATTCAGTTGTGATTGCAGTTTCAAATGTTTATCCGAAACTCCGGTTTTGTTTCAATTGCTTATAAAAATTTCACTTAATACAAATTTGTAATCTTCAAGAGAGCCGCCTAATCTAAATTGGAATGAAGTGATGCAGAATTTATTTTTGTTTATCAAATACTTAAAAGTCATATCATTGGCCTTAAAAAATTACTGATCATTTGAAATACAAATCAAGAATTAAAGGAAAAAGAGAATTCAACCGTCAATATTAGTCGACGCTGTCGAAGGTGGGGATTAATGTACTTAGAAAGTCTGATAAGATAAGCTAAGATTAAATTTTATAATGTTTCACTGCAATAGAAAATACCTAAAAAAAAGTTAGATTAATATAAAGGCGGGCTCTTCAAGTAGATAAAACTTTTTACTAAGAATTTTTGCTAAGAAAATTATAATAATAATTCAATTTTTGTAGGAAAATAAGCTTTAATATAAAAAGTGATCCAGGATCCCCTACATCTAAAGGTCTGTTCCGGCTGCGTAGTTTCGAATTTTAGAAGAATAGTATAAATAGGCAAGTACCCTAGAAAAAGCGAAAAAGAATTCTAAAATGTATTTCATAAGGCAAAGTACTTCAACTAATAAAAATTTTTCTATGAAATGTGGAATATAAATCAAGTATTGGATACAGACAAGGACAAATGACCTCTTAAGGTTTAAATTTATGTCAAAACTTATACTGATTTAAACGATTTAAGAAAAACAAAAACAAACATTTCTTACTTTCTTAAATTTATGGAAGTTTTGCAGTTCACAAAGTTCAGTTCAGTTCAGTTCAGTTCAATTTTGCAGGACGTATGGTTTAGATGATTACAGTTATAATTGTAGTTGTAGTTACAGTTATAGTTACAATTGTAGCTACATGGTGTAATTTAAAACAAATGGGTAACATTGAAACTTAAAATGGAATATAAAATGAAAATATTACATAAAATTTGGATCGAGATCGAAATTAACACGTCTTATATGTATTCGTATATACGTGTAACATGCGTTTTTGTGCTTGGGTGTGGAGCTACAAGTATATGTATGTATGTATGTATGTATGTATGTATGTATGTATGTATGTATGTATGTATGTATGTATGTATGTATGTATGTATGTATGTATGTATGTATGTATGTATGTATGTATGTATGTGTATGTATGTGTGTGTGTGTGTGTGTGTGTGTGTGTGTGTGTGTGTGTGTGTGTGTGTGTTTGTATGTGGGGTGCTCATAATCAATATTAAATTGAAGTGAAAACTTACTTTAACATATATATATATATATATATGTATGTATTAGTGAATAGGTGTGTTTATGTCTATATATATTAATATGTGCTTATCAATTTTACTTAAATCAAATATGAACATATGGCCGCATCATTGTGCGGAAGATTATTTTTTTTTTTCCTTAAAAGCACTTGTGACAAGTGAACCCCCCAAGAAGTGAGTGCAAAATAAATATAAATATAAAAATAGCAAATTAAAAAGGAAATGAAAAAGGAAAAAAAGAATCAAAATGTAAAAGAATAAGAAAGCGAAAAACGATTAAAGTTATACACAAAAAAAATGAAAACCGTTTGTTTGCGCCGTCGACTTTGGCATTATTTTCCCTTCCTTTGTCCGCCACAATAACTAAAAATTCATGCAGCCATGGAATTATTTTATCTACCTTCATGCACTCACTCGCTTGCTTTGCTCTTGCCACGATGCAATTTTGTAAAATATTTATTTAACCTCAATGGTAAATACATGAGAAATTCTTCATATTCATTTCATCGTTTGCTTTGTGTTTTGTTCCTTTTTTGTGCCCCCCTTTTCTTTCTCTCTTTTTTGTTTTGTAGGCCGTCATGGTCATTTTTTGCCACGCTTTGTGCGTCTGCTATCTTTCCAAGCCTTACTAAGATGGAGAAGATGGCGACAGGTAGTTACGGACAAGGAACAAGGAAATTATCTTTATTGATGTGCGTTTTTGTCTTTTTCTATTCTTCTTTCTTGTTATTTGTTTTCTTACATTTCTTGGTTCTTTTTCATTATGTACCGGATCTTTATTGTAATTAATTCCGCCTCATTTCATTTTTTTTTATTACAAATTGATGAAAATGTATCCAAGAAAAAACAAAAAGAAAAAATGTTTCTTCTTTTTTATTATTTCTTGCGTTTGGTTTTATTGTTCTTCTCCAATTTTTCTTGTAAGATTTTAATAAAACATGCATTTATATTTCTAACCTTTAAATTTATCATTATTTTCTTTCCTTAACTTTTTCTGTAATTATTTCTACAAAAGATATTTTCCTTTAATTTATGTTCACATTCACTTTCATTTCCAGTGTTTCTTTTCCTTTTTTGATTCTTCTTAAATAGTGCGAAAAAAATCTTCTAAAATTTGTGATTAAATTTATAGGAAATTTGGCTTTTTTAAATTACCTGAAAAATAATTTTAAATAGATATTGGCCATTTGGAATTTTGCTTTGTGAAATATTTGTTATAACTTTTGGTTACCTTTGTTCATGTGACAAGGTATTTGTCACAATTTCAGTTTGTGTTTAAATATGATAGTGTAAACTCAAAGTTGGTCATGAAGTATTGAAAAAAGTAGTTTAATGAAATAATTTAAATAATGTGAGTTATGTTGTTGTATCGTGACACATGCAAATTGTAGCCCAGTTGTGAATTGAATTTTTTTCGCATAATAAAGTTAGGAGTTAAATGTGTGTCAATTGAATTAATTTTAATGGTTTGTAATGCCTTCAAGTTTTGTTAAATTTAATTGGCACAAGGTTGTTGCTTAAGTCGCTTTCATTATAACAGGCAATCGAATTGAAACGTCTGCCTTTGCAAGAAAGAATCCTTAAAGTTTTAACTTTAAATGGCAGAACTCACGCTACAATTGAGTAAGAATTTTGTGACTTTGTAACGCTCTTCCAAAAAAAAAAAAAAAATAGCAGTAAAGGAACATTCGATTGCCAAACTCAATTGTTGGATATAACGCTATTACTTTGGCCTTCATTTTCTTAATTTAAACCAATCCAGTACTTGTTTTCTTAGTTAACAATTTTGTGTATAAATTTTTGTACTATTTTTGTTGTATTCTTAAACAATCCAAAATAAGTTACCAAAATTAGCTACGCCAAACTTTTTCTTCAAGAAAATTTTGATTTATTTCCCGTATGCCACAAACTTTAAGTGCAATTTGCTTTCGCCTTTGTCTTTATGCTAAATAAGTAAGAACTTTATAGTCGGTCTTAATAACACTGCACCACTTTACTTAATGTGATTAAAGCTAAGCAAAGCCAATAAAGTTATATAAACTGTATTTTTTAAATCGTTTGAAAAATTTATTATATGAGAGTAGGTTTAAAGCATGGACCAATTTGGACCAAATTTGTTATACATATATTTTTAGGAGAAAACACAAGACCGTGCCAATTTTCATTAAAATATATCTAAAACTGAAACTTTTGTCCACATAATAACTTTTTTCAAAGGAGCTGTTATCCGGAAGATGGGCGTAAAAATGGATCGATGTGGAACAAATTCGGCTTTTATGATAAAATACAACCAAGTGCCAAGTTATGTTAAAATATATTAAAAATTGTCATTTTTTTTTTGTATAAAGTTTTTTTGTATGAGAAGCTTTATATGGGCCGTGGTTGTAAAAATAGTCCAATTTTAAACATTTTCAATATTATTCGAGTCTGGGCCAATATATACTCATGTACCAAATTTCATTAAAATTTCTCTAAAATAGCCACCTGTAGCTGGTACACAAGAAGACAGACGTACAGACAGGCTTAATTTGAATCAGGGAGTGATTCTAAGTCGATAATTTTGATAAAAAAATGGGTTCATATCAACTCCTTTGAGATGTTACAAACATCTGCATAAACTTTAAATACCATAAATTATGTAGGGTATAAAATTACGTATGTTAAACAAAAATCTTACGAATGAATTGCAAAGCCAATAAAATACGTTCGAAACTCTACACCATTAATATCATTGGCCTATACTTACACAATTGAAACTTTAGTGTTAATTATTTTTTTTTCTGAATTTTTATATAAATAATGGAGTGTAAAGAAAAGTTTCCCAGGAATCATTGAATTTTATGGCACTTTTTCATTTTACAATCTTAATTTTTACTTCAAAAAATCAATTAGTTGGTTTCTTGTTTTTCTGTTTATTTTTTTAATGCAATGTAATATTTTTAAATTGATTTTTATATATTATTTCCATTGAAATGAATTGAAATGAAAGCCCTAATGAGTAATTTTGAATCAATAATAATTTCTCGTTTGATTGCAATGACATTCTTGATATAATGTAAAATATAGAGAAGGCATCAAACCAACCTAGTGTATCATTAAATAAATGAATATAAATACTGTTATTGTGAAATTATAAATTATGGTATAAAACATATATACAAACACGCATGCACATACATGCATACATTGACATATTATTAAGGTGCTACAAAACAGATTTTAATTTTCAATATTATTTCCTTTTTTGTTTTTTTTTTGTTTTCTTTTGGTCCAATTTTTAATTTGCTTCAGAGTATAATAAATGTCATGTTTCCCTTTGACTTGATTCTTTTTTTCGTTCCCTTCATACAAATGTAAAATGTTTATGAGTGTGTGTGTGTGTGTGTGTTTAAAGTGCCATGCATTACAAGCATGAAGGTTTAAAAACAAAACAATAAGAAAAAGAAAAGAAACGAAGAAACCAAATAAGAGCAAAGAAGAAAATCAATTTAAATATTTTGTATGGTGGAAAATATATATAAATCGTTATAGCCAAAAGCGTTGTTGTTTCGTTACTGTTGATAGCTAAAAACAAAACAAAAAAGAAGAGCCATCGTGTCTTTTTCAAATATTGGCTCATAAGAAAAGGCAGCCGTTTTTTATATATATCAAATATGAAAACCTATTTAAATAGCCATTAATTCGAATTTTAGTTTGGGGCGTACGTTGAGCCTACTTCTGCTTAAATGATACCAAACTCTAACAAGATAAATTCTCAAGGCCTTTGGTATTACCTGACTAATTATCGAACATTTTGACTTTGCTACTTAAAAAGTTGCATCCGCCTTGTTCAGTTATTGGCCCTGCCATTGTGAAAAGTATCTTTGATATTGAAGTTCTTAAATTTGTAATGGATTTAAAGTAAAGTCCTTTTGAGAGCATTATTCCTTTACAGCCTTCTCCATGTAAATTGCAAAAATAATTTTCCCATAGCATTTTGGCAAAAACTTTTTACCACCTCAAACTTTCAGATCCACTTAATTTTCGAGGCCCATATTTTTTCATATATTTTTAGTCATTTTTTATGCTGTACACTAATAGTTATTCTACAAATAATATATGTTCCCTAATCATAAGTTGTTTTAGTTTAATAAGATTTGTTAATGAAAGAAAATAAACAAAAGTTAAGAATACTTTTTAATATGATCTAATACACGGTTGTTATAAATAATGATGCACATTGTTACTGCTGTTATATATAACAATAATATTTAAGGCAATCAAGTAAAATGGTCAAACAAATAATCAATATAAAGCAAAAAGCAATCAGGCCAGCCCGAACAACACAAAATAGACGACTAGGCCAACTTAGCTAAGCATGAGCAGATGGCGAAGTCAAGCGCAGGTTAGGCAGCTAAGTTGATAAGCGGATAATACAAAGCAACAACAATAATAGCAAAAGTTAGAACAACAACAAGAATAATACGAAAAAAGGAACTATCAACAACAATCAGTGTTTTTGTTTTGTTTTAATGAAAATAATGACTTTAGTTAGTTAGTTGTAGACAACTTACTATTTACAGACACACTTTTATATATTTAATTCATCTATAGATATAAATGTTTGTATGTATGTACAAAAGTTTTCTTGATGATGATGATGATGTGTGTGTGTGTGTGTGTGTGTGTGTGTGTGTGTGTGTGTGTGTGTGTGTGTGTGTGTGTAGGTAGTTTAGTGTGTGAAGGCAATTAAAATTTTATAAAATATGCCAATAACAAAAAGTATATGTTTACAAAAGTAACAGACCAACAACAAACAATGAAATAGAACAATCATGATTTAACCAAGAAGAAGAAGAAGAAGAAAAAACCAATTCTTACCTTGCCTGCCTTATTTTATCTTAAATAGTTCAAGACCAAGAATAGTTTAGAAAAAACTTATGAGAGATGCCTTAATAAAATGAAAAAAAGAAGAAGCATGTAAGAGACTTCATTTGGAATTTATATTAAAAAAAAACTCAATTTGTGCATTTATATAAAAGTATTTTGAGCCACGTTATAAGAAAAATTGTATGTAATTTGTTTTTTTTCTTTTCTTATGTTTTATTTTCTTTTGTTTAGTTTTTTTTCATTTTCCTTTTTTGGTTTTTTTTTGTTTTCCTTTAGTTTTCTTTTTGTATTTGTATAGAAATAATATTTTATAAAATTGCTAAAGTATAAATTGCGTGTGGAGTATATTTAAATGAGTTCCCAACACTTTAGTAACGACAAAATGCCATTTAAATTGCTCTCAGGCCCAATAATAATAATAACGATTATAATAACACCAGCAATAGCAATAACAATAGTAATAACAATAACAATAACAATAACAAAAATGATAAAGAGAGAAAATAAACGAAACAGAAGAGGATGCAAGAAAGAATGAATCAAAATGAAATAGCGCAAATAACAACACAATCCCAAACAATAACACTAATAATAACAATAACAATTGACATTGACAATGGCCATGGTCATAATAAGATTTAAGTTGTTAGTTTTTTGTTATTTTTGTTATTCTTGCTTTTGCTTTGGCTTTTAAAGAACAAACGAAACCGATGCAGTGAAGTGAAATTGTGGTCTTCAAACCTGATCATTACATAAAGTTCAGAGATAATAACAACAAACAACAACAATAATAACAGTAACAATAAACAAACCATAAAAACAAAAACAAATAAAGTACAAAATAATAATAATAAGAAAAAAACTGCTTACACAAGAGGACAATAAAGTTGCAACAGCAAGAAAGCAAAGTTAAAGCAAAGTTTATAGAAGAAAATGCAAGTTGTAAAAGCAGAAGAGTTGAAGACAACCTTTGGGTAAGATTCTATAAATGTTAGCGGTAGAATTTGTTAGGCAGTTAACTTC
Source organism: Melophagus ovinus (assembly GCA_023089585.1). Lineage (NCBI taxonomy): Eukaryota > Metazoa > Arthropoda > Insecta > Diptera > Hippoboscidae > Melophagus > Melophagus ovinus. The sequence continues at coordinate 753,846 of JAKKIB010000181.1, read as the reverse complement.
ATTATAATTGCTATCAAAATAGCGTCATCAGTTTTTAGTTGAGTCAAACTAAATTAACTTGGCCAAAAACTGCATTGAAATTAAGTTGTATCAAATTGAGTTGAGCTGAGTTGAGTTGAGCAAAGTCAAGTTAAGTTGAGTCAAATTGAGTTGAGTTGCTTCAAGTTTTGTGTGACTTGTTGTTGTTGTTTAAGCATACTTTCTTTATTATTTATCTTTAACAATGTTAGCTAATATTAACGTTATCATTATCTTGATTTCTGGCTGCAGTTTCTTTTTTTTACCTTTTTGTTTGCTTTTTCTTTAAATTCGTTTTGCTAAAAAAAAAAGAGAAGGAAAAATTTGCGCATGATGATAAGAAAAGGTAAATTCACACAAACACAAATATCACGCCTGCTGCTGCTGTTGTTGTTGTTGTTGTTATTGTTATTATTGTTATTGTTATTGTCCTTGTTGTACACTGCCTTGTCCCCGTATTGCTGGCAATAAGTGATGAATAAAAATGTCTTAAATGCCACTTTAGTGATGTTTTGTCATTTTAGCTTCTTCTTCATATTGTTATTATTATGCCTGCCATTATTATTATTATTATTGTTGTTATTGATGTTCATTATAACTTGCAATCATCATTATTGTTTGGTATTTTTTGTTGTTATTACAATTGCTGTTGTTATTGCTATTATTTTTCATTCTGCAGTTTATTAATGCTACCAGATTTTTTTTGTAAATTTTGCTTTTGTTGTTGTTTGTTTTTGTTGCTGCTGTTGTTGTTTTTTAAATATTTGAATTTTTTATCTGCCACATAAGCACGCATGCACACGCATGCAATGCACACACATACATACATACACACATATATGCCTAGTTTTATGCATGTAAAATGTTTGTACACTTTGAATAATATTAATTTGAAATGCTAGAACGCCTCTTCAAAACACTCCACTCTCTATAATCATTTCGTTGTTTTGCTTCTGCTTTTTTTCTTCTTTATTTTCTATTCGTTTCTCTTTTCTTTTTTAGTGAAGTAAAGCAAAGTAAAGCAATGTAAAGGAAGTTAAAGTAAAGTAGAGTAAAGTAAAGTAAGGAGCAGCAATGAAATGAACTAGAATGTAGTGAATTTTTTGCACTGAATGTAACACTGCCTTGCAATAAATGTGGTGCCTGCTTATAAATGTTGATTATAATGTAGGTGATGGTCAAAGTTACTATTATTGTTGTTGTTGTTGGTTTGGCGATTACAATTAGATTGTATTAGTTTTACCTTTGTTTTTGCTTAACATATAATCATAATTGCAAATGTACCCGTAACCGTAACCTAAGCCTCAGCAATAGTTAGAGCAACAGTTACAGTTACAACAACAAGCAGTAATATATATATATATATATATAAATGTTGTTGTTGTTATTAGATCATTATTTATTTACGTATTTAATTTTATTCTATGATCGAAAGTTTTCCATCATTTTTCTTAATTACTTTGCCTACTTGCCTATTATCAATTACTTTTAAGGACTTCTTAAATCCCTCACTATCTTTGTTGGTTTGGGTCCACTTAAAGAAATCTTAACGCTTAACTGATCATTTGGTTTTCTTGGGTATTCTTTTGTTCTTTGTAAGAGCATTTATATGTAATGAGTTTTAAAAAAAAATTATTCAAATTTAGGGTAATTTTTTCACATTCCACGAAATATACAGAGAATCTCATATAACATAAATTTTTTTCATTTAAACTTTTTTAATTGAACGTGATTTTTTTTATTTTGTATAGATTCCATAAGTATTTTGTGTGTATTCCACATATATACAATTCACACATGTTTCACATGGACCAAAATATGTTCCACATATGTTGCACGCTCGTTCATGTACATTCTACACACATTCCACATGTTTTCTACATACATCCTACATATGTTCCACAAATGTGCCATATTCTTTCCGCAATCGCACCACCAATGTGTCACGTATTTTCCACAAGTGTTCCACACACGTTTCACATACATTCCACAAAGGGTTCGCATATATTCCACACAAGTTCCACATATAATTCACATTTATTCTCTTTAGATTTCATGTAGTTTTCTAATATATTCATTTCCCATTTCCCGATAATTATGTTCCCCAAGTATTCAACAAATCACATGGCTTCCACTTACAATGGAACTAATTCTTTAACCGCAAATATATGAACAAGATTTTATCTACATGTATTATACCCATGTTTATTAAAGGACTGACAAGTGAAGAATCAAACAAACTTGAAGTAACATGAAAACATAATTTTCAATTTAAATCGCTTTACAATATTTTTAAAGGTAACACCAGTAGTAACAATAATAGTAACAATCGTAACAAGAGTAGGAATAATATTGCTGTTAATGTTAATTATTTAAATGGCAATGAAAGATGACTATAATGATGATAATAATCATTAACATCATCATTATTATCATTATTATTATCATCGTCATCATTATTATTATTTTTAATGATTTTTTTTCTTTAATGCTTTTATAAGCTAAATGTTTGTTTAGTTACTTTACGTTTGCTTTATGTGTGGCTGTTTGTTATGCCTTCGGTGTAAGTTTTCTTGTGTGTTTTTATTTTATTTACTTATTTATTTTTCTAAAATAACAATGATCATTAAAATGTAGCATTTATTTTGTCGTTATTGTTGCTGTTGTTGTTGTTGTTATCATTAGTATTTTTATAAAATTTCATTTTAGTTTTTTTATCGATTAAATAACAATCATAATAATAATATAAAACATAACAACAATAAAAAAATGCAAAACAACAACAAAAGTAAAATTTCTCGTTACAATAAAATTCATCTTAAAAAACGAGACTCTAAGAATATTAAAACCAATAAAATAGAAAAAAAAGTTGCTGAAGAAGAAAAATAGGCAAAGAAAAAAAGAGAAAGAACAATCAGTGAAATCCAATTATCAATTAAAACAAAACATCAAACAAGATTTAAAAAAAAAACAAGACGAAGAGCATAAATCAAATAAATCAAATCAAATTAAATCAAAGCAAATAGAATTGTAAATATGAAGAATAAGAAATAGTAAATAGGAAATAATATGAAGGAGAAAAAAGCTAAACTACAATTAAAGCCAACCGCAAGTGTTGTTGTTGTTATTCTCGTGGTCGTTATTGTTGCTGCTCTTATTGCCACCAATATAGTTGTTGTTGTGTTTGTTGCTATTGTTTTCTTACTGGTCGTTTTATTTGCTGGCATTTGCTTTCATCTTTGGCAACTAATGAAAAAAGAGCTCTATTTAATTATCTGCCTTTCTGTCTGTCCATCCATCTATTTGCTTTTATTTCTATATATAAAATATAAATATGTTTACATATTTGTAGTTATGGCTGAATGTATTTATGTAAACATATTTATTTGCCATCACATTATTGCAATATTGCTGCTGCAATGCCATGAATGCGAAATACTAATGATAATAATAACAACAATAATAAAACTAAAAATATTATTACATTGTTTAGTTTTTCTTTTCTTCTTCCTTTTTTTCTTATATATAATTATTTAATGTTGCTGGCTTATTGCTATTTTATAGTTTGTTCAGTTGACTGGTTTGTTTGATTGCTTTGTTTTGATTGCTTGAAATTGATGATTGAACTCTACAATAGAACTTCTGGTCAACTTTTCTGGTTAAGAATTTCACTTAATTTTTCTTTTGCTTTTTTTTTGTTAGTTTATTAATTTGGATAGATTTTATTGTTATATTTAGTTTGCTACAAAATTTGTTAAAAGGAAATTTTTGTTTAGAAGAAAATTGAATCAATCAGTCTGTCCATTTTATCAAAATTGAGATATCACTTTAGCATAATGCAAAAATATAAAAAGTTCTTGTACATAAATTGAATCTAAATGAAATTAAAGGGACAAGATTAATGTGGAGATGAAACTTTTTCGCTGAGAACACAAATTTTGGTTGTTATAGGTTTAATAAAGCGGCCTCATTTAAAAAATGTTTTGCATTTTCAATATTTTTTCAAAGATGCCTTAAATTATGTTCTTGTTATTGTTGTTGCTTTTATATATATATATATTTTTCAAAAGCACATCATGCCACTTTTTACATTTTACGTACTTTTAGTTATTGTTCTTGATTATGTTCTTGCTTTTATTGTTTTTTTTTTTTTAATTTTTTACATTTTACGTACAACTTTTTGCTGGCTTTTTGTAACATTTACAGTTGTCTTGTTTCATACACGGTGGCTTTTTAAATACATTTCTTCATCCTTTTTTCTTTTTTGCTCTGTTTTTTAATATTTCTTTGATTTCTTGTTGTTGTTTTTAGTTATTGGTTTCTTCTTTCTGTTGCTGGCAGCTTTTTGTTCTCTATACTTGACTTTATTATTAATATGTTTCCTTTATTTATTTTGGTTATTTATATATATAAACATAAGTATGCATGTATATATATATGTATGTGTGTATGTATATGAATTTACTTAACGTGGGCAAAAAGAGTAAAATGAATTTTTGTAGCCGCCTTTGTTTGTCGTTTATCAAACACTCTCACTCACTCACTCACTCGTTCTTTTATATTTCGTTATAGACAATAATAAATGAATTATTTGTATGTATGCATGGAATGGTTGAGCTTTAAATTGTTTACTTGTACATATAATTCATATTATAAAACATTAATTATAATTAATTGCTTTTTGCCATATTTTTTCCTTTTTTTGTATTTTTGTATTTTGTTGTTATTTTTGCTCATTTTGGTTTGGTTTTTCCTTAACTACACTTAAGCGTTCAAGAAATCTAAAAGCAATCTCCTACTGATTATCTTACATGACTAAATGCCAGTTGTTATTGTTGTTGTTTTACTTACTTTTTTTTTAATTTAAATTTAGTTTTATTATAGTTGTTTTGTTACAGTTGCCGCTGCCGCTGCTGGTGCTGTTGCTATCGTTGTTGTTGTTCTCGTTGTTGCTGCTGCCGTTGCCATTTTGCCGTGACGACAACTTGACCAAAGAATAAATTATTTATAATGGTTATAAATCTTTATATATCATTTTATTTTTCTTCAATTTTTCCTTCTGCCATCTTTTCCACTTTACTTTATTTACATTGCTTAGTGATCAGTCCAATAAGTTATGACGTTTGCTTATAAATCCCATACTACTAGAAAGGGACATGCAACAATTTTGCAATCATTTTCTAAAAATTTCTTTCAATTGGGAAATTTGATTTAAGCTTTAAAGAGTTATAAGGAAAATGCCTTTTAAATCAGATCAATTTTGGGGATGATTCTCTCTTTTAAAAAATTTCCAGTAAATTATTCAAAATTTCCAACTGTTTATTGCTCATAAAGCAACAAATCGTTTCAAATTGTCTAGGGCCTCGTTTTCCCTTTTTCATGTTTAACATTTATAAGATATTTAAAAGTCAATTCGAACGAACTTTCTTTCTTTTTTGCTTTATTTTATATTTGTTTAAATCTCTTTTCAAGACAATAACAATAACAATAACAATAATCGCAATAATAGCACAATAAAAAATTTCTTTGCGTTTTATTTATTTACCTTCTTTTTTTTTTAAAGTTACGTCTTTTGGTCCAAGTTTCGTGTGCTGTATATTTTTTATAGTTTATTGGAGAGTAAGCTGCTTTATATAGTGTAGATATATTGTGGATTTCATGTAGAGGCTGGCTTAATATGTCAGACACTTCAATATAAACAATTTTGTTGCTGTTTGTTTGCTTAACTTATTGAATTTCTTATTGTTTGGTTTGATTTTTCTGCTTGTTCCTTCAGTTTGTTCATTTAGTCCGTTTATGCATTTTTCTCTTAGCAAATGCAATAAATACACGTTAAAGTGTAAATATTTCACAGAATATGACTTCATTATGTTTTGTTAACAATTTTTTTTATTTGTTCTTTTGCTTTATTCAATTCTTTCATTTTTTTTCAATTTTTTTGATGGTTAATTTTTTGTTTTTTCAATTGAGTTTAGTTTAGATGCGTAGAGCGTAAGTTTTGTTACAGAGATGGTAGAATTTAACTTGCATTTTCAATAATGCAACTAGAAAAAGAAGCCTGGCTTATCCAGCACTCACGATTAATGAAATATTGGAACAATTTTATATGCACTACAATTTGGCTGTTTTTCCCGTTTTTCTAAAAGAAAATGTCACTTGCAAAGCCAATATTTTGAATACCCTGAAAGTTTATTAGATTATTACAAGAATCAGTTTAAAATTCCGTTAGAGGAAGTTTGTCTTTTTTACCTGCCTTCCGTAAAATTGAAAATGGCTTTTTCGCCCCTTTTTCTAAGAGAAAATGTTACTTCCGAAACCAGTATTGTAAATACCCTGAAAGTTTTTTACATTTATGCAAGAATGAATTAAAAATACCGTTAGAGGAAGTTTCTTTTTTTCTACCTGCTCACAGTAAAATTGAAAATGGCTTATTTTCCACCTTTTTCTAAGCCATTTACCAGAATATTTTGAAAGTTTGTTAGATTATTACAAAAATTAGTTTAAAAATCCATTAGAGGACTTTCAGTCAAATTAAAATTGTAGAATGGTATATAAAATTTTTAGTTAGCGCTGTGAAAAGGAAAACATTTATCCTTGCTCTGAAATGTCCCTTAAATTTGGTTCTTTATAGTTCCTGATTTACTTAGTTTCATTTTTTATTCATTTTCCACTTCTTAATTTCTTCTAATCAAAAAAATTTTACAAAGAAATCTAATTATTGGCAGCTTTGCTAGAAAAGAATCATTTAAGTGTCGTTGCCTTGGATTTAAGAATACTTAAAAGTTTTCTTTTTTGAAATTTGCCACATTTAATCTCCATTATTTTTGATTGATTAAAACTTGTTGTATGTAAAAAATATGAGTCTTGGTAAATGGATTCATTTATTTTTAATAGTTTCATGTATTTAAAATTTTTCTTTTTTATAATGAAAACTTATTTTTTAAAAGGGTTGTCCAATAAGTTTGTAGATCTCGTTACAATTTTGATAGATTTCTCTTAAAATAGTTTTTAATTAAAGTGATTGAATATATTGTAACATTTTAACGTTTAGATAAACACACATACAAAGTTATATTTTAATGTAATATACAACTTGATTTAGTGCATGTTTAATGTAATTTCTATTAAGCAACAAAAAATAATAACAACAATAATAATAAAAATAATAACATGAAATTTGTTTTTTTCTCCTCAGCCAATTTGTTGTATTTCATATATGGAAGATTGACTAGACGTATGTTAAAGTGTTGTTGCTGTGGTTGTTCTTCTTCTTACCGTGTTTTGTTTTACTCCCCCCTCTTTTGTGTATGCTAATAACAATAACATAAATAATAATAATGATGATGATCATGATGACGATGGAGATGATGATGACATTAATAATGATGCCAAAAATGATTATCCTTTCCCTCGGATATTTTTTTAGTCATTTTTTCTTATTTGCAACGAAGCATGCGCATTGTTAACAATTATAAGAATGTTTGTGTACAAGTGTGAGTGTCTTCATATCTTTTAAGCACTTGGTTAAACATGCAAACTTTACATAAATTCAATTTTTGTGCTTTTGTTTCCTTCTCTTCCTTTCCTTTTTTTTGTTTGTTTCATTTTTTGCATTTTCTCCTCTCAATTCCTCCGGCCCATGCATGAGGCACAAAGTGAACTTTTTCTGCTTTTTTTTTGCTTTTGCTATCAGAGTAAATGTTATGTTATGTTGCTCCTCTCCTTCTCTCACGTTTTCTTCATTTTCTTTCTCTATATGGGATATGTGTGTAGGTGTGTGTGTTTGTGAGTGTTTTCCTATATTAGATGTTTTTGTCTTTTTTTTTCTTTTGTAAAATTATGTTTAACCACATGTATAGCAACAATACCAACATCATTGGAAAACAGTATTCATATTAAAGTTCTAGCAAATAACTTTAATCCTCTTCTTGTTTCTTCTGTCGTTGCTCTACTTGTTTCATTTTGATTAAAGACTAGATAAATGGATTCATGGATAAAGAGTTGAAATTGTGTCGTTGTCAATGCATTGGCATAAATATCGAATCCAGTTATAATGTAGACATTCATTAATTCAAAATAAACTTAGGTGAAAGAAATTGTGTTAGTGCTAAAATTATGCTTATGGAATGCTAAAGCATTGTTTACGTAATGATGTAGGTATGTTAAAGTAGTATTAAAGTAAAGCGAAAGAAATGTAAAAGTATTGCTAAAGTGATACTTATACAGTGTCAAAGTAATTTTACAGTAATATTATTGCAATGCTAAAATGTTTAAAGTAATTCTTATAGAAAGCTTAAGTAATGTCAAAATATGCTAAGGTAATGCTAAAGTAATGCTTAAGTAATTCTAAAGTAATCCTTTGGTATTTAAGCCATCCTTAAGCTTGAAAGTTTTACCAAAATAATGCTAAAGTATTACTGAAGTACTGCCAAAGTAATTCTGAATATGACACTGATCTAAATCATATATAATTTATAGGGTCTCCAACGCTATCTTTTGGGTATTACAATCGTAGTGACCGAAAAATATAACAACCCAATCTCTAGTGGTGGGTGTTAAAAAGATAATTTTAAGGTAATATCAATATTGCTGAAGTACTTCAGTATTGATAAAGTATTACTGAAGTATTGCATACGGAATGCTAAAATAAAGTAGAAAACTAATTAAAGTAAAATAATTTTTAAAAAAGAAAAGAGAAACAAAAGGAGTTTAAGTCCATTGAATTTATAGCAATTGGAATACCGATCATAATCATAGTAATAGTGTTAGGTGTTAGGCGTTGTCTAGCTAAGAAATTAAAAATAAGAAGGGTCAAGAAAAGACAAGAAAAAATTACAAAATATTCAACTTTCATGTTGTACACAAAAGCCTTGTGAAAACTGATTTTTTAGTTTCCTTTTTTCTTTATATAACAAATTTTTATATTTTCGTCCTTTTTCCATATAATAACTTTTGTATAATAACTATAACAGTATAAAGTGGATAAGTGCATTGCACTTCATCATCTCAGCATTTATTTTATGCTTTTTGCTTCTTTTTTTTGCAGTTTTTTAGTTTATTTTTTGGCTAAATGCCAAAAAACAATTCGTTTGGCTTTTAGGCTTACAACACAACATAAATGTTAAACATATAAAACTTTCTGCTTCTCCTTTTAACTATGGTCTTCTTTTGGCTTACTGGTTATTTCTCTTTACTGTAGCGGCTTAACTCCATTGGCTTTGAATGCCCGAACATAACCCCAATTAAAGCCAATGAAACTAAAAATGAAAAAGAAGAAACTAATAGAAAAACGAAAGAAAGTAAAAACACTTAGCGCACACATTTAATTCAAATATATTTTAGCTTATACGAACATTAAATTGAACGCGTTCCCTCTTCAATTCAACCGAAATAAGCAAATTATATGTTCGAACTATAATATATGTATAAATTATTAAAAGACATCGCCTTCACATATGCTACAAATTCCGTTTTACATAGTTTTCTACACATACACATGGACACAGTCTGCGGCTCTCTCCCTTTCGTTCTTTTATTCTTTCTCACTTGTTCTCTCTATAAAGAATGTAATGAAAGGAGATAGATAGAAGAATTATTGAGTATAAAATATAAGTGAAAATGTATGAAACCGGAAACAGAAGTAGAAAAGTCATTTACTTGAAAAAGTCCTAAAAACTTGTAGAGCACATAAAATTTATTTAACATTTCAATAGATGTTTCTGGGTATATTGTGTGTATAGATTTTTCCTCATTCTAATTTTACCTATTCTATATCTAATTGATCCACATAACGAACGCAAGTTATATATAAATATTTCTAGGCCTTAAAACTAAATTTTTGTTTAAAATGTATCAAATCAAATTTCTATTTATTTATCATTCCGATTTTCTATGCTTTGAGGATGTAAGGAGATCGTTCCGTTACCAAAAATCCAAAAATTGTTAATTTAGTTTGCAGAAATTGTTACAATTTCAAAATTAGCCATTAACACTATTTCCTCGGGAAAATTCACAGTCAGGTATTTCTATAAAATTTGAAGTCCTAGAAGTAAAATACGAAATTTTGTGAAACTGCTTGTAAATAATTAAAAGAAACGTCTAAGTGGAATCTGCATGTTCAATTAAACAAAATTAAAATGTCATGAATATCTTTTAATATTTGTGAATAAAATGATCAATTGATAAATAAATTGTTTCATTGTCAGTTGCTTTTGTGGCAATTTTAACGTAAAGAATGCAATTTTTAATACCTACGAAATCCATGATCATACTCATTTGTATATTTTATACAGTTACATTAGGTGGATGCAAAATAGTTCAGGAATCCAGTAAGTTTTGCTTCCTCTAATATTTTTAAAGCACTGGCGTTTAAAATTATGCAGGGTCTTGAATTCTGTTAAGAATTTGCCACATTAATTAAAGCAATAGCGAATGAACATGCTGAATTTTCATCCAATAGATGAAAGCATTGGAGACTCCCATCTGAATCGATTTATACATTTCTGTCTGCCTGTTCGTCCGTCTGTCTGTTCGTCCGTCTGTCTTTGTGTCTCTTTATCACGCTGGGCGTAATTTGAGATATCAAGCTTAAATTTAGTAAAATCATTGGAAGTTCTTGCATACAATTTGGAATTGAAATTGCGTAAACTCTTTTAAAGGACACGCCCATAATGTAACGTAAAGTGAATATACCCCTATTTTTTGTAAGCAAAATTTGGTAGGTTTTTGCTTATAGTCTGCAAACTGCTAGAAATATAAAGCTGAAAATTTGAACAAGTAGAACAACATCAAACAACAACAGATGAACAACATCTATCTAAGAATCAAGCAAATTGGCCACGTACACGCGGAATTACATGGTCCCAAATATTCCCATTTTTTAATGTTTACATTTTTTCATGAGGAATTTAGTTTGAGGCTATGACCACTTTGTGGTCATCAGAAAAGAAAATTTGTGACAATGATTTTGCTTCAAAATTTTCATTAGATTTGGTCAGGACAAAGAGTCAACTATCAAAAAATTCCCATAATATTTAAAGCAGTAGATTTTTAAGGTTATATGAGAAAATATTTGTTCGTGCCTAAATGTAAAACTTTTTAGCGTACCCAATATTATATATATATGAATATTTTCTGTGTGTGTCTCATCAACATGTAAAAATAAAACCAGCCTTAAGGACATGCATTATTGTTTTTTTGCTGCTGCTGGTATGTTTTTACGTTTAAATGATTACTTTTACATCTTCGTTATTGAAAATAAAACTGCATTAAGTAGCAAAAGAATTGTTTTTCTTATTCTTTTTTTCTTTTTATTATAGTTTTTACCTTTATACAAACTGACAATCATATAAATGAATATTGAAGGGAGAAAATGATTTTTTTTTATTGTTTTAATGTAAAATTACAACCACAATAAAAAATAAACTAAGAGAAAAAGAAAAATGCCCAGAATAGAACAGAACAAAAGAGAACAGTACAGAGAAGAAAAAAGAAATTGGCATATTAAAAAGTTATTGGTGCTCCTTTTAAAAATGGTAAACTAGTAATTTGATCATTCTCCTTCAAACCTCTTTATTACCGTAAATTCCTATAATTATCTGTAATATCGTGTGCCTTTAACGTGTTACTGTTGCAATCGATGTTGCATTGCAATGTTACTTCTTACTATTTTATTATTGTTATTCTTATTATTATTAATTTTAAAGTGCATTCCATAATAATAATAACAACAACAATAATAATGATGAGACAAAGCCGAAACAGATTTTTCCGTTTTTGCTTGGTCTATTTCGTTATATTACTCTTGTTAGTGCTATTGTCATAGTAAAAAAATAGTTATTGCTACTGTTACTGAGATTGTTGCTGCTGCTGCTGCTGCTGCCATTGCCCTTAACGCTGATATTCTTTATTCGTTTCATCACCGTTTTAATAAGCATGGGCATATGTGCTCACTGTTTCAATGTGCATTCAAATGATTGACTGAGCTTAAAATACAAAAGAAGATGCCCAATATACATTACATGCACACGCACTAACACATATACATTTACACATATATAGACACATACTTTTTTATGTAGTTAACATAGACAGACAGACAGACATATTTCATAGTTTCAATTTTTTCAGCATAATTTTTCTTCTCTGTTTCTTCTTGTTGCCGTTTTTTTCTTCAGTCACACAAATTCAAAAAATCTTTTGAGTTTTGTTTCTGCCTCTTTGCCATTATTTATGGTTATATCGTTCTCTCTGCCTCATTTTAACTATGAACAATTGTTATACTTTCATTTAACATCCACAGAAAATGAAAACAGTAAAAAAATATATATCAAAATGAAAAAGTACAATAAAGATAAGGAAAGTAAAAACACAGAGAAAAGAGAAGTTCAATCCTTTTAATCAAGATATAAAACATAAACATGACGATGAACACATGATTTTTAACTTCTCTTTTTTTGGTTTTTTTTCTTGTTTTTGGTTTTTTTTCTTGTTTTTTGTATTATGCTGGCAAATGTGTTACATCATAACTGAATTCTGAAATTTCTCTTTTTTTTGTCATAATTTTTATAATATGACTTGATTGTATTTCATTTTATTATGCTTTATTTTCTTTTCTTTGCTTGCTTCCTTATTGTGTTTTCACATTTATGCCAGACAGACAGACGGACATGCAAATAGAACTATTTCTTTGTTAATTCTAGTTTGGTTATAGAACGATTAAAATTCTAACAAACGTATCTGAATGATAATGATAATGATGATTATCATCATTATCATCATTCCTGGTTAGCCAATCAAATTAAATATTATGGGCAGCAGGTAGCACAGCAGGATTCAAAAAGTAAGACACGCTGGCTAATTAAAGAGCCTAGCTATAGCCAAGTAGTTAGATATTCAATTGTACAATTCAAGTCAAGTCAAGTCAAGTTACGTTAAGTCAAATCAAAAGTGAATCACGTTAACACTTTCTCATTATCAATATACAATAAAATGATAAAAATATAAAAGGATACAAAAAATTTATACGAAATTTTTTATTTTACTTATAATGAGTGTAAATCGTTTATAAAATGATGAGAAAAAGTAGAAGAAGAAAGAAACAGAAACCAGCAAAAACTGTTGTTGCTGCTGAAAGGCTAAAATGGGGAATGAAACAGTGGAACGACATCACGGTTATTGTTGCACAAATTACACCATAAATTATGCATTTAAAATAATGCAAATTGCTATAGCAAGAAATTTTATCATACATGGATAAACACACATACACATATATACATCTATATACATAAAGGCTAATAAAATACAACAATAATAATAATAATAATAATACAATATTGGCAAGCGTTTCATTTTTTTGCACAATCATTATGACTTTATATGCCAAGCAAAGAAAATTTATGGGTTAAAAAACACGTCAAAGCATTATTAAATTTATTATTATAAATTGTGTATAAAGAAGCTTAATGGAAAGAAAAGAAACTGAAAATACCAAAAAAGAAAAAGCAAAAATTAGCGAAAGATCCAAAATTACCAAATCAAAGAAGAAAAAAGAAGTCATCGATATAAAAAGAAAGTGTGAATTACAAAAGTCTAAAAATATTTATTAAGTATGCATACCAACAACAACAAAACTTCAAAGAATTTATCAAGAGAAATAAAAAGGCTTTCTTGTAAATTTTTATAAAGGTCCCACAATTTGAAATTTTTTCAATGCATTCCCCCCATAATTATCATGAATACAATTATTAGCTTATAACAGATCACTTTGGCCTGTGACTTTTTTTCTTCAACAACAACAAAAAGGTCTCAGTACTTTAGGCATTTTGATATGTTTAATGTGCCTTCTTGTATATTAACTATAGCCACGCCCTTAATTAATTATAAATAACGTGTAAGGGTAATGATTGAATTCAATTTGGTGGTAAAGAAAAAAAACCCTCATAAAAGCTCACAAAACCCTTTAAAATTCATTAAATGTCGCAGGTCCCATAATTCCGAGAAATGTCTTATTACAAATGTAATGTTTTTAGATTTGTAGTTAGTAGATTTCTTCAAATTAAATTTAATTCAACCTTCAAAATTCAAAAATATTTCTATTCACTACATATTAAATAAAAATTGCTTTTTCCGATGTCCATGAAGCGAAGTGAAAATTTAGATACATATAAAAATGCTGTTAATATTTTAGGAGGCATGGCAATTGTTAGAAGCTTCGTTAGCATTAGTTTTGTGCTATGAGGAAAAGTTACTCGCTTCCATCGGAGCCGTCTTTAAATTACACTTTTAACAAGTAGAAGTTCGAGTTTCATTATGGCGAGATTAAATTTACGGTACATTGAAGTTTCAAAACCAAGTTGTATATCTTTGAATCAGCTTCCTTAGACATTAGTTTCTTAAAGTTTTTAGTTGAAAAGCTTTTATGTAAGAATGAAATTTTATTATCTAAAGTAGCAAAATTGACAAAATTTAGAAAATGTTTTATGATGCGTGCGTCCGATACATCGAAAATAAGGTCTATAAACTTTACAAAGTAAAAAGTTATTGGGCAATATATTGCAAAAATCCTTTTAATCATAATGTGGTTTTCTCTTTTGATTTCCATTTTCTGGCGTAGTTTATGCTGATTTTGGTACTTTGAAGGTTTAACTTAAGTTCAATTTTATTTCTTTAAATATTATAAATTAAATGTAACGGTAACAGTAGTAGCAACAGCAATAACAATAGTAAATGCAAAATTTTTAAAGGATTTAATTTTAAAGGATTTGCAAAATGTCACAAACATCTAGACATCTGTCTAGACGGAGAACTATTGCCTTGCATTTTATTTCAGCTCAAATCAAATCAAATCAAGTCAAGTCAACACAACAAAGAAAAGTATTTACAAGAATGACAGATTTACGTACCAGGTAAACAAACCAACTGTGGAAATGGCAGTTTGCAAGAGACTGAGAGGGAATGAAAATATGAGAAAGAGTTAGGTAGAGAAGCAGGAAAATCTTATAACGCAACAGACTAAAAAAAGATGGGTAGGTATAAAATAAAAGTTGAAAGGTTAAATAAAACTATTTAAAAAAGGCAAAGAAGAAGAAGAGAGAGAGGAAGAATAAGAAGAAGATAGAATCTTGATGCAAATGTCTAGAGAGAGATTTATCTTCAAGGGTAAACAATGCCAATACAACAGATGATGCTAGACAAACAATAAAAAAAGCAAAAATACAAATAGAAGAGCAGCATAAGAATAAGAATTTAATAACATTTAAGTAGTAATAATAAAAAGGAAATGCCATTAGGGTTCGAATGCCATTTCCTCCATTTTTTTTTTTTAACAATATTATTAAAAGTTCAGTTTGACATGAAACAGGTTAAAGAAAAACGTCTTATCTGGCACATTGATTTTTTCTTAATTTAAAAAATTTTTTTATAATTTAAAAAATTTTTTATTTATATGGAAAAATGAAATAATAAGGAAATTTATGATTATCCTTATAAATGACAATTATCAACGTCCTGTTGCATTATTTTCTTTATAAAAATGCAATGTCAACAAGTCATTGTTGACTGACAATAATATTATATATATTTTTTAATATTCCAGTCAAGGTTCGATGGTTATTGATATGCTTGAATTGAACTTTCTCATCCTTTTTATTTATTGTTGTAAGTAATAAAATTTAACATTTTACTTTCAAACTATTGTCCATTACATAACAATATGAAGTTGCATGAAAAAGTGAGTGAGAAGACTCTTGAATGGATTTTCTTTCTATTTTAAACATTTTTATCATCAGAAGTCATTAAAATTATTAGTTTAATCACATTTTATGGAACATTTATTGGAAAATTTCAATTATTTCATGTCATTTATTCGTTGTTACAACAAGACTTTAATCTTGTTACTGGTGACATTTATTACTTTGACTAGATTTGGTAGACTTGGATTGGTTTGAGTTTCAAAAATTTCTATTTTAGCAGAAGAGAGTCTAGAAAGACTAAAAACTAATTATAGCTGCAAATTAAATATAATTTGTAAAAATTCTCTTTAAAAGAAAAGCTTTTTCTCCCAAAGAAAGCCTTATGGGAAAAAGGCCTCTAAATTTTTGGATGTCATGAAAATCTCTATTTTCTTTCTCTTGAAAGTGTTGTACATTTGAGACAGTTTTATTGTATTTTCCTCTTAACTTTTTTAAGTAATTTACAATTTTATTTAATTTTGTATTTGTTTCATATTTTTTGAAGGAATATTTTGATTTTGATTAACCCAAATTGAAAAATATTAAATTTTCATTTCCACAAATGACCATTTTTTGGAATATTATTATGCTTTCATATATCTCTTTTACATTACGCTTTCCTTTCAATTAATTTTAAGTGACTTTTTGTTGTTCTGTAATTTAAAAGATAAAATGTGACCAAAACTTTAGAATAAGCTGCATCTATTATTATGAGTACATAACTGTAATGAAATGACTAAAGCGCTAGCAGTACCATAGAAAATAAGCAGCATAAATTTTGGAGAAGATACATCGTTGGATCCTAAAGGATTTGGTGCTTAAATTGTATTCTTTGAATATTTAGAATAGACAAAGAATTAGAGGGAAGTGATATCAACAATGCCATAATATGACATGAAATGATTAAAGAATAGAAGAAAAAGTGAAAAGGGTAAGGGGGATAAATAGATGACTGGGACAGTAAATGTTACTGATGAGCAATAGAGAGTATAGAAACTTGTATCTAGTGATAGAGGTGGATGGCAAGTAGATATATACACACACACACCCACATACCCACACCAGCTTATTACACAATATAATTTTGTATTTGTAAAAGAAAAAGCGAAAAGGGCAGGGCGAACAATCAAACACCAAAGCAACAACAATACAAATTTATTAAAATATTTGTTGGTTAAAGGAAACCAAATATGCATGAATTTTTATATATGCATATGTGTGTGTTTGTATGTGTAAAAAATTTGTGTCACCAATTATTTTGCACATTTGACTTGTCATGTTTAGTCAGCTTAAAATTGTTCTAATACCGACAACTACAATAATAAACTTAATAGCAACAACAATAACAACAAAAACGCAGATATACATACATATACATAGGCAGATGCCAACTTGGGTCTGATACATAAATAGTGTCAAATGATCATACCAAAGTGCAATAATCATAATCGAATCGGATACATTTTCCATGAGGTGGCCTTTGTGTAAAATTATATTATATCCTATCATTTTCTCTCTCTCTCTCTCTAAGTGTATATGTGTGTGTGTGTTTGTATTTCATAGTTGTTACAAATATTAAACAATTCATGTGTTAGACTTGAAAGATCAAACAAATGAAAAAAGTACCATCAAATCATAACAATGTGACGAACTTCTCTAAAAACCAGAAACTTAAACTTAATGTCAAAAACTTAAAACTCAAGAGTTCATAATGAAGAAAGAAAATGCAGTGAGTCCAATTTTTGGTACAATAAAAAAGAAGTTCCAAGAAAAAATGAAAAAAATTCATGAATTTGTGTTCTCACTTTTCTTATTTTTGTATAAGTTTAAGTTACAATAAAAAAGCAACAACAGCAATATAAACAATAAAATAATTGTTTTACTCAAATTTATTACACTTTCAACATGACACTTTTGTGCATGTGACACCACAGATCTGTCTGACTACATATCTACACATCTGTTTAAGGACCATTCATATTCTTGGCATTAAATATTTTTACGATCACATTGCATGCATAAGCTTATGCATTCTTTTTTGCCATATGCTGAAAGTTTTCTGCCTTTTTATTTGTTGTTTTATTTACATTTTTTTTTGTTGTTTTGTTGTTTGCGAAAAATCAACCTAAAACACGTTCAAACATTCTCTGCTGACTAGGAGTTGAGAATATTAATATGTTGAGCATCTAAGAGAAATAGGTTAAACGTTAATAATAACAAATAATAAGGATAACAATAACAAAAAAACCAGTAGCTACACTAGTATAAAATATAGGCAAACGCCACGATAAGCGTTCAAGTGAAATGAAATGCAATGAAATGGCAACAACAAAAAACTACAAGAAAAATTAAGAAATAAATTAAAAGCAAAAATTTTTATACAACAATTTATAAATTTATCCTTATGTAGCCACGCAGTAGTTAGATACAACAAATTCACACTGGAATCCTTATTTTGAAAGAAAAAGATAAAGAAATTATATTAGCTTCCAGTCTCCAGTTCTCTCATATCATTCACATTCATTCATGCTTCTCTGCATATAGTTGTTTATATATTTGTAAAATAAAATATGGAGTCTGTCAGTCTAAGAATCATATGTCACTTAAAGGCAGATGGCAGTTTCAGACTTGTTTATTCATTTGCATTTCTTTTTTTCTCTCTTTACTTTTATACAACTTCTTTAAAAAGTTTATAAAGCTTTTCATCACATGATGTTATTAAATGATGATTTATTGTGAATTGTTATAATGCATATGCAATAAAATTATGCCATTTGAATTTTTGGGAAAATCAGTTGTCGATACTTGAGAATTAAGTGTTTCATGCTGTTTCATTTATTTTTGTTATGGAGCATTGAAAGTTTTCTGAGAAATGTTTGATTCAATAAAATAAAATAAATAAATAAAATAAATAAAATCAATAAAATAAAATAAATAAAATAAAATAAATATTTTAAACTCTTTCATTAAAAAAGCTTTAAATTTAATTTAAAGGACTTTTTTCAGGCTCCCGAAGAGATTTGAAGTTTTACTTTAAGCGTACACCAAAAGCTTCCCATAAAATTAAAAGTATTGAGTGAATTTAAGAAACTGCCATAAATTTAATATAAATTTTTTTAATTGTGGCAAGTAGATTATAATAAGATACAAGTTAAATATAGTTTTAAAAATTATTATTAAATATAATTATTAAAAATATAGTTTTAAATGTTATTTACAAAAAGATTGCCCTAATATTTAGAGACCCTTTATGTAAAAATACAGTTAAGTAAAGTTATTTTTCGTTTTCTTTTTACTAATTTTCGCTAGCGGTGTGTGTGTGATTGTGAATGCTTCAATTGAAGTCAGTTTTCCATATTTACAGTTACATTTATAGGTACATTTGCATTTGTGTTTACTCTTACAGTTACATTTACAGTTAAACTACTACGGTTACAGCTACAACTTTTTGTATTTTTTAAACTAAATAAATAGCAAACAAATTTTTTTTTGGTATTTTTCATCATTTGTTTTCTTTTGCTCTTGTTATGATTAGAATTTTATGATTCGTTTTGTTATTATTATTGTTATTATCATTGCTGTTGTTAATGTTATTATATGTCGTCCACACCATCTGTATGCTTAAAGGATAACCGACTAAAAGAATAAGAATTGCAATGGCAATGTACCTCATCAATTTTATACATGTGCACCATAGAAATGGCACGTACAAACATATTTAAGATTGAGTTTTAAGTTTATGGAACTACAATAATAAAAATAATAAAAGAAGAAGAAGAAGAGGAACAAACCATAAGGCAAAAATAGAAAATTAGAAAACAATATTTAGCTTTAAGCAGTTTCTGTTATTCTAACTTTAAAGAGGCGTGATTGTTTATTGTAAACCTAAAATGATTTTTATGTAAAAAATAATCTGAAAAATTTTTTATAAAAAAATTTCAATATAAAGAGAACACGACAAAGTCAAATTTACTTTAAGTTTTAACTAATTAAAAGTTAAAAGCTAAACTCTTTAAGAGTAGAAGCCTGATTACAGTTGTCGTATAAATAAATAGACATTCCTAGATTAATACAGAACTCTGCGTGTAAAAAGTGTATAAAAATTTTAACTTTGCCCTAAAATTTAAAAAAACAAAAAGCCACAAAAAAGCAGAAAAAAACCACAACTTTATACACTTAATGCTTCTACAAGAGAAACCTAAATAGGAAAGAAACCTAAAGAAAGTATGTATACATTACATATATATAAGAAAGAAAGAGAAAGAAATGAAAAGGAGAGAGAAGTAAAGAAAATAAAAGAAAGTAAAAACTCACAATTTCCAAGCGCTGCACATGACGTTGTTGCATAATCTGAACGGTAATGAAATTTTCTTTTTTTGTTGTTTTTGCTGTTGTTGTTTTTTTTGGCTTCTTGCTTGCTTGCCTTTACATAAATTACATGCGTATCATGCAATCATGTTAACATTAATGAAAACATTACTCGTTTTTTTCTGTTTTTTCTACATTTATTTTGCTAAGATTTCACTGTTGCAAAATCTTAAAATTATTATTATTCACACCTAAAGACTTGTTGTGAAACAATAAGAATTATAAAGAAAAATAGTAATAAGAAAAGAAAAGATCGTAATAATAACAACAACACTAATAATAACAGTTAACTTTTGCCCCGAAAATATTTTCAAGAACATTTAACTTAAACTTAAATGTTTTTAAAAATAATGAAAAATGTTTTTCTTCTGCGCAAAAAGGATTCTTGCCACGCCCACATCTGTGTAATGGGCGTAGCAAGAATCCAATCCTTTAAGTTGGACGGATATTTAAAATTCATAAAATTTTTATTATTACGTTTTTTGGTTCAATAAAATTTTTTTTTATAATTTTTATATAATTTATATAATTTATAATTTTTAAAATTTTTCAATATTTTTTTATATATTTTATTTTAAATAATTTATTTGTCCTTTCTCATTTATAGTTTTCTAATGCTTTTCTTTCATAAACATTAAAATAATTTAGGTTGATCAGTAAAAGAAAAACGTCTTAGATTGTAATTTCATGTATTTGCAATAAAGCAATTAAAAATTTAATCAATCAATAAATTTATCAATTATTTTAATAAATGAAAATAAATTTATCTTTATTACAAATGATTTGTTGATAGGATTTTATTAAAAAAAATACTCTGCTGGTTTTCTATTTTTCATTTTTCTTCTTTTTGTTGATTTGCTGATAACTACTTTGTTAGCAAAAATTTTAGATCAACATATTTTTCTTAGTCATTTATTTATTAAATTAATTTTCTTTTATTTATTTTTTTTTTTTTTTTTGGAAATATTTTCTTGGTTTAATTTTTCCAAAAAATAAAAATTCAATAGTCGGTTTTTCTGCAAAACAAACTTTTATAATGTAAGTTTTTGTATGGGGCTTGGTCTCAATAATAGTTTGATCTTACCCATAATTATTCCCAAGCATGTTTGGGAAAAGACATGGCTACATATCAAATTTTATTGAAATAGTTTCGAAATTGCGTCCTGCATTTAACAAATTTACATGGATAGAAGGGCAGACGTATAGGCATACAGGTATACGAAACAAGAAATTGGACGGGTAGACAGACTTATATTGACTCAGAAGATGATTCCAATTCAATGACAGGTCTATTTCAACATCTTTCAGATGTTACATATATCCGCATCAATTCTTTGTACTATAAGTGTCGTATTCCTTCTTCTTATAAGAAGAACGAAAAAATGATGTCCCTGTTTCATCTTAATTATTATTGAATGATTTTGTAAGTGGTTCTTAATTACATAAATTATATTTTTATTTTTATTTATTTTTAAAAAAATTCCTTAAGTTTTAGAAAGTTATGAAAAACATCTTATGTTTTTTGGGTGTTTGTTTGAAACTATGGCAAATGATAATTGGTTGGCTGGCAGGTAAAGTAGTTTGCTTTTTAGGCCAATATAAACCATATGAAATATAAAATGTGACACTTTTAACTTTTACAACTTGTAAAGTACTTCAAGTCATTGCTGAATAACTTAAGTGCAAATGAACGAAATTTTCTTTTAAGGCTTTTTCTTCTGCTTCTTTTTTCTTCTTTTCTCTTTGTTTCTCTACTTTTTTGCTTGTTGTAAGTAAGAAAATTTTATTAAGTATTAACAATTTATGATAAGAATTACATATAACATGCTTTCTTTCCAGAAAGCAAAAAAATGCCTTCATGTCTGAAAAGGAATGCATTTCAAACAATTTTCTTAGGTTATTTTACAAGTTATAAAAATCATTTGTTTTTATTGTTCGTATGTATAAAATTTAATATGTACTTCAAAGTTTGTAACTTAATAAAGATTTTTAGACACAGGACTCTTTTATCAAAACTTTCAAGACTTATAATAAATATATATTAAATATTGTAGTAAGAAAAAATAAACTTTTAAAAATTGTAAAGAATTTTAACTATAAAAATTTCCACCTTAAGGCAATTTCGTTCTTAATTACATAAATATTTTATATTAGCAAATAAAAGAAGCATAAAATTTATTGAGAGCTCGTCTTAAATAATCTTAAAACAAACACCTCGCTTCTTAAAAAACCTAGTTGTGTTTAAATTCTTTAGGAAAAAGTTAAGCAAATGAAACGTGATTATATTTTTTTTGAAAAAATTTGAAAAGTCTATAACATTCATGGCAAAGGATTCCCAAAAGTAGGGGACTAAGGTAAAGCACATTTTTCACAGAAATAAACTATTGCAATAATCTCATAATATATCGGAACCAATTTTTATTAAAAACTTCGGGAAGTTTTCTCATGCATAATTACTTTCAAAATAGGGCACTTTATGGAAAATTAGCGTGGAAACTATTTCAGTTTTAGCGGTTTAATTAGGGCCTTTTGCGGGAACTTTTGTAAGCAATTTTTCTAGAAATTATCTTTTGGTTTTTAAAAACTTCTGAAAGTACATTTAGAAAACATGAATTTTAGCAAATAAAAAAAAAGAAAAATTTGAATTTGGTGTCTTTCATTGGAGTCTCTTTTTTACGGTTTTTGGAGAATACTTCTTAGAAAATTATTGTATAATCTATGGAATGGCTTAAGTGGGATTTAAAGCCAGCCTAATAATTGATTTTTGTTAAATTCCGTAAAGGAAATTTCTTTTTCTTAGTGCATTTCAAACAGGATTATAGAGTTAATGGAAATTTCTTCCATAGTCTTCTGCTTCGACAAAAATTTAATAACCTTGTAATATTTTTTTCCGTTTCATTTCTTTTGTTTTTTTTTTTCTTTAATTTTTGTCTTTTTTGATTTTTCTCTAACAATTTTTTGTATAAAATTTGCCACAATCTGTCGCATTGTTATTTAAAGCGTTTAACTTTAGTCTCTTCCTTCGCTTTCCTGCCTCACTCTAAAACCATTTTTACATAGATTTTTTGTTGTTGTTGCTGTTTTCATATTATTTATATTATTTTTGATTGTTTTTCCGCCTTTTTTTGTTTGTGTGTATGTTTGTAATTTTAGGGATCTTTTGTGTGAAAAATTTCAGGTAAAATTTTGTTTTTAAAACTTACCAGATTTTTTTAACATTAAAAAAATATTTTAATAGCTGCTGCATACCAACAACAATCTTAGTTCTATAGTTGTTATAGAAGAAGAAGAAGTGAAATCAAATGAGCTGGTGTAAAACAAAAGAAGGAGGAAGGAAAAAAAGAACATAAGAATTGAAAGCTCGTTATGAAGTGTTTAGCTCGTTTGAATGGCTTTGGGATGTTGCAAAAGGTGTGGGCCCATGTAGGTCCATATGTCACATCTTGTATTAACTGCTTAAAAAAAATTTGTTATTGTTGTTTCTGTTTTGCTGTAGATATTATTCTATGTTACGCATTTGCTACATTTTCTTTGTTTTTCCTTTATTTTAGTTACAAACGCTTTATTTTTGTTACTTTACCTTCCTTTTCATTTTCTTCTATTTAGTTTTCGTTGTATTCATATTTAAGTTCTTCTTCAGACCTCATTCTACATATCATTCTTTCACACACGTTAACTTGACCATAAATTTTATTCGGGCCAAAACGAAAGAAAGCAAGTTAATGTAAACGAAAGAAAAAAGGACAGCAAATAAAAACTAAACGTGTAAAAATGTTTTTGAAGTTTTTTATGTAGAAAGGAAAGTAAGAAAATTAGATATGGCTGGGACCAAATTTCAAATAACCACCATTTAGACGCCGGTTAATTTAAAGTTATGTAGTTTCGCACAGAACTTGATTCATATATACGATTTTTATAAAGAATTTCCAAAAAACTATAAATTTTTGCTCAAAAAAAAGCAGAGGTGTTCTTAGTTTATATTGCTTTGTGGGCGTGCCCTTTAATCAATTTAGCCCATTTTCCATAACAATTTACTTGCAAAAACTTTCCATGTTTCCGTCAAATTCATCTCTTTTAGTTTGGCCATCAAGAGAATGTTTCTCAAACATATCTAAATCATTTCAGACGTTTGACGTTTCCTTTTGAGAACTTGAAATGAGTATACTTCCAAATTTCTGGGGTGTTGAATATAAAAGTACGGAGTAATGGAAATAAAAAAATTTTTTA
The DNA here is from genome assembly GCA_023089585.1 of Melophagus ovinus. Lineage (NCBI taxonomy): Eukaryota > Metazoa > Arthropoda > Insecta > Diptera > Hippoboscidae > Melophagus > Melophagus ovinus. The sequence goes on along the minus strand of JAKKIB010000181.1, from coordinate 729,499 downwards.
CTTTTATTATTATTATTTTTGTAGAAAACTTGTAATGTTAAAATAATTTACGACTAAAACTTTTCACCGCTTTTGCCATGAAAACAAAGATTAAAAAAAATATAAAAAATAATATAAAAATAAGAAATAAGCATTGAAATAATAATGCTGCAGTAATGGCATGAAAAATAGAATAAAATAAAATGGTACAGAGAACATCCGGATAGAATGGACATAAGTGTGTAGAGCACTTTAATGACTATATAACAAAATTCTACTTGTATTTATATAGAAATAAAAGGTGAAAACAAAAACAATAATTTCATTGAAAAGTACATATAAACATAAAATAAATAAATACACCTTTTGCTATTCAAGTAAAAGAGTAAGAAAGAGATAGAGAAAAGGCAAAAGTATTAAAAGTAGGTAGGAAGAGCAAAGAAAAATACAAAAGAAGTTGGAAATTAAGAAAAATGTATAAATAAGATTTGAAGAGAGGTAATATAAGATAGTCGCTAAACAATACAAATAAACAAACCATTCAGTCGGTCAGTCCAGCTAGAGCGCCAGTTAGCCAAATAGCCAATGAGTTAGTTTGTTAGTCAGCCAATTAACTAAACAGAGAATGTGCCTAAAAATAATGAATGTTTATGGAGTTAATGAAGTTGTTGTTGTTTTAACATTAAGCTGGTATTGTAGAAAAAATGTGATAAAATCATGAAATACAACTAGAGCAATAATAACAAGATAGTTGTGTAAAATGCAATAATGCTTAAGATTAATATGTCTAAATATAAAACATAGAGATTAATAAATTTCAGACCTAACTTAAAACTTATGGCATAATTTCTGAAGCTAGAAAGCACAGCTTTCTAAGGACCAGCCAAGCTCGTGCTTTCATAATTATAAGTATAATTTGTTTTGGAAACATTTAACCCATGACCAATTGAGAGTTAGTTGAATAAGGCTTGAGGCGTAATAACTTGCAAAGGAATTCAGCAGTTTAAAAAAAAAACAGTTCTTGACCTTTTAAATAAAAATTGAAGAGCCTTTCATATTTGAGAGTAAGACTTAATGAGCCGAGCTTTCTACAACAAGAGAAACATATGAGAAAGCATAAATTTAAGGTCAACGGCTTTTACAAAAATTTATTGACCTATATGTTATATATATATAAAATGCATTATTAAAATAGTTAAAACACCCGCTAAATGTCTTCATTATTAAAATGAATCCACATACAAACTTCATTCACTCCATTTTATCGCATTTCATGTTGCCTTATTTCACTTTAAGTAAAGTTAAAAAAGATAGAGAAAAAGAGAACTAAAGAGCGTTAGAGAGAGACAATTGGTTAACTAGACGAATGTTATAATTGAAAACTAAACACTTCAACTGCACTTTAACTTGAATTTTTAACTTTACAAATTTTTCATTTATTCACAACTTTTTTTCTTTGAATTCCTTTAAAAAAATAAATAAAATAAATAAATAATAATAATAATAATAAAAGGTGTAGGAAGGATTTTTGTTACATAGTTCAGTTCAACAGAATATATAAACTTTAGTTCAGTTCAGTTCAGTTCAGTTCAACTTTAGGTTTAGTTGTAGTTTTAATTTTAGCTTGACTGAAGTTTTCTTCATAGTGATGCAAAACTGTAGATAACAGATGTAGATATAGTTGTCTAGGTAATGCTTTCTTATTGTAGTTGCAATCATTGTTGTACAATTTATAGTTGAAGTTTGCTGGTTATTGAAAACTCTCAAAACTTAATACAAAGTTGAAAAGGGCGAAATGTTTAAAGCAATAAAAATTATATTATTATCATTATTATTATGCTTATTAATATTATTATTATTACTATGATTATGATTATTACGATTAATGGAAATTGTAAATTATTTAAAAGTGAGAGAGGCAAAAGATTTAGTGAAAGATTAACGTAAACAACAACAACAACTCAATCTAAAAAATATTGAATAAAGGAAACATCATTATCATTATGATTTTCTACAAATTAAATCAACATAATTTAATAGAATTGAAATTGAATATTATTGAAAAATATTTTTAAAAAATTTGTTATTCTTTTTTGGTCTCGATCTTTTAATAGACAAAATCGCACTTGTGTGGTACAATAATTTGAGCCTTACAAAATGTCTACAACTATTAAAAGGATTCATTTAGCAAGATTTTTAATAAGACTTTCTGCTTGTCTGTATGTCTGTCCATTGCACTTTCCGAATAATTTCCAAAATGATTCAAATGAAATGTGATTTGTGGATGTGCTTTGAACAAATCGTATCACTCTTAATATTGATCATCCAAAGGATAGCGGCATAATAATTTTGTCCTTATATTTGTAATGCCTAGAAAAAGCGTTTTGAGGAGGGGAACCCTATCAATTGTGGAAATTCTAGATCAGCATCAAATTCTGAATCGAGTTAGGCATGATTATCCGTCTGCCTATCTACCTGTCTGTGTATCTGTCTATTGTAAATATTCTTCTGGTTGTAATATTTAAGATATCGAACTTAAATTTCGCAGAATCGCAATAAATCGGTGGAAGGACAATAATATTTATTATAAATTATTTCTTTTTTATTTACAGAGTTCAAGTAATAATTGAATACTTTCTAATAATAAATAAATTAATGAATCATTTATAATAAAACAGTTTTTAAAGTTAATCATTTTGCATGATCATTTAAATCTTTCAAGGTTATCTCTGCAATATTAGTCGCTCAATATTAGAATTTTTTTATATAGAAATGAAAATCTATAAAAATATATAAATAACTTTAGGTTATGTATTTAATAAAAAAATAAGAGTTCATTACAAAAATGGAAAATTTTTAAAAACTAAAAAGTTTTCTTCTTTCTCTTACCGAAATTTACTTTTCTTAATTTCAGTTTATTTCACTTTGCTTCATTTCACTTCAGTTCACTTTACTTTATTTTATTTTATTATAAATTATTATAATACAACAATTTTTGGTCAAACTTAACTAACTCAAAATCATATCGATCGATACTGTAAAACATGACATTATACAGTTTATAGTTTAATGTTGCAATATTATATCTGTGTATATATACATGTATATAAATGTTTATAAACATGTATCCATTAGTTTGCCTCCTTTTGTTGTTCTTTTGTTTTCTTTAGTTTTTTTCTTTTTTGTTCATAAAAGCCAAAGCGTTTCATAAAGCGCCTTTAAATTATTTCCAATTCATGTAATTTGTTGATTGTCGTCGTTGAATCTCTTTTTCTTTTTTTTATCATGATTATATAAAACTTCTTCTTAACAATCGAAGACTCCGTTTCTTTTGCTTTGTATATAACAATGTTGTTGTTGTTGTTGCTGTTATTGTTATTATTATTATGTATAGTTAACTACTTGTTTAGTTGATTAGTCTAGCTAAACAACAACGAACCAAGATGCGCGATCACATGGACTACACAGCCTTAGTATCTCAGAGTTTCTGCTTTCAGCTTAGTATCATTTTCTTCTTATATTTATACACAACTGTAAATACATATATCTATATAAAAATTAACTAAAAAGTTTGTAGTAGTAGTTTGACGCCAACTTTTAAATACTCTACTTGATTTTATTCAATGCTACTAAAAAGTCACATAAAAAAATTAGAAGTCAAAAAAGTTGAAAGAACTGTAAATTACAAATTATTTGAAAAGTTTGTTAAAAGAGACGATTTTGAAAATATGAATCGATCTGAAGTAAATTTGATGCCAAAATACAAGGCAATGCTATTTTCTTTTAAAATATTTTCAAAATTGTAGCATTTTTTCCCAAAACGATTTGATATCGAAAAAGTTGTTTTCTGCGGTGAGATTGCAAAAAAGCGCAAATTTAAATTAATTTTGGTACATATATGTTTTGAAGTCAAAACACAATAAAATATCAATTATTATTAACATTTTGCCAAATAAGGATTTTCTTTTAAAAAATGCTTTATGCTTGATGGTTGAATGGTTTTTTTCGAACCATTTTCAATAGTATCTATTTCTTGGTCAAAATTCACCTAAGAAATTCCATAAAAATATCTCAAAAATTGCAACGTATAATTTAATAATAGACGGACATATGGACAGATGGACACGCAGACTTTAATCAAATCTCAAGAAGTGTTTCCAAGTTAATCGTTATTATAAAATGGAGATCTATCGCAACTCCTTTTGATTGTTACAAACACATGCCCAAACTTATTTAATTCTGTAGCACAAATCATGTTGATCGTAATAAATAAGTAGATGAAGCAAATCATTGAAGAAATACATAGAAATCAATGTATTAAATTTCAGTTTTAAACTCTGGATATGTGTGTAGTAAAGAAGAATGAACAATGGAAAAACAAATTTAAGTAGAGAAAAATTACGTATAAGCCATCAGTATTAAAACAATCGTTATTACAAACTAGAAGAAGAAAAAGAATAGCAATAAAAATAATATCATTATCATGATCATTACAAATAATTCAGTTTTATATTAGTTCAATACATTTTGCTTCAATTGAGTTCCTTTTTAACTTCTCAGTAAACTTCATGCCAGTTTTTTTTTTTTTTGTTTTATTTCTTTGATGAAAGCTCAAAATGTACATTACAAAAATTGTGTGTGTAAGAGAGAGAAAGAGCTAGACTTTTATCAATAATAATAAGTAATATCATAAACTTTAACAGAAACGAAAGTAACCACAGTAAATAACAACGTGACTAAAGTTATTGGGCTGATTAATGCATATGTTTAATCGTATACAAAAATCCATGATTATGAGAAGTAGAAAACTAAAGTAAGAGTCAGAAGAAGATGAAGATGATGCAATAATGAAATAAATGACTAAATGATAACAATAACAGCAACAACAATAACCATAATAAACGTAACATATAATAATCATTAATTTAAACAGCTAAGAAAAATTTTATAGCCCTTCAAGGGTAAGTGTCTCTCCGTCTGTCTAACAGTTTTTCCTCTTTACTTATATTTGTTATAAATTCAAGTGAAAAGATCATTAATGTATTAATGCATTACTTATTGCTGCTGTTGCTGACTTTAGCGCTACTTCTTATATTGCTTCTTCTTCCTCTTCTATTGCTTTTTCTATCAGTGATAGTTTCTTGAGTTAATGGAGTTCATCTTTGGTCTTTAGTGTTTTTGTTCTACATAAATTTTTGGTTACCTTATTAATATTATTCTCATACTTATTTAATGTTATTGTTTTTGTATTGTTAAATCAATTTTAATGGAATTGAGGTGAATTAAGTAAGCAAGTAATGGAATTTTGAATTTTCATCAGACTTGATAATCGTTGATTTATATATTCACATTAAAACTATCAATAAATTTTTCTTTGTTTCCTTCTTTTTAGACTTTTTCCTTATTTTGTTGCTTAAAGCAAAAGAAAAAAGACGCCGTAAAAAAATTATGTATAAATTACGTGATGTTGCAAAAAAAAAATGTCGAAATTTTATAACTTGTAATTTTATTTTGGAACTTTTTTTCTCCTCCTTTTAAGTAAGAAGAAGCAAAAACAACAAAGTTAATGAATAATTTAAAATCTAATGGAGTTATTTTTTTTACCTAATTTATAGCTAACAACTAAAACGTTGTCGTTTAATTTTGAAACAAGTTCAATAGTTTTCATTTAAGCGATTTTGAGCATTGCGTTTAGAAAAACTGAACTAAAAATTTGTTTTTTTAATGGAAATGGAAAGTAAAATTGCTACTTGCCATTTGAAAGAGCTTTGTACATTTAAAAAGGATCTAAAAGTAAAGTGAAATTAAGGTATCTATTTTGAGTATTTTTAAGTTTATTATTTTTACCTTTATTCTTACTTTTATTGTTTGTTGGTTTGGTTTTTGTTTTCTACTTTCCATTGCTGTTTTCCCATTTGCAGGGCATTTAGATTGTGTAACATTAAGATGATATGACATTTTAGAACAATACCGTACTTTGTGTTCAGGCTGCTACTGTTCAAATAGAAATACAAATACAAATACAAGAGCAAGTGTCAACGAGCGTCAGGCATTACATGCAAACTTTGTTTAACTACTATTTTACGATTGTGTTACGTTGTATCAAATGTGCATGTAACTATACTATTGACATAGCTTCTTTTTCTTCTTATTCTTCTTCCTCTTCTTGTTATTGTTGTTCTTATTGTTTCTACAATATTGCTTATGTTGCTTTGTATCGGCCATTTGTATTGTTGATGCTAAAATTGAGGCTGAGGCTGATGTTGGTCTGTTAGCTCAGGGCAACTTCTTCAACTTTGTATATAAATGATGTATTATTGTTGTTGTTGCTCTTGTTCTTGTATATATAGACACTCACTCACACATATGTGACAAGTACGTCACCTCTTAATGTAGCAATTCTTTTAGTAAAGTCTTGTGTCTCAAATCTGTTGTTGAACCACATATTTTTATTGAAATTTTTATTTCTGTTTTGGTTCACATAAAAATACAGTTTAGTTAACTTATGTTTAAATTTAATGTAATTTTTCAGGAAATTATTGTTTCTAGTCGTGGCATATTCATTAATTTGCTTCTTCGTTTTTCTAATATCACGAATTCCTTTTTTTTCCAGCATTTGATTTGGGTTTTTTTTTCCTTTTTCGTTTGTTTTTGGAATAATGTAAGTGCAGTATAGTAAAATGTTAAGGTGCAGCTTTACACAAAAAAAAAACCATCGGAAGGATTAAAGAAGGAAGAGGAATAAGAAACATTGTGAAACAAAAAAAGCCATAAAATTTTAACTGTTTACTTGCTTGCTTTTGCCATTTTATTTAATTTGTTAGTTAGTTAGTTAATTTTTTTTTGGGTTATGTTGAGTTTGAATTCTCTTAGCTAGTTCAATTAGCCTGAATATCTGAATGTCTAGAATATCTGCCTAAATGAATTTCAAATTTTATTACAAATTTTTTTTATAATTTAATTTCAATTTATTATTAAACCCTCAACACGCCATTTTCCTTGCTCTTCTCTCTCTGTGTTTTTTCCGTTTCCTTCATTTCGATTTAATTGAATTTATAAATTTCATGCATCTTTTTTGTTTTGTTTTTTTGCCTTTTTTTCTTCTTTCTTTGTAAAACATCAAGAATTGCACAGTTTTTTCTTTGTGTAATATCAATTATAACCATTGTACAATTTCATTCCATTCTACCATTTACTCTATTATTTGAAAGCACATTACAAGGAAACTTTCCTTGCATTTACTTTATAAAAGAAGAACTATACAAAACAATAAAAATTTGGCTTGGAGCAAAACTTAAATAACCACCATCCATATCTCATGATATTACGATTCAAAATCTATTCCAATTTTTCAGTTTTAGCCTGTAGCCATACTACCTGTACAAAATTGCAGTTTTCTATATTTTGTAGTTTGCAAATAATAAGCAAAAAACTATAAATTATGCTTAAAAAATCGGAAAAGGTTTCAGTTTATGTTGCACTGTGGCCGCGTCCTTGAACCAATTTAGCCCATTTTTAATACCAAACTGCCTGTAAAAACTTTCAATGTTTCTGCCAAATTTAATCTTAATATCTCTTTTTTGCAACCGGGAGAATGCTAATAATAAAAAGACAGATGGACCGACAAACATCGAGATAGGCAGTCGGACATTTTTAAATCGGCTGAGCATTTGATGCTGATCAATACATTGTGGAATCTCTCTGGCTTCCTTTTAAATGTTTCAAACATAGTGACAAAATAAGTATGCCTCCAAACTCTGGGTGGTGATTATAAATAGAAGACTTTTACCGTTTAAGCCCTTAAAAGCATATAAATGTCAAATTGTTATTGATGCATATATTCTAAATCTAATTTACAAATATATATATATATTCATAATATTATAATCGATTTAACAATTCATAGAAACAATAAAATGTAAATGTGCCTTAAGGAGCATACTTCAGTTTGAACAAAATATGTATAAATGAATATTTTTCTTTCTTAAAACAAGCATATTCATAAAAATTTTCTTGTTTCTTCTCTAATGTTACCTTTTTTCTTTAGTAATTTTACCATTTTATCTTGTCCTTTCTTGTATCATATCAAATCAATATGCCTTTCAAGAAAAGTGAGTGGTAATAAAATTGTTATAACATTCAGTTTTTTCTTTAAAGCTTTACTCCATCCGCTCATATAATTTAATTGTAAAAAGGTGTTCCTGTGAGCTTAAGAAAAGTAGAATAATCGAAAACGGACTCATATTCTTTCACTTGATAACTTGAGTCCTACTTATAAAAACAAGTATGAAGTTCTTGTTTAAAATGGCATTGTTTCATTTATTGCTTGGAATATGCATAAAAAATTCCTAGAGCTGCTGACAAAGGCTTAATTGTATAATGCTACAATGTTAGAATCAGTTTGTATGCCCCAAAGAATGTGTGAAATCGATTTATATGTACGATATGAATTTGAAGGCTCTGTATAATTCGTATGACTCTGATATCACTTTGTAATCCATATAATGAAGCGGTAAAGAAACTCACTCAAAAACTCCACGTTAGTTGAAGAAATCTAATCTCGTGTCAGAAATCTACCTTCCTAGAAGAAATCCACCATCGCATATATAGCAAAAAATGTTCCAGGCTACAACTTTTTATGCCATATACTTCTTGTGGTACAGAGTATTATAAGTTTGTGCACCTTTTATTATACGGACTAAGAATTACTTCCGAATTTTACTTGAAGCTGCCTCTCCGTCTGCTTATTTTTTTGAGTGTGTGCCAGCTATAAGTAGCAATTATAGAAATATTTTAATGAAATTTGGTACATGTGTGTCTTGGCCCAGAGATGCACCCTTAAAAAAATTATTCAACTTAGGCCATTATTACGACCAAGACCGGGTACGTATTTCAGTTTTAAAATAAGAATAATAATTTTATATATATTGTAATGTAACTTAATTGTATTTTGCCGTGAAAAACGTGTGCACCAAATTTGGTTCAAATCAGTCTAAATTTATAAACATTTCCCGTATAACGAAAGAAGTTATTGCACAAAAGGGTTAATTTTGATTGTATTTTAGCGAAAATTGGCACTACTTTATACTTTGACTTTAGAAATGTGTGCATCAAACTTAGTTCACATCGGTCCATTATTTGAACTTTCTCTCATGTAATGAACTTTTGAAATAAATTAAAAATTATAATTTTTTTAACTTTAATTTTAACTTTAATCTCTTATTTAAGTTTAAGTACATTAAGCAAAGTTGTGCAGGGTATTAAAGAGTCGGCTCTAATCAACTATAAAAGTTCTTGTTTTTTGCCTACTCGTTTTTTAATTTCTCCACTTTCAAGCAGGTAACAATTTAACAAAAATCCTAACAATAATTTATAAGCAGTTCTAATAAATGAATAATTTAAAGAATATGCAAAGAATAATCTGAAGTTTAAAGCTCCTTAGAATGATAACAATTACAAAGTCGTACGGCTAATGTGAGATAAAAATGGCAGAAATAAAAGCAAAAAAAATGGCAATTAATTTCGCTCTTTATTTTTTTACACAGTGCAAGGCAAAAAAATCCTCTAAGAATATTTCGCCCTAAGTCATGTAAGCTGGCAAGCTGAAAAGCTCCAATTTTAATGCAATCAGCTTTATTAGGCCAAAGGAAATTATCTTCAATGGTCATGAATGATTTTTATTATAAATATGTGCCATTTATAAGCAAAACAAATTAATCATAAAAAATTTCATGTTGTGTATGAAAAAAATCATGAAAGTGACAGAAAATGAAGGAGAGATATCTAAAGATATTAAAGAATTAGTATAAAAAGCAATTTAGTAAAACCAAAAAAAAAAATAACAAATGAAAAATCTAAATGCCATCATATTTCATTGCTGTTTTGAAACAATTTTCAGTGGAGCTTCTGTTGGTGTAAACGCCAATTATTTTTTCTTCTTTTTCTTTTTCTTCTATATATTTAAAACATGCAAAATGAGAGTGCAACAATAAATATAAATGCAAGAAATCTGTGTAGTCCAGAATACCGCATAAATTGTGTTTTTTGTGTCTTTAACATTCATCCATCTAGCCAGCTTTCTAACTATTCATCTTTGCCTTAATTTGATCGGGGTTTATTCATTTGTCTATAAATTCGTCCATTCATTGAACCAGCCAAACATTCATCCATTTTCTTGTTAAGCAGCCACATTTGCGAATACGTTTCTAGCAATTACAACAACAATAACAATAAATTGGTTATATATATATATTAATGATTGCTGTGTCAGAGTGTAATTTTCAAATTATATATGTGTAAGTAGACGCTAAAGAATTTAGTCATCATCAATTCTCTTTAGCAAACCAGCAACAATAAGGATAAGAACAACAACAACAGTAGTAAATCAGAAAGATTATATTTCCATTTCCACCGTTTTCTTCTTCTTCTTTTCTTCTTCTCTATATTTCTTAAATTTCATATATTTCTTTAATGCCTTCATCCACTGCTTCATCTTCCTCTTCATGGTCTTTTGCTTTGGCTTCTTACATCATTTCTAGTTTTTTATATTACAAGAAATAATTCTTATTGTTATTGCTTTTTTGCTTTTTTTTTTGTTACTTTTTACTATTTTGACCAAAATATAGTGCTGCCCATTCTGGTTTGTTTTTGCTCTTCACTTTTAAATGGTAAAAATGTTTGTTCCGCTTTGTTTTGTTTTGGTTAATAAATGATTTCACATTAGACCAAGCAAAACAGAAAAAAAACTTAAATGATATGAATAAATAAAAGGCCAACAATCATTGTAGTTGGTTGGTTTAAGTGAAAAGAGCCAAGAGTCAAAGCGTTAAAGCATCGTCAGACTCAGGTAGGGCGGGCCATAGGAAAACATCAAGTTTTACATTAACGTAAAAATCATTATAGAAACAACATTAAGAATAGCAGCCTTAAATGCATGCCTTGGCAAATGAGAAGGTACATATAATAACAACAACAACAATAACAACGCTAAAAAAAATAAACGAAACTGGTAGCAAGTGACAGCAACAGCAGCAGCAGCCACCTCATAATCATTTTCGCCTTCTAAACATAAAATATTATGAAAATGCCATGAAAATTGTAAAACGCCAACAAACGGCGTGAATGAATGAGTCTCGAAGAAAAAAAATAGCAGCTAAACATTGTAACGAAATGGAATGAAATGAAATGAACTGAAAATGGAATGAAATATAACGAAATAAGGAATTGTTGTGGAATAGCAAATAAACAAAAAAAAAAGAGGGAAGGGGAAGAAAAGAAAAGAAGAAAAAAGGAAGAAAAATTGGCGAAATGAGTAAGGCAGAAGAAAATACAAAAAAAGGAAACAAAACGTGTACAAATTGTTGTGTAATTAACTTTTGCTTAACAAATATTCAACATTTAATTGAAACTGCCAAGTTGATAGCAGCAACAACAACAAGTACAATAATAGCAAAAACAATACCAACAATAAGAAATTAAAAAACAATCTGATGGCCTTTTGTTTCTTCTTTTTTTATGCACGCTTTACCATTCCCTATCTCGCTTTCTCTCTCTCTCTGTCTCCCTTTCTGTTTTAGTTTTTCCTTTTGTTTCTGTGTCTCTCTCATTCTTTTACTGCCATTTTAAGAAAAAAACCATTATTTACTGTCGTTTTGTTGTTTGGTTTCGTGCTTTTTCTTGTTTTTTCATATTCTTGCACAAAATGTATTTTCTTTAGTTTTAGTTTTCTCTTCTTCTTGTTTTCAACGTTTTTAAATGGTCTTGGATGCTGTGACTATTTGCTGTTATTGTTGGATTTTGCTTCCTATGTTTTTTTTTTGGTGTTTTTGGAGCCACTTAGCATAAGAAAAACATTTATACTTCTCATTAGATTTCCATTGTAATAGCAACAGCAACAGAAGTCGCAGCAGCAGCAACAGCAGTAGCAGATGTCGTTGTTATTGTTTTTGTTGTCGTTAATGCTTTTTCATTGATGTTAATGCTTGTGTTTAACCGTTTTGAAATTGTGGCCAATGCCAGCATCATCATAATCATTATTAACATCATTATCATCATCATGATCATCATTATTAGTCATTATGAAGTGGTGGCCCGCAATGTTATGCAACAGTAGCAGCATAACGTAACGTAAAGCAAACACCATTCAGTTATTTTGCTGATAAAAATTAATATAATGTTTCATTGTTTTCTAGCTTCTGGGATTTTCATTTATTCACCTTTTTTTTGGTTAGAAAATATGTGAAAGTCCAACAAACATATATTTTCGTGTCAATACTTTCTTTTACTGCTGCTGCTTATTTTTTTACTTACAATTTTGCAACTTTGTAAAAAGTGCGTTGCTTTTTTCATCTTCTTTGTGATTTTACTGTCACAAAATGATCAAGTCGAAAAATAATAAATGAAACTCTAGTCTCTTGCTCTTCCTTTAAGATATTCTATTAAACTTTTCCCCCTTCTATTAATTATCAGACATAGTTGTGTAATAACACACACACACACACATGCAAAATATGTTATTACTTATGTTGAAAATGTTTTACCAGGATAAAATTGTGTGTGTGTGTGTAATTGTATACACGTTAAGAAAATTTTTTATAAATAAGCAAAGACACAAGTAAAAAAGTGGCAAGCTAACATCAACAACAACAACAACATCAGCATTACCACCAAGAGTAGCAAAGTAAAATTTTGAAGCGGAACAAAAAATTGTAAATGTTTATGTTTCAGTGCGAAACATAAACATAAATCGGTTGCTAAGTATGAAAAGGAAGAAATAAAGCAAAAACAACAATAATCATAATAATTAGTTATTTTAAATGCAACACATTGGTCAGTAAGTCATTGGTATAAGTGATGCGTATTTTACTTATGTAAATATTAATTCAAATTTATTTAATAATTATAGATTATTAAATAAATTTAATAATCTATAATTATTATATAATTATTAATATTATATTATAATAATAATAATAAATTGATCTACGATCTAAAATCGTAGATCAAAAATTTCTAATGGTCCATAAAAAAAATGAGAATTCCATAAATTGTGATTTTTGATTTTATAGATACTTTCCCGTCATTAATTGTTGGTCCATTTTGATATCATGCTTCTTCTTCTATTGGTTATTACAGTCTACTCAAAAAAACACTTTAATTTAGTTGTTTTAAGATCCACGCAGAATTTTGATCTGGTGACGTGGCAGCCACATTTAAGGAAACTTTACAAAACCTTTCTCATTTTGATATATTTGAATATCAGAAATGATTATGCAATGTAGTATAATTTCTATTAGAAATTATTAATGGATCTTCAGATCTAATGCCCATATGGCACCGTAAAATGTTTTAACTTGTTTTGGTTTAAAAATTTTTAATATTAACAAACTTTTCAATTATGTAAAGCATTAAAAACACAAAGCAATAAAAAAATAGCTAAAGCGAAGACTATTAAACTCTAAGAGGCGGTTAAGCAACAACAACAATAATGTCATCATCTCAAAAAAAATTGAAATATTTTTCTTGGTCTTTGATTTGCTCTTTCATTCTGGTCTTTTTCTTTTAATGCTTTTTTCAGATTTCCTTATAATTTTGTTGTAAAAATCTTCAAGATTTTAATAAACGCATCCATTTACAAAAACAAAACAAAAAAATAAAAGCGAACATAAAAATATAAATAAGAAAATTTTGAAAAAAAATTGATAAATTTGAAAAAATTAACAAAATTTTTTTAATTATTTGAAATCTAATTTCACTAAAAAATTTCCAGTAAAATAAAATGTAATTAAAAAAGGAAACCACAAAAAATTTATTCTCATGCATGAGAAAGCTTAGCATCGTTGGCTTTCAGAATAATTAATTAAAATATCAAATACAAATAATAATTAGAAAGTATTATTTAAATATTTTGTTTATTATATAAGAAACATTAAAAAAAAATAAAAAAGAAAAATTATAATTCCTTGCAAATTACAGCAAATTATTATGGCAGAAATTAATTTCTTCTTATAAAAGAATTTTTCCTTTGCGCCATTTTCTTACGCTTACTTCGCCCATTTAATTTATTTAGTTAAAATTAATTGCTTTAGATAAATCACGCTAATCTATTTCTCTCACTCGTTTTGTAATAAGCAAAAAAAACCAAAAATGTGTTGATGAGCTTTTTGGTCAAATGAAGAGCATGAAGAAGAGGCGAAATAAAAAAATGTAGAAGCTTCAAATAATATTTTGTTTCATGGCTAAACTAAAAAAAGAAGGCTTTATTTATTGTTATTGTTGTTTAATAAATGTATAAGATTATATTATCATAAAACAACAGAAACAAAGAAAAAGGAAAAAATTCCCCATTTTCTAATTAAATTTTATAACCTGAAGACGTCTCATGACCACCTTCTTTCTCTGCCATATTCTGCCTCTACCTCCCTCTATTGCCATCTATCTATCTATCTTTTTCTCTCTCTCTCTCTTTCTCTCTCTCTTTCTGTATATATCTAACTATCTCTATCTAACAAATCCTCTTTCTAATAAAATCTAGAATGAATTGTACGTTTTAATATGCCACAAATAAATATTTATATGTGTTCTATAATGCATGCATGCTTTATGCGTATATACATATGTTAGAGCCTTTTATGTATATATATATATATATATATATATATATATATATATATATATATATATATATATATATATATATATAGAAATTATAATGAATAGAAATGATAGTGAAACTCTCTAGGTGTCCATTTCATATTCATATTAAAGCATGACTGTTGCTGTTGCTCAGCCCGCTGTTGCTATTGCTTCTAATACTTAGAGATAACTTAAAAAGAATTGTTGTTGTTTTGGCAATTTTAGTGGTGATAGCAATGGCAGTATGGTGCATGAATATTATAGTATTTAGATGATGATGATGATGGCGTTACGGTGGCTCTAGCGGCCTTATGATGGATATAAATTCTGCTACGAAAATATGATACTATTTGTTGGTTTGTTAGTTGGTTTCTTTTTCTTTTTATCTATATTCCTCTTTTCTTTTATGTTTTATTCACATTTTTTTTTTTGCTAAGATAATTTGTATGTACTTATCTTCCTGCTATCGATATTTTAAACATTATACATTTTTTTATACCATCCATTTTATCATGCACATACTAAATATCTATAAAGTATCATATTAGTCATATATGTATATATATACATATATATATATATATATATATATATATATATATATATATATATATATATATATATTGTGTACATACTATATTTATTATAATATTGTTAGATATCATAAACATTAAACACTCCAAAGCCTCCTGGTACATTCATTTATATTCGCTTTCTTTTCACTGGAACAACAAATAAATTTTTTCGCTATATAATATTTCCATATATACAGACAGATAAATGCATATATATGTATATATATATGGCAGTGCAAAATTTATCTGCTTTTTAATGTTCCCCCTCAAAAGAAAAAAAATTTGTAAAAAAAGAGAAAATAAAAACAAAGTGCAAACTTATATATTTATGTGTGTATGTCCGTACGTCCGCACTTTTCTATATATGTTCATGGCCATACACCCAATAGGATTCTTTTAGTTTCTATTCTATGCTACAAAATTTAAAGTTACCGTTATTGCTTTGGACTGCATTTTCAACAATTTTTTTTTATTTTCGATTTTATTTTCTTTTTGTTTTTTTTTATTTTTGTTTATACTTTATGTCTTTTAGTTTTCTTTTATGATAAGTTATGTTAGTTTATAGATATATGTTTATCTATAAAACTCTACACCATATATTTAGTACATTTTCTTTCCTCTTTTTTTTGCTCTTTTTTTCGTTTCTTTTTTGGGAGAGAAACTGTTTGCTGGCTTTTCTTTACATGGCTTTCAATATCACTTATCTCGTTTTTTTCTGTTTGTTTTTGCTTTGGCTTTTGTTTGTTTATTTCCAATAATAATTTTTGATTATATCTAGTACACTCGCCCACCTTTTTTTTCTCGTTTTGGTGGAAAAAACTAGAAAAAAAATTGTTGAAGTTTTCTTGTTTTTCTATTCCTTAATAAAAATTTATTTTATATATGTGTTATGTGTATGTGTTGCCTTTATATAATGATTCCAGTATTTTCTATATATTCTATACAACACTTGAGTATATAAAAAGAGTTGAGATACATCCTTATTTTATTATAACGGTCGATCCAGAATCGTTGCCTAATTCGATGTAAGCCTGTCCATCTGTCCGTCTGTACGTTTGTTATCAAGCTAAAGATTGCAATTTTTGAGACCTTTAAATAAAATTTGGTACAGGGATACATTTTGGATCAGAGGCAAACCCTATTAAAATCGTCCCTTTAAACATCTTTTTAAAAATAAGTCTTATGGAAAAATGTTATAATTTTAACTACATTTTAATGAAAACTGGCACTGCCTTATATATTAATGTGGTAAATGTGTGTACCGAATTTAATCCCAATCAAACCTTATTTAAGATCTCTTTTCATGTAAGGCCTTTTTCGAAAAAAGTCTTTATATGGAAAAAAGTTACAATTTTGGATAAGTTGTATTGAAACCTGGTACTGCTCTATATTTTGGCATAACAAATGTGTGTACAGATTTTGGTCCAGATTAGAACCCTTACCATATAATTCATTTCAAACAATTTTTATGTAACTTTAAAATTACAAATTACAAATAAACTGACTTGTAGTTATTTCATTTAACCTTTTTATCACATTAGGCAAGCGATAATAGGTATTTGAAAATCGGCCCCGACCGACCATAAGTCGGTTAGTTATTTTGATATGTCGTTGATGAAAAAAAAAATTCCTCATAAATAAATTGAAGTAAAACACAGAAAAAAAAGAATCGTGCTTTAGCAGAAACTGTTTCTTTATTTTGTTGAACTTACCAATTAGTTATAGATTTAAGTCAAATCAAGAATTTTTTTTTATTATAAAATATTTCTACGTATTATATTTTTATAAAAGTCCACGAATCTGATTGTTGAAGGTACATAAAATTTAATGAAAATCACAAAGAAACTTTCTTCAATAAAAGATGAGCTTCAAATCAGTTTACTTTTATAGCAAGCAGCTTTATTTCCACCCTCAACGAGTTTCTAGTTTTTTCTCTTTACTAAAAAAAAAAAAAAAGAAAATTCTTTGGAAAATTTTAATACAAATCCGAAATATTGTTTTTAAATCATTCACAATGAATTTTTGTAGAAGTTGTACAGCTTAATTAAAAGGCATTATGCTATTGAAAGTAATCGATTTACATTGAACCCTACCTTTGTTGTCGGTAGCTTTGAATACTATTTATCGAAATTCGTAAAAAATTAAAAGAGAGTCAAAATGAACGCACGCTAATTACTTTAACGTACTTTTACGTAACTTGGTCTCTTAATGCTATAAATTAAACAGATCCATTGATATGGAGTAGATTTATATGAGCATGGGTCACCTCAGTTAAAGGACACACCCACAGCATTGACTATACAGCTTTCTTTTAAGCAAATTTTTATTTGTCATGTAGTTTTGTTTTCTACCAACTTGTAATTTATTAATGATGCTTGATTAAAATTTTTCATGTTAACTCTGGTTATGGATCGTAGGCGCATACGTGTATTCCAAATTTGAACAAAATTTTTTACTCCCTTGTGATACAATGCATTGCAGTTTTGGCAAACATTGAAGAATTGGCAAACAATTATATTTCAAGAACAAAAGTACTTATAGCAAATTTGATACAAAGCTGTCCATTTTTAAAACCATTTTCCACATAAGGCCTTTTTCCCAAAAAAAAAAAAATACTTATATGAACAAATGTTACAATTTTGTATATATTTTTTAAAAATGTCTTGTATGTTGACTTTACAAATATGCCCATATCAAATTTTGTTACAGTTCGGTTCACTTTTTTTTTGAAAACCTTGCCATATAACGAACTTTTAAAAAATTATAATTTTTTAGCGATTGATTTGCAATTTATTTATTTGACTTTTTAAGTACATAGGGTAAAACGGTAAAGTAATTTGCGATATTTAAGAGTCGGCCCAAGTCAACTATAAGATTCTTATTTATTCAAAAAAAAAAAAAAACGGTTGAATTCATTTTAATTCAAATTTGAATTGAATTGAAAATATATATGTTTAAGCTAAAAAGCAGATTTTAAGCAAGTTTATATACATACATACTTATATACATATGCATATATATGTGGATATAACAAAATGATAGGCATAAATAAAATTAAATAAAAATAAACTAAAATAAAACGAATGAGTATAAATGAATTCCAATATCCATATTTTCTCTGACGTTATCATTTGATTGCCTTATCCTGTGCAATATTTACACATACACACATACATACATTTATATATATGTATACATTATACATGTATATGTGTCAATTCAATCATAGGCCCTTATAAATTGATAACAAACTAATACGTTATTAACTGAATAGCATTTTGCTTGGCAACTTGGCAACCTTAAAGCCATGACAGGCCAAAAGTAACTGATATGGATATAAAATCAACAATAGCAACTACAACAATAATAATAATAATAATTTCAGATAGACAGACAGAGAGACCAAGGTACAAAGGAAAACACGAATATCATTTGCGTTTTTTGTTTTTATTGTTGCTAAAGTTGTTTTTGTACTTTCTTCTATTTATTATTGTTATTATTATTATTTTTAAATTGGTGGTGTTGAACTAAACGGTGTTATGTTGCGCCATTGCTGTTGCTATTGCTATTGTTGTCATTGTCGTTTTCATTGTCCTTGCTCGTTGCCCGTTGTTATCGTTTGCTGTTGTCATTGCTTTATTGCTTTGCTTGTCCCTTTTTGCCATTTTTATTTATGTCATCGTTGTTGCTGTGTTCTTCTTGCTGTTATTTTATTGTTTCTATTTTTTTTTATTTTTATTATCATTATTGTTATTGTTGTCATTATTGTTATAACTATGTTTATTGATTTTGGTATAAGGTATGAAATTGGTACTTTTAGACTTGTATTCCTATGGCCACAAAATTCGTATGTTGGTTGCCTTTTGCCTTTTTTTCTTTTTAGTTCTCTTTATATTTGATTAGGTCATAGGGAAAAGTATTTGCTGGTATTGAACAAGTAAAGTTGGGATATATTTTGATAATTAATGAAAAGGAAAATTTGAGAAAATGAAAAAGTTGAGAAGTTCTCAGTAATTTGCTTCACTAGCGAACTACTGAGAATAATATTTTTAAAAAATATGTTTATAAAAAAAATGCCTTAATCAAAGATTTACGGCCAAGAAATAATAATCAAAATTTTATTAGGATAATGCCAAAGGCCTGGCTCATTTCCCAGAAAGCCCCATTTTAAAGACAATAAAAGAAAACTTTGCAAAAATTGTTAGAATTTAAACATGCTGAAATTTATTTTGTAAGACTTAACTTTTTTTGAAATTGTTACCTAATTAACATCTTTAATTAGAGTGGAAATAATTTTGCTTAACTATCTAACAATATTTGGAAACTTTTCATGTATTAAAGTTATGCTTGTCTGATTCTATATTATATGCCTTTTTTGGATATTTGACTAAATAATTTTGTTGTTTTCTTTCAAAAAAAATTCCTTTTTGTTTTTATTTTTTTAGTATTATTATTTTTATTATTGTTTTGTGCTAAACTTCCTTTACGTATTTTACTAGTTGCTGCTTGGGCTTTATTATGTTGCTTGGTTATGTTAATATTCTCATACTTCATGAAGTTTCTATAGTTGTTCCATAAAAGCTTGATATTCTTTGTTGGAATTATTGTTCTTCTTCTTCTTCTACTTCTTGTTGTTGTTGTTATATGAGCCCGCTTATATTATTGTTTCCCCTTATAATTAGCAAACTAACCAATACATATGTGAAATATATATTTTTGCCCAATGCCTTCTTAATGTTGATCATGTCGCCATGATTATACTGGTGATAATACCTGTGTTGCTTTTGTTATTATTATTATAATTATTGTATTTTTCTGTTTTCCTGATATTTAATTGTATATTGTTGTTGTTATTATTATTATGGTTTTTATTAGTTTATATAGTTTGTTATGTTGTGTGTCATACAGAAAATTTGAGCTCCTGCTGCTGTTGTGCTGGACAATACAACATAGCACAACACAACTTAACATAACGTAGCATAACATAACATAACACAAGTGAACACAACAGCAGTTGTTGAAATTAAATGACTGCGCTCTTTTTATTTTTTCTTGTGTTCTTCTTCTTTTTATAATTTTTTTTTGGAATTCTAATTTTTTTTGGGTTTTTTTTTTTTGGTTTCTTAAACATTTTTGTGTTATGTGAGCTAAAATTTTTTTTTTTTTTACTCTTTTTCTCATTTCATTTCCCTCTTGTACATTTCTTTTGTGCTTTTTGTTTTGTGCTTATTGTTTTCGTGTTTATTACCCTTTTAGATCACGTCCGTTTTGAGTTGATTTGTCCATTTAGTTGTCCCTACAAATTTCTAGTGTATAATTTATATAAAAAAAGGATCTGTCTTTCTGTCCGTCTGTCTCCCTGTCCATGTGTCTGTCTGTCTCTCTGCCTCTTTGACTACATGTGAATTTTAGGTTATGTTTGTGCTGTTGTGAGTCTCCTTTCAGCTTAAAACTATCAATTGTTTACCTCGGTCATTGTAATAACTAAACTGAATGTGTACACACATATACACACATACATATATTGCTGCAATCGTATCCATAGTAATTGTGTTGATTACTGTATTTTCTGCTGTTTCTTTCATTTTTCTTATTTTTCTACTTTTCTTTTTGTCTCTTTCTTATTATCCTTTTTTTTTGTTTTTGATTGCTTTAAGTAAGGGTGCATGTATGTGTGTGTGTATATATTTATGTGCTTGAAGGCTCGCGGTTTATTTTAATGCATTTTTTAAATAACTTTACTTAATTTGTTGCCTTTTGTTTGTTTCATGCTGATTTTTTGACATTATACGATTTGTATTTTTTTTCCCAATAATTGTTGCTGTCGCTGGTTTCTACTGAAATTCTCTTATTTTTCGTTGTTGTTGTTGTTGTTGTTTGTTGCTGCTGTTTTCTTTACTTTTATTTTGATTTTTTACTTTGATAAAATTATGTGTTTGACTTATCGTGTTTCATATTAGAAGTTTTTCTTCTTTGCCTCCAACTCCATCTGTCTCTTTTCTTGCATCTCTCCTCTGTCATTGTTTTCTCTATTTGTGTGTTTATAGTTAAATTTATATGATTTTAAGTATTAATGTAATTTACTTCATTTTGAATGCTTTTCCTTTTTTTTGGTCTGTTTTACTCCGTTGGTTTTGGATGCTGCCGATCAGACATTTTTTCTATATACACAAATTAGTGTACCCTTTTTCTTCATCTTTTACTTACTTTGATGAAAAGTTTGATGTGGCACTTTAAACAAAATGGAAAAGAAGAGGAAGCAAAAAATAAAAGAAAACGCACAGCAAAAAATTTTTTGATTTTTTCAGGATTGTGCAAGTTACTTAAATAATGGCCAGAATGTGTGTGGACTCATTTTGTTGTCCAAGTTTTTTATACCCTATAGAACTACAGATGTCAGGGTATTGTAGATTTGTGTGGATGTTTGTAACCCCACTTTTTATAATAAAAAGTTAAAAATGTTTTTCTTATATTAACAAAACAAATTCATTCAATTAAAGTAATTAAAAGTAATGAAAAGTAATTGATTCATAATTATTTCGTAACTGTAAGCAAAATTCGGCATTTTATTATTAAATAATGATTTGATTGAATGAAGATATATATTTAAACTACTTAAGCTATCTGAACTACTTGAGAATTATTAAAACAAATGGCGAGGCTTTTTAATACTTTTAATCATATATTTAATACTTAAGTTTCAATTCTCGCTGGTTTTATAAATTTGAATGCTATAAATTTCATTAATAACGATAAAAACCATTATTTAAAAATGCTTATTCATCTACCAGTCTTAAAAATTAAGATCTATTCGTCAAACTTGGTTTTTTGTAATTGGTTTGATAAGATAAGATTCTACTAGAAATGGCCCATTAGAGTACAAGAAATTAAGCAGGCCTTTGAAATATGAATTTTCTTAACTCTCCATTAATTAATTTAACAACTATTTGAAATGATGAAAATTACTTGGTCAAAATTTAACAATTTAACGAAATCTAGTAAATACGGCCCATCTTATTAGGGTGTGATCGGTTTTTGTTTCTCCTTTTCTTTTTTAGTTCCTTTGTTGTACCGTTTTGCTAAGCGATATCGCAAAAGTATAAAAAATTCTTTTTTTATAAATTCCCCCCACTTTTTTTTTTGTTTAATCAATTTCATCAGATATTTTCTTGTGTTGATGGCTTTGTAATTATTTTTCTTGTTAATATTTTTACTGCTGCTGCTATTGTTTTCGTTGTTGTTGTTGTTGTTGTTGTTGTTGTTGTTGTTGTTAATATTGCTTTTATTATAAATATACACAAAACGTTTTACTTGCTACTTATTTGTGTTTATAAAATTCATTAATTTATGACTTTTATCTTTTACAAATTTTTATTATTGTTTTTAGCTTTACTTTATTTATTCTTATTTTTTATTTTTTTGCTTTCTTACTTTCTGGTCATTTTATTCACGCTATTTTGTTACTTTTTCTTTTCCATTTACTTTTTCATTTTGTATCTGATTTTAATCAATCACTTTATTGTCATTTAATGTGCTGGTCATTAATATGCTGTAAAAAAATATTATTTAAAAAATATATATATGTATTTTGTACACTGTGGTTAAGTAAAAAATGATAAAACAACCAACAATTACAATAACAATAACAAATACAAGTAACATTAATAAATATTAAATTGTAGAATGAAATTGTGGAAAAAGAAGGGGAACAATTTTTGCTTTAGCACTTTAGCACAAAACGAAGACACATTTTTTTGATTTTATGAAATTGATAAAAAGTCAAATTATATAAATATAAAGGAATGCTATATGAAATAAAATTTAGCTGTTCAATTTCTCCATCACTATACCTATAAGGAGGTAACTAACCGTATAATATCTAACCATCAATAATAACAATTAATTGGTATCTGAATGTACTTTAATTTTGTGTAATTTCTCTTTTTGCAATATCTTTAAGTTGCTTGCAACACCCAGAGGAAGATTTGAACAGAGAAAAATTTTGAATTAATATATGAAAGAAATTCCAAAAAAGAAAAAAAAACACCCAAAATTTGATTTAGGAATTTTAGAGGTTTATACGGATAAGAGTGGTCTAAAATTGTTAGAATAACTGGAAGCTTTTTAGATCAAAACATATGTGGCTTTTTAGTCATTATTTGTATACTTCAAAAATTGGCCAAGAGTCACTCAAAATTTCCGGTAATATAAAACGATATAAGTTTTGAGAATAGAAGGTTTTCTAAGTTTTCTTAGTATGATTGCTAAATGCTTTGTTCAAATCGAAAATTTGATTTCGATAAACTCAGATGAAGTTCTAATACAATAACTCAATTGGTGGGCATTTAGAGCTTCGCTTTAACGATTTATAATTTTCTTATCAGGGTATAAATAATATAATGTTGAATGTTTCTTCAATCATCTTTTTAAATATCATATCCCTACAATATTCCAACAAATGGTACCTGTTCTTAATTGTGTAATATAGTTTTATACTTTATGCATCAATTCCATTAACTCGCTTAATTTTGTTTTATTTGCCGTTTTCAAAGTAAAGTAAGGAATTAATGAAAAATTAAAAGAAATAATGAGATAATAATAATGAGATTGTTCCATTTTATTACAATAAAATTGAAAGTAGACATAAAATATAAAACACATTTAGACAAAGAGGAAAAAAGACTGTCATTGGAAATTGTATATTAATATTGTTAATGCGGGAAATAAGGAAAATCCTTTAGATGTATGTAGAATTTTGAATGACATTATAAATTATTTAACTGGAATTGTAAGTTTTTTAAGTGTTCCCTAAAATATTATGCAATTTTGTACAATTTATATAATTTTGTACAATTTATACAATTTGTGTAATTCTGCAAAATTTATGTAAGTAAGAATAATTTATATAATTTTTTATAATATGTATAATTTTGAATAATTTGTACAATTTTATATAATTTATATAATTTTATACAATAATTTATATAATTTTAAATAATTTGTATAACTTTAAATAATTTATACAATTTTGAATAATTTGTATAATTTTAGATAATACGCGTAATTTTGAATAATTTGTGTAATTTAGAACAATTTATATAAAAGCAATTTCTAGTTCAATTTTTATAATTTCTTTTTTCACTCTTTGTAACTCTAACTCTTTCATTTTCTTCAAAATTTCAAGATATTCTGAAGTCGTTGCACTAATAAACAATAACTTAGTTAAAGATTACAATGCCAAAAATATTAAGCGAATTAAGACAACACGGTAAAATGTAACGGTAAAGTTAGAAATATGTAAGAAAGAAAGAGGAAGTATATGTTAGAAAAGTTGAGGCAAGAAAAAGGAAAATAGCAAGCAACTAATTTATGTAATCGATCACATAATTTTACTCGTATCTTATTATTTTCTCATATTGCTTTCTCCCTCTAGCCAAAGCAAGAAAATTTTTGGAAAATTTCTTTTTCTTTTTTAAACTAAAGTCTCTAACATTAGCGAACTAAGTAACAACGAAATTAAGTACACAAAATTGATATTTAAATTCTGAAACGGCAAAGCGTACATGTTCTATGTCAACATAATAATTATTCCTATCGTCATTATCATCATCATAATTAACATTATTATTATTATGTTTGTCATTATAATTATATTTGCTTTTTAACTGTTTTTTTTTTATTCTACTTTGACAATAAAATTTCTTTATAAAATATGAAAAAATTTAAAGCTCCTTCTTGTTGTTGTAATTAAGAACAAGTAAAAGGACAACAAAAAGGGTATGAATATGCAATCAATATATGTACAAGATATAAAAAAATTTGTATAAAAAGAAGATAAAAAGAGAAAAAATTTAAAAAAAAATTATTTTTTGTTTGATTAACTTTACTCTTGCTTCAAACTAAATGCATTGTGAAATTCTTTATGGTAGGCTGAAAGTGTTAATTAGTGAAAAGTAACTAATAAACTGCAACGATAATAATAATAACAACAACAAAGACAAGCTTTAACATTTAATGCATTAAACAAACAAAGTAAGAACAAAAGGAAAAAATTGCAAGAAAAAAAAAAGACTTAAAAAATCAAAAGGAAAAAAAACAACCAGAGACAGAAAGAAAACAAAAGCAATAAAGTTAAATCCTTAGCATTTAGCTGTTTACTTCGAACTAACCAAACACATCACCAAAAGCCCATGTCGTTGTTATTGTTGTTGTTGTATATATTGTGTTATAAATTGATGGATGTGAGTGTAAGCATTGGTAGCGGAAGATAAAGGTAAAACAACAAACATAATGAAAAAGAAACTAAAAGGCGAAAAGGCCATAGCATTGAATTTTAGCAAAACAAAAAAGCGGCCCAATGAAATTATGAGGCGGCAGCAGGCTGCACAAGAAAATAAATGTGTTGCTTGGACTATTAAAAACCAAATTAAAGACAACATAGCTAAGCTTGAAATAACTTATTGTAAAAATTAAACAATAACAACAACAAGAAAGAGAAAAAAACTTGAAAAACGACAGACAGGCAGACAGTCAGGGAAACTCAGAAAGAGAAAGATTGAGAATGCGTGCCATATAAAAAGAGATAATTTTAGTTTGACTAAGAGATAGATATATGAATGTAGATAGTGATGGGCGAAAAGATTAATCGATGGAATGACTGAAACATAAAAAAAAGGTGGCATCGAATTCAGTCCGAGTGCAGTTTTGGTTTGATACGGTCGGTTGGCATGAGAATCTAGTACGTTGCAACAATGCAACAAGATACAATATGATGATACTTAAAGTTATGTTGGTTTAATTTACTCATTGATTATGCGTTGTCTCTGACATAAAGCGCAAAAAGACAATAAAATGGAATGAAAACAAGAACAATAAAAAAGAAACAAAATCATTGAAGAAGAAGCCAAGTTAAAGGTATAACGGCAAGGCAAATCAAGTCAACCTAAGTTAAATGAAGTTGGATAACAACAAATTATAATTCAAAAATATACACAAACACAACCAAAAACACACATACATAGACACATTGAAGCCAAACTGAATAAGCAAGACGCTGATGAATGTAATATTTATATATGTAAAACTGAAAATAAAAAACAAATAAAGCCAAAACAAAAACAAAAGACCGTGGTAAATTAAAGTCAAAGGGAAGATACTTGGCAAGACAAAAACGCCAAGAACTGGTTGATTGTATATAAAAAATAAAAACTGAGCAATGAAATATGTCAAAGAAAAAAAGCAAAAAAAGAGTTATAAAAACCACATGATCATCATTATCAGCATTATTATTATCATTATATTGGTGGGCATAAAAAGTTTTTCAATCAAGAAGAAGAAGCAGAAGCAGTAAAGGGAGTTCGAAAAGATAGAAAAAATCAAAAAAAAACCTCTGATAACCACAAAATTTCCAACGTTTTATTTTTACTTTATCACCTGGCTGATGTTTGAGTGCTGTTGGCAATAATTGGCATAGTATTGGCGTGGATGATCATACCGATAGTGATGGCAAACGTGTGTAGTGGTAATGCCGGTACCAATGCTAATGGCAATTGAAGACATCTACAACAACAACAGCAACCACTACTACAACACTTAACTTTCAACTGCATCACAATTGACCACATATGAAATATTCACAATGAGCGTGAGCATTGAACAATAACAACGACAATAACAACATACAATAAATAGTAAATGACAACAGTAATAATAATAATAACAACAAAAATGTATATTAATTACAATAATAATAACAACAATTGCAAATAATGTTAACAAATAATCTGGCAAAAATAAAGAAATGGTTAGTCTCGGATACTCAAATATAGTAATTACATTTTATATTATGAAGATCATCATAATGATGATGATAATGATGATCAAATTAATGATAATGGTAATGTTGTTGTTGTTGTTGTTGTTGTTGCTGATGTTGATGACGGTGTACCACCAAAGAATGCCGAAAGTTGTAGAAACCCAGCCCTTTTTCATCTTTTTTTTTATCACAATCTCTTTCTTTGTTTGTCTGTCTCCTTCTCCTTGTCTCTTCAAGTTTATCATTGTCTCTCATGTTTATTGCATAAAAGTTGTTGTCAGTTTGTTTTTAGTTCATATATTTTTCGTACTATATCGTGTCCAATTACGTTCGCTCTTTTATTCGTTATTTCTGTCACTATTATTGTTGTTATTATTATTATTCTTGTCTAGTTTTATATGTTTACTGTCCATCACAATCAACTGCTGTTATTTGCAACAGTTTACATATGGTTCGAAATTGAGCAAGCGACTAAGCAAATGACGGTGTGAATGAATCGCACTCATTCATTGTAAGCTACGATCATGTTTAGTTTAGTTTACTTGTTTAATTCTTTAGTTTGGATTATTTATAACCTTCGTGTAGGTTAAATTTAAGCGTTTTCCTTGTACATCTTTATATTATCTTTCTATATATCTATTTGTCTGCTTGTCTGTCTGTATGTTCTTTTAACCATCATCTCTTCATGACCTTTTTATTTATTTATTTTTTTGTTTTTTTTGGTTTTAATTTTAGTTTAGTTCTCTTATTTGCTTATAATAATTTTACAAATGTTTGTCTTCTGCTTTCTGCCTTTGGTTTAAATGCTAAACCAAATTGGAATGACAATGAACCAGAATAGCAATTGGTGGTTGGCAACAACCACAACGAAATAACTTGTTACAATGGGCATTAATAATCCAACAACAATCTAATTAAGTAACAATACAGTAACAATTGAATAAAAAAATGGAACAATTTTCAAGTTTCCTTGTCAGTATAAAATTGTATTCAAAAAACCAAATCAAAAAGAATTAAAAAAAAAGTGAAATAAAAATTGGTAGCCAACATATAAAGTTATTGCCATTTTTTACTTATGTACTTATGTAGTTGAATAAATGCCTCATATGTATAACTAATGGTATAACTTTAACATTCATCCATAACACACACACACACATACATACATACATTACAATGGCTACAATAAATATTGAACATGTTGTACCTGAATATGTTTGCCCTGGGTTGGTTATGGCTTTGGTCTTATATGCCGCCATACAATAAAGCAATTGATTTTTCTTTTTCTGCTTCTTTTCCTTTTCTTATTCATATGCGTTATATATCCTTACTTTTTGAAGGCATATGAAAATCGAAGCAAACAAAAAAGAAGAGAGCGATTTTTTATTTCATAGAATAAGAAATATCGGGCGCATGGCTTGAAAAGGCGTTTTTGCTGGCCTCTCAGCTTTTTGGTTTCCTTTCTTTCTTTATTCTTAATTCTTCGTTTTTTTTTGCTTACTTTAATTTGCCTTGCAAAATCTTGCGTAGTATTTTAAGCATATTTATGGTTCACCAGCCAATTTGAGAGTTTTTTTTCTTTTTTTCATCATTTTCTTTTGGTTTTACCTTCCAAATATCTGCTTGAGTCTATAACTAAGGCTTTTTGACTTCTCTGTTGCCTTACTCTTTTAAGATGACAGCATAAATAAATAAAAAGTGAAAAACATTATAAGAAAATAATAAAAATAAAATAAAAAGTTTATCCCTAAAAGAATATGATTTAAAATGCACACAACAGCGCAGCAGAGCATAGTACATATCAGACCATTCCACCTAACGTACATACATACCAAGTAATTGTTATAGCCTTAGTAATATAAGGATAGACTTAACGTCATAGCTGCTGTTGCTGTTGATGCTGTTGCTGCCTTAGTCTGTTCAGCATCTTAGTTGCAAAACTCAGCAATTGAATCCGCATTGCTTGCCATCTTACGAGATTTGATATTGTACTGCTATGTTCTACGCTATTCCATCCCATTTCATTCCATTCAATTCCATTCTGCTCTATTCTTTTCTATTCTTTTCTGTTCTGCATTGTCAATTGCGCTTTATATGTGACATTGAGCTGGATTTGTTTTAAACAACCATATATAAAAGTTTCTTTGCATGATTATAGAGAATATGGCTATCAAATGGACATAATACAATGGCTTAAAAAGGAAATGAAACGAAAAAGGAGAGAATAAAAATATTTAATACTAATACTATTACACCGTATCATCATTTAAATCATACTTTTCCATTGTCAAATTCAATGCAATAATAAAAAAAAAACAACAACAACAACAAAGTAAGAGGGAAAAATAAGTGACACAGTGAAGTGAAATGCAGGATGAATTGTGGTCAATTGTGGCCATATACAATGAAACACATGAATTGAAGGTGTAAAAAGTCAAGCACTTCGAATGAGTGAGTGAGTTTATACTGTTACACAAAATGGCAAAACAGACAGAGAGAGAGAGAGAGAGAGCTGGCCTAGCAGATTATAAAGATCAGAACGTCCGCGCTTTTGAAGACTTACCGAAAATATATTAAAATAAAGTAAAAGCTGAAGAAGAAAAACAGTAAAACCAAACCAATTCATGGTGTTGAAAAATTGCACACTCGATATCAGTTTACAATTTGAAATGAAGTGAAATGAAATGAAATGACATCAATTTAACAGTTTGATACAACATCAATGGACAATGTAAAATGACGTAGCCCAATTTAAAGTTCGCCACATAAAATTGTAATTGAAATTAAAATTGAAATTGGTTAACATCCAACACAATGATTTTTCTCTTTATGCCACAACTAAATCAAAAAAATCCATTTATATATAATTACTTTGTTTTATATTGTGGTTGTTGTTGTAGTCACAAAATAACCTGCCAAATCTATTCCTAATGCAATTTAATTGAAATTGTCAAAACTTGTCAATATAAACTAAAACAAATTAGTTAAGCATTTCTTTTTTTCCTCCTTTTCTTTTTTTGTTAGCCATTTATTTTGATAGTAAACTTATTAAAGAAAATGATCAAAGTCTAGAAAAAAAGCAGGAAAATAGCAAAACTAAAAAGCAGCATCAATATATAAAAGTTTTCAAGTTTATAAATATAAAAAAAAGATACTTCAATTATTCTAGAAGAACTTTAATTGTACTTGACCTTGTAATAATAATCAAATATTTGTCGTGTAAGAAATTTTTTCTGGGTGTATAAAACAAATTTTTGTCCATTTTATTATAAAGAGTTATGAAAGGGTTGAAATAGATCCCACTTTCATTACATCGATCGACTCAGCATAACTTCTATTTAAGCCTGTCTGCCTGTCAGTCTATCTTTTTATTATCGACTTGCGCTTCGAAATTTTTGAGTTACTATAATAAAATTTGATATATAGATTAATTTTGGTTCAAAGACAAACCCTATTGAAAATCGTTAAAATCGATACATTTTTACAACCTCTTCCCATATAGTTTTTCATAAAAGGAAGTCGGTTTATGAAAAAGGATTGCAATTATAAATGGCTAAGTAACTGTGTTTTATTATGACAAATATGTGTAGCACCTTGGCTCAAATTGGACCGGCTTAATGAGTCCTCCCCATATAACGAATTTTTTTAAAAAAAGTCATGGAAAAAGTTACAATTTTATATACATTTTTATAAGAATTAGTCCATAATTATATTTTGCCATGAAAAATATGCGTACCAAATTCAGCCCCGATCGAACGTTTTTTACGATCTCTCCCCGTGTAAAGCCTTTTTCAAAGAAAAGTCGTTATATAAAAAAAAGTTACAATTTTGAATATATTTTAATAAAAGTTGGTCCATAATTACATTTTATTGTGAAAAATATGTGTACCATATTTAATCGCCATCGAAACATTTTTACGACCACTTCCCATATAAGGCCTTTTTCAAAAAAGAAGTCATAATATGGAAAAAAGTTACCATTTTGAATACATTTTAATGAAAACTGTCATTGCTTTATATTTTGACATTAAAAATGTGTGTACCGAGTTTGGTTCAGATTGGTTCTTTTTTTGAACTCCCTGCCGTATAAATAATATAAATAATTTTCAAAACTAACAAATTTTTACTTCGTTGTCTTGTAGTTCATTTATTTAATTTCACAATCACATTAGGCGAAGTGGTGTAGGGTGTTTTAAAATCGACCCTTAAAAACCGTAAGATGCCCACTTGCTTTTTTTTAATTTTAGCAGATTTGAATCATTGGCAACACGAAAACCATCGAATCGCTTTAACTTTTAACTCTTTATGCTGTTTTTTTTTGCCTGTGACCTATTTAATCTGTAAATAATGGATTTGTAAAGAAAAGAAGAAGCACAATAACAGTCGATGCGAGCTAACAAATGATATAAAATGTAAACATTTTAAAATTTTCACAAATTTTGTAAAAACCGATAAAAAACTAAAATTACGCCCTTTTATTGATGATAATTATTTTAGGCCAGCAACACATTAAACAAATGGCTGCTTAAATAATAATAAAAAAGAATTGTACAATTTAAAGAATATTCGAATTTACATTTAGTAATCACTTATTTTGTCTTCGGTTTTTTTGTTTTTTTTTTCTTTTAATTATTTTTCTCGCTTTTTCATTATTTTTATTTTTTTTTTTGGTTTGGAGTTAACCTAAATGTGGTCACCAGGAATTTTATTTAAAGTGCTTGTGAAGACCACACTCTCAATTTATTTCATCTACACTTCACTTCGCTTCACTTTAGTTCGCTTCACTTTACTTCAATTTAGTCCAGTTCTGTTTTGTTTTACGAGTACGCAATAAAATTTCTGTTGTTTTGTAGCGTATTCTGCTTCTTATTAAAAGTGTTTTTCTTATTATTGTTATTGTAGTTGCTTTTATTGTTGTTGTTAGTGTTGTTGTTAGTGTGCTGTCATATAATTGCGGATGAGAATTATTATCGCACTATTATCTTTGGTGAAAAGTTATGGCAAAAAGTATGGTTGTTGTGCAGCGCTGCAATTACAATTGTTTTATTATTATTATTATTATTATTATTATTATTGTTGTTATAATATCTCATTTTGTTTTCTGCTGCATTCTGTTTTATTATTTTTTTCAACTGTCTTGAAGAACTTTTAATGCAAATTGTTTAAATATGCAAATCTGCCCGTCTGTCTGTCTGTCGATCTATCTCTCTGTCTGTCACTCTGTCCTTTTGTTTGGATATCTGTTTCCAGTTTTCTTTTTTTGTAGCTGTAAGCGCCGCTTATGCGTTTTGGCCATTTAAATGCAATTTTTATTATAATGATAATAATGAAGACGATGACACAAAGGACTTTACCTAAGACAAATGTTGAAGGTAAACCTAAAAGTAAAGGTAAAGCAAATAAAATAAATTACGTATAAAAAAATAAAAAAGAGAAAATAAAATAAAAAGAAAAAAATGCTTGCCGCAAAGCAAGCAATAGTTATTTTTGAAATTTTTGTTTTTCTTTTGTAAGTACAAAGTTCTTGTAGAATTCGTTCAACGATTTTGTTTGTTGCTGCTGCTGAACTTGTAAGAAAATTTTAAGAATCGTCTGGTAGAGAAAAGGGCAAAGAAAATAATATAAATAAAATGAAATGCAAAAAGTAAAAATTGTAAGATGTAAAAGGTGACTTAAGAGAAGAAGAAGAAGAAGAAGAAAATACAGCGCTAAAGTAGAAATTTTATATTGGAAACGAAATAACCGCAACGAATTGCCAACAGAAAGCAACAACAACAATTGCAACAATAAGAACAACAATGAAAAACCAAAAATATGTTGCTTTACTTTGCTATTGTTGTCGCTGTTGCTGTTGTTTGTTGATTATAAAAATACAGAAAAAGAAAAAACAAGATAAAGATAAATAAGAAGAAGAAGAGAAAGTTCTGCGCATAAGAAATGAATAACGGTTACATGTAAAATACGTTTGTGCAATGAGAACAAAATATTTATACAAAGATGAATGTAATGATGACAAATTATAACAACAACAAGAACAACAAAAATGTTACCAGCAACATTTTTATTAATAAAAGCAATAACAACAATATAAATTTTCTTATTTTGTTTTCTTTAAAGTTCTTTACAAAATCATTATGAATATTTGTTTGTCTGTCCATCCGTCTGTCCATGTTTATATGTGGCATTTTATTTTTTTACGCTTTAGCTGAATAAATCATAAGTTTTGCGGTTACATTTTTCTTCAATTTCTGTTCCAAATTCATTATCATTATTGATATTTGCTATTGCTGCTGTTGTTGTTGTTGTTGTATAATATCTTATTCTTCCTCGCCATAATCTTGTTGAATTGTTTTTTCTTCTTTTTTTGTAAATTGTTTTCTTTGGTTTTTTTTCCTTTCCAAGTGCTTGGTCTTGCTTTGTGTTGTTTCCATTTTGCGGTTTAAGAGTGTGGCCTAAAAACAATTGAACTGATGATATTATACTCATTATTGTTCCCATTGTTGTATCATTTGTTCTTCTTTCATTTATGTTTATTTGTTTGTTTGTTTGTTTCTGCTCATTTCATCATCCCTCTGCCCAATTTTCGTCTTACATCAACACTATTCAACTTTGGCAATGCTTTAAATTGGTCAGTAAGGTATGCTTTAGTAATATGACCAGCACTTTAACGGCTTCTTGTTCTTCTCTTTCATCCTTCTCTTACTCTTACTTCTATAGCTTTTCTTTCTGTTTCCTACAAATAAATAGTTGCTAGTATTGTGTATGTTGTTGTTTATGTTTGTTTTGCGTTTGTAAAGGGTTGATTTTACTGGTATTGGTGTTGGTTGTTACTTAATACACATATAAAATATTGTCCAGCTCCCTTTCACAATTTTCATCAGTTCATTCTCTTACAAAGCATTTACTTTATTTTTACTTTACTCTTTCTGTAATATTTATACTTATACATACAGATAAGTATTGTATGTTTTAATATTTACAGTAGAGTTTTTGTAAGCTTTTACAATACACTAAAGTGCTTAAATGGATCAACTTTTATTATTATTATTCGTTATTATTAGACATTATTATATTTTGCTATTATCCAACTGTTTTTCTCTAACACTCTTTTACTCTCCTTTACAAGCTAGATCCCTCTGTGTCTGTCCGGTATTCGGCCTTGCCTTGCCTTTAACTTCTTTAGCCCCCTCACTTATTTTTGGAGCCACATAGTTTACAGTGAAGTCTCTTAAAAAAGCCCTTAATGCATAACGCATTTATATTGAACGATGTGAACTCTGTAAAAATCTAAAAAACTAAAACTTGAAAAGTCTAGTCGCTTAGGTTTTCAAAGTATAATTTTGTATTAAGGCGTGGCATTTGCTGAAGAAGCAGCTTCGATAATGAGCCAACATTATTCCGAAATTCTGTAAGACATAATAATTTAGGTACAAATTTCAGATTAAACGTAACTGAGTACAAAGTTAAAATGGATGATTCAAAAAACTAAAACTAAAAAAGTCTACGCTTATTTCTGTATAATTTTGTATTTTTTGACAAGAAATGCCCATATTTAAATTACGGATAGACATAGTTTTTCATCATTCTTTGCAATGTAGAGTTTTTGTTGTACTAGAGCTTTTGTTATATAAGAGTTTCTTCTGTATATTTATATAGAAAAAAATAGTTTAGTTTAAAAATCATTACAATAAAATATAAAGTAAACACTTAAGCTTATATTACACATACATTGGCAAACTTGAATATTATAAGTGTGAATGTTTTGTATAAGTTACTAGTAAAACCCTTAGTGTTTATATATTTATATACAAATACATGCATGCACAAACATAAAAGGTTATAACATAATACAAAAATAGTAATAATAATAATAATAACACGCTAGAGCAATGAAATGAAATGAAACTTGTTTATGACACAACATTTAATAAATATACTTACTATAAGCCGATCAAGCCAAAATAATATTGTTGTTTACGACCGAAGCGTGTTTCCGAGAGTTAATGTTGACAACAGTCAACATTTATAAACTGCATTACAATAAATGTCACGATGACCAGAGTTTAAAATATTTAAAAAGAAGATAAATAAATATATAGAAAAATAATATTTTTTCTATTAATTTTTTAATATTTCACTATTTCACTCTCCCTCTCTCTCTCTCTCTCTCTCTCTCTCTCTCTATCTCTCTCTCTCTCTCTCTTTAAGTATACGATTAGTCATTAAAATATTTTTATGATATGAGATCGGAAAACAGAGAGCTCCAGCTTCAGAGTTCTTAAGAAAATGCCCGCTAACATAAACACACACACAAACATTTATGTTCATACGTTTATTTGCAGTTTGGCTTAATTGTAATGGCCTCCATGAAACTTTCGCCTTTTGGTTTCTTCTGCCCTTCCTTCTTTTCGCTTACAGCCAAAATTTGATGGGAGAATTGGAAATTCTTACAGACTGATTGAAATTGAAAATGGGCAATATTGGCCGAATGACACGCCCACAGTGCAACATAAACTAAGAACTTCTTAATTTAATTAAGCAAAATTTTGTTGTTTTTTGACTGATCATTTACAAACTGCAAAAAATTAAAATCTAAAATTTTGTACAAGTAGTATTACAAGTATTTAAATCTTTGGTTTACAATGTGGCTTCCAAAATCGGGCCACCTATACCAAATTTTATAATACTAAATTATCGGTTTTTCATATTTACGTTTTTACTTTACTCCTAAAAAACCTAAATCAGCTTCTGAATCGTAATATCACGGTGTCTAGGTGGTGTGTACCCGAGATATCGCCCCAGCCATATATAATTTTCTTACTTTTCTTTTTGTTTTGGTATCTTATCATTATCATCAACATTAAATACTTGTAATGGTCAAGTTTATTTACATTAAATATGTAAAGGTGTATGTATATGGTGTATGTGTGTATGAATTGCTAAACCATTCCATTTAATGGTGTATTTTTTTTTAATAGTCTTATGTGGTTCTGATGTGATCGTGCATATTTTATCACCTTGGATCACAAAAAAATTTACCTTTTATTATTTTTAGTGTTCGTTAACTGTTTCATTTCAATTGCATTTAAACATTTATGTTAAGAACCAGCATTGTAAACACTTCACTGCATATTACGTGTATATATACATTCATTTATATAAAGAATTCATGTTATGAGAAATTTTCCACTAAAAAAATAAGATAATCATCTGTTAAGTGTTGATATATTCATACATGGAATAGCAGAGTTGGTTAAAGAAAATTCTATTGGAGAATGTAAAAAAAGTATACAAAATAAACCTTTCAGTCTCATAAACACTTAAAGCACATCTGTATGGATATGCGTGTATATATACATTTGTGGCATAAGGCTTTTTGATGCAACATCATCATTGGCATTGATATGGGGTTGCTTAAGACTCGCCTATTTATTTATATTCATTTATATCTGTAAATATATATCATTATCAATGGGCTTTTAATGTGAAATAATAATTAATAATGGCAAATGAGGAGCTGTAGAATGTCGTCTCTTTTAAACACCTTACACATAATGATTTTCAAAGTTTATACGATAGAATGGAAATTTAAGAAACTTTTTTCTGTTAAAAGTTTCTTATGGGTAAAGGCATTGAAGAAAATGAGCTAATTTGATAAAAAAGCTTAATACTGAATTTTTATAATGAACTATACGTTAAGCAAAACTTTCTTCTATGAAGAATGTTTATAAAAAGTGTCCGTTCCGACCCATCTCCTGGATGGCAAACACGATTTGCGATTTGCGATTAAATAACAAAAGTAAAGGTCACTAGATGGATGGATGGGCGGACGGATGGCTGGATGAATGAATAGATGGAAGGATAAACAGATGGACTTTGGATTGTAACAAAGAAGAAACTCTTTCGAAATAATCTCGATCTCTTATAGTTTTGGATGTAAAAAGTACTAAATAATGCACATGTATTGATTTTGTTAATATTTTTTTCGGTCTGCATTGATGCTGGTTTTCCTTGGGCACAAATATTTATAAACAGTTATATCCCCATAAAGCATAACAAAAATTGCATATTTGAAATATTCGCTAATATTTTTTTTTAATTTTTATTTTGTCATAGCAAGTGATTCCTTGATTTTGAGTGCAACATTCGTTTATTGATCAAACCAAAAGATAAATTGGAAACAAGTTTTCATTTCATAGTTATATATTACAAGACTTTGTGAGACTAGCTCAATTCCATTTCTGAAACCACCCTTCGCACTCCTGTCTCTCTTTCTCTACCTCTCTCTTATCTCTCTCTCTCTCTCTCTTTCTCTCTCTCTCTTTACCGCTTTATCTATATCTGGCAAAGATCTTTATGTAAATTTGTTTTATTGTTGCTGTTACGGTTCTTACAAATAAAATCAAAAAAACTAAAAAAGAAGTACTTATCGACATTTTAGATAATTTATATACTTGAACAGCATATGCCGCATTGTTTGCTATTAACACATATGAAATTGCTTGAAAAAGGAACAATAAGAACAGAAGTAAAGATTTGATAGAAAGAGAATGTACTCTACAATATACGTCGATTTTAACTATTTTTGCTGCTTTGTTTTATAGCTTTCAGCTCACACTAAACTAACGAATGCCAACATTTAAGATAACAAACATTTCATTACATTTATAGATAGATATTTTCTATATGCATATGTATCAGCGAAAGCTGCCAACAGCATGTCATGTATATATATATATATATATATATATATATATATATATATATATATATATATATATATATATATAAACGTACACATATTTTTAAGAGGAGCAAGCATTCTAACTTAAATTCTAACTTCTCTAGCACAACGAATTCATTTTACTGAGTTGAAGTGAAATGTACTGAACTGAAACTGGTACTGAAACTCAGTCGCGCATACTAAAAAGAACACAACAAGAAGAAAAAAGGGAGTAAAAAGAAAAGAAAAACTTTGAATAGATATATTTTCCTTGTATAGAGGTAACTTGTCGGCTAGCTGCCGGCTATAATAGTTTATAGTCATGTGTATTTCATGTAGCCACTTATATGCATATACATATGCATATATATGTACATAAATATTTATATATTTATATATATGTAGATATAACTAAAAATTATCTATCATTCCCAATCGAGTCATTGATCTGTGTATTGTATTCAATATATATACCTGGATATATGCATGTATACAAACATTATGCTTATAAACTTTATGCTTCTAAACATGATCATTTCTATCTTTGTATAATTTTTGTATATATACATGTATATATAAGAAATAGTTTTATATGTTTATTAAACATGTGTAAGAACTTTATAGTCGATTGAAGGTGACTCTTAAGTGCCTTACACTATAATGCCCAATGTGATTAAAAATATTCTCTTGATTGCAAAGAAAGGAGATATTAAGCTCAAGTTTGGCAAAAACAAAGAAAAAATATAGCTATATTTATTGGTTGGTGTTGAAAATGGCGCAAATCGGTTAAAGGGCCAAATAGTGCTTGGGTGATGGGTAACCAAGATTTTACTTTAGCCATATATAATTTTCTCTTTAGTTTATGGTAAAATATAATTCATGTTACAAACATCTGCACAAACGTATAATACTCCGAACCACAAATGTCACTGGTTATAAAAAACCATGTATGCAAAAAAAACCTTTAGATGAAACTTGTTGCTTGCTTAGTCCATAATATTATTTACTTCGTCTTGTTCTGCTTGTTCTCATACAAATTTTTCTCCTTTTCCTTGTTCTTTGTATTCTGTTTGTTATTCTTATTACTTAAGATTATTATGATTATTATTATTATTACTATTATTTTTATTATATCGATGATCATAAATTGAAAAATTTCCATTTTCCGGTTTGATTGTACTTTTTTTTATATATATTTTTTTCACTTTGTTGTTTTTTGTTTTTTTTTTGTTCTGTTGTTTTTCTGAAAAATATTCCTCTTCTTATATAAAATCTCAAACTCAAATGTGACTTCGTTTGATTGTTAGTGTTACTGCAGCGGCAACAGTCGCAGCAATAGACTTCATTCTTATTCAGCCTTAAAGTTTTTTGTCATTCATTATATTTATCATGGAATTGAATTGAGTTGAGTTGAGCTGAGCTGAATTGAACTGAGTTGGTCTTGAGTTAAAGTTAAGCTTGCGCTCACTTGTTTTAACTTTTTTTTGTTCCTTCTCCATGTTCCATGTTTTTTTTTTTGTTCTCCATGTTCGTTCTCGCTTGGGAGTCTAATTACAAATAATTAAGTTAATAACTTAATTACAAAATCAATTAGGTGTACAACCTGCCGTTTTAGCACTGTTATACATGCCACCTGTGAGACAGACAATTAAATAATATAATAATAATAATAATAGCAACAACAACAATAGCTATAAAATTGCAAGGTAAACAAAACTAAAAAAAATGGACATAAAAAATTGGCAAATAAAAGAAAAAATGGCACTTGTAAATTAAAACAAAAAGAGACACATTGTGGCAAAATGTTGGCCTAATTAAGGGTTTGAGGAAAAGATTTGTGGGAATTTTTTTGCTATTGCAGCTTTTCATTTCATATTTTCTTATTTTTTTTCCTTCTTATTTTTACTCCTGTTTGCTTTATTGTTTAATGTAAGGTAAACACGTTTTAAATATAATTAAAATCGAGAAAAAAGAGTGAAGTTAATTACTAGAACTTTGAATATTTTTATTATAACAAATGTTACGTGGCAAAAAGCAAAACCCAAAAAAAAAAAAGAAAAAAGCAAGATTTTTCTAGACATGCACGAGAGAAAATGTATCAGTAAAAAAGATTAATTTCATGCTCAGAAGAAAAAAATGTTTTTTATTTAATTACAAATTGCAAAGAGCGGGGAAATTTTGCTAATGAACAAAGAAAATAATTAAAAATATATTTCTATATATTTATCATAAGTTGCTTTTTTGAAATTTTCATATGAAATTGTGTTAAAAGTGTATTTTTATTATTCATTAAATAATTTACTTGAAAAGTTGACTTTTAAAGATCCAACCAAATTAAAATGCTTAAAGTTTAAACTGAAGTACTTTTTCCTTTTTTTTGCGTTTTTTTATAGGAAATTTGATTTTGTTAAAAACCAAAAGAAAAGAAACTGACATTTTCTTTGGGCAATTTAAAGAATTTGTTTAATGCAATTATTTTAGCAGCTGTTTTCTCACCCACAATTTGCTATTTTGTAACTTTTTTTCTTTTCCTATTTCTTATCAAATCACGTATTTTCCATTCCTCCGGGAATTTTGAAGTTCTTATAGTCAAGTTGGCATTTAGAAATTTAGACTTATTGTCATTGTTATTGGCAAAAGAGCAATAGTAGTAACAAAGGCAGTAGCAAAGACAATGACAGTGTCAGTGGAGGTGACAGTGACAGTGCGACCGACAGTGGGCAATGACAGTGAGAGCGAGAGTAACAGTTTGTATTATAATCATCAGTAGCATTTTGTAACATTTTGCTATGATTGTGAAAAATAATGACAAGTAGACAACGTTTAAATTTCCTCTAGCAGTGTAAACAAAATATCCAAAAAATTTGTACTGCATTTTACACACAACGCATACACACAACACATATACATATAAATTAATGCAGTATATGCACTGCAAAGTACAACAACAACAATATATCTATAGATGTATAGTGAAATGGAAAATTTTCTAAATAAGCAGGCAGCTAAAAAGCATGCACCTTAAAAATCATCTCAATTTTCATCTTTAACTTTAACTAACATTAGTTTAGTGGCTCTAACGCCTTAATGGCCACTATCATTTTATGTAAGCACCTTCTGTGCTCATTTCCCTTAAATGTTCATTGTGGCATATAAAAATAAATGTCTCGTATAAAATATTGCAAACATTTTAGCATTTTTAGTTATACAGTTTCTTTTGCTGGTGAACCCCTCTACCAATTATATGATACAACTGCTACTGCTACAACTCCTGCTACTGCTCTATTGTTTATTACTCATTGCATTCTTTCAC
Source organism: Melophagus ovinus (assembly GCA_023089585.1). Lineage (NCBI taxonomy): Eukaryota > Metazoa > Arthropoda > Insecta > Diptera > Hippoboscidae > Melophagus > Melophagus ovinus. Next base: position 688,460 of record JAKKIB010000181.1, on the reverse strand, counting down.
AAAACTCTTTTCATGCTTTTGTTTCATTGTATCAAAGAAAAAAAAGTATAGCATTTGCTGTTGTTCGCTTCTAGATTGTTACTGCTGCCTGTGATAACTACTGTCGTCGCTGGAAAATCATCCATATTTATATGTTATATGTGTTTTTATGTACATACATATATATAATTTTCATCCGTTTTGAATAATGTGATGCTACATTTATGATGGTGGAACGTAAAATCCAATGCAACTTCTTCTAGCTTAACAAAGCGCAACTTCCATCTCTGCCTTTTTCTCACTCATTCTTCTAGGATAATGCAGTGACTAAGTGCATTTATGTACATATAATATTTATATGTATGTGATACATGTGTAGTTTTGCTAATGTCACACATATCTTATCATATCTTCTGCAATTTTTTCTGTTTTCTCTTACACCTTTTGTGTTGCAGGCTATAAAAAAATAGGTTTATGCTGATATAGTCAAAACTTTGGATTTAGTGAGGCTCTCAGCCTCTACTCATTTTATTCCATCTTCAATCCTCAATGTCTTATCGATTTTTGAATGTTTGGTAGTGAAAGATGTTACAGTGAGAGTTATCTGCCATAGTTTAATGTATAAGTATAATTTGGAATCCCTTGATTAGCGAATTTGCGTAGAGGATCTATTTGCTGATAACCAATGAGCATATTTTTTATATTCATTGTTTAACTTACCTTAAATGAATAACATTTTTCACCAGAGCGCTCTATATATATTTTTTCCCTTCTTTACTTTTTCGTTTTGGTTGTGCTAATTCTCGAAGAATCTTTGAGTCTTTTTTTTGTCATCAAGCCTTAAAATAATGCACAAAATGACGACGACCAAACATATTAACTTAAATATGAATAAGGCACAAAATGGGAGCTAGTGTAACTATGACGGCGTCTGTGAGGCGTAGAAAACCTTCTCCTACATTTATCATATCGCATAAAAGAGAAACAAGTCTTTTTCATATAATTAATTGCAAGAGCGTATGTAGGAATGAATGTACGATTTTTCTGTAACTTTCATTAACAGGGAAAGAATCATAAGCAAAAACAAAAAAAAGAGGAGAAGAAAACCCATTTGAAGAAAATAAAAGCACAATCTCCATTTAAACAATTGCTTTTTTCCCCAAATTTCTACTTCCCTTATACTTCACTTTTTCCAAATGAGTCTCTTATAGTCGGTTAAAGCCAACTCTTTAATATCCTACACCACTTTGCTTAATATGACTCAATTTAAATAACAACTACAAATCAAAAAAATTGTACTTTTTAAATTATTTAAAAAGTCCGTTATATGAGAGAAGGTTCAAAAAATGGACCGATCTAGATAAAATTTGATACACGTTTCTCTTATGCCAAAACACAAGGCAATACCCATTTTCGCTAAATATTATTCAAAGTTGGTTCATTTTTTCTTTTAATAACTTTATTTGAAAAAGGCATTATATGGGAAGTGATCGTAAAAATGAACCGCTTCAGACCAAATTAGATGCACATGTTTTTTATATTCCAAAACAAGCGCCAATTTACGTTAAAATATATTAAAAAATATAAGTTCTTTTTACATATAACGACTGATTTTTAAGGAATGGCGTTACGCAGAGCGTGGTAGTGAGAATTAACCGATGTTAACCATTTTCAATAGAAACACACCTATGTACCAAATTTCATTAAAATATCTATAAACTTGAGTGCTGTAGCCTGCACGCAAAGGAGCAGGCAGACAGATGGAAAGACAAGCTTAAATCGAATCAGAAATTGATACTGAGTCGTTCGGTGTGCATTTAGGTGTTTAAATGACTGCACAAACTTATATAACTCTGTGCCACAAGTGGTGTAGAATATAAAAAGGAATAATTATTGTCGTGCTTGTTTCGCATATTTCATATCGTTATCTATTCTTGCGCCTTTAAATGGGCGTGTTAAAACTGCCTTGTTTACCTGCCTGTACCGGTCGCGCTATTCAATGTCTTTTCTATTACCAGCTGTCTACATATCTTTATGCTTGCTTTACCTTCCTTCCTTCCTTCCTTTCTTTCATATTTCCTTCTCTGGTTTCTGCCTTCTTTCCTTGCACGTATAATGATTTTTTGATTTTGCACGCATAGCTTTATTATATATTGAAGTTCCAGCTCTCAATGTCATAATGCGCTGATTTTATATTTATTTGTTATATGGAATCTGCAAGTAAAAAAAAACTAAACCTTCATAAGCAAAGTATAACATTGTCATGCAATTTGCAAGTTATACAATAAGCAGCAGCAACAAAAACAATCTGCATGAGATGGCAAGAAAAAAGCGGGAAAGGAAAAAATAATCGAAAACAAATGAACAGGCAGAAATACCATAATGTTGGATTTCTATGTCAATTGAAACTTCTTGATTTCCTTGTATTTTTTTTTTATTATTCTATTTATTTTTTCTTCCTTTCCTTTGATTATTGCACTTGTTTTTCTTTAAGATATTAACGATGATTGGATAGAACAATTTAACATGCTATAAAAATGTTGTTATCGTTAGATTAATAATAGACAATCAATGATTGTAGACATTTTTCGTTTTTCTTGTTAAACATTGAAAATGTGACAAATTTTTTTTTGTTCCTTAAATTCAAAATTTTCTTTCAAAATTAAGGAAATTAACAGATTAATAAGATTTTAGAGTTCTCTTAAAGCGAAATGTAAATAATTTCCGATGAAAAGTGGATTCCTTATCCTAAATGTAAGTCAAAATGTCATCAATTAATTTCAAGGCTGATAAGAGTTATTTAAAATAATCAAACATCTGAAAAGTTCTTTGGACTAAGTTATGGAATTTAAATCTATAATTTTTTTTTTCTTTAAAAAGCTTTTGTATTGAAATTATTAGAATTACTTCAAAAATTTATTGAATGATATGTCAAACATGAAATTATTAGAATAGTAATTATTACATTACATAATTTTTTTTTCTTGTTTATTAAGAAGTTTTTATTACAAATGAAAATGAAAATGACAGAAATTATCAAATGAAAGCATTCACTTTTTCTCAAGTGTGACAAATGAAAATTTTTGTTATATTGAAAAGAAGTTTCAAATTAAAGCAATCAATGATTGCTATTTGTCATCAATGGATCATCAATGGAAGTATTAACAGAACAGGCCATTCATTATAAGAGATTGTTTACAAAATGTAATTGAAATCCTATAAAAGCCAGTAGGTGTTCATGTTACGTGCTTAGTCATTTCTACATTCCAAATGGTAAATGGATTTTTTTGATTACCTTGCCGTTGTTGCTATTACCAATTTGTAATGAAAGTAATAAAATGTTTGTTCTCTCATTTCATTTTAGCCTGAACTCAATTCATTTCAAATCATATCATTTTACATGATTTCATAACAATATATTTATTGCGGTAAGCCACATGGAGTTCTAATATTTTGGTAACGTACTTTAATGGTTGCGATTTTGTAGATTTATCTTTGATCTTTATCTAACGATTAATTACGGCGGAAGCATTAGCGTTAGCCCTAGCGATTGCCTTACATTTTGTCAAATAACAAGAATATAAATTGACTATTTAAGATGGTGCGATTGCTTCTCCTACATTACTAAAACCTTATGCGACAGTCTCCTTAAAGGAATATTAACAATTTTAAATTAAATCTCTTAGTAAATTGTATGGATAAGCATTATTTTAAAGATTTTGGTAACATCTCGCTTTCTCGTATAACTTCCATCTTATTCTTTTTCTTCTTGTTTTTAGATTACTTTCTTAGATTATGAATGCGACTCATACATTAAGAGGCGTAAAAAACAATAAATACAATATTTTATGTATTTATCTATAAAATTGTTCAGATTTAACTTTACCTTCCCGAAATTCTGTTGTTGTCGTTTAAACAATACGTACATACATGCAACGATACATCCACTTTATACCCTACACTTCTTCTGACACAAATTATTATGACTTTATGAAGTTGTATATAACGCCTGAGAAGACCTACCTTTTTTATAATACCGATACTCTGATTCGATTTAAGCCTGTCTGTCGGTATGTCTTTCTGTTCACCCACCTGTCTGCCCGTTTATGCGCAAGCTATCAATTTTAGGGATATTTTAATGAAATTTGAGTACATAAGTGCGTTTTGGTTTAGAGATAACATCTATTGAAAATGATTAACATCGGATAATTCTCAAGACCACGCCCTGCGTAACGCCTTTCCTGTAAAACTAGCCTTTATATACAAAAAAATTATACTTTCAAATATTTTTTAACACAAAATGGCGCTTAGTTATATAACAACATAAAAACCATGTGTACCTAATTTGGTACGAAACGGTCCATTTTTGCGACCACTTCCCTTCTTATAATGCATTTTTCAAAAAAAAGTTATTATATGAAAAAAGTGTTAATTCTGAATACAATTTAGCAAAAATTGGAATTGCTATATTTGATATAAGAAATACGTGTACTAAATTTGGTCCAGATCGGTCCATATTTTGAAACTTCTCTCATATAAAAGGCTTTAAATATTACAAAAGATACAATTTTTTTTCTTCAGTTTTTTTCTTTCTTGCAATTCGTTAAGGCGTAGGATATTTAATAGACGATCCCGACGGACTACAAAGTCTTTACTTGTTTTATGGAAGTTTTTGCTTTCTCTTTTTGATCTAAAACAACAATAAAGTTCGCTTGATCGTCTGTTTTTCGTTTTCTTCACTTTGTACTTTTTTTATAGATTACCCCTTTTTTTCATTTTTTTCTTTTTTACTTTTTAAATATGTGGTTAAGAAATCCTCTTTCCTTCCTGCTTGCATATGCTTTTCTTGTGGCGCTTTTTTTATGGCGATCAGCAAAAGCTGTTTGTTGTAATCTAAAAATGTGGCTTTTTAAAAGTACAGAAATTTCAGAGATTTGTAGAAGGTATATTTCTTATAAAAATTTGTGCCATCATCCATCTTAAGTTTGGCAATAATATTCATGAAACTTTTAAGTTACTTAAACTTAAACTTCGAGGTACGTTTGGAATCTTAGAGCTTAGATTAGAGATTTATCTATTGAAAAAGTAGAAAGAGTTAGATTAAGCAATTTTTTCCAATTTGTTGGAAATTATTTTTGTTTACTTATACGATTTTCTGAAATTTGGGTGTTTAACATTTTAGTTTTGAACCAAGCTTTTTTGGTAACCAAATAGTTAGATGTATAAACAAAGCAGCTATTTCTATGCAATGTCTATGTAGCCATTTATTGCTGCTATCACATTTTATCATCACGTCAAAATCAGTTGTTGGCATCACTTAAGCGGTCTTGCCGCTTCCCTCTTCTCTTGTTCTTCATTTATTTTTTGTGTTTACTTTCGCTTGCTTTTTGTCGTTTTGCTTGACTCAATTTGCGTGGTAATGTTCTATAGTTTTTGTAAATTGCTTTCTTCTTAAATATAGCTGTTATTGTTATTGTTATTGTTACTTGCTGTTACTTGTTATTATTCTTATAACTGTTTTGCATAGATTATTTTTCCTTATTTAATGGGCATGGTTGTGCGTTGTGTGATTCATAGATAAAAAAAATATTCATTCAAAGTTATTTGCGCTTATGTAAACTGGCCATTGCATTTATTGGCTTCAAGAAAACTATTCAGAAGTTATATTTACTTGCCTTATTTTGTGCCTTCAATTATTCTTGTTAACTCATTTTCAAGAACAAACAAAAGAAACTTTAATAAGCCATGTTTTCCATCAACTTTCATTCTCATTCTCTCGTATCAATCAGATTTTTGTGGCCGCAAGTGGCAGCAGAAAGTACCGGCCATAAAGGAAAGGTTTAGGAAAGATTTAGGTTTTAATAATCTTTTGTTTTTCAATTTAGAAAAAAAAAACCAAAAACTCTTCAAATTTTGAGTAAATGAAAAATGTAAAAAAAATAAGGAAAATTTCAAAAAAGCTTCAAAATTGAAGGTAAAGTTTTGCCGCTTTAAAGTTACACCAAAGTCATTTAGACTTTTTAGTTAGCAATAGATTTTCAAGAATGTTTCTTTAAGAGTATTCAACGTCTAAGATTTAGATTAAGATTTAGCTTAAGATTTATAAAAGTTTTTTGAATTTGAAGGCATTTTTTCTAGTTTCCCAAGAAAAAAGAATTTGCCAAGTTGCTAATCCCCGAGAGAGCGTACTTTAGTGAAATTGATGCCTCTAAAATTTTTTTATTTATAATTTTTTTTCTATAAGGAATATTATGAAAGATTTAGTAATGAAAAGAATTTGTGAGAACGTTGGCAGAAGAAAGATAAAGTTATTGGAAAAACAACAATATTTCAATTTAGCGATATTTCACAATGAATTTGTTTACGTGCATTTCGTTTAGTTGGATTTCAATCAAGTTAGTTTCCATCATCATCATCATTAAAGACATCATGGGGTTGCCTTTACAAATACCTATTATTTTTTAATGGGTTTATTTTTAAAGATAGTTTTTTCTTATTACTTACTTTCTTAGTTTCTTATTATTCTTAAACTTGTTCTTAATGTTGCTGTTATATTGATTTTATTAAATATCAATACGTTATGATGTATAGTAATATATAACGTGTGTGTGTATGTTTGGCTCTGTATGTTGGGATTTATATGATTTTAGTGAGTTTGTTTTTTTTTTTATTTAATTTGTTATAGAACAATTTATGTGATATCATCGTTAACTAATTTCCATAGGCACGTTCTCTTTCTTCATATATTTCTTTCTCTCTTTCTCTTTCACGCTGTATATTACAGCCATATGTATATATGTCCGTCCTTGCAATTTTCAGAAATTTATCTTTTGTTCTTTCGTTTTTGTTTATTTGCATATCGCTTGCATTATTCTTAGGCTGCTTTTGGCTTTGGCTTTTGCTATTGTTGTTGTTGGTTTTTCTTCCTTTTCTTTTCTATTGATATTGCGGCTGCCAGATAGTGCGGCATATTGAATGCTTTAAACAAGAACCACGCTTTGTTTGTTTATATTATTCTTATGCTTCTTTGTTGTTATTATTATTGTTGTTTATTATACATCATTTTTGCTTTGCTAATGCAATTTTTCACATACACAAACATTTATTATTTACTACGCATACGTTAAAATTGCCTGGTTTTAATTTGAAAAAGGGACCAAAAGTGAGGAAGAAAATTTGTATAAAAATTATTTTATAAAATATAGCTTTTTTTCGTTTTGTTTTGACAGTTTTGTTGCTATTATTGTTGCTTTACTTCATTGCTTTCATTTGGGTCGGCTTCATTTTTGGCTAAACAACGCCAAGCAAAATCGATTCAATGCAACACAACAAAAATAACGGAGAGTGAATGAATAAGCAGCAACAAACAACAACAAAAGAGGGAACGAAAGACAGAATGAGCAAATAAATGAATAATTCACCAGCATAAAACTCATCAACAATGTTGCCTTTCACATCATCAGCAATTTATAACAAATTCTCTGGCTCTCTTCGTCTTTTCACTTTTTCCTCCTTTCTTCTTTTCGTCTTTTCCCGAATGCGCCATTTGTTTGTAATAGAAAAGTAGAATGTTTAGCAGTTGCGGTTTCACGGTTTAAAATAGCCTCTGTCTGTCTGTCTGTTAGTACGTTGAGTGCACAACCAAAAAACAAAAAAAAACAAGAAGAAAAACTAACAAAACGAAAGAGAAACTAGAATTGGGGAATATATAACAAGAAGAAGACTGAGAAAGAAATAAACCAAAAAATAAAAAAAAAGCAAAATTTAAACGTAAGATAGCAACAGCAACAACAACAAAAACTTTCAAAGGCGTGAATATGGAAATTAGCATAAGCCAATAAATCTTGGTAGCATTCGATATAGATAAAATACCACATTTTATTAACTACATGATCGGAAACATTTACAACTCCTAAATTTTCTACTAACAAAAAATGCACTAGCAGCAACGGTTGAACATCAGCCAAAACAACAACAGCAAGAATTATATAAACAAGTGAAATTATAACAAAATACTTCCTGAATGAGCTGACTTCTCTGAGTTATGAAGAAAAGGACAAGGAGAGAGGAATAGATAGATAGACAATGGGAAGAAAATTTGTTGAAATGTGACAAAGTAAAAAGAAGAATCTAAAAAATTTCCATTCAAATTTTCCTTATCTCTCTCACTTCATCTCTGTCTTTCTGTTTCTCTATCACACACACTCTATCCTTCTATCACGCATACTCTATCTCCCTCCCTCTCTATAACTCTCTCCCCCTCTCTCTCTCTCACTCACCCTAACTTTCTTGTTTTTATATTGGCCCTTTTTATTAGGTTTTATTAGGTAGCCTTGTTGCTAATGCTTTAATGTTATTGTTATTGTTATTGTTATATGAAAGTGTTTGGCATTTACTTAATAATATTGTTACTAATGTTATTATTATTATTATTATTATTATTATTGTTTTTTATCACATAAAATACCCTGCTGTTGGCCACAGAGAAAAATAACAAGCAAAAATATTTCGTTTTTTCTTTTCTAAACATTCTAAGCATTTGTTGTTGTTGTTATTATTTTTGTTAGTGTTATTGCTTTAAACAAGATGCTATAACTTATTATAGCGTATAAAAGAAATATGAAATAGAAAGAAAATTGTGCAAAAAAAGATTTAAACAAAATTAAAAAATAAAAAAATACAGAATTTCTTTTCTAGTTTGTTGGTTTTTGCTTTGTATTTTAAATGATATTCTTGTTATTGTTATTATTATTATTATTCTTATTAGTATTATTATTTTTAGTTTTAAGATTGTTGTTGTTGCTACTGTTGCCGTGTTGCTTTTGTTTTCTTTTCTCTTATGCCTTAAGATTCCTTCTCTCGTTCGTTCTGATGTTACATGCAAAATATAATTAAGTGAAATGTTTATGCTTACATATTTATATGTAAAGTAACAACAACCATGATAATAACAATAATAAGAAGAATAGCAAATACATATGAGTATGATTACATTTATGTGGAATATATTTTATAAAAATGGAAATAACCATAAAATTGTAAAGAAATGAACACAAGCAATCAAACAAACCAGAGCTGGCTTTTGTTGGCGTTGCTTTGTAGTTGGCTGTAGCTGGCATAGCCGTCCGGTATAGTCGTCCGACATTCATGTAATAATTCATTATACAATGATCGATGATTTTATGTTTAATTTGAATATTCTTTCCTATATTATTATTATTATTATTATTATTGTTGTTGTTGTTATTGCTTCTGCTGCTTGTATTGTTGTACATTATAAATTGACTTTATAGCCATTTTAAAAGCTCCTTATTTATTTCTTATATAGACATTTAAATCTTAATGTGTTCTTTTTTACTTTTTATTTTTATCATTATTCTTGAAATGAAAGGAAGCCGGACCCATGAGAATCTCAAGTTTACAAGATTTTTCTATTTTTTTTTTAATATTTTTTTAAGTTGCTTTTTAGTTTCCCTAAAAGCAACTTGATTAAAGAACTTTCATGTCAGCCACAGAGGCTGATAAACGTAGGCCTAAAAACTTTGATTTAGGCTTTTGCTCGATTCTTTGTTTAATTTCTAACTTTGCTAATTTACTTCTTAAGGATTAGCCCTATGTTTTGTAGGGAAACAATGGAAATCAAAACATCTGAAAATTGTAAATTCGGGTTGAAAGCTATTGAAAATGTTTGATATTGATTCTCGATGGCTTTGTTTTGCAAAAATTGTTAACGAAATTTCATCATTTAAAAAAATTTGAAAAACTGAACTTTTAAGTGAAATTTGTATTAATTAGATATATTTTCTTAAATCATCAGCCCTTATTTAAGAATGCTTTTAAGAATTTTGATGTAAAATCTTACTTCACAAAATGCATTTCTAGTTAAAAAGTTTAATCAGGCCAATTTATTTATGTAGATTCTGATTTGCTTCTGACTTGAAGTCTTTGCGAAATTTCAAGAGTTTTCAATTAAAGTTTTAAAATTTAATAATTCCTATGATATTATGGTCAGCTCCTCCGGGCCAGGCACGGCCTATAATGTTTTTAAGACCTTTTTTTTCTTTTCTTGATTTTCTTAAAATCCATTTTTCAACTAAGCTAGAAAATTTCTAATAAATCGAAATAATTATATGCGATTTGTAGAATGAAGGTCTAAAAGCTATCATTGGGCAAAGGATTAATGGAAATGTGAAAACGGTAAAACAAATATCATCATTCATTTATTTTGTTCAGACATTCATTCAAGCATTTTATCTTATATTTCCTTCTGTTATTATTGCTACATTTTTTTATTATTATTATTATTATTACTGTTATTACTATTACTATTATTATTATTATTATTATTATTATCGTTGTTGTTGTTAATATATTGCTGTGAGATGTACGTCACATTTATAATAAATCCTGTTGTTTTGCAATTTATTACCGTTTGGCTCTATCTATTTTTTGTCTGCCTTTTATTCTCCACTTTCATTTTATTTGTTCGTCTATCTTCCTTCAATTCGCTTCTTGTTCTGTTTTTTTTTTAAATCAACGAAATTTCAAATAAGTAGAAAAAAAAAGTAAATCCCTTATGGCTTTTTTACGCTCACTACACAAAAACTCACGTCACAAGATTTGGTATCCAAGAACTACTTGGATACCAACTCTTTTAAATATTTGCCCTTAGAAAAAGGATTAGATATTTATACATGTATAATAATAAAAATTAAAAATTTTCTTTAGATTTTTCTTCTTGTTCAGCTTGCACCCTTTTTTTCTTGTTGCTGCTTCGGAAACTTCATTTTAAATATTGTTATATAACTTTTATGCTACATGCGCGTTTCATTTATATTTAATTGTGATTAAAACTTAATTTGTATGTTCGTGCCCATTTGCTTGTCTCAGTCACACTTTTTCTATGTCTTTCACGTTTCTTATAGTTTTATTCTAAGGCGGCATTTTGTATGCCTTGATAAAATGTGTTGGGTATAAACGCGTTACAAATCAATCTTAAATGGTCAAATAAATTTTATTTTCAATTTTTTTTCTTTTTCTTCCTCTTCTTTTCCTCTCTCTCTCTCTCTCTCTCTCTCTCTCTGTCTGTCTGTCTGTCTCTTTCTATCGATATCCATCTCCTTCTCTGCCCCTTTCTTTCTATCTTAATCTATCTCTCTCGGTCTCCTTCTAACTATATCCATAACTCTCTCTCTTTTATTTTTTTCAGTCCTTCTGTCTGTCTTTCTTTTTTCTGCTGCTTTATGAGATTTCGCTTTATTGAAGTTCTCTTCTTTCATAATTTTCATTTTAATTTATGAATGTTTGGCAGAAATAAACAACAATAACAAAAAGAAAAACAATAAAAAGGAAAACAAATACAAATATTAAGATGTAGCATACAAAATATTGATTGCAATCGTTGCATATATACAAATTATTATTATTGATGGAATGTAACTGTTATTGTTGCTATTACTACTGTTATTGATTATTCTTATTACGGCATTGTTGTAAATTCTTTTCTTTTTCTTTAAGTTTTGTTTTGTTTTGTGTTCTTTTTGGTTCAAGAGCAATTGTTCTATCTCGAATGTATTTTGTTACGGTTATTATATTTGATACGAGAGCAGAAAATTAAAACCTGCAGGTAAATCGTTAATAATAACTTGAGAGAGGGTCGCTTTGTTCTTTGCATTGTTCTTTCTTGCCATCTCTTTCTCACTCTTTTATTTGTTGCTTTTTTATTATTGATATTAATTTATATATATATTGTTTTTTGATTATAGTCCGTCACACATCATCATTTCAATTTGAAGGTAAATCATTCATATATAGCAAAATAAAAACCAAAAGCAAACAAATCATGAATCAACAAGAAAAAAGCTAGCAAAATTGAAACAAAATAAAACAAATTACTTAAAACAATTTTTGTTAGCACACATGAAAACTTTATAATCGGCTTAGACTGACAATATAATCAGTATTATCTCCTCACTCACTCACCCATTCTGCCTATAGAATGAAATCATAAAATCATAAGATCAAAAAAAAACAAGCAAAAAAAAAACAAACGGAAAAAGGAATGAAATCAAAAATAAATTTTTTATTTATTTTTTACCAGAATCAGTGAAAATTTTGTGTCTGTTTCCCATAGAAACCAGTTACGCCAAAATATTCATTCATATATTGATTAAAACAAAAAACACACAAATATAAATTTAATACATTTCGTGCACCTTTTCTCTTAATTTCTGTTCTCTTTGTTGTTGTTGTTTCTTTTTCTTTCCCACAATAGAAATTTTGTATCAAAAAAAAAACCAATATTCAAATAAACTATCTGAAAAATTATGATAAAGAGCGTTTGTGGAGTCCATTGAAAGATGGAAAAGGAAGAAGCTTATAAACAAGAAAAAGTCAGTTACTCAGGCCAGAGTTGACTGTAATATTCATTAATTAGAAATATTGAAATATTTTAAAGAAGCACAAAATTAATTCAAAATATTTGATTTTAATTTGTTTGAATTTAATTTTATGCCTTAGATTTTCCTTAAATTAATAAGACTAAATTAAAATAAAAACAGAATAAGATAGAAATATTATAGTTGATCGGAAGTGACTTTTAAGCACCATACATAAAATTTTTATAAAGACGTTTCCCCATAAAAGACTCTTCTAAAGTAGATCTAGGTAGGAAGCGCGGTGTCGTAATAATAGTTCTGATACAAACCGAAAATTATGTCTGGGCGTTTTTTAACTAAATCACGCCTACATAATGAATTGTATTGAGTCTTGTATTTTAGTAGGAAATGTGCAAGTATATGCAGCAGATATCTGGACGGACGCATGGACAAACAAACAAGCTTAAATCAAATCGAAAAAATGATTCTGGGCGGATCGGTATAATAAAGAGTGAGTCCATTTCAGCATTTTTTGTATGTTACTTACAACCGCAAAAACTCTTAAATAAGCGTTGTGCGGTACAAAAAAAGTTCTGTGAAATGTAATCGTTATAGTTAAATTTTTGTCCCAAATTTGCGAAAAAATTTTTCATGATCCACGACTAAGTTGCCAATTCGTTTTTGCAAAAAAGTTTATTTAAGAAATTATACAGAAAATTATTCTGTGTTATCCGAATTTTTCTAAGTCTATCTATGAAGGATTACATGAAGAAGTATTGCATGGCAATTAAAACATGGAAATTGGTTTATTTCAAATTATTCCAAAGCCTTTTAAACTCATGTTTTGCTTTGAGAGCATTTCGCTTGTAATTTAAATCAACTAGAGTTGGACCCGTCAAACAATATTTACAAACATTGTGAAAAGTCTTGCCTCTTGAAATGTTCTCATGTTTTAAATTATGTTTAGAGAAAATTACAGGAAATAATATAAAAATTAAGGCAACCCTTGAAATTATTTCAAGTTTTATTCATTAAACATTTTCTTATTTTCATTTTCTTCAAAATGTTCCTGTTTTTCCTTTTTTTACGTGCACAAACACCTGTAATAAAGTTAAAGATAAACGAGCTAAATCCTAATGATGATTTGATGCATGCAATTGATGTTTTTATTAGAGTCATTGAGAAAATGGTTAGAGAGAGTAATCATTGCATTTTATTTGCCTAATTCAATTTGCCTTTTTCTTTCTTGTTCTTTTTTCTTATATGAAACCTACAATTTTGTGATACCAGAATAAAATCAATAGGTTTTCCGTAACAATTTCTTGAAAACGATTTAAGTTTGATTAAGTTTCTTTTCCGTCTTTCTGATTATAGATTTTCATTCATATCTTAAGGTACTTGTACTGCAAGGTATTATGTATTTAAACGGATGTTTGTAACACCCATAAGGAACAGAGATAGATTCCGTATAACTTCTAAATCTTTTGAAGCATGTTTGTCCATCTGTCCATGTAAATTTTTTTTTAATCGAAATACGGGACATTTATCAAAATGCAACGACTTGTATGAAATTTGATATGTAGGCATGATTTAGTCCAAAGACGCTTCAGAATAATTATGAATAAGATCAGACTATTAAAACGATCCATTTTGCGAAGTTCATTTTATGTACAAAAACTACCAAAAAAATGCTGGTGGCAAAACATTTTTACAACAACATAAAAAAAATAGTGAACGCTCTTTCGATATAAGAAGAAAACAGAAACAAATCTGTATCTGAAGATTTCGATCAGATTTTCTTTTTGCCTTAAAATGGATTAGTTTTTCTACCTTTATGAAATTTTGTATAATTTCGTAATTTTTAGATTTTATAAGGTATTCAAAATTCTCTTGTTAAAGTATTTGTATATTTTATTATTGCTGTTGTTGTTATTTTTCAATTTTACTTCTAGCATTTTGCCGTTGCTTTTGTAAGCGACCTATTACTTGTTCACGGTATGGCATTTTGCTCTTTCTCTTTTCTAATTTACTTCGTATTTTCTGACAAAAATAAAAATAAAATAAAATAAAATAACTTGGAAAATATTATTGTTCTCAACACGTATAAGCTATAAGAATAACACTAAAAGTTACCAATAATAACAAAACACCAAATAACCATGTCAAAATAAACATCAATAAAATGGAATGACGAGAATCCTTAATTGTTGCTATTGTTGCTGCTACGGCTTTCGGTCATGGTTTCTAACAATTTCAGTTTTCTATACATACATACATACATACATATATATATATATATATGTATATATTTAAGAATATTCTTTTACCAAAGTAAAGAGAATCAGTAGCCTTTAATTGAAGTTGAGTGTAGAAAGAAATTTGACGTTGGTTGTTTAAAAGTTGCAACTTAAAAGTTTGGTGTTAAATTCGGAAACACTGACTGAATACACAATAAAAACATTTAATGAATTTTGTATGGCAAAATTATAGTAAAACAAAAAGTGAAACAGAAAAAAGAAAGCAAAAGAGTGAGGAAGAAATTTTCATGCTTTATCACAATTTAAATACTCACGAATGCTTTAAAATACTTTTATTTATATTTATTTTATTATTATTAAAATAATTATTATAATTTTTCAGTTGTTCGTATTGCCATAATATTTATTTATGTAAACAGGTGAACAAAAAAATAAAAAATCAAAAAAAGCAAAAATAGAGAATAGAAAAATAAAAAAACGCCTTTGGACTGATTTCGTGCAATTCGGGTGCGAATGTTATTAATTTTCTACAATTGTTTAAGTGGCATGTGAAAAAATTTTCATTCAAGTTGCTTTTTCTTTTTCACTCTCTCCCTATCCTGCTCTCTTTTATGTTTGGTACATAAATAATTATTATAGTTTTGATAGTTTTGGCCATTGGCCGTTACTATTTTAAGTGAATTTAGTTGGAAAATTTTCTTTCCCCATTTACACACAACCAAAGTACATGTTCATAATTATTGAGTCATGCAAGCTTAAAAAAAGAAAATGCTAGGGGTAATAACAGCACGCAGTAAAAGCACTTCTTACTTGAATGATATTGCATTTTAAATTATCAGAAAATTAATAAAAATGTTTCAAAAAACTTAGAGAAAAATTTTTCTTTGTAATAGAGAATTTTTGTAGTTCTTTTCACTTTAAAAATCTATCTAAAAGTGCCACTTTAAGTCTCCAATATGTACAGAGAAATTCGATTATTAGAAAACTTAATTTAATGAGAATTTATTTAGTTTTAAAAAAGCTTGCATTTCTTTTTATTAATTACAAATTTTACATTTTAAAATACGATTTATCTGTTTCAAAGTATATTTTTATGTGTAACAAAAGTGTATACAAAAAACTATTCCATATACTTTTTTGGAGCAATTCGTCGAAAACTAATTTGGCATTAATTTTTTTTTTTTGGGGAAAATTGCTAAATATCCAAGGACTTGCGCAATACCTTTCGTTTAGGGTTGATTCTTGAAAATATTCTATGTTCCCTACACCAATGTGCTATGTACCCTACAGAGATGTACGCGACATCTAAAAAGTTTTATTATTCTGATCGATTGAGAATCACTTTCTGATATGATTTAAGCCTGTCTCTACGTCTGTTCGTCTATCCGTTATCAAAGTATGGGGTATAAATTGTTAGCTATATAAATGAAATTTCTTATAAAGACTCAATTTAGTCCAATTTTTAGATCATGCCTCATACAACGTTTTGTTTTTTTGTAAAAAGTTGCGTCATTGAAAAACATCCTGAACATTCCTCCTTAAAAACTTAGTGTGGGGTATTTATTTTTGAAGAGATTTTTATTGAATACATTTTTAATATTTCTCTCGGTTTAAGGTATCGTGATGGATATTTTTATGTTTTTTTTATAAAAGTTTTATTATAGCACATATAATTTTCTTATTCTTCATCCAAATCATAATTAAAATGCTCTAATAATTTTGAAAAATATCGATTTACATGATTCAATTTTGTTTCATCAAAGATTTATTCTTCCTAAAAAGAATTATTCTAGAAAACGTTTTAAGAAATGTTGACGTGACCATTTGATCCAATTTATTTAAAGAAAGTTTAACATACCAAAATATCGACAGTTCTTTTTTAGACAAACAAGTGAAACGATCTAACATAAAATTTATATCAAGAATTATGATAGAAACCATACTTCAGATTATTGGACATATATATGTTAAGATTTGTACTCCTTTAATGGATCTTTGAAATGCCATTTATCGCTGCAATAAAATATGGATTTATTTTTTTTCTAGTATTTCATCGCCTTCATCTGCCTGATAAAATGATTCATTTTACTTAATATTTCTCAAATGAAAAACAACATAATTTCTGGTTTGTGTCATTTAATTACATGGAATCCGTTTAAAAAAAGGGAAAGAAAATCAATTTTTCAATATCTTCTTAAAAACACAGAAAGAAACACAAAAAAAATCAAAAAACTAAAACTGATGACATTTAAATGAAGCAGAAAAAAAAACAACAAGAGTAAAAGAATTAACTAAACAAAGAAAAAGAACAAAATTAGATAAAAAGAAAAAAAAGCGAAATGAAAAAAAAAACAGAGAAAAATCTCATAATTTATTGGAACATTCTTTAAATAATTTTAAAACTCCATAAATTGCTCTAATACTTACGCAACTTCACTTAAAATTGCCATAAATAACACTAATCTTTTATATTTCTCCCTTTGTGTCTCCCTCTCTCTCTTGTTCTGGTATCTTTATATGAATAAAATTATGTATTATATTTCTGGCTTACAAAAGAAAAAGAAAAAGAGAAGGGAAACCCAAAGTAGAAACAAAACAGAAATAATTTTTTTTAATAAATAAATGTATAATAATGCACATGAATATATGCACGTACACACATTTAAATATATGGCTACATTCAATTTATAGGTACATATGTATATGTTTCAGAGTTGGGCAAATCAATGAGTCGTGAAAGTTTTTGAAATTCCTTAACAGACATAAAACGAAAAATTATTGTTAATTAAATCATTGCAGAGCGGCGTCAATGTTTACAATGTTTGCCTGAAAAATTTCCTTAATAAACTTGCTTTCAGTGCCCTTGCTACCTAAATGTCTTCTAATGGCTCATTATGGGCTTCTACTTTAAAAAATATCTTTACGCCACTGGTTTTTTTTAAAGTGGTTTATGGCCGGCCGGTCTTCGCTCTACCATACTGCTCGTATTATAAATTCGCCTGTAACGCTGTCGAAAATGAAAAGGACTAAAAAATTAAAACTGAAAAATGTCGAATTTGTGTTGTTTTCCATGAAGATGAAATTTCAATACTTTCATTTAAAAAAAGGGGAAACAACACGTAAAAGCAGAAGCAGTCATGTAGGCGATACTTGTTAGAATAACAACAGCCAAGGCAACAACAAGGGCAACGGCAGCGAAACGTAACAATATCAGCATCACCATCAACATCAGCATCAAAATCAGCATTTGCAACGGTAGCGGTAGAATTGAATCAACAAAGCACATGTGGGGTTGAAGAATAAATATGACACAAACAGAGACAGAGATACAGACGTAATTGAGCATGCAGGCACATGCACACGTGTCTCTTGTATATAAATTTATATTTATTTCTATGTATATTTGTATGTAATTTATCACTTTCTAGTTATATTCACTTCACATATGATGATGTTCTATGAAAAATTTTAATTGTTGTTTCTCATATTTGTTGTTGTCAATTCGCTTTGTTGCTTTTTTTAGTGTGTGGTCTCTGGTCTCTTCTTGTCACTCTTCAACTTACTCACGCTTTCTCAAACTCTTAATTTCCATGCTGTTTGGGGTTGTTTCTATTTTATATGATATTGCTTAGCTGTAACCTTACAAAAAAATCCAGCAGTTATAATAATAACAATAATAGAATCAAGTAAAATATATAAAGAAATATAAACATAAAAATTATGAAATTTATTAGGCAAAACAATTCTTCAAATGACTTCCGTTTATCATATGAAAGAATACAACAACAACAATGTGAACATTTAGACAGCGAGTGTAGACGACTTCTAGTGCTTATTGAATTGTTTTTTCTTTTGCTTATTTTTTTTTTAGTTTATGTTTTTGATTATCTTTCTAATTTCAATTTTCTTGCTATAACTGAATAATTTTTCCCCCTTTTTTTTCTTATTACTTCGTAAAACAGAGGCGTAACGAAAGTTCGCTGCCTTTGGGGAAATTTGTTAAGATCTTTGCATTTAAAATGTAAATGTAAATGGAAGTGTAAATAAAAGTAAAAGTAAGTTACTTATTCTACATTTTTTTGACAGGTTAGTTGTAAATTTTATAAAAAATGAATGTATATTTCAATCATTCCATCTTATATTTCTAAATTTTAAAATCTTAAATAGTTTAAAAGCACTTAAACGTCGAATAGGAAGCGAGTTTCTTCTGTAAAAGTTTTGGACTCATTTAATCAACTTGTTTGTTTATTCTGTTTAAATGGAGAAGGTATGAAGGCTTCCTCTTTTTTATAAAACGTATACCACTCTACGCCAAACTGACCTTATTTATTTATGTATCTCTTGTTAATATTCTTTCAAGCGCTACGATTGAGTTAACGATTTTAAATTTGCCCTTAAAGTATTAGAAAATGTAATTCTAGGAAATTATTTACAGGGCAGAACCCTCAAGTCTCCTTTAGAAAGAGATTTATAGATTATTTAGCTTAAAGTTCGGAGATTCTAAACTGACTATGGCCAAGGCCATCATTTTATAACTGGGCATTTTTACGTGCTGCTTGTTCAAAACTCAGTTTTAAAGGCTTGGAATTTTCTAATATTGTTCTTTTTTTTTGTTTTTTTTTTTAATATGGAAATTATGGAGTGAGAATCAATAAGAATTAGGAAAATAGTTCTTAACTTTTCTTCTTTACTCTTCTTTTCTCAAAGGTTCTTTCATTTTTCCGTTTCACATTGTTTTCCAGAATTGTTATTGTTGTTATTTCAATGCTTTAAATCCATATAGGGAGACATTTATGTAGAATCTTATTGTTATTCATTCATAAATATTTAGAATGAATAAATGTGCCTTGAACTTAGTTTCCCTAAGCGAGTATATAAATGTGCATGTTTCGTGTCTCGTGCCACTTAATTCATTGTTATTATTTAGTGTTTAGAATTGTATAATCATCATTTATCTACTAACTTCATATCTCCCTCTTTTTTTCATGTTCTATCTCTCTCTCTCTCTTCGTTTTTAGACATCAAGGGATTATTAATACATTTTTCATTGTCATTTGCCGTTTTTATATATTTTTGACCATGTCATAGGATTAGAACATGCAGTCATTCATTCATTCATTCATGTATTTTCATATTAAGAGATAAATTTCATAATTGAAATAAAACAAAAAAGAACAAGAAAACTAAAAGAAAACAAAAAAAAATACCTAAGAAAAAAGTTTAGGAAGCAGAAAGGCAGCTGAAGATAGGGGGAAATCCTTCAGAGGAAAATTACACTTAATTTGCTTTAACATGAATTTTCCTTTTTTGTTGTCCTTTTTTTCTCTTTTTCTCTTCATTTGTAATTATTTTCATTTAGTTTGTTTGTATGTTTAACATTTTCCTAACAAATTATGTTAAGGTGAATAAATTACTTGTTAACATGATTCTTATCTGTTTAATGTATAAAACAACAACAACAACAATAATAAAGTTATTATTTAAAAGTGACATTTTTTGTTGGGTTTAGTTAAAATGCATGCTCTCATTCATTATCGAACGACCAAAAAATCGGACAATATTTGTTACATTTTAAACAAGATTTTTAACAAGCATTTTATTTAATTTTTTTTTAATTTTTCAAATTTTTTTAATTTTTTCTAAATTTTTTTAATTTTCTTATTGTTGTTGTATAGTGCTCTCAAACTAAACGCCATAAATCGTTAAAAGTACAACATAATAACACCTTAAGGCAGAAATTATTTTAACCTGTTCAAATGATCATAGATATCATCTTTCATAGTTGCATTCTACTACTACTACTTACTATTAATGTTAACACTAATACACTAACATTTATTATTATTGTTGTTCTTATGTTGTTGTTGTTACATTTACCTTTGAGCCATCTGTGTGTATACACATCTCTATTATTATGTAATTATATATGTAGAAAATAAAATGAAAGAAAAATAATGATAATAAATAAAAACGACAACCATAACGATAACGATAACGTTAGTGACAGCGCCAACAATAATGGCTACGAGAAGATCATTTCCAATAATCAAAGCTTTTATACGCACTATTCAGAAGGGTTTTAAGTGGAAGCATTTCCTTTGGCAAAACCAAAATATTAGTTTCTAAAGCGTTGGCCAACTGACTGACTGGACGGCTGTTTGTTTTTTAAAAAGTATATAAATTTTGATCAAGCTTGCTATTTAACATATTTGAATGCATTTAGTAGAATTTAGAACTAGCTTTGCCTTCTTTTGCTTCTTATAGAAAAATGTCCATACGTCCGTTTATTGCGTGGCCCATTTTCTTTGTTAAGTAAAGTGCTGATGTCAAACTGGCACATATTTTAAAGAAATTCAATATGTAGATGGCGTGTGGCGTGTGTGTGACTTTAATATGGAAATTGTATTGAAATTACACTGATATTTGTACTACACAACTTTTCATATAACATTTGATTTGGGTGGAAAGAAAAGCAAATGAGTAAAACTTTTCAATTTTCTAAATTTCAAATGAAATATATATAGAAATAATGAATCAAGCTGGGAGACCATTATTTAAACTCTTGCACTATTTAAAGAAATTTTCAACTAATAAATTTGTGTAGAATAAGTGTAGGATTGTTATTTAAATTGTTAACTCTTTGTTTACCATTTTATATATCTCCAGCATTCCACCTTAAAAAATTTGTAGCAGATATTTATTGCGTTTATTGTGTTAGTGTTATTGCTTCACATATATTTTTTTGTTATAATTTCTTTTTGTTATAATAGAATAGAATATAATTTTTTCTTGTTATATTCTTTTTTTTGTATTATTAGCTTTGGCACAAGTATAAGTATGATGCTCTGGCAGTAAGCGGGCATGGTAGTTATGGCTTATGGCCATTAATTTTATATTTGTATTGAGAAGTATTGTGGTGTGCAATTCTTTAATCTATATTTTTTATGTCTATATTTTGTCTTAATTTGTCTTAATTCAACTTAATGATAGATTTTAGTAAATATGTTCTCATTCTGCTGCACTAGAGTCTACTTTATTTGCTGCCTGCTTCACTGCTTTCACGTTTCATTATCAAAAATCTTTGATAAGCCCACTTTCTTTCTTTCCTTAATGCCTTACTTGTTGTGGGTCTTTCTCTTTTGTACCCAAAGCCCAGCTAAGTGTGATAGAGCGTTTTTTTTTTTGCTTTTTCTTATTGCTTTTATTAATCGTGATGGAATAAAATGATAGAAAAAAACCCGCAAGTTGAATACTTATTTTCCAGCTTTATTACATGAAAAAGCTTGTTTGTTTGTATGTGTGTTTAGATTTAAGCGATACATCATTGTTGCTACATCTGTTAATCCATCTCCTATAGAAAAATAAAAGAATGAAAGTATGAAAGGTAAGAAGAAAAACAAACTTTGAGTGAAACATTTATTATGCCAAATTTCAGCATAATAAATTCATAAGTTGTTTTTATTGGCCAACAATGTTAGAAAAAAAAACTTCATATGAGAAAGTTGAATTACAATATTAAAAGTTATATTATTGTTGTTCTTATATGCTTACTTTGCCTTTTGCTTTAATAGCTTTAATTATAGTATTTTTTAAATTTTTTGTGCTTGCTTTTCTATTCTTTGAAACAACATCTGGCATTTTCAATTTAATTTATGTTTTTTCTCTTGTAAAACATCTTTATAATTTGATAATGTTTTATAACATTCCATTAAAAATCTTATTGAAGTTTTTTTATCTATATAGATTTTTATATAAATTATTAGAGAATTTCTTTATAAATTTATGTAAAAAAATTTGTATACTTTAGAGGAAAATGCAAAAACATTTTAGACCAAAGAAAATTTTGTTTATTAAATAAGGTAGAAATTTTTAGAAAAATCAAAAAAAAATTTTTTTAAATTTAAATAAAAATTAACCAGAAAAAAAGACAAAGAAATTCTTTTTTTGGTCTTTTATTTCTGCTTTCTTTGTAATTTAATTTTGCTGCTATTGAACCTAAAACTTTGCTTTAAACGATTCAAACTTTATTAAGATTACTTTGTTTTGATAACAGTTTGCTGGCTAGCCTGCTTTCTAAAGATACGAAGCCTACGGTAGAGTTGACATTTTTTTATATGAAATTTTATATTAAAAAATTTTTAGAAAAAAAGGAATTTTTTTTTTAATTATTAAAAATTTTTTTTGAAAATTTTTTTTTGCTGAAAAGCAAATGCCGACAATTGCCAGAAGTGAGTTAAAGTATATTTTGACACGCACGCGTTTTCTTTTTTTTTGTTACTTTCCTAACCACACTTTTGCATTGAAAATGACAACTACAACAACAACAAAAATAATAATATTTTAACAATAGTAAATGATGAAAATAGTAACAATTAAGGTAGTGATAGCACCAGCAACATTAGCACAGGCATTAGTAGCAGCAATAACAGCAACGGCAATAACAACAGAATGGCGAATGTGCATGTATCTTAATGTTGGCTCCCGGTATTTCTCTTGGGATAATATTGTTTAAAAATGAAAAAAGAAAATCATACTTCACACATACATAAACATATATAATTTGTCTTGGTTTTTTGTCTCGCTTCTTCTTCTTTTCTTTATTGCTCTTTTTTATATCTTAGCTGTAGCTACAGCATTCGCCATGATTTTTCTTGTTGGCACTTTCACGTTTTACTTTAATGCACGTAACACAAATTAAACTTACACAGCACAGTGGCAAATAAGTAATAGATGTTAAAACGTGCGTGCTTATGTAGGTGTGTGTATGTGTATATGTTTTATATTATTTATTTCTTTTCATTTCATATCATTTGTTGTGCAAAAAAAAGAAAAAAAAAGACTCAGAACAAAATAAAATAAAATGAAAAGTTCATGAAATTTACGATTCTTTATATGCATCATTAGTCAAAACGAATTATGGGCGTGCTAAATTTAACAAAGCTTTGGTTATATTTTCATAATAATTTTCTTTTTCATTTTTTTTGTTTTTGTTTATTGTCCAAAATTTTCGATAAATATTACAAATGATCTTGAGACATAAGCTAAAAGTTTTTACACAATTTTCTTTAATTTTTTACTAATTTTTTTTTTTGGATCAAGTATCTTCACAGAGCAATATTTAATTGAACTGCAAAGTGGATATCATTTTACAACACTAGAAACAGTACAACTAAAAGTTACAACTAAAAGTTTTTGTAAAGTTTGCAATGACCAACAATGCCAAGAAACTTATATGGCTAGGCAAATATTCATAAGACCGGTAGCCTTGTGTCAAAAACTTAGCAATCAAGTTTTGAATAGGCCATGCCATTTAAATAATCCGCAATTTGGCAACTCCAAGAAAACTCATTTGTGAACATTGCTCTTGAGGCCCCTTTAAGGCCTTAAAAGTAATGCCGTTCTATGGCCGTTGTGTATCTTTAAACATGCCAAGATATCAACATACCCTACACTCACATATTTAGTTACAAGTATACATGTAACATGTACATGTTGATTCATTATATTTTGGATTATGCTTTGTGTTATTGGCGATTGTCATTTTGCTGTAAATGATTTGTGGTGAGAGCTGATGTTGCTGATGTTACTGTTTCACTTAACGTTGTTCAGTTATGTATTGTTGTTGCTGCTGCAATTGTTGTTGCAGTACTATACCATTAAATTGATTAAAATAAAATGAACTAATATATAAAATGTAATGTAATATTTTATATATTTATATGAAGTAACCATCTGTTTGTTGTTACATGATTATTTCATGTGTAGAAGGTGCGTTGTATCCATTTGTATTTATATATAGAATTGAAAAGAGTTGCTTTTATTTTTACTAATGATTGCCTTTGTGCTTAAAGTAATGCTTTTATTTGTTGATTTTTATTTTACTTTACTTTATTTTACATTACTTTGCAAACTCACTTTGCCTGCCGCTTTGATTCACTATAACAGTTGGCATTTTATTTGTTACCTTTAATATTTTATTGTATTGTTAAGTGTTTTATTTAGACTATGCTTCAGACCATACTTCTTCTTTCTCCTTTCCTTCTTCCTCTTTTTCTTCTTTTTTTTTTTACATAAAACTTTAATTCTTTGTATACTTTAGCTTTGTCTGTTCGTCCAACTAATCATTCAGCCATTTTAATGTTTTGTCTGTCTGTCTGTCTGCCTGTCCATGTTCTTATATATATTTTTCTTTGTTACTTCATTTAATTCTATGGCTTTAAGTATTTGTCTTGAGGTTTTTGAGCATTTTGTGTGTGGGTGCGTGTGTGTTGATGGTGGAGTAATAAACGTCTGAGTAAGTAGTTTGTGCACCATTAATGTAACTAATAAATTTCAGCTAAATAATTTCCTCTGTTTTCTTTCACTATACCCATTTTTTTTCTTGAGATTTTCACTTCTTTTTGTTTTTTGGCTTGTTAGCGCAAATTTCTTATTACTTCTTATTTTGTTATGATTACTTGCTAGTGTATGTTTGTGTGTCTGCTTACAGTGTGTTGTTGCTTTCAACTTGTTTTTTTTTCATATGATTAGATTTTTTGTTTGCTTTAAATTTTCATTAAGCAAATAATTTGGCTGCTATAACAAATATACATGGACCACTTACAAGCAGAACGCAAAATTGTAAATTATTAACTAACTAAACATTAAAAGCCATTCAATTCAATAATAATAATGACAACAACAACGGCAGCAACAACCAATAATTTTAGTTGTGTAAAATAATAAGAATTTCTTCTTCATATTTCATTATTCATTTATGGAAAAACATATTGGTCAACAAATCTAAAATTCAAGGAACCATGGAAATACCTTTTTAACTAATGTCTTACATAAATTTTTTGTAGACTGTTCCATATTTTTTCAATAAAATAGAAATAAACTTTGCCAGCAATTTCCTTAAATGAGCTAAGTTTCCTCCTTCCAAACTTTCTTTGTGTTATCTGAAAATAATTAGTTGGCTTTGAGAATTAAAGTAATTTAAAGAAACAATTCAAAATGTAATTCATTCAATTTCTATTCATTATATACCCCCACCACCCGGAGGTTTTTGGTATATTCAATTTGTCATTATGCTTGTAACGCCTAGAAAGAAGTGCCGATAACTCTATAAAGTATATACGCTCTTGATCCACATCAACTTCTTAACCGACTTAGATATGTCTGTCCGTCCTTCCGGCTGTGTGTGTCTGTTTCAAACATTCTCCTGCTCAAATTTGACAGAATCATTGGAAGGTCTTGCGCGCAGTTTGTAATTGAAAGTGGGCTGAAGTGGTCGTAGGACACGCCCACAGTGCAATATAAACATTGAACATCTCATTTTTTTAAGCAAAATTTAATAGTTTTTTTTTTGCAGTCTCAATGAACGCATATTTTTTAATCTGCCATAGAATTTTCCTTAAAAAAGTTTCTTTAGAAAATATGAAAATGGTAAAAATAGAATCACTAAACTTCCTGGAACCTGATAAGTATCTATTAGAATCTTTTCAAGGATGGTTAGAAAACGCTGATTTGAGCTATAATTAGAATTGTGCTATACACATTGAAAAGTTATTGATTTAGGTGTTACAAGTTTTTTTTATTATACATAAATAAACAGAAATCTGTTGTAAATATATCACATAACGTAAAAGTGCTTTAGCAATTGTAACATCAACAGCAACAATAATAAAATAATAATAACCATAAAAATTCTCTTACATATTTCTCACATATTTCTAATAAGAACAACAACAACAACCAGAATAATAAAAAATCTAAAAAAAAAAGAAACGCGCATGCATGTTTTGTTAGATTTCGTGTTGCCCAACATTACCATAGAATTATCTGTTCTCTTCTTCTTGTTCATCTTCTTCTACTTCTGCTTTTTTTGGTTTTTCTACTTCTGCATAAAACAAAAAAAACCAAAACCCAGAAAAACTCATGTTCATATGTTTTTTATGAAACTCTGTTTTTTTTTTTGGTTTTCCTTTCTCTATTTTCTGTTATTTATTTATTTTATTTTTTGTTATATTATTTTTTTTGTGCCCAGTGTACACTCAAGAAATTTTACACAGCCATAAAAGATTAAACTTCATAAATGTAGAGAATTTACACGATGACAGATTATACTTTTATGTTCCTTTTTATTTCCTATTTTTCTAACTTTGAATATAACTCTGCTTATGGAAAGATCAAAATTTTCATGACACAAAACTAGAAATTTTGAGGCTTAAAAAAACAAAATAAAATGGTTGTAAGTTTGATACATTTCCTATTTATTAGAGTTAGATTTATTTATTGAAAAAGGAAAGGACCAAAGTTTGTTTAGATGATGCTTAGTCTTCAGTTAGGTCTCTTTTAAAGATCGTTTCCATAAAACCACTGCAAAGAAAACTATACAAAGTTTTCTAATAATTAAATACGTTTTATGAGTAATTAAGTTCAGTACCAACATAATTTATTTTACACTTTTCTTTGGATGTCATCTAAAATAATCTGTCATCGCTTTTACGCTTACATCATTTTTAAGTAAAAATGAGGCAATATCTGTTATGAAAATTGCGTGAAATTGCTGTTAAATATTATTATTACTTTACAATGGCACGCTCAGAGAACGGTTCTAACTTGTAATTGTAATCAAAAATATTTTATGTCTTTATTAGTTGAGTGTAATTGATTTTTGCATGGCACTCATTACATTTAATTAGTTTTATTACTTAATATTAGGTATTCTCAAGTTGTAAATTCGGCAAAATTCTAGGAATTTCCTACAACTTTCATGCTTTCGTGTTTCAAGAAGTTATCTGCGAATTAATTTTCATGTTGAACTTAATAATGACTATTTATTGTACAAGATTTTTTTAAGTAGCCACGCCTATAAAACGTAACAAAAGCCTTAGGCTTTAGGCATATAATTAGAAACATTTAGAGCCATTTAATGATTTATAACATGCCCACATAATAAGTTGCCAACATTTATTCAATAAAGCAAAATTTATCGTAACTAAATTTCTCTGGACTTCAAGGACTTATAAACTTCTTGTGATCTCAAGAAATATGTATGAACGCAAAGTAGCATGTAAAATGCTTGCCCTTCTATTTTCTTTTATAAGAAATGCTTTTTTACATTGGCCAAACCTGATGTTTTTCATGCTATTTGTGTTTTCAAATATTTATTTTCTATGTGTTAACAATTTTGTAGAATTTTATGTTTCATCACTACCTTTCTCTGTTTGCCTCTGTTTTATAAATAAACTATTATTCTTATTATTTTACCTTCTATTTATTAGATCCTTCACATGCACGCAACAAGCCGTTGATATATTAAATCTTCTTTGTTTATTTATTTATTTAATTTTTTCTTTTATTTTTACTTGTTTTTCTTTTTTTTTATATTGTTTGCTTATTTGTTTGCCGTTATTGTTTAATTTATGCTTTTTGTTCTGTTTTTATTTTGCTTTATTTTGTTTTGCTTTGTTTTGTTTTGTTTTGTTTTGTTTTGTTTTGCTTTGTTTTGTTTTGAATTTAATTTATGTTCTTATCTAGCTCCACTTGAAAATACTTTCTCAAGGGGTTATAGAAATTCCAATTGTCTTTATCTAATGCGTACACATTTATTTACATAGCTTTTTTTTATCATACTTTATTATTGTTGTTGTGTATATTTTGCTGGTTTCATACAAATAAACACCAGCAAAGGTTAAAATTAATTTTTGTTTTTCAAATTATGGCAATATATTGCCTCAGAGAGAGAGAGGAAAGATATCCACACTCAGAAATATACAAAGTCATGAATTTTAGGAAAATGTTAATGTATGAATAGTTTGATTGGCCTCTCCTAGAGAAGGAGCGTTATACAATAAATCGATGTCATTTAAATATTTCCTGTAGTTTTATTAAGGCAAAGAAATTAACTTTCTATCGGATTTGGTAATAATTTTGAAACTTTTACTGCATATTTTTTATTTTTATAGATATATATCGAGGGCATTTAAAAATTTTGTGTAATATCTCTTTTTTTTTTTGAGTTCAAAACTTGCATTTAAACAGATTTAAATCGTTTCAGAGATATGAAATTGCATTGTTTTAAACCCTTTATAATTCTGTAACATAATGACTGATGATCTAAAACATTTTCCTACAATTTTATTCATCCTATGGGCCCTCACGTAAATGTTGTTTTAAATATTTTTATGAGAAACTGTAATTTTCTGTATTTTTTCTGAAAAAAATTTTTAGCAAGCTACTGAAGTTTAAGGCAAGGTCTAATTGAAAATCATTCTCAATCACTGATAATTATAAGCATTTCATTTTCATAAAGCCTTTTATTTAAAAAAAATGAATGCTATAGCCAAAAAAGTATAAAATATTTCAAAATAGTTTTTCTAAATCACCTAAAATTATATGAAAAATTTAAATTAGGATTAAATTTCGCATAAACCCAGATTTAAAGCGTGGAAATTCAGTTGAAACTTTAGATTTTTTACATTCTCTTGAAATTTTAAACACGTTTAGAATGATTTCCTTTAAAAATGCAAATACCGTTATATTTTTCCTTACTGTTATTATTACAGTTATTTACTAACTGTAAGCCTTATAATACAATACAAAAGAATTAGACAAAATTAATTTCTTTTCCTTTTTTTATTGTTTTGTATTTTAATTAAAATGTTCTGTTGTTGTCACAATCTAATCTAGAATCGATTGTTTTTTGTACTTTTCATATTATGGTTACAATTAGAAAGAGAAAGAGGTAGAAAATTGTATAAGAATAAATGGATAAAGGAAGCAAATAAAACTACGTTTACCACAAAATTTTACTTTGTTTTTAAAATAATTTTTTTTTATTTCATGTTGTTGTTGTTGCTTTGATTATTGTTTTTGTTGTTGTTGTTTTGTGTTTACAAAGTTTCTGTTTTGTCTTTTTCTTTTGCTATTTTCATTTAATAAAAATTTAGTGTGTAGATAGAAATTATTCTGTAAATTTATTGGGATGCAGATTCATATGATGTGCCTTTATATGTATTTACGTGCCTGTGTGTATCTGTCTGTCTTTAATTGTATGCTTAAATTGTATGCTTATGGAATTTGTAACATTTTATTAGAAATTCTTCATAAAGAACATTTCAACAACAATTACTTACTATTTTATATCTGTTTTCTCTCTCTCTCTCTCTCTCTCTCTCTCTCTCTCTCTCTCTCTCTTTCTAAGGCTTTGCTGTGTACTTTTTTTTATTTTTATATGATGTAATGCAGGCCATTTGTCTAAATTTATTAAACCTTTCAACTACATTCATACCAACAACAACCACAAACAACAACATCATCAACAACAACAGTAATAATAATAAATTGTAACAATCAAGAAAAATCTGCATAAAACAAATATATCATTACGTTTTCATGTATTTTCTTTTTTTTGTGTACAATTTTGCAATATTTTAGTGAAATTTTTATTAGTCAAAAAATGGCATAAAGAATTTATTTGTAATTTCACTTTTTTTTTTCTTTTTTCTTTTATATTATTTTTAAATAAATCTCTAATCTTCTTTTTCTATATATTTCAGGTTTGCCTTTGTTGCCTGTTTATCGTTATGTTGGTAAGTTAATATTTTATAAAGCTTTTTTTATTTATACAAAATTTTTTATTCATTTATTTATTTAGTCGATCTGTGAATAAAACTGTGAGTGAGTGAGCCCGTTACTGAGTTATTGTATTCTCAAGTTATTCTGCTTTGTCTTTTTGGTGATTTTTTATTGTTTTATTATCTTCATCATCAAATATTTATAGAAAATTAACATTTTAAAGGATTTTACTTTCTTTTTGATTTTCCTTGTGGTTTTTTTTTGCTTTTGTTGTTATTTAACTTTAGTCGACTGTTTGAGAATTTCTCAGGAATTAAAAGAATATTAAATAAATGCATTAGTGTGCATATGCCTGTGTGTGTGTGTGTGCATGTCTAAAACAGGAAGTATCACAAAAAATAATTGGCTAAACTAACAACTTTGGTTTTTATAGAAATTAAATGCACTTTTTTGTTTCAAGCTCTTTTAGTTAATCCTAAACGATTTCCAAATATCCTAGTACAACTCAATTTGGATGATTGATCATTTCAAGAAAGTGACATAAGTAAAATCCCGAAAAATTGAATGACAGAGAGGGCCAAAAACTGTTTCGTTGGGATTCACGTTACGTTGTATCGATTTTCATCAAACGATCTTTAAACTTGTGAAGGGTTTTCTGACTTTTTGCTTCTTTCTAAAAAAAAAAAAAAGCCGCAATGGACTGATTCGATCCATTTCTAATAGTATGCGCCTGCGCTTTCCGAAATTCTTTAGCAATATCAAAATTCCAATTTATAAGTAAAATGCAATATAAAAATTGTACTAAAAAATATCTTGTCGCTCATTTGGACAGCCAAACAAATAAACAAAAAGAAAATCTAACTAAATCTTTTCGGGAAATGATTTTATTTTTTGTGCATGAAAAATCTACATTCAAAATTTTTTTTGTAGTATCTGCCAGAAGTGAAATATTGAACTTTCAGAAAATGCCATAAGAATTGTTTGTGAGAACGAAAGGAAAATATAAAGCATAAAAAGTTATAAGAAAAAAGAAATATGTTATAATTTATTTAATTATTTATAATGCTTTGATAAGCTTTCTATATAAATGTTTAACTACTTAAATAATTATTCTAATATTAATTTCACAGCAATGACAAAATTTTGAAATACCATTTTTATTTATCCTTTGTTTTCTCTGCCTTTTTTGGTCTTTTTCGTCTTCTTTTCATTTAATTGGAACTAAACAATTTGTAGAAGCTATTATCCATTAAGTTATAGGTATCTGGAGGATTTTTTTTTTATTAAAATAAATTATATTAAAGTATCATGAAAAATTTTCCGCCTAACATTTGTTTATAAAACTAAAGGTTTTCTTTTTTGTTTAAGTGAAATGATTTCTATGAAATGAATGAAAATGATTCTTATAAATAGATACAAATTTAAATTAAGTAACCATTTCTTTTTATATCTAGAAGTTATTTTCGAAGGAAAATTAAAAAAAATTAGGATTTTGAGATGTCTTTCAAAAAGTGTTTTAGGCATAATTTATTATTGAATTTACAGTTATTTTTGACAAATTCTTTAAAAAGAACAAAAGTCCCTTCCATTCAATCCATTCAGAGTTTATGCGAAAAAGGATTCCATAGAAAAAGAAGAATGTAAAATTTGTTAAAAGGGAAAGTTGGGTTAAAGGCTTTCGCTTTCTATAATTTAAGCTAATTTCAAGAAATATTATGCAATAAATAACGGAACATGGATTTTTCTTTTATATACTGCCTAAACTTTACAAGATATCCTCAAAAAACGTACCTCCTTTAAAGATCTTTAAAGATCTTTAAGGATCTTTAAAGAATGTTATACCAAAGCCATGGATCCAACATCAGAACAAACTAGTTAGAGAAAAAAGGAAATGCGAAAAAAAAATAAGAAAACAAGGGATGAATTCCAACAATTAAATGTTGCCAATATCGCTTAAGAATTAGAGAAGAAGAAGAAAGTAAAATAAAAAGAAAAATTGAAATGAAATTGTCAGCATCAAATAAACTTCAAAGTAGTCGATTTTCAATCAATCTATAGAATTTATAACGCTTTACATATTCATATATATAATTTATATGTTTTCTTGTTCATTTTTGTTCATTTTCATTCTCATTTGAATTTCATTTCATTTACAAAACCAAAACTCAGAAATTGTCATTTCAATTGTGTTTATATTTTGGTGCATGTTCCTTATGATAGATGATGAAGAGAAAAGTGGGCCAGACAGAAAAACATATTGATATGGATAGTTTTTATGTATAAGTGTTCAGGGAATTATGAATCTAGAAGAAATTATTTTTTTAATTGTTTTTTTTTCTTGTCTCTATTTGTTTCCACTTTCTTTCTCTCATCATTCATTCATACTCTGTTCTTTGTTGTTGTTAGTGTCTGCAATGTGTATATATTATTCTTCAAAGTGGTTGGAAAAACGTTGAGAACGTGCACAAGTATTTTTAAAACTCATTGAAAGAAAATAAAGAAAGGAAAATGAGACTCAACACTTTCATCCTGCGCTGCAGAAGCCACACAGAAGAATGAACAGAAAGGAAAAAAACGGCATAAAAAAACAAAAAAAAATGAGTAAACGAAAAAAAAAACGAAAGAGAATTAAGACAAAAATAAGCAAATATGAATTTGGAATATTTTGCAGACTTGGTCCATGTTTGATGGAAGGCTTTGTAAACACTAAATAAAATATCCAAAATGGAAGCATCAAGTTTTGAATTCTTGATCAACAGAAAATCCTAAACAAAACTAACAAAATTTTTCCATTTATCGATCTATTTGTATGGCCTGTGTAAAGCTGAGGCTTTTCTTAGAATTTATATGAAACCTAAAGCCGTAATTGAGTACGTTTCAATTATTTTAAACAAATCTCTATTTAATACAAAATTCTCCGATTGCCCTGAAGCAAAGATTGTACAATGTTTTTTCAAAAATTATTATCTATTGTCCCAAATGACCTCAGTTTACAACTACAAATATTCGAAAAAGGTTATGTAAAGTTTGCAAAGAATGATAAAATACAGCGATATCTGATGAAAATATTGTTTGTCTCTGGGTTCAATCTGTCAATCAGTTCATCCTTATAAAAATTGTGAAGTTTCAAGTGGTTTACTTTTGGTATTTTAATTGTAGAAATTATTATAAACTTCAACATACAAACAAAGCGGGAAAATATCTAAAAAAAGAACTAAAAAAAGATAACTAAAAAACAGAAGAAAAATAGCAAAATTAAAGACATAAAAGTACTCAATAAATCCTTTTTTTCCACTTTTTTTATAAGAGAAACAAAAGGGACAAAATCCCAGAAAAAAATATTTCTTTTCATTATCATGTAAATTATTTGTTTAGAAGCAACTTGAAGCGTATTATTAATTTTAGAAGTTGATTGTGGATTGTTTGGTAGCTTGAATCTATAGAATCATCCATTTATGCATCAAATACTTTTTATTTTTGTAATGTCATTTTAATTGGATTTCAATTACAATTGAACTTAATTTATTTTAATTCATTCTGACATTTTTCACTTTATGAGAATTTATTGCCCAATCTATGGAAGAAAGATGAAAGGAAGTGAAAGTGATTTAATAGGCATTTAATTAGAATGTATTAAAATTATTAAATTCATAAATGAAATTATAAAATCAGAAATTCTAAAGGTTACATTTCTTAATGAAAAATCTTTAATTAACTTTACCGAAAGTTTAACGTTGGATTATAAAACCTAAAATTGTCAAATTACAATTAATGTGAAATCGGGTTTGCGAAGCATTTCAAAATATATGTAAAAACAGATAGACGGATAGACAGACGCACGGATAAGCAGACACACGGGTAAACATATAGAGGGATGGACAGACAGACGGATGAACAGACAGACGGATGCACAGACAGACGGATAGGTAGACAGATGGATTGGTAGGCAGACGGTTGGGTAGACAGACGACTAGGCAGATAGACGTACAGACAGACAGATGGATGAACAGACAGACATATGAAGTAGTGGACCGTAATCATTTTGAATAATATTTCTCAGTTTTGAAATTGCCATAAATTATATTAAATCTACGTCAAGTTTTTCTGGTTGAGGAAAATACCTAGTAAATTTATTATAATGAAAATTTTCATGATAATAAATTGTTTGTTATTGTTGTTGGCATAAATATTAAGTGTTTGATATTTTTGGATATATGCAACTTTATAGTTTTTGTGATTAATTTGTATTTTATTAAGTTAATGAGAATGCAAAAAAAAAGAACAAGCATAGAAAAGAACAGCATAAGAAAAACCATCATTTTGATAGGCGATGACAAGAGCCAATTATTTGATATAAATTGACAGCTTATAATTTATTGTACGTGCATATAAGAATTTATATGTTAAAGCATTCATATAACAAAATTGTTACTGTTATTGTAATTATTTCTGCTTATATTTTACATACAATAAATTCTTAGTATTGGAAAATAAAGAGAAATAAAAATAGAGCAATATCCTTACTTTTATACCGGCTAAACAAAGGTTGGAAGTATATTCACTTTGTCATTATATTTGTAACACTCAAAAAGCAGCTGTGAAGGCTCTACAAATTTTATATATATTCTTGATTAACGGCGAATCTTAAATTGATTTAGGCATATCTGTCTCTCTTCCCTTCTGTCTGCCTCTACGTTGTAAACATTCTTCTGATTCCAAAAATGTAAATATCGAACTGAAATTTCGCAAAGACACCAGAAGTTCTTGCAGCCAAATTGATATGGATAATCGGCCAGAGAACACTTCCAAAGTGGAATATTGGGAATAGGAAATATTCAAAGTAATTTATTGTAATTCAAAGCCAAATGCTTTGAAAGGACTCCTTCAAAATTTCTTAAAATATCCTTTATTAATTCAAATCCTATGCAACTCTGTACTTTTTCCGATTGATGTATTTAAGTACTTCGAATTGAAAGTGCAAAATTTTTTTTGAGCAATTATAGCTTAAATTGAATATGTAGGTACAGTTTTAGCATACACCGATTCTTACACACGCTATGGCTGTACCTATTTTGAAAGCAGGTAATTCTAATTTTCAGTTCACATAAGACACAGAAAGAAGTTAAGGCCAATGATAAAGAAAACGATTCGCTTTCTTGAATGCTATTGAGTTAGATTATTAGTTTAGTTGGGCACAGGAATAATTGTGATTGAAATGGGCCTAGTACATTTAATTGATTTGAACTATGTATTTAAGATTGACTATAAAATGCTTTAACGTCACTGGAAATTTCAGAAAAAGAGAAACTTATTGTCAACGAACTTTGAATTTGCCAGGGTCTTAAACATTTTCCAAAATATTCAAGGGGGTTTATTTTGAACTTCCTGAAGATTTCATTTTGTTGTTCTTTGTTAGCAACTTTTGCCACGTGGTCTTTACCGCCCATTTATTATGACGCTTTGTCTGTCACATTTTGTAGTAAACTCAATGCAGCCTTAAAGTTTGATCTTCTCTGGATGAACGTATTTAAGAAAAAAACTAAAAAATAAAACAATTTTGATGTTATTTCAAAAGTAGAATGATAAAAATTTAATAGTAACAATTTTGTTAGTGTCTTTATTTTCATACGCAGTCACAATTCATGATTTATCAATTTAATAAAAATGTCTCACTGACATGTGATCTGATGTCTAACTACAACTAACTATAAATTCGTGATATGTTTTTCCAATTTTTTTTCCTGTTTTTTTTTGTTGGATTCATTTTCCATTTCGTAAATTGTTGTTTATTGCATTGAATGCCATAGACGACAAGACAGGTTAAAAAGACTAAAACGTTTGAGCGGGTGAGTTAAAGGAGATGAAAGAGGAGTTATACATGGATGATTTTTGTTGCCTGTCAGTTAGTTTCGACTGAATGTGTGTGATATGAGTTCTGGCAACTTATGCTTAAAAACTATTCAGTTCTTATTCATAAATTTTTTTCTATTTACTTTTGTTTAATCTTTTTTTTTGTTTTTTGTATTGGTTTGTTTACTAATATTTGGCTCTTCATGGGCCAAATGTTAATAAAAGTTTATTTGAAAATATTGATACATTAAGACTTAGACTTTTTTCTTTGTTTTTTGAATACCTATCAAACACGTGTACAGAAAGCTTTTGTTATAGAACACACGACATTCAAGACACACACACACATCCAAACATATACAAACACGATCGCGTTCACACATGCAAATATCGTTTAGAATAAGATCAGAATGGGACAAACCAGAAAAAAATACGAAAAAAAGACAAAAGTGAAAATTTGCAAATTGAAACAACAACAACAATAGCAACAACAACAACAGCTGGTAGGGAGAAGAGGGGTCATGTAGTATGAAGAACTCAGTTAGACAATAGTTAAATTAATATAGAAAATGAAACTGAAATTGAAACTAAAACTGAAACTAAAGCAGAAAGTACATAATAATTTCAGCAGACTGGCTTGAACGTCCAATGAATGTTAGTATATTTGATTTATTAGTTGGTTTAACTGTATGACTATGAAGCAACATTTTTCTTCTTGCCGCCTCTTTTCTTTTTTTTTTTGGTGTTACTTGTGTTGCATTTCTTTCACCTTCTGTTCATATCATTTTCATTTCATTTATTTTAGCGCGTACGCATATGTGTGTAATCAGAGATTTTGCACACACACATGCACATGCACCCAGATTCAAGCAAATAATGACAAAAACGGTTGCGGTTGGAAAATCTACATCTAAAGAGGTTGTATGTGTATGTGTATGTACATGTGTGTTCATGTATAAATGCTTTACAGTATATCAAATATATGAATGTCCATCTGTCTGTCTGTCTACCTGTCCATCTCTCCATTTGTCCCATTAACTATCTGCCTCACTGAATGTATGTACGGAATGTTCAATGAATGATTGTTAGCGAAATGAATGGGTTAACTAACCGTTTTTTTTTTAATTTTTTTTATTTTCTCATATTTTTTTTTGTCTTATGATTTCAATGAACCAAACTGACTGATTGGATAAACCCATCCTCTTGACCAAAAATTCAATTTCAATGAAATAATAAACGCAAGAATCTCTACTGGCCTTTTGTTTCTTCTTCTTCATTTCCCTTTCTCTTTCATTCTTTCTTTTTCTCTCTCCTTCTATCTTTTTTTGTTTAAAAACTCTGCCTTGATTTGAGGCTTTTTTTTGTGATTGACTAAAAATTGTTATATTGCACGTCCTTTCCCCCCCATTTTCGTTATAAATGTCATATAAAATTTTCTACCACGACTTTGAGAACATTAAATACTTTCAATAAATAAATTTAAGTGTAAATATTTTTATGAAATTCGCAAATGCTTAAAAGAGAAAACAAGTTTTCTTCTAAAAATTTATTGAACAACCCTTTTTGCACATCTAAATTATTATGCCAAGTTAGTGAGAGAATGAAATATTGAATGGGTGAGTGAATGAGTTTATTAAGTCATAGTAAGATTAATCAAAGGCAAACATCAATAGTAGAAAATCAAAATAATATTAAAATGAATACGAATCCGTTTAAGTTGATTTTATACCTCTGCTTTTAACTAGAAGCAAAAGAAAAAGAGCCATGACAAAACAAGAATATGTGAAAAATTCATACTGTGGATCTGATCTGGTCTGTAGTTTGTTAATAATTATTAGTTCATTAAAAATCATTAAAATTGTTTAGAAAATTTTCTATTTTATATAGAAATAATTTTTAACATGAAAAAAGATCGTAAAAATTGATAGTTCCCTAAAGCATTGGACCATTTTTAATGTGCATGAAATTTATACAAATATCTCAAATATTTGTAGTAAAAAGGTTACAAATCTAGAGCAATTAGATAGACTAACATTTTTTATATCGCTGAAAGTTTTGTTTAGATTATCTAAGCAAAGTTTGGAACCGCCCAGGCTTGTAAAGTTAGTGCTGCGCGATTTAACAGAACCAAGAGCATAGAAGATAAAACAAACCACGAGACCGTGACATGATTGATCTCGTTGTTAACAATCATGTAATTTAAACTATAATTCTTTGGGAAAATAATTTAAAGCTGACTGGTAAAATAATTCCACTAGCGAGCTTGGGCCAAAAAGATAATCAATGGCAAAAAACGAAGTATCAGAGAAAATTCATAGCTTATAAAATAAGTGCCATGCATGTTGTATAGAAAATCGAATGTTGTATCAAGCAATAAAACTAATGCAAACAACAATGAAACTAAAAAAAAGGAATGAAAGAAAGAAGAATGTAAAATATTTGAATAGATGAATAAATGCAAGCGCTTATGTAAATGGATAGAAAAAAAATTGAAACTCATCCTGACACACTTCACTTTTATTTAGAAACCATAAAAAACACAACCAACAGTAACAATAACAATAGCACCCACCACCACACTTGTATGAAGATAAATTAGTTACATTGAAGATCAACCACATCAACGCTATCATCTTCAGTGTCAACAGTAGAAACTTTTTTCTTCATTTTGATTATTTATTTATTTAGCTTTTACCTTTTACCTTTTACCTTTTTTCTTTAATTTTCCCCTTAAGCCCTACAATCTCATTCGGTTGGTTAGTAATTAGAGAGGAAAAGGACTTGAGATAGGTAGAATTTCTAGTAAATAATTTTTTATCTGCCCCCCTTTGTGGGACCATTTGGCCATTTGCCAAATTAAATCAAATTGAATTATTTTACTAAAATAATTAAATGAAAGTTTTAAAGTTGAGAGGTATTAGGCTCTTGGACTGATGACAAAATTATTAAATAAAATTTTTTCTAATTATTGCTAAAAATTGTTACGGCTAAATTTGTTGCTGAAATTTTTTTAAAATTTTAGGCAACGGGGAATTGTTATGTATTGAAATTCTATTGCAAGAAAAAATATATTACACAAATTTGTTTAAAATCGATATATTTTCAAGTCAAATCTATGAAAGCTCCCAGACTTCCCAAACTTTGCTCATCAAATCTATTTAAATATAATTAATTTTTTAGATATAAATCTAAATATTAATTATTAATTAATAGTTAATAATTGCCTTCAAACAACTACATTACTTTTTTTACTTAACTTATGTAATAAAGACCATAAAGACCATACAAGTAAAAGTACATAATTAGACTACAAAGTTGACATGAGCTAAGTTAACTTGAGCTGAGTTTAGTTGAAAGTTGAATGCTTCACGAAAACGAACAAACAAAATGGGAAGTTAAATAATCAACAATAGGAAAAGTTGAAAAGTTTTAGTTATAAAAAAAAATTAAAATAAAATTATAATAAATTAAGAGAAACAAAACATTTTTGTATATTTTAAAAGATCATCGAGGAAAGTATCTCGTTTAAAATTTAGTTTAAACTGAACAAATCTAAGAGAATGTTTTCCGTAGCATTAATTGCTTTTTTTTTTAAGAACAAAGAAATCGAAAATTTCTATGTTTAAGCTTCATCTAGAAAAAATTGCCTGATGTCAACTAAAAAGAATTTTCAAAAATCAGATTATTCTTAATTCTTTTTTGCCAACATTATTCTCAAATTCCAAATAGCTTTTAATCTATTTTGATAATGAGTAGCAATCTAAAAAAACTTTCATGTCCTTATGGTTTATCCTGATTATTTTATCAAATTTTACTTATGTTTACTTTTTATTTTAATTAATTTATATAAACCAAATAAAAAGAATTAAGTTATTTTGATTAGTTGTTTTTATGAGTATATTAAAGAAAATTCTATGTACGAATTTAAATTGCAAAACTCAATATACAAAATTTCAGGAATTTTAATTATTCAATTAAGAAAATTTTCCTTTTAAATTAGAAAACTCATTTCCATATTCTAAATTAACGTACCAAAAACCCAATGAACTTATTTATTATTCATTTCCTTCGTTTCTATGTGCCCTTTTTCTTCTTTTCTAGTTTTTTTTTTTTTTTTGTAACAACTCACTCAGGATTATTTAGGGTATATTTGATTTCTCATTTGAAACATTAAAAATTTAAAAAGTGATTAACCATAAATTTTCAAATGATCTCAGTATATTTCTTTAGCTCTGTTGCTCAGCTAAATGAAATTCTGAATAAATTTTGGCAAATCTGTTCAATCAAATAAAAGTTTTTCCCATTAACATTCTTTGAGTGATAAAAAAAAAATAGAAAAAGTGTGACAAAAGTTTAAAATTGATCAAAAAATTTTTATAC
Organism: Melophagus ovinus; assembly: GCA_023089585.1. Classification (NCBI taxonomy): domain Eukaryota; kingdom Metazoa; phylum Arthropoda; class Insecta; order Diptera; family Hippoboscidae; genus Melophagus; species Melophagus ovinus. The sequence continues at coordinate 648,052 of JAKKIB010000181.1, read as the reverse complement.
TTCTTATAGAACTTTCCTTAAAGGTGGCTAAAATCCTTTGTATACACAAAATATAAAAAGAATAAAGTGTAACCAAGATTTGTGGTGAACTAAAACTGGAAACAAATTTTTTAGCTTTGTTACAATTTCAAAAAAAAAAAGGAAGACCAAAAAAAAAGAAATGTCATAAAACAAACTCAAAGGGACAGAATCCAGGCCTTTACATATTTATATTGTTGCATGTGCTGAATAAAAACTATGCATTCATTTCATTTATATCAAAAGTGATTGTGATGGTTGATGTGATGACAAGTAAAAACAAATAAAAAGTAAAAAATTTATAAAAGTCGTCATATTTTAGTGGCGGGATGGCGGAGGATGAGTTTTTTTTTGTATATATTTTTTTGTATTTACCCGATGTCAATATTGCCATTTGAACAATAAAAGAAAAATAAATAAATAACAACAATAAGGAACAGCATAGAAAAAGAGACACAAAACAAAAAAAAAGAGGAAAATAGACTAACAAAACAACAAACACAAAACTCAATCTACAATATTTTATAAATATATATATATATGAAGTGTATAATGTTGCATAGAAAATTCTAGCAAAAGTTGTCAGTTGTATTTTATGGCTTCTAGCTCACCCTTCAAAAAATAAAAAAACAAAAAGCAAAAAAACGAAAAGAAAAACCATTTTCACTTTATTTAAAAGTCGCTTTTTTATGGCATATAAGTGTCTATGTCTGACATTTATGTATGGCCTGGTTGTGCTTTGAATATTAAGTTATCAAAATTGAATTTATATGAATTTTGTTGTTGTTATTGCCACACGCAATTTACATACTTAGTATCCAGTTAGTCAAAAGTTTTCATGTCTACCTCTTTCCATCAGCCTTTCCATTACCTTTCCATCACCTGCTTAACATTTTCAGATTGTTAGTTTCATGCCTCATGCCTCATGCCTTTCAGTTTTTGCATAAAATTCATATAAAATCTTGATTGTAATCGAAGTAAAAAGTTATTATTATTATTGTTGTTGTTGCTATTGTTGCACACATTTATTGTCTTTGGTGTCTTTATTATTTGCTATTGCTATTGCTATTATTGTTGTTTATTCATCTAAATAAATAAAATACAATGAAAGCAGCCGTTCGGTCCGTGTTTATTCTCATTGTAAAGGTCATAATTCTCCTCTCATAAAACTTGTCGTCGACGTAAATCTATTGAAAAAGTTTTTCACTGCTTCTCTTCGTTTTACTTGTTTCCATTTACGTCTTTACTTTACTACTTTACTAATAGTAATAATAATAATAATAGTAATAATAGCTGTCTCTGTTGTTGTTAATGTATTGCTAAAAGGTCTAGCACATTTAACAAATTATGTAAATTGTCATGTGCCTCTCTAGCAAATATATCTTTCAACGATTCATTCAGCCTTGACAACAATGTTTTGAAGTGAACAAGCGACTTCTATGTCGCTTGAATCTGAATCTAAATCTGTAACTAAACCTCTGTAAATTCTGTGCTTTTTACATAACTCTTAATTTGATTAAATGACGTGGGGAATTTTACAACCCAAACTTTTAGACTGTAACTTCTAGGCGCATAAAATAAAGCGCAAGATTTGGTTCTCAGTTTGCAAAGCAAATTTTGATAATTTTAATGAGATAAGATTTTGCTATTACGCATTAACTTACTAAACTTTCCCGACATAGCAAATTAAAATACTTAGAGGGTTTTGTAGAATAGATTTTTTTCATAAGTGTAGCGTTTTAGTTGGGATAGAGCTTAAAGTTTTTATGTTCCTTATTACCTTTTGGATAAATTGTTCTATGAATAGTCCATTTATTGTGTACACTTTTAATTTATGGGTATTCTCTCAAGTGAAATGATATAAAAATTGTGGACTTTTCCATTATAATTGTTTTGTAGTATTTTTTAGGTTATGTTAATCTCTAGGTATTTAGCTTATTAAAAGTTTCGACGTATTTAAACCATTTTAGAAAACAATCTTTATTATGTTACGAAATTAATCTCTGTAATTTTTGAAATTTTCTACTGACATTTGCAAGGTAGGCAAGCTTTGATCTAAAGCCTTACAGTGCAAATTATTCCCATATAAAATTCTTTTTTAAAAAAGGTGTTTTATGGGAAGTGTTCTAAATAAAAGCCCGGTTTTAAGCATTTTTAACAGCGTGCGTCTCTGAGCTAAAATATACTCTTATACCAAGTTTTATTAAGAGGTCTCCAAAATTGGAACTTTTAGCGTGATAACAAATTTACATGGACAGACGGACCGACGACAGACAAACCAATAGGCGAATCAATAAGTGATCAGCTTAATAAAAAGTGCATTTATCTTATTTTCTTTTGAGTGTTACAAACATTTGCAGAAACTTATTATACCCGGCTACTATAAGCGGTGTAAAATATAAACATAATTGCGATAAACGCATTAGAATTGATTTTCTTTTTCATGCACAATGAAAATCAGACAAACTAGCTTTTGATTTGCCTCAAGTCTTCCAATTTACTACGATAATTAGAATTATAATATTTGCTCAAAATGTACAAATTAATTCTTGCAAGTCAGATTTTGTTTTTGATTTGCTTTTCATGTAAAATAATGTTTCAATTACGTTTTCTAATAATTTCAATTTTATAGTGATTTTTCATTGTTGTTGTTGTTGTTGTTGTGTTGTTGTTTTTGCTGTTAGTAATAAGCAAACATTCCCATATATTCCCATTTATTTATATATACATAAATTGCGTCTTTTCTTGTTCCCGCTTTTCCTTTTTTCAGTGTACACAAAAAAATGAACAAATTTCTTTTATTTCTCTTCAAAATTCCGAAATATTCATTATTCAATGCGTTTGTAATTCAATACAATTATGCAAAAATATTTGTAGAACATTTGTTTGTCCTTCTATCTCTTTAGTCTTAAATGAGATTATTATAAATGGACGGCATGTTGTTGTACATAAATGATTTGGTTATTTCACAAGATCCCTCATTAATCATACTTCATTATTGGTACTAATTAGTAACATATAAATTATTCTTATAATTATATAAATAAACATACATTTGATATAATTTCGTATAACATTTAACATATAAATAAAGAGTAGTTGACGCACGACGTCAGGACGCACGCTCCAAAAGGGGTTTACAAATTTTAAGCTGATACATTTACCTTGTTCGGTTTAGTTAAATGACAAATGTTAATGCCTAATATAAAACAAACATACATATATACATCATATAGACAAACATATATAAAATCTATATATAAGCATACATTTAATGGGACTTTCCAAAAGGAAAGAGAAATGTTTTTGAATATAAATTATATGCGTTCATATGGAACAATCTTTCAATTGTTCACATATATTTCATTTATTGTCTATATATATTTTACTCCACTTATTCCCCCTTTCGCTTTTTCTCTCTTTCACACTTTAATATCTCTCATTTATATTCTTATTGTCTAAGTACAAAATACAACTGGAATATTCAATGTTATTACTTGATGTCAGGTCATAGTTTTAAGTTCGGTTCTCTTCATGGACTTCAGTATTTATATGAATATGTATAATATTAGTATTAGAAGGGTATTACAAAATGCTATCACAATCATAAAACATTGTGATTTTTCATTTCATTATAAGATTATTATAGTTTATAGTAGATATTATTTCATACATGAATTGTAAAAATTTAAAGCCTTCTTGTCAAACTTTTCATATAACTTATATATTATAACTTATGTAACTTAGACGTCTTAAAATTCCTCACTTTTTGATTAATAATGGAATTTTATAGTAACCAAGCCGATACCTTGCATCCAATTTACAAGATAAAAAATGGTGAAAAAGAGGAAGCGAGACTAAATTTATTGGTTTGTTGCTCTGCCTAGAAGATTTAGAACTTAAATTGCTTCTGAAGTTTGAGTTCTAAAACTTTTCAATATCTATTAAGTACAAAATTTACGTTACACTTAGCTGTAATTTAAACCATAACGAAATGGCAAGATTTGGATGCCACGAAATGTTCGATTTTGAAAATATCCATGTCAAATGTTCAGGCATCTTTCAATTGTTTAACTTGAGAATATTAGAAATCTAATTTTCGATGATTGTGTACTAATACTTATATAACAAATTTTTACTTAGAATCAGGATTAGATTAGATTATGGCATGAGCCATAGAAGGTTCATGCTATGGCAAGCACGAATGTTTGATTTTGAAAGTGATGTCATGTATTTACTAACTTTTATCAAATACTGTATTTTATCAATACTATATCTGCACTTTTAGTTCAAAATTCAGTTTCATGTATAAACAAAATACAATCTAGCCAAGTTTTGAATGATTGCTTTGTACGTTATAACAAACGTTCGATTGAATTTCAATTGAAATGTTTTGTTATTTACACCCATTAGCGTTATAGGATTTAACGTTATATAACCTACATATGACCTATATACATATATATACAGATGTTTATTTATATATAAACAATAGATATAATGAATTCTCTTTATACATATGACAATTTTCAGTTCAATTTTGCGTATTAGAGCCAATTGAAGTCAGAGAAACTATTAATTATAACACTAAATGTGACAGTTTTTATGACAGTATTTATACTCTGAATAATTGAATCCTATTACGTGATAGACTTATACGACGCATATATATAAACAACTGTAGATGTACAAGAGAGTACAATAAATAACTGGTTGATGTCAACGGCATCAAATTCGGTCAACAGGCATTACAATGCATTCATATTCAATGATCTATATCATTGAAAAATCTATTAATTATATTTTGAAATATCATTGTGCCTTCAATGGCAAGCAATAATAGCGCATTATTATGTCACGTAATATCATCATAAAAATCATAAAATTTTACTAACAAGAAAAAAAAATATCTAAAGAGACAATGAAAGTAGGAAAAATTTCTTAGCGCAGAAATTCATTTCGCATTTTTAAAAATGGAAAATTTTTAAAAAAAAAACACATTTGCTTAACAAACAGAATTTATGTGAGTGAACTTTAATTTAATTTAATAACTATTTAAAATAGATAAAGTGGAACAAAACGAGCAATCGCTGAACATTTTTTTAAAAAGAAAAGGCGTTCATTTTTGAGAAAAAAAATTAATTATGTGAAAACAATTTTCATAGCTTATGTAACTTAATTTGTACGAATGTATGTACCACTCAGAAAGCGTTGGGAAAAACCCAACCTCTTTTATACCAATGGCCTCAGAAGCACTATCTGAATTGAAGTAAACCTTTAGGTTTTTCTATCCGTCTATTTAATGCCTGTGCTTGCAAATTTACAAAGTACAGGACGCCATTTTGTACTTATTTGAATGAAATTAGACAATTAGGCATGACTTAGTCATGGTATAAGTTTGCATAAGTTCAGGCTAGAAATACGACTACACTTCATATAACGATTTAGTCTGCGAAGTGCTTTTTATATGAAAAAACTAAAATTTGTGCTTACGCTTTTATAAAAATCTTATGTAGGGCATTTGATAATGGGTTTCTGTCTACCTTAGCGTATATGCTTTTTACATTATATATATATCCTTTTATTATTCCTTCCTTTTTAAATTTTGCAGTTAATTTTTGCTTTGTTTATTTTACAAACTTTTTTTCCACTTCCAAAGCTTTTGTTGGCAGAAAGTGTCAAGGCCTGTTAAAATAAAGTTACTCCATTTTATGAAACAAAGATTCACTTGTTCCCTTTTTTTATACTTAAATATCGTTTACTACATGAGAAAATGTCTACGATTATATCGTTATCGATCTTTCGGATGTTAATGCAAAAAAAAAAAAAAAATAAAAAGAAAAAAACTCAATCTTAAGAAATTTATACAGTTTATTGTAATTGTTATTGAAAAACTAACACTCGCTATTTCAATTGTTCGTTTCCTCTACTTGTCTTTGGCTCTCTTTGATTGTCGGCGATTGTCTTTGTTTTGTATGACTTTGACACCGCCTACTTGCGTTATGTCAAATATTTAATGTGTTGACAACACGTTTATGCAACTTTGACCTGACAGCATCTCGACATTTTATCGTTTACATATATAAATAATGCATGTCAAAAGACATGTTGATGGCATTGTGGCATGCTAGATAAGTGCAAGTAAGAAAGAAATCTGCTTATAATATTATGCGTGAAACAGAATTTTATCAATTCCTCTTCTTCTTCCATCGCCAACTGTCTTTTTCTTCTTGCGGTGCCTTAGTTTGGTTTAACTTTACATATAAATTATTGCCATTTACTATTTGCATATGAATGGAAATTCTATAAGAATAAGCATGCGCGCACACACTCATATAAGTGTATTGTTATTGGCAGTTGTTGCTGTTTCTGTATATTATAACAAAAAGCCATCATCAACCATCAACGTTATTACCATCTTTGTCCGTATAATCGTTTGGCACCAGTAGCAAAGCGTTTTGCTATCACCATCAACCAAGCAAGACGCTATTGTTCGCGCCAATGGCAAACGTTACCGCCACCGCATCATATGGTGAAATTATATCAATGGCAATAGCTTGACGCTTAAATTTGATGCGGCATCTTTTATATGTATTTCTTAGCTGATTAACATAACTCATTGACAAACAATGACTTAAATTGTGTTAAATGCTTAAAAGTACAATAGATCAATTGAATCAATTTTACACACTTTTAAGAAACGTATTTCACAGATATTATACTTACTTACTTATACTATATATATCAAAGTTAAATTGTGTTCGCTTATGGATTTTAATATTGATTCATATTAAATGAAATCATCTTACTTTGAAGAGTGAAAAATGATTTTCAAAAATCAAATTAAATTATCAATTGAATAAAAAAATAGAAAATACTGTAATAAATAGATTTTCTCGAAGACTTTAGATTTAGAAATATTCTAGACGCAATTAGCTCTTCATTCGAAATATTGCTGAGATTACAGAAAAATGTTTTAAAATTTGCCAAACAAAATTAAAGCTCACAAATCCAGGGTTAACTTTACTTTTGTAAGAAGACTTTTTAAAAAAGTTATTCGGATATTATTTTGAGATCATTGTGTGATATAGAGTTTTTATTAGGTATACAAGTAGCTACTTGGACATTATGTTGAAATATAGAATTGTTGTTTGTATCCCCGAATAGAGATCAAGGAAGGCTGCTCTTTGGAATGACATCTGAGATGGCATTTTCCACTATTACAGATTAAACTGAATTATTGGGTAATTTATATTATTTAAGACTCTATATTTCAAATGGAATCCACGTCAAGAACTAAACTATCAAAAAGATCCATAATTTTACAAGGAAAATGAACCAAAGAAAAAAAAATGGGTCCCTTGCGATGCCAATATTTTCCGTATGAAATATTTACACACTAAATATAAATTTGAGTTCTTTTTTCATACAATTTAAACAATTTTTCATTAACTCTATATTTATTTTATATATGTTATATTTAGTTTAAATTATTTCCAAATGAATTCAATCAATCAATATTTGCATGTTACAATTACGGCTTCTATTTTATTTTTCCGGTTACACTTTTATACTCACCACTCACCACTTGTTGAGGAATTATTTTCATTCTGTGATTATGTTTGTAAAAAAAAAACTAAAAAGTAGCAAACTCTGAATCGTTATAGAAATGTCTATTTGCCTGCCCACGAATTGTTAACATTCTACCAAATGCAAAAATGGAAATATCGAACTCAAATTTTGCAGATACATTGCAAGTTCTTGATATTGAAAATGGGTAATATTAGTCGAGGGACACGTTCATAGTGCTATGCAAACTGAGAACACCTCAATTTTAAGCAACATTTGGCGTTTTTTTTGTTCATTATTTCCAAACTATAAAGAATGGAAAGCTAAAATTTTGTACAAAGAGTAAGGCTAATACGCTGCAATGTCTGTCCAAAATTCATGTAAATGGGGTATGCCTATGCGCATATTATACCAAATTTTCAGTGTTTTTATGTTTTCTGATTGATTGTTTTCTGATTTTCTGTCGTTTTTATTTTGTGTTTCATTTTACTTTGATATTTTACTTGATATTTTTGTTTTGTTTATTTGCATTTTTAAATCACTTTTTAATTAACCGCTTTCACCATTGCAATTACAAATAATAATAACAATAATAATAATGAAAAATTATAATTTGTTATTGTTGTTATATTGTGTTGTTGTTGTCTTCTTGATTATTACCTTTTTTCTGTTTTTGAATCTCAAAAATTACATTTTATAATAAAATTTTTACAGGGTGAGTTAATTCATTTGAGTTTGTTATGTATGTATGTATGTGCGTATGTGTGTGTGTATACGTTTGAAAATGTAAATATAAATGTAAAGATGTTATGTCAACATTACAATTTAAACATTTCCCTTGTCAATCAAAGCAACTGTTATAATATCACTAAAAAGGCAAGATACAAAAAGTAAAATGAGTTTTTATTTGGCTTTAACTTTGATACCTTCGATCTATACGAGGAAGGCATGAATAAGAAGTTGCATTGTAATGATAAATGGCAGACGATGAGATAGACAATGTAGAATGGGGAATAATGTTCATTAAAATATTGTTTAGCTACCACGCCTACTGTATAAATTATCAACCATTGAATGAATAAACAAAATATGTAAGAAAGACAAAGAAATTCAAGGAGAAGATGAGTTGATGTTATGAGGAAGTAAAAGTCTTAATAAAACGCTTTATAAAACGTATTTTATTTTATTACATAATCCATTCATGATAATGATAATGATGACAATAACAATATTAAGTATGATGATGATCACAAAAAGAAGCTTTTGCCATTTTTCATTACTTTGCCTTTGGTGGCTTTTTCTTCTTGTTACTCCTATTTCTTGTGTTCATTGTTGAATATTAGTATTAATGTGGATGATAATAATTATATGTGGCTTTAGAAATCTGTGCGTTCTATTTATTGTGCTGATACATTTTCCCCTTGTTTTTTCTTTTTTTTTGTTTTCTTCTAATTTGTTTTTTGTTTTTGTATTTTTTTTGTTGTATTTTATGGAAAATTACTTTATACATTCGTGTATGAAATCCTTTGAAATCCTTTTTATTATGTATTGTCTATAATAATAGTGAATAATGAAATATCCAACAACAACAAAAAGAAGGGCAAAGCATAAAATAATAATCGCTATAAAATTTTCTCATGCAAAAAAATTAATATTTAGTGCAAAAAGGAAAAAACCAAAGCAAAACAAACAAATAGATACAAACAAAATATTCATAGAAATTTGCAGACAATGTTTGCCTGCGATAACCAAAATAGAAATATTGGAAAAGTAATTTTCTATACAATTTTTTTCCCTATAGTTTTTGCTTGTCCTCTTCTCTTTTTTTGCCATAATTTTCATCAACCATTCATACTTTTTGCTTTGCTCTATTGTTATTTTCTTTTGTTATTCATTTTCTGCCAATAATAATAAGTTTTTCTATTGCAATAACAACAACAAATGCACAAGAAATTGCTGATTGTTGTTTTGTTGCTTTTAATGATAAATCAAAATCAAATTTTTATTTTTTCTTTCTTAATGGCAAAAATTAATAAATGAACATTTGTTATAAAGCTCTTATTATTTTAAGCAACCCAAGGGCCGATAAGTTAACTTTTTAGGCCATGGCCAACTTAATAAATTTTTCGAAAGTATAAAAAATCTTTTATATTCTCAAGTTAATAACTTCATATTTGAAATCACTTGAGAAAAGTAGTACTAATGCCTTGTTATCTAAAAGATCTCGAGTTCAACTATAACGTTTTCTCTTGTTTATCATGTCGCCATGCTGACAGTTACTTTGCCATTTGTCTATAATTAAGCTTTTTGTATACATTTGTACACATTTTTTTGCTTTCGTTCTGGTAAGATTTTTGATCATCACTTGAATAAAGAAGCCAACAACAATTTCTTGCTGAACGTCCAAACGACATCAGTTTGTTATGTTAAGTAAGAAATGATATTTTAAAGATAAACTCCATCAAAATGCGGCAAATGATGCGTGATGTGAGACGCTGTATAATTATTGTTAATATCAAATGTATGTTAACACTTTATCAAGCATTTTGCAATACACAAAATATGGCGGAATAAAATAATCACACAATTAGTGCAATTCTTTAATTTTTACAATGCAGCTTTTCTGCTTTTTCCTCACTTTTTTGCCATACACGAGTGGCAGTAGTATAAGGTTATGCAAATGCATGTAGAAGCCAAAAGGGGTCTATATTTTATTATACCGTTCAACTTAGTATCACTTATTGATACGATTTAAGTCTATCTGTCTGTCTAACAGTCCATTATCAAGCTACCGGTTGATATTTTTGAGATATTCCATTAGAACTTGCATTAGAATTTATATGAAAAAAAGTGGCTATTTTTAATATATTTCAACGAAAAGTGACTCTGCCTTGTATTTTTATATGCGAAATGTAAAGTAATAAATTTGGTTCGGATTGGCCAATTTTTTGCTACCCCTCTGATATGACAAATCTTCCAAAGTACTTTGAAATAATTGAAAAAATCAAAATTTTGTACTTTTGATTTGTAATTCATTTATTTAACATGTTAATCACATTAAGTAAAATGGCTTAGGTCTTCTAGAAGTTAACCACGATCGACTATAAAGATCTTACTTATCGTACTTTCCCTTTTCTTCAATTGTCACGATTGAATGATTGAAGGGAATGAAACATAATGAAATCATTTTGTAAGCAGTATTTTTTTTGTACCAATTATTTTTACAGTTATTGTTATTAAAAACAATAAAATTAATTTACGTGTGAAGTCAGCCATTAAATCGAATGATGAAAATTAAATTTTATTATACAGAAAAATATTAATGAATTATGCAAGTAAAATGATTTTATTCGCTGTTTGTTTTTTCTTCTCTTTTTTTTAAAATTTTCTACATTATCTTCATTATTTGTTGCAGTTTTAATAAAAGAAGTTAACAATTTCAATAGATTTCAATTTTCATTTGTATTATGAAATCGCTGCGTGGGGGAAAATAAAATGCGCCATGTACAATAAAATTGAATGTTGAAATGAGTTAGTTTATATAAATCGATACAATTTAAAATTTTATAACATCGCTTAAAGTTATATTCAATCAGTACTTTCTATTTGCCATTCATCCAACGTAAAAACGTACGAGCAAGAAAGCGATTCATTAAGAATTTTAATTCTAATCAAGCATCTCAAGAGTGATGTTTATTTTTATTGACTTGAAATGAAATAAGTTGAACTTTTAAACTTTGGTATGACATAGAAAATAAATCCCTTTTAAATAGATAGCGTTACTTACAAAATTTTCAGAATATAAAATATAAAATCTGATGGACCTTTAAAAAGAAATTTTCACGTTACTGCTGATTCAATGCGCTGTTGTTCTTCAGCAGCATTAATTGTTGTTTTGAATGCAAATATCATAAGAATCAGTGATAACATTTTAATCGGTCGGGATTGACTCCCAAATACTCTGCACTACTTTGCTTAATATAATTACAAAATTGATTAGAAAATTTTGTTATATGGAAGGAGGCTCAAAAAATTGACCAATGTAGACAATATTTCATGTCATTATTCAAAACAAGACGAAATTTCCTTAAAATATATTCAAAATTATTACGTTTTTTTCGAGTAAAGGGAGGGAGTGTAAAAATAGGCCGATCTAAGCCATGTTTAGTAAGCACAGTTTTCATGTTAAAGTATAACAACATGCGAAAAATATATTTAAAACTTCAACTGACTTATTTTTTTCGAAAAAGTCTATATATGAGAAGTGGCTGTAAAAATGATCCGATAAGTCCAGATTTTACCAAAATATTCCAAAAATTTTGACTTGTAACTTAAAAATAGACGGACAGGCATGCTTAAATTAATTTAGAATGAAATGTGAATCTCTTTCAACTCCATCTGGACGTTACAAACATCTGCATAAAATTATTATACCACAAGTGATCTATAGAGTATAAAAAATATGTTGGAATTTTTTGAAATAACCATTCATCCATATAACTATCTAATTTTATAAGTGTCACTTTATGATGCAATGTAATAATATCTATCAAAATATTAGCTTACGAATATAAATCAAAATAGGGAATTTCAAACTTAATGCAATAGTCGATTTATTACAGTGTGGCCTTTAACCAGAATTTTTTTGTAAACACCAAACAGAGTTTGAAAGTATAATCAATTTATCAAACCCTTTGCAATACTTAGAAAAAACTTTAAAGATTGTCTTAATAAATTTAGTCATGTTAATTGATTTGGTTATGTCTGTCCATCTCACCATCGATTTATCTATTGCAAACATTCTACGAATGGCTGAATTTTATACGGCTATAAAAAATTAGCTAGAAATATTTTAACATAGAAGAACGGAAATGGATATTGAACTCTAAACTAAAACGGCTAAAGATCTCGTCCATAAGAAGTATTAATTAAAGCACATTCTTGTATTGTTAAGTAAAAATTCGTGATAAAAGAAAATCAGTCATGCTCATTAAGTATAAGGTAAGGTCTGGGTGGCAGATACTTAAGATTTGTTTGCAGCCATGCAAATAGTTTTCTTATATGCTCCTTATAGTTTCCTTCTTTAGTTGTGATTTTTTTTTTGAATATACACGTACACATGCATACACACATATGCATACACACACATGCATAAATATATACAAACGTTTCTTTCAAAATATCGTACTTACTGAGTTATAAAAGTACAAAACATCTAACAAACAACATCTAAATCAAATTTTAATGCTTTCGCAACAATAACTATTGTAGGTACATTAGTTGTTGTTACATTTGTTGTTTTATTATTACTTTCATGGCAATGCCATGTGGTGTACAAAGGCTAAAGTACAAAAAAAAAACTAAAATACATATCTACAATAAAATAATGTAAAACTTAAAATGTTTGCAATTGTTGTTTGCCGTTATAAATCAACAAATTTTTAAGTGCACAAAAGGGCGTTCGTTAGATATATGTCGAACATTCTCCATGGACATCTTTTTACAACTTTTCCGCAAAAAGATACACACACACACGCACGCACAAAACAAAGACTTTAGAAGACAACTAAAAAGGAAAATGAAAGAAAAAGCAGAGAGAAAAGAAACCGATTTGAAAAACTATCGATGGGAAATAAGAAAAATGGTTTTATGTAGAAAACTACAACAGCACTAACAAAAACAAAAATTTATAACAAAAAAAAAAAAAGAAAAGAAAAAGAAAAAAACATGAAAAATGAAATGGACAATAAGAAGAATAACAATGTAATAACAAATAGTAAAACTAGTAAAAAAGCAAGCCCTAAATGTAAAATAAAAATGAGAAGATAAAAGAAGAAATGAACAGCAGAGACATAAAAACCAGAAGAAAATGTAAGAAAAAAGAAGGAAAAAGTTCATGTGTGTAAAATGGGGAAAACATGACCGTAACAACAATTTAAGTACTTGGGTAACAACTGTTTTGCATATATAAATATTGCACGCACACATACATTTGCAAAAAAAAAACAGCAATAACTTTCAATAAGCAAAATATCATTACAAGAATTGCATATGCCAGTTCCTTGCCTGGATGCGGTTAATTGAGTAGATAAAGAGTGCAGCAAATTTAAAGAACCTCAAAAATAAAAACAAAAATAAGAAAAAGTGAAAAACAAAAATTGGAAAATATGTAATAGCAATAATGTTCAAACAACAACAGAACCAACCTTTTTGTTTTGCTTAAGCCCTTGTTCTTCAAATATTGCCAGAAAATGAGGGCAAGGTAAAAATACCTGGAAAATTTTTAATGAATTTTCTGTTTCGTTTTTTATTTTTTTTTTGAAAAAAAACTTTAAACATAATTATTCATCATGTTCGGTTGTAGAGTATTCTGCCCAAGCCATTTATAAATATGTTTATAAAATTGTACAATTGTATTTTCTGGAAGTATAAGAAATTGCACTAAAACCTCAAATGGAAATTTAAAAAGTTTGTAAATGTAAAACAGAAAAAAAGGCAAAAAAGGGAAGGAAAAAAGTAGCCAGAAAAAAGTTCATATTCATATTACAACATTAACTAAATGATCATTTATCTAGATATGTTTTATTTGAGTTTTGACCAAACATTTTGCTTAGATATTGCGTCAGTAGTTTTAGATATTTTTAGCATACTCTTGTTGACAATATCTAAACGATGATTCTTGGAATTATCTCAAATATCTCTGCATTTCTCAACTCATCTCATTTCATTTCATTTCGTTTTCATATGAACTTTTCACATGAACGTAACCATCATCGTACTCAAGAGCTTAGTAATAGAAGAAGAAATACAAAACAGAAGATAGCAGGAAGAAAATTTGTAACGAAAATTAAACATAAAATAAGTAAGAAGAAATTTTGAATTGTTATGTAAAAATAGAAGCAAATGTAACAAAACTCTCTAAACATCTGTATTCAGGTGACTATATATATATATATATATATATATATATATATATATATATATATATATATATATATATATATACATAAGGATAGGTCTATGTGAACATGCTATAAGTATATATATCCCCACAAAAGAAAGAAATTTTTATTGATTTGCCATGATAAAATTTCATTCAATTTCAATTTAACTTGACGAATATTTCGGCAAACAATTTCACAATTGTATCTTATTTATTCAATAGATATGTCTGTATGTATGTGTACATCTTATGTAATCTCATATAAATTGTTTAGAGTATTATAAATTTTTGCAGTTGTTTGTAACATCAGTTCGACTTTGAATCACTTTTTGATACGATTTAACTCTTTCCGTCTGTCTGAAAGTCTCTTAGTAAGCTATAAGGCACAATTTTGGAGATATTTCACTATAATTTGCTAGGTAGATCTATTTTAAGTTGGAAATAAGCATTCGAAAAAAAATTATATGAAAAAAAGTTGCAAAAGTTGTTGTTAAACTTTAATATGGATGGAAACTGCAGGTACTTAATTTGCTCCAAATCAAATGCATTGCCTCTGTTTTCTTCACAAAAGTTTTTGTGGAAAGACATCTTTCCATTTTGAATATATTTTAACAAAAATTGGCTTTACAAATTTGGTCCAGTTTGAACAATTTTTGATACCCCTCTAAAGCCTTTGAAATAATTGACAAAATTAATATTTTTTATATAATTGATTTGTAATTCATTCATTTGACTTTTTAATCACATTGAATAAACTGAAGGAGGGTACTGAAAAGTCGATTGGTACTTTTTTATTATTCTTTCCGTGTTTCCAATTGTATAGCTCTCCAGCTTCTCCCATGAGAAGTTAAAAAGGTTTACACTTTGGTCAAAGATAGAATGAAAAATTTGCTACTGAAAAGAAGAAGAAGAACTTTATTTGTTTATTAGTTTATTGCTTGAGATTAGTTTAGAGCTGTTCTATTATTTTGAAAATTATAAAATCCATGTTTAAAAAATTATGAAGGTTAAAAAACAGAGAAACGAAGGGAAAATGAATTTTAGCCAATAATCAATTTTTTACCTTATAGAAAAATTAATATTTTTATACGAAGAAAAAAAAAGAAATTATAAATATTTAATAGTTCGCTTATATTTATATATGTGAAAAAAGCACACTGCTATCTCATTCGGCGGCAAAGTTTATTGAAATTCCAGCCTCAGTGTAAAACAAAATTTCAACATCTCAACTATGTAAAATATATTCGTATGTATATAGATTTATGTATATACACATAAGCATTTTATAGATATTAAATTGTAGTAGAATAATTTTACAACAATTGAAGCAATAAATGTAAATCGAGTAAAACTCTTCTTTACTAGAACTAGTAAAACAACTAAGCAACATTTTGTAGTTATAGCCAATTGAGGACCATTTTATAACACTTATATTGATAAACGTTAAGAAAAACTTTATAAGAATCAAATGTTACTTGATAATTGATCAAGGAAAAACGTATGCAAGTTCATAATTTTTATAATTTTTATTTGAGTTTTTATAGGCTTTAAAAATAATTTTATTTAAAGTTTTAGTAAATTTTTGATGATTTTGGGAAATTTTGGAAATTTTGAAAATTATTTTTTATTTAACTAAAGCTTCATATAAAGAATATTTTGAAATGATTCATTGTAGTTTTGAATCAAAAAGAAATTTTTATTAATTTATGTTAATGAAATTTTTGTTAGGCCCCAGAAGTAATATGAAGCTTCTCATATTCATATCAATTTGGAAAGATTCCGAATTTCTTTTTCTTCACAAACATAATTTCAAATTCTTCTAGAAATTATGTGGAATTCAATGAAATCCTTTTTTATACCTCAAAAATCTAGTCTTAAGTATAAAAATTATTTGGCCAGCAATAACAACCAACAACAATAACAAAGATTTCTTGCATAAAAAAATCGTCTATTACAATGAGAGGTATAATGATATTAAATTACAGGACTAAACCAAAAGGATATGGAATATTTAGAAGATGCTTTTGGACAAATAAAAAAAGTAAAAAAATTGAAATCAAAATGTAAGAGTATGAAAAATGTAACGTTAGAGGAATACAAACAGAAAAATTGGCAAAACATAAAAATTGAAAACTGTACGAATTGTTGTGGTTGCGGTTGACTTTAGTGGTAATAGAATAATTTGGTTATATTTTGCTATTTTTGTATTATGGACGATAATTCGATATACAATTTTCTTGTTCTATATAACATTTGCCCCCCCCCCCCCCACACACACACACACTCACACTCACACACACACACACATATATATATGCATATACATATATATATATATATATATTCATTGCAAAACGTGTAATATTTTATAAGGGGCCACACTTTCATTGTAAACCAGCTTCTTCTTTTTATAGCTCTTTTCCATGATCGAACATTTGCTACAACTTTAGTTTGTATGCATTTACCATACTAACAATATGTATGTGTATGGTTTTATATAACAATATATGTAAGTATGTATATATGTATGTGTTTTATATGCCATTATATATGTGTTAAATTTTACAGTTAAAGGTCCTTTTGAAATAGGTTTTTGGTATCATCTGAATATAAAAGAAAGGAAACACTAAAATGAAATGGGAGTGTTAAATTTCACGTTTTGCCAATAACACACTAAAATTATACAGAAAGTGATACAATGTTTTATTAAAAGCAACAAAAAAGAGCTATTAAGGAGTTTGAGTTAAAAAAAAAGGTGGGCAAAAGAGAGAAAAAAAGAGTTATGATATGAAAAGTCCAATGGTCGATCTTAATAGATACTTATTTACATATACATACACATACACATGCACATACAACGTACTCTTAAATCATTTGTGTGCCAAAATGCAAGCAGTTATGGTTGAGGGAAAGATAGACAGAGAGGCAGATAAAGAGAGAGGGAAACCAATCGACCTATCAACCATTTTTTGTTTTGCTTCTAACATTTTCGTGTTATATTGAGACGATAGATTTTTAGTGTTACAATTACATTTGTACTGTATTGTAAATACTTCATCTAATACATCGACACATCATATATACATACATACATACATGCGCACATACATACATACATATAATAATTGGTTTCTATTGAGATGGTGTTTAAAATGTCATCCCCATTTCATGCCCATGCCCAATGCCATTGCCATGCTATGCTATGCTATTTATTTACACTTTATGTGTGTGCCTTAAAATTTCTTTCATACATTCGCACAGTTGTTTGCATTTTCTAGAAATATTGGCCACTTCTTGATTTGCTTAATTGTTTGATTGCTTTGCATAAATTCTGCTATACGTTATATAAACGTTATTTGCCATTTGATGCCAATATTATTATTATTATTTGATTGTCGACCATTTTCAATTATTGCCAATCAAAGTAGTGTAACATAATTAGGTTCTTCACGCTTTCTTTCTTTAAAGCAAACAATTTTTCATGTCTCCTTTCATTTGGCTTCAAATTTTTTTGTTAAACTTTTAAGGCTATTCATTTTGACATGTAGAAAAGTAGTTTGTTCTGCAATAATTTAGAATAATAATATTTAAATGTATTTATAAATTTCATTAATTAGCTGAATTATTTAGAAAATTCTCTTTTTTTAAATCTATTTACAAAAAAGTAATAATTTAAAGAGATATAATAGTTTCATAGCAAAAACCTTAAATTTTTTCTACTTTTAGAGATTTTACTGAAAGGTTTCTATTCAGCAAATCATATAACTTTATCAAATTAATATTAACTCTCAAATGTGCATAAATTGTAGCTAAAATCGTTACGTTTGGTGTTTCAAACTTTTGCCTCTTTTTTTCATTAAGCAAAAGTGTTAGACCAATATGGATTTTATGTATAGAATTAGTTAACCATTTGTATGCAACATTTGTTGCTTGTTGATTATATGTGAAATTCAATTTTTATTACCTTAATGCATCCATTTCAAAACCAATCACTTTTGTCTCTCTTTCTCTCCTATTTGAGTGTCAGTCTTTAGCCTTTAGATAGACTCAAATTTTTCTTGCTACATTGTTTTATCGATATATTCATTAGGTTGTTTGGATATTAATTTTGCTTTTAAAAGCAGTTAATTTTACTTTATAAATCTTATAAAAATTTTATATTTTATACAACCAACTTTACAAATACAAGTCAAATTATAATTTTTAGATGTTTTAGCGATATATTTAGATAAGAGTTAGATTTGACAAAGTTTGCTGGATTTAGCACAGTCGATTTTCCTTATCTCTCAAAGACCCAGTTGATCTTGCAAAATTTCAATATCACAAGTTAAAATTAATAAAGTCATTAATAATGGTATGACTTTATAAAAATTGTGTCGAAATTGTTAGTTGTCAAGTATAAATTACTTTTCAAACAACCTCATACTTATATTGTTTTGTAATGCAGATACATGAAGTGGAAATTAAAGATAACAATTTATTAATTTACTACAATTGATTCCATTTAAATTACTTTCTTTAGCATCTTCTTTATCTTATTGATTCCTTTTCTAAAAGTTTTATCTTTTTATAGAAAATATTTCTAAGTATGGAAAATATATTTGATTTATTGTGTAATGAATAATTTTCCTTAGAAATACCCAATACTTTTTATGAACTAAAAAAGAACTAATACTTTATAGTTTTGTTATTATTTTGTTTAAGAGCAGTAAGTCTCCGTTTTATTATTTAAATGCCAGAAAAATATTAAAATTTATTAAACCAAAAATGATTTGCTTGGAATTTTTAGAAGCTTTCAAAGTGAATATCAATAGCGATTTTTGTGCTTTTATTGCTCTGTTAAAGCATAAATCTAAAGATCTACATTTAAGTCTAAAAATCATTAGCTGAATGAAAAGAAACTAAAATCATTTGAAAGAAAAAATAGAACTTTATTGAAGACTTTTCCAACATTTTCTTATCGAATCAATACTCAATTGGAATTATTTTTAGGTCTAGCTTTAAAGAAACTAAAATGTAAATTACAATTAGATTTTATGAAATTCTCAAAATACAACAAAACGAGAAGAAGTAGAAGTTAAATTATCCATTAACTTAATTATAAAAAAATATAAAAAAAAATTGTTACTTTTATGCCAACATGAATGGCGTCTCTGAGTAAACTTGAATCACCCTAAAATAAAGCAAAAAAGAAAAAACCTAAGCAGTTTTCCTCATAAATTAACTTATTAAGGAACGCCTTAATGGAAATCATTGTACATTGTACAAGAATATAAATGTCATGCATGACATGAAAGAAACGAAAACCTAAGACATTGGCTATTTTCACAAGCTTTAAGTAAAGTTGCTCCCACAATTCAAATTTTTCATGTCGCTTTTTTTCTTTTTTCTGCTTTTTTCTGTTTTCTTTGTTATTTCTTTGAATTTTATTCTTATTGTATTTTTTTTCCCAGTTTAATCAATTTGTTTCCTTTTGCTAAAGTTTCTTTTGTTTCTACGCGTCCGTCTGTCCACCCACTGTCCACATTAAATATCACTATTATGATTGATGAAAATATCTTCTTGCCAGGCATACAATTTTTTTTTTTACTCACGCCAAATTAAAACCACAAAACACTGACAATGTTCAAATGATTAATAGAAAAACTTATTTGGTTTTTCTTGTATTTTCTACTTCATTTTTCTATCTTTTTATTTCCCTTAATTTGTCTGAAAGATTTTTGTTTTTTTTTCCAAAGCTATAAGAAAGAAATTCAACATAATTAAGGAAAGCAAATTATAGGGAAAGAAAAAGTGGAATAAAAAGAAACAGCAATCAAGGTCTAAACGTATACATTTTAGGTTCAAGATAATTAACCCTAATAATAATAATAATTAATAATTAATAAACAAAAGAAATTATAAAAGTAATTGATTTAATTGACAATTCATGCTCTTTGTCTCTTTTTCCCCCTCACTTTTTTATTCAAATTTGCATTATATATCTTATATTTTTTCAAGTCACATAAAATTTAGAGTTTTTTTTTTTTTTTTTGGTAAGATCAAGATAAATCAATGAACTCGGAATACTTTTCAATCATACTTAATTGTTCAAAAGACAATAAAAACAACAACAACAATATAAACAACTATAATAATATAAATAATAACAATTAAGTAACAGAAAAAAGAAAAACAAAACCGCGACTGTAGTCTAACCGCAACAAATCTATAAAATGTTTTATAGTTATATATATAAATTAAAATATATTGGATCATAAAAAAGTATTCGGCACAACTTTTATTATATATCACACCACCTGTGGCCTTAATATAATTTATAAATTTGTACAAACCCAAAAGAAAGACTCAACTTTTTTTATATCAAACCACTCAGAATCATATTCTGATTCAGTATAAGGCTGTTTGTTCGTCCGTCCATCTGATGCCTGACCATAAAAATTTTGTTATTAAGCTACAGGTCGCAATTTTGAAGATATTTTTGTAAAATTTGATACGTATATGTATTTTAGACCCCAGACAAACTCTCTTGAAAATAGTTCAGATCGGACTATATTTACGACCCCGCGCCATGTATAGCCTTTTTTAAAACAATGGGCTGTGTGTGAAAAAATTACAATTTTAAATATATTTTCATCTAAGTTGGCGTAGAATTATATTTTAGCATAAAAAACATGTGTGCTAATTTGAAGCCAAATCGATGCATTTTTACGAAAGCTTCTCATATAACGCTTTTTTTTCAAAAAAAAAATTTTATGTATATTTTAGTTAAAATTGGCATTACCTTATGTTTTGACATAAAAAAGTTGGTCCAGATCGGTCCATTTTTTGAACCTCCTTCCATATAACGAATTTTTTAAATAATTAAGAAATTACAATTTTCTCACTTTTGCTGGCTTGAAATTCTCTTATTTGATTTTAGTTACCTTAAATAAAATGGTGTAGGATATTTAAAAGTCGACCTCGACTAATTAAGGTTTTTATTTTTTCTTTATAATAAAATGAAATTGACATTTAAATAAAATTGAATTTCAATAGATACAATTATTTATTTATTTAGTTTTGTTTGAAAATGTACCAAATAGAAAAATAACCCAATATTTAGCCTATACCTTTTAGGATGATCCAATATATGTATATATTATATATATATCGTAGTTGTTTGTCAGGGAAATTGAATTTGATGTGAATGAATGTGGGTGTGGGCGTCTCATGGCTATGTCATACTGAAAATTGTTGAAAGGGATTAATTGGGCGACAATGGTCTGAGGTATTACAATCATTATGCTGCTCTGCAGCATATATAAACACACAAACACGCAAACACACAAATGGTCGTACAAATCATTTGTATATAAAATTAAACATACATTTTTCATCTCTTTGCCATTTTTTTTTGTGTTTCTTTGTTGTTTGTTCTTTATTGCTTTGTCCGCTTTGAATGACTATAAAGATAATTTATTGTATGGCAAAACAAAAAATTCTGTTATTGTTATTGTTTGTTTTGGATTGTTACTGTTGCTGTATAATTCATAATTATATTAGATTGATTGGCTTAAGAGGAAACAAAACAAAGTAAAAAACAAAAAATTGTATAATTCGTAGATTGATTGAAGTTTCTGATTTAATCGTAACACAAATTATGTGCATTATGGCATAAAGATAAAAGACTTTATGTAATAGATAAATAGATTATAGTGTTTGTAATAATTTAGATAATGAATAATAATTAAAGACAGATTAGACTTTTCCGTCCTCTTTTATTACTAATGTAAAATTTCTTAGTTGCACAAAAAATATTACAAATTTTTTGGAGTTATTTCGATTTTTAAGGTTCTTTTAGGATTTTTCAGTTATTTTTACATCGTGATTTTGGTGAAACATTTTTAGCTAAATAAATCAACTGAAATTAATGTAACTTTTAAACTTTTTAGTCTTTAATTTACCTTAATTTTCGTTTAATTAAAGTAATTTATTTTAATTCTTATAGAAACAATTTTTACTTCTTCTTTTATTCATCTCCCATAACAGAAATCCTATTATTTTTTTATATAATGTTTTCCTCAGATCTACATTAATATGGCCAGAGATTTTACCATAATAAATCCATGTATTTATAAAAATTCTCATAACATTCCATCTTAATTCAAATTATATCGAACTACCTCAAAAATTGTGCTTTAAGTTGCTCAAAAAAACATATTTTTCAAAAACGCTTCTTATAACAAAAGCGAAGTTCTCTCAAAGGCCTTTTAAGGCGTTATATAAGAGGCTCCAAATTTATTACTGATTGATATAGCACTTAAAATTTTACTTTATATAATTAAAACTCAAAATTTATACTAAAATTAAAGTCAATGTTACGTTTCATTTGGTCTGTGCCTTCTTCATCGAAAGTTAATGAAATGAGTTTTGGAAAAGTATTTTAAATAGCTAGTTTTGTACAGAGGCAACGCCCATTAATAGTAAGCTTTTAATAATTTCAATTTCAATTTAAAGAAACAGAAAAAATTAGTTGAATTGTTGTCAAATGCATAATTAAATTAATTTAAGTCAGTAAGATTCAATTAATTGTCCAAATGAAGAACTCATTGATCAATAATAATAAATTAACTTTATACTTTATTAGATACCATTAAAATTAGTGCATTTAAATAAAACTTAGGACTTGAAGTGCTCAAGAAAGCGTAAAATGCTGATAATTTAAGTGTGATAATGATGATGATGATGATGATGCTTTAAGAAAATGGTGCATTAAATTATTATAAACGTAAACGTAAAGTGAACAAATCATCAGTTTTATACAGTAAAATGGCAAAAAGAAAAAAAAACAAAATTCATTAAATAAGCAATTTCCACAATTGTCTACAGCGTGGCAAGTTTCGATGTTTCTTTCTTTCTTTTTTTTTTGTTCTTACTATTTCAATAATCAACCTACGCATTACATTGTGTTATTGGGGAAATTACTGCTTGATTGGCTGGCTGAGTGGCTGGAATGAATGAATGAATTCATAGAAGAAAAGAAAAAATCTCAAGACTTTAATGATAAAGAGATGAAAAAGTAGATGATGAAAAAGTGCAGAAGAAGAAAAAAAAAGGAAGATATTGATCACCGCAAGAAAGGAAACAGAAATGAAAATGAAATTGAATAAATTTCATATTTACATAGTTTGGACTCTGCACTCTTCACTCTGCCATTGCCTGATTTTTTGCCACAACATCCTCCTACAAACTAAATTCTCTTCCGTTTTTTTTTTGTTTAATTATTCTTTCTTCCTCTTGTTATTACTTTCCCCTGTCTTTCACTATTTCTCAAGCAAAAGAAATGGCAGCACTACAATAATAATAATAATAAGAAACAGAGTAAGTTTCAACAAGTGTGAGCAAATAAGAAATCATAGGCGAAGGAAGGAGGACGAAGAGACTTCGCCTTTTAATTTATACTTTTACATAAATTTGTATTTATTTAATAGATTTTCCTAAGAAATTTCATTCACACATACTGCATTTGTGGGAATTGATATGTATTAAAAGTAATAAAGTTAATAAAAGGCAAACAGAGAAAAAAATATTTGAAAAAGAAAAGTTTCACAATGTATGAAGAAACACGAATGAAGAAGAAGAAGACAACTTTGACAGAACACAACACGCACAAATGTCTTTATATTCTACAATGTTTTTTTCAACATGTGTATGTGTATGTATGCATGGATATACATATATATGTGTGCGTTTGTGTGGATGTGTACATAATCCGATTATTGCTAATAAATGAAATATGTGCGTATGAATATTTCTCTGGCTGTGTTTGAATAGACTTGTTTTGTCTCATACAAATGTTGTCTTTCCATCTCACCCTTTAACATCATTATTGGATAAAGATTGAGTAAGCCAAAAAAAGGCATAAGAAAAAATTAGCACTGGGAGTCACATGTGCTAAGCAATATACAAATAAAGCAATAAAATCCAAAAAGAGTACGCTTAAAATAAACATGCAACAGAAATGGCAAACACTTAAGTTAGGCCTGCGTTCCATGCACTAATCTATTTTTCTCAAAATCTATTCATCTAATATTTTTTAAAGATCTAAGCTTTAAAAAAAAATCATTTAGTAAATGAAACAATAATTGAGAGATTTTTAATGAAAATTGCCTTCAAAAGTCGTAAGAAACTTCTGCTTATTCTGAAGTTTGGCCATTTCTGTTATATAAAGTTCTGTAATTATATAATAAGCTTCATGATGATGTTTATAGTTGTAGTAGCAATTTCTGATAATAATAAATGTCATTGTATTAGTTAATTGAAATATTTTTTCACATTTTTAAATGAACAAGGCTGCTGTCAATCACAATCGCAATCACATTAAATAAAGCAAGTAGAAAATGTTACAGTAATTTCTGACTTTGCGACACCATGTCGACTGGATTTAATTAAAACCCAATGTAAATATACGGAAAATTCTACTAAAGCTTTTCTGCCAAAGAGATTTTCAATAATCAATGGATTGTATGAAATTTAAGGCAAATTTTCTATTTTATCACTTTAGCTAATTTGTAAATAAAGTCAAGGGATTGGAAAGCGAATCAAGAAAATCAAGGGCTCTCTACTCCATACTTCATGTTTCGATTTAGTATAACGATCTTTGGGAATTCTGTCTATATGGAAATTTTCTTCGAATGAGGCATCATGCGGCAAGTCTTTGTAAAGTTGTTCGTTCCGAAATGTTTTCAATAAGTTTAGTCTCTAAGTTCAATGATTAGATTTCAGGCCCTTGCTAGAACTGGCAATCACATTTGAATCTCTTTGTAGTAGAAAGTAGGGTATAAAAATAATGACAAATAATTTAGTTATTATAAATTTACAAATGATATGAAATGTAATAGTGGAAACACTTGATTAGCGCAATTGCACATGAAAATCTTCACATAGAACATTTTCTCAATTAATTATAAATTTTCGTTCACTTCATTGCACTTCATTTCACGATTAGTTTCTGCATCTTAGTGAAAATCCAAACTAAAAATGTCGCTTTTAGTTTGATATTAGATCGAACTTAATTAATGCTTTCATTCGATTAACAGAATTACATTGAAAAGTAAAGTGTGAAAATTTTCTTATTAATAATCAAGTAAAATAATCATCTTTCTCTAGAGAAATTCTAGAATTGTGTAAAAGAATAAGCAGAAGAGCAGACAGAGGTAGAGTAACAACGGTAAAAGGAAACTTAAAGTTAATTACAACAGATAATCATTAAAAGCGATTTGACTTGCTTTCTTCTTCTCCTGCGCCATCATAATCTTATATTTCGTTGTTGCTATATGAAAAACACAAAACAGATAAAAATTTTGAAATGTTATAGAAAGTAGACGAAGATAGAAAGAAGATAAAGAGAAACGAGATTGTACGTCAATTATAGTTGAGCATGAATCAGTCTGTCTCTCTGTATATCTGTCTGCTGTCTGTCTGTCTGTCTGTTTAAAGCAGCATAAAAGTAGATTACAACGCCACTAAAAGCAGCACAAAAAGTTAAAGTAACAAGAAAAGAAAAAAGGTATAAACTGAAAAAAGAAAGCACAAATAAAAACAAATGCATTAAAAAAATTTTTTCGAGAAAATATTCAGCTAAAAAAGTGAAAATGAAAAATAAAAATAAAAATCAAATAAAAAAACCAAAAATTGAATGAAAATGAATATAATAATGTATAAAAAGGAATATAGCTTCTTCATCATCATCACAATTATCATCATTATCATCATCAGCCATATTAAAAAGAAGAAATATGCTTCATTAAGTGAAAGTGAAGTACTTATAAAATTATTCTGTTATTACAACAAGTAATATAAATTGAGATGAAATGTAATTTCATGGTCGTTATAATTATATTACTGCTGTAAATAATCAACAACAACAACGACAACACCAATAACAACAAGAATATCATCAACTTCTCTATAAAAAGAAATGAAAAATTTGAAGTGGCGCAGTTGCCAAACTTTTGAGAGTTTATATCTTGAAGTAACTTTCTAAAGTTTTTTGCTTTTTTTTTATAAATAAGTTCATTGAAAAACAAAAAAATCTCTAAAATCACTTTTGAATACAATCACGCCTACACCATAAAAAATTATTAAAAGTTAAGTACAGTCCAATAATAAATTATTAGTCAGCTTAGTTTCAAAAGGCTTAAATCATTTAGAAAAATTAAAATTTTTTTAATTCGTTAAATTATTCCTAAGAATGTCAAAATAAAAAAAGTCAAGCTAACTTAAATTGTGTAATCTTTTAGAGGCTAAATTCTGAATTTTTAAGAAATATTAGAAAAAAATTTTTTTTCTTAAAGAAATATTTAAAAAATGGTGGCAACAAAAATAAAGTCCATAAAATTCTCAAGTGCTCAAGAAACTTTTAACTGATTTCACGCGGCTTTTTATTCATATGGAGAGTTAAATAAAATTTTTTATATACCAGCCGCGCCTTTAAATAGCTTATAGAATATATTTAAACCTAACGGTTAATATCTTCTAAAATCGTTTGAAAACTATT
Source organism: Melophagus ovinus (assembly GCA_023089585.1). Classification (NCBI taxonomy): domain Eukaryota; kingdom Metazoa; phylum Arthropoda; class Insecta; order Diptera; family Hippoboscidae; genus Melophagus; species Melophagus ovinus. Next base: position 620,981 of record JAKKIB010000181.1, on the reverse strand, counting down.
TTATAAAAGCATTGAAATTTCTCTCTTATAAGTAAAACAATGGACCAATGAAAACTTCTTCATGAGTTCTTGAAAAAAAACAATTTCTTATGGCAGTTCATAATAAATGGACATTAAATTATACATAAACATAATGACCATAATAATAATGCTGATGATGATGGTGATGACAATGGTTTTATAAGTAAAAACTGCAAAAAATATATGTATAAAAAAAAAGAAATAAAAATTGTCTATACAAAATATTCATAGAAAATATAAATTTAAATCTATTTGGATTCTATTTGAAGAGTTTCACATAATAAACATTAAAAGCAACAAAAAAAAAACCAGCAGCAGCAGCAGACAGCAAACATTAAATATTTAGGATAAATAAGCAAAATGTTTATGAGAAATTCTAATGTGATGAAATTTAATAATAAAGATTTTTATAATTAGTCTAATCAACATAATAATTTCAAATTTAAATTCTAAACAATAACAATAATAATAATTGGCAATTATTGTTCTAATAATGAAAGCAAAATTTATATACAATCATTTGTAGTTAGAATTACAATGAAATGACAAACAAATCTAATAAACATAATTCCGAAACTTTAGACAGATACAGATTGAGAACAGACACAGAACAAAACAGAACAAACCAGAACAAAAAGAGAACAAACTACAGATAAAGTTTATGTAGGAATGTAATATAATTTAATAAAATATGAAACAAATATGTAAATTATATTTGCAGTAAATTTATGATTTAACAAACAAACAAAAGTATTAAAGAAATATCAAAATTCTTAAAGAGTGAAAATTGAAAGAAATAAAACGAATTGAACAAATATTCAACGACTAAGAAAGTTGTCTAGAAAAGTTTGAGATGAAAAGTTATACATACTTGGCCAACCAGATCAAAGTTGGCCAAGAATGTGATAGATAAGGCGTCTACATTTTTTTAGTTGGATAGGACAAACGAAGATAAGTTTTATAATAATAAAAACAAGCTTTCAATTTTAGATTCAATTAATTTATGCTAAATTTGTTTAAGTTTTATAAAAGCTTGCTTGAAAGAAAATTTAAGCTTTCAATTAAATCATTTAATAATAAAATACTTAGCAAGAAATGTTGTAATTTAAGAAATAATTTGGAATCTAATTTGAAAATCTGAAAGAGGCCGTTTGCTTGGCTTTGCCTTGGTTTGCAAGAATTTTTAAACAGTGAATGCAGATTTCATAAAATTTTTCTACCTCGAGAATCCTTGTTATTGATAGAAAGATAGAAAGAGATGGCTGACAATAAAGTTTTTAGCATTTGATGTTAATCAAATCTAAACTTTTGGTGAAATTTAATTATGAATATGGCAAATCTTTTGCTAAACTGAGTAAAACTATTGACATCTAAATAAAGATTTTTTGGGATTTACATATATATATATATATATATATATATATATATATATATATATATATATATGTATGTATGTATGTATGTATGTATGTATGTATGTCAAATTACAACATTATAATTAATCAATATGATGATTATTATTATTATAATGATTACACTACTAATAATAATAAGGTAAAATGAAAATGAAATTATCTTTATAACAAATATAAGCATTTTAAGCATTAGAAAGTTAGAATTAAAACAATATTAAAACATCATGTACTCATGTGTGAGTACTTGGCTCTGGAAAACAAAATTACAAAATTACAAATTAATATAGATAATTAAAATTTTAATTTATACAATCTATTATGGATTTATTACATTTTACTTACGATTAGATAAATTATGTAAATTTTACATATAAAATTTTCAATAAATTTTATGAGGCCTTAGTTTTCATTTAGATCAACATTAACAAATCAATCAACATTTATCTCTTTCGTGTACAATATTTTATGTAATATTTGAACTTTTACCCTCGAGATGTGTCATTTATTATTACTTAAATAATATTTGTAAATTTCATTTAGTTAGTTAATTATAAAGTTTCAATTTGTTTTACTTCAATTTAATGCAATCGATTTTGTACATGATTTTTTTGTGCCATTTCTCTTGTTATTGGCAACTTTTTAAAGATTTGATGTTGCATTATAGTAATCGTCTATTTTATAGCTTACAGTATGGTAAGTTTGTGCAAACGTTTGTAACACCTAAAAAAAAAATGAGATAGACTCAACTTGTATTAAAACGTTCGCTTCAGACTCACTTCGCACAAGGATTTAAGCTTGTTTCCCGGTGTGTTTGTCTACCTTGTGTCTATCCATGTAAAATTGTTATCAAATTACTGGGCGCAATTTTGGAGCGGTTTATATAAAATTTAATATGTAGACATGATTTAGTTCAAACGCTCTCGAGAATAATGAAAATATTATTATATCCACGCCCCTTACAACAATATATTTTGAAAATGTTTTTTTTTCTGTAGAAAAATTAACAAAAATTAACAATTTTGAGTATTTCAGTCATGTAGGGTATTTAACAGTCGGCCTTGATCGACTACAAGGTATTTACTTGTTTTAATTTATAGTAATCACATTAATTTATATTTTTAGGGATTTTTTTAACAAAACCCTGAGATTCTGAGATTAAGTTGTTCAATTAAATTTTATTTAGTTTGTTTTGAAAGCGTTTCGCTTTCAAAACTTAACTTAGCTTGCTTTTCAATTTTAAATTAGTAAATTGAAATAACTGCAAAATACTTCTTCTTCGATGTAGCTTCTTTCTTTAGTTTTAATCAATTCAATGCTTGCAACTGACAAATAAATAGATTGAAGACTTAAGTAGCGCTAATTTTAATTAATGCAATTTTTATGGTTTTAGAAATCATTGTTGAATCCAAATGCACAAAACTCCTTTGCAGAATTATTTTTTTCACTTTTTCCTATTTCTTTACTTAACTTTCATAAGGTTTCTTAAAGTTTTGTAATTATAAGTAAATTAGAAATTTGTGAATTGTGTTTGGGTGATAAATTATGAAGTTTCTTCAATATTTTAAAAAATTACAAAACAAAAACAAAAAAAAAACAATCAAAAGCTTTGGTTATTTTTTTTGTTGTTTTGTGCTCTGTATAATAAAAAATTACTATTGGATGAACTATTTGAAATTGAACCAAAAGAACCCTAAATATGTTGTAATTTAAACAGGAAGTTACATTTAGTATTACATTTTATATGGGTAACGGAAATCGTAATAATAATCATTATAATCATCATCATCATAATAATAATATGTAATAGCAAGACAAGTAAGGAATTTTTATTTGGCTGGAGCCAAATCTTGGATGCCCACCACCCAGATATCATGATATTACGATTCAGAATCTGATTCAATTTTTTGGATGTAAATTGAAATCGCATCGCGCAATTCCCCTTAGGCATTCCCCATTTGCATGATTTATGGACAGACATTGTAGACTAATGGCTTTCCTACTTATACAAAATTTTAGCTTTCTATCTTTTGCAGTTTGCAGATGGTGAGCAAAAAACTTAAATTTTGCTTAAAAATAAGACATTCCCAATTTAAGTTGTACTGTGGGCGTGTCCTAAGACCGATTTGGGTCATTTTCAATGCCAACTTGCGTGCAAGAATTTCCAATGGTATTTTCAAATTTGAGATCCATATCTTAAATTTTAGGACTAGGAGAATGTTTAGAGCAGGCAGACAGATGGATAGACATGTTTAAATCGATTCAGGATTTGATGCTGATCAAGAATGTAAATACTTTATAGGTTCTCCAAAACTTCCTTCTTATTGTTACAAAACATAATGGCAAAGTGAGTATACCTTCAACCTCTGGGTGGTAAATATAAAAAGCACCAAGAATAGCGCAATGTAGATTTTGCTAATAAAGTTTTGTGTATAAACATTGTTGTTGTTGTTGCGTATACATTATATTGTGGCCTCATTTGTATAAAATATACTTGAAATATTCTCGCTGATAATAAATAAAACAAAAATTTGTGATGTGATGGAGTAAGCGAAGTTGTAGACGATTGAAACCATCAAGCCTAATTATTCTTTATTGCTAAAATTAAATCAAAGTATAAGACGGACTGCATGAATTATGGAGAAAAGGAAAAAAGTCATAAAGGCTTTGGTTGCTAAAGGTTATTACGGCAAAGGTTGTTATAACAAATCAATAAATTAGCCAAATTTCTATTTGCCATGAAAATTACAATTGGCTTCTATATTAAGTAGTCAAAGAAAATAAAGAAAGATTCCAAAACGACATACTTTAAATAGTATTTAGTTTAGAATTTTTGTACACTTTCTTCCTGCAAACCTTACTCTAAAATTTGCTTTATGAATTGTTCTTTGAATTCAGAGAGATTGCATTCTCTAATATTAAAGCTAAGGAAATTTCCGAAGGTATAAACGCGCTACAAGAATTTATACTTTGCTAGGCATAATTTATCAAGATATTCCCAGTTCAAATAGTCCAGTTTGGATTTAACAATCTCAAAGAATATTGAAATAATGTTCAATGGATCAGGTTTCTGTAATTGTAAAAAGTTAGGCCACTCCTTTTCACTTTAGGCAAGAATTAGAAAAGCCTTTTTCTGAAATTTGGAGCCGATTACTTGAGCCAAATTAATATTTGATCGAGTTTAAGAAACTTTGATGTCAATTTAGCTTATTTCATACTTTTCACGATTTTGAAAGAATGAAAGTTTGCTTGTTTTTTTAATTTTAAATGAAAAAGAAAATAGATAAAGCCGGAAAGGGCTGTGAGCTCAAAATATATTGAAAAGTTAAAAAAATATTCAAAATTATTACTACAATTTATAATTTTAGGCTATCTCTAAAAGTCTGCGTAGTTGGTATAAAAATTTTTATGAATATCGACTAAAAATTTTAACAAAAAGAAAAAAAAAGTGAAAAATAAAAAACGAAAGTTGAAATTACTATTTACAATGCGGCATAGTCCATAAAGATAAACAATAGAAACACAGTTATAAATGTAATACTAACAACAAATAAATGTATAATAATAGTATAAACATTTTATGAATTATGTGCCACATAATTCAATGTACAAGGTAAATGCATACGTATTCAAAACAGCCATTTTATATACTCATATCAAGAAAATTTATTGTAGTAGAAAACTTTTCAGTTTAGTTTGGCAATCATTAAATGTAGTATTTTCTAGTTTCTTATCTTCTACTCACCACCATTTCTGACTGGTCTTCTTTCTTTCAATAAATCGGTGATAAATATTATAGTATATGTTTGAACATACAATCAAACATATAAACGTACAAACGAACATATATAAAATGAATCGAGTAAATAAGGAAAAAGCACCTAAAGAAAATTCTAAAATGAATATTGCTCTATACTTCCATTTGTTGTTTGGTTTATACATGTAAATAGAAGTGTAACTGTTAGTTTAGTACAAATGCATGTACAAGTGTTTGAAAGTGTGAGGGAATGCGTGCAGGTAAATGCTGTTTGTACATTTTAATAAGATTTATAATTATATACAGAAGCCTCTTCCTCATTTCCCATTAGCTAACTCACTCATTTCCCCTTAATCCTTGCTCTTAATTCTCTTTCTATATCTTATACAAATTCTTGGGGGAATTTTCTTTCACTTCTACTTCTTTTTCTTCTTCGTAACGATGAACACAAACCTTACCATGAACACACAAACAAAGTAACAAATTAGATAGAAATTTGTTATGAATACCATGAGTTTTAAATATAAACGCATTAAACATGATTCGACAAGAATTTTATTATGCATCAACGCTAAAACTTTTTGTATATTCTGCATGCTATTCTCTCCATTATTTTATGCCTATTACAAACTGTCATGTACATTTCTAATAAAATGTATATACAAAAGATATACGTTTATCTTCTTCACTTTCCGTTAATTAGATGACACACTTTATTTGAATGGCATACAAAAACATGACATAATATTTAGCGAAAGATATATAGCAATTAAAAGGTGTATACGAAAAATGAGAATACATGAATGAAAAACAATTAAACATTTACATGAATTTTATGGAATTTCGAAACTTATAGAATCTTGAAATTGGCAAAGTTTAGTTCATAAAATGAATGAATGAATAAGATTACATTTTCTATTGTGAATTTATTGTATTTTATTATATATGTATATAGCCATAAGCCACGCTCTTTATTATGCAATTTTTTCATGGCCATTTATAAGAATGACTTTCGTTTAAAAAATTTGAGCAATTTCCCTCTTTGCATAGTTTTTTATAAATTTATTGCAATCTTCTTGATTATTGTGACTTATAATGAACTAAGATTTTATAGAAATTTACGCGTATTAATGTAGATTTCAATAAATCGAACTTACAAATAAATATAAACTATTTCAAATTGCAAATAAGCTTCTTTCGTTGAAACTTAATAAAAACTTCTTCAAATACTAAAAGAAAACTGTAAAATGGAAAAAGGTAAAAAAAAAATAACAGAAACATTTGAAACTGTGTTTGTTGAAATAACTCAGAATTTTATTGTCTGTCAAGGCCGATTTTTAAATACCCTACACCATTTGACTTAACAAAATTGAAGAAAAAAAATTTGAAATTTTTCAATTTACAAAAAATGTTCATTATATGGGAGAATATTCAGAAAATAGGGTGATTTGGATCAAATTTGGGCCACCTATATGGAAAGTCCAAATACAAGGTAAAGCTAATTTTTTTTAAAGTATATTTACAAAGGTAACATTTCTTCATATAAGCGTTGCCTGAGAAGTAGCTGTAAAAATAGATAAATCTGGACCAAATTTGGTATAAATGTTAATTAAGCTTTAATTTACATTAAAATATGCTAAGCAAGTTTTTTCCATATAACAAATTTTAAAAAAAAACGCCTTATACGAAGAGTTATCGAAATAATGGTCTGATTTTAACCATTTCCAATACAGTTCGTATTTGGACCAAAATATACTCATGTACCAAATTTCATCAAAATATCTCCAGCGGCTTAACAAATTTACATGGACACACATCAGACAGATGGACGGATAAACAACCAGACGAATAGACGGACAGGCTTAAATCCAATCACAGCATGATTCTAAGTCCATTGATATAATAAAAGGTATATTTGTAACTCCTTTTTGGATGTTACAAACACACGCAAGTGTTGTATGATATAGATAGGATAAGCATAAATAGATAAAATTCTCAAATCGTTAGTTATTTTAATTGCAAAATTCCTTACATCGTTAATTAATAAAGCTTGGTTGGCACTTGTCTACAACTCTTTAGTTTTTTATTAAGGTGTGACTCTTGAATTTTTTTATTATTTAATAATTGTGGAATTTTTCTCATTTGAAAATAGTTGTTTCTTCTTTTTTTATTTGTAAGAAATTAAAATGCAAAAATTCCAGCTTTAAAAAAAACAGCGACACGATCAAATCGTGCTCGCTCTCTCTTTTATTTTAATGATTGTAAATTAAAAAAAAAATAGGCAATTGTTGATAAAAGAAGGGAAAAAATATCTAACCTCAACTTCCTTCCTCATTTTTTTTATTACTCATTTTTCTCTTACTTTTTAATATTTTTGTGTGCTTCATCCATATTTGATTGAAAATTTCACATTCTCTGGTAAATAATCAATTTCTGTCTTTTTTCACTTTAATGCAGTTGCCCATCTCATTGTTTTTTTTTTTTGCCTTAGCCTTTATAAGCTTTCTTTAATTCCCTCAAGTAGAAGTTCTCGCTTTGTAATGCCTAAAGCTAAAATATATTGGCAGTCTCTATTTTCAATCAATTCTTTTTATTGTGTTCTTTTTCTTGTGTTTTTTCTTTCCTTTTAAATATGTTTCCATTTCCTTTTATTTTGTTGTAGTTTTTCTTGCTTAAATTCAGTTGAATTCTTAAATGGAATTGTACTCCTCAGTTTTTCTAATAGTTTTAAGAGTAATTCATTTAAATTGTTATATTAAACAAATTCGCTTTCTGAATGGACTTCTTCCAATGTTTTTCTTATTTTACTTATCTGCATACCAAAAATTATTGAAATTGGTTTTAATTTTGGTTTTGATGTAGCGTATTAAAATTGTTAATGATGACCGACCAACCGTTACGAACAACAACAACAACAACGAAAAAGAAAATATATATATATAAATTATTTTCAATTTCAATTTATTTTCTTTTTTGATGCGTAGGCCCATTATCATTCTATCAATATCATTCTATCAATACAATATAAATTAGGAAAGCAGTTTCTGTGCCATTGTTCGATGAACATTGAATTGTTGAGGTAACTATTCATAGCTTTTCAATATTTCTTTTCTATAAAATTTCAATTCTTTTTTCCGACTTTTTCTTTCTTTTTTATTTTTTTTTTATTTTTCTTTTTTTTAAATAACATTTTGCTCTATTCTGTTTTCTGCTGCCCGATTTGTCTCTTTTTTCGCCACCATTTAACTTCATCCATAACTAGAATAAAAATGTATTATTTTGTTGTTATTGTTGTTGTTGTTTTGTATGTTTCAGTCTACATTCATTTCATTGGCTTCTTTACTCGTTTCGCCATTTTTCAATTTAATATTTTTTCTATTTTAGTTGTTGCTGTTCTTCTTCTTCGTCTTCTTCTTATCGTTGTTGTCTAACAAACAATAGGATTTTTGTTTTGTTCTTTTTTCTTTATAATAGTTTATCTTATGGTGAGGCGGCCATAAATTCAATACAGTTTGCAATTTCAGTGTTTTTCAATAGATAGAGGCTTTCCCTTATTCTTCTTTTTCTTTTTCTTACTCTTCTTTTTCCATATGCTTTTATTGTTAATAATTGTTACTTTGTTTTCTTTTTATTTGCCAATTTTTTGCTTTTTGCTTAAAGTTTGTTTTTGCTTTTTTATATTAACCAAAATTTGCTTTTATTATGAGACTGATATCACAACTTGTTTCACTTTTTCAAAATGCTTTCCATTTTAATTCTTTCTCTTTCTCTCTATCTAACTTTCTGTAACTTTATCTGCCACTCTCTTGTAATTTTGTTTTTTTTAACTTTATTGTGTTTTCCACAAAAGTTAACTTTCATAAACTCCATTTCTTTACTTATTCTATTAGAGAATTTCTTTGTAGCCTTTAAAACTTGTTGTTTGTAACATTCAAAAAAAGTTATAAGAATCTAATATTTTACTATATCACTCCACTAATTTAAAATTGTCCCTGTAAATTATCTTATCTGAAAAAGTTATACCTCACAATTTCTGGGATATATTTTAATGAAATTTTGTTGCACAAGCATATTTTGAGCTAAAGGAGAACTCCTTTGAATATGTTTAGAAATGGAGGATTTTGTCCTTGACAGAGAGAGAAGTCCTTTTTTTTCAATAAAAGTCTTTGTACAATTTTTTCATTAAATTTTTGCAAAACAAAAAAGTTGATATAAAATAGTTACTAAAAATAATTAAAAATAGTTATTACAAACTTTGTAATATTTTATGGATAAATCTCTCGTATAAAGCATATTTATTTAAGTTTTTTTGTTAAGTTTAGTTTACTTTAGTTGAGTTACGGCTTGTCTTAGCGCCACATCAAAATGCCAAATATTTGGCCACCAACCAAACACAATCATCAAATTCTAGAACAAAACGTTTCTTACACGCATTCAATAAGCTCTCGGATAAGAGGAAGAAATATACGATTAGAATGAGAGTTCATAAGGAGTGAAAGAAAAAAAGATAGAGAAAGAGAAAGTAAGGCATTATGTTGATAGGCCTGTGGGACAGCGCTTGTTATTTTCATATTTGGTTGTATTCATTTTATATGGAATATGACATAAATTAGCCTTCTCATCATCATTATAATAATAATAATGGTACGTATGTATGCCTCTATAAGTAATGTGGGTGTACATGTGTGTGTGTATGCCACTGTATTATTTTAGTTTAACATTCTGTAGCATAAACTCTCTTGGCTTTTTTTAATATTTATTTTATTGTTATTGTTGATTTTTCTTCCTTCCTTCCTTTAATTTTTATATTGTTGTTGTTAAGCACACGCAATTTATATGCAAGTACCAATAAATTCGAACACATAAACACAAAATAATAAGTAACATTATTAAATAATCTCTCCAATCATTTTCTGTCTCTTTTCTCTCTTTTCTTTTTTTAATTTTTCCTAAACACTTCCTTAAATTTTTCCTACCCCTCATTAAACTTTACGATGAAATTAAAAAAATAAAATGTCATAAAGTGGAATATAAGTGTAAATGGCCAGACAAAGTCGTATGATTTGTTTAGATTTTAGTTTCGTTTAAGAACAAAACCGTCAACAATAAAATTTGATTTGATACACAAATATATAAATTTAAAATATTTATTTTAACGTAAAAAGTTTATTTATAAAGAAAAAATTATTAGTTGCTTATTAGCTGCAGGCACTGTCAAACTTTACGAATCATTTCAGCTTTTGTTTTGCCAATTTTTTTTCTCATTCTTTTTTATTTTTTCCTTTTTTTTTAATTCTGCAAATTTTGCTGCTTATAAGAAACTTTTTCTTAGAAAATAATCTGGACATGAGTTAAGCTTTGCTTAGATATACTTATAAATAAATTTGGAAAAGTTATTTGAAGGGATCTCAGACCCTTTTCGTTCATATAGCCATAATTTAACCAAAAATCCTAGAGTTTTAGTTGAATATATTTGAGTAAAGATTTATCACAATTTGAAGTGAAGATCTTAATCTAGAATCCTACATGCCTGAAGAAGATTATTCGATTATTAGTAAATTAATATTTCATGCCTAAAGTAGGGGAATTTGATAAGCGAATCCAACTTGCGTTCAACTTGCCATTTATACTCAATTGAAATGAAAAAAAGGGCAATCAATAAAGTGATTGCTTTTTTATTATTGTTTTTGTTTTTATTATTATTTGTTATTATTATTTATTATTATTATTATAAGAACAATAATAGCATCATTACAGCATTTGGAATGGTCTCTGAAACCTGCCTCTCTGACGCTGACTGCGTTTTACTGTTATTATTGTTTTATCTTCTTCTTTCTCTTGCCCATAATATTTTAATTCACTTATTTTAAAAGATCTTTACTTCTGTTTTTTTTTTGTTTATGGCAAATTATTATTGTATTAATCAAACTGAAATTAAATAATTGCAACAGCAACACTAACAATAATATCAATAATATTAATATCACTGACAAATAAGCAAAACAGAAACAAAACGAGAAAAACCAACAACAACAACAAAATGAGTATAATAATAATAAGAAATTGAGTTAATTTTTGTTTTTTATAAGAGGATTTCGTTCCTGACAATGAATGTGGCAAAAAAGAATTAAATAAATTTACAATTTTTATGGCAACAAAAAAATTGCGGCTGCTGCTGCATATAAAAGCCAAACTGTCATAAACATATAATAACAGTGTGTGTGTGTGTGGGCGTGCGTGTATTGGTCAATATGAAATTTCATTTAAAAATGCATACAAAATGTCCATTAAATGTTAATGTGTGTATGTGTGTGTGACAGAGAGAGAGAAAGATAGAAAATATTATATGAGGCTACTATACTGATTTGTTATTCTGTTCCAATTTATATTTTCATATGCAATCGCTCAGTTTAATGTTTGTTTAAGTTTTAAGTCTTTAAGGTTATTGAAAAAAATAAAATAAAAACCTTTGAGAAATCGTTTAAGCTCACGTAGCCTTAAATGACTCTAAAATTTTCACAATCTTAAGTTATTAATATTTATTTTTAGGAAAAATTGTATGTTTTAATTAAAAATAGGCAGAAACATAAGAAAAGGTACGTTACTTTAATCAAATCTTTTGAAATTTTCGAGAAATGTTATGGTGGAGTTTATAACTAGTTCAGAGGCACGCTTATTTCATAAACAATGTATAAATAATGGAAGATGCTTTTATATTTTTTAACATTTGTAAATTTGTAATTTGTATTATGCATTTTGAACATTCAAAAGTAGTTGAGATAGATCCCATCTTTTATTATGCCGAATAATTCAGAAGCATTTGCTAAATCGACTTAAATTTGCTTGTTCATCTGTACGTCTGTTGTTTGTCTATGTAATATTGTTATCCAGCTATAGATCGCAATTTTAAAGATATTTTAATAAAATTGTGTAGAAATCAGCTTTAGCTCAGGAACGAAGTCTTTTGAAAATTGTTAAAGTTGGACAAATTCTTGCGATCACTCTCCCTAAAACTTTTTTTACGAACTAAGGCTTTTATATAGAAAAAAGTTACAATTTTGAATATAATTTTAAGATAACTACCATTTTGTTGTATTTTATGAAATTTTAACCAGATTGATCCATTTTTTAAACTTTCGTTTTTTAAAATAAAGTCCTTATATCGAAAAAATTTACAATTTTGGATTTATTGGGACGAAAATTGCTATATTATTGTAATTTGTTATAAGAACTGCATGCAACAAATTTGATTCAGATCGCAACATTTTTTGAACTTCGACCTATATAAGGAACTTTTCAAAACATTAAAAATTTTCATTTTTTGTACTTTATTTTTTAATCTCTTCAAGTAAAATGGTGTAGAGTACCTAAGTCGTTCTTAAGAGTCAGCCCTGGCCTAGTATAACATTCTTACTTCCTTACAAATGATTTTAAGAATAGACCTTAAAAAAATGGAAGAAATATTCTTTCTTTCTTTCTTTCATTCTTCAATTTTCTTACTTATAATACGATTAATGTAATAAACTTGCACTTAATTGCACTTAGACGTGAATGGAGGGAAGCAATAGAAACACAAATACCAAAGTGATCAAAATAATGCTGAGAATAAAAGCACAAGAAAGAGATAGTGTTAAAATAAGAAATCGATGGCATTTAAGAAAAAGTAATGAAAGAAGGAGAGTGATTGTAAGAGAAGGAGATATATAGTAAGAAGTAGTTATTGGAAGTGAAGCAAAAAGAAAGATGCAATTGGAAGGAAGAGATTTGAGATAAAAAGTGATAAATATTGTTAGAAAGAAAATATGATAACGCTGAGTTAAGAAGAGAATAATCTGATACAGAACGAACGCCTGAAAGAAAAAATTAGATCTAAAATGTTGATTATTAGAGTAAAAATAAGAAAGAATTGGAAAAGGAAGAGATAAAGAAATGAAGTGATAAAACTAATGATTAAACATAAAAGTTTAAGACATTTGGTGATGGGAAAGTTTCACATTTTTTTTTCTTTTTCTATTATCATCCAAAGGCATGTAATTAAAGCAACTACTGAATTGATTAAAAATTATTGAAAGCTTTTTTCTTTGTTTTCTATAAATTATATTATTGATTTTTCATATATAAATATTCTAAGAAATTTCTTTTTCTTTTTCTCGCTATCTTTGTCCTTTTTTTTATTCTAAATTTGTAATTGTTTTTGCATAAGTTTTCGTTGAAAGGGGTAAAAAAAATTATGGAATAACAAAAGTATAACAAAATGTTATTGGTGATTTGATTTATATCTCTGCTGTTAAAAGTCATCTTTGCGCTCACTTTTAGCCTCCTTTTTTTTATTAAAAACTGCTTTTTGTGTTGCAGTGTTAGACAAAGTTTTTCTGAAATTAAATTAAATTCAATTAAACTGAAGTAAATTTAAAATACAATTCTAAGAAAAGGAAAGAGAAAGACACAGTGAGGGAGAGAGAGAGAGAGAGAGAGTAAGAGAAATTGTTAGTGAGACAGAAAAGGAAGTTTGATAAATAGAAATAATGATGTAGAAAATTTTCTTGTTTGTGAAAATTTGCAAGAAACATTAAAAACAGAATCTTTATCAAACTACAAAGAAACTACAGAAAATGTTGTTAAGGCAAATGATAACAATAGCAGAAAAAAAATGGGGAAAATAATAAATAAAAGAACAAGAAAAAGAAGATGACAAAAACAAACAAAAAACTATAATAATTGAGTTAGACAGAAAAGAGAAAATTATTATATGCCGCCATAATCATCCGGTCAAGCTATTGTTTTTCTTTTATTGCCATAAGAAAATTCTTAGAGTTTACTTATTTTTCTCATTTTTTTTGTTATAGTTATAGTTTTTCTTTTCTTATATATATCTTCTTGTGCTTCTTCTTCTTCTTCTTTTACATTTTCTTTTCTTTTTTTCTTCTTTTACTTCTTCTTATTTTAGTTTATTTCTTTATTTTGCATTTAAACTAATTATAGTAAATTTCCTTGCCATTAACTCTTACAAGCAGCATTTCATGTTGTTGCTTACGCTTGCTTATTTTTTTCTATTCTAAGGCTTTTCACTTCTCTTGCCTCTTCTTTTCTAAGGCTTTTCGCTTCTCTTGTCTACTTTCTTGCATTCCTTACTTTATCCTAATCCGTTTGCTGCATTTATATATAATTTTTATTCTCTGATAATGATTTATCCAACTGCAGCTCGCTTTTGTTAGCTTTTTTGGTTGCTGTTGCTGCTGCTGCTATTGCTGTTGTTTTTATAATTAGTTGTTTTAGCCTTTATAAAAGTACAATGGCTGTCACTTGCTTGCTGCCTTTTTCTACTTTTTCTGTTTTCTTTCTGTTTTTTGGTTTAGATTTTCCCATCAGTTGGACATTTCTGCCATTTGCTTTTTTTTCTTTCTTTTGCTTTTCTTTCCACATTTTGCATACAGTTTTTTTCTTAGTCTTTATATGAAATTTAAATAAAGTAATGACATTTTAGTTTTAGTTTCTATCTTCCGGCTGGTGTATTTCACCTGCCTTATCTTGTATAAATATTTCCTTCATATGTGTAAAGCTGCAATTTTGTTTAAAACGTTTTTTATTTTTATTATTTCTAAGACAATTTGTTTAATTTTCTTTCAATGAAGATTGAATGTTTTCTTCATTAAATTCATTTCCATAATATTACTAATTCTAATTTTTTTTCAGTTTTACTTTTTTCCAACACAGTTTTTAACTGCTCGCGCTACATCTTGAATCTATTAATTATACGCCTTCTTTTATTTTTTGTTTTACTATTAAATCCAGAAGTGATTTACGGAATGCCTTTAAATGGTTAACGTTGCAACTAGTTTTGTATAATTTTCTAATTTAATAACTTTATATTTATAGATTTGTATATTAATACATATATACATGGACATGTGTGTGTGCAAGTGTGTTTGTGTTTGCGTTTGTCTTTGTTTGTATGTAAACTCTTATAAAAGAGATAGAATTAGGCGGTAGTTTTGTATTTTTAATAACACGCATGAAATTGTACCAAGAAAATTGCTAGATACTGAAACAAAAAAGAATCATCATTAATTTTTCGCCTCTCACATTTCATTTCAGTTCATTTCTCTTCAGTAACTTTTCATTTTAGTTATCTATGAGGTATTACGTGATGCATTGCTGCTTTAGTCTGGCATTGCATGGCTCACTCGCTTATACTTATTTTGCAATTTAAATGATTGCTGCTGCCATTTATTTATTTATTTTTTTTGTTTTGCCATATTTTTTGCATCTATTTTTTCCTGGTTGCTTTTGCTTTTTCTTATTTTTTGTGAATGTTTGTAAGCCCAATTAAGTAACTTCTTCACACCATAAATTCATGCAGGCACACAACTCTATTATAATCGTGCTCACATATCCACACAAACACAGACACACTTATATATATACACACACACACAAAATGCTATATATGTTCATATATATAGCAATATGTGTGTGTGTGTATGAATAAAAATGATTGGTGTATAGTTAAGTGACAGGGTATTATCATCTGTTCGCTTTTAAGCCTATAATTTGTATTGGTGAGTGTATTCAAGAATTAATTTTTTCAAACCATTAATTTATTTATTGTTATTGTTGTTGTTAAATGCTGCTATTGCTGCCGCTGTTTTTATTTCTTCTGTTGCCGCTATTTGCAATTGTTGTTGTCATTATTATTATTTCATTCTATATGTGTATATGTATTATAATTTTTTTTTTATATAAATACATATATTGATTCATTTTAATTTGTTAAACCATCAGAAAATGAGAGAGGAGAAAATTCTGTCATGCAGTTAACTAGTTGCATGCTTCAGGTTTTTTATTCTATTTGTTTTGAATTCATGAGATTAAAGAAAAGAGACAAATATGAAAATATCATCAATTCCAATTAAAATTGAATTGTTTGTTCTATCAATGTAATGAATTTTACGAAAGCAATGATAGAAATGACAAAATCATTCATTCATTTAAGTTAATAACTAAATTAAAACAGCAGGCAATAAATTTGGTTAAAATTGTCTTACAGCAAACCATTTTTAAGTTCAGTGAAATTAGCGAGATTTTATGATGCTAATTTTAGAGTTTTACTTTGCTATATTATGGTTTGGACTTTATTCAAGTACAATTTGTTTCGTATCTTTAATATTATATGAGTATAAATAATTGTTGAATCAACTCTTCTTTAAGCCCTATTTCTGTTTTGTTTGATTCAGCCAGCGAAGAATTCTCTCTTGCTGGCATATTAGAACTCTTGTTGCTTTCAGCTACAACATTTTATGAAATAAAGCATGCCTACTAAGTATAATTAACAACTTTGTGTATCCATTAGCCCATAAAGCTGTTCACAGCTTTCCCCGCTTCTTTTACTAGGTTTTTACAAATTATACCATAATAATGTCATCCATTTAAAATATACGAAATGTATCCTAATAATTTGATAAAAAAATTTGCAAGGATTATCGGGGTACAATTTTATCAGTTCACTTTAACAATCGCGTTAATCCTTTTTATATCATACACCACGTGTGGTGCATTATAAATTTGTGCAAATGTTTGAGAGAGTTGAGTTAGACCCACTTCTAATTAGAGTGATTTAAAAATATGCACACGCCTGCCAGATATTCTAATGAAATTTAATACATGGCTGTGTTTTGGTTCAGATACGCATCCTAATGAAAGTGATTAAAATTGGATAATTATTTCAACCATGTCATATATAAAGCCTTTCCTTCGAAAGAAGTCGTTATATGGCAAAAAATTACAACTTTTAAGATATTTTAACATAGAATGCCGCTTAGTTAGTTAGTATTTTACAATAAAGGCATCTTTGCCAAATTTGATCCAGATAGGTCAATATTCACAACCACTTTCCATATAACGTCTTATTCGACAAAATGTTTCAATTTTGAAGATATTTTAAAGAAAATTGTCATGACCTTCTATTTTGACATGACAATTATGTGTACCAAATTTTATCCAAATAGGTCCATTTTTTGAACCTTCTCTTATATAATGAATTTTTTTAATAATTAAATGATTGTACTTTTTTTACTTCGTGGCCTCATAATTTTCTTGTTTGAGTTTAATGACACTAAGCGAAGTAATGTAGGATAATTAAGAGTCGGCCCTTACCGACTATAAGATTCTTACATATTTCTGCTTTAAAAGAGTGTAATGAGTCCATGAAATGTCCGAGGATGCCAAAAACAGTTCTTATATAACTTTACCCAAATGTTCAATTTGATAGAACTTGAGTTTGATGATTTTAGCAATCAATTTTGCATTTTTCGTACTATACTTCAGAAAGTTTACAGAATTGCATTTATATACTTGCTGCTCAAACTGAATGAGAACGCCACACACATTTATACACAATGGAGTGCATACAAAATAATAAAATTGTGTCAACACTTTTCATGTTTAAAAAAAAAAAGAAAAAGGAGAATTGTATAGAACAATGGAAGTAAAATGCTTGAATAACTGTCACATTCAGTAAACATTTTATTGGCGGGTGTAATGGTCTAAAAATTTCATATAATTTTTATTGTTGTTCCAGTGTAAACAACGGTACTCACATTTAAAGTTTCTGTTTAAAGTTAATGTTAAAAGGAAATGATGTGAAATTATTATTATTATTACAATTTTTTTTATATGTATTATTATTATTATTATTATTATTATTATTATTATTATTATTATTATTATTATTATTATTATTATTATTATTATTATTATTATTATTGCCGCTGACACCGTTCCAATTGCTATTGATATTGTTATTGTTGCATGCTATAAAACAACATACGTAATTTGTCACGTATCCTTTTTGTTTTTTCTTTAACATGTAAAAATAAAGTCAACGTAAATTAATAATAAATTATTACAATAAAAACAATAACAGCAAAAATAACAGTAACAGTAACAATAATAATAATAACAGTGAAGCATTTTACTATAAACATCCCATTAGTCATTAACGTTGACGAAGAATATATTTTCAATATAAATCAACTGTGACAAAAAAATACAAAAATTAAATTAAAGGAAGCAAAAAAGAAATTGTATTTAAATGAAATGAAATGAAGTGAACTGAATTGAGCTGAGCTGCAATGAAATGAAGTGAAATTGTATATTTATATAAGTATATAAAATTTTTGACTGCAGGTTTTCATTTTATGGCTTTTTATTTTTTATTTCTTATATAATTTCCACAACACGCAATCCATAATCATTTTTCCTGAAACCATCTTTTACAAAGTTACGTTCTGAATTGTTTTAAACTTGTTCGATCTTTGCCTTTATCAAAGTAGTTTTATTAAAATATTATAAAAGTTTCAAGTTTGAGTTGCAGATATTTTACTAAAATATATAACTTAAGCATGTTTCGGCTGAAGTTTGAAGGAAATTGTAAACTTTTGAGATCAGACAATTTTGAGATTATCCTTTTTTGTATATTTCAATATTAAATATATGCATTTTTTTTAAAAAAGGTTGCTTGATCTAAAAACCCAATTTAAACTGTGTAAGACAATGTTTTGAATCTTTTTGTAAAAACAAAGTTTAAGAAAGTTCTTGCAATTTTTTTTTTGTTGTGAAGTACTTAACAATCAACCTTGATCGACGAACGTTATCATTTAATTTTTTCTTACGAAAATCAGTTAAATGACAAAAAAAGACATGTAAGAAATTATGTTCGTTAGTGCAAAATCATAATTACCTACCACTTAAACATCAGAACCACTTAAACATTTGGTACGGAGATTTTTTCAAGTTTTATATAATAAAACGCAACAATAAAAAATGAAACTTAGTGTGGTATAATTTTAAGTAGACTTGATCGATTTGCACCATTTTTCTGTATTAGCTTTGCCACATCAATGGCTTTGTTAAATGTACAAAATTTCAGCTTTCTGAATTTTAACGTTTGCAACAGCAAAGAACAATTAAATTTTGCTATAAAAAACCGAGGTATTTGCAGTTTTTGATGCAGTTTTCGTTGCGGGCGTGTTTAATATCAACCTGGGCACTAGAACTTCAACGATTTCTACCAAATTTCATCTGGAAATCTTGAATTTTACTGATAGAAGAATGTCAACCACTCAGAGTTAGACGGACAGACAGACACAAACAGATACATTGAAATTAATTAAGGACTTAAAGCTGATCAAGACGCTTTCTTTTAGATGTTGTAAATATAACAACTTTTGGGTGATGAGTAGAAAACTAGTGGCATAAAAAGTAAACGTAGAGCATAAATAGAGAAAGTTATTACAATGAAATAAAAAAGACAAGGATAGATTGTGAAAGGCAAATAACTAAAGTAAATTATGTGTGATCGATAACTTTTACATTAACACTGACTTTTTACTTGTTATTTTTTGTTTTTATAAATATTGCAGTTTTTCATTTAATAGATACAGATTGCTTAATAAGTTGGCAGAATGCATGTAAAAATAAAAGAAATAGAAAAATTACAAACAACTGTTAAAAATATGTAAAGAATATGAAAAAAATTTATGAGCAACCTTTTACCATTGCAGTACATTTCAGGGGCTTAAAATAATAGTGAAGCAGTTGTATGTAAAAAAAGCAGTGATAATAATAATAATAATAATAATAATAATAATAATAATAATAATGATAATAATAATAATAATAATAATAATTAATATAGAGATTATTTGCTTTTTATTTTTATGATTGCAGACCAATCAATAAAAAATTTTCGATTACTTATTTATTTTTGGTACATGTCGCAATAAATATGAAAATTATATTCCTTCAGTATATTCATGGCATAAAATATTCATTTCAATTAACTTCAATATTTAAATGTTCCACAAAGAAAATGGTGAGATAGAAAGAGAAAATAGAGAAATTAAAATAGGTCGAAGCATGAATGGATGGAAGTAGAGAGAAGAAGTATAAAAAGCGAGCACTTTCAATTGATTGATCTATCATTTATGGACGTTTGCCGGCAGCAAAACCTTTTTTTCAAAATAATTAACAAATAAAATAAAATGTAAAAACGAAAAACTAAAAGAAAACATTTTTAGCGGGAAATTTTCCTAAAAACATGTTTTATGTTCACTTTATTTGCCTGAAACGCAACAATTTCAATAACTTTAAGAAACGATAATAAACAAATCAATTCGCCAAATATGAAGTAAAACCAAACTAAACAAGAAAATTCTGTAGCGCTGGATTGACGAAACAACTTATTACGTGGCTTCCAATTTTACACTTGTCTTATATAGAATTGTAAGATTATACGGATGGTTGTAATAGTCAGAAGAAGTTGGGATGGACCCAACTTTTATTATACCGAGAGACTCAGAAGCACTTTTTGAATCGACGTAATAAACATGTCTGCACGTCTGTCTCTTTTTTTATCAAGCTAGAGGTTTCAATTTTTGAGATATATTAATGAAATTTGGTGGACATTTGTAGTACGGTCCAAATACTAACTTTATTGAAAATAGTTAAAATTTACTCAGTTTTAGGACCCCTTCCCATATAACATCGCTTTCGAAAAAAAATTATTATATGGAGAAATATTACAATTTTTAATATATTTTAAAGGAAATTGATTCTGCTTTGTATTTGGACATAAGATATAGGGGTAAGTTAGGTACTTTAAATTTCCTCCCATGAAACTAACGTTATAAATTACTTTCAAATAATTGAGAAATTACAATTTTTTCAAGCTTGTTTTATTGAGAGTCATTTATTTGAGTTTTAATGACGGTCGGCCTGGAATGACTATTTCTTACTTGTTAATTTTGATAACCGCCGTACTTGCATGGAAAAGTAAACTTCCTACAGCTTGTAATAATCTGAAGGAGATATGGCGTCTACAAATGCTTTGCACTGCAACTTGTTAATAACGCCCAAGTTTTATGAAACGCCAAGTTTTATGAAGTGCATTGTAAGAATTTTCATGTAAAGAGGTTCATTCTGGTAAAAAAAAACCACTCGCGATATGTTTCTTTTTCAAAGATTTTTCTATTAATTTGCTTAATAAAAAGTAATTTTTAAAATTATAACATCACAAAATAATTTTGGCAAAATATTACATGCATATTTTTTGAAATAAAAATATGCAAAAAAAGTTTAAGCACAAACCTTAAAAAAACGATGATTCAATCATCTTGCCCAATTTTCCCAATTTAGTTCGTGTTAGTTTTACATTGAGAGCTATTTTATTACATATGGACAAGTGAACTTTTGAAATTTTGTTTTTATAGTTTTCTTTGGAAATATATATAAATATATATATAGAAATATAATCCATATGTTTTATTGTCAATTTTGAAACAGCAAAACCACAATTGGGTAAGTAAATCCATTATATGACAAAATCTATATAAAGATTTCTTGTTTTTTTTTTTGGGGGAAGTTTAAACGTGACTTTGTTATATGTGCAAATGTAATTCATACCAAAAAAGAAAATATTATGTGGCATAATTTCTTTTTTCTTTTGTTGTTTGTTTTTTTTTTTTTTGGTTTTTTCCTTTTTTTCTTGTTGGTTCAATGTGCATAGAAAACTTTGGCATATTAAATATATTATAAAAGTTTTCATAATCTCTGCTTTTTAATTTTTAGTTACAGTGTTATTATTGTTATTGTTGCTCTTTTAGTTAATTTTAGTTTAGTCATCGATTAGTTAAGTTTATCGTTTTAAGTTCAATTACAAGGCTTTTAGTTAAAATTTTCTACATATTTTTATAAAGTTGATTAGACAAGTGAACTTCGATTTTAAAAAAATTGTGAAAATTGAAAATTTGAAAAATTGTGAAAAGTTAAATTAAAAATCCGAGAATTTAAGTTTTATATAAGGCTCTTTTGCCCTTGAACTTTTTCTTAAAAAAAAACCACTTTCCTTTAAAATAAATTTAACATTTTTTTGATATTTTTTAACATAAATCATCGTAAGTTAATCTAATAACTCATTTAAATCTGCCTAGCAAATTAAAATCAAAATAATTCATTTTTCTGTTTTGAAGCTTCTCTTAAAATGGGTTTCGAAAAAATTCTATAAATTTTGCAATATTTCCTTTGAAAATTAAATCAAAATATATTCATTCGGATATAGAACATAGAAAATTTTTATAGGTAATTTTTGTGGCCTATATCGATCATATCCAGATTTATACAAAAATTTATGTATTTTGCTACAAAAAGACATCGATATACGAACACTTTTTTTCTGTAATTAAACGTTTTGCTTTCTCTTTTATTCTTCTTTGCTTCTTCGTCTTCTTTAGGTATATTTAATATTTTTAGGATTAAATAAGTTCTTTCTATATTTTTGTGTGTGTGTGTGTGTGCGTGTGTATATGTGTGTGAATTTTTGTGTATATTCATTATACATAAAAATTCATAATCTAAAAGTGTTAAACCATACTTCGTCATTATTATTATTGTTGCTGCTGTTGTTGTTATTGATGTTGCTATTTTATGTTAAATTATTACAGCCAGAAGTTATACAAATATTTGTATCCCATAACAAAAACCAACAAAGCCAAAACAAAAAAGAAATTCAATCCATAATAAAAAAAAATATGAATACGCAAGACAAGAAGGACAACAATAACAACTTTTGCCTAATGCTGATGAAAAGAAAGAGATAGATAGATGGAGAGATAGATGGACAAGTAATGCAAGAATGATAATAAATTCAATTCATTACAGTTATATAAAATAATTTCAAGGGATTATAAATAGAGATGAATATAAAGAGAAATTAAAAATGGAGAGAAAAAGTTATGTAAAAATCTCTTTTAGTTTTATGGTAAAAGGGATAAATCTAGTCAAGAAGATTATTAACTTTAAAGAATCATGGCTATCAATATACCAAAAACAAAACCAAACGAAATCGTTTTGGTTTCTTTTTGGACCAAAAATATTGGTCATGCCTTTGAAAAACATTACAAGAAAAGCAAAAATGAAAAAGTAATGTTGGGACTTATTTCTAAATTTGCCGCTGAACCTTCAGGATCTTAAGCATTACTAATGAAACTAAATTTAGGAAAATTCAGTCAATTATTTGAACGTTATAACTTTGTCACATTACTTCTTAATTTTGAGTCTTTTAATTTGCTTCTCTAGGCTTTCAAAATAAGCTAAGGCTGCTCGCTCGGTGGAGTATTCTAACGCTTAAGAACAGTTTTTTAAAAAGTCAAGAATACTTTTTTTACAACTTTCAAATTAGCTAATAATGTCTAAAGAATGGCCATTTTTCATATAAGTCAACAATTTTTACTAAGTAATTGTCAATATAGGAAGTAGGCGTGACTTTTTTCTCAAGGAACCCGATTTTAACTTACAAATTTATTTTTACGAAGTTTAATGCATTTGCATATTTGAACTTTTCCATAAAAAGATTACCTTATTGATCAAACTTTTTGGAATTAAAGGTGACATATAACGCACAAGTGACATGTTTCCTTCAAGAAATGTCATACTTTTGCAATTATGTTGTAACTTAATAGCATTTGGTTGTTAAACTTTTACCGTAATGAAATTTTTGTTGTCTGCTTACATATTTATGCTTTTATACTTGCAGCTCAAAGACTTTGAGGAGGTGTACTTAGTTCAGCAAAACGCTGGTAGCGTTTATTAATCAGGTAGTTGGTAGTTAAACTCTGAATCGTGGTAGATCTGCCTTCTTGTCGCAAAAATTGAGCTATCTTACAAATTGAGAATTAAATAGCATAAGTTCTCGCATGAAATTTCTGTTAAAAACGGGCCAAATCGGTCAAAAGTGCGTCCACTATACAAGCTAAGTGGAAAGCATCTCTGTTCTTTTAAGCAAATCGTCCAAATTTTTTTACTAATGTCGTGTAAATTATAAGAAATGAATAAATGTCTTACTGCATATATTAAAAATTTACTTAATGGGCGTGGCTATCAAGTACAACAGTGGTGTTTATTTAAAAATTTATCAGCAGCCGCCAACAACTTTCATACTTTTTGTTGTTCTTAGTATTTTTCTTTTCTTTGTTCGACTTTATGTTAGAGATATTTTTAATGCCGTTTTATGGATTTACCAAACCCATAAAAAACAACTAACAAAAACTTTAGTGTCCATCAACAATCTCTAAAGCTAAATCCCATTTAAATTGGGCCACAAAATTCGGTTGACAAAAACTGTATGAGAGAAAGACGAATAACAGATTGAGATAGAATGCAGACTAATTTTTTTAGGAAAGAAAGAAAAAACCAAATAAAAATAAAAGTAATAAAGAAGAAAAAGCAAGAAAGTTTAGAAAAAAGCGAATTTAAAAAAGTTTTGTGCTTTCAAAATTTTAATTTCATTTTATGCTTTTACCTAACTGACTGAAGTAGTTTTTCATTACTTTTGTCTCACTTTTGCTTTTTTTTAATAAGCAAAATATGCATATTTAAATATATAAGCATACAAAGCTAAAAATATAATTAAGAAATAAAAGAAAAACAAAAGAAATATTTGAAATAAGTTTAAATATTAGAATTTGTTTTTTGTATTGCCTTCCCTGCTTCTCTTTTCCTACAATTTTGCGTCTTTTTTTTATTATTTATTTAAATGTTTTTGCTTAATATTTCTTGTATTGAGATATTGAAAATTTATTATCTAATGATTTGTTGGTTGGCAACATCAATAACAATAACAACCAAAGGCTTTATATAAATAAGATCTAAAAGTAAAAAGTGGCAGTTGGATAAAACGTCCAAGTGGGTAGGTGGTCTTTTAAATTCTTCATAAATAATCAGACTTTATGCTGGCACTAAGTATAAAATATTTTTCTTTCTCTTCTTCTACATTCTACCACTATCTCCTTGAAACTCTGTTTTCACGCTTTTGTCTTAAGTTTTGTGAGTGATGTTTTTTTTTGTATGCATATTTTTCCTAGATAAAATTCTAATTATGCGCTTTATAAAAATTCATGACATTGCCATTTCTACTAAAATAAGGAGTGCATAAATAACTTAACTTTATAAAGACATTCATATATTTATATGATATGATATAACATAGGTCAATAAGTCTCCAATCTAACTAAGTGGCAAGTTTTTAAAATATTTCATTATTAGTTCTGAAGGTAACCGTTAAAACAAAAGAACAAGCAGCTGGCAAATTTTTTTCCTTTGGAAGAAATTTTACCAATCGGAAAGTAAGATTTGCTTTTGATTACCTTAAATAATTTTAATCAACTGAATTGACATTAATCGATTTTATATATTATCTTCAAGATTTTATAACTACTTTTCTAGGAATATTATTCTCAAACTCAAAATTGTTGAGATTTTATGGCCTTTCTAAAGAGCCAAATATTCATTGTGAAAGTTGTAATCTGAAAATTGTAAGCTGAGGAAAAAGACATAATCTAGAAATTACATATTTAAGTCATGTCCAAGGTTTATTAATCCATGTGTTTTATTATATTTATGTACTTATTAATATATTATATACATATTTATATATGTATAAACAATTTCGCTTTTTTCCCGTTTTTTGTTTTTTTTTCTGTTTTCCCATTTTTGTCTCTTAATTCCATAAATTTACATAATTTATCTTAGTCACTTTACTGCACAACACTATTCGTCTGTTTTCGTGTTGTTCATAAATCACAAAACACTATGTCGTCATTTTTACAAAATCATAGATATACATACATACATATAAAATGAGAATGTTATAGATATATAAACACACCAGCAAAATTTGATGCGATATAAAGATAGAAATATGGAGATAGAATTGTAGATAGAGACCTATCCTAAGAAGATATACACTTAACAATTTTACTTAATGTACGTAAATAATACCAATGCTTATATATATATATATATATATGTTTGCTTACATTTGTGTAATTATGCATTTTATAAAATTTAATTTCTTTCAACTCTATCTTAAATTTTATATAAACATTTTATACCGCCTTGTAATGGATATTTTCTCAACCTAACATTAGCAAAAAAATCTCTTAACCAAAAGAGCAATGACACAGACAGAGAGACATATATAGAGATGTAAAGAAGAAAAGAAGAAGTTAGGAAAAAACTCTTTCCGAAAAACTCTAAGTAACGTAAAATTATGTTTCGTAGACTTTGTCATTTAAATCCAATAAAAATGTTAAGTAAATAAGAATATAAAAAATTGCTTTACTAAGAATACTTAAATACCCACCATTTATAGAATGGATTGCTAGACAATGTACCAATATGCAGAGTATCGGACTTGAGGAAATGTGCAACAAAAGTTGAAAAGAAAAAAACGTAAAAATTCAATTTTCAATTTTAGTCAAATATAAACTGTGTTTTTTTCAATTTTTAAGTGCTATAAATTTAATATTTATAAGAAAAAGGTTTCAGCAGTCCCAAGTTTTTTTAAGCTTATAGATAAATCATAATTTCTTTTTGTTATGTTAATAACTAAAAGAATTCTCAATTGCTTAAAGTTTAGATGTGGCTCGTTTTCAATACAAAGAACTTTCTACTCATCTGCTCTATTTAAAGTACAAAGGTTTTCCATTTATTAAGGCCGAATTAAAGTACAGACATGTAAATAGATAAAACGTGAGGTCAATTTAGAAATTGAGGCTTATCAAAGTTTTCGCATGCTTGGTAAACGCTACTTTTTCATTTTTGCTATTTTTTTGACAAGTTGAGTGTTATGCTTAAGGAATGGCAAGTGCAAAAAATGAAATAAGTTAAGCCAAGCAATATTTTCTTAGTTAACTTTTCTTTCTTTTAGTGAGTGCATTAAGCATAACTCTTCTTACCCTTTTTGCCTTATTTTTTTTTTTTTTTGAGTTAATACCTTAAACGAAAGAGAAAACTTTGTATAAAATTTGTTTGGTGGACACAAAAGATGTCTTGCATAATAATTATAGTAATACAAAATAACAAAAATAACAAACACACCGAGCATTAAGTATAATATTAAAAAGGACAATAACAATAACAACAACGAGACCTAGAAGTTTTGCATATAAATGAAGGGTGCAACTAAGTTTCCGTGTTCTTATTTCTACGTTTTTTTTTTTTTTGATTAATTAAAACGTAGCCAAGTTATACAAGCGAAATTGTTCTTTAAACTACCAACAATTTTTCGCTAATTGCATATATCTCTAGCATTTGTATAAACTTCTTCACGGTTAATTTTCTTTAACAGTCCTTTCGCAAGATGATCTTTTAGTTTAGCACTTTTAATTATTGTGGATTACTCCTTTTTCTTAAAATTGTAATTTTCATATCTGGAAGTTAGCCTGGAATTAAGTCATTCTTAAATTTAAATTCAAATACAAATCTTTACTACTTTCTGGAAATCTTCAAAATAATGATTCCAGTGTAAAAAACTAAACTTTCACATGTCTGTGATGATTGATTTTGTTATTAAATTAGCGCCATTCATTTTATGTAACTTATTGGCAAAACCCGGATATTTAGTTGCATGCCCTATTATATAAATAATTATAAACCTTTATCTTCCAGTTTTTCCTTTAATTACATATATAGTTATATAATTAGGCATATATATGTATATTTGTATATTTATATGTAGACATATGTTTATCATCTTCTTGCAAAATGCTTAAGCAAAACTTAATTGTGTAACATAAAAAATCTAAAATAAAGTAAAATAAACTAGAATAAAATAAAATACATCTTCACGTTCATATATGCACATACATATATGCATATGTGTAAGTCTAATATTCTATATGTATATAGCATTGTGTTCGTATAGTTTATGTGGATGATTGTCTGACCAAATGATCAACTAAATTAAGCATGTTGCATGTAGCTGATTATCTTAATATTATTTTTATTGTTCAAAACCCTGTAATAACATGTAAAGTAAAAAAAGAAAAAGAAACATAAACAACTCTGGACATAGATTGAATTATTATTATACAAAACTTTTAACTTTTGTTCAAGTCCTTGTATTTTTTTTTTGTTTTCTTAATTCTCCGCATACTCTCACAAATGCTTTCACAAAAAAATGAAGGCAGATATAAATTTTATGAATTTATTATATGAAAAAGTACTTTGATATAAATTTTTGTTTTTGTGTAATTTATAAGAAACTTAGGTTCTCCAAGGAATCGATAGAGATCGATTATTACAAGTTAAAGTAACAAATAAAAAATAAGAAAAAAATATC
The DNA here is from genome assembly GCA_023089585.1 of Melophagus ovinus. NCBI lineage: Eukaryota > Metazoa > Arthropoda > Insecta > Diptera > Hippoboscidae > Melophagus > Melophagus ovinus. The sequence goes on along the minus strand of JAKKIB010000181.1, from coordinate 592,615 downwards.
TTGCTTAACTTATTTCTTCATTATTCTACTAAAGAAAAGTATAGAAAGTACCAGAAAAAACAAGTGAGAACTTTACAGTCGGTCTAGGACGAGTCTTATATCCTCTACAGCACTTTGTTTAATGTGATTAATGTCAAATAAAAGAACTACATGTCAACGAAGCAAAAAGTAACAAATTTTCAATAATCTGAAAATTATTTGTAAAGAGTTTCACGGGGGGGGATTTAACCAATGTGCACCAAACTCGGCATATACTCTTATTATATCAAAATATAGGACAGTGCAAGTTTTCATATTAATGTACTCAAAAATTTTCTTTATAATGACCTATTTTGTAAAAAGCCTTTAGATGGTACGTGGTCGTAAGAATGGATTTTTCTCGACAAAATTTTGTACACATGGTACATTTTTCATGTCAAAATATAATTATGAGTCAATTTTGATTAAAAATATTCAAAATTGTAATTTTTTGCCACATTTCATTAAACATTTCATTTAAACAACTTAGAGCTAACGAGATTGAAATTTTTACTGCAGAATTTTATATTAAAACTCAAAAATCGAATTAGGGCTCAAATTGTACGAAAAAGAATTATGAATGGATGGGTGTGATAAAATGCGTCCCACATCTTTACAAAATATTTTTAAATGATGTAAGATCTGCTGTCTTATTAAATGACGACCTTTTCTTTTTAAGTTTTTTAAAACAGGCCCGTTAGATCCTACCAAAATCAGACCTTGAAAAATTTAAGTTATTGATCTAATGCAGTTAAAATAATTGCTACGCATTGTTGCTGTTGCTATTGTTGTTTTTATTATTATTAAATTTTATTATAAATAGTTTGTCATTTCGTTTATGTATTCATGGAAAATATGAAGCAATCTAATTTTATCTTCTTGTTTTACTTTTCTGTCACTCGTAATTTCATTAATCTCTTTTTCTGTATATCTCTCTATTTGTATCTCTATCTCTCTCTCTCTATCTCTCTCTCATTTCCTTTTTTATGAAGAAATATATACTCATATATAAAAATACAATGAATATTATTTCTTTAGAAACAATTTCCGGTACAAAATTTTAATTGCTCCAAACAATGTTGTTTGGTTGTTACACATAACTGAAATAACCAATTGAAGTGTTTATATATATACTCACGTAAGTGAAAATATATGTGTATCTATGTTTGTATGTATGTATGCGCATGTGTGCTTTGTATATATGAAAATTTCTGCTTCTGCTGTTGTTGTTGTTTCTGCTGTTATTATTATAAAGAAGATTTTTTTTAACCCAATTCACGCCATCTCCACTCTTTGGACCCTCCACAGCGCTTTACTGCCAAACCATCTCTTTCGCCTTTTTTTTTTGCCCTTCACTCACATTTTCAAATTCAATCAATAAAAATTGCTCTATAAATAAATGAAAAATTGTAAGTTCTCTCCAAAAAAATGTAACGCAAATCTATATAGTCATATATTTGAATATAGAAAAATTTATTGACCCAATTTGATTACCAAAATGTTAAATGAATTTATGTTACATGACCAAAATCAATAAGATGAAATTTATAAATGTATATACGATAATTTTATATCTGTTAGTTCTATAACGTTTGTAGGGATAAATACAAACATATGCAAATCCATATTTAACAACCTATTCATCAACATTTATTTAATTGACTTTTTTCCCATTACAATAGATGACATTTTATTTAGATGGACGTGTGTAAAAAAAACGACATAAAATAATAAAGATTTTGTATGCAGAAGCAGATGCAAGTGGACAAGAGATGCAACCACGATTGTTGTAGTTTCTATTTACTTATGCTTCACTTATTCTTGATTACAATTATAAAATAGATTTTACGATGATATTATTTTATATGCGATATGTGACCAACATATCTCTATTATGATCTGGATTATTGGACTCATGTTTCTTGATTATTGTTGCCCTTGCAAACCTTGTGTGACCGCTTAAATTGTTAAAGTTTCACTTTAACAATTTTTATGAATGTCCATTTTGTTATTTTCTTGCAGTTCTTTTTCTTCTTCTACATTTATCTTTTATTGTAACTTATTGTGGTAGAAGAACTGAGGCCAAACAAAGCCATTTAATTTGATTTTATATACGGCTAATTATTTGTTTGCCCAACCATTATTTTGATCAATCCGCTCATCTTTTAAATCTTCTCATTTTTAAATCCATCAATTGGAGTTAAGTTGCAAAGTAAATTGTTGTTTGAAATCAGTTTGTCAATTATTCTTGACTTTTTTTTGTCTTGAATTTTTTTTTGTAAATTCTTTTTTGATATTTTCTATTATTTATTTGTATTAAGAAAAAGTTCGCTAAAGCCTTCAACAACCAATTCTCACCACCACATACGTATAATATTTTCCTGTTTTTATGATTTTACGTGCTTTTTTTCGAAAAAATTTTAAACAAGTGTTAAAATTTTCAAAATTTTGGAAAGATTAAAAAATGTCTTTAAGTGCAATTATAATTTAACCCTTTAAAAACTACTTTATAAAATATCGTTGGTATTTTTATGTGGAAAATTTGGAAAAGTAAAGAAAATTTAGGCACAAAGCCTAGATAATTAAATTTGGCATATTTGGCCGGTGATTGGGACAGACTTAAAAAAATATAGCAATCTAAAAGCGTAATCATCAAGCAACTTTAGATTTTATTAGGTTAAGTCTGATAAGTTATTTTTAATGGAATTATTTAAATTACAAAATAATTTTTCTTTTTTTTGTACTCCAGATAATAAGAACAGCAAGATCAATTTTCTTAATCTTCTATAAAAAAACGTCAATTTCGCGTGTTTATATATCAAAAACATTTCTAGCAATAAAATTTTTAAAAGATGTGGTCTCATTTTTTCCAAAAAAAAGTGCAAAATATAAATTAAATTTATTAAAACTGTTAGCGAAATTTATGTTAGCGAAAATTATGGCATTTAAAAAAATAGATTCAAAAGCAAAACTTCCATTTTTCAAAAAGTTGCCACGTTTCATTTTTTCAAAAAAATTAAAACAATTGAAATTGTACAAATATTTGTCAAACATTTGAATATGATTCATTTATTGCTATATCTTAATGAAAAAAGAAAAGAAATCTCTTCATTTTTTGAAATCACAATTTTCAATCTAAATTTAATTTTAATTCAAGTATAACTTGAAATTTTTTTCTTTGTTTTTTTTTTTATATATTTTATAATGAAAAAATATACTAGAAGAATAATTGAAAGTAGAAAGCATTTGTTCTTCTTCTTCATCTTTGAGTTTTAATTTAAAATGAAAAGAAATTACATAAAGTAGAAGTTTTCTAATATAATTCTAAAACTATTCTTCATCATGCATTAAAGTGAATATTAGATTTCAAAAAAAAGGAAAAAAAACTGTTATGGCATTCGTTTTATAGAATACAAGATATTCAATCTGTTATTGAGATGAGGGTTATAAATGAAAATATATATCTATAAATATATTTCCAATATATATTTACAAAAATATACACTTTTTCATTTATCATACAGATAAAGAGAGACGGTGGTAGAGTGAGTGGGAGAAGGAAACAGAGTTTAAAAAATCGTATATAAGATATTTCTAAAATATTTCTTTTGTGAGAAAGTCTCTTAAGCTGAAAATGTGAATATATAAATATTAGGTCGTTGCATAAGTTTTTGTTGTTACTTTAAAAATGCCAGTAGCCGTAATTTGGAGCATGGAATTTCAAACAAGAAGTATTTAAACCTTAAATTTCAGTGTATGTAAAGTTCTTTCCAAAGCAAACAAACGAATTTTTTTATTAGATCTAAAAATGTCCACTTTTGTGCCAATTGTCAATCAAAATGTATTTGCGGGAAACTTCATGGCATAATTTTATTTAAAAGAAATCTGCAATTGACGTAGGTAGAGTTCTTATGAAAGTTTAAAGTTCTGTCGAATATGTCACGCACGGAATGATTTTCAAGCATGAAAAATAAAAGTTTTAGACCAAAAAAAAAATCTATCTTTTGAAGCTTCTTGTCGATAGTTCTTGGAATCAGGGAGTTGTAAATTATTATGAGTTGCCCAAACCAAACGATTTTATTTCGACCGATCGCCATCAGCTTAAATTCATGCTTTTAGAGCACTAAAAATCAGCAATAACTTATTTAAAGTCCTAATATATATTTATATATAAAAATGTTTGGCAAGTGATTCATTTGAAATTATAAAATTGTGAATCTACTTGTTAAATAATGACAGCTTAGATTATCTTACATGTCATACATTTATTCATGCCATTCATTCATTTAAAATTTTGCATGTGACAATAATACATAAAATATATCTGGTGATTACTAAAATTGAAGGCCAAAAAAAATAATAAAAATGAAAAAAAGAAAAGCAAAGAAAAAATTCAACTTCAACTTCTTTCTCCGTTTTTCCAAGATTTGCTTTTAATTCTTTTTATCTAATTTTTTTTCTGTATTTGTTTTTTTTTATTAAATTAAGAAACAATCACAATATTTATGGAAAATAATTTATATAATTTTTTTTGTTATGGTTTTATATTTTATTTTTTTATTTGAACGGAAGCAAAATTTATAGCAAATTTTTCGTTTTTTCGTTTTCTTCTCATTGAAATGTGGAAATGGAAATGTTACAATAACAACCACAACCATAGTAACAAGAAAAAAAGCAAAAACAAAAAGAAAGAAGTATATAAAAAGAGAAAGAAAACCGAATGAATAAAAGAAAATGACGTTAAGTGTTCTTCATATTTAAAGTCAATCGATTTGTGTACAATGGACTTTCAATCTATCTCTTTCTCACTCTTTCTCTCTCACACACACTCTTATTCTCACTCTTACTCCCTCCCTCCTCTCTCTCTCTCTCTCTCTCTCTCTCTCTCTCTGTCTCTGTCTCTTTACCTTGATGCCTATTTCTGCAGAAATATCTGGAAATCTGTTATCCCCCAAAAAAATAAAAAAGTTAAAGAAAACGTTGGAGAAAGAGAGAAGAAAGAAATAATAATCGTACAAAAGCAATAACAATAGCAAGTCGATAATAATAGAAGCAATAGCACTAGCAATGGCAGCAGCAACAATAGTTTCATTGCAAACAATTTTTGGTTAGCAATTCATTCATATAAACGTTGCGTTGTTTCTTAGTCAATCTGGTCAGTCAGTCGGTCGGCCTGTCCGCTTGCTTGTAATGTATTTGGCAAATGAACATTTGAAACATGCAGAATCATTATTACAAACGCATATATTCATATAAAATTGATACGCAATGAATCGCCTCGAAATGAATGAATATTTTAGTAGTAAGTAAAGTGTTCTTAAGCTTCCAAAGAAAAATGCAGCAAAGCCATGGCAATGGCAAGCCTTCACACACAGAAAAATACTTTCTACTCAGTCACATATACATACATACATACATATATATATATATATATATATATATATATATATATATATATATATATATATATATATATATATATATATATATATATATGTATATATATAATATATATATAAAGCAATGTATTTGTACGCAGCGTGCACTTAAAAGAAAATTTAAATGCCAATCAATCTTTTTTAGTAATAGTTTTAGATTCGTAAACCGCATGAAAATCAAATGTAAGTGCTTTATCGAAAAACACACAAAAAACTTAAGAAATACGCACACACGTTCACACAAAAATTGAAATTGAGTAAAGATTATAAAATTGTGCAATTTTAGGTACAATGAAGAAATTGTAGAGGATCATTGTTTTGGATGATTTGGGTTTGAAAGTATTGGCTGCTAGGAAATTACAAAGTTTTAAATTACACATGAAGCAAGTGAGCAAAGAATGTGAACTATCAAATATATAAGCATTTCAAAAGAATGGTGTAGGTGGAAAATCTTTACAATTCAAATAAAATCGATCAATTTGAGAAATTAACAATAAAATTCGAAAATAAATGAGCAAATAATAGGCGGTGCTCTAATCATTTTACTTAAATGTAAACTTTTCAAATTTTCTTTCACTCTCTTTGGTTCTGCCTTAAACTTATTATGGTGCTATTAAAAATATACATGAAACTTTAAAGAAATTCCAAAAAAAAAAACAAAATTCAAATAGTAAAAATAGTTTGATATGTTTTGTTAATTTAAAGCGCCTTTTTTTAAAAAGCTAAATTTCATATGAAAAATAAACGAAGTTGTAACAAAAATTCGGCCAAAAACTTTATAAATTATTTGTATAATATATGGAATTTAACGACATTTAACGTAGCATAATTATGCAGAGTGCAAGCTTTTTCTGGAGACATAAAGATGTGTCAAAAATTTCTTCACAAAAAAATTTCATTTAAAAAGTCAGTGTGTCAAATTTTTTTTCTACAGTTTGAACTTTCTTTTCTACAATTTGCTATTTTTTCGAATTTATTTTGTTTTCATACCAACCAGGGTACACATGAATCCTTTTTACAATTTATTCATTATTCCTTTCTTTTCCTTTAATTTTCTATCCATTTTCTATATCACTGAGGTTTTTTGTATTGTACGCTCTTTTCTTTCCAAACGTGAATTCTAAAATGAAAATTTAATCATATCTGCTTTATTATTGGTTTTCATATATTTGAAACCAATGCAAGCACATGTAAGAATTTGATGATTACATTAAATGCATATTAAACGCTCTACTAAATTGCTAAACATATTTTATGTAAATATCTTAAAATCTCTTACCCGAACCCTTGGCCGTCGCCTTCTACTTTTTCCTTGATAATTTTGCTTCCTTTTATCTGCTTGCTGTCCATTTCGTTTTCTGAAATTTTGTAATCATGGTGCCCAGAAATATATGTCAAATATATGTCGTTACATATTTTTACTACTTCGTTTTCTCAATCTCTACCATTTTCATGAAAAATGAATAAGAAAAAAAAAACTTGGAAAGAAAATTCAAAAAAATAAGAAATTTTAATAAAGACTTAAAAATAAGATTCGAAAATGCCTTATAAAGTAAAGGAAGTAAGAAAATTATATTTATCTAAAGCAAACTTTGGAATGTATTCAGTTTTTGAGTAACAGACAGAAAATGTCAAAAGCTTAAAAAGTTAAAACTCCGTATTTTTTTGCTAATGCCCTCAGTTTGGATTGCATTGTAAGTATGCTCTTTGAAGGATTTGGCCTACTTTCAATGCCAATTTGCCTGCTAGCACTTTCAATATTTCTGTCAAAAATGAGTTCGATATCTTAGGCGAATGTTAACAATACACAAACAGATCGGCAGCCGGACGGATGGACAAACAGACAGACGTACAAAGAGACAGAAATGTCTTATGACAAAATGAATATATCTTCAACTTCTACATGATAGTCATGCGAAATCGAAGAAGAAAAAAATAGAGGAAAAGACTAAAACGGAAATCGAAATAAAATTTTGTCTGCCACAAGTAAAAAAAGGACTAAGAAATAAACCTTCAAGAAAGAAAAGTGACAAATGTGAAAAAAAAAGAAAATTTTTATAATGATTTCAGGCGTTGAAAATGCTATTGAGAAACTTTGACAATAAAGTTCTATAGTGACATTTTTTTTTTGCTCTTTCTTTTTTCTTTTAATTTTTACATTACTGTCCTTGTTCTTCTTCTTTTTCAATCTTCCACTTCTACTTCTTTTTCGCCGTCTTTGTCTTTTGCTTTCGTTTTAAATTTGTGTAGTGTTGAATGCATCTTGTCCACTATCCAATTTTCGTTTCGTTTATTGTTTTTTCTTGACACTAATATCAACAGCAATAACAAGAACGCGATAATATTTGTATATTTTATGTAGCTGTTTATTTGTTTAGCTTATCGTTTATTATTGTCAAATGCTACATTATGGCGTGCCATGAGTATAGATTTTTTCCAATACAATACATACAGGTATACCAACACACACAAACAGAGAGAGAGAGAGAGATAAAAGTGTAAATAGTACAAGTAAACTAAGGAAAGTAAAATGTAAGCGGCCAAGAATATAAAAAATTGACAAAATAAATAAATAAATGAATCAAATAATAACTATAAATGCTGTTGCAATAACAACAATAAAAATAGTATAACTCATGCGCAACAAAACATTTTCTTTGTGCGTTACTTTCTCTTCAAGCCTTCAACTCTCCAGGTTTGCCGCTCTATCGTTGTCATTTCTTAAAAACTAAAAACCCTAATGATTGAATCGAATACATAAATTTCTCTATAGACTATTGTCAGTCCAATATATACATAGATATATATGTATATATATATATATATATATATATATATATATATATATATATATATATATATATATATATATATATACAAATATATGCATAAATAAATATAGATAATAACAGGAAAGAAAAATGAGATGAGATAAAATGAAATGAAATAAAATAAAATAAAAAAATAAGAGAAGACTAGAAGTATAACTTTAATTGAATATTCAATTATAATTTACACCCACAAAGGCCATAAATACACAAAATGCACCAACACAAGGAAAAAAGAAAAAAATCCAATAAGATAATGAAATTTAAGTGTTTGTGTGTGTGTGCGTGTATGTGTATGCGCGCTGATTGGGTTTGGTAGGAAATATAAAAATTAAGGCAACAAATACAATAATAACAATGACGACGACAACAACAACAACACAATAAAGAAAAGCAAAACCAAACACAACTGCAATAACAAAAACGTTGAAGAAAACCAAAAAAATATAAAAGAAAATAAAAAAATCATTAAAGAAGGAAACATCGAAAAAGCTGAAACTGATAAATATTTATGTGTTATAAGTGTTTAAAGAAAAAAAAACCAACCGAAAACCAACAAAAAAAAATTATGATAATAAATAATAAAAATAATAACAAAAATAATAGCAGCAATAACTTTAAAATATTAAATCGTTGGAAAAGTCATTTTGCTTAATTTTTTTTTTGCAAAATTCTTTATTTTTATAATTAATTTCGTTCCTTAAGCCATGATAAATGATAAATTTTTAGCAGTTGATATGTAAAAGTTGTGATAAAAGCATTTTCAGAAACAGAGGATTTTTCAGAATAAAAAACATTTAAAATTTTCGTTTTTTTTTTCAAAAATAAAAGAATAGGAAAAAGGAAATTATAAGATATTTATGGTATTTAATGTTTCATATATTGAAAGTCTAGTTGTTTTTGAAGCAGAAGGTAAAACATTTAAAAATTTGTAAAAAATTCTAATACATCATCAAATGTACAATTTGTTAGATTTCTGTTAGACAAAAATTCGGAATGGACAATTAATTTAGCACTAAAAAAACCTGCAAACACTTTTCAAATGATCCAAGTAATACAAATGTTAATTTCAGTAGATTAATTTATTTTATATTCAATTTAATGACATTTACTCCTGTAATTTGTTCAAAGTAGGGATTCTGTGTAGTTCAGTTTTCATTTTCTACCTTTCATTACTTGTGATGCAATACATTCTAAGTTAGTGCAAATGTTTGTAACACCCAAAAGGAGGTGATATATATCCATCTTTTATTAGACCAATCGCCTTTGAAACACTTTCTGAATCGATTTGAGCTTATCTGTCCGTCTGCCTGTCCAGAGGTCACAATTTTTGGAGACCTTTTACTAAAAAATTTTTTTGTTTCATAGTTATGTTTTAACTTAGAAACGAAGCTTATTGGATTGTTAAACGTCTATTTTTGCAATCGCTCCTTATATAACGCCTTTCTTTAAGCAAAGAGTCGCTTTTTAAAAATACTTTGTAGAAAAATTAAGAAATTACACCTTTTTATTTTGTTATTTTGAAGGGATATTTAAAGGTCGATTCCAACCAATTATAAAGTTATTACTTATTTCTTCTACAAATGAATTTCTTATTTTCCATTAGCTTAAATTATACTGAAGTACTTGAAAACAAGTAATAAAAGAAAAGTACCGGAAAAAAATTTATAAATTAGAGTAATGTTACTTGGAAAAATTTAAAACTTTGTGTTTGAAATCTTTTTCTATATTTGTGGGAAAATTAAATCAATTAGAAATGTAAACCGCAAAAGTCAAGTATTTAATTTTCAAGTTGAAACAAAATCTAGTATATAACAAAATATTCTGCGATTTCTTTTAAACGTAGAAAATTTTTTAAAATCATTTTAGTGGAATAAATAGGCGGCAAAATTTTTTTCTTACTAGGTGAAGTGTTTCGAAGGGCCCACAATTGTTGTACGAAACTTGAAAAAATTTCATACAAGAATAAAACTTATTTTGAATTTGGGTTTTATTGGTTCATACGGTTTATATAAAAATAGAAACTGGTTTGCTTGCAATTATACGTGCTTTAGTCTTACGGATGCACTATCTGCGATATTTATCAATGATTGTTGCGATAATGAAAATGATCATTAAAATTTTTGTAATATTTACGTTAAAAATCTGAAGAATTGGAAAAATATTACACCTTGTTCATATGAACCAATGAACCATATGGTTAATATGCCACGTTATATGCTGCACAACAATAATTAAATGCATACATTATTTTACATCATGCAAGATTCTTGTCATCAATATGCTTTCAATTTAAAATGAAATTTATCTTTTTTGTCCTTGACAATGAATTATGCAGCAACTGTGCTTGTTATTTCACTTTATTCATTATTCTCTGTTTGATTTTGTTAATGAATTCGCTCCTGTTTTAATTAATCTGCCAATCTCACAAAATTTTCCTAAAAACATAAATGGTTTAATTAAAACGCGAATATTGTTGGTTGGCGAACGTGACTCTGGATTCTTATCAAGCATATATGTGAAAGCCTTTACTTACGGTTACTTATAAATATTAAGGTAAATTGCAAAACATTTTCTATGCAATAAGCATACGACATGTTTATCTTTAAACAAGTTTGGTTAATCAAAATTAAGTTACATTAATTTTTGCATAAAAAGAGGTCTTCAAGGATAGAATAAAATATTACGTAGTATTAGACCTAGATCGATAGGTAAATGTTTTGAGTATGATAATCCAATATTAATAAGTAATTTAGAAAATAGAAATAGAAACAAAAAAGAAGTGAGAGTAGAACTGGACGTAGACGGCAAACTAGGAGTAGGAGTAGAAGTGGAAGTAGGAATAAGAATAGAAAAGGAGTAGAAATGTGAATAGAAAAACAGAAGTAGAAATAGTGAAAGTAGGAGTAGATTAAGAAGTTGAAGGAGAAACCAAAATAAAAGTAGAAGACCTAATAGGCATGGAAGTAAAATTAAAAGTAGAAGTAATAAAAATTTAAGTAAGTAATTCGAAGTCGAAATATCATTGGAAGTAAAAGTATGAATAGGATTTACAATAGAGAAGAAATAGAAACAGAAGTATGAGTAGAAGTAAAATTAGCAGTAGAAATTGGGTTAGAAGTAGAAGCAAGAGGAGCAGTAGAAGTAGTGGTACAAGAAGGAATAGAAAAGAAGTAGAAGAAGAATAAAAGTAGGAGTACAAAAAATAGGAGTTCAAATAGGGATAGCAGTAGACATAGTAGTAGAAATCGAAATGGAAATTGAAGTATAAATAGTATGAGGAATAGAGAAGAAGCAAAATTAGAAGTCCAAATAGGTACAGGGGTACACCTAGAAGAAAATATCGAAATGGAAGTGTATAACAAAACTGAATCAATTAATGAGTGATGGCCAGTGATGATGATAATGGCTCACATTATAATATTTCTCAGCAATATGCTATTTAGAATGTTAATGAAGTTTTGAAACTTTAAATACATTTGTAATGTTATGTGAACATAATTGACTAACTGAAGGCAATAAAAAAAACAGTTCCACATTTTTTTCTGTATGTTTATTTATTTGTGAATAATGAGTACGTTAATAATTTTATTGAACTATTTTGGATTATTTCATTTTGTTATGCATATGAAAACATTCAAATACATACATAGAAAATATAATCAAAAAGATGAATAGAAGGTGTGCATGCATAAAGCAAATGCCGTACACCTGAATGCATCTCTATTAACATCAATATTTGATTACAAAATAGAGAAAAGCAAAAATAAACAGCAGCAGCAGCATCATTGGCATCAAAAACAACATACTAATCAAAAAGAAGAGAAAAAAAAGCAGAAACAAATCAACAACATATTTGCATTGAACATTCGATTAAAGGCCTTTTTTTTGATGATGATGATTAACACAACAGAACAGAACAGAACAGAAGAGAATGGAATAGTAGCGAAAAAGCCACCAGTCATTCAATCAGTCAGCGCCTTTAACATAAATAGCCGACTGGCTCGTGATGCGGGTGCATTCTTCTTCTTCAACTTTTTTCTTTTTTTTGCTTATTGCTGTTTTCATGAATTCTTCCCTTTCCTCTTTGCTTTTTATTTTTTTGTTTTAACATTTCATGTGTTTTTCTGTTTGATTTTACTTTGTCTCATTTTATTATTTTGTTGGGGCCTTTTTTTCTGTGCTGCTTTTTGTTTTGTTTTTGGCTTCATGTTTGTGAGGATATTTCAGTGTCGGTTTATGTTTTATATATAAAAGTAATATCCGTTTTACATATTATAGGAAAAAGAAGAAAAAACTAGGGAAAAGCAAGCAAGCTAACAAGTATTAAAAACAACAATAGCAAAAACAATAAGCATCATAAAAAGTGTTCCCTTTTTTTTAATGTCAATAATATTTTTTTTTTTCTATAATTTTTACTTTTTTGGTTTGTTTTTTTCTGTTATTAAAGGAAATAAATATTAAGATCATGCAAGCATTTTGTATTGATATGTGTATTGACAGAAAATTTTTCATATGTTGGTGATGGTGATGTTTTTGGTGTTGGGATTGCTGCAGTTATTGTTATGATTGGCGGCTTTAATAAAGTTTTAAAAGCAATTAAATGAAACCAATATTTTTTATTAAAAAGAAGGGAAAGGACAGAAAGCATACAAATTTTTTTCATGTGAAATTTTATAGAAGTTTGTTAAATATGAAATAATAGTATTAACAATAGCATCCAAAAACAGAACAACGCGTTTTAAATGTGAATCGTATTTTTGCATAAAATTGTTTTCTATTTTTGTAGTTTTTACGTTTTTTCTTTATAATTTTCATTTCCTTTCCCTTTTTTGGGTTTTTTTTTGGTTTTTTGGCCATTTCATACTTGACACAGTATGAACCAAAAAGAAAAAATACCTTTAAAAAGCTTAACGAAGTATTATCCTTAATGCAAAAAAAAGTTCCATATAACTTTGATCCATAACTTTGACGTATGACAGTTGTGTCGCAATATCTCAGCAACTGATTTGCTTTGTTGTCATAGAATCGAAGCTTTGTTTTTAACAACAGCAAATGCTGATAAAAACAAATTGTTCATTATTTCGCCTACGCATAATTAGATGCCTTAATTGAAATAGAAATAAGTTATTATGATAAAACAATGAAAAATCTTATAGTTGATCGTGCTTGTCCTTTAAACACACCACACCAATTTCTTTAAACTATAAAATGCATAACAAGTCAAGAAACTAAAAAATTTTAACTTTTGAATATTTTGAAAAAGTACTTTATGTGGTAGAAGGTTCAAAAAATGGGGCCGTCTGGACCAAATTTGTCTTATTTATGTCAAAATACATGGCAGTGCAAGTTTCCTTAAAATATATACAAAATTGTATCCTTTTCCCTTCCAACTATTTTTTAGTCGAAGAAAAACGTTACATGGAGGGAGTGCGTTTGTAAAAGTAATGTGATTTCAGCCATTTTCCTTCCTTCTAGGGCCATAACATACTAACAACAAACAACAAATTTTATCAAAATATTTCAAACATTATAACATTTAACTTGAAAAACTTCCGGCGGATGGATAGAAGGATGAACAACAAACTCTCATAAAATAATTTAGAAAGTTAAGTCCATCTCCCCAACTTTGGTGTTACAAACATTTGCACAAACTAATAATAACTTATATAACTTAGCAAAAGTAGGGACGTACATTACAAATATTAATAAAATAATAATAGTAACAACAACAACAACCAAATAAAAAAAACAATAAGCTCAAGTTTATATAATTATGAGAGATTAATTTCACGAAAATTGAAAAAGTAACAACGAAAAATATGCAAAAGCACTGCAGTAAAATATCAACTAAATGATCCTTTATGAATGTTTTGTTAAATAAGTTTATGTATCATAATGATTGCTCTTAATCCTGCACTAGTTTTTATAAAAACCGTATAACGAGCAATTAAGCTCTTCTATAGCATTAATGTGAAAATGGAGTGAAAAGAAATGAAAATGGATTAATTTTTCTGGCATTTTTTTTTTTTGGAAATTTTTTTAGTGCGGTTTAGAAATATGAAATTGATTTTCGTATAATTAATTGTAGTCTAGTTAAATGAAAATGACATTTAAATACTCTACACTATTTCACTTAATAAAGATTAGACAGACTTTACATTTTTTTCGGAGTAAACGATTCCAAAAAAGCAACACGATTTCTTTAAAATTTCACTTGCAAGCTTTTTACGCTAAGAGTAGGACGATTTTTGTTTAGTGATATTACAAAAGTTCTAAAAACTTTTCTATATACTATGAATAGTAGTGACCACAGAAAATGCTTCTAATACTGACTGCGTGCCTTTTCCAACAATACGGAAATAATACCTGCCTTCACGGCTTAACTGCATGGTACACAGACGTACAACCTAAGGTCTAGGGTTGGTAGTCACGCGTGCATAGTACCATCATCCCAACATTCAATTTAGAGCTCGTATTGCACTTTTCAAACGAAGGTAATGCTTTGGCTTCCAACTTCGGAGCCTTTTTATAAACTCCTGACCCAGCCAATAAAATGGTGGCTGGGTCAGGAGTTTATGAAAAGCTCCATTTATTAGGGAAATGGAGCGTTGCATAACAAGCATATAAACATGTTTGAACGAGCATCACCCGTGATGTTGATACAGTAAACCCCGACGAAGCCAACTGCAATATCACTACGATAGTCATATAAAACTGGTGATCCCGTGCTACTAAATTAAAACTTTTGTCCGACCTTCTGAACTCATGACTACCCTAGAAGACTGGCACTACCAACGCCCTCTGTCCTTGAGCCTCTGTAATTTGAGCTATTGCTTCTTGTGGCTCGTTGTCCCCATTATAAGTGAACATACCGGTAAAACTAAAGTGTGATTTAGAAAGTGACATGGACTCTCTAAATATAAGAAAAAGGTTTGCTTTTTGCTATTATTTGTGCCTAGCAAAGTTATTACATATCGAACCACAAAAAGTCCTGTAGACTACAAATATACATCTTATCTAAATAGGAATTTCTTATTATATTAAAAAGAACTCTTACATTGAAATTTTTAAAGAATTCGATGCATATTTTCCAAGCTTAAACCTTAATATAAAAGCAGAGCATTAAAATATTATTGCTTAAAGTTTTTTAGAGAAACAGTAAAACTGAAAAAGTAGACATGAGAAATTTGAGAAAAAGAAATTTCCTTTGCCTTATATAAAAAACCACGACAAATCACTGAGCCAATTTCGCTATCTTACTGATTATGTTCTTCTTTTTTTTTGCTTTTATAACGAATACCTTAGTGACTTACATTTTATCGTTTCATTTTCTATTAGATTTTTATAATGTAAATGTTCAATCAAACAGAAATGACTTCAAAGGCATTAGATTGAAAAGTATTAACTAAAAGAAAAGAGGAAAACTAAAAATGTATCATTAACATGTCGCCAATATGTCCCTGTACTTAAGTACAGAAGTAATTATAAGAAGATTTACATTCATTTCGATAATCACAAAGTTAGTATGTTGAATTTTCATAATAAAAAAATAAGACAAAAAATAGGAAGAAAACCATAAAAGAAAATAAAAAAGAAACGAAAAAAGCAAACATTTAGAGAAGAAGTAAAAGAAAGAATCTTTCATATATGAGAAGTAACTCCTAAAAATCAGAAAGATAGAAAGAGAGAAAGGGAGAGAGAGAGATGTAGTGGAAACCTTATCTCATAACAAACCTTCCAATAATAATCATAATGAATAAATAAAAATGGAATTCACAATCAGTTTTTTTAGCTTCATAATTTGAAACCCTTCGAAAAAAAAAATAAAAACCAAATGAAAATTTGAACACAGCAAACACATTTAGATGCATTCAGGCAGTGACAGTGCTATTGAGATAAAATATCTATGAAGCGCACACACACAGACACACACACATATGTATATATAT
Organism: Melophagus ovinus; assembly: GCA_023089585.1. Taxonomy (NCBI): domain Eukaryota; kingdom Metazoa; phylum Arthropoda; class Insecta; order Diptera; family Hippoboscidae; genus Melophagus; species Melophagus ovinus. The sequence continues at coordinate 576,379 of JAKKIB010000181.1, read as the reverse complement.
ATACGTATAAATGTCATACAATTATGATTCATTTCAAAAGTACAGCGGTGTCCAAATGTGTCACCACATACTGAGCATCAGAAACAGCAGCAGCATCAGTATCTTACTGAGATTTCATCATCAACTATTTAGAATATTTCGTTTACTTTAGCCAACTCATTAAACAATATGTCCAAATTAAGATTTTCAAGAGAAACTCATAATGAAATGAACTTTGAAATGACTTACAAAATTTGTATAGATATCAAATAATTGATAATCAGTAAAAATATTTTCATAATTTTTATAAGCACTATCTAGAGATTGGGGGTATATTCACTTTGTCATTATGTTTGTAAAGCTTAGAAGAAAGTGTTGAAGACCCTACAAAGTAACAGCATCAAATTTTGATTCGATTTAGATATGTCTGACCGTCTGTATATCTAAGTGCCTGTTTGTTGTAAATGTTCTTAAAATTTGAGATATCGAGCAAACATTTCAGAAAAATCATTGGAAGTTCTTGTAAGCATGTTGGTATTGAAAATGGGCCAAATCGCTCGAAGGGCATGCCTACAGTGCAACGCAAACTGAGAATAATTCAGTTTATAGCAAAGTTTCACGATTTTTTGCTCATTATTTCCAAACTATAAAGTATATAAAGGTGAAATTTTGTACAACTAGTAAAACTATTACTCTGTAATGTCTATCCAAAAATCATGTAAGTCGGAAAAGTCTACGCAATATTATTTTATACCAAATTTTCATATATTTTGTTTGCGCTTTCTTATTGATTTTTGAAACACTGAATCAAGTTCTGAATCGTAATATCAGAGTATTTTAGGTTGTGGTAAGAAATTATATATGGCCCCAGCCAATATTTAAATACCCTTAAAACTTGTTTAATTTGAGCTGTGTCTCAAAAATTATTTTCTAATGATTTTTATAGCTAGAGATTTATGTATAAATATAAACTAATGAAATAAATAAAGAAGAAGAAACAAATTATATATATAAAATTTTTTACCTTAAAGATAATTTCAAAATAATTTCAACTCAAATAAAGAAAATAATGTAAAAGTTGTATACTTTTATTTTAATACTCTGCCATCTCTGGTAGAAACTGCCCGCATATTGTTGATATAAATATTTATGTTTGTGTGTATGTTTTCTTATATATATATATTTACATTAGTTGTATTTAATCTTTCATTCTTTTTTGGAAAACGTGATAAAAGCAAAAAAGGCGTTGATCATTTTCTCTTCGACTTCTCAATTGACTAATGTAAATATGTCAAGTGATATGAAGTAACGTGGAGAAATAGAAATATTTAATGGTTTACAATGTGGGAAAACTACAAACAGGAAAAGCAATATTTCAATGATAAATCGAGAAGAAAAATTTTAAAATTTTCAAATGAAAAAAGTACAGTCCGTTAAAAGTACTTTTAAAAGATCTTAGAAAAATCTATTAAATTTCTAGCTAAGAGATTTTTGTAAATCTTGAAAACTTTAGTGAGACCCAAATCTGTGTTAACTTGTGGAATAGTTTTGGTACATCACTTCTTTAGAGGATAAACCGAATCAATACGTAACTTGATCATTTTATGGTTAATATTTTGGCAAAATTCTCTGTTTCCTTCTTAAATTAACTATTTAATTCTTTTTGTATAGAAATTTAAAATTGTTCGCAAATTTTGCAGATTCCCGTGCATTAAATTTCTATTAGTTTGGTTTTTTTTTGTTTTGGTTTTTGTTGCTTTTTTTTCATTTTTTTAACTGAAGTGACTTAAAATAATGATTGAAAATAAATCTCTGTACGTCTAACAAAATCTACATGATTTAGATATTCGTTCAAGGATTCATTTATTCACATGTGTAATTTTATGTGGCATTATCTCTATGGTTGTTGTTATTATTATTGTTATTCTTGTATTACTACTTTTTTTATTGTACTTAACATTTGCATGCATAAATAATTTTCGTATCTTCTACTTCTCCCTCTTCCTCTTCTTCTACTTCTTCTTCTTCGTCTTCTTCTTCTTCTTTGACTTTGTATACCGTCAAAGTGGGAATGAATGATTGTATGAATGTGTGAATGAGATACGTATAGTAGATATAGGAATCTACAGTTATAGATAAGTTTAGGCAAATAGATTGAAACTCCTATTGCATGAGGCAAAGTAAAGGTAGAAAGTAAAGGAAAAAAAGAATCATAAATAAATATAGAATGAATTCCATATATATATATATATTAATACTCACACGCACATATATATATATCATTTATATATATTTATATATGTATATTAGCATATATCACTGACAAAAGCAAATAAATCATCAATAAGGTATTTTCTATAGTTTTTGTTGTTCGTTATTTCTGATTATTATTGTTTGTTATTTTATTCGTTTCATCTAATCTTCGATTTTTCTCTTTTTTTTATATTTCCAGATAAAATCGCATTGTGGAAGTAGACATGAAATATAAAATCGTCTAAAATAGCATGGAAATGAAATGAAATGAATTACTTTAAGTGTCAAAGTTAAACAAACAATAAAAGGCATCAGTTTATCGTATTGATATCGCTTACTTCTCTCTAATAAACTTTAACTTTAACTTAAAGAAAAAAACCTTGATTCTTGATATGCTTTGGAAATGGCAATAATTGTTGTTGTTGGTGCCTAGATAAAATCAAGTCAATGGCAGGTGCAGTTAAACTTGATGGAAATTAAATTATTTGTTTGAAAGAAGAGCATAAACAATAAAAAGTAAATGAAATTTTTTGGAAAAAACTTCAAAAGACAAGCAAAAAAAGAAAAAAATGTATGATAGAAGAAGTGAGAAGAAGTTTTATATATTAAAGGAAAAATTTTTTCATTTTTATACAAAACAAAAAAAAACAAAAACACAGAAAGAAAAAGGAAAACAAATATGTGAAGAAATCATTAAACACTTGCCATCGCAATTAGATAAATTTATTTAGATAAGTATATATATTTCATATTTTTATTTTATTTTTTATTTCTGCTTTCTTAAAATAGTTTCTTATATGGCGAATTGAAGTGAAACCAGAGAGAGAGCATGTTAATCATTATGAAATTTCTATGTCTAGAAAATTTTTAACAGGTAATTAAATATTTTCAAGAAACTTTATTTTAATAAATTATTTGATGACATCAGCAGTTTTGTTGTATTAAAGTTATTGGAATTCTTCTAGAAAATGAAATGAAATTAAAAGTCTTGTGCTTGAATCTTGCAAGATCTTGATTTTGCTTGTAAAGCTTTTTAAAAAATTTGAAACCCTGTAACAATAAAATTTTTGAGAAGTCTTCATATATATTTCATCTACACTTGTGAATCACTTCTACCACTCAACTCAGAGACAATCTCTTTAAGGATGCCTTAATATTCCAAAAATTATTCCAAAGCTATAGCCTTAAAAAATCTTAAATATTCACTTTTTCCATCAGCAATGGAAATATAAAATTATAAACAATTCCAAACTGATCATAAATCATAGAGCGTATTATCTATTTTGCAATCTCTCTGTCATAGTTTTCGTTATAGTGAAATTGCCATTACTTATATTGTGATGTCACAAAATATATGACCTCATAAATTTTGTGATAATTATGTCACAATGCTCCAACGTGTATAAAATTGATTAGCATAGAGTTTTATTGGGTGTAATTTAAAGGACGCTATTTTAGGTGCCATTTTTCCAGCATCTTAAATCTTCTTAACAAACAAATGCAGCGGCCAAGGCGCCAAATGGTAGTTGCTTGCTACTTTTATTAAGCATTTCTCAAAGCATTACTGTTAATCTTTCGATTATGTTTTTTAGCCATTTTAAATTCATGAAGTTACATCGCACCAGCTTTGGCCAACTACCTGAATGTTGAATTGAAATTTCCTTCATATCATGCTCTTTCATCCACTCCTTTCTTGGTTCGCATTATCTTGTTAGTTGTATAATTACAGCAACTATGGACAGGAGTGTCATTGATGAATTAGGTCCAGTACGTGTTCTTTCTTCCACCATTGACTAGGAAAATAAATTAAATGCTAAATATAAACAAAACAAAAAAAAAATTAAATGAAAAATTCTTTACTGATTGCAAACAAGTTTTTCTACCTTCTATATATCTCTCACTCTCTCCTTCTCTCTCTCTCTCTCTCTATTTCCCTTTTATTCAATTTCTATTTTGCAATTATATAATTTAAATATGTATGTAAGAAGAAAGAGAGAGAATAATGTAGAAGTAAATCTTCTACAGCTTGTTAAGCATTCAAAATTTCAGATCGGTACACTAATTGATGGTGAAGTGTCTATTGTTGGACGGAATTGTCATCATTCATTAAACTTTTGTTTGTATTTACGTTACTTCTTATTCTTACTCTTCTATTCTGTTTGGTTCTGTTCTATTTCGTTTTACTAGATATTTCCTTTAATTTATTTGGTTGGCTTCTTATTCTTTTTTTCGTTTTTTGATTTTGTTTGCGTTTTATTTTGTTTTACCAGGAATGCTAGAAATTCTTTTCAGCCAGCTTTATCAACAGACGCACACTTTTCTACATGCTTTATATACTTATCAGTAAAATTAATGCAATCAGATTTATTAAGCAGAAAATTATTTAGAATTTCATTTAATATTCTTCGCAATGTTTTTTATTTTTATTTTTTGATTATTTTTTCTTTGCTTTTTTTTGTTTATCTCTATGTCATTAATATGTGTCATAATAAAACCGAATTTTTTATTTCTTTCTTTATCTTTCATATTCTATATTTCTCCCTGTCTATTTGTCTGTCTATTGGCCTGTTTCTATGTCTGTTTGTCTGTCTATCTGTCTGTCTGTTTGTTTATTTGCCAGTCTATCTTGATTTATCCATTTCTATTTATCTTTTTCGCTTGCTGTTTTATTATCTTCCTACCATCTTTGTCTGCCAAAAAAAAAAATGCTGCACCTGCTGTGTGTCTCATTCACTTTTGAAGAATATTTTCTTAGAATGAACAATTGTTGTTATCACTATTATAATTTATTGTTGTTGTTGTTAGTTTTGTCGGAATAAAATAGTGAATGTTTAAACGTAGCTTTTGTTAAAAGTGTTATAAATTTTATTTTTCCTTTTCTTTTATTTTGCCGTTGTTGTTATTATTATTATTGTTGTTTTTATTATTGCTGTAACCTTGTCCATCTATTTCAATTGTTGTATTGTTGTTGAATATTGCTGCTATTTTATTTTATTTTATTTTATTTTATTTTATTTTCCCACTTAACTTTACAACGCTTCTGATGCAGCTTTACTTGAAAACTTAGTTTATCAACATGAATAAACATTAAATCTCTGGAATAAAATATAGGAAAAAAAAACATAGAATAAAAATATAAATAAAAAAGTTTAAGAAAAACGAGCAACATCTGAGCTTGACAACCAAAAAAAAATAAGTAAATTTATAAAAAGGAAAGCATGGAAAAAATAGTTTTTTGTTTTACTTTTTTTTGGGTTTGCTCCGCTTTTTTTGTTTGCTCCGTTTAAGGTTTTTTTTTGTACACGGTATCACTTATGGCATGAATGATATCTAAAGAGGCTTGAGAGAGTGGATCTATGGTAGGAACGATTTTTTCCTATTTCATTAAAATCAGAATCACAAGTTTAAATCGGAAATCTGTCTTTTATCTTGAATGGCACTTTTGGGGAATTATTTTAATTAAACTTACCAAGGATAACTAATTGGGCGTGAGGGCAGTGGTTATATTTACATACTTATAAATCAAATTCTATGTTTTGCCGGTTTTCAAATCGGCGTTACGATCCGTTAAAGTGAAATTTGGGTTAATTGTTCATTATGCTAAGTAAAGAACTATTTGTGTTGCAAAATTCCTAAGGCCACAGACTTTTAAATGCCCTACTTGGGAAATATAAATTTAGGATTACAATTTTAGAAAAGGTTTTTTAAGGAAATTGCCTCAAAACCAAGAAATCCGCAAAACGAAGTTTTTAATAGATCTGTTCAGTTTTTGTCGTTTTGCAAACTTTTCAAATATACACTAAGAAGAATTAAAAATTCTTTCACTTTGCCTTCATTTTCTCACTCTTAATTTTACAATAGTAATGACTGAAAAAAATTTGGAGGTTTTAGAAGTCTATATGAACTGATTATATCATTTTAAATTTTTTTTTATTATATCTTGTTATATTTTTTGTTTAATTTTTTTTTTTTTGGTTTGCATATTTAATTTTTCTTTTATTTTTTTTAAACCTACCAAACAGAGGTTGGTCTATTTTTTCATTATGTTTGGAACACCTAAAAGAAAGTGTCGTATATCCTACAAAGACGGTCAGCTTTAAATTCTAAAACAATTTAGTTATGTCTGTCTGTCTGCCCTTCTGTCTTTGTGTTATTGATATCCTCCTAGTCGAAAAGAAAAGAAATATCGAGCTCAAATTTGGCAGAAACGTCAACAGTTTTTGCAAGCAGGTTGATATTGAAAATCAGCCAAATTGCGTAAAGGACACGCCAACAATGCAACGTAAACTGACAAGACCTCAATTTTTTTTAGCAAAATTTCGTGATTTCTTTTTTTATTATATACAAACTGTAAACGACAGAACTCTGAAATTTTATATAAGTAGCAATGCAACATCTACCTAAAAATCATGCAGATAGGCTACGCCTACCCAAAATAATACTCTCAAATTTTCACCTTTGTTTTCTTTTTCCTTGTACCACTAAAAAAACTGAACCAGATTCTGAATCGTAATATCCGGGTGTTTTGGTGATGGACAACCAAGATTTGGCACCAGCCGAATTTACTCACTTGTTTTATTTTTATTTCATTATTTTAATAACAAATGTACACATAAAGTTCCGATGCAGAAACACGAAAACAAAATAGAATGAAAAAAATTCGGAAAAACAAATGTTTTAAATAAAGATAGAAATATGAGCAATAGTCAGTCACAGCGTCACAGTGACACACAAAATTCATGGTGGGGGAGTCAAATAAACATAAAAAATAAAATAAAAAAAGCAAATAAATAAATAAATAATAAAAAGAAAAAAACATGTGGAGACAGAAAAGCAAAGAGAGAAATAAGAAAATAAAATAAGATACAAAACTTCGGATTATTCTTAAACGCATATTTGCGCGTTTTATACTTAACGAAACAAACAATGCAGCAATAGTAATAGCAGCAGTAAGAAGAATCATGTACCATTGTTGTACCCTACATCATTTGTGGTACTAGGGTATTAAAAGTTTGTACAGATATTTTTAATACTCAAAAGGAATTGAGGAAGGAATTTTAGAGATAATTTAGGGAAATTTGGTACGTACGAGTGTTTTGGCTTAGAGGCCAACCCTCTTAAAGATGGTAATAAACGGACTATTATTACGATCACGCCCATTATATCGCGTTTTCTCTAAAAAAGTTGCTATATGGGAAAAAATTACAATTTTTAATATTTTTGAATATTAATTGGTCTTTACTTGTACCTTAACAAAAAATAACGTGTGCATTTAAATTTGATCCAGGTAGGCCTATATTTCCACCACTTCCCATGTAAGGCCTTTTGTGAAAAAAAAGAAATGACAATTTTGAATAAATTTTAGCTAAAATTGCCATTATCTTGTACTTTAACAATCCCTTCCCCCATAACGCTTATGTCGACAAAAAGTCGCAGAATGGATGAAAGACATAATTTTGAATAAGTTTTAGTTCAAATTGGCACTGCCTTCTGTTTATTGTAAAAAGTATATATTTAAATTTGGTCCAGATTGTTCTATTTTTCAAACCTCCTCCAAAATAACGACTTTGAAATAATTGGCACAATTATAATTTTAAGAAACTTTTAGCTGCCTTCTTAGACTTTTAAATCACATTAAGCAAAGTCGTGTAAGGTATTTAAGAGTTGGTTCCGACCATCTGTAAAGTTATTATTTGTTTTTATATGCAAGTTGTCGGTGCTGGTGCTAATGTTAATACTTTTATTCTTATTGGTATTTTCAGTTTAATTGCTATTACTGCTGCTGTTATTGTTGCTTTGCGTTTGGAAAACAAGAACCAGCCGAAAACTAAAACTGAAAATAATGAAAAACGAAATATGAACATATAAAAATATTTATATATATACATAAATATATAAATCAGTTAAGTAGTATGAATGAAATAAACAACATATAATTTATATACATATAAATATGAAACAGCAGCAGCAGCAACAACAATCAAACTAACAACAACAACAAGAATAAAGTTTCGATAATATAAAAATTGCTGCTAGTGCACGTTTTTTCATTCTCATATAAATTTGTTTGTTTGTTTGCTTGTATGGTGCTTACTTTGTTGTTGGCCTGCCTTCGCGGGCCAAATTTTTATTTTGTTGGGTTAATTTTCATTTATTTTACAGTTTTTGTTGTTTTGTTTTGTTTTCCTGCGTTCCCCCATCAAAAGATACGCTCTCTCGCGTAAATGTTAAAATAAATAACTGTGCTAAATGCAAACAAAACAAAACAAAAAACATATGAATATCAAGAAAGCAACAAAAGCAACAATTGAAGAAAACGTATGAGAGAATAAAATACAATGCGCCTCAATGAAATATCATAGAATATAAATATAAACAATAACAACAACGACAACAATAATAATAATGTTCAGTGCCAGCTAGCGTAATATATTCACCGGAAAGTACATATTGGGTGAAACGAAATCTTGTTAAAATCATGTTTTTTTTTATTGCATTTTGTGCCTGGTTTTTTTTCGTTTTCTTACCACATGCAAACGCCAACACATGTATTTGGTTAACTCTTGTACTGGGATGACCAAATCCAACTCATTTGTTCTTATGTCATCTCCATTAAACTACTCTAGAGCAAATTTTCATTTTTTTTCTATGGGATTTTTACCTGCTTTTGTAAAAAATGTCAATTGATAGTTATCCATCAATGAAATGAAATTTTTATTTTGCAATTACAATTGCTTAATCTCGAGAGGCGCGCTTTAGTTTAGTTTAAATAGGATTTTGACCACTTAAGCGATTTAGAAACAACGTAAGAAATAAAACGTTTATTATCAAATAAGAAAGCCGAAAGATACCACAAATCTTCTCGGCCCTCGTCATTTGAATATCGTTTCCTTCTAGGAACTAGGCCAATAATTTTGCTTTGTGCCAAATAGTATTTAAGAGATTTGAAATAGACTTTAAAATTTATTGAAAATCATTTTAAAATATGTTCGCAATTAAAGGTCTAAGCTTACCTTCTCAACATTTTTTTATTTCCATTTTTCCCAACATAAATGAAACATTTATTTAGAATTGCGTTGTTCTTCTTTAATTTCATTACCTTCAACGATTTTTTTCATTTTCTTTTAAAGAATTTGAGGCCTTGTCTGATTCAAATCAAGTCCCCTAAAAGTCTTTAGAATCTTTAAATATTTGAGCTTCGTCTGATATAAGTCAAGCCCCTTTAAAGCCCTTTGAGTATTTCATTTTACATATAAAAAGGCAGGCTATTTCAAAATTGTGTTCGACCTTTAAATATTATTTTTTCACTTTACCTCAACTATTTTACAATTTTTATGCCACCATCAAATACAAGGTTTAAAAATGTTGCTTTGGGTGGGGGCCTTTAGTTGTACCACTATCATTCTCGCTTACTTATTGTTCATAAAAAGCATATATATGCTTATAAAATATATATGCATCTAAAATATATAATTCAAATGCCATATGGATTGTAATGTAATGGACCGTTTATTTCTCCAGCTGGTTGCCAGTTGTTTCTATTTCTATTCCCATTAAACGTGCTTATTTGTACGTTTGCTTGTTAGTGGCATTAAATTGTTAAACAAATTTTTGTTTTCCTTTTTTTTCGTATTTTTTTTTTTTGTTGATTTCTTTATGCTTTACTCTAAAGCATTCAAAAGATTAACAATAAGAATTTTTGGTTTATTAAATGGCATGTAACAATGGCGAATCTGTAATTTAAAGAATGCTTTAAATTTTTTTCTTGCCATTACAAAGTGCATTTTAAATTATGGGTCTGAATATTGAATTGAACGGATTTAAATTCTACATAAACTTAAATATGACATGAATTTTCTTAAAGTTAACGGGCTTCGGGAAATATTGTTATTCTTCAAGCTCAGGATTATTAGTAGTGATTATAGATTTCCAACTCATATAAGTTTTGATTCAGCAAAATGGTTTATAACCGTTTCATTTAAAAAAAGGCTGACTAAGTCCAAAACTTATTATGATTATTTAAAACTTAAATATGGCTAAAATTTTATTCACTTAAATTCTATTAAACGATAAAGTAAAGTGTTTGGAGTGTGCTTCAAAACTGCTTGTTAATATTTTCCTTTCCCTTCTGGCATTGCCTTGCAATTTAAAATAAATTGATTATCGATTTACTTTAAAAATAAGTGTTTTCCGAAGTTATGTATAAACATCCTAAACAAACAATTGAAATTATTTATATACACACCAGCTACATTTAAACATTTTATGTAAATAAACATTTTTTTTGCCGGATTTCATTTCATTACGTTCCATTTCATTTCATTTGGTTAAGGATGCAATAAATCACATTATTTTGTTAAATTAAATTAAACATTAAATTGATAGGAGAAAATTTGAAACTTTTTTTTTTAGAAGTCTTGGAAAATACACAAAAGTTTTTTATATAAAAATTATATTTGGCTGAAATCAAATCTTGGAATCATCCCACCTTTCTGTTACTGTTTGATACTTTGCGCTACAAGTAAATAAATTTAATCGTTATATGTGGACGATTGCACGATATAGGCATTTTAGAGTAACAGGTTTAATAATCGTACAAAATTTCAACTTTCAACTAAAATTAAAAGAAAGGTCTTGCCATTTTTTGTGTGGACGTACCTTTTAACTAACTGCCAATAGTTCTGCCAAATTTAAGCTCAATATATCTTTTTGCGACAGGGAGGAAATCCAAGAGCACACAGACATAAGGACAGACAGACAGATAGACAAGCATGTCTAAATTGATTCAGAACTTGATGCTGATTAAATATATAAGTGCTTTAACGCTTCTTATTAGGCTCAAAATATAATGAGGCAGTCTGTGAATGATGGATATAAAAATAAACTCTAGATATATAAAAATAATGATGGACATTTGATGGAACTACTCGAATAGAGTAAAACACTTTAACAAAAATCATTGGGAAAAGAACATTGTTTGGGAAATACTAAAATTTAAACTCCTAAAAATGTTTGTTGGTACTTGAAAAATTTTTAAATTACTACGACAACAAATAGCTTTTGGGACAATGCACTTAAAATGGATTGTTTTAAAGAAATGAAATCTCGTAAACAATTGCAACGTCATATTTTATAATTAATTTTATTACCTGACCAATATAAATTGAAATCTTATGAAACAAGTTTTGGATAAAACAATTTTGCCAAGTTCGTGCATTTAACTTAAATGGTTATGGAATTTGTGTGAAAATAAAATCAAGTTAATTTATTATGAATGAATTATCATAATAATAATAACAACAAATACAACAATAACAGCAACAACAACAATAAGCAACAAAACAAATCATCATAATTGATAATGATTTATATTTTGGCTGAAACAAAAGCAAAAAACGAAAAAAGAAAAAAACTAAAAAAAAGACAATAACTAAAAGTAAATATGTTCAATGTCTCAGCAATCAATCAATAATATTAAATATAACATGAATACTCACACACGCAAACATATATATATATATATATATATATATATATATATATATATATATATATATATATATATATATATATATATGTATATATCTATACAATTACAATTATTGATGTTATATTATTTGATATCATTCATCGTGTTTTATTATTATTGCGGTTAGTTGTAATATTTATTTGCTTATTGGCATCATAATTTATATCTGTTTGCGTGTGTGTATATGTGTGCGTGGGTTAATATGTGTCTAATACGTTTCATATCTGACATTCATAATGTTAATATTAATAATAATGATGATGATGATGATGATGATTCTACTCTGTTTGTCCGTATATCTGTCTATCTGTATGTGTGTCTATCCGTCTGTCTGTTTACTGTTTTAATATGGTTGTAATCTCATTTATTGGGGTTAGTTTTCATGTTTTTCTTTTTTCTTTAGTTTTTTTTTGTTTTTTTTCTTGCCTTTTTTTCTTGCTTTTTTTTCTAAGGAAAAACCGCAAAACTATTATCAACATATATCATTAATGTTGAATGGTACGGTTGTTAATGATTGTTGGCTTTTATTATTGTTGTTAGATATACTAATGTACATAAAAAATGTTATAGACCACAAAGCATACAATAAAAAAAAATATATATATATATAAAGTATAACGCACGAATCGATAAGTTTTCATTTTGCCATTTGCATGAATTTTTATTAACAAAATCTTTGGTTTATTAGATAAAGTTATTCCCCCTAAAAATTCTGTTAAAAGAGGATTAAAAAAAAAATTTCATTTATTAGTTACATTTAGATTCTTTAAAAGACTAAACTAAGCATTATTGATGAAGCATCAAGTAAGTTTCACTTTGAGTTTAAGCAAAATTATGCAAATCCTAAGCAAACTTTGCTGAACAAAAATCGATTATCAATTATCAATCGGATATTTGAAAAAAGTTAATAAAATAATTTTACAGGATTTTTCATACTCTAAAAGTTGCTTAACAAAACTAAGGCAACTTTGTAAAAAGAAAAATGGCACGATTCCCCATTTTCAATGACTGCAACTAAGAACTGTCAATGTTTATTAGTAACAAATATTTAATGGCACTTTAAAAGTCATCGATTGTAATAGATATATAAAAAAAATTTTAAAAAATGCCTTCACTCAGCGACTACTTATTGACCAATATGTTTGAGTATTTAAAATGTACCTGTTTATTTGGTATAATTATTTAGCCAAAAAAAACCGAAAACAAAAAAGAAAACAAAATAAAAAAAATCACAAAAATAACCATAAAAATCGAAATGAAAATGAAGAAAAGTACAAAAGTAACTAAAATCATGGACTGTAGCTGTAATTATAAGTTATAGATATATAATAAAATGAACCAATAATATTATTAACCATTTTTGGTATTAAGCTGGGAATGTGAAAATTCCCAAATAAAGTTATCAGCAAAATAAACATTCATGCCGAAAAATTTCGATTTGCTTAGATGATGCACAAAAAAGAAGAACTCGTTTGATTTTCATATTTTATTTATGCATAACAAACATATATATATATATATATATATATATATATATATATATATATATATATATATATATATATATATATGTATGTACTTGTTTGTTATAAATATTTGTGAATTGTGTGTCCATTGTATAAACTGCTTTTAAGGCTGACATAAGTGTTGTGCGATTATAGTGCCTAATTATAAAATATTTTCATACTTATTAACTGTTTTTATATTATATTTTATATATACACATGCATACATATATATATTTATTATGTGTATGTACGTATATGCCCATACATGTGTAAGGTAAATTATGCAAAAAAGCTATAAAATGTTTCTATTAAAAGGCCTTTTTACTTGATATTACAAATAAATGTTGTGCATGGCCTTGTGCTAATATATATATATATATATATATATATATATATATGCATTTATAAATACACATGCATAAGTGTTTGTGCTTACACATTCAGGCATTTTTCATACATAAATATCTACATATTCCGATAAATCAAACATTAGCCAACAACTAACTGACTAAAATGAACAATCTTGTTGGTTAAAACGATTTACATATAGGTGAACGGTTTGATAAGTCGTTGCTAACGGTTCCAAAGAATTTCGCATAAACCTATAATTTTGCTTCGACCTCATTAAATTACTGTTACACTTTTAATTAATTCAATTGCTTTTTCTGTTGCTGATAAACATTGAACATAAATAGTAGATTACTTTAGAGAGCACAAAATAATCATTTGCCTATATTTTTCAGTTTTTTTTCATTCCATATTCACTATTGATGTATTGATCTATTTGTTCGAAAAAGTAAAAAAGTTGCTGTTAAAGTAAAGCGCGTTAAGGTCGTTATAGAAAAATATCTATAAATTAGGTGGATTATGGCCAATTCATTGCTTAACATTATCTTTCTGTCCTCACATTTTAGTGGCCATACCTTAAGAAATGTCTGAGCTGTAAGTAATTTATGAAATTGATATACAAATAAATCATGACCAAAACAAGCGGTAATTGGACAAAAGCAACTATTTGAAAGAATGAGATCTGATCTAATGAATTGAATAAGTCTGCCTTGAATATTTAAGCAAAAAGTATTGCCAACAATTATAAAATGTTAACAATTTATCAAACTAGCTTCGTATACTTTTACACACACATGGCATTTAGACCCTTTGCACACAATGACAAGTAATATTATAAAAATTAATTTTCATGATGCTTTTGTTTTTAGGTTATATTATTCTCATTCTCTATCTATTCCTTTCTATTATTTATGCTTCTCACTCTTTCTTTCTTGTAATAAATGATTTGCGGATTTTGTGAAATATTTACACCAAATGAAATTATTAGATTGTTTTTGTTTATCTTATTTTTTTTCTTGCAACTTCTGGCTGTTGGGCATTTTGTTCCAGTAACACCCCCCCGTTTTTGGTATATTTGTATTATTATTGTTTGTATTTATTTAACATAAATGTTTACACATTTAAATGGTTATTGGATTAATCAAATATATTTACACAAACGAATCTAAATTATATAAATTTATGAATGAAAAATGTAAAATGGAGTTGGGAATTTTTCCTTCTTTTATTTTTTAGCGGGCAATAATAAAATTACTAATAAAAATTAATATAAAAATTATGCATAAATTAATTATTTATAAAAATGATTGAAACGTTACGAATGTTTAGAACGTTTTGATAAGATTCGCTGAAATTACTTTAGACTTATGGCAGGCGTATCGTCCAATTCAGTTGTATTAATTAATGCTCAAAATGATTCTTAGAATTTCTTAACAATTCCATTTTTTTTACCAGAAATATCCTTTAAGAATACAAACAAACATTTAGTATCCACAATAAGAATCATCATTGATAAGTTTCATCTAATATTTACTCTTATGGAAATTGTGTGTCATGAAGATTTTTTTCGTTTTATTTATCAAGTGCTTATTCACTTAATAGGTAATCGGTCGAATTAGAAAATAAATCTAAATATTGTTAACACATTTATTGAACCATCATTCGCTTCAAATTTGATTGTGATGAAAAATGATGAATTTGTAGATAAGTTGGCCAACTTTAAGGAGTTTTCATTATTAACCGTTTTACAGTTATTCATTAAATCCAACACAACTTTTCCAAGAGTTTCAATAATTTTCATAGAATTTCTTGTCATTTAAAATGTTTCATTTTTATTTTATTTTCTTTACAGTTATTTCAATCATTTATGAAGAGATTTTCATGTTTAAAAAACCAGCCATTAAAACAAAAAAAAAAACAAAAGTAACAGAAACAAAGTGAAAAAGTTTAGATGTAATTTGTATGACAACAGTGAGCAGAATGATGGAAAAGCAAAAAGAAATGAATCTGAACAAAAATGAACAACATTCATCAAATACAATGGTTAATATGCTTTTAACATTAATAATTTGTTAAAGAAGAAAAAGTAAAAACTAAACAACAACAAAAAGGAGAATAAACATTAAGAACAACAACGCTATTAAGTAAACAGCTTACAAATTCGTTGATAAAAAGCAAAAAGAAAAAGAAGAAGCAAAAAAGGCACTATCCGCCATTATAAAGAAATAACAACGAATCAATAAACGACTAAATAAACAAGCGCATTTAAATAAACAGTCTAAACAAATTTACCCACACACACACACAACATACATACATGCATACAAATTATAAATTTACATTAATGCATATGAGATATGTGATATGTTTAAATGTGTATGTGTTGTGCATGTGCATGTGCTGTGTATATAAACACAAATAAATAATAAGCGCGATAGAATCAAAATAAAATGTAAACAAATATTCGGCTGGTAAAAGTGCATTTATTTCATTTAAAATATCTCCCACTGATCAAGAGTCAACACTGAAAAAAGAGAGAATAATTATAAGAATAAGATAAATAAAAAATTAAACAAAACAAAAAAAACAACAACAATTGTAAGAAAAAATTTTGTTGATAACGTTTTTTGGAAAAATGAAATTGTATAAAACTGTAAAAAAATGAGCATTTAAAGTATAAAGAAAGAGAGAGAAAGAGATATGCATAAAGAGTCAGAAAGAGAGAAATGATATTGCTTTTAAATACGAAATAAAATGTAAAGTCTTTTACAACTGGTACCGATAACTAATAACAGCAGCAACAACAATAATAACAAGAACAAGAAGAAGAATAATGAAAAAAGTAAAGGAGAAGTCAAGTATTAATGTAAACAATAGTTGTTGCTGTATTTATTATGTAAACGCATAATAGATAACAAAACAATATGTAACAAAAACAACAACAAAAAAAAACAGCGTTACATTTACATGAAAATTCAAGATGTAAAAGAACAAGCAAAGCAATAAGGCAAAGCAAAGCAACAACAAGGAAAAGTAAGAAAAACAAAAGCAAAATGAAATTAGAAAAAAAAATCAAGCAATTCATATGTTTTTCTCCTCAGTTTATTAAGAAGCGTTAACGCGTGCGTATCGTCAATGTCAAAGTTCTATTCTGAAAATTATTTGGCAACAAAATTAAAAGGTGAAATTCAAAAATGAAAAATAATATAAAATAAAAACAAATTGAATATTGAAAATGATATCACAATAAAAAGAAGAAGACGAATTCGTGAATTAATGTAAATACAAATTAAAATAAATGAAAAAATTCCAACGATTTTGAAGTGAAATTAACAACACAGAATAATTTAAACAAATAGAAGAAGAAGAAGAAGAAGAAGAAGAAGAGCTTTAAATTGAAGATTTTCTTAAAACTCAATTAAGATTTAAGTGAAAAGAGTGAAAGGGCATTAATTCGTTATATATATTAATATTTTTTAATCATTTAAATGTACGTGTGTATATTTGTATGTGTGTATATTTTGTATGTAAATTATTACTTGACATACTCAAATGCTTCTTGCTTCTCTTGCTGCAATAGCAACACTTGTTGCAAAAACAACAAATAAAATGTCATTATTATTATTATCATCATCATCATGATCATGATAATGATCATTATCACCATAGGAAGGTAAAATTTAATAAACTGTAATTTTGGTGTTTGGCTAATTATCCGTACGAAAGTAATAATTAAAAAGATAATGCAACAACAGTAATAGCTCAATTAAAGCATAACCAAAGAAGGAAAATAACAATAGTAATAATAATAATAATAATAATAAATGGGAACAACAATAGCTCAATTGAAACATTCTCAATCCTAAATTGTACAAAAAATCTTATAGTAGAATAATTAGCAATATTATTAATAGCAACATTACATTTAACAACATTATTATTAGCAACATCTTTATAATCATTTTTTTTGTTTCATGTAATAAATTTATTCTTCATTTATGCTTGTTCTTTGTTGTCGCTTTCAGTAACTTTAACGTGTTATTGACAAATTTAATGTAAGCAACATTTAGCAAAAGAAAAAAAAGAAAAGTAAAGCAAACAAAAAGAAAACAATAATAAGATGTTTTTTATAAAGAAACATTTTAAAAGTAGCGTTAACAACAACAAGAACAACAACCGCAGCAGCTGCAACAGTACCAGCAGCAACAACAGCAATTTTAGTGACATTAACAGTATTGATGATAATTCAAATATGTATCTTTATAATAATTGTGCTAATTTTGGTAAGATTGAAACAATGGTCAATAAAGTTTGGCATACAGCAAGAAACTTACAAGACCAGCATTGTATGATAACACATTATTTAAAAAAGGATAATCATGTCCCTATATTGGGGCACAATCGTAATAAAAATAAAAATAACAACAACAACAATAATAACATAACAAATAACAAATATAAAAGTAATAGTAAAAAGTTTAATAAGTATAATGAAAATATTGTTAATATTACAAGTAAAAGCACAAACAACAATAATAGTAATTGTAATAATGGTGACAGCTGCAACAGCAGGAGTTGCCATCACCATTATCATCATGGCCACCATCATCATCATTGTCATCAACTTGACCAGCAAATGTTAAAGCAGCAGCAAGGACAACAAAACAAGAAAAATGGACAAATAAAACGTGTAACCATCAGTATTCGGCATAAACATGGGGATCGTTTTCAGACAAATAGTTGCAATAATCATAATAACAATTGTTCAATATTGACAACTACAACGGCATCGGCAACGGCATCGTCATCGGCAACTGTTATCAAATTATCAACTAACAGCAGGAATCAACAGGAACAACGTGAACAACAACAGCAACAACAAAAACAGCAGCAACCATGTCCACACAATAGATATGATTGTATAGCAAACAGAAACTTAAAGGCAAATGCCAATGTCAATGCCAATGCCAATGTCAATGCCAATGCCAATGCCAGTACAAAAACAAAAACAAAAATAAATGCAAATGTAAATAGTGGCAATAATAACAATCATACGCTCTGTTTGAAGGAAAAACACTGCCATAGTTGTAAGTGTAATTGTAAATGTATTTATAATGTAAACAATAACAATAACAATATCAACAACAACAATTGTAACGGTAAAAGTAACATCAACACTAACAACAATATTAACCTTAGCACATCTAAAACAAGTAGTAACAATAATAGTAACAACAATGGCAATGGCAGTAGCATTTATAGGATAAGCAATCTAAGCAACATATATCGTTCAAAAATATTTGATCAGAATCAACAAGTGCAACAACAACAAAAACAACAACAACAACAACAACATCGTGATTATCATTACCGTCATCATTTTAATTATCACCATAATTATTATTTAGCACAAGGTTTAGTAAATATTTATCGATTTCTACAAAACTTCATTAGCTCAATTGGTTTGCAATTGTGCTGCCTCCTGCTGTTGTTGAAACTAACAGCAACAGCCACTGGTCTTGCCGCTGTCATGGATACAGCCACAAATGTTAACCTCACAGATTTAAGTAATCCGGGTAAGTGCATTATTATATTATATTGTCTATATATATAATTTCAAATTTTAATCAATATTTTATAATATTTTAGACATTTAGAATATCACTCTTCACTTCGTTTCATTTCAAATTGTAATTGGTCTGTTTAATCTTCTGTCATTCTCAAGTGAATAGAATATGTTTGTTGCACAATACGATCTTAATAATTCAGGCTTCTTTCTCTCTCTCTCTCTCTCTCTCTCTCTCTTTTTCACATATCACCTTAACTGATTGTAAATACGTTTGCCTCGGTCTATTTATCTATTTGTCTGTCTGTCTGTCTATGCCTATCGCTCTATGACTGCCTTTCTTATTATCGCCTATATTGGTTCTTGCCAATAAATTTGTCAGATATTTTCTTCACATAATTTTTGGGCTCTTTCCTCGTTCGGATTATCCATTTCTAGTTGGTATTTATCTATTATCTGTTTTCATTGTTAATGTTAATTAATTGACCAAATAATGATTTTGTTGCATAAAATAGAAACGATTGTTTGCTTTTCAGCTTATTTACTTGCTGCTTGCTTTGGTTAGTTACTTAATCATACATTAGTTATGTATTTTAAAGAAGAAACATTTTACAATGGATTTGCAATCACATTTATAAGACACAATCAATATACTCTCATATCAAATGAAATACACGAAATAATAAGGAAAATTGTGTGCATTTCATTTTTCCTTAAAAAAGATTAAATTTTCAAATTTGAATGCCATTTTTGTTAGATGAATGCATAATGTCTTGTAAAGGCTTATAATACATAAGGAAATTTATTATTTACTTTAAATACTCATCACAACCCCAGATACCTTCTAGATTGCCTTCTAAATGATTTCATAAATTGCCAATAACTTAAGCAAGCATTTCTAATGATTTTGACATACCCTAAGAATGTTATTTCTTGCTTTAAAATTATAAAAATACCAAAAAATAATGTCGACCTAGAAAGAGCCAACTCTAAAGAACTTTAGAATTCTATGACAATTAGAAGCCACATGTGCCTTAAACGATTTTTTGCTGGAGTTCAGGATTTAAGCAAAATTTTAAGGCGTCAAAAAATTTCTTTTTAACTAAAATTTTCCCAATTTACTATTATCAATAACTCAATGAGAAAATAATTAACCTAATTTTTTTTTAGGTATTTAACTAAATTGTAAGAATTTTTACAAAGACTTTTAGTTTAACTTATAATTTTTTTTTTTTGTAATAAATTACTTGGTTTAAAGTAAAAGTACTTAAAATAATTACAAAACTATTTTTTCCCGTTTTCTATTCTTGTTGTAAGTTTTTGGTTCTCTAAGAACAAATTAAACCAAAGTGGAAAAAGTAATCACTTCTGATAATCACTAAAGTAGTGAGAAACTGAAAATTTTAGCCACTAAAAAAAAAATAAACCAACATATTAACAAAACGATAGTTAACAAAATGTAAAATAAAATTGGTCAGCAAAAGTTGGCTAAAAGTGTTGTCAATTATTTTAAAAAGTCCATTTGAAAAGATCTACATACATTTACATTTATAAATACGTACATTTGTATAAACATACACATTTAAGCAAAGAAAAGAAAATATAATAAAATGAAGTGAAACGACTAGTTATCGTTATCGAGGATAATTATGATACACACACGATCTTACACAAGAATAGAAGAAAAAAGCAAGTAAGAAAAATATATTTAACTGGGCCCAAATGTTGAATACCCAAGCAAACATCCTGATACTACGATTCAAAGCCTGCTTCAGTTTTGCAGCGTTAGAGAGAAAACCTAAACATAAAAAACGAAAATCTAAAATTGTATTATTTTGCATAGGTGTGTCTGATTTGCATGATTTTTCGACAGACGTTAAGCTACTTGTACAAAATTTTCGCTTTTTTCTGTGAAAAACGTAGTTTGTAGTTTGTAGGGTCTCCAATGTTCCCTTTTGTATGCTAGAAAAATAATGATACGAATGTACCTCCAACTTCTGGCTGATGGGTATAAAAAAGGGCATTGGGAAATGGTTTGCGACATTCAAAGTTTATCGCATATCGATTTATTTGTTTTCCTCTTTTGTGCTTTTCTTTTTTTTTTTTTTTGTTATTTTTTGCTGCTCTTTAGAAAATCTGACCTACTTTGTTATACATTTTCAATTATTTCCAACTAAATGCTTGCTAAGCATGACAACAACAAAAAAAAAACAACAGCAATAACCATAATAATTGTAAATTGATTCTTTACATTATTTACATGATTTAAAAGCTTATGTCAGACTTCTTTAGTATAAATATTTATCATATTTCTTTGCATACGAATTTTTTTTGTTTTGTTTTGCTTTAAACTGAAATATCATTTCTCTATAAAGTAACGCTTAGCATTAATTTTAAGTATAATTAGTTTGCCATTACATT
Organism: Melophagus ovinus; assembly: GCA_023089585.1. NCBI lineage: Eukaryota > Metazoa > Arthropoda > Insecta > Diptera > Hippoboscidae > Melophagus > Melophagus ovinus. Next base: position 554,775 of record JAKKIB010000181.1, on the reverse strand, counting down.
TGTTACATACAAATAATGTTGATCGATCTATAACAAATTTAACGGCCCGTTTGAAGCTTAATTCCATAAAACGATCTATTTATCTGAGATATTGTACAAAGAAATTTTTACAACTCAGTTTTAAAAATTTGATAAATCGTTAGCTTATAATGTAATCTAAATTGAGTTCAGTAATTTTAAGTTTCTTTTTTTAAGTAAAATTAAAAAAGTAATCGACCATGCCCATTAAAAATTATAATTTCTTAATGTACAAATTTGTCAAAAGTTTTCTTTAGCTCTTCTAAACATAATTTAAATATAAAACTGAAAATGTATTTCCTTTCTTCAGCCTTAATTTTCTCGTCTATCTAATAATGAAAATAATCAGCAATAACTTAAAAATCTACTATGGTGGTTACTTTAAGTGCGGCATCACTTCAAATGGGAACAATTCACTTATTTTATCATTATTCTTCAATTTCCTTCATAATTGTTTTTCCTATTTTTTTTCTTCTGCGTCTTGTTCTCTTTCTACTGGTTGTTTCTTCATTTGATTCTTAATTATCGTTTACAAATTTATATGCGAATATGCATGTGTGTGCCATTGTGTGTGTGCATACAGAAAAGAATAAGGTTTATAATGATTTCAATTATTAAGTCGATTATTGTTAACAATATCTAGTAATAGTGTCTATCAAAATGTTACGTTGTGTTACGTTCTGTTATGTAACATTATCTTATGCTACGTTACGTTCCGAATACATATGAATGTTTGCATAAGTGTATAAGTGTAAGTGTCAGTCTGAATTGTGGTAATTTGCAGTAACTACAAATTTGAATGTTTTAATTAAACGTCCATCAATCTTTACGCCACGTACATATATATATATATATATATATATATATATATATATATATATATATATATATATGTATTTATATATATATAATATAAAAATACGGATATATGTAGTAGGTCGTTGAAAACCGCTCTAAATTGATTTATGAGCGATAATACAAGAGCAAAGTGTTATTTATCAGTTTACGCTTAGACTGAAAGAACCTAGTTTTGTAGTTGACTTTCTTGAATATTTTTTATTATATTTTCATACGTTTCAAGTAATTGTTTCCCAAAACCCTTACAAAATTGGCAAACGGCAGTTTTCGTTTTAGCTTATAATTTCCTGTTGGCCTAGTTGTTACATCTCCATTTCCTTGTATGATAAAATATCATGCAAAATTTCGAATTTTTTTCATAAACAAAACTTTGCAGTAACAACAGCCGATATGTATAATAATTTTAAGGCCTAATTGTAAAGTTGAGTGTACAATGTAGAACTTAACATGACTTTTCAAACAATCTAATTTTTACATATTTCATTCATATTGCATTTACTCAGGTTTTTTATTTTTTTCTCTCTTTTACTCTCATTTTAAATTTTTTTGCCCTATAATTAAATTTATGGTAAAAAAAAGAAGGAAAAATGAATAAAACATAAAATTCCAATCAAAAAAGAAAAAAAAAACAAAAATATATAAAAAAAATAGAATGAGAAAAAATGAATATTAATAAGAATGGCATAGAACAGAGAAAAAGAAGTGCACACACCTAATAGATCGGCATGTAATGTATATATATTCATATGTATATATATAGTATTTAAGTATTTAATATTGAACAGACAGACCTGGCACACAGGCATCCAGGCACGCACATCATACAAGATAATTATTATAATAAATCATTTTAATTACATTAAGAGAATATTAAACAAAGGAAAATATTAATAATAATAATAATAATAGTTAAAAGGCATAATCGTCATCAGAGGTAGAGGTAGAGAGAAAGAAAGAGAGAGAGAGTGAGAGAGCTATATATATAAATAAAATAGAATAACATTAAAAGCAATTGGCCTTTTTTCAATATATTTGAACTTTTTTCCCATATTTCTTAAATTCTCTGGCTTCGTTTTCTGGTCTCCACTCTCTCCTTGCTGTCACAGTTTTTGTCGCAAAAAAAAGTATTTCTTCCAGAGTTTGGAGATATACTCATTTTGTCATTATGGTTGTAACATCCAAAAAAAAGTTTCGGCGAAGTATAGGGCCTTCGACTTGACCAGCATAAAATTCTGAATCGTTTTAGACATATCTGTCTATCCGTCTGTCTGTGTCTTGTTAATATTCTTCCGGTTACCAAAAGAGAGATATGGGTTTCAAATTTGGCCAAAACATCGGAAGTTCTTGCAACTGGTTTGATATTGAAATATGGAAAATATATTAAAGGACATGCTCACAGTGCAATGTAAATTAAGAATACCACTATTTTTCTAAGAAAAGAATTACAGGTCTTCGTTCAAAATAGATAGAAAGTTAAAATTTTTTACAAATATTAAGCCAACTATTTTACAATGGATATCCATAAAAAGAATCGTGCAAATCGACCACGCCCTTTGGATTTTAGGCAACTACAAATTATGTATATTACTAAACAGCTTCTGGTTGGTGGGTATCTAAGATTTAGCTCCAGTCAAATAAAAATTTTTTACTTATTTTATTTGATATTATGAGTATTTCCTTTAGATATTCGATGATTTCCTGTTTCTCTCTTACACACTTTTATATAAATATTATCTTTATTGTTGTCCTAACAAAATGAAATGTTATTTATTTTCTGCAATCAATTTTCAATTTTCAACTGAATTGTACATTCGCTACTTCGTACTAGATACTCAAAGAGATGTCATACTAATTTCAACAATTGTTTTGCAATTATATAAGATAAACATAAAAAATTATCTTCATGGCTTTTTTAGTGATTCACTTTCTTAAGGAGTCTTTTTAATGAATCAAGCAGTTTTATTTCCTTTGTGGTTTTAAAAATGTTCTTTAGAATAGTAGACGTTAATGTAGAGCCAATCTAAAATTTGTCTATAAATTTATTATAACAAAGGTCAGACTATGCCAATTATCTCAAAATTGAAAAGGTTATTTACAATAAAAGTGTTCTTCCGTACAAAGTTTTTTCAGGCGATATGAAAAGCGTTTATTCTTTGGCCATAGTTGACCTTTGTCGCAAATTTTATTTAAACATCTGGAAAACTTAGAATTTGTAGATTTTTTATAAAAATGGCAAATGGCCTCTTAAGTAAAGTTAAATCATTTTTAGATAGATCAATTTATTATATTGAGGCAAATGGTGTAGACCACAATTAATAATATAAGACAAAATAAAATTCATTTTAAGTTTAAATATAAATTTGCCTTTAGATATTATAATTTTATTTTGCCACAAACGTACTACTATTTAGTTGTTTTTGAGAAAGGACTAATTTTATCTATTTGATGGTGCTTATTTGGATTAAACTGAAAGTGTTTGAAAGTGTTATTATTATTATTGATTATTTTATTGTACACTATTGTATATCAATATCTATAGTTTATGCAATGCTCCACTAGATAAATACAAATGCATATCCATAATAGAGTCGTTTCCTTTTTTTTTGTAATATTCTTATAAATAAATAAAGCAGGTCTCTGTTGTATATTTTTCTAGTTAGCATATTAAATAAGTTTTTAAAGGTCTATGTAACTTTATATCACATTTACCATTAACCAGAGACATAAACAGAACACATACGCACAGCACACGATTTTTTCTCTTTCTCTCTCTTTTTCTACCTTTTTTTCATAAGTTTTGTTGTCCTTGTGCTATGATGGCATAAAGTTTTATTTATATATTACTTTGGGGTGAATTTCTTGTTGTTTTGTCCTATGAAAATAAGTAATAAAATAAATGAATATATTTTATAAAAGATATTTTTAGTAGAAGATAACCAAATGTAGAGATAGATAGATAATGCTAAAAGAATATTTAGTCACATGAAATTTCTCCTGAATATTAAGTAACTGTTGGCAACAAGTTTAAGGTTTTAAAGCTTTTACCTTCAACTATTTACAATTGTGGTACAATATCAATTATTTTTTTTGGAAAAGAATTTTATGGTCGTTGGGGACCGGGTTTTAAATACTCTACACCACTTTGCTTGATGTGGTTAAAGTCGAATAAGAAAACGACAAAGTTTAAAAAGCAATTTTTCCATTATTAAAAAAGTTTGCTATGAGAGAGAAGTTTCAAAAAAAGACGTTTCTGGACCAAATTTGGTAGACATATTTTTGAAGTCAAAATAGAAGTTAAAGCAAAATTTCTCTATCCAAATTGAACCTTTTGTTGGGAAGTGATCGTAAAAGCGGGCCGCTTTGGAGCGAAATTGGCATAGAAGTTCTTTATGCTAAAAAAAAACACAATTAATTCCAAATACGTAAAATATATTAAAAATTGTACTTTTTTCTATATAACCCATTTTTTTATGAAAAGTTTTATATGTATAGTTATAAAAATTGCTCGATCTTATCCAGTTTTTTTTAACTCGGGGAAAAACTCACCCTGATACCAAGTTTCATTAAAATATCTCAAACATTGTGCCCCTTAACTTAATAACAAATTTATTAGGACAGACGGACATGCAGATTTGTATCGTATCAAGAAGTGATTCTGAATTGATCGGTATAATAAAAGATGGATTAATTTTTTTTAAAGTATTATAAAAATTCAAAAGTGTTATAAGGTAGAGTAACTTCAAATTTACAGCTGTCGCTTTTAATTTAAAGCTACACAATTTAACAATCACTTTTGAATGAGTTTTTTCCACTGACTGTTGAACTTACGTCTGTCTATTTGAATAGTTTTATTGCCACAACCACAAATTCTAGAAAATTGTCTAAGGTTTTCTCTAAAATGTTAAGTATATAAAAGTTGAAAAATCTATTTGAAGTATGTTTAGTTTAAAAACGATCGTGCAAATCGGCATAGAAAACTGAAATGTTTCACAGTAAGCTTTATATCACACAATTTAGAATATTTAAAATGCAGTGTTTATTTGCCTATTTAAGACATCATTACAAAGGCTTTCTATTGCGCAGCGTAATGTTTGATTTAATCCAGACCTTTTCTTTATGTTCTTTTCCATTTCTTTCTGTTTTGCTCCTTCTTTTGTATCTCATTCTTTCGTATCTAACGATCTGTTGTTGTTTTTCTATTGTGTTTTATTTAGTCATTTTAATGCACGACCTACTTTTTAATATCATCACATACCAACGTAGTATATTGATTGCAATTACACGCTTAAGTATAGAATAGAGTTGTCCATAAACGTGTATATAATACCTTTAAGCCGCAATTAACCTAATTCTTTAATTCATTCCTTCTTATGCCATTTGCACACACATACCCACACACACAGTGTAACACACAGTATAACCCCTTACAAAGTATTACTCTCTTTACTTTGTTTTTCTACTTTTTTATTATTAACTTTTTCCTTATACTATTGTTGTTGTTGTTTCCTTTTTTTTATTATGCCATAAAATTACAAATATTATGTTGTTCTCTATTTAATGACAATGTGTGTAAAGGATATTATTATTATTTTATATATATGAACGCATGGTGTTGGCCATAAAATGAAAAATTTTTCCTTAGCATTGTTTTAATTTATAAATTAAATTTTACGCGTGTAAGTTTTAGGAGAAAGTCTAATTTAAAATTAAGTGAGATTAAACTGTAAATTTTCTTAGACTAAAAATAGTATTAACCACAAGTCATAGTCTTTTTTCCTTCGTAAATCAATACAAAATGCTTATAATGAATGGCAAGAATGAAAATTCTCAGAAAGTTTTTAGTATTCTTTGTTCTTCATGTACAATTTCTATATTCTAAAAGAAAGTTTTCTATGCTCCACAAGATCTTTGTATTTGTGGAAAATTTCTATTATCTAGAAATAGGGCCGCACTTCCTTTATAAAACAAACATTATATTATAAACTAAATATTTTCTGGTTTTTTTTACATTAGACCTTCAAACTTTAAAACATTTGCGAAAAGGAAAGTTCCCAGAGGAATAAAAAAATCCCATTAATCTAAAAGCTTAACAAAACGAAGTCTAATAATTGGAGGAAACTTTTATAAAGTTCGCTTCTTTAAAGTTTATTACAAAAGAAAAGTGTTGTATAGAAAAAAATTCTACAAAATTTTTCAAAATTCTATACGCATTATTTTTTATAAAAAAGAACACTTCAATTAATAAGATTTTAAAACTGAACTTTATGGACTGAACTTCTACTCAAGTTCAACAGTATTCAGCAAACTGCGGAAGATCTTAGAAAATATGCCATTTGAACAAACCAAACTTTGAAATTGTAATGGTTTTGCAATTTTCTAAGAATTGTGCTAAAGGCCTTTCTTCAAAAACCGTTATTGGCGAGATACTTGATAATTTCCCCGTAGTCATTGTATTTCATTACTCTCTTAGTTCTTAAGAAAGTTCTTAAGTAATTTCTAAGAGAAATGTTAGAAAAATTTTTTCAAATTTCATTTGTTTTCATATTTTCAAAGATTATGTAACAACAATTTTTGAAAGAAACCACTTTAATGACTATTGAAAGTCACTTTAAATCCTTAAAATGTTTTTTTTTATTTTTTCCGCCTTTCTTTTTTTTTTGTACTTTATTTTTTTTAAATAAAATCCAACAGAAATTTTTTAAACGTATTGCAAAAGCAAGTCTATTGGAAAATTCATATTTCATTCAATTTAGAAGTTTGGTTTGCTTTTTGCTTTCTATTTAACCTTTTATGCAATTTCATAAAATATTGCATAAAATAGATTTAGAGGGTATTTGAAAATCATTCATCATATACATAGTAAACGCATGTACGTAACCATGAATTCATACAATATAACACATAGGCCAATAAATCTTTGAACTAAAACACCTAAAGCAAATAGTAATGGTAGGTAATAGAATTTTTAGATATTAATTTTTCAATAGTTCACTTTAAATAGTAATCATAAGCGTTTTGAACAAGTCTTGACAAATGATAAACATTCGCAAATGTAAATCTCATTGTTTTAAGGGCCATAAATGTTTGTATCGCTTAAAATTGGCCCAAAATTGTTTTGAAACACAACCGATAATGGTAGGTCAAGAATATAAAAAGGTAGGTTGTAAAAGATTTCGTAAGGAAATTTTGAGATTTTGAATGTCACGAATGGATGTAGTAGCATTTGAAGCAAAGACGAACAGATGATCTAGTGAATTGCTTAAGTGAAACTACAAATGTTGTTATTCTTTAGAAGTTGCCTGAATCCAAAAAAAAAATACCAACTCACAATGCCAATAGGCAAGAGTCATTGAAAATCGTTCAAAATGAACAAAAACCTTACTTTTCAACTTCGAATTTTGCAAAGCTCGTGGCATTTTGTTAAACAACAATTTTCCGTGAGGTATATGAAACATTAACGAATGTTCTATAGCATCATGGAATCAATTCAAGGAATAGTTCGTAGATTTATTGATCGCTAGTATATTATTGCCCCAGACCTTTCGTAAATGAACAGAAAAAAGGGGGGACAAAAAAAAGCGAGCACCATCGCGAAAAATATGAAAAGCGAAAAGCAATCAAGCAAAAAAAAAAGCAAGCAACATATAAGAAATTTTGGTCGTATCAGTCATTTATTCATTCTTTTTTACACTTTGAACTCCCCATTCAGGCATTATCCATGCAGTCATTAATTCTAGTGATTCCACTCTTACGATTTTCAATTACACATTTGATGTTTGCTTGGAACGGTTATGGGAATGTGGGCGTTAGGGTAGGAGTGCCATAAATGTACGTTTACACATATTTTGTAATTTTTACAAAACTTTCATTCACATACGTATATTTTAATAGTTTAACAAACATGAGGTGACCTTTATAATCGACTTTATATTTTGCTTTAGTCATTTTATTTTCATAAACCAATACAAAGCAATAACAAAAAATTGAGAATGAAAATGAAAATCGAAACAAACCAAAATAGCGAAAAAAAAGCCAAAAAAAGCCAAAAAAAATGCTTGCCTTTTCCCAGCGTGAAAAGTATAAGATTAACATTAAAGGATATTTGCTAGTTATTATATGGAAAACTAACAGTGAAAAGAATTTGCGGAAACCTAGGGAGGTGGATTGAATTTGGAGAGAAAGAAGAAGAGTATAACAGTACAATAGAAAAGCCAATGGAAAATGAAACGAAATGAAATGAAAATTTAAAGCAAAATTAGGACGTAATCAAAAAACCGTTTCATGTATTCTCTACTTTGTATTATTCTTTTCTGTAGTTTTAGGCATTGGACGTTTGTTGCAGTTGGCGTTATAGTTATACATTTGTTTATTATTATTGTTATATATTTTCTTCTTCTTGTTATATTTATATCTTACTATTATTTTCCATGTGAGCATAATTGGTTTGGTTTGATATGCTGCGTTTTGGTGTGGTTTGGTTTGGTTTGGTTTGGTTTGGTTTTTGGTTTGGTTTGGAACAAACGTCGCAACCATAATTTAAAGCATTTGGCATATTATTGCGAAATTGCTGTAGCAATAACAAAGGCAGCAACAATTGTAACAACGTTTTACGCGCTTAACAATGTTAACGTCAACGCCACCGCTACCATCATCATCATCATTATTATCATATTTATCATTATCAGCGATTTTAGTCATGCGATAGCGTGTGGCGTTGTCATTATTAATTAATTATTGATTTCTCTTACTTTTTTTTTCTCATAAATTTATTTATTGTTATTTTGTTTGTTCTTCATTGTGTGTTAATATTTCAGCATAACTTTTTTCTATATTGCAGCATAACAGCAATAACATGTGCCCAGCGGTTACGCCTTTATCATATAATGAACTTATTTTAACATATATATGTATTTTTTTTAGGTGCGCTGTATGACAAGCAATATTTGTCATATTATTTATTGTCTATTTGTGTGCATAATTTCCTCTATATTTTCATTTTTGTGCTTCTTCCTTTTTTTTAGTTTTTCAGCTTCCATAAAAATTATGTGGCCAATATATACACGTGTTTCAACATTTTATTATTAATAAATGTTTCTCTTCTGTATTTACTCTATTTCCAGGCCAAATAAATTTTTATAATAATTTTTTTAATTAGTTATATTTTTCTGCTTGTTTATTTTGTTTTGCAGCATTTTCATTATTATAAAATAATAATAATACTTGTCAAATTAAATTTATTTTATTTTCAGCTTAAGCTTTCTGATAATTATTATTAAAGCAGAAAATGAAAAAAAAGAACGAAAAAACCAATTTAACAAAAATTCAAACAACCAAAATTTATGTACATAGATTTTATATATTTTTGCAGTGTTTACCAAAACCTCATCTGATGGTGTCCAATATATATTTATTTAGGCATTCAGTGCATGGACAATGCCATTCTCGATAATACAATATTTGATTAAGCTCGCTATTTCACACTTACTTAACTTATTTTAACGGATAATTTAACGATAAATTTATTTCATTATTCATTCATTTTTATTTCTCTTTTTCTTTCTCTTTTACCCTCTCATTATTTCTACCAATATATATGTTTTATTTCAACACTTATGCAAATAACAACAATAATAATTTTTATATTCAACACTTTGTAGATTATACAAATCAATTGCCTTAAAAGTAATCGATTTAATGAAGTTTTGAATAAATTATATTTATTTATAAAAGTTTTAATACTTCTAGCATTATGCATATTTAAAAGCCATTAAATATTTTTCAAAATAATGTGGAAATTAATTGATATCTCTTTTTCTTATAAATGAGCGTATAACATAAAAACGATTACGATACCTTAAAGCATCCATTGCAATTATTGGAAACTTTTGGCTTATGTCAAAAATGACGTCAAAGGGCTAATTTGCGTAAGTTTCTTAAGCTGTTTGGATAAGTTTGTAAAAAACAACACTGCTAATGCAGGGAACTAATCTAAATGATTACACAAAATGAATCTGAATACAGCAGCAATCTCGGATTGAAGCAGATAACTTGGTTGTCTTTCGCGATTTACAATACTATAAGATTTTTACGTCAAAGGTAATTAGTAGTTGTTATACTCAAATGTAAAATATTATATTTTAACCATTACTTTAGTCTTAAGTTTATATTAAAGGGACATGAAGTGAATGCAAGGGTTTTTTCCTAATGATGAGTGTTCTTAAAGTAAAATGTTGTGTTCTATTTGCCTTAAAAAATCTATCTCATAGGGTTCTGTTACTAGTAAAATTTCTTAAAAGCTGGTATAAAATCTGGTATTAACGGTACAGTTCACAATTAAGTTCATTCAGCCTCTCCAATCGTATTCATTTTGAATCTGATTTATCAAAGCACTGCCATGCATTACAAATCCAACGTTAATTTGAGAGCAAAGATACCTTTTTGGCCTTCTTTAAATGTATGATCTAAACCTCTCAATAAGGTTCATTCAAATTCTCGACGGTTACTCTATGAAGATTCAGTTTAACAAATCTCTATCACTCATAATAAATTCTAATTCTAAATTCTAATTTTAAGAGTAAAACAGCTCTTTTGCCCTCCTTTGTATGTGGGGTTTAAACCTCTCAATGTGGTTTATTAAGAGTCTCCAAATTTATTCTATTTGGATCTGATTTACCAAAGCATTGCCATTCATAACAATTTTCAATGTCAATTTTAGACTAAAAGAAACTTTTTGGGCTTACATAATGTATGGGATTTGAACCTAAAAATTTTTAATCTTAAAACATGTAAAATACCAAGTGAAAATCTTTAAGATAATTTTATAATTGTTTTCAATAAAATACATTTAATATTTAACAGGCAGTCAACTTTAATGGAATATTATAAATTGAAAATTTATTATCTCTTTAAAAATCGCAAAAAAGGTTAGAAAATTAATAACAATTGAATAATATTTAGAGAAAAATTTTTATCTGTAAAATATTTTTCAAGCACTAATTGCTAATTGCTAAACTATAGAATTATTTCAAAATATTACAAATCCAATTTATTTAATTAATATTATTTTCTTTTTTATCGTATTTATTTTAATGAAACTGTACAATTCAAACTAATTTGGAAATTAAATCGTATACAAATACAGAGATATGGAAAAGACATATTGCATGGGTCAATAAGCTTCATATATTCCTTTTCTTTTTTTTTGAGTTCTTTACAGAATAAATCAAGTATAATTCTCAAGTTATTAAAGACATACAATCAGCTTTTGGTAGTGGGCAATGCAGGTTTCCAAAAAATAGGCATTAACAGTTTTGATATGTTGCTCACGGTGCTGGCGATACGTTTAATTCGGGTAAGTACTAATTAATGCATATTTTACTTAATAACTTTTGGTGAAATCAAAATTCTTCGTACTGCTCTTACATTGTCCCAAATAGTTTCTTTGACTGACTTTGATGGTAATTACATTTTATTTTACAAATTTATTTAATCTGCTCTGCTGGTTTATATTTTCTTTAAACTAAGAGACCCTGTTAACTGTATTGCCATTTATTAGATCGCACACTTATTAATCTTTGAAATTTAATTAATTAACTTTCTCTGTCTCCCTCTGTGTGTGTTTGCCTCTCTGTCAAAATGATTGTATAATCTCTTTCTTTCTCTTTCTAAAAGCGTATTGGCCTTTTATATTAATGTAGGTAAATATGCCGAATTAGGCAAAAATCATTTATTATTTTGAATTCGCCAAAGTTCACCAAAGCAAAAAAAATTAAAAAAATTTAATGAAATCTGCCTGTTTTTTTTCTACTATTGTAGAGTGATATATTTACACACATAATCTATCTGTCTCTTTCTCTTTCTCTGTATTTTCGTCCTTTTATTTCTCTCTCTATCTCTTTCTACCTTTATCCCTTTCGTGATCTTTTCGTCTTTCTGTTACATTCTCTATCCAGTTTCTTGTATTATTATAACGGAGCTTAAACATCTGCCGCTAGCACTGCTTAGAAGTGATTTTCTATATAATCCACTTACATTATACGATTTTAAATTTCCCACATGCATTTTGCACTGAGGTGGCAAAGGATACGTACGGCCATATGGCTAGATAAGGGATGCCAAATACAGATATATATGTGCGTTTGTGTCTGTGCTTGCATTTGTGCTTGCATTTGTGCCCTCTAACTTTGGCAGCTGTAATCTGCCAAAGAGCTACAATTGGGAATTATGTGCATTTGTGTTTAAATGGCTCTACCACACACATGCATATCGTGCAATTAATTTATATTAGATAATTCTATTATTTATCTTATTTATTTATTTATATATACACATTTCTTTTTATACCCACCACCCAAATGTTGGGAGTACATTCATTTTGCCATTATATTTGTAATGCCTAAAAGGAAACTTCGGAGATTCTACAAAAATATATATTTTCTTAATCAAATTCTCAATCTATTTAAATATGCCTGTCCGTCCATCCTTCTGCGGTGAACATTCTCCTAGTCGCAAAAAAACATAACGAGTTTAATTTAACAAAAGTTCCTGTACATTGTTTGGGTTTGAAAATGCACCAAATCTAACAAACGACACGTCCATAGTGCAATGTAAATTGAGAAGACCTCTGTTTTCTTAGCCAAAAATGTACAGTTCTTTACAATTAATCATGCAAATCGATCAAGCCTACCCCAAAATTGCACAACTTCAAATTATGTATCTGTAACATATCAAAAAGTGTCTGAATGGTGTGCATCCAAGATTTGTCTCCAGCCAGCCACCAGTTTTATTACAATTTTTCGCTTTGCACATAATTTAACTATTTTAGAGAAATATTTAGTAAATTAGCATATAGCTAGAGAGCTCTGGCTGTTCTTCTGTCTCTTCTGATTCACCGGCCCTCTTTATTATTTTTGTACTTTATTCATTTCATTCATTTGATATAATTAAAGTGTATATGGATTTAAGAAAAAAATTTAAACATTCAGCTAATTTTCTACTATAACGATGCTTTCAAAAAGCTTTACTAAAATGTTTTAAATCTGTTGGACCAGTTAGTTTTCTAAGGCAAGGCATTTAGGCGTTTGAATAATTGTAGAATTTTGATTTTTCAAACCTGTAAAAAGGGTGGCTTACTTTTCATATAATATTATAACCAAACGGAATTTTGGAATTTTAGGCTTTATTGTTTTTGCCGGCAAAATTACTTAAGAAATTTGTTTTGTTATTTAGTTTAACTAACCACAAAATACGTAAACTCAGATTAGTCTATACTTTTGCGGAATTGTTTGTTTCACATTTTACAAAAATTATTGTTGTAATAGGCTGACGCCTTATATAGGGCACTTAAGGCTTGATAAGAACCGATTGTAAGGTTTTATTATTTATTTATTTATTTTTTTTTTTTTGGTTTGCACGTTATTTAAATAACTCTAAACTAAATATAAATACAATTACCTCATAAATATATGCATAGATATATATATATACATATAAATACATATGCATGCATATACGTACATGTACATATAGTTATATAATAATAATAATAATAATAATACAACATTATTTAATAAATTTATTTATTTTTTTTCTCATCTATGAAACAAAAGAGTGTCCATGTTCATGACAAAGACAGATAGTTAGATTAAGTGAATAATTTTTCATAGACATATGAATGTAAAGTACACGCTACACTACTTGTGCGGAAAAAAGTATAAAAAAAGAGAAAACTTTTCATGTGAATTATAAAAAATTTTGCTAACCAAATAGAAGTGTCTTAAAATATTTTTGAAGCTTTTTTTACATACAAAACTTTGAAGATACTTTTATGAAATTTGCAGGACTTGTATCTTATGACATCAAAACGGAAGTTTAGAACTTTTTTAGCATCTTTTGTGGCATCTTTTTTGGCATATTTTTTTAAAATCATTTTCTCATTATTGCTTTACTTTATTCGAAATTTTTTTTCAAATTCTTAAAGTATGTTTTTGTAAGAATCATGTTTTGTCTTATATTATAAAACTTCTTTGCCATCTTTTAATGTAGAGTCTTCAAAAGTTTATGTGCATTCAAGTGTAACTTTCTTTATTAAATAAAATGTTTATATTTTGTTGTTTTATATTTAGCAAAAAAAAAAACAACAAAAAAAACAAAAGATATTGTGCTATTATTCTAATTTAGTTTATATTTTATACCTTTAATATTTAACATTTTCTTCTTCTATTTGCTTCTTCCATTGCCTTTATCTACCCATTTTATATTTCTCTACTTTTTGTTTATGATTTTCATGATATTTTTATTTTATGCATAAATTTATACTATTATTATTATTATTATTATTATTATTATTGTTACTCAGCTCTTGTTGCTTGGTATTATTTATACCATAATATTTAACAATAAAACCAAACAAAACAATGCTAGACCAGCCTCTTTCCCTCAACTTTTCAAAGCGTCCAAAATCCCAAAAATATTAAAATAAACTAAAACCAAAATATTAAATATTCTATTGTTAATGGAAAATTTATTATACACATAAAGTGAAATATATAAATATGTATATACAAATTTCTATATATACTGTTTGCATAAAATAATGAATGAACATAAAAAAGCCAGCAATGTTTTGTTGTTTTTTTTTCAAATAGCATAAATATTTCAAAATAAATTTCTGTGTATTATTTTATAAAAGGTTATAACATTTTTATGAGGTAATAATAATAATAACATGAAACATTAGAAATCATGTTATGATGTCCTCAAAAGTGATGTCCTATAAGATCCTTAAACAACTCATTCTAATAAATAACCATCGTTTGCCATGGGCATACAAAAATGTTACGGTCAATTTGACATGGTTTATTAAGCAATCTAAGCACAATTACTCCTTTAACTTAAACTTGAAAAAAACAATCGAAAATTGTTTTTTCAACGAGAATGAGAATGGATCTGAAAATTGTATTCATATCAAAGTTCTTAATTAAAGGTATTCGATACTAGATTTGCAAATGTGAATTTTATAAGGACTTTCAGATTTAACATAATGAAATTTGTGCTGCCATTTCAGCAGAATCCTAATAATAATTTTTTAATGAACCTTAAAGTTGATTAAAGGATTATTATTTTTATAGTCTAACTTGTTGCGAGTGTAAAAGTGTTGCGAGTGTAATATAAAGGACTTCACAATTTCAATTTCTTATATCGATCATTAAGTTTTGTAAATAGGCTAGCAGATTGTGTTTTCGTCAAGTATTTTGTTAAAGATGCAGAGTAAAAATAAAATCCATTATATATGACCAGGATTCTGTTGCAATGAGTTATTTAGAAAGAAATTGTTACTTTAGATACCTTTATTGTAGTTGTAGTAAATATTTGTGCACTACTCTTGGTACATCCAGAAAAAAATTCAGATGGATCCACCTTTTATAATACCCATCGATTCAAATTGCCTTTCACAAATGAATTAGGCATGTCTGTAATTTCGTTGTAAAGCTGCAGATCGCCAGTTTTGAGTTATATTTAAATAAAATTCGATGCTTAAGTGTATTTTGGTTTGGAGACGAACCCTAAAAAAACGATTAAATTTGACCCAGATCGACTCATTTTTTGGAGTGTTCAAAATATGCGTTTTATAATAATTATACGTTTTTTAATGATTGAATTGGAACGCACTTATTTGACTTTTTAATCACATTAGGTAAAGTGGTATAAAGTGTTTAAAAGTCGGCCCCTATCGACCACGGTATTATTACATGAAATTCTGGCATAAAATGCATATTAAGAAAAAGCGTTTTCACTAACTAGCTTGACTAACTTTATTCTTATAAAAATGTTATCAAAACTTTTTTAACTACTCCGTTGTGCTGCTTAAATTAAATACTTATTTCAACATTTTTATACAATACATTGAATGCATTTTATTGCTATTGCATTGTTTATTATTAGTAAGAAGAGACTCCAGTAATTTTTTTAGTATTTTTAGTGTACAATAAAATTATATCAGATTTTCAAAGCATGCTATTTTCCATTCGTAACTAAATAAATAAATAATTTATTAATTTATATTTAAGAAGTAAAACGAATGCTTTAATTGAAAACAATTGAAATGTGAGAAGAAGGCTAAACCTCGTGCACACAAAGCGTGATGATTCATTTTGTAAATATTTATTAAATGAATCATTGAATAAATAAATGAATAGAAAATTTAATATTCAAATACATATATTTGTATGTGTGTGTGTGTGTATATGTGTGTGTGTGTGTATGTGTGCAAATGAATGAAATGTCTAAATATATTAACCTAACTTTTCAATTAATTGAATTATAATTATCCGTGTTACTAATTAATCACATTAAAATCTGTTTGCAAACGTTGTTTTTTTCCACATATGAAAAGTGATTGTAAAAAATTTCCGATAAAACGAGCTCACATATCGAGTTCAATTAAAGTATTTTTAAGAATTTTGCAAGCCACATGGACGGACTCATGGACAAGCAGGTTTAAGTTACATCGGAAATTGATTCTGTATTTAAAATAACTAGGAAAAAGTTTATGGTTGGTTTGGGGTCGGAGCCGAAAGTGATTGTAAAAGTTTTCCGATAAATCGTGCTCACATATCGAATTCAATTAACGTATTTTGAATTTAAGAATTTTGGCAAGAATTTCGCAGTACGGACAGATGGACAAGCGGGTTTAAGATGTATTTAAAATAACAAGGAAAAACTTTATGGTCGGTGTGGGGTCGGCTTTTAAACACACTAGCGCTAGCTAGCTAGAATAACAAGTCATGGAAATAATTTTTAAATTACTTAAAAAGGGTTATATGAAGATGGGTTCAAAAAATGAATCGATCTGGACCAAATTTGGTACTTATATTTGTTATATCAAAATATGCGGCACTGTCAGTTTTCCTTAAAATTGTAACACTTTTTTTTGGAAAAAGGTGTTATAAGGGAATGGACAGTAAAAATGGTTCGGTATGGACCAAAATAGGTACACACGTTCTTCGTGTTCAAGTATAAGTATATACCAATTTTCATTGAAATATATCAACAATTGTTTATTTTTTAAAAAACGTTATATGGGACTTGATACTAAAAATTGTCCAATTTCAATTAAATTCAGTAGGGTTCGTCCCTAAGCCAAGGTCAACCTTCTTGCTACATTTTATTGAAAATTGCGATCTGTAACTGGATAACAAAAATTATATGGACAAATATCAGACGTCCATACAGACAGGCGGACAGACTTAAAACAAATGTAAGTCGTTCTGTTTTATAAAAAATGCGTCTATCAGAATACCTTCTCTGTGTTACATATATCTGCACAAACTTATAATACCCTATCACCATAAGTGGTGTAGAATCTAAAAAATAAATTTACGCTAAATTGCGCTAATTTATTATACGTCAATGTTTAATTGTTTGTTATAAAAAATGCCAAATTAATATAAAAATTGCCAAGAATTTTTCAGCAAAATTTACTTTACTCGATGAAAAATTTCTTTAAGTGCACAATTTTTTGTATGAGCCTCCCATATTAAGAATTTATAAGTGCTGTATTCCATTACAAAATTTTATTAAACAATGAGAATTCCTTCTCTTTCTGACTTTATAAAATAATACAGCTCATGAAATAAACATTTCATGTTTTGTCTTCACTTCAGAACTCTTTGAGTAAGCAAAAGCAAAAAAAAAAGAAAAAGAAAAGAAATCATAAATAAAAATAAAGTGTATTGCATAATTAATGAAATTAACTGATTAGATTGTAATTGTGTAATAAAAAGTAATAATCAACAAGAAATGCAGCAACATTTTTATAAGAAAAAAAAAATTCTTTTAATAACTTCCAATTCGATTTCTTTTGAACTAAATTCATGAGCACATTTATACCATATAAAAACTATTCACTACTCTCTAAACGTTTAATTATCATTTTCTTATTCTACAAGTTTATTACATGAACAATAACACTTGAATAGTTTGCCGTATAGAAAGAAAATATTGTAGAACATTGGCATGAATAAAAACAAGAAGGCTAAAAGTGGCAATCGCATGTGGCATTGTTATTGGCAGAAGTAGCAGAAATCGTAGAAATTATGTAGACTGGTAGTATATAAAAATGTATGAAGGTAAAATAATGTACACACACACATACATACACACATACATACGTAAAAGAACAAAAGAACAAAAGAACTGGTCTGGTTTGTTTATGGGAAATACTATAACTAAAAAATGTGTAGACAAAACAACAGCCAGGACGACAAGAACAACAAGAAAATGGTGAAGAATAAAAGTCATAAAAGCCTGAGTTTGTTGGTATATAACAAACGATTTTAGATATTTAATGGTAATACTTACATTATCATCGGACATTTTACTTGGAAATAAGCGAAAGTACCAAAAAAATTAAAATAAAAAAGCACGAAGAAACAGCAACATAAATAAATTCAGTTGGAGTGCACTGCGCTACGTAACGTGGACAACTCCCTTTAGACAATTTACAATGCAAATTTCTTAAAAACATTAAACCAAACATTAATCTATAATGGAAATTTGAAATTAGGACTTTGTTTTGCTATCAAGTATTTGATCAGAATAAGTAAAAATCGTTGATGTCGATCCAGTAAAGTGGCTCATTTATTTAACAACTAAATAAGTTTTGATTTTATTCTGTAAGTTCTATTGTTTAAACCAATTGAAAATTTCATTTCACAAAATCATTCTTTGAATTCCTGACTTGTTTTTTGAGACTTTACATTATTTTAAATTTAGTTTTTATTGCTGTTGGCTAAATGGTGTTGTTATTTTGTAATGAATTGTAAAGTCAAGTAGTGGATAAAAGCTTTTATTTATATACCTCATAAAAAAAGACAAAAATAGAAAAACCGGAAGACAGAAAATGTCTGCATGTGCACAAGACAATTTTTTTTATAAATGAAGTAGATGAAATTAAGGCGCGAGAAAAAACTCAAATATAATAAAGACACAAGAAGTATAAAACAAGCAAAAATAAAAAAAGAAAAGTGCGCGCAAGTCTTCTGACAAAATTAAACACACATGTACAAGTTACATGAAAATTATGAGACTTGTGATGTTTAGTACGAATGCCTAGAACTTAATTTTAACTGAAATGATGTGAACTGAATCGAATTGAATTGAATTGCTTTGATATGCGTTTTTCATGGCCGCAGTAAATTTTTTAAGAAATTACAATATAAAGAGTCAAGGGAAATTTTTGCGAAACGCATAAAATGCAATAATACAAATTATTGTTGTCATTTAATGCTAGAAATATTGCCAATTTGTGGCCTATAACAATTTTATTAAAGCCCATGAATAAACATTATATAACAATAATAATAATAATAAAAATAACAACAACAACAATATTAATAATAGCAACAATAGAGAATAGAGAAAATGTGGCAAGAAGAAGGACAACATAAACCAACTTGTTGATATTTTTCTTTTAAAACATTTTTATTAATTTAATGGAGCCGTCGCTTTTATACATATACATACATGTATTTCTATGTTTATTAAATAAATAAATGGTTAGTAAATTATTTAGTTATTTGATTGAACCAGCCAAACGAACTGTTCAAATAAGAGTAACTCTTATAACATTTACCTTAACGAAAAATTTCTTTTCTTTTAAGTTGTTGTTTCCTTTGCTGTTGCCTTTTTATCTATTTTTCCTCTTCTGTTTCTATTTCTTCTTTTATTTTTTCTTATTTCTGTATTAACTTAAACTAAAACGTTTAAACGCATTTCACTTGAATATTTCATATAAATAACAAACAAATTTATTTAGTTTGGTTAATGTTACCGCTTTGCCACTTTTATAACCATCAATGATACTTCAAGCTATAACTTAACAAAGATAAGTTTAAATGTTATAACAATGCTTAACCATGCAGATGAAGATGAATATAAAGATGAAGTATAAATACCAAAGAATATTTAGTTGGTTAATCCGTTAGGCGTTTCTACCATTCTATAGTTCAGTTGTTAAAACTATTCATACTTACCAGCTTTTCCACTCAAGTGTACTATTCGTTAACATTTTTTTGTACTTAGAATTGTTAATATTTTCTTATATATTTTCTGTTGTTATTATTGGTGTTGCTTCTGTTATAGCTGATAGTTAAAGAGTAAAAGAGAGTAAAATAGTTAGGTAAATTGACAGTTTGACGGACAATCGAGTAGACAGAAAAAGCGTAAATAGTTAGATCGACAAACGAATAGCCAGATGAAGAAAAAAAAATTTAAGAAGCGACTGCCGAATGGCCGGCAAGTTAAACAACCATCTAACTAATTTCTCAATTCGTTTTGGCATCATATCTCTTGGGTAAAACATTTCTTCCGACAGTATAAATGACTCATACATTTTGTCTGCTCCTCTATCAACGACTTTGTCTTATACACTTATTACTTATTTATTTATTTATTTTCTTACTTACTCACTAACAATTGTTCTATTAAAGATTCTATAAAATATATTTGTTTCTTTATCTGATTGCGTTTTGTTGCTTTCTGTTCATGTCACTTTACTTGACTTTTTTGCTTTTCACTCTATTTTGGTGTTTTCTATGCTTATATCTACACCATTTCTAAGGTAAATGGTTCATTAAATTGAAGAGTTAGTTTTAGTACAAAATAAAAACAAATAAACAAAACCAAGAAAAAGTAAGAGAAAAGATATAAGAAATAGCAAAGAACTTTCTAAATAAGTTGAGATAAGAAGAATGAACTCTAATTATATTATTCACTACATAAATTGTATAAAAATTATCATAATTTTCAAAACACGATTATTTATACCTAAATTGTCTATTATTCTGTTTTGCTTTATAATTATTTTCATGCCATGTTTAAATTACAAACTTTTTTTTTAGTAATCCTGTAAAAATTTTTCTACCCACTGGCAATTCACTGGCTTTTTCTTTTTTTCATTATTTCTCTCTCTCTCTCCCTCTCTCTCTCTCTCCCTCTCTCTCCCTCTTTCTCTTTCTCACTCTCTTTGTCTCTCATATACATATTCGCTTACATACATCAGATAAATAATTTAATATGATGTAAGAAAATATGTGAAATTTCTTAAAAATGTTTTAACTGTTAGCACGTAAGAAGTTCTTATTATTAAATCAAGTTAAATGTAACTATATTTGGTAAGAATTTTCGTTCAATAATCGATAAAGTTTTGCCTACGAAATTAGAATGTCCAAAAAGTGTTCTGTATAACCATTCTCACTTTAAACTTTAGTATGCACTCTAAGGCATAATTATTAAGCAATTGCCACCGTCATTCTTACTTAAAGTTTTATTACTACGCTTTTTATACTCTACGCTATTTGCGGTATAGGGTTTTATAAGTTTGTGCAGATATTTGAAAAAGTGTTGTTATTGTTGTTGAGATCTTTTATTGTTCCAATTATCTTTCCGTCCGTCTAGCCGTCTGGTTTCTGTCTTTGTTCAGATAATTTGCTATTAAGCTGTAAGTAGGAATATATTTTAGGGCGGTGAGTTGTGTCCTATAGATGAATCGCATTGAAAAATATTAGAAACGGACTTTTTTTAAGAAAAAAATTTACATAGAAAAAAATTACAATGGTAAATGCATTTTAGCCAAAATAGGCTTTTTGTGACACTTTAACTTAAAAAAAGTACGTGTAGCAAATTTAGTGCAGATCGTTCCATTTTTACGATCTCTTTCCATATGACGCCTTTTGCCAAAAAAAATTCTTATTTTATGGCTTTAACATAGATAATGTGTGTATTAAATTTGGTTCAGATCGGTGTATTTTTTGAATACTCTCTCCATAAGAAATTTTGAAATAATTTTCAGATTATGTAAAACGTGCAATTTTTTATTACGATGACGTGGCATTTCCCTTATTTGATTTTTTAATTGTAGTTCATTTAACAATCTGCTGCCAGCCTTCGCTTTTGTTTTATCTATTTGATAGGCCTTCACCCTGTAAAGACTTAATAGAATTCTTTTAAAAGAAAAAGAAAAACATGAAATTTTCATAATATTATTGATCCAATAAAATTTTGTAATTTGTTACTCAGTTAGGCAGGAAGAGAAAAAGAAAAAAGGAAAAACAAAACATAAGAATAAGAATAAGAAGAAATCTATGAGACACATAAAAGTGAATAATAATAAAATATTAGAGTTCCTTTCAGTAAATGTCATTTAAAATGAAACTTGTGATTACTTTACTAGATATTATTGCTTTCTTATATCCTTTGGAGACCAAAAATTGGAAAAAAAGCAAAAGTCAAAGAAATGCATAAATTTTATAAGACTGTAATTTAACCATGAATAACAATCGTCCAGGCATTGTCTTGTGCCTTGTGTTTTATAGTTCAAATATGCATATTCTAAATTGTTTAATCTTCAGCTGTTTGTATAATTAGAGTAATTATGAAGCAGATTTTGGTTACATGACAATTTAATGGTCAAGCAAAAAGTTACAAATGTTTATTGAAAGAAGTAAAAATATTTTCAATTTAGGTTTATAACTCGGGCGTGACATTCAATGAAAAGAATTGTCAAAGGATCTTGTGAATCGTTGAATCGGATGTGTGTTGATTGATTCATTGATTTCCAGTAAATTACAACGTTTCTGTGTCTGTTCAACTCCATTTTAACTGTTTGAAACCATTGAACATAATGAGTATATGGTTAATCTTTGAGTGGTTGGTTTGTGAAAATAATTGAATGAAAGTTCATTTATCTGAAAATTGATTTCCTTTTCCGTTGCACTTTTTCAATTTTTTATATTTCATATGTTTTACTTTTATTATATTTTTTTCTGTTCTTTTACGCATGCAAATGGTTAGATACTGTAAAAACAGCTCTCCTTTTGTGTGCAAAATCTTTAACCTTAATCATAACTACTATCATCATTATCATCACTTAAATACAAAAGGATATTTTTCACTTTCTCATAATTTCAAGGAAAAAGAGGTTAATTTGATTCTGTTGTTTTGTAGAGAAAAGTTTAAACTTCTTTATATTAATTTTGCTTCTTTAGTTATTCATTGAAACTCCCATTCCATTCTACGCCATTTTAAGCCTGCTATTCAATGAAACTTTTAATAAAGTGTTTTCGTTGGCTTTTGTTTTCATTTTCTTTTGTTCTATGTCCAAATAAAAGATAAATGAACTATGTGCTCCTTAAGATATAAAGTTTTCATCTCTTACTTACGCTTTCAAATTTATTCAGTAAATAAAAAAACAAGAAACAAAAAAAACGGAAACAGGGAGGAAAAGTGGCCAAAACTAAGCAGGTGAAGAGTGTGAAATTAAGAATACAAAAATAAAAGACAAGAAAGTTCAAGTTGGCTGGAGCCACCATCCAAACACCATGATATTTTTATTCAAAGCATGTTTCAGTTTTATCAGTAATAAATAGAAAGCGTATTTTATAAAATCGCGTAGGAGTGGCCGATATGCATAATTTTTGAACAAATACTGTACACCAATAGCCTAGATGTACAGACAATTTTAAGTCGATTCAGAATTTGATATTGATCAAGAATAGAGTACCCAAAGCTGCCTTCTAGGCGTTACAAACATAATGACAAAGTGAATGTACCCTCTTGAACTCTCTAGATAGTGGGTACAAAAAGTTTTAAAGTAAATCAAAAATAGCAAAATTTATTGAAGTGTTTTTGGGCGTAAAAAAACATTAAAACTATAGCTGTACACGTATACAATCTAGAATATGCCAATAAACTTTAGGAAATCATATTTGCTAAAAAAACAAAAAAAAGAACAAACAGTACAACAAAAATTTCCATTAATTTTCCCATAATTCATCCAACATCATTAATAATACGATAAAAAGAAAGTGCATATCAAATTTTTTTGTTCTTACTTATTTGCTTTCCTTATACTTCATCATTTCAATCTACTCTCTTCTTTCTTTTAACACAATCAATTTTAGATAATGAATTTTAAATTTCAAATAATAATAAGTAATAATATTGAAATAAAGTATAAAAATAACAAAGACAAAAAAAGGGAAAATTGACAACATAAATTTGTAGATGACAGCAGCATAAATATATAAGAAAATTCATATCAATTTAAATTGTAATTGTAAAGGACATATTACAAGGCAACTAAAATGTGAAGATAAGTAACGAAGAAAGTTAAAAGAAATGTAAAGTAAAAAGAGGCTTCATTTTTTCAAACAATGTAGCAGATGCCAACCAATTACAAATATGATTTTTAAAAAACTTTCCTTTTCAAATATTTCATACCGAATATAAATATGCTGCTCTCATATAACAATTATACATACAGTAGAATTTTCAAATTTGATTTGTAATCTTGAATGAACTAAGACTAGCGTTTTAAACAAATTTAATTCTAAATCAAATGAAATGAAGTTTTGTTTTGGAAAAGGCAAAAGCCATTGATAATTGTACAATTCATTTATAAAAAGGAAATCGTTTGGAAAATAAGCCATAAAGTTTATGGCTGGATTGTCAAAATGACAACCACTTAACCTAACATATTTTTTCTTTAATAAGTGCGTGTATTATGTTAAGATAACTTTAAATATTTTGTGTACTCTATTTAACACTTGTGGTAACAGAGTATCATAAGTTGGTGCAGGTGTTTGTAACATCCAAAATGAGTTGAGATGGTTGCACTTTTTATTATATCAATCGAGTCGAGGCGGCATTCATGTCTGTGGCAGCACTCCGTCTGTCCATCTAATTGTTTGTCCATCCGTCTACCTATATGTACATCCTTCTGTTCCATCCTTCTGTTCATTTTCTGTGCATGTATATTAATGACATTTTGGTATGTAGGCCGGGCCCAAAGGTAATCTAAAGGAATTTGGGTAAAGTTATTGGTAATATCAGACTATTATTGTTACTGTGCCCTATGCAAAGACCTACTTTCCAAAAGAATTTTCATGTGGAAAATCCTTAGTTATTCTGGTTATTCCTTTGTATGCATTTAAAAGTCGGCTCTAACCGAATGTAAAGTGTACACATGTTTTATTTAACTTCAACTTAATCAATTTGTTTATGTGCCTGTATTTTTCGTTTTCTGTACGAAGTTGAAATTATTTTAAAAGATTTACCTACCCCACATGCTTGTAATGCCTTTAAATAAGTGTGTTTAAGGAGGGGTCAAACAAATTCACTAATCAATATAGTACAGTAAAACAAAAAATGTATGCTTCTCTTTTCAATACTATTACCGTTCAATAAAATTGCTATCAGAATTATAATTAATTGTAGTTTTTTAAAGTTATTTATTATAGTTCTTTAGAGTTTCAACAGATTAAACGACTGGCCCCATACAAAAAATAATGCAAATCACACATTTTGTGCAAGGGATTTTTTTAACATTTTGTCTACCCGATCTAAAACAAGTTGCCCAAAATTGTTTTGAACTTTATAGAGCTTCCAAGTATATGTAAATTTTGTCATTAATATTTATTATATAAAATTTTGTAATTGTACTAAAAACTTTCCTTTTTCGATTTCTCCATAGAAGCTGTTAACATTCTTTAAGAACTGCGGTACGAAATTGGCGAACTTTGAAATAAGCGAAAACTTTTCCCAAGCAAGTGGATCATAATGCTAAACGTACACAAGTTTGAAAGGTGAAAAAGACATTTATGCAGCACGGACACAGATTTAAGAATAAATGGAATATTGTGATACTTGCGTACTTTTAATGCTCTATACAAATACTGGAAAAATATCTTGCAATAATATTCTGAAAAAACTAAACAATACAATGAAAATTTAGACCAAATATACTTTTAAATGTGACTCAACATAATAAGTGAGCAGTGCTCTTTTTTGTACATTAATCTCTTATTTATGCAAAAATTTATGTTGGATCAAATTGACTTGTTTTTTTTGAATATTTTATGGAAGCATTTTTAGCAGATGTTTCTTTATAACATTACACTTTTGTACGAGTAAAATTGCTACAATTAAAATATTACTTTAATTGCTTAATTAGAATATTACTTTAATGTAAAACAAGTCATTCAAATATTGTTTATCATATTTTGTATTTAAATGATGGATGGAAATTACGTGTAAAACGTAATTGTATATGATAACATCAGCAGCAATAATGCAAAACACATTACCTCATATTATGGCCAACAGCATAAAAAACCAATTAATAATGATTAACGGGGAATACCTTTTATTATCGTATTCTTTTCGCCTTTCATCCTTAAAGCATTATTCATAAGTAATTGTTAGCAAAGCCTTCACCACACTTTCTTAATTATTGACAAATTGTGTTAAGTCATTATAAATGCTTTCATTGCAATTTTGCTTCTAACACTATTAAAATATATGTATTTTATATATTTATATTTATTTATTATATTTATATATTATGTAAAATAAAATGAAACAATAAAAAATTAAGAAAAACACAAATAAAATGCTTATTAATTTCAATGTTATTAACTTACGCAATTGTCAATTGGGGATATGAAAAATTATAACTGAGTGTAAGTGTTCTATCACTTTGCTTAATATTTTTCTATATGTTACGCCTAATTTAATAGCATATTTTTGAGAATATTTACTTAGTTGTTAGGCGTCGCTTGAAAATATTGCATAAATTCATATTGTTGTGTCAAGATTTTTACATGATCATAATTGGGTAATGCCTGCATCGATTTTTATGAATTTTATATCATTGGAAAGTGGCATGAATCAGGTTTTCAATAGATGTATAATTTTTTAATTTACCACCTACATATTATTAGGTATACTTACTTTTCTGTTTACATTTTGAACTTTTCGTTTATTAAGGAAAGTGGGCGTGGCAATTGATAAAATTTCTTTCCAAAAAAAAAGTAGACGTCTTGCCCTAAAAAATGAAACCAGTTTGAACTAAATCGGTCCAGGCGTTCTCGAGTTATAAAGAAAATAAAATATATTAAAATTTTCCTTGTGGTTGTTGTTATTTTTGTACTTAACAAAAATTTCAATTTTTTACCAGGAGCCCAGACGCAACAGAAAGTGGATTTTTATAGTTTTTCCAAAAATGCTTATAACTCGTGAACGCCTGGACCGATTTTAACAAGATTGGTATCACAGAAAAGGGGCTGAAGTCTACTTTATTCTTATGGTAAAATTTTTGAGCCACGCCCACTACCCTAAAGAATACACGTACTTTTTTAATATAAGTTTTAATGGGTCTTGAAAAAAGCAAAAAAAATATATGAATAGAAAGTACATGTGTTTGTCTATAAAATAAAACAAATTTGAAAAACATTAGTGCAGGGATTCCCAACTTATGCGCTGTTTTTTCCAAAAATCTTTAAATATTTTAAGCGCCTATTACTAGGGAACGACTTGGCCGATTTTTAAAAGTTTGGTATCGTTGTATAGGTACTGAAGTCTACTTTCTAATCTTGCTGAAGTTTTTTGGCCACGCCTTCTATTATGTAATATATTCTAAGTTTTGTTGTACCATTAAGTTATTTACGAATATATATTGATGTGGGCGTGGCAAATATAAAAATGATATATAAAATAAGAGTGGGTATTTTTTCCCAACTAATGGCGCAACTTTGAACTAAATCGATTCAGCGGTTACGAAGTTATATGCATAAATTCATATTGTTGTGTCAAGATTTTTACATGATCATAATTGGGTAATGCCTGCATCGATTTTTATAAATTATGTAACCTTGAAAGTGGCAAAGACAAGCTTTCAAGGAATATATAATTTTTTAATTTACCACCTACATATTATTAGATATACTTACTTTTCTGTTTACATTTTGAACTTTTCGTTTATTAAGGAAAGTGGGCGTGGCAATTGATAAAATTTCTTTCCAAAAAAAAAGTAGACGTCCTGCCCTAAAAAATGAAACCAGTTTGAACTAAATCGGTCCAGGCGTTCTCGAGTTATAAAGAAAATAAAATATATTAAAATTTTCCTTGTGGTTGTTGTTATTTTTGTACTTAACAAAAATTTCAATTTTTTACCAGGAGCCCAGACGCAACAGAAAGTGGATTTTTATAGTTTTTCCAAAAATGCTTATAACTCGTGAACGCTTGGACCGATTTTAACAAGATTGGTATCACAGAAAAGGGGCTGAAGTCTACTTTATTCTTATGGTAAAATTTTTAAGCCACGCCCACAACCCTAAAGAATACACGTACTTTTTTAATATAAGTTTTAATGGGTCTTGAAAAAAGCAAAAAAAATATATGAATAGAAAGTACATGTGTTTGTCTATAAAATGAAACAAATTTGAAAAACATTAGTGCAGGGATTCCCAACTTATGCGCTGTTTTTTCCAAAAATCTTTAAATATTTTAAGCGCCTATTACTAGGGAACGACTTGGCCGATTTTTAAAAGTTTGGTATCGTTGTATAGGTACTGAAGTCTACTTTCTAATCTTGCTGAAGTTTTTTGGCCACGCCTTCTATTATGTAATATATTCTAAGTTTTGTTGTACCATTAAGTTATTTACGAATATATATTGATGTGGGCGTGGCAAATATAAAAATGATATATAAAATAAGAGTGGGTATTTTTTCCCAACTAATGGCGCAACTTTGAACTAAATCGATTCAGCGGTTACGAAGTTATATGCATAAATTCATATTGTTGTGTCAAGATTTTTACATGATCATAATTGGGTAATGCCTGCATCGATTTTTATAAATTATGTAACCTTGAAAAGTGGCAAAGACAAGCTTTCAAGGAATATATAATTTTTTAATTTACCACCTACATATTATTAGATATACTTACTTTTCTGTTTACATTTTGAACTTTTCGTTTATTAAGGAAAGTGGGCGTGGCAATTGATAAAATTTCTTTCCAAGAAAAAAGTAGACGTCTTGCCCTAAAAAATGAAACCAGTTTGAACTAAATCGGTCCAGGCGTTCTCGAGTTATAAAGAAAATAAAATATATTAAAATTTTCCTTGTGGTTGTTGTTATTTTTGTACTTAACAAAAATTTCAATTTTTTACCAGGAGCCCAGACGCAACAGAAAGTGGATTTTTATAGTTTTTCCAAAAATGCTTATAACTCGTGAACGCCTGGACCGATTTTAGCAAGATTGGTATCATAGAAAAGGGGCTGAAGTCTACTTTATTCCTATTGTAAAATATTTGAGCCACGCCCACCACCCTAAAAAATACACGTACTTTTTTAATATTAGCTTTAATTTGTCTCGCAAAAAGCAAAAAAATTATATGATTAGAAAGTACATGTGTTTGTCTATAAAATGAAACAAATTTGAAAAACATTAGTGCAGGGATTCCCAACTTATGCGCTGTTTTTTCCAAAAATCTTTAAATATTTTAAGCGCCTATTACTAGGGAACGACTTGGCCGATTTTTAAAAGTTTGGTATCGTTGTATAGGTACTGAAGTCTACTTTCTAATCTTGCTGAAGTTTTTTGGCCACGCCTTCTATTATGTAATATATTCTAAGTTTTGTTGTACCATTAAGTTATTTACAAATATATATTGATGTGGGCGTGGCAAATATAAAAATGTTATATCAAATAAGAGTGGGTATTTTTTCCCAACTAATGGCGCAACTTTGAACTAAATCGATTCAGCGGTTACGAAGTTATATTCATAAATTCATATTGTTGTGTCAAGATTTTTACATGATCATAATTTGGTAATGCCTGCATCGATTTTTATAAATTATGTAACCTTGAAAAGTGGCAAAGACAAGCTTTCAAGGATATATAATTTTTTAATTTACCACCTACAAATTATTAGATATACTTACTTTTCTGTTTACATTTTGAACTTTTCGTTTATTAAGGAAAGTGGGCGTGGCAATTGATAAAATTTTTTTCCAAAAAAAAGTAGACGTCTTGCCCTACTAATAACCCTTTATATAGAAAATTAAATACCTTAACTTGTCTTGTTCTCGCGTAAATATATTCTTTGCAATTTCATTGGTCTTAGCGGCATAATGATATCAGTGTACTTGGTTCCAATACGTCACTTTTGTATCACCGATATAAGGTCAATGTTCGGGTTACAATATGTAATGGCCAAAGTTAATGGTTGCTTATGTTAAAAGCATTTATAAGGTGATAACATTTCTAATAAAGAAAAATTTTATACTAGTATTATAAATGCATCCATTTGATAAATTATTGAACATTAGTGTTGCCATTAATATATTTTTTATTTTTTTTGCCACCATTCCCCTTAAAATATTTCTTATATATTTTTCTCATTTCCACTTAGTTTTTAACTTAGGCAATATCATTTTTATAGTTTTTTTGCCTCCTTTCCCTTTAAATATTTTTATATATTTTTCTCATTCCCATTAGTATTTTAAATTAGGCATTATCATATTATATGTTTTTTTGCTCCTTTCCCCTTTAAATATTTCTTATATGTTTTTCTCATTCCCACTTAGTTTTTACGCATTATCATTTTTTATAGTTTCTTTTCTAGTTTTTCGCATTATTTAGGTACGCCTTTCTTAATTTTATCTTTTTTAGCAGGGTATTTACGTTCATTTAATATCTGTATTCTCTTTAATTAGTCTCTTATCATGTTAACTCCCGTTATCACATATACAATTAGCTTTTTTGTATTTTTTTAAGTTCTCTTTCAAGTTTTTCCTTCTCTTATGCAATGATTAGTTGTCTTAGAATCCTAATCGAGTGTTTTTGCTTTTTTCATGTATACAATTGGTTTCTTTAGTATTTCTTTGATTCTTTTGAAATTTTTACTGTTTCTCATGCAGGATATCGAATTTTTAGTACCCTATTTTGGAATTTTTTCGTGTTTTTGATAAGTTTTTCACATATGTTAAGTTCCCTTATCGTGCTTTTTTTCTTTCTTTTGTATTTATGGTATAACATTATTAGTGGCATAAAGCTGGTATACTAAATATTAGATATGCTAAATTTTCCTTGTGGTTGTTGTTATTTTTGTACTTAACAAAAATTTCAATTTTTCACCAGGAGCCCAGGACGCAACAGAAAATGGATTTTCCTAATTTTTCCAAAAATGCTTATAACTCGTGAACGCCTGGACCGATTTTAACAAGATTGGTATCACAGAAAAGGGCTGAAGTCTACTTTATTCTTATGGTAAAATTTTTGAGCCACGCCCACTACCCTAAAGAATACACGTACTTTTTTAATATAAGTTTTAATGGGTCTTGAAAAAAGCAAAAAAAATATATGAATAGAAAGTACATGTGTTTGTCTATAAAATGAAACAAATTTGAAAAACATTAGTGCAGGGATTCCCAACTTATGCGCTGTTTTTTCCAAAAATCTTTAAATATTTTAAGCGCCTATTACTAGGGAACGACTTGGCCGATTTTTAAAAGTTTGGTATCGTTGTATAGGTACTGAAGTCTACTTTCTAATCTTGCTGAAGTTTTTTGGCCACGCCTTCTATTATGTAATATATTCTAAGTTTTGTTGTACCATTAAGTTATTTACGAATATATATTGATGTGGGCGTGGCAAATATAAAAATGATATATAAAATAAGAGTGGGTATTTTTTCCCAACTAATGGCGCAACTTTGAACTAAATCGATTCAGCGGTTACGAAGTTATATGCATAAATTCATATTGTTGTGTCAAGATTTTTACATGATCATAATTGGGTAATGCCTGCATCGATTTTTTAAATTATGTAACCTTGAAAAGTGGCAAAGACAAGCTTTCAAGGAATATATAATTTTTTAATTTACCACCTACATATTATTAGATATACTTACTTTTCTGTTTACATTTTGAACTTTTCGTTTATTAAGGAAAGTGGGCGTGGCAATTGATAAAATTTCTTTCCAAGAAAAAAGTAGACGTCTTGCCCTAAAAAATGAAACCAGTTTGAACTAAATCGGTCCAGGCGTTCTCGAGTTATAAAGAAAATAAAATATATTAAAATTTTCCTTGTGGTTGTTGTTATTTTTGTACTTAACAAAAATTTCAATTTTTACCAGGAGCCCAGACGCAACAGAAAGTGGATTTTTATAGTTTTTCCAAAAATGCTTATAACTCGTGAACGCCTGGACCGATTTTAGCAAGATTGGTATCATAGAAAAGGGGCTGAAGTCTACTTTATTCCTATTGTAAAATATTTGAGCCACGCCCACCACCCTAAAGAATACACGTACTTTTTTAATATAAGTTTTAATGGGTCTTGAAAAAAGCAAAAAAAATATATGAATAGAAAGTACATGTGTTTGTCTATAAAATGAAACAAATTTGAAAAACATTAGTGCAGGGATTCCCAACTTATGCGCTGTTTTTTCCAAAAATCTTTAAATATTTTAAGCGCCTATTACTAGGGAACGACTTGGCCGATTTTTAAAAGTTTGGTATCGTTGTATAGGTACTGAAGTCTACTTTCTAATCTTGCTGAAGTTTTTTGGCCACGCCTTCTATTATGTAATATATTCTAAGTTTTGTTGTACCATTAAGTTATTTACGAATATATATTGATGTGGGCGTGGCAAATATAAAAATGATATATAAAATAAGAGTGGGTATTTTTTCCCAACTAATGGCGCAACTTTGAACTAAATCGATTCAGCGGTTACGAAGTTATATGCATAAATTCATATTGTTGTGTCAAGATTTTTACATGATCATAATTGGGTAATGCCTGCATCGATTTTTATAAATTATGTAACCTTGAAAAGTGGCAAAGACAAGCTTTCAAGGAATATATAATTTTTTAATTTACCACCTACATATTATTAGATATACTTACTTTTCTGTTTACATTTTGAACTTTTCGTTTATTAAGGAAAGTGGGCGTGGCAATTGATAAAATTTCTTTCCAAAAAAAAAGTAGACGTCTTGCCCTAAAAAATGAAACCAGTTTGAACTAAATCGGTCCAGGCGTTCTCGAGTTATAAAGAAAATAAAATATATTAAAATTTTCCTTGTGGTTGTTGTTATTTTTGTACTTAACAAAAATTTCAATTTTTTACCAGGAGCCCAGACGCAACAGAAAGTGGATTTTTATAGTTTTTCCAAAAATGCTTATAACTCGTGAACGCCTGGACCGATTTTAACAAGATTGGTATCACAGAAAAGGGGCTGAAGTCTACTTTATTCTTATGGTAAAATTTTTGAGCCACGCCCACTACCCTAAAGAATACACGTACTTTTTTAATATAAGTTTTAATGGGTCTTGAAAAAAGCAAAAAAAATATATGAATAGAAAGTACATGTGTTTGTCTATAAAATAAAACAAATTTGAAAAACATTAGTGCAGGGATTCCCAACTTATGCGCTGTTTTTTCCAAAAATCTTTAAATATTTTAAGCGCCTATTACTAGGAACGACTTGGCCGATTTTTAAAAGTTTGGTATCGTTGTATAGGTACTGAAGTCTACTTTCTAATCTTGCTGAAGTTTTTTGGCCACGCCTTCTATTATGTAATATATTCTAAGTTTTGTTGTACCATTAAGTTATTTACAAATATATATTTATGTGGGCGTGCAAATATATAAATGTTATATCAAATAAGAGTGGGTATTTTTTCCCAACTAATGGCGCAACTTTGAACTAAATCGATTCAGCGGTTACGAAGTTATATTCATAAATTCATATTGTTGTGTCAAGATTTTTACACGATCATAATTTGGTAATGCCTGCATCGATTTTTATGAATTTTATATCATTGGAAAGTGGCATGAATCACGTTTTCAATGGATGTATAATTTTTAAATTTACCCCCTATAAATTATTAGATATACTTACTTTTCTGTTTATGTTTCGTATTTTTATGTATTAAGTAAAGTGGACGTGGCATTTGACAAAATTTTTTTTTCAATTAAAAGTAGACGTCTTGTGGTACATAATAACCCTTTATATAGTGTTTAAATACCTTAACTATGTCTTATCTCGCGTAAATATATTCTTTGCAATGGTCATTGGTCTTAGCGGCCTAATGATATCAGTGTACTCGGCATGGTTCCAATACGTCACTTTTGGTATCACCGCATATAAGGTCAATGTTCGGGTTACAATATGTAATGGCCAAAGTTAATGGTTGCTTATGTTAAAAGCATATAAGGTGATAACATTTCTATATAAAGAAAAAATTTTATACTACGTATTATAAATGCATCCATTTTGATAAATTATTGAACATATATGTTGCCATTAATATATTTTTTATTTTTTTTGCCACCATTCCCCTTAAAATATTTCTTATATATTTTTCTCATTTCCACTTAGTATTTTAACTTAGGCAATATCATTTTTATAGTTTTTTTGCCTCCTTTCCCCTTTAAAATATTTTTATATATTTTTCTCATTCCCACTTAGTATTTTAAATTAGGCATTATCATATTTATAGTTTTTTTGCCTCCTTTCCCCTTTAAAGTATTTCTTATATGTTTTTCTCATTCCCACTTAGTATTTTAATTTACGCATTATCATTTTTATAGTTTCTTTTCTAGTTTTTCGCATTATTTAGGTACGCCTTTCTTAATTTTATCTCTTTTTAGCAGGGTATTTACGTTCATTTAATATCTGTATTCTCTTTAATTAGTCTCTTATCATGTTAACTCCCGTTATCACATATACAATTAGCTTTTTTGTATTTTTTTAAGTTCTCTTTCAAGTTTTTCCTTCTCTTATGCAGATGATTAGTTGTCTTAGAATCCTAATCGAGTGTTTTTGCTTTTTTCATGTATACAATTGGTTTCTTTAGTATTTTCTTTGATTCTTTTGAAATTTTTACTGTTTCTCATGCAGGATATCAGAATTTTTAGTACCCTATTTCTGGGAATTTTTTCGTGTTTTTGATAAGTTTTTCACATATGTTAAGTTCCCTTATCGTGCTTTTTTTCTTCTTTTTTGTATTTATGGTATACATTATTAGTGGCATAAAGGCTGGTATACTAAATATTAGATATGCTAAATTTTCCTTGTGGTTGTTGTTATTTTTGTACTTAACAAAAATTTCAATTTTTCACCAGGAGCCCAGGCGCAACAGAAAATGGATTTTCCTAATTTTTCCAAAAATGCTTATAACTCGTGAACGCCTGGACCGATTTTAACAAGATTGGTATCACAGAAAAGGGGCTGAAGTCTACTTTATTCTTATGGTAAAATTTTTGAGCCACGCCCACTACCCTAAAGAATACACGTACTTTTTTAATATAAGTTTTAATGGGTCTTGAAAAAAGCAAAAAAAATATATGAATAGAAAGTACATGTGTTTGTCTATAAAATGAAACAAATTTGAAAAACATTAGTGCAGGGATTCCCAACTTATGCGCTGTTTTTTCCAAAAATCTTTAAATATTTTAAGCGCCTATTACTAGGGAACGACTTGGCCGATTTTTAAAAGTTTGGTATCGTTGTATAGGTACTGAAGTCTACTTTCTAATCTTGCTGAAGTTTTTTGGCCACGCCTTCTATTATGTAATATATTCTAAGTTTTGTTGTACCATTAAGTTATTTACGAATATATATTGATGTGGGCGTGGCAAATATAAAAATGATATATAAAATAAGAGTGGGTATTTTTTCCCAACTAATGGCGCAACTTTGAACTAAATCGATTCAGCGGTTACGAAGTTATATGCATAAATTCATATTGTTGTGTCAAGATTTTTACATGATCATAATTGGGTAATGCCTGCATCGATTTTTATAAATTATGTAACCTTGAAAAGTGGCAAAGACAAGCTTTCAAGGAATATATAATTTTTTAATTTACCACCTACATATTATTAGATATACTTACTTTTCTGTTTACATTTTGAACTTTTCGTTTATTAAGGAAAGTGGGCGTGGCAATTGATAAAATTTCTTTCCAAGAAAAAAGTAGACGTCTTGCCCTAAAAAATGAAACCAGTTTGAACTAAATCGGTCCAGGCGTTCTCGAGTTATAAAGAAAATAAAATATATTAAAATTTTCCTTGTGGTTGTTGTTATTTTTGTACTTAACAAAAATTTCAATTTTTTACCAGGAGCCCAGACGCAACAGAAAGTGGATTTTTATAGTTTTTCCAAAAATGCTTATAACTCGTGAACGCCTGGACCGATTTTAGCAAGATTGGTATCATAGAAAAGGGGCTGAAGTCTACTTTATTCCTATTGTAAAATATTTGAGCCACGCCCACCACCCTAAAGAATACACGTACTTTTTTAATACAAGTTTTAATGGGTCTTGAAAAAAGCAAAAAAAATATATGAATAGAAAGTACATGTGTTTGTCTATAAAATGAAACAAATTTGAAAAACATTAGTGCAGGGATTCCCAACTTATGCGCTGTTTTTTCCAAAAATCTTTAAATATTTTAAGCGCCTATTACTAGGGAACGACTTGGCCGATTTTTAAAAGTTTGGTATCGTTGTATAGGTACTGAAGTCTACTTTCTAATCTTGCTGAAGTTTTTTGGCCACGCCTTCTATTATGTAATATATTCTAAGTTTTGTTGTACCATTAAGTTATTTACGAATATATATTGATGTGGGCGTGGCAAATATAAAAATGATATATAAAATAAGAGTGGGTATTTTTTCCCAACTAATGGCGCAACTTTGAACTAAATCGATTCAGCGGTTACGAAGTTATATGCATAAATTCATATTGTTGTGTCAAGATTTTTACATGATCATAATTGGGTAATGCCTGCATCGATTTTTATAAATTATGTAACCTTGAAAAGTGGCAAAAGACAAGCTTTCAAGGAATATATAATTTTTTAATTTACCACCTACATATTATTAGATATACTTACTTTTCTGTTTACATTTTGAACTTTTTTTTTATTAAGGAAAGTGGGCGTGGCAATTGATAAAATTTCTTTCAAAAAAAAAGTAGACGTCCTGCCCTAAAAAATGAAACCAGTTTGAACTAAATCGGTCCAGGCGTTCTCGAGTTATAAAGAAAATAAAATATATTAAAATTTTCCTTGTGGTTGTTGTTATTTTTGTACTTAACAAAAATTTCAATTTTTTACCAGGAGCCCAGACGCAACAGAAAGTGGATTTTTATAGTTTTTCCAAAAATGCTTATAACTCGTGAACGCCTGGACCGATTTTAACAAGATTGGTATCACAGAAAAGGGGCTGAAGTCTACTTTATTCTTATGGTAAAATTTTTGAGCCACGCCCACTACCCTAAAGAATACACGTACTTTTTTAATATAAGTTTTAATGGGTCTTGAAAAAAGCAAAAAAAATATATGAATAGAAAGTACATGTGTTTGTCTATAAAATGAAACAAATTTGAAAAACATTAGTGCAGGGATTCCCAACTTATGCGCTGTTTTTTCCAAAAATCTTTAAATATTTTAAGCGCCTATTACTAGGGAACGACTTGGCCGATTTTTAAAAGTTTGGTATCGTTGTATAGGTACTGAAGTCTACTTTCCAATTTTGCTGAAGTTTTTTGGCCACGCCTTCTATTATGTAATATATTCTAAGTTTTGTTGTACCATTAAGTTATTTACAAATATATATTGATGTGGGCGTGGCAAATATAAAAATGTTATATCAAATAAGAGTGGGTATTTTTTCCCAACTAATGGCGCAACTTTGAACTAAATCGATTCAGCGGTTACGAAGTTATATGCATAAATTCATATTGTTGTGTCAAGATTTTTACATGATCATAATTGGGTAATGCCTGCATCGATTTTTATAAATTATGTAACCTTGAAAAGTGGCAAAGACAAGCTTTCAAGGAATATATAATTTTTTAATTTACCACCTACATATTATTAGATATACTTACTTTTCTGTTTACATTTTGAACTTTTCGTTTATTAAGGAAAGTGGGCGTGGCAATTGATAAAATTTCTTTCCAAAAAAAAAGTAGACGTCTTGCCCTAAAAAATGAAACCAGTTTGAACTAAATCGGTCCAGGCGTTCTCGAGTTATAAAGAAAATAAAATATATTAAAATTTTCCTTGTGGTTGTTGTTATTTTTGTACTTAACAAAAATTTCAATTTTTTACCAGGAGCCCAGACGCAACAGAAAGTGGATTTTTATAGTTTTTCCAAAAATGCTTATAACTCGTGAACGCCTGGACCGATTTTAACAAGATTGGTATCACAGAAAAGGGGCTGAAGTCTACTTTATTCTTATGGTAAATTTTTGAGCCACGCCCACTACCCTAAAAAATACACGTACTTTTTTAATATAAGTTTTAATGGGTCTTGAAAAAAGCAAAAAAAATATATGAATAGAAAGTACATGTGTTTGTCTATAAAATGAAACAAATTTGAAAAACATTAGTGCAGGGATTCCCAACTTATGCGCTGTTTTTTCCAAAAATCTTTAAATATTTTAAGCGCCTATTACTAGGGAACGACTTGGCCGATTTTTAAAAGTTTGGTATCGTTGTATAGGTACTGAAGTCTACTTTCTAATCTTGCTGAAGTTTTTTGGCCACGCCTTCTATTATGTAATATATTCTAAGTTTTGTTGTACCATTAAGTTATTTACAAATATATATTGATGTGGGCGTGGCAAATATAAAAATGTTATATCAAATAAGAGTGGGTATTTTTTCCCAACTAATGGCGCAACTTTGAACTAAATCGATTCAGCGGTTACGAAGTTATATTCATAAATTCATATTGTTGTGTCAAGATTTTTACACGATCATAATTTGGTAATGCCTGCATCGATTTTTATGAATTTTATATCATTGGAAAGTGGCATGAATCACGTTTTCAATGGATGTATAATTTTTAAATTTACCCCCTATAAATTATTAGATATACTTACTTTTCTGTTTATGTTTCGTATTTTTATGTATTAAGTAAAGTGGACGTGGCATTTGACAAAATTTTTTTTTCAATTAAAAGTAGACGTCTTGTGGTACATAATAACCCTTTATATAGTGTTTAAATACCTTAACTATGTCTTATCTCGCGTAAATATATTCTTTGCAATGGTCATTGGTCTTAGCGGCCTAATGATATCAGTGTACTCGGCATGGTTCCAATACGTCACTTTTGGTATCACCGCATATAAGGTCAATGTTCGGGTTACAATATGTAATGGCCAAAGTTAATGGTTGCTTATGTTAAAAGCATATAAGGTGATAACATTTCTATATAAAGGAAATATTTTATACTACCTATTATAAATGCATCCATTTTGATAAATTATTGAACATATATGTTGCCATTAATATATTTTTTATTTTTTTTGCCACCATTCCCCTTTAAAATATTTCTTATATATTTTTCTCATTTCCACTTAGTATTTTAACTTAGGCAATATCATTTTTATAGTTTTTTTGCCTCCTTTCCCCTTTAAAATATTTATATATATTTTTCTCATTCCCACTTAGTATTTTAAATTAGGCATTATCATATTTATAGTTTTTTTGCCTCCTTTCCCCTTTAAAGTATTTCTTATATGTTTTTCTCATTCCCACTTAGTATTTTAATTTACGCATTATCATTTTTATAGTTTCTTTTCTAGTTTTTCGCATTATTTAGGTACGCCTTTCTTAATTTTATCTCTTTTTAGCAGGGTATTTACGTACATTTAATGTATGTATTCTCTTTAATTAGTGTCTTATCATGTTAACTCCCGTTATCACATATACAATTAGCTTTTTTGTATTTTTTTAAGTTCTCTTTCAAGTTTTTCCTTCTCTTATGCAGATGATCAGTTGTCTTAGAATCCTAATCGAGTGTTTTTGCTTTTTTCATGTATACAATTGGTTTCTTTAGTATTTTCTTTGATTCTTTTGAAATTTTTACTGTTTCTCATGCAGGATATCAGAATTTTTAGTACCCTATTTCTGGGAATTTTTTCGTGTTTTTGATAAGTTTTTCACATATGTTAAGTTCCCTTATCGTGCTTTTTTTTTCTTTTTTTGTATTTATGGTATACATTATTAGTGGCATAAAGGCTGGTATACTAAATATTAGATATGCTAAATTTTCCTTGTGGTTGTTGTTATTTTTGTACTTAACAAAAATTTCAATTTTTCACCAGGAGCCCAGGCGCAACAGAAAGTGGATTTTCCTAATTTTTCCAAAAATGCTTATAACTCGTGAACGCCTGGACCGATTTTAACAAGATTGGTATCACAGAAAAGGGGCTGAAGTCTACTTTATTCTTATGGTAAAATTTTTGAGCCACGCCCACTACCCTAAAGAATACACGTACTTTTTTAATATAAGTTTTAATGGGTCTTGAAAAAAGCAAAAAAAATATATGAATAGAAAGTACATGTGTTTGTCTATAAAATGAAACAAATTTGAAAAACATTAGTGCAGGGATTCCCAACTTATGCGCTGTTTTTTCCAAAAATCTTTAAATATTTTAAGCGCCTATTACTAGGGAACGACTTGGCCGATTTTTAAAAGTTTGGTATCGTTGTATAGGTACTGAAGTCTACTTTCCAATCTTGCTGAAGTTTTTTGGCCACGCCTTCTTTATGTAATATATTCTAAGTTTTGTTGTACCATTAAGTTATTTACAAATATATATTGATGTGGGCGTGGCAAATATAAAAATGTTATATCAAATAAGTGTGGGTATTTTTTCCCAACTAATGGCGCAACTTTGAACTAAATCGATTCAGCGGTTACGAAGTTATATGCATAAATTCATATTGTTGTGTCAAGATTTTTACATGATCATAATTGGGTAATGCCTGCATCGATTTTTATAAATTATGTAACCTTGAAAAGTGGCAAAGACAAGCTTTCAAGGAATATATAATTTTTTAATTTACCACCTACATATTATTAGATATACTTACTTTTCTGTTTACATTTTGAACTTTTCGTTTATTAAGGAAAGTGGGCGTGGCAATTGATAAAATTTCTTTCCAAAAAAAAAGTAGACGTCTTGCCCTAAAAAATGAAACCAGTTTGAACTAAATCGGTCCAGGCGTTCTCGAGTTATAAAGAAAATAAAATATATTAAAATTTTCCTTGTGGTTGTTGTTATTTTTGTACTTAACAAAAATTTCAATTTTTTACCAGGAGCCCAGACGCAACAGAAAGTGGATTTTTATAGTTTTTCCAAAAATGCTTATAACTCGTGAACGCCTGGACCGATTTTAACAAGATTGGTATCACAGAAAAGGGGCTGAAGTCTACTTTATTCTTATGGTAAAATTTTTGAGCCACGCCCACTACCCTAAAGAATACACGTACTTTTTTAATATAAGTTTTAATGGGTCTTGAAAAAAGCAAAAAAAATATATGAATAGAAAGTACATGTGTTTGTCTATAAAATGAAACAAATTTGAAAAACATTAGTGCAGGGATTCCCAACTTATGCGCTGTTTTTTCCAAAAATCTTTAAATATTTTAAGCGCCTATTACTAGGGAACGACTTGGCCGATTTTTAAAAGTTTGGTATCGTTGTATAGGTACTGAAGTCTACTTTCTAATCTTGCTGAAGTTTTTTGGCCACGCCTTCTATTATGTAATATATTCTAAGTTTTGTTGTACCATTAAGTTATTTACAAATATATATTGATGTGGGCGTGGCAAATATATAAATGTTATATCAAATAAGAGTGGGTATTTTTTCCCAACTAATGGCGCAACTTTGAACTAAATCGATTCAGCGGTTACGAAGTTATATGCATAAATTCATATTGTTGTGTCAAGATTTTTACATGATCATAATTGGGTAATGCCTGCATCGATTTTTATAAATTATGTAACCTTGAAAAGTGGCAAAGACAAGCTTTCAAGGAATATATAATTTTTTAATTTACCACCTACATATTATTAGATATACTTACTTTTCTGTTTACATTTTGAACTTTTCGTTTATTAAGGAAAGTGGGCGTGGCAATTGATAAAATTTCTTTCCAAAAAAAAAGTAGACGTCTTGCCCTAAAAAATGAAACCAGTTTGAACTAAATCGGTCCAGGCGTTCTCGAGTTATAAAGAAAATAAAATATATTAAAATTTTCCTTGTGGTTGTTGTTATTTTTGTACTTAACAAAAATTTCAATTTTTCACCAGGAGCCCAGACGCAACAGAAGGTGGATTTTTATAGTTTTTCCAAAAATGCTTATAACTCGTGAACGCCTGGACCGATTTTAACAAGATTGGTATCACAGAAAAGGGGCTGAAGTCTACTTTATTCTTATGGTAAAATTTTTGAGCCACGCCCACTACCCTAAAGAATACACGTACTTTTTTAATATAAGTTTTAATGGGTCTTGAAAAAAGCAAAAAAAATATATGAATAGAAAGTACATGTGTTTGTCTATAAAATGAAACAAATTTGAAAAACATTAGTGCAGGGATTCCCAACTTATGCGCTGTTTTTTCCAAAAATCTTTAAATATTTTAAGCGCCTATTACTAGGGAACGACTTGGCCGATTTTTAAAAGTTTGGTATCGTTGTATAGGTACTGAAGTCTACTTTCTAATCTTGCTGAAGTTTTTTGGCCACGCCTTCTATTATGTAATATATTCTAAGTTTTGTTGTACCATTAAGTTATTTACAAATATATATTGATGTGGGCGTGGCAAATATAAAAATGTTATATAAAATAAGAGTGGGTATTTTTTCCCAACTAATGGCGCAACTTTGAACTAAATCGATTCAGCGGTTACGAAGTTATATGCATAAATTCATATTGTTGTGTCAAGATTTTTACATGATCATAATTGGGTAATGCCTGCATCGATTTTTATGAATTTTATATCATTGGAAAGTGGCATGAATCACGTTTTCAATGGATGTATAATTTTTAAATTTACCCCCTATAAATTATTAGATATACTTACTTTTCTGTTTATGTTTCGTATTTTTATGTATTAAGTAAAGTGGACGTGGCATTTGACAAAATTTTTTTTTCAATTAAAAGTAGACGTCTTGTGGTACATAATAACCCTTTATATAGTGTTTAAATACCTTAACTATGTCTTATCTCGCGTAAATATATTCTTTGCAATGGTCATTGGTCTTAGCGGCCTAATGATATCAGTGTACTCGGCATGGTTCCAATACGTCACTTTTGGTATCACCGCATATAAGGTCAATGTTCGGGTTACAATATGTAATGGCCAAAGTTAATGGTTGCTTATGTTAAAAGCATATAAGGTGATAACATATCTATATAAAGAAAAAATTTTATACTACCTATTATAAATGCATCCATTTTGATAAATTATTGAACATATATGTTGCCTTATTTATTTTTTATTTTTTTTGCCACCATTCCCCTTTAAAATATTTCTTATATATTTTTCTCATTTCCACTTAGTATTTTAACTTAGGCAATATCATTTTTAAGTTTTGCCTTGGCATTTCTTTTCCCTTTAAAGTATTTCTTAATGTTTTTCTCATTCCCACTTAGTATTTTAATTTACGCATTATCATTTTTATAGTTTCTTTTCTAGTTTTTCGCATTATTTAGGTACGCCTTTTTAATTTATCTCTTTTTAGCAGGTTATTTACGTACATTTAATGTATGTATTTCTTTAATTAGTGTCTTATCTGTTAACTTCCCGTTAGCACATATACAATTAGCTTTTTTGTATTTTTTTAAGTTCTCTTTCATTTTTCCTTCTCTTATGCAGATGATTCAGTTGTCTTAGAATCCTAATCGTGTTTTTTTGCTTTTTTCATGTATACAATTGGTTTCTTTAGTATTTTCTTTGATTTTTTGAAATTTTTACTGTTTCTCATGCAGGATATCAGAATTTTTAGTACCCTATTTCTGGGAATTTTCGTGTTTTTGATAAGTTTTTCACATATGTTAAGTTCCCTTATCGTGCTTTTTTTCTTCTTTTTTGTATTTTGGAATACAGTGGCATGTGTATTAAAATATTAGATATAAAATTTTCCTTGTGGTTGTTGTTATTTTTGTACTTAACAAAAATTTCAATTTTCACCAGGAGCCCAGACGCAACAGAAAGTGGATTTTTAATTTTTCCAAAAATGCTTATAACTCGTGAACGCCTGGACCGATTTTAACAAGATTGGTATCACAGAAAAGGGCTGAAGTCTACTTTATTCTTATGGTAAAATTTTTGAGCCACGCCCACTACCCTAAAGAATACACGTACTTTTTTAATATAAGTTTTAATGGGTCTTGAAAAAAGCAAAAAAATTATATGAATAGAAAGTACATGTGTTTGTCTATAAAATGAAGCAAATTTGAAAAACATTAGTGCAGGGATTCCCAACTTATGCGCTGTTTTTTCCAAAAATCTTTAAATATTTTAAGCGCCTATTACTAGGGAACGACTTGGCCGATTTTTAAAAGTTTGGTATCGTTGTATAGGTACTGAAGTCTACTTTCTAATCTTGCTGAAGTTTTTTGGCCACGCCTTCTATTATGTAATATATTTTAAGTTTTGTTGTACCATTAAGTTATTTACGAATATATATTGATGTGGGCGTGGCAAATATAAAAATGATATATAAAATAAGAGTGGGTATTTTTTCCCAACTAATGGCGCAACTTTGAACTAAATCGATTCAGCGGTTACGAAGTTATATGCATAAATTCATATTGTTGTGTCAAGATTTTTACATGATCATAATTGGGTAATGCCTGCATCGATTTTGAAAATTTTTTATACAGCCGTACGCTGAAGTCTACTTAACAACTATGAAATAATTTTAAATTCACGCTCAAATATATATTTACAAATATATACTTACTCCTTTTGAGGGTCTATAAAATGTTATCATAATTGAACAGCATGTACTCCATCTTATATAATACTTACATAAATAAACTATAATATAATACTTACTTTAAT
This sequence comes from Melophagus ovinus, assembly GCA_023089585.1. Taxonomy (NCBI): domain Eukaryota; kingdom Metazoa; phylum Arthropoda; class Insecta; order Diptera; family Hippoboscidae; genus Melophagus; species Melophagus ovinus. The sequence continues at coordinate 510,167 of JAKKIB010000181.1, read as the reverse complement.
ATACCATTGTAACATTGTAACAATGAGCAATTAAATAAAATCAAATCTATATTCTAAACAAACCGTAACATTATTTATTTTTTAACTATTTTGGTACCATGTCTTTTAGGTAACTAGACTAATACATAAAATTAAAATTTTGCATAATGATTATAAATATCCTTGGAATTAAATCTAGTGAACAATAGTGAATATCATAAACAGTGTGCTTTTATCATGTATAAAATATCGAAATACTAAGAAAAAATTATTCAAATATACATAGAATATACCTTCCACCCAAATATATGTACAATATAGATTATGGTCAATTTTCAATAAACCTGTTTTGAACAGGATAGCAATAAATATCAGTGTACAGGACATGAAAGAGGTGTTTATGATTTATGAGAAAACTCATTAATGTAATATTTACAATACGGTGAGATCACTTAAAGCCCTGTATATATATAAACCTTAGCATATTAACAATAGTAACATCATAAGTAACTTTGCCTACTCTATAAGTTGTTTGTTTTGCATTGTAAAGAAATATATCCAACAAGATATATTGCATGATGTGATGAGCGCGTTCAGTTCAGCCATCATTCACTTATGCCTACATTCATTCATTCCATTATTCCTTCCGTTCATTTTCGTTTATTCACCATGACAAGCCTTGACAACATTAACTAAATGGAATTTTCTACTGTAATTCATTGGTTAAGACTTAATAAAACAAAGTGAAAATGAAATAAAATAAACAACAACGAAAAAAAAGTAAAATAAAAAGAAAAAGAAAAACAACGATAGCAACAATAAGTAACAGAAATGTAGAAGAAGAAAACCATCTGAGTTACACCAAACTAAAATTGTAACATTGAAGACGTAAAGTTAGTCTATGCCATTTATTGCTGCTGTATTCATATCAGATTGTATTGTACACCTGATGTGAATATTTTCAAAAGAGTTGTATTTTCTAAATAACATTCTTTATTCTTCGCTTTTTGTTGCTATCGCTGTTATTGTGTCTGCTTATACCACTAATGGTGGCTGCTGTTAGGCCTTTTGTCTGCCTTTTATTTATGCATTTTATGGTTTTTTTTAACAATTTTTGATACCAAAACACTTAGAGGCATTATTATTTGCTTCAGAGATTTACAAATAAAAGTTCTGCAAGTAAAATGCAATAAAAATTTGGGATTATGCAAAATTTTTATAAAAATAAAATAAAATTTGTCAAGTCTGTTATGGCGCATTGTTTTGTAATCTGTCTAAATCAAGTACAATGCAATGCCATAAAAGTGATGGTGGGTATTTATTATTTCACTACAGCCAAGCTAAACCTTCTTAATCGTTTATGTTTTTTCTTATTTTTTTATTTTGCTGCTAAATTGTAAGAGAGTAAGTTATTTAATCTTACGTGACCACTTGTTGCACGCAACACGCGTTTACTTAACACTCAAGTTAACGTCGTGACCATCAGAAAACACACACAATCACACACACACAAGCACACAACAACACAAACACAAAAGCATACATATACAGAGGACCATTAAAGTTAACAAAAAATTGAAAAAAAAAACATAAGAAAATAATGACAACAAAACAAAAAAAAATAAAAAAAACAACAAAAGCAATACCAAGAATAGTAACATTTGTTTGTTTAATATTTAACCTTTATGCTCAACCTAACTAACACATTACGGTGGCTACTGCTACGTCTGCGACGTCAGCAGCTGATAAAATAGATATAACTAAACTAAATTAAAGGAAACTAAATAAAGTGGAAACTCATTTCTCTTTGTACTCTTTGCAACTATCCCTGTATATATAAATTCCCTTTCTCCTTTTCTCCCTTATTAAATTTCAATATCCTTGTCATTGATGGTGGGAAAATTATTCTATATGTTTTGATTAATTTTATATATCTTGCTAACTACAAGTTAAACTTAGACTTATTTTAATTAGAAGTTTTTACTTAAAGAAACTGTTAAATTGTTATCATTATGTTTGTAACACCTAAAACCATCGAAGCATCAGAGACTCTAGAAAGTATATGTTTTCTTGATCAGCATCAAATTTAAATCAACTTGAAGATGTCCTTCCGTCAAACATATGTTGTCAAACATATGTTGTAAAAACAGAGATATTAAGTTCAGATTTGGCAGAAATATTGGTTGTTCTTGCCCCTCAGGTTGGTTTTAAAAATGGACAAAATTAGTTAAAGGATACACCCCCAGTGCAAGGTAAACTGAGGTAAACTAAGTTTTTTTTAAACAAAACTTGCTGGTTTAATTATTTGCAAACTACATAAGACAGACAGTTGAAATTTTGTATAAAAAGTAGGGCTTTTGGTGTACAATAACTCTACAAAAATTATGGAAATCGGCCACGCCTATACAAAATTATACAATTCCAAATTTTCGCTTTTTTATATTTACGATTTCCAATTACTAATGAAAAACTGAAACAGGCTTTGAAACGTAATACCATTTATGGTGGCTACCCAAGGTTTGGCTCCAATCAAATATAGTTTTCTTACTTATTTTTCATTATCTTTCTCCCTTTTTCTGTCTCACCCTTTCTATATTCTTTTCAGTCCCTTATATTCACAAACACTTCGTGGTTTTCTTATAAACTGTAATCATAATTTCTGTTTAGCCTTAGTGATTGTCGCTGTTATTTTACTTGAGTTAATGTAAATGCATAATATTCATAATTCTAATTACAGAAATAATAATAGCAACAATATCAACAAGAAAGCTATAGCACCTTACAAAATGTTATTATTTACCTTTGATTATTTTGATCCATTCAAAGTATTGTGTTGCTGCCACCATTTTTTCGCTCTTTTGCACTTTGTATTTCATCTTTCCTTCCTTCTGGTATTATTGTTTATATTATATAATTATAAAATCGGTCACCAACATCATCGCCGCCGCCATTGCTTTCAATATAGATTTTATAGTTTGGTTGACAAAAAAGAATTTCTTTTTGTTGTTCTTGTTTTGCCACTTAAATTATGAATGTCATCCTCTTGAGAAGGCTATTCAGAATACGCTTGGTTGTTGATCATTTTTTTCATTTGGCTGCCGCAGAATCAATTACAATTTGAAATTGCCCATTTTTTAAGCACTCTGAAAGCATCTTTTCAAGCTTGTAAAACTTGAACAGAATGCTTTAAACTTTATTGCATAGAAGTTAGTAAGAATCTTATTATATATGGGATATAGATCGCAATAGTGGTCTTTATATTTTTCTGCTTTAGTTGCGATTATTATGCATCTCTTATTCTACTATGTAGAAAAATACTATGTAGATATATATATTATGCATCTCTTATTCCCCTTAATTTGATCGTAAATTAAGGGGAAACAATATAATTGCAGTTTATTAAAGAGAATTTTTATTGCTCTGTTTCACTGTTTCGTTTCTACTTAGTTAGTCCTCTTAATAATGAAATAATTTCGTTATGAAAAAGAGGAAACATAAGACAATTATAGAAGCCAGTAATTAAGAAATTAATTAAATTGAATAAAATTAAAATTATTAAATTGAATACCTGATCAGAAGTTGCAAATTTTTTAGCCCACGATCATCCAATCATGTGCAAAAATAAAAATAAAAATCAAGTAAAGTTATTACAACTATTCCCAATATTATTCGATATTTGTAGAATTCGCTTTTTCTTGAAAGAAATAAGAAAGTTTTAATATTTTAGGAAATTTATAATACAAAACAACTTACTTGGAATGTTGACGTTAAAGATGGCTCTTCTAAATGTTTCCTTTGGCATTCGATAATTGTTTCAAATTCTTCGCTTCTTTTAATTTGAAACTAAGCATTTTTTGGATTCTATATAACCGCTTTGCTACTTTCTTGAAGATAGGAACTTGTGGCTTAAAAACAGTACAATTTTTGTGATTTGTATCATACTTTCCAGATGAAGCACAAATTAGTTAAATGGCTTCTGCAATATTTGTTTTCAGATGGAACATAAAGTAAGTGGTTTAACCCTGAAATAGAAGGAAAATGGAAATTATTTTAAAGGTTTTGTTTCATTTATATACCATTTAAAGTTAAACATTTTTTTATTCATTTCATGTAATAAATGATCAACTGATTTTGAATCAACTAATAAAAGTTTTTATGAGCAAACGATGGTTAACTGTGATTAGACTTGATCGAAGCTCTTTTTAACAAGCCCTGTCTCAAGGTAAACTACTACCACAAACCATAAGAGGTTAAAATTTTTCCTGTATATTAAAATTATATCCGTACAAGAATGACGTAAACCATCTATTTCTACTCTGAAGTATATAAAAGCATACATTAAATTGTGTATGCAACTTTATCTGATAATTATAAATATGTCGTTACACTGCTACTCTATCAAAAAATAACCAAACAATGATCGTATTGGATATACAAAATTTGGCTCTAGGCCAAATATTAGTTCCTTACTTACTTGAACTTCAAAACTGAATTAATAAGATAAATAGATTTCCCAAATAACGACTAATTTCGATTATTGCATACATTTTTCATACGAAATGCCATGAATTTGATTACACATGCTTGTATAAGCATTTGCCTTGATTTTCCCAGCAACAAAACCAGGAAGACAAATTAACATATTTATAAGCGATTAACCAATAAAAATTGTAGAAGAAAATTGTCGCTTTAGAAAACAAAATGATATAAATAATTTCCAAGCCCTTTAAAAATCTTTGCTTCATCAAAATATTAATTTGTTTAGAATAGACTTTGATTTTGATGATCTATTGAAAAATTATTATTATTAATTAAATTTTTGCAAAACTACTCCTACTCAAGTATGAGTTTATACTAAATGCTTGTGTTTGAATGCATGTGATAATCAAAAGGATTTAAGATGGACTCAAACTTTAGTATACCAATGAAACTCTTACTTGAAAAAATTTACCCGTGTAGATATATTTTGATAGAAATTGGACCAGATCGAACCATTTTTCGAGTCTCTTCCTTTTTTTAATGATCATTTATTTTATCATCATCATTTATAATATATTTTACACTTTCTGGAATTTGTTATTTATCAAATTAGATAAAGTAGTTACTTAGTAGTCGGCTGCGATTGGTTGTAATACATGTACCTGCTAAGATTATTTTAATGTAAAATAGATTTTTGAAAAAACCATAAATGACACTCTTTCTAATTATTGGTACTTTGGTAATTTGGAAGTTCACTTTGTAATTTGCTTGTAATTCACATGTACTGAATAAAAAAAGCCTCAAATTGTTACTTCAAGGAACAGAGTGATTAAAAAATATAAGAGGAAAAACTACTGGAGCCGTGTCCTTCGAAAGTTAAAGTCCATTTACAAAATCAATCTTTGTGCAAAAACTGTTTATAATTCTGTCAAATTTGAACTTAACATTTAAATTTTTTACGATCACACGTTAATTTTTAGCACCAAAAAAATGAAGAAGCTAAACAAATGGACAAAGTAGTAATTACAAATAGGGAGTTTTACTGTTGACCAAGAGTTTTCAGAGTTACGTATGTTTTAGAAAAAGTGTGTCTACGCATCAATCTTCAGATCTGGCAGATGGGTTTTGGTAAAAAAGTAAGACACTGCTACCTCTTTGTTTTTGTTTGCGTATGCATCTTTTAATAATATGCAGAAATAATGTGCAATGCACGTTTTATTATGGTCAATTTTATAATTTTATAAAAAATCAAAAACCAAAAAAAAAAAAAACAAAAGCAAAATAATAATAAAAAAAGATACAAACTTTTACGATTGTCAATTATATGCATTATCGTAGAAGAAGAAGCAAAAATATGCAAAAAAAAATTGTAACAAAATGATCGAGTAGACAGAGCAAAATAAATTCATATATTATAAATGCATAAAGCTACGAAGCCATGAAGCCATGAAAGCATGAAGCATGCCACTATAAGCATATGAGACTAAAGTGGCCAAGACAAGCCAACAAGCTGGCAAGCGAGTAGGCTGGAATACAACTGCATGCATATTGCATGTATAATTGGATGGAAAAACTCTGAATGAATGAATGAATTTTGTTTTGTTTTGTTTGGTTTTTTTGTGGCATTTTTGTTTCTTGTTGTTATTGCATTTTTTTTGCTTTTTGTTGTACATAATTAACTTTACATTGGCTCACCAATATTATAAAGTTCATTTTCATGTAAATTAATATGAATAAAAAGTACACGCTACATACTTACAAAACATTTGTACGATTGCGGTAATACATTAAATTAAAGAAAAAAATCAGAAAAAAAGGAAGAAACTAAAAAAAAGAAAATACAAAAATGAAGAACAAAAAGGAAGCATTTTACAAATAGCAGGGTAAAAACAACTAAAAATTTTGTAATTGGTTGGTAGAGACTACTAAATATCCTACACCATTTTGTTTAATATAATTAAAGTCAAATAACAGAATTACAAGTTAGCAATTTTAGAAAAATAATTGCAATCTTTCAATTATTTAAAAAGTCCATAATACAAAAGCAGGTTCAAAAAATCTATATATCTATCTAAACCAAATTTGGGGCACAGATTTCTTACGTCAAAATAGAAAGTATTGTAAACTTTACTTAAAATATATCCAAATTAAAATCTTATATCTACATAATGACATTTTTCGCAAACGGCTTTATGTGGAATGTGGCTGTAAAAATAGGTAAACCTAGGCCAAATTTTATACATATATTTTCTATATTAAAATACAATTCAGCGCCAATATTAAAACATATACAAAAATGTAATTGTTTTTCCCTATAACTATTGCTTTTATAGAAAGGCAGTGTCGTAAAAATGGTCTGATTTTAACCATTTTCAATAGAGTTCGCTTTGCCTCTGAGTCAAAATAGATGTACGTATCAAATATCGCTAAAATATCTTAAAAATTGCTATCTGTAGCTTAATAACAAATTTACATGAACAAATGTCAGATGGGCAGACAGACGTAAATGCATAAATATAATAAATACATATCACAAAGCAACTTCAATGAAGCAATGAATCATTTATTAATACATTACCTAAATGGCATCAATTAATTTGGTTAAGCTGATTTTTTGATGGTTCCATTGTTTAACAAAGTCTTAAAAACCTGACAAAAATGTTCCACAAAATAACAAACGAAAAGAAGAAAATAAAATAGAGACTTTGCACGCTGTGTCAGAAAAATTTTAAAAATTATGGGCAGAAGGCGTGGCAAAGTGTGATTGATGAGATGGATGCTACAAACGAGATAAACATTGTAGATTTATAGGCAGAATTATATCGTTACGAATGGATTATGACTAGAAGGTTTGAGGAATAGAAGAAGAGGAGAGTGTAGTAAATCCCCAGAAAGACGTGAAAAAATTTAAAAAGAAAATTATATAAGCGGATACGGTACATGGAATAATTTTCAAGAGCAGATGGAAGATGATGAGATAATTATTATCTGATGATGATGATGATGATAATTATTCTAAAGTTCAGCTATGTCAAGTCATACAAAAAATAGTAGAAGTGGAGTTAAAGAAAATAAAAATCATGATATGAAAACATTTTAAAAGCAACTAATAATAAAAAAACAAGCGACAAGCTACAAAAATTAGCCCTCTAATTTTTTTATTCATAAAAAGTGTTAGAAGAATTGAACTAAAATCATGAGAAAAAATTTGACAAAGAAAATCTGGCCCCATAGAATGTACATGGGCAAACAAAATTGCCAAAAGTTAAATTGAAAAATAATTCTAGAAATAAGATAAGTTGAATAAATAGAATATTCAATAACACTAGGCATAAAAATAAGAAAATCCTAGCGAATACATAAATAAAATATTTAGTTAGAAATAGATCAATTAAAAATCATGCCAAACATAAAGTTAAGTAATTAAAGGGCGTTGCAAATCTTTATAATTATTGTAAAGTACTCATAGAGTTTTGGCAAAAGCCTCATGGAGGACGAAATACAAAAAGAGAAAGAGAAAGAAAATGAAAGTGTGAAACCTAGTGACAGAGAAGGAAAGGGCATTGCAGGAAAGCGACGTTAAATAATTTACATATATATTTACATATATTGATATATATAGATATAAATTGCTTGAATAAATCGAAATTCCATTCAATATTTATTTTATTTACTCAGGCTTAAACAGATCATTATAGATAGTTAAAATTATTCCATTTGAAATTCATTTAAAAATTATCTTAATGTAAATGTACCATTTATGCCGTTATTATATATATGTATATGTATATGTATAAGTATGTGTATGTATATGTATGTATATGCATATATATATATAACATTTAAAACTTCATGTTATACAATAAAAATATTATGAACTTCTCTTACACATTTACCCACACATATATATAAATATATATGAAAACAGATATTAATGGCTTTTGTGATTATTAGTTGCTACTATCATTGTTATTTGTTATTATTGGCATTTTCATTATCGTTATCATGTGTTTACGTTATTGTTGTTCACACTTACATTCATTACACACGTGTGTAAATATAAACACACAACATACAATGGAAGTTAAATGGAAAGAAAGAGAGAGAGAGAGAAAGACAGAAAAGTAGCAAGTGAAAAAATTTTGAAACATGAATCATTTTGAACATAATCAATTGAGGTTCTTTGTTCGTAATTGTTACTATTGCTGCTGCCACAATTGTTGTTATTATTTAATTTTTATACGTAAATATATTTAACATAATTTTTACAATGTACAAATTTCACCTATGACAGTTATTAATCGTTGTATCATTGTACTTTTATATAAATACATGTTTCATGTATTTATATAGCAAATTTATAACACACTGGGAGAAAAAACAGTATTTTGTAATTTTACCAGTGAAAATGATTTATCATTTTACAGCTTCAAAATTCTCTAAGAAGAATTTTATTAAGAATTACTTTACATTTTGTTGCACTTTTTTTTCATATTTTTACAATATTTTTCTTTCAGTGTATGTTTTTTCATTTTCATTTTCGTATTTGTGTCTGTTGTTGTTAGTAATATTATTATTAATATTATTATTAAAGACATTAACAAATTAACAAATTACATCAATGTATAACAAAAAAAAATTGTATAAATTAATAAATATATAAAATGCTTTTAAATGAAAAGTCAGATAATTTTTAGTTTAAATTTTTATATGAATTTGTATAACAGTAAAAAAGTAGCGCCAGACATCTGCCACAATTAACTTGTAAAATCAATTTGACCATGTCTGCTTATCAGCCCGTTATTTTGTCTGCTTACCTGTCCATCTATCTGCACTAATTTGGCGTCTTCAAAGAACTAGCGCTTAGCAAGAACTGTCGTAATTCTTGCTTGATTCTTTTTAATGGAAGTGGATTAAAAGGACATGCTCAGTTACTTTGACAACAGAAAATACTTTCGTTTCATGCCCCCAGTAAAAAAAAGCGAAAAGTTTTACAATGAAAATCAGACGCTAAGACCGAAAAAGAAAATGAAAGTTCATAAATTGAACGTAAATGGTGTTCTAATATTAAAGTTGTTTCATTAAATGATTGATTGTAATAAATTTTCAAATTGTGGTTGTATTTCATAAAATTATAGCAATTTTTGGAACTTTTTTATTTAATTTTTTTTCTATTTGAAAAAAAAAGATTGCACTTTTTAATGGCAGTAACTTTTCAATAAACATATATTTTCTCAGAAGTGCAAAAATGAAAGATATCTTTCAATAAGTTACTTGAAAAGTTATAACTTTTAATTGAGATTAAAATGCAATTCCTTTTTACCGAATGAAATTTTGAAATTGAAGTTAGTCCTAGAGCAATAATTCATTTAAGACCATAGAACAAGAAATCTACATATAAATATATAGACACATACATACATACATATATATATATATATATATATATATATATATATATATATATATATATATATATGTATATACATACATAAACACATTTATTTTATATATAAATAGAACATAAGTTGTGTAATGAAATGAAAAAAGTTAAGGTTTTTTTTGCGTTAGAAAAGTTGTAAAATAAAAAAAATTATCCCCCTTTTTATGGCTTCCTCAAACTATTTAGTATTTATGTGATTAGATAAAATTGTTAAGCAAAAAAGAAACTGAAACAAGAAAGAGAGGAGCAACTCTATTTATAAAACTGGTATGAATTTTAAAAACTATACGCTATTTGTAAGAAAGTTTTAATGCAGCATTTGCGTGAAGTTAAATTTTAGACTTAATTTTATTGAAATTAATATTTTTCCAAAAGACTCAAGGACTTTTGTTCATTTAGAAGATTTTTTCCTTAAGCTTTTGTATTGATATACTGAAATTTATTATTAAATGGCAAAAATGTAATGTAGAATTTATCTAACTGTTACTCCAAGCTATTTTATATATTTTCAAATTTGTCCAAAAAAATATTATGAGTAAAGTGCGTTTAATGTATGCGTAAAGTGTGTGCTTACATTGTGCCTTGTAGGGTACTGTAAAGTATAGTATTTTCTACATAAATATTGTACATGTGAAATGTAACAGAATTCTGCTAGAAATTGTACTTATTGTTGAAAATCTAATGCATAACTTCATTAATGGATGATTGAATGGATCCAACAAGGCATGCCTGAGTAAATAGCTAGTTGAATACATTTCTATAGATTATATAACTTAATGTGTTTATAGAAATAGTTATAAGAATGTATGTGACCTTATTGGATTGTGCTGAAAAGGATGGTGGGGGGGGGGGGGGGGGGGCCGAAGAGTCTGTATGTACATCAAACATACTGATTGATGCATCATTAACTGATGCCATAGGAATTTTATAAGGTTTTCATAAGTAACTTGTAAGCACGACTTTCTTTTCATTGTTGTTGTTATTGTTGTTGCTCTACTTTTATTAATAGTAATAATAGACGCAACAATAAACATAATGCAACAATTGCAAGTAGTAGATGAAAAAGATTTTAAGACTAAGAAAATCATTTAAGTTGATTTCCAAGACAACAAATAACATGGAAATAATGTTATATCAAAGTAAAAAAGTTAAATGCGTAGTGTGAAAAGAACTTTAATAAGAAATTCAGATATATATACATATATATAAATTTATGTATGTATCATTAAAAAAAAATCTTATCAATTTTTGGGCGTTAACAAATTGAGGCGTTTCGTAATTTCTTGTTTCTTTATTCAGTTTATTATCATGATTATTATTATTATTATTATTATTATTATTATTATTATTATTATTATTATTATTATTATTATTATTATTATTATTATTACTATTATTATTATTATTATTATTATTGTGAATAGTAGCCAAAATTACAATAACAATAATGTTTAAGTTTTAGTTGACATTTTGTGCCATTGATGTTGTAGCACAACAAGCCATATTTACATGGGTCTGAATGTGTTGCAGTCAATAAGTACAATAATTGTTAAAGTTAAAGTTCGAGCTTTTTATATTTGACAAGAAATACTACAACAACAATTAAAAATAATAATAATAATAATAATAATAATTAGGAAATTTGTACTTGGCTGGGACTAAATCTTGGATACTTCACCACTGCCAAATTTGGCTTAGAAAAAAGAGGTACTCTCACTTTATGTTGCAGTGTGGGCGTGTTATTTAAACAATTTGTTCCTTTTTCAATTTCAACCTGTTTGCAAGTACTTCCAATGATTGTGCCAAATTTGAGTTCGATATCTCAAATTTTTAAGGCCAGGGGGATGTTTACAAGGATATATACACTTTACAGGATGTTTAAAGCTTCTTTCTAGGCATTACAAACGTGCTGACAAAAAGAATATACCACCCTCTGAGTGGTGGGTATAATAAAATAGGAACAAAACAAGAAAACTAAATAAGGAGGGAAAAGGAAACAAATAACACTAACAACAACAACAGCAGCAGCAATATGATAACATGAAAAATGAATAATCTTTCTTAAGCTCAAATTTTCCCTTTCAAATGATTTATTACACATTTCTGTAAAATGGGAAAAAGAAAAAATTGTAGAGAAAAAAATCAATTCTTCTTGCGCTATTAATGTTATTATTGTCGTTTCTATTGTTGTTCCTATTTCAGTTCATATTACTGTGATACATACACTCACATACGCATACATTCAATAAAATTTCAACACAATTTATTATAAAATGTTTTCCTTTTATTTAGCAAATGTGATAGGGATAGTTTTTCTAAAAAGAGTGAAAGGGTAACAAAACATTTTTATTTAGAAGGAGAAAAAGTTTGGCCTTGCACTTATGGACATTAAGTGTAGAATATTTTATATACTTGTATGCAGGACTGTAAACAAAATTAACACCAAAAGCTAATTAAGAGCGAATTCAACAGTCGAAAAAAGAAGAAAGAAAAGGTGTTAGAAAAGTTGAAATCCCATGTAAAGCATTTAACTTATAATCAAATAAATGTACAAATTTGCCTTCATATGTTTGGACTTTACACCATTAAAGTTCAAGCTTATGTAAAACTTGAAAATCACTTTTAATAATAATAAAATTATTTTAGTTTTCTCTATTTTTCAAAAATATTTATGTCTAATTGTCTGCTTCAGCCTGGGCTTATTCTTCATACAATTATTATGAAATTTAAAATTGAAAAATTTAATTAATTGAAGAAACGGCCAATTTTAACGTTGTTGTTTTCTATGTTGCCACATTTGATAATTTGGAAATATTTCTTATGATTTGTTCTTTTTTTTATATAGAAAAATTCTCAAAGGTACAAATTTAGATTGTGAAAATTTTGTACTGTAATTGAATTGCATTATATTTTTCCTACAAATGAAATTGTTCCACATTTTAATTTGACAAGGCCTTGAGTAACTTTTGAGGTTTAAATTGGACCGTAATGCTTATATTGTGGTACAGGGTTTTATAGACTTGTGCAGATGTTTGTAAACACCACTTTTTTATTACATCGAACCACTTATTTTATTACATCGAATGGCTATCTAAAGCTTGGTAAGAAAAGTTTCAAAAAAGAGAACTTGATGTACGATAAGAAATTTACAAATTTAATGTTTTTGCTCATCAACTTTGAATGGAAAATTATAGCTTTTTAATAAAAGTCTTGTATATTGAAGACCATTGCACTTTTCCGATCCCTTTTCTTAACAAAAAAAATTAATAGATATTTATTCATTTCTTTTCTTATTAAATCATTCTGTTCACTATTTAAAGATGGTACATTAAAAAATAAACAACCTCAAAAGATCAAAAAGGAAAAGTTATCAATTGTTTTGTTTGCAAAAAAATCTTCCTCCAAATTATCCTTCGTTCTAAATAACAAACGTTACAACAATTTTTTCATCAATTTGAAAAGGAAAACGAAACATTAATTTGAATAAAAGAAAACAAAAAAAATAAGATAAATAATAGAACAAGCAAACATGAATATAACAATGACAAATTATAATAATAAAAGAAAATAATAACAATAAGAATGAACAATAATAACAACAACAACAACCACCACACAACAGCTGCAACAACAATTGTCATCAAAATAATATTTATGCAAAAATTATTACACAAAATGTAGAACAAAGTCAATGCTTATGGAAGATGGCAACAATAACAACAACAAATAACAATGAACAAAAAGGAGATATGTATAAATAGATAAAGCATAGAAATTAAAAAGAGAGGTAAAAAGAGACAGAAAGAGAAAAGGAAAAATATGTAATTTGAATATTTACATAAATAAAAAACAATAAAAACGGAAGAGAAAGATATAAAATCAAAAAGAAGCTGCAATTGTGGCAACAGTAGTTGCCAGCAGCAGCAACAGCAACAGCAGCAACATTAGCAGCAACAATATCAATAGAAAAGTGAGAGGAAGAAGAAAAGAAACGTAATAGCTAAAAGCACAAAGAAACTAAAAATTACTTCAAGAGAAAAAACAGAAAAAAAAACGTCAACAAATGAAACTTCAACATATCAATGATTTTCTATACAAATAGCAAAACATTTGAAAGAAGTTTGTTTTTATAGAACTTTATTAAATTAAAATATGGGATTGAAAGAATTACTTTGATTAGTTTAGATTGGCAAATTCATAAGAAGAAGCAAGTTATAAGAAAAGATGGCGTCAAATAATAAATCAATCAATTTAATAATCAAGTAAACAAATAGCAAAAATTCAATTGATATTAAAATGAAGAAAAACTGAAGACCAATAAAGTATAAGAAAATAATGCAGAGCAAATAGAGAAGAAAAAGAAAAAGGAATAAGTTACAGTAAATCTCAATCTTCAATCTCAATATTTAATATTTGAATATAAAATTAAGAAATAATTTCAACAATGGGAATAAACAAAGTGAACTATTCTAACTATTCTAAGTACAATGCAAACGAATATTAGCTAAAGTATAGATATATAATATAAAAGGAATAAGAAGATTTAGAATTATTAAATTGACTTTATAACAAAACAAAACAAATGAAAATGACTAACATAAAACTCTATTAAAATGAAACTTGTTATCTTAAATAGAAATTTGAATGAATATGATGACATTTTTTTATAATCATTATATTCCAAAATTAATATGAATAATAATCAATTGGCCTGAGTTCTATTTAGAAATACAAATAGAAAGTTTTGATCAAATAATTAAAATTCCAAGAAAAGAAGATCAGAGTTGAACAAAAAGATAACTTATAAACGATACGTCGCATCTTTAATTTTTGAATCGATTCAAAATAGAATTGATCTCACGAAAATATTTTTCAAAAGGATAACTTATAAAAGATATTTCATATCATTCATTGCTCGTTGAATCAATTCAAAATGTTTATGCCCAAAATAATAAAGCACATTTTTTAAGAAGCATCAATCAAAGTAGAGTAAATTGCATTTTCGTCTATCCAAAATTAAGGCACAAAGTCTTCACTACAAAAAGCTTATAATTTTGAAGATACTGAAACAAAAAGCGAACTCTGTATGTTGCAACATTCACGGTAAAAAGTAAGTTAACTAAGTATTGTTTAAATTATAGGCCTTCCCCTTGAAGCAATCATGTTTTTTTGGGGAAATATTCCTCATATATATAAATTGTTCTTTAACTAAATTTTAAGTCTATAAAGTTTTTACAAACACAAAACAATTAGTTAAAGTTTATTAATGTTGGCAGTATTGGCCACAAAGCCAAGCCAAACATAATCTAAATTTAAAGATGAATAGATTAGATGTATTAAACATCTATTCCAAGTAAGCATAATAAATTTCAACTTAGTTATTCATTTGTAACAAAATACATGAAATTGTTCTTGGGAACTGGTAATTTGCCTAATGTAGAATAAAGTTCACTAAAGTAGTCAAAATTAATACACTTATAGATTAAATATAATTTTCTGTATGGCTCTTCCTCTTTTTTTTCTCATCCTCTTTCTCCTTGCATTATTCTTAATGGTGCCATTTTAATATAAAATATCAAATTAAAGAGTCTACGTCTGCAACTCATATTTCTGCATTTACAATTTTTTCAATTTCAATTTCAAACAGCAACAAACATCTCAACTACATAAAACGTTATTTCTATAAATAACATTATATACACATTTATGTATATATATATATCTATATATATGTATGCACAGAAGTATAAATATCAAACACTTAATTTGAATATTTATCGTGCTGTATGATTTTTATATTCTAAACGATTTGTGTTTTTATAAGTATGTAACATCCAAAACTAGTTAAGATAGATCCGCTTATTATTGCAACGATTCGCTTAGAATTACATTTTGCTTTAACTTAAGCTGGCATGTATGTCTGTACGTCTATCCATATAAATTTGTTATCAAGCTGTAAGATGCAACTTTGGGAGTATTCGAATGAAATTTTTTAAACAGGTGCGCTTTAGATTCAAGATACCTGGAAATAAGTTTTGTTAAAATCGGATCAGATCTCATACAAAGAATTAAAAAAGTCTTTGAAAAAGTTTTTATATGGAAAAAACTAAAAATTCTATAGAAGTTTTTGTTAAAATGCATTGTAGGGTATTTATTAGGTAACCACGATCAACCGTAAAAACTATGTTTGCTTTTGTTGATATATTTTTTTTGTAACTTGGCTATTCCATTTTCAGTCAACAACAAAGAAAAGGAACAACCAATCTTTTCAAATGGAAATATAAGCAAAAGAAAAAAAAACTGGACTCTTCACTACTTACACTCATATATATGTAAACAGATACATTTGTATATACATTAATATAAATGTATATGAATATTAGGAAACTTTGTATCATAAGAAACGACTTTTCAAATAATCAACTGCATACGAAATTTTCATTCATGTTCGAATGAATAAACAAAACAATGAGTAAATATCAGAATATAATCAATTTTTATTATGTCAAATGGTTTAGATCGATTGGAGTTTATTGTTGTTGTTTATGAAAAAATCGCTATTTGTGAAAGGTCACAATCGAACTATTTCAAGGGCTAATTTCTACGTAAATCTTCGCTTCAAGAAATTTTGTTTCAGGCAAATTTTGCTTATTGATTTATTAATAAAACTTGCGTGGCAAATTTACTTTAATTCGGGTTTTATTATTTTCTTTCTAACCCAATTCAAAATTAAGTTACAATCAAAAGTCCCAAATTTAATAAATTTTCAACTTTATCTAAAAATGCCTTAGAAAATGAATAAAACCAAAAAAATACCATTGCGCTTAGCCTTTGGCTGCTTAAACAAAGAACTCATAAAAATCGCTTGCAATTCTTAATTTCTTTTTTCCTCTTAAGTACTTTTCTTACAAAACAGTATGAGTTTTTTAATTATTTCCATTTGAAACGCATTTACAAGTTTTATGTCAGTCCTTTAACAAATTATGCCAATTTATTTATATAGTCAATCGATGTTTATTATACAAATCTACCCAAAAACGCAAAACTAAATAGTAAACAGGAAAAAATATATAAAAAAGAGAGAAAGAAAAAAAAGCTGACTTTTGTTAAAAGAAAACACTGAAATGATTCCTCTTTAAAATTCAAATGACCGTTATATATTTATCCATTTACA
Source organism: Melophagus ovinus (assembly GCA_023089585.1). Classification (NCBI taxonomy): domain Eukaryota; kingdom Metazoa; phylum Arthropoda; class Insecta; order Diptera; family Hippoboscidae; genus Melophagus; species Melophagus ovinus. The sequence goes on along the minus strand of JAKKIB010000181.1, from coordinate 493,092 downwards.
TGAAATTTCTTTTTTGTAACATATTTACATAACTTACAAAGAGCGGCGTAAGTAGTTAAAAGTAGCGAGTGAGTGAGTGAATCAGTGATTGAAATTATTTTCCCAAAAAGAAAAAAGTTTCCATTTCATTTTATTTTGCTACTCTTCGTTTACTGTTACGTTTTTTTTCTGATGTTTTTCTGTTTTCTGTTGTAATTTTTCTGCATAAGTCGGTTTCTTTTAGATGGGGGGGGGGGGGGGTTTGGGGGGAGAACAAACTAACAAACAAACTATCAAATATATACACTATAAAATGCGATTTTCACTTGCAAATTGTAAATGTGTATAAACTACGCCTCAATAATAATGTGCGTGTTTATGTGTGTTTGTAACTTTTTTAGCTATTTATATTTAGATTTCTATACAATTTTCCTTGATTTCCGTCTTCCTAACTCTACCTTTCATTCTTTCTCTCTCTCTTTCTGTCTATCTTTCGCCTTTTTTCCCTTTCGCTTGCTCTATTTTTCCTCCTCTTCCTACCACTACTATTCATTTTCATTCTCTCTCTTTCTATTTCTTTCTTTCTCTTTCTCTCTCTCTCTCTGCCTTTCTCTCTCCTTTTATTTACTTAACATTGTAGAATATTTTGTATGGCGAAAACTTTCTTCTTATGTAAATTATTTGATATATGTGTTTCTAATTTTTGTTTTACTTTTGGATTTTTTGGCAAAATTTTTCTTTATTTTTTAATTTACTGCTATTATTTTGATTATATTTATGTGCATTGTGCAAAAGTCCTTTGGGTTATTTTCTTTTTATATCAAATGCACTTGTTTATTTTTATTTTAGTTTTTATTGTTGTTGTTGTATTTTTATTTCTTCACTTTTGATATAATTTTTCCCGATACATTTTGAGCTTCAACTGAATGCATAACATAAAAATTTCTCGGAAAAAGATTGTGTCAAGAATTCATTTCATTATTTAGTCTAAATTCCCATTTTACCTAAAGTTGCTCTTCATTTATTATATTTTTTCCTAATAAATGCGATCTGGCTAAGGGCATTTTTAATTTAATAATATAAAAAAAAGGTTCGAAAAAAATGAATTTAAAAAATAAATAAAACATAAAATATTTTAAGGCCATAATTTATCAAAATATTTTGCCATAATGATTATTGGGCTATAACGAAGTGCATGACAATGGAAAAGTACAGAGAGCAAAGGCTTTTAAGAAAGTAAGCTTCATATAAGATCGCTTTTTAAAAAGTCTTTACACCATAGAAGTTGAAATCAATTAATTGTGAATTCAATATTCATTAAGAGTCTACGAAACATAAAAACGACTTGTATAATGGAAGAATCAAATTTTTAAACGTTTGTCTAATAAATGAATTTCTGGGCAGAAATATGTGCCCTTGGAATTGTTGTCGAAGGCGTGTTTGTTTGAAATAACGTGATTTGCTATTCAAAATCTTACGGATTTATAAAAAATTTTGTTGCAAAATCTGCCTACATTTTTATCAAATCCAATTTTGATTTATTCTTCAACATGTAAAACTTAACAATGAAATTCACAGAATTTTAATCAGGCCTCAGCTTAAATTTTTTATAATAAAAAATATATTCCTTTAAAAATCGTAATTATAATTTTTATAATTTTTTCAACTTATTACTATTGTCTGGCTTTTTGCAATTGTGGTTGTAGGAAACTAAATTTTCTATATAAACAAGTTTTTTTTGTAAAGTATGTACAAAAATTTCCCAAAACTATTTTCTACTGTTTTCTATTATTATTCTGTTTTGTAGGTCATGATTACATTAGACTTTGCCTGCTTACCAATCTCTCCCTCTCTCTCTCTTTAACTTAATGGGGCATATTTTTACATTAATGAAATTTTATTGAACTGAATTTATGTAATAATTTTGTTATGGCAAAGCCAAATAAACATCAATTAGGAGATTATATACATTCAACATTGTTTTCCTTTGTTAAATTAGTCGTTTGCTAGAATTTCTATTTTTGATGAAATGGAATTGTTTTAAGTTATCAATTTTTTAAATTTCTTTTTTTTTCACTTTAAAACTCAGTGAATTTTGCTATTATTGATTTTGATAAGAATTGAATTTATATAAATTTTCATTTGGTGTTTTCCTTTTACATTGATTTACTCAACTGTTTTTTTGAAAATTTTGTTATTAAAAATGTGACCCACTCTTATCGACCTATCACTAAAAAAGTCTTTGGCAAAAAACTTTCCATCAATAGAATTCTTGAAGCTATCTCTAAAAATGGCAAAGGATAATTAAAAATAAAGACCTATAAATATTTCTTTAAGTTGACAACAGGTTAGGGAGTAAAAGTGCCTTTGTGTCTATGATTCAAATAAAATTCTTGATATAAAGCAATAAAAGTTATTGAGAAACTCAATTATCTTAACAAATAATCTATTAATAAAGTAATTTACCATTTGGAATATATATGGAACCCCTTGCTCAAAAAAAGTTTATATGTGAAAAGATATTACAATATTCAATATATTTTAACATCAATTGGTAGTCCATTTTCCATTCCATTTTTGCAATCACTTCCCAAATAACGCATTTTCGAAAAACAGTCTTTATATGGACAAAAGTTTCAACTGTGAAAATATTTTAGCGAAAATTGGACAGTGCTTTGTATTTTAACATAAATTTGTAGTTTGATCCAGATCGTTCAATTTTTCGAACGTATAAACTGTTTAACAAAAATGTAATCATATCTGCAACTGCAACTGAATCCTTGCATATCTTTATAGATGAATAACAAATGTTGCCAATAAAATCAAGACTTTTTAGCTTGTACAAATATCAATAAATAATTAAGCATCGGTCTGTCTTTATAAAGCAAATTACAAAGTTTCGTATCGTTTTAAATTATCTGGCGTCCACTTAAATTTTAATAATGATAATTACAGTAAAAAGAAAAGCAAAAGAAAAGGAAGAAAAATAATAGAAAAATCAATTACATATTTATGCCAAGTCTTCCCGATTAGCTTGGTCTAGTTCATTCTACTCTTCTCTAATTACATTCCAAAATGAAAAATTCTTTAATATTTTCACACTTTAGCATATTTTCTATAAATTAAAATTCTATAAATTATAAAGTAACTTATCTCACTTGGTTTGTACCATTGAGAGTGTAGTGTATCCCTAAGGGCTTCTTTCATTTCATACGCATAAACACAAACATCATCATCCCTCTTGCGTCTCTGGCTTTTCCATCTTATGTGTCATCTCGTTTAATTAAATTGTGCTTTTGCGCGTTTCTGTAATAACTTTTATGTCATTATTATTATAATTATTATTTTGTAAGATGTTGTTGCCACTAATATCATCATTCTTAATTCTTGTAATACTAGACTTGTTATTAATGTTGTTGCAGGTGTTGTTATTGTTTTGAGAACATTGTTAATATTATTAATTACAATGAGAATGTATTTCATTAAAATCTATTAAATGTTAATACACTTGACATGATTATTTATATAATTTACATAAATATATATATTGGGTGGGCAACTAAGTGATTTCTTAGATTTTCACTTTAAAAAAAGTAGAAGAAGAACTTAATAGTCAATTGGGGTCAACTTTTAAGTATCCTACACCGTATTCAAGAAATGGACGAATCAGGACCAAATTTGATGTACATCTTTTTTATGCCAATTTACATTAAAATTTATTAAAACTCATAACTTTTGGCCACAAAATGAATTTTTCGAAAAAGACGTTATATGGGAAGTAATTGTAAAAATGTGGTTTTGTTCCCATATAACAACTTTTTTAAGAAAGTTGTTATATGGGCCGTGGTCCAAAAAACTTCTGAATTTTCACAATTTTAAATAGGACTTGTCTCTGGGTCAAAACACTGTCATTGTAATATCTCAAAACTTTTGACTTGTGGCTTATTAAAAAATTTAAATGGACAGATATCCTACAAGGGCAATTGGACTTAAATCGAATCAGGAAGTGATTCAGGGTCGATTAATGTAACAGAAGGTGGATCTATCCCAACGGCTTTTGGGTGTTTTGGGTGGGTGTAAAAAGAAAGATAAAAACGTAATTCATTAAATTTAGCTTACATGAAAATTGCACAATCTAATTAAATTCAATAATCGACAGCACATTCAAATCTTAGTCGAAGCGAAAGATGCAAGAATTAAAAATAAAACAAGAAAAAATATTAAAAACTTTTGCCAATAAAAATTTGTTATATTCAGCAGACTTAAATTACTTTAGAGTCCACCTAATATATTATACATATATTTATAAAATATTGGATAAACGCGAAGTTATAAATTTCTTTTTGCCGTTTAAAAAGTTTTATCACTTAAGGGCAAATTTTGGTTGCATTAAAGGTCGCGCGATTTATTTAATTAGATTAAACAATATTGCTCTTTTAATATTTTTTTTGTTTGGTTATTTAGAATGCTCATATAGATGGAAAACATTTTTGTAGCAGCATAAATTTTGTGTAAGGAGAAAAAGCATAAGAAAAACACTTTTTTTCATTTGTTAAAATTTTGCTGCCAAATGACGAACGGCCATTTCAATTTAATCAATTCTATTATTGAATTTCCAAATGCTATGTACAAGAAAAATTTTAATGAACAAACATTAATTATGAATGACAAATATTGAAATGATGTGTAAACAAAGCAAATCCAAAAAAAATTTTAATAATTGTGTTTGTTGATATTGTAATGATAATGAAGTTGGTCTAGAGCGTTGATGCAATAGTTTTTACTTTAACTAAAAAGTAACAACTACAAAAAATCCTAGCGCCCTAAAAATGTCAAATAAACAAATGAATTCATTAAAATATAAATAAAAATAAATAATTTCAATTAATTTATTTTAAAACATAGTTTTCATCAGGTTCTTTTAGATTCATACATTTCATATGTATGCAACAAAATATATATATATATATATATATATATGTATGTGTATATTTGTGTATGTGTAAAATATTACACAGAATTCTGGCACGTTTTCCATGGAGCGCACACCGTTTAGAACTCTAATTGAAAATAAACATAGAACAATTTAAACGTGTATCGACTGCTGCATTCAACTACAACAACAACAGCAGCAGCAGCAGCAACACTATACAATATCAACAAAATATATGTGTGTGTAAGTGTTAATGGGTTTGTGTGTACGTAAATTGTAAAAGTTAAAACTTTGCATTGTTATCATCATTAAGAGTTTTATACATGTGCGTTATATGTATATGTGTGTGGGTGTATGTTTGTATGCGTATATGAATGTGTTAATGTTAGCTTTAGGTGAAATTCTTTATCTGTTACACGTTGAAAAAAGTTTAATTAAAGTGTGAAAGAACTGATTCAAATCAGTTTATTAAAACATATGGCAACTCTACATGGAAAACTTTTTCTGTACGAACTTTATTTTGCTTTTTTTTTGTAGTCTTTCCAAATAGAAATTTTGCCACTTCTTTTTGTTGGTATTATTATTATTATTATTTATATATTTCACTTTAACAAAATTGTTGCTGTATGCGCGAGGCGTGTAAAAAGGAAGAAAATTAAAGGAGATGGCTTCCCAGATTATTTAAATATATAACTTCAAGCATTTAATAGATGGCATCATGCCATAAAATGTAATTTATAATCTATAAAGTAATAAGTACTTTAAGAATAGTTTATAAGTCTGTGCAAAGACATTTTTTTAAAAATAATAAAAAGGAATTTATTATTAAGATCAAGGAAATGGGGCCATTGCTTTCAACAGACAACCGTTATGTGGAAGAATAACGGTTATCTGTTGTGTTATTCCTAAATCTTATTTCAAATAACTATGAGGCTTTCTTGACAATAACTTTCGTAATTAAAGATAATTTCTTCGACCATTGGATTTGGGTTCCTATAAAGTGGCATTTTCAATCTAGAATTTAAAATTTTTGTGATAATTTTTATGAAAATTGTTAAAAAGACGCCCTTTTGATTACAAAGCTTTATTTCTCATACTAAGTTTGATGATATAAAAAAGATTTTATTGTAATATAAAAACTTTTTGTATTCCTGCTACAAATCAAAACAATTCTAGAATTTCCTGATATACCTCTAAATAAATCGCTAAAGTCTTTCTTAAAAATTTTCTAAATCATATGAATGAATCTTTGATTCTTCAGAAGCTTTAATAGATTATAAAAGTAAAACTTAACAGACTGACTAATCTAATAATTTAGTAAGCAATTTTGTTTATTATTATCTTTTGTACTTGAAATGATTAAATAAAATTTAGTGAGCTCTTCAGTTCCGTATTCAAGAAACCATTTAAACGAATACTTCCCTTTTGGCATGTACTGTAATCATCTTAGAAAATTGTTAATTTCTCTGAATTGTTAAAGAATGTATAATTGAAATGTTTAAAAATATGTATAGATAAAAAATTATTAGGAATTTTGAGCATATAAAGAGATTAAAAAGCAAAGAATTTTTGTTTTGTAAAGTTGTTAGTTTAGAAATATATTTACTTCTTATTGTGGTAAAAGGTAAACCGCAAACATTTTAAGGAAAATTATATGGTCCACAAGAATAATAACAATAATTTAATTGTTGAACTCAAGTGATGTCAAGTGATTAGTACAAACAACAAAAATATATATATTTATTTTTGGTTTGAAGTGTATATATTTAGTTATTTAAATGTTTCCGGTTTTTTTTTAGATTTTCGTTTTTTCTTATTTGTTTTTTTTTTCTTGACATTTATTATTCTTATCACTTAATATAAACATTAAAATCGTTAGAGAAAGCACCAAGAAAAAAAGAAAAGCAACACACAATCAAACTAAACTGGAAACATCAAAACTAACACTAAAAGTAGAACAACACTAAAAATATCATGGAAATGACCATATTTTCTTCTTCTTTTCTTTTTTTCATAGTCATCAACCATAAAGTTTAAAAGTAAACATAGTTTGTCTAAATGTTTGCAACAAATCAAAAGAATGCTTGATAAAAAGAATGTGAAATATGCAAAGAAACTAAGCATAGCAGTCTGTACGTCCGTCTGGATATCTATTTGGCCAGCTTTATATTAAAAATAGTTTGATTGTATTAAAGAACACGCCTACAGCAACGCTGTAACTAAAAATTTGCTTCTTTTTACTTAAACAACACACAGCAAATTTCAAATTTTGTAATTATCAATTGTAAACAATAAAAGACGGACAGCTGAGAATTTATCAAGATTTTTGTTATCAACCAGAATTTTTTTAAGGCTTAATTCTTGATGAAAATGCTAGATTTTTATGGTCAAACAATAATTACAATTTTCGTACCTAATGTTGTTGGGCTTTTGTTTTAGTTCTTGCTTTTTGTTTTTGTTCTGTTTTCCGTTTTGTGTTTTATTATTATTACGATTATTACACGCTAACACGAAATGTATGTACTAATTTACTTCATCATAATTAACATTATCAACCATATAATCATCATTATCGTCTTACCATTGTGTTATTACAATTTAAGGTAAATGATTGTGAATGAGTTTAAATTGTAAGTAAAATTGAGTGAAGGGCCCGAATGACTCTGGAATGCTCAAATTGCTATATAAAATAATTGTTTATTATTTCATTTTTGTAAATTTTTTTCATTTTCCCTTTTTATTGTTATTCATTATTTTTTAATTTAGTTTTTGTTTTCCCTTTTTTCATTTTTATTATTATTATAATATTTAATTTGATTGTTTACACTGATAACCAAGCAAACTTAACGCCCCTTCAAAAACAATCCAAAAAGAATCAAGAAATAAAAAAGCAGCCCCAAGTCCACGTACAAAATAAAAGTGAGAGGAGGTTTCTGTTTTTTTTTCTTGTATTGTAAATGTAAATGTTTAATAATAAGAAAACGTGTAAAATGAGAAAAAAAAGTCTTCTTCTTCTTCTAAAGCAACATATTAGACAATTAATCTGCGCTACTTGACGAGAAATGGACCTTTCGAGAATTAAAAAAAAAACTTACTTCCAGAAAACTTTCATTTCCAACGTTTCAACTCTTTTTTTTAACTTTCGATCTCTTTTATTTATTTATTTTTGGCACAACAAATTTTTACTTGCTCTCAAAATAATTCATCGATTGAAGTAAATTTTGAATTTAGATCAAATAACTTGCCCTGTTCTACCTCATTTTGATCTCTATAAAAGGTCTAAGGACTTTGAAAGCAATTTGTTGTAAATTACGTAATTTCACAGCTTTCCGTGTCTTTAAATGTCATTGAAATGTCTCGTATCTCAAGCAAATTCAAAAAACACATCTTTTGAAATTATTTCGCAAACAAGTACTGACTTCGGACAACCAGATTATTCAGCATCATTATTGCTTGAATGAGTCCCTTTCAAGTCAGCATATCATATTTTAGCTGCTACTTAGCTTTAAGTGTATTTCACTTAATCAACCTTAAGAATAATCAAACAATCAACTTATAACTGGGGATCTCACTAAATTCTTTGTATTATGGACAAAAGTTGCACGAATATTATGAAATTTAACTTGAAGTTGTACTTGGTTCTAAAAGGCCGTTTAGATATGAAAACGATAGCTTATTGACCTGTATAACTTAATCATTGGTGCATGAGAAGATGTAGCATAAAATTGGTGATAAGTTTTTTTGAAAGTTTACAAAAAAATAAATAGTAATTTCATAATAAGTGAATTTAAAAGTAACAAAACAACAACAACAAAAACAACAATCAAAATAATAAATAAAAAAGAAGTTGACTTTTAGTTGCCTGTTTTTTTGCCTCGATTTGCTATTTTTGTATTCGTGGCTTTGGTTTTATTTTGTTTTGGTTTTGTTTACTCATTGCGTTTTTATGTATGTATCAATTTAGTGGCGAACATGTGTTATGTGTTATTCATAACACCCAGGCAACATACATACACACACACACTCATATCCATACAAATGGTAATAACAATTGACAATAATCATAAAAAGTTTCCCGCCCACTTTTTTCTTGCTTCTCTTTCTTTGCTGCTCTTGTTCGTTGTATATGAAATAAAGAGGATATATAAAAGCAACAACAACAATATGGAAGTTTACAAAAATGGTAAAGTTTTATATGAATGAGCTTAAAAAAAAGGAACAAACAAACAAAGAAAAAAAATTAAATAAAAAGAGAAAAATTTGAGTGAATGGTAGAATATTTAGACAGATGGCTGGCACAATACAACAGTACAACAACACAACAATATAGTACAACAACAATAGAACATCATAACAACAACAACAAAGTATATTAAAAGATCTAAATAAAGTTATTATGATTTGTCATAGTGTGGCATTATTTATACAGATAGGTAGAGAAACTGTGACAATGAAGGAGAAAGACAGGGAGTGAGAAAGAGAGATAGAGAGAGAGAGAGAGAGAGAGAAAGAAGGGAGAAAAAGAAAAAGTTTATGTAAAAGTTAAAGGCAAAGTCAAACAAAAGACATGAGGGTAAATACTAATAGCGACCTGCTATGTCAATACAACTAAACTAAACTAAACTAAACGAAACGAATGTAAACTAAACTAAAGTAAATATAAAAGTTAAACAAAAAAATGGCTGCAACAACATACAACAAAAATATAACAACCAGAAAACTTAATAATCATAAAATAACAATAATAATAGCAACAACAAGACCAGTGAGTCCTGTATATAAAAAAAGTAATAATAAAAAAAACGTTGAATCCATATAGATGGAATTTTGAAATATCCTACAACATTTTGCTTAAGGTAATTCAAAAAGTCAAAAGTGTCAAATTCAAGAAAATTCTTTATTTGATGAAAGGCTTCAAAATATCGACCAACTTGAAGTAAACTTAATAAACAGAATAAAATGGCCCATAAAAAAAATTATTCTAAACATTTTAAACAAAACTTATTCTTGTAATAAAATCTACTTAACAAATTTAAAAAATTTTTATTACAAATTCCGATTTGTAGCTGAGTAACAAAATTCCGTGAACAAACAATCGAATACATGTAAAGCGCTTTGGAAAGTAAATCTGAAATGATCGCTATTCGAAAAAGCTTAAAGTCATCTCAATTTTTTCTGATTGGTACAAACATCTGTATAAAAAGTTTATTGTACTCTATTTAACAAGGCATGTAGAGTATAGCATATAAAAAATATAACAACAACCACAAAAGCGAGAAATGCTTAAAAAGTTGTTCTACTACAATTTATTTATGTATGGAAATATTTGTTTTCCAAACTAATAGCAAAATCAAATGTAACCAAAACTAAATTTATCTATTTAAGAAAAAAAATTGCTTTATACCGATTACATAATTTCTATTACAAAACTGTCTAGTGATAAATAAAATAAAGAAATAAAAATTAAAAATGAAAATTTTGAGAAAGAAAACTGAAGCGATATTTGAATTCTGCATCATGAAAAGCTGAAAAATATTAATTAAATTTAACAATGTGTACAATCGAAATTAATTATTCAACAAATGTCATTCGTAGAATTCAAAGAATTTTATTTTATTTTCATTTTATTGTTATGTGCTTAGATTGAAAAATTCAGTTTTTTGATTTTTTTGATTTTTTTAACTTTTTAGGCTAAAAATGATAAGTTAGCATTTTTTATCTTTGCTACTTTTACTTGTGATATAAAGTATTATAAATTTGTGCAAATATTTGTAACAGCCAAAAGGTTTTGAGTTATAACGTTTGATTTAGAATCTTTTTTTTTGAATCGCTTTAATCTTGTATGCCTATCCGTCTGTCTGTCATACAGACAGACGGATAGGCATAATAATTTTAAAATATTTTAAAGAAATTTGGCGCAGAGGCATATCTACATCGAAATGCTTAAGAGCGCATCATTTTGACTTTTTCAAAAAAACATTCATCTTAGAGAATATTTTGTAGAAATTGAGCATTATCTGGAGTTTTAACATAAAAAATTTATCTGTCAAATTTATTTCTAATCGATCCATTTTTTCAAGTCCCAACTTTTCATGTAATTTAAAAAGTAAAATATGTTTTCAAATTATTGATTTGTAAATCATTTATATGATCTTTCAAATCCCAACTAGCCATGTGATATCGGCCTCAATCCACTATAAAATTCTTGACGCAGTGCAAAACTTTAATGCATATGCCACATAAACGCGAATGATGTCAACCATTTAAAATGTATAATGCCCAATGTCACAATAGTTAGCAAATAATAATCGTATTGCCAATCAATTGATCTATATCCATAAAATTAATTCAATTATCTAATAAATTTTATTTGTCAGATGATAAAAAGAGACACAGCGTGCAAAATTTTGATTATCTATTTGCTATTGTCCATGAATAAATGACAATATAACAAACTGATTGACTGAAAAACCAAACCAAACCAAAACAAAAGAACTAACAATCGAGCTGGCAATCAAATACACATGTGGCGCAATAATACTCTCTTTTATTTATTTTTGTTTGTATAATAAAAACAAACATTCTATTCCTTTTATTCCTTCTATTCCTTTTTCTATTTCTATTTCTATTTCTATTTACACGCTTTGTGAGCATTTGAACATTGTTTTATTGAGTTTATAAAACTCAACTAAACTGAAATTAAACAAAATATTTAACGTTGTGTAACTTTGCTCTTTCATGTTATTACTTACTATTATTTGTTGTTGTTATAATTATTATTATTTTTTTGTTATTATTATTATTGCTGTATGTGTCAATGACACAATTGTGACAATCAAGAAAAAAACCACCCGAAAAAAACCCAGGCGAAGTAACTCAAGTGTATCATTTTTATGCTTAAGGATTTGCAAATATATTCCATATACTTTCAAAAGGGTTGATCTATACATTTTCAAAACATAATTTTTACATTGAATTTTTGTTTTATTTTATCTCTTTTACACTGTCCAAAACTGTCACTTTTGCTATTCAAAACAGAACTTGTTGAACAATCTATAACAATTTGTTATAAATTCCTTAGATTTACTTAACAAAAATAACTATAAATGACACGACTTAGAGTTCAATAAAGGGATAAGAAATTATATTTGCTTGGAGCTTATTTTTAAGTACTTGTAATTCCGAAATTCAACTGATTTATTTCATTTTATTAAAGAGATGTAAAGTTTTTAAGCTTTTTATAATAAAAGATTTTAATGGGCCATAAAAGACTGATTAAACAGATTGCTGTGCTTTATATATGGATTTCTTTAGAAGCAGCTTTGCAGATAGCCGAAATTTTTTAAACTAAACTTCTCCATGAATTTATTAAACAATCTATTAATTGTCAGAAGCACCACCCAAAGCTTTGGTGGTATATTAACTTTATTATTATTTTTGTAATACCTAGAAAAAATCCTTGAAGACCTTATAAAATATACATATTTTTGATTAGCATCAAATTTTAAATCGATTTAAACATATCTGTCCATCCGTCCGTGTAAATGTCTATTTGTTGTAAACATTCTACTGATGGTAGAATGTTAGATATTGAGCTTAAATTTGGCAAAATTATTGAAAGTTCTTGCACGTAGGTTGGAGTTGAAAATGGACCAAAACGGTTGAAGGATACGCCCATAGTGCAGCATAAACTGGGAACACCTCTGCTTTTTAGATGAGAATTTTGTAGTTTGTTTTGGTCATTATCCTCAAATTGCAAAAGGTAGAAAAGTGAAATTTTATGCAATTAGGAAGGTTATTACTTTATAATGCTTGGCCAAATATCTTGCAAATCAGGAACACCTACACGAAGCTATACAATATCAAATTTTTATTTTTTTATGTTTACTTTTTCTATTTACTTCTAAAAAGCTGAAATCGACATTGAATCAAAATATACTACGGTGTCTGGATACTTGGTGCATATATAAGATTTGGATTTAGCCAAAAATAACTTTTTTACTTGTTTTAATATAGCAAAGAGTTTTGCAGCAAGAGAGTTATATAAAAATTGCTTTTTGTTTGAACTTTCTTGACGTTTTCACAATTTTGTTATTGTTGTTGTTTTTTTTATTGTTGTTATGTGTCTGTTTAACAGTTTCATTGTATTGCATATAAAATTAAATTTTGATGGTAAGCTTTTCAGGTTAGGTATCAATTGACTGCGTACTTTATTATGATTTTAGTTATATTTTTTAATTTTTTCTTATCATAAATATTCTAATATTATTTGTTTTTATGCATATCATCATTTTCTTCTTTGTTTTATAAAGATTATAATATTCTAAAAGTAAAGTTTTTTGTAGGCAAAATAAAAAGGAAAAAGAAAAGAAGAAGAAGTAGCAAAATGTTAAGCTTAGTGGAAAAATATAAAAATATGATAAATAGTTAGAGTAGGTAAACTTTTCTATTTGATAACAAGGATTTGAGTGAATTTCTTTTTGCAAAAAAAGACTAAAAAAAAGAAAAGAAGTGCCATTTTTTATGAATAAAAGATTTCTGCTTTAGTTTCTTTACACAACTTTTCACCTGCGCATTTTTATCCTCAAAAGATTTTAACAGAGAGAAAGAAAGATAGAGAGAGACAGGGAGAAAGAGAGAGAGGGGAAAGAAATATAAAAAGAGACAGATTATATCTCTTTAAATATTTCTATAACAAAAAACGTATACAGCAAATTTCCATTTTTTCATTTAGGCTGAAATCTCCTTGAAAGTGAACTTAACTTCTGTATTTTTTTAAATACTACTAAAACCTGGACCAAAGTGTTATAGCAAAAAGTTAAAATAAAATTAGGTTGAAAATTGAAAGAAAAAACTACAATTCAGCTTCTTAATACACAAATTTTCAATTGTGCTTCTTATTAAGGGCATTCAGTCATAATTGCTTTATAAATTCTTGAGAATTCTGGATTATTCCAAATAATCAAGCAGTTAACTTTAATTATGCCAATAAATATTAAGATTGAATTGCTTTATTTCTCGATTTAAACAAAATGATTTAACTGATTATTTAAATGTTTAAAAAGTTGGAATACTTAAATCTTCCTAAAATGTTTTTGCTAATCCATACAAGTCCTTTGGGAATACTAATGAAATCGTCGACACTAACAGTTTTTGGTTAAATGTTATTTTACATAAACCAAAAAAGAAAAAGAAAATAACAACCAGAAGTCTTTACCCTACAATTTCAAATAACTATCTTATTGTGTTATATATTTTTATATCTATGAACAAAGTTTTATATATTTGCCATTATGTGTAAAGTTTCAAAGCATTCATTAGTAACATTCACTTGTAACATCGCATTGCGTATTCAGTTATATTGTAATGCTCGCCTCAATATTGACAGTGGCAATTGGCAATTCTTGTGTAAATAAATTTTTCTTCAATTGATACTTTTGCTATTATTGTTAGAATTTTATTAAAACTACTCTTACACTTTTTATTGTTTTGTATTGTATTGTTGTTGTTGTTGTTATTATTTAATATTTACAACTCTTTTTTTACCTTTCTAACTCTTTCTCTCTCTCTCTCTCTCTCTATGCATCCATCTTTTCTCTTCTCTTTTTAACTTTCTTTACCATTCTTTCTCTGCTTGTAATTGAAGTTATTTATTCAGACTTATTTCATAAATACGAAGACAAGAAAAAAAGGGATTTGCCAGAGAAACAAGAACGTTAGAGATAAAGTGAAATGGCATACTCATTATGTTTTTTGCCAGAAGACAAACAGTTACGGTTATGTATATACATATACAATAATCAAAACCACTAACTATTGCCATCATCATTATCAAAAGAAAATGTCATCATTGTCATCATTATAAATATCAATAATATTAAACAACATCAACTTCAACGCCAACATCATCTTTATTATTATCAATTATATTAAGTGTGAGTGTGTAAAACCGTTACATATAATATATACATGTATGTAGGTATGTGAAAACGTTGTCAATATATACTTTTTAGTATCAAAGAAATACAAAAAAAAAGAAAAGAAAAAAAAAACAAGAAAAACGCAGAAGCAGAAGAAGAAAAGCAATACTATTATACACAAATAAACCTCGCATCATCATCCATACATTTCTATAATATTTTATTTATGTAATAAAATATTCACTTGCACTTACTTATTTATGTAATATTGATTGTATTGTATGTATGTATTAACAAGGACAAATAATAATATTGAAAATGTAAAATGGTGATATTTCAACAATGTGCTGCTTCTTTTTTCTTCTTCTTCTTCGTCTTTTTCTTTTTATATATCCCAATTTATCACTTTCTCACTTTATCACTCTCGTTTCTCTCTTTGCCTTGTTTCTATTCCTATTGTAATGGTTGAATGAGTTGTACCCTAAAATAATTGTAATAGACATCATAAGAAATTTGTAAAAGAATTCATATCGAAGAAAACTTGGAATCATTATCTCTGTACCTAATTTAAGTTTGACTTATTTTAATTTTCTGTATAAAAGAGAATTTTTAAACCATTTTCCTTATTTTTTAAACTTTCTTGTTGAACATTTTAAAGTGTACAAAAAAAAATATAGTCCTTGGACTTTAAGATCTTTCTTAAGGCGAAGAAGAACTCTACTTAAAGATTTGTTGAATGGAAATTTCTTTTGAAATACTTAACTAAACTTAAAAGCTAAAAATTCTTATAATTTAGAAAATCGAAGACTGTACTAAGACTTCCAAGTATATATATCACAATGAAATTACATTTTAAAAGCAGGCTAATGTGCATGTTCGCATTAAAGGCAGTCAATCAAATAGAAACCTATTAAAAATATATATTTGGTTGAAATTTGGAATTAGAACGCTTTAAATTTTTTTGGTCAGATTAGTTTAGTCCATAAATTGCTGTTCAATTAAGGCCTACAATTTATCTTAATAAATAAAACTGTTTTTGTAAGAAAAAACGTAGCCTTAGTTCAGGGTAAATATCAATTTACTGAAGACTTTATTATGCTGGTCTTATTATAAATATGTTCAAGTACATAAATAAATTACAAATATATCCTTTTGATATATGGATAATTTTTATATTGGTTAACATATAAATGTATATAATGGCATTACAATGAAACTACATTTATGTATAGTACAATATTTATTATCAAACTTTTCTTACAAAAATGCATTTTTTACTTTATTCTCTACAATGAGCCTTAAAGAATGGAATACAAAAAATATAAGAATAATGCAAATGTGTCATCTAAGACTTTAAGGTTATTAAAAAAATGTTAAAATATGTATCAATAAATTAAGTGAGCTCTTTAATGAAAGAGAAACTAAGTGAAAGTACATTTTCACTTAATAAAATTTTAAGGTTATTATTCAATGTATCTTTACATGTTATTCAGGTGTAGAATGCAATATTGGAGCTATTTAAATGAAATTTGGTATGTTGACATGATTTAGTGCAGAGACATTCCATGATTAATTTTGGTAAATTTCATACCAAAGTACAGGAAGCGCTTTTAGAGTTATATGAATGAAAAATTCTATGTTGGATTGATTTCGTCCAAAAACCTCTAGAGAATAATTGTGGTTCATTTTGGTTCATAAATTTATTATAAAAGTACAGAACGCGATTTTGGAGCTATTTAAATGAAATTTGGTACGCTGGTGTGATTTAGACCAAAAGATCTTCCGGGAAATACTTACTTTGCAAACGATTGTTGTATGGAAAAACCAGCGCGACTTGTTGTATATAAAAATTATTGTAAAACTCGCATTTACGTTCACGTCTAAAGTTTGGACCAGATTGATTCATTTTTCGTGTCTCTTCACGGTCTTGTGAAACAAAATCATGTTTTCCAATTTATGGAATTTTAAATTAGTTTTCAGCACTTTTATTTAAATTACGTAAAGTATTGAATGGTCGGCCGCTATATTATATTTAGTTATAATTTTTTACTAGTTAAAAACAGTCTAAAGTGCTTTAAATATCCGTCTATATATTTGAAGTTTTTTTATATATTTAATTTTTAAGGTACTTAAAAACCCATTTTGTAAAAAGTATCTATTTACAAGTCATTACAAAATCAATATATTTCTAATTGGCAAAAATTTTTGCAATACTTTACTTTTAACCAAATTACAGAGAATTAAACTTTTATAAAGAATTAAGCTTTTTCGTAACGAAAAATGGAAAATTTTTTCTGGAGAAATCTCAATAAAATATAAAAATATTAATAAAGTTTTTTTCTTCTTGTTCTTTTTTTTTGGTTGTATAATTTTAACATAAAATATTTTACCAGATGTCTCATTAGTAATTTATTCAGCATTTTAAATTGCCAAACCGTATAATCCCAAATGTGTAATTTTGAAGGCAAAAGGGAAAAAAAGAACAACAAACAAGAAAATACTTTTATAAATACTTTCAATTCATTTCTCATTAAAGTTTTATCTCACCCCACCCTTTGCTTTACTATGATTATACAGGATATATATATATATATATATATATATATATATATATATATATATATATATATATATGCATATATGCATATGTAAACAAAATAAGGCAATAAGTAATAAGAGAAAGAGTGAGGGAAGAGAAAATTTAACAAAAAAAACAGAAAAATTCTTTTACTTGTTTTCTTTAAAATTTGCATATATTTACTCATATATACAAATATACGTACATATATGAATTTTTTGTATATATATATATACATTTAAAAACATATGAAAGAAAAACTATAATGAAAATCATTAAGAAGATCACTGCAAGGTATAATTTTTGTGATTTGCTCTTTAAAATAATGTAAAAATGCATGAAATTGGCATGAGTGTATGTGTGTGTGTTTGTATTCTATCAATAGATTCATACGCACAAATGTCTTAGCTCTTTTGTCTATCAATTTCTTTATTTATATATAAATTTAAATCATGTGTTCAAATTAAATATGCAAACGGCAAATAATGAAAAAAAGCAACCAAAAATAATTCTATGATTATGTTGTTATTATTTCTTACTACTGTTATGTTTTTTTTTAAATTTTTGTATTTTTCAAGTTCTCTGGCAATTTTGGTTTTAGGAAAAATTCAGCAAATGCTTGTAACCAAATACAGAAAAGTTTGTGATAAATTTAAATCATTTTATATGAAAACTAGAACAACAATATTTATACGAAGTTAGAATGTCCGATCATCTATCTGATTTTCTGATTTTTTAATTATACATAAACTATTTACAAGTTGGAATTATATATTTTAAACTAAAAGTGCACTTTATTGATAAAGTTTAATTTCGAAAAAAATTTGTACAGTCAAACATCAAATTAGGTATTTTTGAGTTGAGTCATGAGGAAAATTCTTTCAAGGACAAGCTTTGCTAAATCTGAATTTTATTCTATTTTTGCCAAGCAATTTTTATAACAAAATTATCGAGAAATCGAACTTGGGCCTTCTTTCAAGAAAAATCTAAACAAATATTCATATATTTTGAGTTGAGTTTTTCAAAAAATTATTTCAAGGACAAGTTTTGCTAAATCTAACTTTATTCTATTTTTCTTAAGCAATGCTTCTAACAAAATTATCGAGAAATAGAAGTTAGGACTTGTTTTAACCAAAATCTAAGCAAATATTCATAATTTTGAGTTGACTTTTGAGAAAAATTATTTCAAAGACAACTTTTGCTAAATCTAGTTAAAATTTTATTCTATATTTGCCAAATAATTCTTATAATACACTTATCGGGAAATAGAAAAAAATAAGTTTGCTTTAACGATCTATAAATTGATGTTACGAAAATTCCGGAAAGGCGCCACAATTTCGGCTCATTTTGCTTGGCATATAAATGAAGAGAATGAATGATTTTGAGGAAGGCCTTTTCTTTGATTTTGTTATTGTCATCGTTTAACAATTTAATGTGTAGTGTTATTTATTGTTAGTGGTCAACCGCAGTTTGCCTTTAAAGTTAAAAAAGTATAACATTTTTTTTTCATCCCTTTTTCATGCCACACTTTTTTTTCATAGAAATGCTTGTTGAGATGTGTAAAGAAAGATAATGTCACATTATTTTGGTTGTCTATAAACGCAAGAAATGTTTTTTATTTAAAAAAAAAATAATAAACAAAAAAATTGTTTTTATAAATATTAGGTTGTTTAATACGTTTATGCCAGTTTATAAGAAAAAATTTTTAGTTATAGAAGAATTAAAAAAAACCTTGAACTTTTTGAACTACCCTTCATTTACATGAGGATATTTGTATATTTGTGTATTGTCATGTAGATGAAGCGTAGAAAAACACAAAATAGAGAAAAAAACACGAATAGAGACAAACAAAACTTTTTCACTTGGTTTATGTAAAAAGTTTTTTATATCAACTTTTTTTCAAAATTTTGTTTTTTTCTACTTTTGATGTTCTCTGTTGTCTGCTTCCCCTTTTTTTGATTCTTTTTTTTTTTGTTTGGTAAAGTTATTAACATTTTTATTGCCCCAACCTTTTATAAACAACGCACAATGTTTCTCTCTCGCTCTTTCTTTCTATTTCTTTATCACTAGTTTTTTAACAGTTATCCTTTATTTTATTTCTTTTTTCCATTTTTTCTGCTCTGCTTCTTTAAACATAATGAAGCAAAATAATTTACTTAACTCGTTACAAATATAACTCTGTATTTTTCTGTATATTTTTTCTATTGTTGCTATTTTTTTTGTCTTTTCTTGTTTTGTTTTTGTGTTTGCTTCTGCTTTTGCTTTTGTTGTTTCATGTCATGCGTCCTTGCCTTGTCTTGTTTTAATGATAAATTAAGAGCACAAAGTTTTTGTTCTTTTTTTTAGATTTCTCTTGTTTCTTCTTTTCTTTTTTTTATTTGTCTGTTTGTTTGTTACTTTTGTTTTATTTGTTAGACACCGAAAGAAAATCGTTGTCTCTTTTTCTACGTTTATCTCAATTTAATCAATAAATTAATTTCTACACCATTATTTTTCTATTCCATTCTATTTCTATTTCCATTTTTATTACTATTCAGACTTTTACATAAAACATTTCACTACAAACTCAATACTTTTTTTATTCAATTAGCACAAGAAAATAAGTATAAGAAAACAAAGCAAATAAAAATAAAACAAAGCTTTTTACAAAGCAACTTCTATAATTCTAGAGTATATCAGTTTAATTTGAAGAATATTCCAGAACTTTTTAGAAGAAGGTAAATAAAAAGTTTTGATTAATTTTTTAGGGGTCTTTCATTATTTCTAAGCTTATTCTATTCATGAGTTTCGAAATTTAATAGCTTATAAATAAAAGGAAACCTCCATATTCGATATTAAGTGATTTCAACAACGACAACAACAACAAACAAACAAATTATTGGAAATTTTTCCAAAAGGATATTTTATAATAATGAGGATCAAACTATTTGAAAGTATTTAATCGTAAAGTTACATCATAAATTCCATTTTCCAAGTACACTTTTAACAAGAAAGTGATGATGGAAATATATCAACAACAAGGAGGCGTTTATTTAGTCTATATCGCTTAGCTAGATATAGACTAAATGTATAAATGAGTAAATGGACAGATGGAATAATTGAGAGATGGACAAATGGAGGAATGGAGACATGGACAGATGAACAAATGAGCAGACGTACATGAGAGATGGAGAGATGGACAAATGGAGAAATGGGCATGTGGACAAATGGAGAGATGGGCAGATGGGCAAATAGAGAAATGGACAAATGGAGAGATGGCTAAATGGAGAAATGGACAAATAGAGAGATAGACAAATGAGAAATGGAAAGATGGAGAAATGTAAAGATGGAGAAATGGAAAGATGGGCAAAGATGAACAGTTGAATATATAGAAAGATGGACAAATGGAGATATGTATATATGGACAGATAAACAAATAATCTTAAAGCTTCAAGCTTCTTAAAGTTTCAAAATATTGTTTGTACCCAAGCAATTTCAAATCCTTCCATTCTAGTTCAATCCATCCACAAACCAAGTAAGATCTAAATATGAGCACAGTTTCATCAAAAACATCCAAATGAAACTCTGAATCATTAAAGTGTGGTCACATTGCAAATTATGCAAGAAAACTTACATAAATATAAGTTGCCAGACAAACGCATGCATAATTTTACACACATATATGCACGCACAAATATATTTATATATGAAAGCCAGTATTTTGCTTGTAATGCTTTATTTTATTATTTATAACTAAAATGAGAAATTGAAGAAAGCAAAGGACAACATCTAGAATAACATCTACAATAATAATAATAATAACAACAACAACAAGCAATAACATTAATGATACTGACAAGGATGATGAAGGCATTTGTTGGCCTTATTAAGAGGAATCAAGTTTCGTGTTGATTAATGAAAAAGTAAATGGAATTCTAAGTAATTTTTGTTTTCACCTAAAAAGCTTGACAATTTTTGAAATCTAACAAATAAAAGCTGCTGCTTCAAATTAAATTCTAAGAATTCTGGTTATAACTATTTGTCCGATTATTCTCTCTGAAAACAGAAAATGTAATATATCCATCCACAAAATTTTGGCATACACTTTAATAAAAATTCTTGCTTTTAGTTTGTTTTTGAGTATAAATTAAAATGATTTAAAGGCCCATTCACAAAGTACAATCTAAGTTGAACGAAACTCAAGTTTGTTGTTATAAAATTTCATCGACTTTTTTTTTGTTTTTTTCTTACTTCTTACTTGAAAATGAAATTATGGCCTCGTTCATAACGAGACATTCTGCCGCATTTACATGATGAATATCCAAAAAGTTTCATTGTAGCCATATTTAACTTTCTTACTTGCTGTTACTGTTGCTGGCAGCAGCTTAAGAAAAAGGCAGAATTAAAGAAAGCAATAAAATCATTTTATATACAAATGCATGCATTTTATATGATTGAAATGTTGAATGAATCATTGAGAGTATGTGAATAAAGGTATGAAGGAATGAAAGATGAAAAAAAATAAATAAAAAAAAATCAAAGGAATTTTTCAGTTTGGATAATTTGTATGCATATGGAATCTTTATGCTTGTTTGCTTGCTTATTTGCTTGCTTGCCTCAACCTTTTTTGCTGGCTTGTCTAACATCTTGACGAACTCATTTTATATAACTGAGATTCATGCAAAAAATACATCAAAAATATGTTCATCACACTCGCTCTTTCACTTTCACTCTCTCTGAACTACTTTAACAGATTTTGCTACAATAATGGTCTTTATAAATATGAGTGTGTGTGCGTGTATGTGTGTGTGTGTGTATAAGCATGACCTTATTCTGTCTTTTTTTGTGTAAATTTTCTGGCAACTATTTTCATATTCCAAGGGAAATACTCTCTTTACTTCTCCCCACATCTAGGCAACAACAAATATAAAGGCAAATAGAGTACGTGGGATGTAAAGATATGCATGAAAAGTCTATTTACTTTTGCTTAACGTTTCTACTTTATTATATATGCAACTACACACATACATACAGACACAAATATGCACGCACAAGCAACAGTGGTTGGTGGATTATGTAACAACAAAAATAACAGCAATAATAATAATAATAACAACAACAACAATACCGAAATATAAGTCAAGGCTGATGAGGCAAACAGGCATAAAGCTTACGCTTGATTCGAGCCCGGCTCATCCAGGTCCAACTGACTGGGCAATCAAAGGACAAGCATATAAGCATAAAAAACCATTCTCATTTTTTGTACCCGATTTTCTGTCTTCTTCTATCTTGTGTTTCTATGCCATCCATTAAATCATATGTAAATGGAAAAGAATTCATATTCATTCATAAAGCTTCGAGTGGCTTAAATGAAAAATGTTATATATAGATGAATCTATGTATGTATATATATAAATATATATACATATAAAGTGTAATGTGTTAGTACAAATGCATAAGTGTATAGAAAAATTTCATTATTTGATTAGAATTCAAGGAAAACCCATGATATTGCTTTATATACATTTGGTTTTATATGTACATATATATGCACATATATACATACATACACATACACATAATGATATATATATTCATAGGGGACCTCATATATATATATATATATATATATATATATATATATATATAAAGTTGAGTTGTAGATAGATGAGAGATGGATAGACAAACTTAAATTGCCATTTCATCTTTTCTCTCTGTTTTTGTTTCTAGTTCTTGTTTTCTTCTTGATTCTTTTCTTACTCTTTTCATTATTTGCCTTCTTTCTTAACATTTGTTGTTTTCGTTGTTGTTGTTCTTATTATTATTATTGTTATTACTAGTTTGTAGATTAACTGTTTATAAGTCTTAGAGTTTTTTTGCAAATAACAATAAACAATAAAACATTGAAAAAAAGCAACAAAAAAATCCCTTTTTTACATTTTCTTCTACTTTTCCTTTTTTGCTTTTTCATTTACTGTAATAAAAAAAATAGTAGAAAGAAAATTTCAGTTCATCATGAAGTGTGATTGTTGTTGCATCAGTCACAAAAAAAAACCTAGAGGAGAATCTAAGGCGTACATGTGTGTTCGTGTGTGTATTCATGCTAGTATATTGCCTTGACAGAAACAACAACAAACAGAAAATATAAGAAGCTGAAGAATAGAAAAAAGAGAAACTAGTGTGATTAAGTTGTTATTGTAGCTCTTCTTAGCTGATTCATTTTTCTTCATTTTTCTTTTTTTTGGTATTCCGTTTCTTTTTGTGCCTGCTTAACAACATCCTTCCTGACAATTACTTTGACTATCAATAATAAAAACAATAACAACAATAATAATGATGATAATGATGATGATGATGGTGATGAAAAGGCATATACATATATTTTATGAGAGCATTGTACACAAAAGTCCTTTAGAGACACAAACTTTATTGTTGGTTGGTTGATTGGTTGATTGGTTGGTTGTTTGGTTGGTTCTTTGGTTCGAGTGTAATGAATAAAATTGCATTTAGGATTTCTCTATTATTCCATATACATAAACTAGAAAAAGCGGATAATATGAAAAAGCGTATAAATATGGAATATTTATCATGAAGGCTTGATATAGAAATTTTATTCAACATGACTTTTCAAATACCCATGAAAATAATCCATACAAATTCAAATTGTCTCAGAAAAATGATGAAAATTTTTATATTTATATTCAATCAACTTTTAAGCAAAATTTCATTATATTAAATGATGGACTCATTAAAATTAATCTTTTTGAACTTACCAAAATTTGTGCCTTGCAAAATTACAAAATTTTGGCATATTTTTATATTTGATTTTAAATCATTAAGTTAGCGAAACTCTACAGAAAATCTATTTCTTAAATCTCATATAACTTTTATGCGCTTTTATGGCTAACGTATGCCATAATTTTTATAAAATTCGATTTGTAATATTAAGCAATAAGTAAAAAGTTTTCCAGTCAATTTTTATTATAGCAAAATTTCTAAAGCAAAGAAAGCAAAAAATCATTGAAATATTGGACCTAGAATTATCAGATAGATAAAACTTTTAGCATAAAAATGTCTTTATGAAATTTAGATTCTAGAAATAGTAAAAAAATTCAAAGACACAAAGAATTAAAAAAAATTGAAAACTTGTCTTTAGGCGATTTAAAATATTCTTAATAAAAAAAATCAATAACATTTTGCCTGTTAAACTTTCGTTTAATAGAAATTTCTCTTGCTAAGAAGCCTTTGCATCCTTGTAAATATTGTAGAGCGCATAATAAATTCTCTAAGCATCGACAGTTTTAGAATTTTATAATGAAAACAAAAAGGAAGAAAATTGTATAGAATTACCCTTTTACCCTTTTTTTCCAACCCAATTCAAGGGTGTTTATTATGCATAATCTCTTTTCCTCTCTAACACTTAATTTATCTTTCTCATTCTATACCATTATCTTTATTTATCTCTTTCTTTCTAACGCATTTTGGTTATTTCGTTTATATTGAAACTTTGTTAATACTTTTATCTCCATTTTTAACCCATATAATAAAATTAAATAATTAAAATAAAATTAATAAAAATCACAAGAACAACAACAAAAGCAACAAAAAACCCCAAAAAAATATTATTTAATTAAATTATAATGATAATACAAAAAATTCATTTGTTCATAACAACATTGAGTCTCTGGCTCTGCTTTATTTATTAATATTTTTTTTTAGGAGAAGGGGAAGGGAAAATTTATTTTTTCCGAAACATAAAAGCAATTTGGAAAATCCTTTTTGAAAAGGGCATTATGCCAAGTGTCATAGATTTAAATGCATTCACTGTAAAGTGGGATTTTCAATTTGAGATTGATAAATTTTTAATGAGGGGATGACAAAAACAAAAAAAAACTGCTTTATTGATTGATGTTAACCCTTAATAAGCTTTACATTTCTCTATAATGAAAATATGTAAAGTTATTATTGCTTTAGATCACTAGAATAAGGTTGAGTACATAACAAAAGTACGGCAAATTTTTAGAAGAGCAATGTCCAGACCTTTAAGGCAAATAAAATACTTAGTAAATATTAGGGTTGATGCTTCAAAATATTCATGAACTACAGAAGTGTTGAGCCTATATATGCAAACGGTGGAAAACTCTTTCATACAAATTTAGCGGAGAATCTAACTAATGTTACTCAAGAAATCATCTGAAATAATCATAAAGTGAAAAAGTGTGGCTTAATTAGCAAATCCAGAACTCTTAATTGCTGTTAGTTACTCGTCCCTGAAGCTTGAAATGAATGGAGATAATAATGAGGCATTATTTTGCATAAGTGAAAAGCGGTACTTTCATTTATTCGTGGGAAATGCCATGGATTCTTTTAACCAGTAAGCTCACTTAAATATCTAAGTTGGGCTTATTTTTTTTTAAACATTTCTAAAAGCTTTAACCAATACATTAAAAAAAGACCAACTAGAGTCTTTTTTAAATTAAAACATTGAGTATTTTTATACTAGGAAACAATATTCGTATGTTGTATCTAAATTTGAAAACCATTTTAAAACCTTACAAAAGAGCACATAGCCTATAAAGTTTGCTGATGCTTAAGACTTTTCTGAAAATTATAGAACCAAAAAGAGCTACAGAATCAATTCTTTGTTGAATCTGTTTTCACACTATAAGTCATTGGCCACGCTATATATTTATGTACATTGATATTAGCAAGCTTTTCTTATGATCCATAGCTATTTATAAATGAAATATTTCTATGATAAATATTTCATTATATCAAGTCCATCATTAACAATCTCATTTTAATGCCTCAGCTGTTTTTGATGAGCCACAATATTGCATTTAATTATTACAAACAAATCCACAATTGTTTTGTGCAAACACGTTTTTAGATGCCCTACATTACGCTTAGTTTCATGGAACTTACAAAAAATATATAAAAAAAGGTCGAAAAAATGAACAACAATGATTTTATTTTAAGCCAGGGACTTTAGAAAATGAAATTAATTCAACTAAATTTTATAAATACTGTAAATAGTTTTTATATATTAAAATATTTCTTTATGAAAAGTTCCTTGAAAAAAAGTTTTGGAAAATCGAAAATATTTTCCATAGAATGATCTTTTTTAAGAATAGTATT
Organism: Melophagus ovinus; assembly: GCA_023089585.1. Taxonomy (NCBI): domain Eukaryota; kingdom Metazoa; phylum Arthropoda; class Insecta; order Diptera; family Hippoboscidae; genus Melophagus; species Melophagus ovinus. The sequence continues at coordinate 466,565 of JAKKIB010000181.1, read as the reverse complement.
GCTCTTAAAAATTATTACCATTCTAATTGGGCTCAATACAATTTGTCTTTTAAGTGGAAATGCATCTAAGTTTCTAAGTTTCACCAAAATATTGAAGTTTTGTCAAAGATGGATCTGAAAGACAGACAGAGAAAAAAACTTTAAACAATATAGACTTAGATTTCTAAATGGAATGTTTACAATCTCAAGCTATTGTTGGTTTGCTGCATAACTCTAATGAAATTTATTATACTCTAAACTAAAAAGTACGATAATGTAGAGCGCAATGAAATGAAATGTATGTACTAAATTCTGTCATAATAATAGATAGAGGCATGTCGAACAAGTAGAGGGTTTTTATTAAATCCTGCTGTACGAGATTATGAAATCATTGTGTACAAAATTCTTCTTCTTTAAATGAATTTTAAACAATTTCATAAAGTGTTCTATCAATGTTATGGCAGAAGTTGAACTTTAATATTGCTTCTTGCGTATAAACCACCCTTTTTATATCATGAGAAAGAAGGAGACAAAGGGAGATGGAATCAATGTTGAAAAAAGAGAAGCAAAGGCAGGAACAAAGAAATCCCTTGTTTTTTAGTTTCATTCTCAATTGTTTCATTTCTTATCATATTTCATTTAAACCATTTGAATCTTCTTTTTAGAATTAGAGTTTGAATTCTTTTTTTTGGTATTGTTGTTGTAATATATATGCAAATTATCTGTTACCTGTTGAATTGAAATTTTTATTTTGAATTTTTGTAGTATAAGCTACAAGAAAATTTATCTTTTGTAAGTAATTATTAAAATTGTTACTTTAGGTAAGAAAAAAAATGTTGTGACTTTTACTTCTTCTCAAATTTGATTTCATTATTTTAATAATGCCCTCATAAAAGAAAATCATAATAATAGAATAATCAGTTTAACTTGGCAACTGGCCAATAGCCAATTTTATCATAATTTTATCATTTCTAAGGTGAATTACATTTACTTTACACTTTCCGCTTTTTTCTTACATTTTTGGTTTCATTACATTTGATTTTATTGCTTCAATTAAGAATCATTCAATAATTTTGTTGTAACAAGTAAATCCATTACAATTCTTAATATTCCAATAATCTGTTTTATACGATTTGAAGTTTTTCTAACGGTTAGTTAACTGTTTATTCTAATGTGTCTTAGAATACGTTAAAACGTACATTTGAGATACAGATCTCATCAACACTTTTTTATGTTGTTTTTATGTTGCTTTATTAGCTGATAACAACAAAATCTTTATCAGACATTTCAAAGTGCATTAAGCGTTTGTTTACTAGTCACAAAATTATATCGGCTCTAAAATATTTCAATATATTTATGTATTTCCTGACATACGAGGGTAATTAAACAATTCGAACTGTAATCTAATTGAATTTTTGATTCAGTATCCATTATAAAAGTTATTAATAAAACTTAGTTTCATTACAAAACATCATGTTTTTCATTCCCTTTGTTTAGAAAATGATTTAACGATCTTTCCCAAGTATCATTCATTACGCTTCCTAGAAAATTAATATTGGTTTAAAGTAAAAATGCCTGGATTTGGCGCCAATTTATATTTGCCTTAATAAATTCATAATTTCAGGTTTGAAGTTTCATTCCGTGTAGCAAATTTTGTAGACTTAGTCCTTAGAGACTTATTTTCTGTTTCTTAAATTTCAGCAATAGTTAAGTCAAAAGAAATTGAATGGCTTGAAGAGTTATGCAATAAACCGCAAGCTTATATTAAGGGCCTTCAAAAAGGCCTACAATTCAGAAGGTTTAAGTAAAAAGAAGGAAAACCCTAAATAAAAATGTAACCACTTAAAAGGTGTCATGTATTTATTTAAAAAAAAGTGTGTCCATTCAAAAGAGTCAGTAAATTTTTTAGATGAAAAAAAGTACTTACCAATTAAAAAGTCATTAAACTTTTATTAAACTGCCTTCGTATGTGTATTTCTTTTTTGTACATTTATACACAAGTAAAAAGGGCTTTCTCCAAAAATGGTTAGATTTGTAAAAACATTTTATTTTTAGTTTTCAACTAGCCAATCAACCGATCCAAACAATCCAACCAATTCAACCATACATGGCCATACTATTCTTCTTGTGCCAGACTAAAATGTTTGAACAATAATAATAACAATAATAATACGGACTGAAAATACACAACAAATGTCAAAAGTTATTTAAAAAAGAAAAAAAAACGAACAGTTTTTATTTTATTTCGTTGATTTCGTAAAAAGGAAACTAAGAACAAGAAATAGGTTGAAAACAACAACAACTATTTAAATAATGTCCATACATAACACAAAGGTCATTAAATCTTCTGTTAACATTAGTACCTGAGACATTTTGAAATATATGGAAACTTTGAAAGTTACATAAATTTTATATAAAAAGTTTTAGACTAAGTTGCTTTCGATGCAGCTGCCATGTCCAAGTTGCACAATCTTTTTTGAAGTTATTCCAGTTCAAATGAAAAGTATTTATAGATTTATGGTATCATTTTTCCATGTAGATGAAACGAACTAATTGACAGCTGAGGCAACAACTTCAGGTATCATCCAAAGCGTCTAAAATTTCAAATTGGTTTTCTATAAAATATTTATTTAGACATTTTCATATGCATTCTTTAGATGTATTTTGTGTGAGATAAAGCAGCAGTTAATGTCATGCTCAACATGACATTAAATGTCTTATTGAGTGCATGCTAGAAACTTTTTCACCCATATTATATAAATGTATTGTATTTATATGTACATTTTTATGGTGTTACATAAAAAAGTCAAATTTATATCTTAAATAGGAATCTTCACACATGCTCATGCATGCTCATATATTCACTTATGTAAGTATGCAAACAAATTCTTATCTAAACCCCTAAATTTATAAAATTGTGTCAAGATAAAAGAAGCCGTTTTTTCCATTTTTTCCCTGTGTTTTTTTCTCCTTTTTTTTGGCAAAGTATAACTGTAATTTAAATTGAATTTGTGGTTTTAACCCAAAAAGACTAAGCATGGAAAGCAGAAGAATTAAATGGAGAAAAATTAACAAACCAAGTACGTTTAAGGAAAATTAAAAGAAATTAGATAATGCAGATCGTATCATGAAAGTCCCCCTTAATGATTTTTTTTTCTTTTTTTTTTGTTTTTTTATGGTAAAGTTAATCAATAAAAAATTATATCATGAAAACTTATATATAAATTTTTTTATTTGTATCACATTTCGTGTATATGAAAAAGTGTGCAGTCGTATTATATTTTTCCCAAAGGACTAATTTTTCCTTTTTTTATACTCACCAACCAGAGATTGGTGGTATATTCATTTTGCCAACTTTTTAATATCCCAAAGGAAGTATCAAAATATATATATATACTTAGCCTAAAATTCTCAGTCGATTTAAATAAGTTTGTCTTGTTTTTTTTCTTGTATGCGCCCAGGTAGATAACGCGGTCCGTAGGAATGGCTGGACCCGGCTTCCTGTCTACGCCTACGTACCTATATCCGCTGTCTACTCATCTCCCTTTAGGCCTGCCGTTAGGTATTACATTGCGGTAGCAGATTAGCATAATTATGCTTGTACAATACTGCCTTGACGAACTCTGTTCGTCCGTACTTCTGTTAGTGTTGTTCTTAGTATTCCCCCAATTGCAAAAAAAGATATTTCAGGCTCTAATTTGACAGGAACATTAGTAGTTTTTATTGGCAGATTTGTATTGAAATTGGGCAAAATCGGTTAAAAGTGGCGACGCAATATAAACTGAGTAATGTAAATTGAGCAAACCGTAAAATCTGACAGCTGATATTTTGCATTGGTCTTACAATTTAGTCATTGGCTACGCGAAATTATACAATATCAAATTCTTATTTTTTTGTGTTTACGGTTTCTAACTACTAAGGAAAATTTGAAATAAAATTTGAATCTTAATACCATGGTGCGGGTCTAAGCCATTTATAATTTTCTTTCTTGTCTCTTTTTCTTTTTCCTATTTTGTTGGAAGAGTTTTAAATTTAGCTAGTAAAAGAACATAAAGCACAATAAAGTAAAATTTAATTGGAATTGTAATAAAATGAAAAATGTTGTGTATTAAAGTGAAACTATTCAACCGAATTCCAAGTGAATACAATGTAACTACTTTTAATTCATTTATTCACTAGTATAATATTATTCCTTTTACCATAAAAACCACTCACTTCTATACATTGTACAAAATCCTTCCTAAACTATAAAGTATTTTACATTATTTTTATTATCGAATATCGTTCTATATATTTTTTGGTCATGATTTTATTAACCTATTTTATATAAGAATATGCCTTTCACTTAACAAAAGGGTCTTTAACAATGATAATAAACATCCTTATGGCAAAAGTTTTTGTTTTACTATGAGAAGAAACTATAAAATAAAATTACAATGTTTACAAATTTAATCATCTATCAAATTAAAAATCTTTTAAATTCTATTATCTTTTTTTAAGTTATATTATAGATCTATTTATTTATGGTGAACAATGCCGTGATAATAAAATTTCACAAAGTTCCTTCAAATTAGTCACACTAACTTTTGACAATTTTTCTAAATGTCATAAAACAAGTAATTTCTCAAAGGCCACGTCTATAACACAATTTTCAGGTGGCCATTGATTAACTAAATCAGCTAAGTTTTGATTTAAAATATCTTCCAACAGAATACCTAAATTATTGGACCTAAAAAGCAGTTATCTGAAATTTTTCCAATAGGGTTTAATTATTCAGAAAAATTTCATTATTCTTAACACCTTTTTGTTGTAACGTCCCTTGTTTTACAAAACCAGATATCAAAAGTGACATATAATGTTCACAAACAAAGAAGTTGAAAATTCTAACCAGAAAGAGCGAGGCCGTGAAATTCGTTTTAAAGAAAAGGCGATTTGTTTTACATCTCTTGAATAAAATGAAAATACTTTTTATGGTTACTTAATGTTAAATTTAGAATTGTGACGTGGAAATAAAATGCTTCCACTAGCGAAAGTTACTTTTGCGATGGCGATTCTACAATTTTTCTTTTTGAATAGAATTTTTTTGTTTTAACTTTTTGATAGCTGTTCTTTATGGTTTTCTATAGAAAATCTTTTCATTCAGTTTAAGTCAAAACGTTAAAACATAAAACGCTTAATTTCAAAATGGTTCTTTTTTGTTTAATAATCAATAATAAAATAGTGAAAGCAATTATTAAAAGTGAAGTAACAAAAACGCGCAAAATTCCCATTTGACTAAATTAAAATAAATTATTATTACACTTTATTCTTGAAAAATTCTATACATTCTGCGATATAGATAATTGGTATAATGAAATATTATATTGCATTATACCAAACATTTTGTGTATAATGACAAATAAAAATACATCGAATCACAAGGGAATCACATTTATTCTGGTTGGAAAAATATCTCTATCACTTTTCAACAATCTCTTGTTTTATTTTATATTATAATAATGAGCGACGAAAAATTATCACCACCCGTTGGTTTAAGCAATTTACATTAGATAACCGCAAAACAAAAAGTGTGGCGCTGGCTCCAAAAGTACAATAAAATACAAAGGACTAAACAGCAAGTACAACAACCACAATATCAACAAGGAATGTATTTAACATCACAAAAAAGAGGGAAAAATCAAAATCTCATATTGGCTAATGCAATGGTTGACTCATCACATTCATTTAGTGATACATTTAAGTCAGTTAAGTTGAACGATTAAATTGGTCTGAACAAACAGCCTGCCGGTCAATCAGTCAACTAAATGCCCAGTCAGTTAGAGAATTGGGCATTTAGTTAAATAAAAACTAAACAGCGTTCTTTTAACTGACCAACAAATCTACCAAAGAACTGACCAACCAACCAATGGCATGTTCATTTAAACAATTTGTGACACTAGAATACAAAATGATAATGATGATAAAGTTGATTTTATGTACAAAAATAGTAAATGCTGTGTTTAATTTCCATACCCCCCACTATGTGTAGCGTATAATAAGTTTGTGTGCCTGTTTGTAATGCCCAGAAGGAGTTTAGAATAGATCTAACTTTTATTATAACGATCTACCCAGAATAATTTCCTGATTCAATTTAAGCCAACCTACATGGCTGTCTGTCTATCCATCTATCTTTCTGCCTATCTTTTCGTCTGCCTTTCTGTTTGTCTATCTATCTAATTGTTGTCTGTTGACGCGTTTGTTAGTTTAGGGCGCAATTTTGAAATGAATTGCTCCCGATCGACTAGAATGTTGAACCTTGTTTTTATTTATATATATTTTTATTGCCATTTATGTGTTGTGTATATATTTTTATTGTCATTTCTATTATTGCACTATTTTGAATGTAATGTAATAATTTTATATATGAGCCTCCATGATTAGTCTTCGTTTGTTTTTAAGTTGTTATCACCGATGACGCCAATCCATGATGTATTGTCAATATTGTATGGATATTATTATGGCTAATACATACATACATATACTAACTATATTCTATATACATAGATTCATTTTAATAGGAAATAAGTTCGTAGGTTTTAGTCAGTTGGAGCTGACTAATTATTACCCTATTCCGCGTTTTTTATAAAGAAATATACAGAATTTTTTCTTTGCCAAATTAGATCGTTGTATAAGGCGTGGTCCTAATAATAAACTTATCTTAATCAAAATTATTTTCAGACAAATAATAGACAGACGGACAATGGAATAGACAGGTTTAAATCGAATCAGGAGTTGAATTCCAAAGCGATTTTTATAATAAAAGGTAGATATAATTCAAGTACTTCTGAGTGTTACATACATCCGCACAAATGATGTAACATAAAATCAAGGTTCATGCTCTCAATTCATTTTCGATCAATTTTAGCACATTTCCTCTCCCGTTCTATATATGTCGTCAATAATTCTCGACCCATTACTCTTTAGCCTATTCATAATAAAATTTGATGACATTTTCTTTATGTGTGTAGTTCTGTATTTGTCTGTATATATATATATATATATATATATATATATATATATATATGTATAATATTGAATTGGCAATTAAGTGATTTGTCAAATTTTCTATAAGAATTTTCAAACTTTCTATATGAGCTTTTTACCTTTAAGTAAGTAGCATGCTAGTTCACTAAAAATTCACATGATAAATAGAATGTAGGAAAACATATTTAGGTCCACGTGCTCTGCCTAAAGATTTACTAAACAGATCAAGCTATTTAGCAACAATAAAATGAAATATATTTGTAATATAGGTTTATTTTAATGTTGAAATTGGAATAAAAACAAACGAAATCAAAATCAAAAATCTATACCAAATTTCATAATCACTTAGTTACCACACCAATATATGCATGACTTGGTTTAAGTATTTTCAACTAATTTAACTGTATTGTTGTTGTTGTCCTTTTACCGTTCAACTATGTGGTTGTATGCGTTCATAATAGCACCATTTATATATATGTATATATATATATAGAATATGTAAACCTATTCATTATGAACCCGTAATTAAGTTCCATTTACCGCGATATATAATCTCAAAACACCCGCTAGCGTAAAAACGTAAATGCAAACACACGTGCAATAGATCGTTACAACTATTTTCACACATGCATATCTACGTATATATGCATCTATGTATGTATGTATATCTGTATATAAAAGAGAATATATATTTAAAAAGGGCTTATTTATTATTTTTAACCCCTTAAAAATTGAACCAATCACTTTGGTCCTTTTTTTACCTTGTATAAACATTTCAATTTGTATTGTTTTATTTGAATTGTGGTAAGACAATAACAATTTAAAATGCGATTTCGAATGGAACGCAATACATTTGCACTTAGTTGTCAAACAAAATGTAATAAAATCAGATTTTTGTGACCGACATTATGTAAATGTAAGAATGGATTATGCCAATTTTATTAACAATTGACAAAAATTCTTATCCGAATATAAACTTAACGATAATTATTTCATTCTCACATATAAATTACGGCCGGTTAAAAAATCAAATATTTTAGGCACTGAAATTCACTATTGATTGTCATACTCATTTTATAAATGGTATGAGAAGTAAGGCGTAATAATAGATTGATTTTACCCATAATAATTCCCGGGAAGTATCTGGAGTAAATCACACCTACATACAAAATTTTATTCAAATAGCTTCAAAATTGCGCCCTCAAACAAACAAACAAATTTACCAAAATTAATCAAAACTATTCCCGGGAGGTCTCTGAACTAAATCACGCCAACATACTAAATTTCATTCAAATAGCTCCAAAATTGGGCTCTCTACTTTTATAATAAATTTACCAAAATTAAGCAAAATTGTTCCCGAGAGATCCCTGAACTAAATAATGCCTATAAAATAAATTTTATTTAAACATCTCAAAAATTTCGCCCTGTATTTTGATAATAAATTTGTCAAAATTAACCAAAATTATTCCCGGGAGGTCTCTGAACTAAATCATGCCAACATACTAAATTTCATTCAATTAGCTCCAAAATTGCGTTTTCTACTCTTATAATAAATTTATCAAAATTATGTAAAATTATTCCCCAAAGGTCTTTGGCCAAAATCATGCCAACAGACTAAATTTTATTTTTAATAGCTTCAAAATTACGCCGTGCACTTTGAAAATAAAATTAGATGGACAAACAATAAAGAGAGGAACAAATAGGCTTAAATTGAATGGGAAATTAATTTCGATTCGATTTAAGTCTATTCCAACAATCATGAAGTCTCTTAACTTTTATATTTAATATTTAGCAGTTAAAAAATGCGAATGCCCAAAAAATTCTAATCATTTAAATTAAAATACGGTTGATTTTAGAAAAAAGCGGCTTCTAAGTTAAAAATTTTAAAGTTCATCTACATTTATTGTACCCTTGATTTTCTTTGTTTTGGTTTGGGGTGGAAATTTCATTACAATGCCACAAAGTATATATAAATACGAAAAGTAAAGTAAAATAGAGGCAAAGTTTAGTATGAATTCATTTGACGATTTCTTTATTCTCTTTGGCCAATTTAATTTATATATATTTCCTTAATTATATTACATATAAAATATAAAACGTAAAACATATTTAGGCATATGTTGCAAACGCGCTATAGGATGTAAGTAATTTATGAAATGTCATATTTTATATTTTGTAATAAATTTCATTTGTCTTTTGTGAACGTCTGCAAAATGCCACCTGTAGTTTCTTGTTATTGAGTTTCCTTTTTGGGATCGTTATCGGTGTATCGATGTTCGATTGTTTATGGCCCTTTAAAAATTATATTACTTATTAAATATAAACACGTACAAAATTGTAAACACACATTTTTATATATAAATATATAAAGAAAATATTAAGTGTTTCACTTGGCTTCACTTGGTTAAAATTGTAGTTGCTTTCTTGTTGTTATTCAACAAGTTTAATTTTGATAATCATTAAAAAGAAAAGAAAAAAAATACTGTAAATACTTGCAAAACATTCCAAATGAAGTTGATATGGATAAAGTTACTTAATATTTACACCCAACATTAAAGTAAACTTTGTCTAACTATGGCAATGTCCAAAGGCCTATTGCAATAGTCATGGCCTAAAACGTCATATAAAATTAATTGTTAGAAATATTTTTTTATAACCGTAAATTTAGTCTGTTAAGTTTCGCAAGAGTTTTTATCATCATCATGCATCATCATCAGAGTTTCAAACTTTATTAGTTTTTTTCATTAATTTTTTGAAATGTTATACAGATTTTCGAAATCAAAAATTGTACATTCAAATTAGTTTTTTGCTTAATACATATTTTTTATAAGAATCGAGAAAAGATTGTCAGCATTTTGTTCGTTAGATTGAAAGTCAAAGCAATGTTGAAAATGCTTTTTCTTAATTATGCGAATAGAAAATTGAAAAGGAAAGATAAGAAATCATTTAAGATGTATACAAATATCACGCTTTTATAATTAAAGGAATTTCATTAATTAATAATAAATTTAGAAATTCAACGGAATCGTCTTTAATTTGTCTTTTTTCGAGTCTTTTTCAATTCTTATTGATTGAGTATAAAGAGATAATTTTTGCAAACACAAAATTAAGAAAATTAAGAGAAACAGAAACTGGTAAAAATATGGCATTTTAATAAAAAAAAAGCTACAACACGTGTTTACATTTTATGCATTATGCTAATTGCTCTTACTGTTGTTTTTATTATTGTTGTTGAATTTACTATTACAAACGAAAAAAATTATATTTTGCTAAGGTTAAATCTCAAATACCCACCATTTATACATTTTTTTGTGTTTTAGAGACATATAATTGGAAGTTGTATAATTTCCGATGGATGTGGCCGATTTGCAGGATGTTTTTGTAGACACGTTAGAATTGGGCACGGGCATAATGTTTGTACAAACTTTCAACTTTCTATTTATTTCACTTTTCAAGTTACGAACTAAAATTTCAGTTTTTCGTTTGCTTTACTTAAAAATTGAGTTATCCTCCGCTTATGTGGCATTGTGGACGTGCCCTTTAGCCAATTTAGCCCATTTTCAATGCCAACAAGCTTTCTATATTTCTTCCAAATTTGCTTACCATACAAGGAGAGACGGACACACGGACAGGTGGTCATATGTTTAGATAAACATATGGATAAGCAAATCTATTCTGAAATTAACGCTGATTAAGTATGTACATACTGTGCAGAATCTTTGACGCTTTCTTTTAGACGTTACAAACATAATGAGCAAGTATACTTGCCATCTCTGGGTGAAGCGTATAAAAATATGAAATAAAAGTGTATAAATATTTATTAAAAGTAAAGATTTATATATTTTCGATTAATTATCAATGCACATATTGTGAAAAGATCAGAAAAGCAGGAAGAGCAAATATAGCGTAGAGAAAAAAAAGGCCAGTAGAACAATAAGGTAACCCAACGCTTCACATAAATATCCACATAAATTATAGGAAACTGCTTTATACAGAAATATCAGGCTACTATTAAATTATAAAGTTGTTGCTGTTATTATTATTTATTCATTTAATTTATCGATCGTGCCACTTCTTTTTTAGTGGTTGTGAATTTACAGGAGTTTATTGGTAGTTTTATGGATGCAAAGAAACAAAACTGTAAAACAGTTCATCAATTCTATGTTATAAGTTATTCATTGTTAATCGTTCTTCGGAAATTATTCAGTGTTGACAATTACAAATTAAAATTAGCCCAATCAACATAAGCATAACAAAATTATAAATAGTCAACAAGTCATATAAATATGCTATTTTTAGATTTTTAGAAATTTCTACGAATAAGCAATAATAATTCATGGATTTCTTTATTGCATGCTTTTTTGATGTTTACTTTAGTTAAATATAAAAAAAAATTCACCTGAAACTAATTGAAGAAGGTACTTCCAGAAAAACTGTCATGAATAAAGAAAAAAATTTCAAATTAAAGTTGTATCCGGCAAAATTTTAACCAATAACCAACCAAGCATTACATTGTCATATGGGCGTGGCTAAATTAAAAAATTAATTAAAAAATTTCATATGAAAATAAAAGTCTCAAGTTTTTGCTGCAAAAAACTGAGTTCATCTTAATTTAAGTTATTTCATGGGCGTGTCCTTTTACCAACTTGATCAATTTCCAATGTAAACCCGATGGCAAAAATTATCAATGTTTTTATTAATCTCGTAACTTTTTATGGACCTAAAATATCATTTAAAAATGTCTTCTTTTCTTTTGTATAGGTTTTTTTTATAAAAGTCTTTCTTAAATGGAAAGTTGATGGAACCAGATGGAATAGTTACTGTAAATTGCAAGTAGCGCATAATCTACTTAAAACAATAACTTAAATGAAATTATTCACTTGTAAAATTAGAAATTCCATTAGATATATTTTGCTTTCAATCTATTTTTTTAAGAATAGATTTTACTTAAACTCACAACTTTCCTAATTGAATTATTGATTTTTAATTCAAATATAGTTTATTCATTGAATTTGTAAGATCTTGGTTACTTTTTTTCCAAATATGGAACTTGGAACAATAATCTAATAAATTCATCGAACAAAAAATTTATGGCAAACTTGCTTTTTGTAAATTCACAGGCAGTTGCAAAACAAAACAAAAACAAAAACAAAAAGAAAATGCCTTACAGTCGGTACACATATGTTGCCAGGGTAAAAAAATCCCCCACCCCAGAAACACTTATGTACATTTTAAATATTATTTCCTTTAAATAAAGTTTTTCTCGCAAATCAACATTAAAAACTCCTTAGTGAGTAATAAAAAGTTACATTTCTAAATATTATTACAAGATTTCTCCCCCCTTTTTTTTGGTCCCTTCAATGTGTACTTTTCCTTCTGTTCTTCTCCCTTCTTCATTAACAATTATTTTGCTAATTTTGCTTATTTTTATAATATATGAACCAATAAGTTGACTTATACAAGAGAAAATATCAATTGGAGAGTAAAATATATGCAAACTATTGAGCCGATAATCCATTGAGGTCTTATTGAAGGCTTTGCTTAGTCAAATAACGAGCAAAGCGAAAAAGTAATGCGGCAACGAAGAAAATTGACTTGAAATTGACTTGAAAAAATTCATCAGTGTAATGGCATAAAAATGTTATATTACACGAAGGCTAAAGACTTATTGACCTATGTATTATATATACATAATTTTACACATACACAAAGAGAATGTGGTTAAGTGTACACGAATGCTAATGATAATGATTGCAGTAGAATGATTTCTGTTTTATTTTTTCTTTACTTTTTTGAGTTTTTTACTACTCAACTCTCATTAGATGAAAGGAAAATGCTTTGTAAATAAGTTGAATATATTAATTTATAGAAATATTTATATATATATATATACAAAAATGGAAAACTAAATAAAAAAAAATTAGTATAAAAATTTGAATATGCGAAAGCTTAATCTGACTTCTTGCGGTAGTTCCATAGAGAATTTTATCAAGAAAATTTCTATGATACTATGAAATAATTTAATAACTATTTCAAATAATCTCACAAAATTTTCTAAAAAGTTAAGGTAATAAGAAGGTTTAAGGCAAGGAAAAGCAATTTTTAAATAGAAATTTTCTAAGTGAAAAATTTTCAAATTGTCCAACAACAAATTCCTTAATTTCAAAGCTGATAAAGACAGCAATATATTTATATATCTATCAAGAACTTAAACTTCAAATTGAGAATAGAATTTAGAATGCGCTTTGAAGCAACAATTAATTAGTTAGCTGCAATATTTAATTTAATAAAATTTCAAAGGAATTCTAACAAAGGAATTTTTTCTTGTTTTTCTGATATTTTCACTAAACAAATAACAATTAAAATGCTAATAGACGTATATAACTTCCTTTGTCCAAGCACCACCAGTTCATTAGTTCCAACTGTGCGCAAGTTCTATATGAAATTTTGTGTGAATATTCTTTAATAAAAATTCTACCAACCATTATGGATGCTGTTGGCTTATGGGACAAATTCATATAACGGAATTCTTTATCTTGTCAACACTTGTTTTACATGATGTAAAATTGCAAAACAACAACGAAAACTACAATGAGAAAACTTAATGATAGATAATGCATTCAACCGTACAAAGAGAAAATCAGAAAAAAATAAATAAAGAGATAAACAAAATAGTTGTGCATACAAATACATTTACATAAACAAAATATTCTAGCTAAAATTCTTCTTGTAAGGTTCATCTCATTGAAATAATATGACAATGATAATGGCACTAATGATAGAATTTTGTTGTTATTGTTATTGTTCTTATTATTATCTATTATTATTATTATTTTTGATAGTAATAATAATAATAACGACAACAGCAACAGTAATTTGCTGATATCACTCAGAATGTATTTAATATACTTTGGCATTTTGTTATATGACAAACACATACATAAACACAAGCACAAACACATACTCACCAGAAATTCTTTATATTATGTTTAATATGCTTGTGCATATCACACATACACAAATATTGTTAATGCTTTCTCTCTTTCTTTCTATTGATACTTTCTCCCTACTCAAACGAATGAAGCTTTTTTTCCTTTTTTTTTGGTTTTTTTTTTTTTGGTTTTTCTTTTGTTTTTTTTGGTAGTGATATAAATATGATATAAAAGAGTTTGTATTTGTGTTTGTTGCTTAAATGTAACCGATATAGTTCAACTTAATTTTTATACTCATTCAACTATTAGATCGATTCACCTAGATCAATTTGACAAATCATATGAAAATGCTGAATGCAAGTGAAAGATGATTTTTGTTATGAATGAAAAATTAGAACTTCGTCTTAAATTTAAGTTCTCATTTTGCATCAATTAATAACTTTGTATTCTACTCAGCTGAAATTGGTTTTCCAAAAGTTAGTGCGGATTTTTCTCAATAAAATTTTAGATGTGAAATATTAGAAAACACTTTTGTTGCTCAAATTTTTCTAACACATTTATTTTTCAAATCTGAAACAATAAATTTATCAAAAATGCTGTTTTTAAATTGGGTTATCGACAGCCTGTTTTTCCAAACCAATTTTTGACTCAGCAGTTAATATCTGAGGCTGGAAGTGTGAGTGTTTTAGTTGTTTGTTTTTTAAGAAAAATTTTCAAAACTATGCAGTAGTTTTAAATTTACAAATTAATTTTGCTCCATATATTTTCTCATGTAAGGAAAAATTAAGTAATGAAGAAGGTCACAATAGACTTGCTTACTTTTCCAAGTTGAATAATTTGAATCACTACAAAGAGCAATCAAATAAATCTTAAATCAAATTAATATATTTTTATTACAATTGTTAATGAGACTTCTGAATGTAATTTAGAGAATTTGAAAACAGAAAAAACGAAAATCGAGAAATGAATATTGTCGATTGCTTAAACTTATATCAACTGAACGATTATGTTTAAATTTAAAGTAGCCTTTTTGTTTTGGGTTAGATTTGCTTTCGATTCCCTACCTTTTAACGAACTTTCACGAATATTTTCCATTTCTTGATATCTCAATCAAATGAGTTGAAGTTATGTAGGACTTTCAATAATTTGTCATGACCCGCTTTAACTAAAATTGTCTTTTTTTAAGTGCTTTATAGTCGATTAAGATCGACTTTTAAATACCCAATACGAATATGTTTAAAATAAAATAAATGACGTCAAAAAAGTTATATGGGAGGAGGACCAAGAAATGGACTGATCGGGACTAAATTTGGTACACATATTTTTTTATGTCAAAATACAAGTCATTGCCAATTTTCGCTAAAATATGTTCAAAATTATAACTTTCTCTTCAGAAAAACGCTTTATATGGGAAGAGTTCGTAAAAATAGATCGATCTAAGTCAAATTTTTTAAACATATTTTTTATGTGAAAATAAAAGTCAGTGCCAATTTTCTCTAAAATATGTTCAAAAATACAACTTTTTTTCAAAAACTACTTTATAAGAAGAGGACTCGTAAAAGTGGACCGATCAAAGCAAGAGTTGGCCATACATATTTTCCATACTAAGACAAAATAATGCGTCAATTTTTGTAAAAAAGGTATTTCAAACTACAATCGCTTTCTACATAATAAAAATTTTTGATATATTCTAATTTTAATTATTTTTAATGAAATTCTTATCTAGATCAAAATACACTGGTCGCCAAATTTTAATGAAAAAGTAAGACCTCGTTACTTAAGCAGACAGACAGAGAGATGGACAGAAATGTCTAAATCTATTCAGTAAGTAACTCTTAGTTGATCGGTGTTGATCGGTGTAATCTATCTCAACTTATTTTGCTTGTTACAAACAACCGCACAAATTTATACTAATCTATACCATAAGTGGCGTGTGCTATAAAAAAAATCGCTTTCCCAGCATAAAATGTTGTCAAAATTTGTTTTATTACATAACAATCATAATTTGTTTTTAATGTGCTTTCAATTTTTCATGTCATTTTACATTTATTATCTAATTCAATCTAGTCTATTCAATTAATTTTTTGTTTAGTTTTATTTTTTTTTTACTTTGTCAAAAACGTTTTTCAATTTGTCCACATGTTTTTCATTTTCTAAAACTACTTACTTTCATTATTTTAACTGATATATGAAAAAAAAATGTAAGCAAAACAAAAATGCTACAGTTTTACCTTGCGCAAAGTATTAAAATTAAATACATAATTTTAAGTAATTTATTTATTACTAAATGTCAGAGGATAATCAGAGTAAGGGAAATCAGTTGTTCACTTTGATTGAAACCATTTTTGGACTTCTATGAAAATGCGAAGTTGCGTTTTCAAAGTCGCCGCATGTTTTTTTTTTAGAAAAATTAATAGCGGGAGCCCCTCGGAAATGTAAAGGCTTATGACGTCGTTATTGTAATCGAGTAATGTGGCATTAAATTGTTCATAGGAACTTATTTTAAAAATTTAACAAGAAAAAAAGCAAATTTTACATCAAATAATGAAACGTTCGATATGTTGCACAAAAATATGCAAACAAAAACTAAACAAATAATTATTGTAATATAATTATTTTTTATACAATAAGAGCAAAGAATAACAATAACAATAACAACAATAACAATAATAATAATAATAATAATAATAATAATAATAATAATAATAATAATAATAATAATAATAATAATAATAATAATAATAAAAGCAACAAAAATGTTAAAGTTCCGCAAATAAAAACAAAATGAATAATAATCGTTAGCTTTGTTTGTTTCATTAGTTTTGAAAAATATTTAAGTCTGAATATGAAAAAATTATTCCACGCAAAATTTTAAGTTATTCTAAACTTTACTTTTGTCTTACATTGTGCTATTTTTAAATATCACTTAAGAAATTTTATTTGTATCTAAATTTTTTTGTGAACAACTTTGAACTTTTTCCTTTTCGAAAAAAAGTTTTCATGTGTAACGAAAATGTGTACAAGTTTGTTTTTTTTTCTTTTATTTCTACTTATTGTTATTACTTTTTAAGGATATTGTATAAGAAATAATGTAAGGTATTTAATAGCCTGTTAATATCGATCATCACGTAAATTTCTATTATTTGTATAAAGATTTTGATTTCCATTTGCCCTTCATTTTAATTCATTTCATTTCATTTTATGTCAACAATACTAATAAAAAAAATAATACCACATTAAAGTAGCTATAAATTTCAACAATTATTATCTCTCTTATATATATATATATATATATATATATATATATATATATGTAAATTTGTATATTTAAATTTCACAAATTTGTCACTTTTAGTCTTTTTATGAAATTTTCTTTTTTTACTTTACATTTAACATTTTATATTTACATTTTTATGGGCTAATATTTAACTATAAAAGGCAGCTGATGTTCATTTACATAACTTTATATAAAATACATATATGTGTATGTAAATGTATATATATATATATATATTTATGTATGTATGTACGTATATATGCATGTGTGTGTGTGTGTATTTATTACATAAACAAAGTTCCAAAATTGTTTTTTTTTGGTTCTTTATTATTATTATAATTATGATTTTTAGGTTTATTTTATTCACACTTTATCTTTAATTTATGATGAACGGAAACGTAATAATTGGCCTACAAAATATCCATAAATTGTGATATATGAAAAACGTGCATTACACAGCAGTAGCTAAAGGTAAACATTATTTTTACATGGATATGTCAAGTATCATCTGTATGGAAAGTTTATATAGAACAAACAGATTTATGTGACATACGTCATTTTACACATACATAATTTTTATAAATATATAATGGTATATATATATATATATATATATATATATATATATATATATATATATATGTATAGATATATATATATACATACATATTCTCTCTATCACATAGATGTTTATTTATGTAAACATGGTTGAAGTTAAAGATTGACTTTCTATTTTATTTTGTACACTGTTTTCATATAAATGAAATAACTAAAACAAAATGAAAGGCAATTAAAAGAAATGAAATGAATTGAAATAAGTAAATAAATAAAAACGCAAATAGAAATTATAATATTCAATTTGAATTGGAAAAAGTAACAATAAAATTAATAATAATAGTAATAATAATAACTACAACAATAAAAGTTTCAGAGTAAATTAATAAAAACTAACTAAATTATTGTACAAATACCACGTTATTATAATGATATGCTGTGCTATGTAATGCAAAGCAATGCTATGCTATGCTATTCACGTTTCTATCTATTAATAAGCAAATAAAAGAGAGAGAGAGAGATAGAGAGAGAACCAGACAAATATTACACTTTTGTTTCACTTAACAAGAAAAAGTTAATAATAATCTCAATAATAACAACAACTACAATAGTAATAAAATTAAAGCATTCTTCCCCCGCTCTTTTTTGAAGTGTTTATTTAACATAATCATAATCATCATTAACATCAGCACGAACATCATTATCCTTGTTCTAAATGATTTTAATATAAATCGATCATTGAAATGTGTCATCTCATTTATATTTAAAGCAATTACAAAAACAGTTCAATTTAGCAAAGTTCAATTTAAAATAGTCTGTATATTAAATATTGGAATAGAGTTTGCAGGGACTTTAAAATGTAAATCAAAAGTTTAAGATATCCAAAACCATTATTTTGTAAAGATTTTCTTTAAAAAAATATCGGAAATTGTAAATTTGGCTTTTCCTACACTAAGTTTTTTCAACATGGGGCCTTAAGGATAAGGCGGACCATTTTTGAATCAAGTAACCGTTTTTGAATCAAGACACTTTTATATAGCGCATTTGATTAGCACTTTTCAGAAATTTCACCTAGTTGCTTGAAAATAAATTTAATTGAATCAAAAATCATAATATAATTGTAGTAACGCAGTAGGAAAATTCTAGCAAAAGAAAACATCACTTTATATTGCACAAGTTTTCATATGAATTTCAAAAAACGCGTGCGTATTAATTTTAATGAACCTTTCCTTTTTAAGGGTTAATTAATTATTGTGCTAATAAATTATAATTTCTACATTCTTCAGTAAATATATGCACAGATATCTTTTGACATGAATATATCTACTTGATGTGAAATATACAGCAGATAGTAAAGAAAGTTATTTCTCCGAAAGCGACGTTCTGCTTACTTACATGTTCTTACATTTATCGACTTCCTCTAAGAAAAACTAACTATAAAGATATTAATCGGATCAAACAAGCGAGTAAGAATTAGTCTCCATGAAATGTGTATTAAGGTAATGATGTAAACAATTTCGATTCCAGAACTTTGGTCTTAAATATGTTTATTACGATCTGGAAGGCTGAAAGCTAATCACTTTAATCCACTGGATTAAACGCGATATTAGTGACAGTTAAAATTTAAGCAATTTAACTATTTCAAAATCAGATATTTAGCCAACCTAAGAGAACAGACCTGTACTTTTCAACCAAAACAGGAATTGATAATCTGAATGATCTAATATTCTATAATACTTGGAAAAATTTCTTAACCATTTTAAAACTTATGCTTATTGCATTTATAATTCACTTTACTGTTCCACTTTCTGTTCTAGTTATTTTTAATTGTTTTTAGTATGAAATTATGCTCCCATTGAATTATGTGACTCATGCACTTTATATAATTTTTTCTTTTCTTTCTATTTTCCCTTTTCATTAAAGCAGTCTTTTTAAATATAACATATCCTGTGAAATGCTGCAAGAGGGAGAGATAACTAAATGCAAAATGCAATAATAATAAAAACTGAAATGAAAAGAGAAATTGTCATTTTAAAGTAAATATGTTAAGGAGATATATAAAAAGGAAAAATGTAATGAAAGAAGGAAGTATAGAAGTAGAGGAAGTATAAAACCATCAAAACTAGGTCACTCTTCACACACACACACGCACACATTTTCATCGTCATCTTTTGCAACTTACATAAGTTTTATATTTGAGAAGTTCCAAAAAAACAAAGAAAAAAAGAGAAACTTAAAAATTACAGAAACAAAATCGGCAAAAAGGAAACTCTTCTAGAGAAATAGCAGAAACCAAGAAATCATGCTGAAGTATACTCCCGAAATGGATGAAGAAAAATAAAAAAATTTATATTGGAAGATGTAGAAAGAAAAATAAGTAAGAAAATTTTACTTAACTGGGGCAAAATCTTAGATACCCACCATATGCACAACAAAAAGTTTTTTTTTCAAAAGCTGTTCCAATTTTTTCGGTAGTAAATAAAAAAGTAAACCTAAATATATGAAAACTTGAAATTGTATAAATTTGGGTAGAAGAGTACGATTTCTACGATTTTTGGATAGATGTTGTAGACCAATGACCTTATTATTAACAAATTTTACTCTAAAAATCAAAAGCGTTCTTACTTTATACAGACAGTTGAACTATGAGTGTGTTCTTTGAACGATTTTGGCCATTTTGCTACACATGTCTTTTCTGCGTATAGGAATGTTAACAGCATAAGGATGGACAGACTGACATATCTAAATCTTTTCAGAATTTAATACTGCTCAAGATTATATAAACTTTATAGAATATTCAACACTTCCTTTTGGATGTTACAAATATAATGATAAACTGAGTATACCCCAATCTCTTTGGTTGATGAATATAACAAAGAGAAATAAAACTTCTATATTTTTTATACAATTTTATTATTTAAAGGACAAATGAAGGTGAATTCCTTTCAGCTACTTCTAGTTAAAGGGCAACAATTTTAAGATGCCAATTTTAACTGTACTTTAAGCAGAGAAAGTAACAGCAATGGAGAGAGCAAATTAATAAAAAAAATAGTGAAAGAACTTTTTATATCTCATGTGTATTATTTTAATAGAATCTGTAATAATCATTCTGCATGATTTTATTGCATTATGCCACTTTACTAAAGCGATGATTAGAAATGATGTAAAACGATCATCATTGTTTTGTATTAAGATTTTATTTTTGTACTTTTCTTTTTTTATCTTTTTTGTGGTTCTTAAGAAACACTTTGGGAAAGATAGGAGATTTTCCACAAACGAAAATGGAACATTTATAATTTCTGAATATTTAATTTAAGCTAAAATTAAAACACATTTTCAATTTATCACTTAACAAAAATAAAAAGAACTTCAATTGTCAGGATTAAAAATTAGTTAAAGAAAATTTGCTTAAAAGTTATAAAAAAGTAAGAAATTGAATATATTTATGTCAATTATAGAAAAAGTTCCCACAAAAGAGGAATCTAGAAAATTATTCTTTAAATCTTATATGTCCCTATAAAAGTGACGGTCAATTATCCTTATACATATAAGCAAAGGCTTTAAGGGTCAGAGGTATCAAAGCTAAATGACCTCTCTTCAAAATGTTTGAGCTACTTCTCAATATATAATTTCATATATGAAATTTTTATAAAATTAAAACGATCGATTTAGAGCAAATATAAAATATTTGATATCAATGCGCCAAATATGATTACAATGTTAAGATTGAGACTAATAAGTTAGGAGAAGATAAAAGAATAAGAAAATAAGGCAGCTTATAAAGTATGTTATATAGAGAAGGCAACTTATATCTTACAGGACTTTACTATTTACAAAATGATCCACGGCCACTTTTTTGATATAAGCTCAAATATTTTTATAACGAAATTTTTTTAAAACAATGAAAACATCATAAATTTTAAAACGTATTCTTAGTCGTTCATATCAATTTCGCCCTATTCATTATTCTAACCGCTAATAAGTAAGAACTGCATACTCTATCTGAGCCAACTTTTAAATACCCTTTGCCACTTTGCTTAAGATAATTAAGGTTAAATATCAGAGTTACAAATCAGCAAAATTGAAAAAATAATTATCGTTCAATTATTCAAAAAGTTTGTTATATGAGAAAAGTTTAAAGAAATGAATCGTTCTGGACCAAATTTGATAGACATATTTGTTATGTCAAAATAGAAGGCAGTAACGATTTTCAATAAAATATATTCAAAATTGTAACATTTTTTCATATAATAACTTTCTTCAAAAAATAAGGTTATGTGGGTAAGGATCGTAAAAATAGACCAATCTGTATAGGATGTGATACACATGTTCATTATATTAAAATACAATTCAACGCCAATTTATGTTAAAATATATTTAAAATTGTTAGTTTTTTTTCATATTTAAACTTTTCTTTAAGAAAAGCGTTATATTAAAAATGGTCGCAAAAATAGTCCACTTTTAAATATCTTCAACAGGGTTTGTCTCTAAGCAAATTTCATTGAAATATACGAAAAATTGCGACCTGTAGCTTGATAATAAATTTACATGGACAGACAGACAGAAGGGATGGCAGGTAGGATTATATTGAATTAGGAAGTAATTCTAAGTCGCTTGGTTTAATAAAAAGTGCTTCTATCTCAAATAATTTTTGGGTGTTACATGCATCGTCACAAACTTATAATATCTTATAGCACAAGTGATATGGTAAATAAAAATGAAGTTCATAGAGTAAAATAAAGAAACACAATAATACAATATATAAAATATAATATGTAATAACATCTATATATATTAATAAATGTATGCAATCATGGATATGTGCATTTTACATAAGTTTATTATGCCAATAAAAATTTTCTTTGATTTCTTTTTACTTCGTGTAATAGAAATTTCTTCAACAATTTTTGCATATAAAATACATTGTTCTTGCTGTGTATGTAGAACAATGAATGTTTGCGTGCGTGTGTGTGTGTGTGTGTGTAGAATGAAGCCTCAAAGGAGGCACGTGACACTTACAATTGCATTATACACAAATAAAAAAATGCACGTAGCCATATATGTATAACATATAAATTAATAAGTCTCACGTTTTAAGAAAAATAGATTTTTTTCTTTGCTTGATTATTTTAGAGTTAAACAATGCAGAAGTGACAGGCAAGAGTATCAAGGAAATTTACAAACAAAAAATGGTTAGCAGTATTTTGTCAGTTGCTGTGAACCACTTTTAAAAGCTGTTGCCATTTCAAAGAAGTTAATTTTTCAATTGAAATTTATAAAAATGAATTCACATTGTTCTCAGGGTCAAAATTTCGAAATGGCCATTCTTTGTTACATTGTTTGCACCAATGTTTTACTTGATTGACACATTCACGACTCTTGAATGGTTGAAAATGGGTTCAGGCCTAAGAGGTGCAATGCGAAATCGATTTCATTTTGCTTAATGTTAATGTTTCAAAAATATTTTCTATATAAATTTCTTTTGCGCTTTTCAATTTATTTAGCGTTTTTTAAGGTCCAACAATTGACTATGTGTGGCTGCTTTTAAAACTTAGAAATTTAAGTCATAGGACGCTGTATTCACCAAACAAACAATGCCCAATCAATTCTGGTCAGCCTGAGACCAATTTTTCTTCGCTACAGTCACGTGGAGTAATAAAACACATCAAAATGTTGTAAAATTTTCATAGGCCTCATGTAAAATCTGTAAGTCGTATGGTTGTATTAAAAATCTTACTTTGAACGATATTAAATCACAAACTTAGTGACCTATATATTATGCATATATATGAATATTCACATTTTTGTTTTGTTGGCTGGCACATATTTTACTTATTCATATAGAAACTATTTTGCTTGCTTGATTTTTTTTTTATACAATTTTTCCCTTTTTTTCTTTTGTTTTTGTTTTTTTTTATTTGTTTCTTTTTTGTATTACATGACTTTTCTTTTTATAACTGTAACAAACAAATTGACAATTTCATGCATTCGTGCCTGGGTATACAATTTATTTACATATATTTGTATGTTTGCAATTGTAATTGTGCTTGTACCTTTTTTTCTTTTTTTTTTGTTTTGTTCTGTTCCTGCTTTGTTCATTTTAGTCTTGATTTTTTTTGGTAGCCAAAGCACCCAGATATTATAGCGATATATTCAATTTGTTACAATTTGTTACAAGGCCTTCTTAAAGCTCTAAGGAAAAGGGCAAGAAATTAGAAATGTTTTTAATTAACATTAAACGAACAATTGAATCTAGATTTTTTGATATTTCTCCATTTTGGCCGTTTTGTTTAACATTCAGATATATAAAAGTTAAGTCTAAAATTTTGTTTGTTTCAAGAAGTGTAAAAGATTAAAATCTTTATTAGTCCTTTTCAAGTAAGAAGCTCTAATAACTAGAACTAGTTAAAAGTTGGCAAAAATCAAACAAGGCCTATAATTTCTTGGCTTTTTCAATAATTTCATATTTCTATGGTTCCAGTTATTTCTTCATTCTAAATAAGCTGCTACTAAGAATATTTCTCTTTGCTGGGTATACGAAAATTTTAACCCTACTGAAAATTTCTAAGTTATTTGTGCAGTTTTGCTGCTTTGCAGCACACCCATATCCATACACACACCCATACACACACACACTTATATATACATATATATATATATTTATATATATATATATATATACGCTTACATTTATATTAAATCTATATATATACCAAAATTACAGCGGATTTAGTCAAGCAGAAAATTAAGTTGATTTAAGCACCGAAGAGAATTTTTCATTTTTTTTTTGTTTTTTTTTTTTGGTTCTTTTATTACACAATTACAATTACAATTCAAACATTCAGACGAAATTGTAAAACAATGAAATGACAAAAGAGAAAAGTAAAGACGAAAAGCGAACAACCACCAGAAGAAGAACAATAACAAGAATAGGCACAATAATAATGATAAAAAGACCAAGAAGAAGAAGAGGGAGCAAAAAACAAAAAAAAACAAAACAAAAATTTGAAGGAAAAATTAGGTCAAAGATCAAGAGGAGAGCTATTAAAGAAGAGTTGAAACAAAAGAAGCAAAAGTATTTGGCAAATAATTGAGCAAACAGGCAAAAAGATAAAAAAACAGAGGCAGAAGCAAGGACAGTGGCAGAGGCGAAGGCAGAGACACAAGCAGTCAGTGGAATAGTAAGGCCGGGAGGCCGACATGCTCGTTGCCAGGCCAATAAACTAAGCATACGTTGGCTTTTTATTTTTTTTTATTTTTTGGACTTGTTGGCTTCTTTTGAGATAATGCATTTGGGCGGATTGGCTTAATAGCTTCGTTTGGTTATAGGGCAACAGCAATATCAGCAACATCAATAAAAATAATAACAACAATAACAATAATAACAATAATAATAATAATAATAATAATAAATTCATGATATCAAGGTGCTGACTCTACCGCTGCTGACTTCATGACAATAATATAAAAATCTATTTGTTTTCAGTTATAACTGGACCTTTCTTCGTTTTTTTTTTTTTTTGTTTAAATAATAAACACGAGAAATTATAAAGAAAACTAAAAAAAAACGAGAAGAAGAAGGATTTCAGTAAAGCCATTCAAAGAAGATTATTAAATCCTTCCTTTTCTTTAAAAAAGAAGGCATCTCCAAAAACATAAGAAAAATTTTTTCAACATTTATTAAAAATTTATGTTTTAGTAAGGAGAATTCTCCAAAATAAGATGATCTGGTTCGAATTTCGCTTTGTAGTTTAACTTATAGTAAAATTTTTCCTAAATTAAATTGTTTTAATTTTTTGTTTTTGGGAGAAATGTAATTGTTTGTATTTCAAAGTAAGCTCCTAAATAGTTGCATTTTAGCCAAATTTTAATGTTACTTATTTATTTCAGTCTCAATAAATCTTTAAATTTTTTGGACATTGAATCCCAAGTCCATAAT
Source organism: Melophagus ovinus (assembly GCA_023089585.1). NCBI lineage: Eukaryota > Metazoa > Arthropoda > Insecta > Diptera > Hippoboscidae > Melophagus > Melophagus ovinus. The sequence continues at coordinate 440,860 of JAKKIB010000181.1, read as the reverse complement.
GAATTTATCAATATTACAATAATCTCACAATCATCTCAACTTCTTTTAAATGTTTCATTGAACTGTTACTTTTTAACAAACATTTTCAAGTATCAGAAAATCATACAAAATATAGTAAGTGGGCAAGAATGATCAAGAAAGAGTGATAGAAAGAAAGTGAGATAGAGAGTGAAAGAGAATAATGGTAGAATTGTACGTGAATTCGTTTGAATCCATAAAATATCCCAAACTAAAAATGTTCAAATAAAGTTTACATAAAGTTCATTGTTGCTGTTGTTGTTGTCCATGTTGTTATCATTGTTGTTGTCATTGTCGTTGTCATTGTCTCGCTGTTACCAGCACTATTATTGTTTTATATGATTACATATAAAAAACGTAGAAGAATGGAAGAAAAATAAAGCAGAGAATCTTTATATAAAAAGCAGCAAACAAATAAAAATCGGAGCACATGAGAACAGACTTAATTCTCATGAAATACAATTGTACGATTGTAAACTGACTCTTTGATTTAATGCTCCTTTTTGTTATTGCATTTTATTTGACTTATTTTTTTTTATTAATTTTTTTTTTGCTTACGTTTTAGTTTTTTGGTGTTTACTTATTTGCTCACTTGACTTACTAAATGACAAGTCATTTGCTGTTTTGTTTTGCTTCGGTTTGAGAATAGCACTTGCGACCTTTACTATTCCATTAAATAAAATTTATAAAAGAACTAAATTAAAAACAACTACAAAATGAAAAAAGCAAGAAAATTACAAAAGAAAAAACTAAAAAATTAATTCCAATTAAAGTGTTTTGTTCTTATAAATTTTTTGTTCTATTAAGTGTAGTTGAAATATTTTAGCTTTGAAAGCGATGTGTGATCATGTTTGGAAACATATTTATATGCTGGTGGCAGTGCCATATCTACCATTAAAAATGATTAAACTAAAAGGATTTTAATAAGTAAAAATGGCAGATAATTTTATTAATGCAACAATATGAAAATAAATTTTGCTCCCGTTGCCACTTTTACCACTTTTACTATATAAAACTCTGGTTAAAGTTTGCTGCTGTCATTGTAAGTTATTGCCATAAATGTGCTCTAATCACTTATTAATCTTAGTCTTCTTTTATTGCAAAATACAATCAAGTGTCTTGTAATAATGATTAAGAGGAAAAGTGTTTCTAGGACAAACTAAAAATATCGAAAATTCTAAACTTCTTTTGGGCAAATTATTAAAAACAACCACTGAGCGTTTTACATTCTGCATAATTCATATGTATTGATTAAGACCCAGGAAATTCAAAACTCAACACCCAGATCAGGCATTTAACGTAAAAAGCTTAAATGATGGACAAATGGACAGGAAAGTCTAAATTTAATGCTAATCAAGAATACTGTATAAACTCTCCAACTCTCCATTTTAGCCGTTGCAAACGTAATGATAAAAAGAATGTACCATTAATCTATGGGTGGTGGGTATAAAAAGCGTAAATGTTACGCTTTATTCAAAATGGACCGATATAAACTATTTGTAACAATTATAATTTGTCACCAGAAAACCTGAACTTAATTTCTTTGATGTAACTTTTTTGCGTTATTAGAGACTTGATAGTACATTCAAATTTTTTTGCATTAACATAGAATAAAATATTGAAATGTTGTCTTGAAAAGAGGCCTTTTAAAAAGTAACCATCAATTATTATTAGAAGTTAAGATTTATTTTATAAACAGTTAACCCGTTGTCTCTGATTATACTTAACGAAAGACTATGAAATTATGATATTTGTCAGTACTTCTAAGCTTAATAACTAATAATGAATTTGAATTACATATAAAATATTTTCTATAGTTTTATAGACTCAAAGCTTTGGTCTCGCTATTTCTACAGGAAAAGCGCAGTAATAAGCACCAATTATCCTTAATTGCTTAAAGGTAAAACTGAAATAATTTTTGCCAAGATTTGCTTGTTAATTCAATATAACTTACATGCCATAAAATCCAGTTATGTTGAATACAAGTGTCCGCCTTAATTGCTTCACTTGAAAAGATGACACAATAAAGTAAAAAAATATATGATCTCATTGAAATTTGTATAGAAAATAAAATTTTTTATTGATTTCGAAAAGAAAATGCACAAATAGTCAGCTAATCATGAAATAAAAACTTCAATCAAAACATGATGAAGGCACATTGTGGCTCTCAATACTTTATTACATTTTTCATATTATATAAATATTAAAATTTTCGAGATTAAAGTTTGGCAACTTTGTTTAGCAACTTTATTTAGCAAATTACTTTAGCAGCCTGGAATAATGTGACCAAAAAATTGTCACAAAATATTTTTAAGTTATGAATTTCGTTTCATTTGTCATTTATTTATTTTTTTATTAACAATATTTTTGCTTTTTTACTTTTCTACTTTCTTAGCTCTTATAGATTTATAAACCATACAAAAGCAACATTCAACATGTTTGAAGTCTTAAAAATATACTTTGTTCTATAATTTTGTGAAATGAATTCTCTTCAAGCCTTTGAAAAATTACTCTACCATGTTTATTTAGTTGCATTGACCTTGTTTCATAAAATCTTTGAGTTTGTTGTTTATTTTGTCAAGAGACGATTTATAGAAAAGAAAAAAACGGAATTAGATGGAAGAAAAAACTGACTTCAATACAGCATTTTAAAGATTTCAATTTCGTTTTTATGTTGTCATCTCTCTAACATCTTTCTCTTATATTTCTAGTTTCTTAAAATGTTTTTGGTTTTTTTTTGAGGAAATGGAGTATTTTTTTATTGTTGCTTTTTATGTGTATATTTGGTTTAGTATTTTTCAAATTGCTACTTGACTACCTTCAATCAATATGTTCAATAGTTGAATAAGCTAACAATAATAACAACATTAACACAAAACAATAACTAAGAAAATGTATGAGAAAGCATAAAGTGATTGTTGAAGAATGATTTTTATTACTTGAAATTGCACTTTGCATTTTTCGTTTGTACTTTCTAAAAAAAGAAAATTAAAAAAAAAAAAAGAAGAAAGAAAAAATCTAAAAAAATATACAGTTTTGGGTACGTGAGAGTGGTTGCATGTATCAGTGGCAAAACTTAAACGCTATTTAGATACTAATCGTATTGCTAAATGTGAAATACGTGCTATTGCATGCATGTCGCACGTCAAACATCATATAGCATAAAGGGCATTGTATATTACAACAAAACCAATAACAACAATTACAACAACAAAACTAAATTGCAGACAATTTTTATAGCATTGCATTGACTTTTTTTTTACATAAACAGAGTCAATTCTACAGATTTTTTTCTTTTGCCTCCAATTTTCCTTTGCTCTTCTTTTGCCATGTATGTCAGTCAGTCTGTCTATGTAATTTTGAATAAATTTGTGAAAGTGTCGCATAAGTGTGAATATATCTGCATACTGATTATTCAAAAACATTATTTTTCTCTTTTTCTTTTTCTATATATCTCTATCTGTATCTCTCTCTATGGCTCTGTATTTGCCCCCTCCTCTTCATTAATAAAAAGTAAATAGTTATGGCGTAGAATTTTTATAACTTAAGCCCTAGCAAAGCAAAATTTATTGAAATTGAAAATGAGTGGACAATTTTTACGATCATCGTTCTTATTAAATGATATGTAGATGAAACGTGTTTTTCAAAAGCTTCTTTAATTATTTTTAAATATTTCAAATACTTCAATTTTTCTAAATTTTATAAGTTTTCTAAATTTTTTAATTATTTTAAATTTTTAATTATTTTAAATATTTTCAATTTTAAAAAAATTTTTGTTCATATAAATTTTTTTAATTTTTTTATTTTTCTTTAATCTTTTTTTAAATGAAGTTTTTTTAATGGAATTTTTTCACAAACCTACATTTTAGAATTTGATTAGCATAAGCTAATTATTTTGTATACTCTTCCATATTGCAACAGATTTATCTTAATTTTTACTTTCATAATGTGAAATATAAAGAATTTAATAATAAAATGCATTTGTTTTTGTATTTGCATATTTTCTTAGCGATTTCCGATTTTCATACTGTCAGCGAAAGTGTTACAAGATTCCGTTCAATTTGTTGCCACAACAAAAATGTGCTTCTCTTTTCTAACAACAATTTTTGACAATGACGATCTGGGACTTCCTGTTACCACTTTCAACTATTTCAATGTTTATATGTATGCATGTACGAATGTATGTATGTGTGTATTCGTGGAAATATTTCCAAAAACTGATAAAACTATAAAAAAGTATAATTATAACGCTCATGAAAGAGCAGCATCTAGCACTATAATTACTACAAATGCTTATGTGTGGACGTACAGTTATTAAATAATTATAAAATGTGTTAGAACGAGCGTAAAAAAAGAGGAAAAGTGGAACATTTATTTAACCATATTTTATGGACTAATTGTCAATAAACACACATACATATACATAATTCCTATATAAATATGCAATAAATTAACCATAATTTTGGAAAATGTTAGTACGTTATGGAGAAAATATTGAGCACCCATCACTAGTCGTATTCTTTTTGATGGGCTTGATTGCCACGCAGATTTATGATCAGAATAAATTTCAAGGATTTTACATGGATTGAAATCAGATGGATATATAAGCTTAATTTGGGTCAAAAATTGTTACAGAGTTCTTTGACATCACATATATATGTTTTTGATGTGAAGTTTCGGTTTGGGCCCCAAACTTTTATTGTTGTATGCCACAAATGGCAAAAGCTACGAACTCTCAATTTGGATTGTACTTTAAGCGTATTCTCCAACCCTTTGCATATAATTTTTACATAAATTCGCTAAATAGAATTATTTCAGATTTCAGATTACTGATAGAATTTTTGAAATTGCCAAACTAACGTTGAACCCACAATTACTTGGATAAAGAAAGATAAAAGACTGAAAAGTTTTCAATTTAATTATATATTCCTATAATCCATTCCTTCTTCTTCTTCTTCTTTTTTTAAGTATTAACTAATTTCTAGCCTTTGCAAAATGTTTTAACAAAATAATAATATTTCCTACTAAACTCTGAACGAATCTGTATAAAAAGCAAATAGCCTATATTTGCGTTCTATTTCATTAAAATATTTATTCAATTTTGAATAGAAACGCTTACACATATACATGCACACACATATATATATAAATGACCATAATTATCTTGACATGTGTGATAATTTAATATTTTATATTGAAATAATGATAATGATGACAAAAATTTAAAATATTGTGCAAAAGAAACAAAATAATCAAACAATTTAATCTACATTATCTTGCTGTTGTTGTTTGTTGTTGTTGTTGTTATTATTATTATTGCAGCATTTTTGTTTATGTGAATTATTGTTTTATATTATTTATATGTTAATGTTCTTTTATTGGTTTGCCATTGACTTTAGAATGTTCAATTATACAACTTTTTGACTTTTTCATTTGTATTCATTGAAATGGAAAAATCCACAAACACAAATTATCATTTATTTAATAGCCCACAGGAAAAGTAAGCCAGTAAGAGTAGTAGCAATAGCTTCATCAACGGCAGAAACATTAACCAAAACCAAAATTAAAGTTAATATAATATTTTATAAAGGATACACAGGACACTAGTTTGGGTTTATGTTTAAATTGCAAATTTTCAAATATAAAATAAAATTCTATAAGACATTTTTCTTTGAAAATATTCATTTTGTTATTATGTTTGCAACAAACAAAAATAAGTGTTAGAGACTCCACAAAGTATAATTTTGAAACGATTTAGAAGAGTCTGTCTGCTGTCTGTCTGGCCATTCGTCTATCCGTGTTTTGTTAACGTTCTCCCGGTTGTTGAAAATTTGTTAGAAACATCGAATATTTTTACAAGCACATTAGTATTGTAAATGAGCAAAATCGTTCAAAAGACACGCCCACAATGCAACGTAAACTGAGAACACTTTAGTTTTCTTAAACCAAATTTGATGGTTTTTTTCATTATTTTCAAACTGCAATAGAAATTTTTTACAAGTAGAAAAGGCCACGCCTACATGAAGTTATATAATAACTAATTTTCACTTTTTTAGGTTTACATTTTTTGGGTATCTCAGATTCGTCATTAGCCAAATATAATTTTTTTTACATGTTTTTGATTTACTAAACAACTTCCAATTTTAAACGAACCAAAGAAAAATGCTAAATAAAAATAATCCATTGAGATTCTCTAGATAGAATCAATACGATAATAAAGCAAAATACTCTGGCTTTCTCCAATTTTAACTAAAAATTTCTGCATTTTTAAAGAAAAATTTTCCATGGATTCATTTCAGCGTTATCCTCAAAACATATCTAGCTTTCTTTTTTTAACTTTTTATAGAGCTATCTCACTCTTTGTTTTCCTATCTCTCTTTCTCTCTCTATCTCTCTGTCTCTCTTTCAATCTATCTCCCTCACTCTCTAACTATATATATATATATCCTTCCCTCTCTTTTTCTATCAAGCTATGTGAATTTATTGAACAGCATGATATTTATGGTTTATCGTTGAGGCGGAAAATTTTTGTTATTTCCAACAAAATCAAAATAAAACAAAAAAAAAGAAAAAATAATTCCTGATAAAAATCAAAGATATTCTATTCACACGCACATTAAAACCCTTAACATTTGATGAAATTGTTAGGTGTTTATGGTTCTTTATACAAGTTGATACAAAAAGCCACAAAAGCATTATAATGATTCCAAAAAAAAAACAAAAATAAAAACAGAGAAAAATATTCAAATATAAAATGAGAAATCTCTATCGACGATATTTTAACAAAAAGAAAATACAACGAAAATTGAATATAAATTCTGTGTTTTTTGTGCAAATCAATGAAATTTTGAGAAATGAAAAAGAAGAAAAATGAATGCCAAACAATTTGCCAAAGTTGCATCGTATCTATTGTTTATTCAATTGTAGACATTTTTCCAAAATAATATAATTGAATTCAACATGCAAAAGTGCATGAAATAAATTAGAAGATTAGATTAGAAGAAATTTTAGAAATTAATATTAAAATCAAAATATTTATTTTTGTTTTGCTTAATAACAAATTGAGAATTTAAACAACCTAAGTAGGCAAATTTTCTCTTTCCAGCTGCTTAAGAAAATTTTTGCTTTAACAGAAAATAATTTTAATGAAAAAAAACTTCAGAAATTCTTGTTTGTATAATTTTTAAAATAATAAAATTTAAGGAAAATTTTTAAAGCCAAAAACTGAATTGACAAACATATCATTTTTGCCTCTTCATTTCATTTTCTTCTAAAAATAAATTATTGTAATTATTTTGTTGTTATCCTTAAACTCAAAAAAACTAAAAATTTTTTCAATAATTAACGTAAAAGCTGAAAACAACAATAATAATTATAATAATGTCACAACATGAAACAGGTGATAGCGTCTGCCTCAAAATAGCAAGAATAAGAAAAAACTATAAAACACAAAACATTGAAATTATATGATTCCCTGAGGATGAAGCAAAAAAATATATGCAACTTGATCAGGCTTGAAGAAAGATAAATGAAAAGAAAAAAAGGCCCAAGAGAGTTGGAAAAAAAAGATAGATCTAAAGGCAATAATCATAACTATAACGAAATATCAAACTAGAAAGTAATAATCTATAAATTTCAATTTTAATATGAACTTTAAATTATTATATAAAATTTGTATATAAATTTACTGGAATTTATGGAACGCAGGAGAATGCCTGAAAAGGTGAGCCATTAAATTTTGGCAAAATTTTACTTTGCTTAAAAGGTTTAAATTCTGTTTCAGCAATGATTAATATCTTCAAATGTCCGTCCATATTGTCTATATGATATCGGCTTTCACAATAACATATGAAAATTTTTTTTGAATATAATTTACAAGAATTTTTTTTTAAAAGCTGGCAGCGTTCAGCCTTTTTTTGATTCAAGAAATAAAAATGCTTAAATCTAAGCCACGCCCAAAATCAAAAATTCTGCCTAAAATGAAATTTGTAATTTTCAATAAATTTTTGCAAAAATAAAATCAGCGCTTTTTTCTTAAGCTTATGGGTTCTTAAGCTTCAATAAAATTTCGAGCTAAATATATTTAAGAATCATATGTGAAACGTAATTCGTGTCGCCCAAAACTTGGATTTTGGTTTTTTTTTTTTTGTAAAATATTGATTCTATCTTTTAAGGGATTTTCTTCTTCTTTTTTTATTGTTTATTTCATTTTTTGTTTATTACTTTTCCCTATTTTATTTTGCCTTTTTTCTATTTGATTTGCCTCTTATTTCATGTTCTTCCACTTTTTAGTAACTAATTGCTTCCCCATAGAGCTCAAACTATACGAATGCATTTCTAAACGATTCATCGTGACACGTCGATGGCTTTTAATGGCTTAACATTTAATAATAAGCGTTTACTTATTCATACATGTACATAAACATCAATATCGTCATGGACATGGATACGGACATGGACACGGACACAGACACGGACATTAATATGGAAACGGAAATGGTTATTTTTTTGTAAGCCATAGAGCACACTTAAAACATGCACATCATGACAAACTAGAAAAAAGCAAAATGAGCAAGTGAGAAAATTATATTTGGCTGATAACAAATCTTGGTTACCCATTACCCATTAACACTAATTACCCTCACTATTTGAAAATTTATGAAAGAGACCGATAATTTACAGTTGTATAACTTCATATAAATGTGGACGATTTGTGCAAAAGTTCTGCTTTCAAGTTTCGAGGGAAGAACTATAAATTTTTGCTTAAAAATTAAAAACAGAAGAGTTTACAGTTTACAATGCTTTGTGGGCGTGTCCTTTCATCGATTTAGCTCTCATTTTTAATATCAAAAATCGCATAGTATTTTTGCCAAATTCATAGTCGACATTTCTTTTTTGTTTGCTTCCTAAAGATGGACGTATGGACATTTAAAAATCCATTCATATTCTGGATCAAATATGTTTATATTTCGGGGGGTATTTTACGATGCCTTTAAAATGTTACAGACTATTTGGCAAAATGAGTATACCCAAAATTTGTGGGTGGTGGATATAAAACTAAAACATAAATAAAACAGAAGATAAAATAAGAATCAAAATGAAAATGAAAATGGGATAAACTAATGAAGCCAATGACCAAGGCATAGACATAGGCGTACGAAAAATATTCAGTTTTAGGCCATTAATAAATTGAATGATTGATATGCATATTTGATTAATTATAATCAGACATAAATACACACAATATAAAAAAAAAGAAAAATGTTTCTAATGAAAATGAGAATTAATATTGACTTATAAATAATGCAATTAAATTGAAACGCCACATGAAAAGGCATGCAAATGGAATTTCCCTACTTTGTAGTGGCTTGGTTTTGTTAGTTTTTACATGTCTACAAGTGGTATTTCGATCAAACAGAAACAAAACAAAAAACGAGAAAATTTTCTGATTTCGAATTTTTTTATACTTTAGACCACTTATGGTGCAAAGTATTATAAGTTTGTGCGGATGTTTGTAACGTTTAGAAGAAATTGAGATAGTTTCATTTATTATTAAACTGATCGATTAAGAATGATTCTCTGAACCGACTGAAGGCTATACGACTCTCTGTCTGTCCGTTGTCTGTTCGTGTAAATCTGCATCAAATGAAATTTTGTATGTAGATAAGTTTCGGCCCACAGATGAAATGAAATGTAAAAATGATTATAATTGGACACTTTTTAAGACCGCTCTCCATATAACAATTTTCCCGGAAAAATGTTCTGTTATGGATAAAAGTTACAACTTCAAATTTATTTTAATGAAATCTGCACACTTTGTATTTTGACATCCAAAACATATATGGCAAATTTATTGCAGATAAGTCAACTTTTTGAAGAGCCTTTCCATAAAATGAACCTTTCAAAAATTTAATTTAAAATATTACAATTCTCTTCAACTTTTTTGGCTTGATTTTTTAATCATATTAAGTAAAGTGGTGTAGGGTATTTAAGAGTCGGCCACAGTCGACCATAATGCTCCTTAATTCCATTTAAAGCTTTTTGCCTCATTAAATATTTTGAAGGAAAAATTCTTACATAATTCAAAATCCAGAACACGCAGAACAACCAGTCACTTATTATTGGAGAAATGAAAAAAACGCAATGGCTTTGCGTAACTATCAGGATTAAACTATTTCTTGTTCTTCTTCCTCTTTTTTAACATAATTATCCAATCAAATATATATAGAGTATGGCATAAAGAAAAATAAAAGCAAAAACAAAATGTTGAATGACAGAGTGAAGAATGGAAGCAAAAGCCAGAGAATAAGACGATTAGAAATTTTGAATGATTTTGTATTGAATCGTCTGCACTAACTTGATAAACAAATTAAATTTGCAAAGTATTGTTATTTATGTTGTTGTTATATATATATATGTGCACGTGTCTGTTTGCTCGTGACATTTTATTAATGCATAAACATTAATAATAATAATAATAATAATAATAATAATAATAATAATAATAATAATAACAATAGAAAAAATAGCAACAATAAAACTAGAAGCGCAGAAAATAACAGAACAAAATGAAATGAGAAACAAAACAAGACAAAACAAAACAAAACAAGACAAGACAAGACAAGACAAGGTGTACAAATATGTTATGCGATAACAAAAACCTAACAAAAAGTCCGGTCAATTGGTGATATTTTATATATATACATACATATGCATACATACACACATCCATATATATATTTATACATGTGTATGTATATATATATACATATATATATATATACAAATATATGCATAAGAGAGACGCATATAAAATTGCATTGTACAATTTTAACATTTGTTTTGTTTACACTTTGCATTCTTATCGTTTGTTTGTTGATTTGAGCCACACTTATGTCACCGCATTATTAATATACACACGTACTTACATTTTGCACTTACACTTGCACTTGCACTTGTACTTGCACTTGCACTTGCATTCACATTGAGGCGAACTGCTGAAATATCCCACTTCATCATTTAATAATATGATAATCAAACAGACAAGTGAACAATAATACGGACAGACGGACAACCCTATTGGCAGATATGCAGATGGATAGATAGACAGATGGACAAATGGATAGGCGAATAAATTTCGTGCGTGAAGAGTAATTCTTTTAATATTTTAATATCACAATCAAACAACGACGTGCCATTGTCACCATGCCACACAAACACAGTCACATACATATAACAGTTCAATGCATACATAAATACAAACAATTGTAGAAGTGTCTGGTTGGTCATTCAAAAGAGAAAAAAAAACAAATCACTTATTTCAATAGATGTTTGTATATACATATATATAAAAAGTGCTGGCCGGTCGGCTGGTTGGTCGGCTAGTTGATCGGCTGGTTGATCGGCTAGTTGATCGGCTGGTTGGTCGGCCAGCCCAACACTCATACAAACGATGGTGCCACTTACTTACTTATTATACATATAATGTTCATAACATTAAATATGTGAAACGCACAATATTATATAACACACACACACACACATATAAACATAATAACAAATCGAACAAAAACATACGTTTATTGTGTAAAATGTGTAAGCAATGTTTGCGTAAATTTCTCTTATTCAATAAGCGATAAAGTTAAAGGTGATTGCATATGAATGCATATGCACTCACCTTTACATATATATATGTAAAATATATATATAATAATGTAATGATGAGTAGAATATCTAATAATATACTTGAAATATCTTGTGGGTCATGTCCACAAAATGAATTGTCTAATGTACAAAGAACAACTATTAATAAATTGGTTTAATTAATTGATTTTAATTAATTAATTAATTGTAATTAATTAATTTTAACTATTTACTTATTTTAAATTATTTATTTTAATCAATTATATTATTTTAAATAATTAATTTTAATTAAATAATTAATTTTAATTGATTGATTGAATGTAATTAATTAACGAATTAATTTTAATTAATTGATTAATCTTAATTAATCAATTAATTAATTAATTCCTTAATTAATTTGCTGCACTTTTGAGAAACTCTCGCACATTTTTTTTTCTAGTTACCATTGTTCATTGTTATCCTTATTTAACAAATCACGGAATTTTAAAGGAAATTTATGTGAGGAGTGTGCCACTGAATTCACTTACTGATGTTAAGTAAACCAAGTTTTACTTAACATCAAAATTAATGATTTTATTGAACATGAAATTTCGTTTTATTGCAATTACGATCTGAACAGATTAATGTAAAAATAAATTGTAACATAAAATAATATGATTTAAATATGATCAATCGTACATATTATTAAAGCCATATTTAAAAGAGGCGGTCGCAGCCGATTCTTAAGTACTAAATCACTGAAGTTATTAAAGTCAAATAAGAGTTACAAATAAAATTGTAAATATTCTAGGTTTTAAATTTGTTATATGAAGTCAAGTTTAAAAACTAGATCTATATAGAGCAAATTTGGCACAAAACTTTTTTTAAGGAAAACTGTTACATGAGACGTGATTCTCAAAATGGTCCAATTTCCATCATTATTAATAAAATTCGCTTTTGGACTAAAACACATCCATTTACCTAATTTCATGAAAATATCTCTAAAATAACGTGTTTTAACTTGCACACAAGCGGGAGGACGATCAGACAGGCTTAAATGAAATCAGCAAATGATTCTGAGTTTATCGGTTTAGTAATGCTTTGTCTCAACTATTTTTGGGTACTGTAAATATCGGCAAAGCCATTGAATACTTTAAGCAATAAGTGTTGTAGGGTATAAAGAGATTTTTTTTTGATAATTAAGTTTTTTTACAATTTGTCACAACTGTTACAATTGCTTCAAAACTGTTTCCCCATCGTTCTTTATTTTAACATATTACGATTTTCAAACTGTAGACACATAGCACATAGCACATTTGTATTTGATTTTCTCGTTATAAGCCAAGTTATAAACCATTTAATGCTAACAATTATTATTTCTCTTTTGGATTTTTGTTTCTATTGCCCAAGAGTAAAGCTACAAACAGGGCAACACTAAAGTAAAATATTTGTGTTATGTATTATATTATAAAGGCCTTTCTGGATATAACATCTCATCTTCTTCTTTTTCTTCACATAAATGTTTACTCCGATTTATTATGTTGCTCTAAGAGTATGGAAAGTTCTCATTTAATATCATTGCAAGCAGGTTATGTACTTATTACCATTCACGATTAATACTGTGATATATTATTTTTATTGTTATTCAGCAATTCTTAATTATTATTATTGCTATTTGATAAAAAATTATTTTATGTATATATAATAATCTTGAAAAAATGTCAAAAATTATTGTTTATAAAAATTTTTTTTACATATCCATAATAAAACATGTCATATATAGACAGTGCGCTTTTAAAACTGTAATTGCTTATAAAACGGCAATATTTATAAAAAATGCAACACTGTTGTCGCATTAAATATATAACTGGCTTATGTATGCACATAGAAAGAAGGAAAAAAGAAGCACTTTTGCAGCAATTGAAGATAATTTGGTGCATATTATTTTTCTGTTCGTGTCAAAACTGTACTAGAGATTTATTACGCATTTATAAAAAGAAGCTAATATTATTTATTGCTGCGTTTTTGTTTGCTGTGGCACAATGTTTGATAGTTTAAATTAAAAGTAGTTTAAGGTGCTTTAATTACGAAATATACAAAAAATAGTAAAAAGAGGATTAGCGTAGTAGACAAAGGTTCTAGCGCGGATTTACATGAGGCGTTTGCGTAAATTATCTGGAAAGGGCAAGTGTGACGAAAGTACGGATATTAATCGGTTGGGTAGCGTTGGTGGTTTAACTACAAATACGAATAGTGTTAGTAATTCTGGTGAAAGAGGAATCGTTATTACAGCGTATACGGATGCCAATAATCAAGACTGTCTACAATCAAGAACAGGTGCTTTGGTGACAATAGATATCATTCCCAGCAGAAGCAAGTACCGCAGCAGCATGGACATTCATAGTGGTAAAACAAGTACGGGCAGCAGTTTTGGAGCATTGAGCAGTGATGTGTTTAAACACTTTGATAAAGCGGGGAAAAGCGAATTGTACGAATTTCATAAATCTCATTGATTAAGTTTTCTACATCTATCTCACTTTTACTTAATTTTTTTTTAACTTACTCTTTGTACATCTGCCAATTCAATTTTGCAAAGAAAACAAAACAAAAAAAGATAAAAGAGAAGAAAGGAAAAGAAACCAAAAAAAAAAAAAAACAAAAACAAAGAAAACAAATCCAAAAAAAAAGAAGATTTGTAGTACCATACTAATTTGTAATGTTTAAGAAAATTATGATTTAAAAAAGATAGAAAAATAAAAACAAATAAACAGTTCAACTTTGGTGCAGGACGCTTAATTCTAAATAATCTCGTTATAGTTTGAAATACTTAAAGCAACAAGTCCGGGAGAATGACAGCCCCTACATGGGCAAACAGGATGATCCCAAATATGGTGTGTACGGTGCGATCTACGATTTATTATGGCAAGGTATACGATGTACCATAAAAAAGGATCTCATTCTAAATGCACTGAATGATGTTGTGGTATGTGCGGGATATATGTCATGATACTGCAAACCGTATAGTGGCATAATATTTTCTTGTCTTCTCTATTTTGTGCTTTCTGTTTTTTTATCATAGACCATACATGATGATATGTCTTCCTTGATTTTGGATGTGATTAATGTGCTGGATGCGGAAACATCATTAATGACTGATGGTATCCAAGAGGAGCGTTTAATGTTTTGTCAAATCTTAAAGGAATTGGATAAAATTATACCGGATAAATTAATAAAAGAACGACTAGAGATCGATACACTCCAAGAAGTAGGCATTGTCAAAAATAAAGTCTTTTACACGAAATTCATTAAGATTAAAACGAAACTTTATTATAAGCAGCGACGTTTTAATTTATTCCGTGAAGAGAGTGAAGGCTATGCCAAATTGATAACTGAATTAAATCAAGAATTCGAGGATGATGTTACATCAGATGGCGTCATGGATATTATTAAGTCTTTAATAGGTTATTAGCTCAAGATACTTTGCCTTACATAATTACTTTATTTATTTATGATAGAGTCCTAGTTTTTACGTTTTGTATATTTTTCATGGTTATGATTAGGTTGCTTCAATTTGGATCCCAATCGTGTTTTAGATATTATATTGGAATCATTTGAATCGCGGCCAGAACGTTGGCAATTATTTATACCATTATTAAGGGCTTATATGCCCAATGGTACCATTATTTGTGAAGTGTTGGGCTACAAGTTTCGTCATTTCGCTGAAATGAAAACACCCCGATCATTATTTCATGTGTGCTCACTGCTATTGAAACATGGTGTTATCAATTTAAATGATATTTATATTTGGCTGTCGCCAACAGATAACATGATTAAAAGCGATTGGGAACAAGAATTGGCCGAGGCTAAGGAATTTGTACGTAAATTAAATGTGATTGTTACAAATAAGGATAAAGAAAATACTGAAAGTACAGAACCAGAAAAGACTGATAATAGCAGTGAGAAATATTCAATGAATCAAAAATTCGGTTTATGTGAAGGTTTATTAAAAGTTGGCGATTGGGAGAATGCATCAAGAATGTTAAGAAAGTTACCCGAGCAATGTGTAGCTGTTCATGAACCAATTGCAAGATCTCTAGCTGAATTAATTCATATCGCTATTGATTACATATATCGAGAGAAATGTTTTAAAATTGCACCAACAGTTAAATTGCAAAAACGTCGCTTAGCCGATGATCCGAAATTTATTCAGAAAGTTCAAGTGAGAGAATTCAATGAGTTACGTAATTATGTTATACCAATGGTCATAGCATTGGGTCCATCATTACACTACGATACAGTTTTAATGTATAAATTAATAAGAATATTACGCACAATTATTAATGAAATGGGTGTGGATAATCAAAATTTACCGGCCCCTTTATCAAATGAAGAGGCATTATATAATGAAGTTATGACTATTATGGATGCTGCCGTATTGCCCGCTTTATCATATTTAGATTGTAATTGCCCAATGGCCGAAGAGATATGGACTGTATTAAAATATTTCCCATATCATTATCGTTATGCTGTTTATGCTCGTTGGAAAAATGATACATATTTATTGCATCCACAATTGATAAGGCGGCGCGGTAATGCCCAAAAGAAAATTAAAGCCATTATGAAACGTGTTAGCAAGGAGAATGTTAAACCTTTAGGCAGGCAAATTGGCAAATTGAGTCATTGTGCACCCGGTTTTCTATTCGATTATGTAATTCATTATTCTTCTAGCGAAAACAGAAAAAGAAATAGGAAACTTTTCTTTTTTTTTCGGTTGATTGTTAGTTAATTGGTTTTTTTTGGTGTCTTTTTCCAGATTTTATTACAAATTCAAATTTATGATAATTTAATTGGTCCCGTGGTTGATTCTCTGAAATATCTAACATTACTATCGTTCGATTGTTTGGGCTATTGTCTAATTGAAGCATTAACTATGGCCGATCGTGATCGTTTTAAACATGATGGCACTTCAATATCACTCTGGTTGCAAAGTTTAGCAGCATTTTGTGGTGCTATATTCAAAAAGTATAATATCGAATTGAGCGGTTTATTGCAGTATGTTGCAAATCAATTGAAATTACAAAAGAGGTGAATTTTTTTTTTAATTTTAAAGTTCTATTTTATATTATTATTATTATTAGGTTTTCTTGTAAATTCACTTCTCCATTTTCAATTTTTAATTTTACAGTTTGGATTTATTGATTTTAAAAGAAATTGTACAAAAAATGGCTGGCGTAGAATCTGCAGAGGAAATGACTAATGAACAATTAAATGCAATGTGTGGTGGGGAATTGTTGCGAGGCGAGGTAACTAATAAATAATTAAAAATAAAAATAATATTTGGATTTTCTTTGCTTAACTGATTTGTCGTTCTATTATTCTCATTTTAGGCCGGCTATTTTAGTCAAGTGCGTAATACGAAAAAATCATCGTTACGGCTAAAGGATGCATTGGCTAATAATGATTTAGCCGTTACCATATGCCTACTAATGGCTCAACAGAAACATTGCGTTATATACCGTGAAACGGCGCACAGTCATTTAAAATTAGTGGGGAAATTATATGATCAATGCCAAGATACATTGGTGCAATTTGGAACATTTCTTGGTTCTACTTATTCGGTAGACGAGTATGTTGAAAGATTACCATCAATTATAACAATGCTACAGGATTATCATATCAATGCTGATGTGGCATTTTTTTTGGCGCGGCCCATGTTTACTCACCAAATTAATCAAAAATATGATCAATTGCGTAAAGCTGATCCAAATGCCAAGAAATTGAATAATGCACAGAAATTGCAAAAATATTTAGAGGCAACCAATTTAATAATGAGTCCAATTGTAGAATCGGTACGACCATTACATGGTCTCAAAGTATGGGAAGATATCTCACCGCAATTTTTTGTCACATTTTGGTCATTAAGCATGTACGATTTACAAGTGCCGTCTGATAGTTATTTTCGCGAAATATCCAAACTAAAAACATTATCACAGCAAGCAGCGGACTCTAAAGATTCGAATGCATCCAAGAACAAAAAGGAGCAAGAACGTTACATGGCTCTAATGGATAAATTGCAGGATGAACGTAAAAAGCAACAAGAACATGTTGATAAAGTGTTGCAACGTTTACAACAGCAAAAAGATCATTGGTTCTTATCACGATCAGCTAAATCGGCTAAAAACGAAACAATTACACAATTTTTACAATTATGTTTATTTCCTAGGTAAGTTTCAATATCACCGAAGACTATAAAATTGAAATATCTGTTGTTTTAATTTGCCATCGAGAGATTGAATAGATTCCGAAATCAAATTCTACAATGTTTTAGTCATGTCTCTGACTGTCCAAATATCAATATTTGCTTCTGTGAATTGTTGACACCATTACGATTAAAAATTCGCCATGTAAAAAGATTGGTATATCATGCATTTAGTTCAAAATTGAATGTGGGCTACATATACAATGCGAACAATTTGTCTCTGTAATTTACGTGGTGCTTTTCAAAATTCAACATGTGGCCATCAAGTGCTAGGTTATATTTTTGAATTTTGATAATTTGGCCCTAGCAAATGTAATTTTCTTCGTATTTAATGTTTTCATTTTTTTATTTCTATTTTTTTTAGATGTACTTTCACTGCCTTGGATGCTTTATTTTGTGCTAAATTTGTTCATACTATACATAATTTAAAAGCCGCCAATTTTTCCACACTACTTTGTTATGATAGAGTAAGTGAAGAAAAATCATAAAAATTTCACTTTTGATTAATACAGTTCCTTTAGTATTAGTTGCAGTGGTCTCTGGTAATATTAAGCGAAAGTTGTAAACTTTTTGAAATCTATAACTGAATTTTTTTAATAGTCTCATTTTTTTAACAAGGAGTTTCATAAGTGATTTGACAGCATGACAATATTAAAAACTTCCAAATTTTGTCAAAGGCTTTTAGGTTAAGGAATGCAGATTACTCTAGGTCGTATTTTATAACAGAATCAATTGCAATACAATACAATCCATTATCACAAAAGAGGGACTGTCTTAGGTCTTACACATAACAATTAAGAGTAAATATTTCCACACACTAATTTCAATTATGATTCTAAATTATTTTCGCGCAAATTTAATGTATTTCCTGACCTTGAGCTGTCTTATTGCAAAAAGAAACTTCTTCTGAATTAAATTAATTAATTACGCTATTATTTTACATATTTATATATTTCGTTTTGAAGATATTTTGCGACATCACTTATTCGGTGACATCATGTACGGAAAACGAGGCAACACGTTATGGCCGATTTTTATGTGCAATGTTAGAGACCGTTATGCGTTGGCATTCCGATCAAGCAACATTTAATAAAGAATGCGCCAATTATCCGGGATTTGTTACTAAATTTCGTGTTAGTAATCAGTTTTCTGAGGCAAATGATCATGTCGGTTTCGAGAATTATCGTCATGTATGCCATAAATGGCATTATAAGATAACTAAAGCGATCGTTTTTTGCTTGGACTCCAAGGAATATATGCAAATACGAAATGCTTTAATTATATTAATGCGCGTATTACCTCATTATCCTGTTTTGTCAAAATTGGCACAAATTATTGAGCGTAAGGTGGAGAAGGTGCGGGAAGAAGAGAAAAACAAACGGCCTGATTTATTTGTGATAGCTTCCAGTTATATTGGTCAATTAAAATCGAAATCAGCTCAAATGATTAAAGAGAGTGACTTCCATCAAGTTTCCGAGAGGTCCACGAAAGCAGAGACGTCAAGTGCCGTCAGTGGTGGTAGCGGTGGGACTAGTGGGAACCTTAGTAGTGGTAATACCAACATTAGCAGTGGTAATGTTGTTAATTCTAATAGCGCTTCATCTGGCCACCCTTCAACAGGAATTAGTGGCTTATTAACAATGAATGCTAATATAAATGTTGGTACCGTAGGCTCTAGTGCAGCAGTGGTGGTTGGTAGTGGGTCAAGCAATAGCGAGAATTTCGTTAATAAGATAATTAATGGTGAGATTAAATTAGAAAAACGTGAAAAGGAACGATTAGAGAGAGGTTCAAAAATTATTAAACTGAATCCATCCAGCATAGATCGTGAAAGAGATCGTATTGATGGTGGTAGTGGTGGTGTTATTTCCGGTATTGGTACTGGTGCGAGTAGTGGTAGTATTAGTGGCACTCTCATGCCTAACCGTAAGATCACTTTAATTGAAATTAAAGATGACTCATTGGGCATATTAGCAACATCTAATAGTAGTAGTACAATTACCTCTACGAACATCGTAAATATAACGGATCGAGATCATGATCGTTCAGTTAGAAGCACAGGTTCATTAAAGGAGCACATGATGAAAAAGGATGAACGTTTAAGGGATCGTGAGAGGGACAGAGATAGGGATAAAGAACGTGATAGGGAGCGTGAACGAGAACGTGATCGAGAACGAGAACGCGATCGTAATAGTTTATTAACAGAAGAGATTGATGGATTTTCTACTGGCAGATTGAAAAGGGATAAAGGAAGACGAGACGATCGCTATCGCAACGAAGTATCACCATTGCAAGAGCAATTAGATGTTACCAGTAAATATGATTATGAGAGAGATCGTGATAGAGAGAGGGATATTGAACGGATTGAACGTATTGCACGAGATCGTGATCGCGATTTAAGTTCAGTATCCAATGATAGCAATGGTTCTTTACAGCAACGACGTAGTCAAGATATTCTTGAATATGAGAAAGAATGCAAACGTCGTAAAGTAGATGCAACGTCGTCCTCTAATTCAAAGGTTAGTATTTTGGTGGAATCGTAAACCACGTATTCTGTGTATAGGAGATAAACAGAGACAGAGAGAGAGAGAGAGGAAAATAGACAGAAAGAAAGAAATAAAGAATGAATGAGAGAAAATAAAAAGCGAAAAAAAAACAGTGACTTCAAGTTCAAAATACCAGCGATACCAACAACGATCGTGCAGTATTGTACTCTATAAAATAACAACAACAGCAGTCACGAAATAAAGTAAAACTGAAACTAAAACGTGTACACTAAAAATTATAACAACAACAACATTAACAACAGTAGCAACATTATAAAACGCTCATCGTTAAAGCTGTTACGCCGTAGCAGTAAAAAAAAATACGTTACCACTACCAAAGTACCTCTGCCCTCACGTAATCAGCGAAAATCGTACAATAGCTAGAAGGAAAAGGGAAATTAAGAATTATTTAGGGTTTACTTTACCTTTTCATGAAATTTTATTTTAAATATCTTTATAAGGGGAAAGTGAATTAGATGATTTAGTAAAATAGGAAGAGTATTAGTGTAAAATTCAAAAATAAATATTTCAAAAAAACAAAATCTTGAATACATGTTCCATTCTTCTAGTCTTTAGGTTTTCTATTTTCGATAATTTTTCCTTAATTTAGGCTTTCAAAAAAATTTGCTTTTTATTTGAAAACATAAGAATCCAAATGAGAACTAATGAAAGAACTTTTTTTCATTTGAAATTTTTGATACAACCATAGAATTTAAGATTAAGTTCTAAAGTAGATTTCAAGTATTAAGACACGAAACATCTCTGTGATTATCATAGACCACAATTCTTTAACTACCAAAGAGAAAAAAACCAAGGAATTCATTCTACAAAATAGAGAGCAGAAAAAAAATTTGGAAACTTTACAATACAATAGAAATGCAACACAACAGCAATAGCAGCAAAAGGATAATCATATGGATAACATGCCACGTTATCATCCGACAATAAAAGGATTATCATAGCTTTTTTCGGATTTCACTGCAAAAATTTCTGGATGAATAAATTGTTGAAGTTGATTGTGCAGAATAAAGGATAAACAAGGACAAACATCATCTCATAAGCTTCTTATCATGTGTACATAATTTGCTGCCATTAGGATAAGAATGCTTATTGAGTATAAAATTCAAAGATTCCCTGTAGTAATTCAATTTTAATGAAGCGCAATCACCAATTAATCTAATATGAAAGGTAAACGAAAAGCCGATTTTCTGGTACCTACTAAATGCTTCAGTGGATTGTTACTACTCAAACATCAAATGTTCGATCTCCCATAACAACAAAATCAAAGTGTGAAATGAAGTTACTCCAGATATTGTTTTAGCATCGCTCTGGAAAGTGGTGGAGTATCTGGCATAACGTCTAATTGCTTTTTAGTACCAGATTAAATTTCAACAACACTATTGCAGTTTCATTGGAAGTAGAGCCCGTACTATTTCGGAAGTGTAAAATATAATTACGAAATAGTTCCACAGGTGTTTCAAGCGACTATGGCGATATAATCCAACAACAATTTATAATTATTAAGAGTAATCTCAAAAAATCTTACACAACGTTGACCACGTGGCAAAGACGATATAATCCAATGAGTTGTAACTATCAAAAGCCATTTCAGCAAATGGTACAACATGAGACGAGATCGGTTTGCCAAACAACATTGTTAACACATCACACTGAACATCATTAACAACCAGAGTATAATTTTTTTCAATAACAGCAACTACAACTAAATACAAAATCGTTCAATCATCACAAAAGCCAACAACAACATCAATTTCAGCAACATCATCATTAATGTTCACTGCAGCAACAGTCATCATCATTATCTTTAATAAATACAAAATCGCAGTTACAGTGTCCGATCACCTAGGCTACGTACGGCTTAATGCCATATAGTTTTTGCTGTAAAATATAAACGTCGGAGGAACCTTTATACATCTTCCATCAGTCTCATCAGCCGTTTGGTATTGGACATTTTTATTGTATGTTTGTGTGTGTATGTTTGTGATGACAATCGTTGATAATGATAATAAAATAGGGAGGCAAAAACAAAAAAAAAAAAAAGAAAAAAGAGCAGAAGAGATTTTTGG
Source organism: Melophagus ovinus (assembly GCA_023089585.1). Lineage (NCBI taxonomy): Eukaryota > Metazoa > Arthropoda > Insecta > Diptera > Hippoboscidae > Melophagus > Melophagus ovinus. The sequence goes on along the minus strand of JAKKIB010000181.1, from coordinate 418,328 downwards.
GTAAAAAATGAGTTGCTGCTTGTTATTTTTATGATGACGATATTCAACACAGTCTACCTCTCAATTTGTGTATATATATATAATATGTTAGAGCTGCTTTTGTATACTGAAACGTGTAATCCATTTGTTCTGGCTAAAGCCTTAAGGGTGAGCGGTAAGTGATCGCAAACAGTGGACGAATAGTGAGAAAAAATGTCATACAAATGCAAAAAGAGCAAAAAAATGTCAAATGAAATTACTTTAAAAAAACAAAAAAAAACAGAACAGAATGGAAGATAGAAAGTGATGCAAGAAGAAAGAATGAACAGAAAAACGAGTTCCTTAAATTTAGAGTGAATAGTGAGTAAATAATAAATGAAAATTACCAAAAGAATGCAAGAAAGAATAACTAAAAGAAAGGAATACGAAACTCAGATCCAATCTACTCCAGTGCTTTTCATTTTTTTTCCTAATCTCTTAAATTGTTTCTTTTTTTTTTTGTTTACTTGTATTACCTCACACTATTTTTTTTTCATTTATTTGTTACTGTTTTCCTCTAAACTGGAAGGATCACCTTTTTCTATATGCAGATATTTGTATATTTGTGTGTATATATAACTTTTTTCTGGCAATATAATTACAGAAGCAATTAGGCGATGATATAAATGAAACGATTAAAAAAGAGCGTAATCTTAAGTCGAAAGAGCGCAAAGAGAAAATGACTGATGAGGAGAGGGATGCTCGTAAAGAACGTAAATTGGGTCGTAAGCGTGAACGTTTAGAAGAAGCCACCAATTTAGAACATAAAAGGCGAAGAGATGTACAAAATGGCGATGATGATACCCGTGAAGGCCGTGATAAACATCATCCAAGAGAAAAGTCGCCCCATATACGTGATGTGCGTGAAAGATCCCACGAGAAATTTGAACGTGAACGTAACTCGCGCGATGATCGCAACAAATCTACCCGTTCACGGGTCGGCTATTAATAACTTTCATTAACTTTCATTATTTTACATTGCCAACATATGCTTTCTATTTAAATATATTTAAATTAGTGTTTTGATTCCTTAAATCTGATTGATCAAATCTTTTATAATTTAAGTGTATATTTAAGTTAAAAAAAACTATTTCTCTTTTTTAGTTCTTCGTTTCTCATGTGCCCAATCGTACATTAATCAATTCAAATACGTTAAATAAAATATTTAATTATTTAATTAATAACATACACAATTAATTTATGAAGAAAATAATTTTTTTAATGAGTTGCATCACGAAAAAGTAAACAAACAAAATTAATAAATAATAAAATAATAACTGTGACTACAAAATAATGTAATTAAGCGAAACAATTAGGCTTTTTTTATTTCTTTAAAATTGTTTGCATTGGAAGACGTCATTTTTTTTTAGAAAATATTCCCTAAAGAAAAGAAATAAAAACATTTATAAAAAAAAATTTGATACTAAAAGTTTGATTTATACGAAAATGATAGTACTAAGAATAAAAAAACAAGTAATTTATTTAAGATATTTAAAGCCCTTAATTATTTCCTGTTATATTAGAGCAGTCGATGTTTCTCAATTAACTTAAGCCTGCCTGTTAATATGAAATCTATTCAAGAATTATTACGCTACCGAAAGTTGATTAGATTTAAGCATTTTGCTAAGACTTGCCCACATAAAACTTTATATAAATAGAAAGCGTTAAAAAATTTCCCTTCTCTAAAATGTGCACAAATTAAAATTTCAGAAAATTATGAGAAAAATTTTGACCAACTGAATCGTTTCTTAAGTTATATCTCTAGTAAATGTAATTATTCCAAATATTGATTGAAAATGGACTATATCGGTGATCAAGGGACAGGTCCGCAGTGCAACACCTAATTTTTTAAATTTAATTTATAAATTTTCAATCATTAGTTGAAGATACAAAACTGAAAATTCCTTATTCTACAATGTTTACAAAAAAGTTTTACAAAGCGATCACGCCTAACTACCCAAAGTTGTACAACTTCAAATTATGAAATTGTAAAACGTGCAATTTGACCCCAGCCAAATCTAATTTTCTCAATAGTTATATTTTAAATTGTATGTATAAGCAGAAGGACTATGTGACCTGGTATTTTATAGTTGATCTTAAAGGCTTATATTTTTAGTATATGGATAACAAAGCATGTCCTTAGTGTTGGCATGGCGTATTGGCCTGAAATTATATGTCTACTATATGTAGTAAAGATCCCGTAAAAGATAACTCAACAAAAAATCTAGTTAGCATAGAAGAAATTTATAAAGCCCTTTCTAAATTTCCTTGCTTGAAGAGAATAGGCTTTTCAAACAACTGCTAGCTAGCTAAAATCGTGAAAACTGTTGGCATCAGCAAACCGGCTTAATAATTTTTTCGCTATCATTTATACTCCAAAATTATTGAATATGTTTTCTGCGTACACAAGATCTGCCTTAGTCAATAACTACAATACTTAGAATATATGAGAACTTCGAATTATTTTCGATATCGAATAACAAATTTCATAGAATTCCTGTTATAGCCCAGTTATTTTTTAGATTATAGTTGTACAAATCATTCACAGTAGTTTTGTGATTTGAGACTTTGCATTCATTCTATAATGTTTCTTTTCCTTCTATTTACCGTTACATTAATACCTTTATCAATCATCATTTAATTATAAATTTCTGAGATTTTTTTTTAATTGGCTAAAGATTGCACAAAAAAGGAAAAAAGAAGAAACTAAAGATAAGTTAAAAAAGGAAAAAATTACAAAAGGAAATTATGGAGTTGCGTAGTAAAAAAACTAAAGAATCTAAGGATTTACAAGCAACCTTAATGAGTAAGAATTTTTACTTATGATTATTAAATTCCTGCCGTTTAAGTTTGCTTTTGCTTTTTCATTTTGTTATATAAAAAGATTTAGGTTTTTATGAGGATGGCATGAATTTAAGTGAAATGCGCAATATGTTAAGCGCCTTACAAGAATCTGTTAATGAAACCAATATAGATAGAACTGTGCAAGTAAGAAACAGAAAATAGAAATTTTTTCAATAATAAATCATGCAATGTATATAATTATTTATAGGAAAATGAATTGGAGTGGAATGAAGAAGGGCAATTATTCAGTTCTACAAGAATACAACAACATAATGAACAATCTCAAATAAGTTCCAGTGGAACAGATACGTAATTATTTTTATTCAATTTATTTTATTAAAAATAGGAAAAAGACCCTTACAAACTGCCTTAAAAATCTTCACAATTTTTGCTGCATCACTTTTTTACAAATGAAAAAGTTTTCTATTCAATCGCTTAATGTAAATTTTGATTAAATATTAGTGGAAAAATGTTATTTTGAAATGTTTAGGCAAGATTTGGAAAAGTTCACCTACCAGATGAAATACAAAAACAGTTCTTCATAGTTTTTTATAGATATATTCGATTTGATCGATTTGATTTGTCGAATTTTGAGTTGGATACATTCGAACAAAGTTTCCACGTCCACGTCCGAAAGTCTGGCTAGCTTACGTTAAAATTTGATATCAATGAAATGTATAGACTTATCTAGAGTTGAAAGGATTTGGCACTTTTCAAATGCTGGTGGTATAAGTAGCAGTAGTTTGGTCGAAGCGTACATATCGCAAGAACTGGTATGCCATCGGATTTTTTATATTAAAATTTCTATGGTTATTTGAAGGAGCTTAATTTATAAAAATTTCATATTATAAATTAATAAGGGCCATAAAAATATATTTCCATTATATCCATATAAAATTTGACCATATTGGCATTTCCTGTCTCTTGTTAGTTATACTAAATACATTTCATATCTTAAAATTTTATTTTGGAAAATGGAGCATGTTAAATAGTTGGACTCGCCTTGAGTAATAGGAAATATTTTATATGTTCCAATCAATTTCAGCGCATGCTCTGACTGCCGTTACGATGCAGTTGTTACACAAGCTACAGTTCATCATTCAATGAATTGGAGTCCAAAGAAGCATGATTCAAAGAATATTGAGAATAAGAAGAAAATTTTATGTAGTTCAATACGAGATGACTATAGCTGTAATAGTAATAATGGTAAAGATAGTAATGTGAATAATGATGATAGTGATATGAATAATGAAAGTAATCGTCGTCGTATCAATTCAACCAAATTAAATGATTCAGGTGTGAATTTGAGTCGCGAATTAGAAAATGATGGTTCAATGTCATTCATAAATCAACATTCAACATCTACTATGAATGATCAAGATGAAAATCAATTACAGGCAAGTACAAGCAGTGCTGCCATTTCAGATCCACCATCGTATACACAACAAATTAATGGTAATGATGAAAGTGTTGAACCATCGCGTTAATTTCAAATGTTATATTTTCATATTTTTTACTTTATTCGATTCATTGCGCTTTCGTGAATGTGCTTATAAAGGCTCAAATGCATATGATTTCTTAAAATTTATTCTTTTGTGTTTTATTTTTACTTTTTTATAAACATTATTTAGATATACGGAGGTTTATTGATATTGTCATTATGTATGCAGCATTCAAAAGGAAGCGCCGGTAAAACTTACCAAAGTACAAATATTTTTGATCAGCATCTAATTTTGGATCAATTTAGGCCTTCTGTCTGTCTGTCTATTGAAAAATTTGACAAGCCCTTGTCGATAAAAAAACGAACGTGGCGATAAATTTAATGGAAAATTCGTTACGATTTTTTGGGAATATAACTCAGGAAGTGTCCGATAAAAGACTACTTTACTGTACGACAGACGGACAAACTTAAAATCCTTAAGGAATGTCTTGGAAGTTGATTTGTCAGGTCTGTAACAACAACAAAAACATAATTCTTTGTTGTTGTTTGTTGTTGTTTGTTTAATTGTTTATAATGTACATTAACCATTATAATTATTAATAATTGAATTATAATAATAATTTGAATTGTTGCTTTTTTTCGAAAAGTATCTCAGCCATTTTCGGTAAACAATCTCCTTTTAAGTTTTTTTAGGAGTATTTTTATAAAAAGAACTCTTTACAATTTATAAGTAAAGTGCTCATTGACAGCTGGCAAATAAGCAGTGATGCTGATGAGGTAATATTTTTTATATACTAAATGTGAGTGGGCCTATATAAAAAGACCTACAATCACTTTCTTTTCTAAAACGATATTTTTTTGTTTCCTTATGGATCACTTGTAAAATGAAAGTGATAAAAAAGGAGTTTACTCTTTTTTATGAATTCCAGGTGAGTATAAATTGGGCCACTTCTAAGTCTTGAAATTTTTCTCTTTTACATTTTAATGGTTGCATATTTTTTCTTATATGAAATGTGTGTCCGTTAGTTTCTTTCAGTTAAATTTAATCTTTCAACTAAAATTATGGTGTGCTAATTTCGTGGTTAAACGTTGAAAGAGAATAAAATGTTTCAAACTAATTTTTTTACACACGCCTTTGGTCGTTCAATCTTTTGTCAAATACAATTTAACAATTTATTATTATACAAAAAAAAAAATTCAAGAGTACAAGCTTTTCCTCTTTTTAATCTTCTTCTTCCCCTTTTTAGTCATTTTGTTGTTGGTATTGTTATTCTTAGTTGAATTTAAACTAGTTAAAAAGCAAAAAAGAAAAGCTGAAAATAGAAAAATTTGAAACGTGCCGACTTTGGTGGCACCTTTTCTTGAAAAGTTCTACTTTTTGTGTTTCTTCCACAATCAACATTTAAGACATTTGGTCTATGTGTACTATGCAATATGGAGAACAGATGACTTAAAAATGGGTCATTAAAAGGTGAATGCCTTACGTTGTACTTGGCCATTCGTTAAGTATCCCTAACTTAATAACGTTGACAGTTGACCTTATTTCCCTCCTTGCCTTTTATTTATACTTTTTTTCGGTTTTTTTTTCTTTTTTTTCTGTTTGTTTATTTGCTTTAGTACAATATTATTATTATTATACTTAGTTTGGTGTGTTTCAGAAAGAGGAAGAAAGGAAGAGAAGCAAAAGAGCAGGCGTCAAAAAGTAATGCTGCAATCGTAAAATTACTGTTTTTATGTTAAAAGTAATCTGACATTTATGCAAATGAGCATTTTGCTTATTATGATGATCTTTTAAATTATAATTTTGATTCAAGCTCAAGCATTAGATTACATACACACATACATACACTAAGGATAAATTTATATTAAAGAAAACAATTCTATATTTTACAGACAATTAATTAATTGTTTGAAAATAATGTTTCTCTCTATGATCAATGTTTCCTTTTTCATAAATTGCCAACATAAAGTTATCGAAGGAGAAGGAGAAATGTAAATTAAGAGATATTGATGGAAAGAATTAGAAGAACTTGCTGGCTTTAATTTTAGGGTATATTTGGCAAAAGTTGGGACTTACAATTTTATGGGACTTCTTATGATGGTTAAAGTTATTTGATTAAAATTTGGTATATAGGCGTGGTTTGTCTTAAACAGGCACAGTTTTAGGTAAGATTTAACTATTGTTAGGATCTTACTTTGGAAAGGGCCTTCCTATAATGGGTAAACCGAGCAACGGTAATTTAAATGCTTGTTTTCATTTAGATTTGAGAAGACTTTCCTGCTGAAACTTTTTCACTATTCTAAATTACAAAATTAAATTTTGGATGTTGCTTTCATTTACTTATTGCTGTTAAAAAATGTAGAAACTCTCAATTCACATTTTTTATTTTTATTTTTTATTAATTTTTATTTCATACGAAATAAAGCACAACAAACTAAAGTGCAACAATTTTAAAAAAAGTATAAATTTAATTTTAAAATGTAGTCTTTGCTTTTTGTGACTTTAATTTCTACTCTCGAAATAAGTTGGTGTCACATGTCACGATGCTGCTCTTTTATCATACTCAAACAACTAAACATTAAATGCCAATCAGAATAAGTAATTCTTAATGTCTTTTCATCATTAGATGTTCTGCTGCACTTACTCTGATCGTTCTTTATAATTCATTATTTTCCTTTGTTTCGTTTTCGTTTGTGCTCTTTGTCTTATTTCTTTGCTCTTCTATCAAAAGTAAAAAAAAAGTAAAATTTAGGGTAATTTACTTGGTTTTTATTATGGTTATATTCGGCATCACTTTTGTAAGAGTATTAGGACCTTGAATAAATTCGCGCTTTTTCTTTAAAGATGGCCAAAGCAGTATTCGAGGCGTATTCCAGAAAGTATTGCCTTTAATCTTAGGTTTCAGTGTGTGATAGTTCACTTTTATAAGTTCTGAAAATGTCAGCTTTTACAATAATAAGTTTCCGCCCCTTTGATTTTTTCGATCAACTCAGAATTATCCTTTGATTGTCGTCTTTGTTATTTTATGATAAAACTTAAACTTTTAGGCTTAACAATGGACGAATGATATTGAAATTAATTTAGGTATAAATATCGAAGATCATTTTTGATTTTAAAGACCTTTTAAAAAAAAAACCTTCCAAAAAAAGAAATTTTTTTTATTTGACAAATGTCGGCCCAAGTTTGAAACAGTTCGACTTTTGAAATATCTTCCATATTACAGATTTTTTGAATATCTAAAATATTACAGCTTTTTCATTTTCTTTCAACTAGTGCCTAAATGTTTAAATATTTTTCTTAATATGCAGGCTACACAAAAGTCACCCACAATTCTTTGTAAAATTTTCTTGCTTTCTTTTTCTTGAAATAATGATTTCTTCTTGAAATTTTTCTTATTATTCTTTTCTTTTCTTTTCTCTTCTTTTCTTTTCTTTTTTATATAACAAAAGGAAATTAAAAAAATGAGGAAAAATCATGAATTTATTAAAATTAAACTGAAGTAAAAATCTGGTTAACAAACGAGAAGCCCAAAATGACCAAAAGAAGAAACAAAGACTGCCCAAGGGAAAAAATGCAAATAAAACAGTAAAATCTAGTAAATCGCTTAAAAATTAATGTTTAATTAAAACTTCCATTTTGAAATTAAAAATTTCCATTTCATATCATTTTAAAGTGATTACCTATAAAGTTAGAGGGGCCTGAGAGAAATATCAAATTAAAGAAATGAAAAATTTTGTTATGAAAAATTTATTATTCAATAAATATTTATAAGCATCCTCTGAAACCAGTGTTGTAGGATATTAGAAAGAAGGAGGCAGGTATAAAAGACGTTCGGTTTAGGTTATTGATGTTAAAAAAATGACTTTGCTTATTTGTTTTTTTTTATTGGATACTTTAATTTTTTCGCTCCATTAGTTTGTTATAACATTAAAATGTTATGCCAATTGCTCCATCAGTTGCCAACATACTGTAAAATCTTTGTATATATAAGAAATTTAGTATAATTGAATTAGATTAAGTATATACATTGATAAACAATTCTATGTCTATTGCATTTGTATTTGTATTTGTGTCGCGTAAATAAGGAAAGCGTCGTTAAAGAGGGTTCAAAAGGCTAAATATGTAAGACGAAAGAAATGTTAAAGCAATAAAAAAGTAAGATGGCAAGAAAGTCTAGAGACCGAGAGGCCGCGTCAGAGATATATTAAAGTTATAGAAATAGATTCAATAAAATGTAGAAACGTGTTTTGTTTGAAAAAGTATAACTAAATAGATATAAAAAATTTTCTATGAAAATGTAACATAAACTTCAAAATAATTATGCTTCATTTTTGTTTTTATTTTTATTTTTTTTTAGATTTATTTCCAATGTTATATAATTACACTGTCAGAAAATCTTCTTAGAGCAACTTTTAATTCACACAAAAAAAAATCGACTTTCGGAGAAAAATCATTTAAAAATAATTTTTAATATTGTTATTGTTGTAAATGTTAATAGTTGTTAGAATTTTATTGTGTAGATGGAACATATTATCTAACGGAACGTAACGTCATATAAGAAGTTAAAAGCAACCAAATTTATATTTGGCTAGGAACAATGTTTTTTCAAGTGCAATCTTTCAAATTTTGCGCTAGACTTGCAAGGCCTTCACGACTTTAATTAAGAATAAGCAATGTAAATTTCCGCCAACTAAAGTTTGTGATAAGGAAAGAAAGCTCGAGTTTTTTTTTTCAAGTGCCACCTTCCAGACTTAGCGCTGGACTTGAAAGGCCTTCAGGAATTTAATTAAGAATAAGCAATACAAATTTCCGCAACTTTAGATAAGAAAACCTCGAGTGTTCAAAATTTTAGGTTACTTTCTATGTTAAACTATATTTTGCTAAATAAAAATAAGTTAGTAAAATTTTATGATTAAACGGCCACTTTTAACCAGATTTATATAGAACTTTATGCACCTTAACACTTCTCTTAGGATTGGACAAACATTTTGTTAAATGAGTCTCGAAGGTTTGATTAATGGGTTTTCAAATTATACTTTGCTAATACACTTCAAGAAATTTCAATTCAAAATTTAAAAGCAAACAAATCGCAACTAATTACTTTCTAAGTGTCTTTAACTTAAGCTGAAAGTTTAGTTGAGTGCAAAGCTTCATGCATTTTTAGATGAAATGGACATTTGCCTGCAAAAATCTCTCAAATAATGAGCAGAGCAATAGCTGGAGTCTCAATTAATTCGTTCTACACTTATTTTTTGTAAACTACGTATAAATTTTCGTACAAAATGAATTTAACTTTCAATAATTTTATAGTGTACACCTGACCCTAATTTCATTCTAAGGCTTTTACACATATTACACATTATGAAAATATTAGCATGTACATGTAGAATGAACGTGTCTTCTATTCCACTCTCTGGCAGAGTTTTGCATTAAATATTTCGGCATGGATTTTTGCTTCATAAGAAAATTGAGTTTAGCGAGAAAGAGGAGAGGTCCGTTATAGAAAATTCTATTAATATTCTTTATTTATATTAGAGTTATAGTTTGAAGTTTGCACTTTGTATACTTCTATAAGGATTCTTTCAATATTAAACAAACCAACCAACATATGATAAGCCATCACGTAGCATTTTAGGCAACCCATAAGTGTAATGCAATTCGTTGAAGAGAGACAAAACATAAAGAACTCCAAAGAAAATTCACACTTAAAGAAAAATAAATATAAAACAATATAAAACTTTCAAATATATAGTTTTATTTTCACCGAGCATATACCAATAATAGCAACAACAATAGCAACAAATATAATAGCAATAACAAATATTATAACGAGGACATGTACATTTATATATATTGCTAGTTAAATAGTTTACGATTGTTATAAATTTCGTTAGTTTATTAAAATTAAAAGTATGTTTTTTTGTGTATATTGTTCAGTTTAAATAGCAATTACATGGCATAGTAAATAGAATAAAATACTTAATATCATTCATATCATTCATTTAATCATTTTTATTATTCTTATTATTGTCCTTTTATTGCTCTCCTTTCTTGTATCAATAATATGAGAGTGGAAGCTTGTTGTTGAAGTTTGGGCAAAATTTTATTTATTTATTTTCATTTATTTTCATTTAAAAAAAATTCTGAAAAACTTTACTTTACTGTAGATTTATGCACAATAATCCGTAGGAGTTGAGATGGATTCATCTGTTCAACTTGTCTGTACGTCTGACCATCTTGCCATGTAAACTTGTTGTCAAAATAGAGGCGCAATTTTAAAGTTATTTGAATGAAATTTGTTATGTAGGCGTGGTTTGCTCCAAAGGGGCCCAAGAGTAATTGTGAAAGAGGACGCCTCATATAACGACCTATTTTGGAAAAGATTTTTTATGTGAAAATACTAACAATTCTGAATAAGCTTTAATAAAAATGCAATGGAGGGTGCAGACTATAACTTAATTACCTTTTTTAAAATATATTTTCTAAATACATTTTTAGTAAAGTTAAATGCTTGATTTTGTCCATTATAACTCATTTTGAAATGATTCTTTTAATTATGAGAAATTTCGCCTTTTTTTTGTTTAAGTATAAAGAAATTTTAATTTAATTACGGTTAATTAGTAAATAAATTGTCATAATTTTATAAATGGATCACTTAAAAATATCCTTTAAGTCATATTGAAAACAATCATAATTTTTATGGAATTTTATTATTAAAGGCAAGGCCTTTAAAGCGAACTATTTAGAACGAGAAAAATTGGAAGAAAAAATAAATTAATAAGTTTTAAAATAATGAGGATATTTATCGAGTGAAAATAGAAGACCTCAATAAAAATGTAAGAAGTTCTTAGACAAAACGAAGCTTTAACTTTCCATAAAATTTATATTTACAAATGAAAAGTGAAAATTTAAACTTTATATTGAAAAAAAATGAGGAGACACCGTTTATTACAACTTTTATTGTTATTATCATGTTTTTCAGAATGATACTTTTGTATTTCTATTAGAGCGCATGAAAAATCTTTCACTTTCAATAAGATTTTTTTATAAATAAATAAATAAATATATTTGTGATGTCCAATAGTCGTTAATCTTTATGGTGTCGAGCTTAGTCAATAACTTCACAGGATCTTTTAAAAAGCTGCTGCAAAACTTCAATAAAAAAATTGTTGGCTGCAAATTTTTCTGAGGAGATTTTGGCTTAAGCTTTTTCTCAATAAATCTTCTATCTAGATGTTGCTTAACTTCCTTTTCTTTCATATGTTCTTGTTTTTTTTTTTCGTTTCATAGATCCAAGAAAGGAAAAAAGTTAGAAAGGTGGAAAAAGTAGTGTGCTGCTTGCTTTTTTTTTTTAACATATTTGAAAGGAAAATTAAAAAGAAAATTTTAATGACTTTTTTAGCGATTTAATATTTTAAATGCATATACTTTTATATAATATTTATCCTTTTGCTGTCTCTTTCTCTCTTTCTCACACAGTTTTCTATTAGAATAAAACGAATTGCATTTTACTGATAAGAAGAGACAAATAAGACAAATGAAGGAAAATAATAGAAAAAAAAAAAGAAAAATACAAAAAGACCTGAAGAAGGAGTAGTAGGAAAAAAGAGGGAAAAGAATCATAAAAAGTGAAAGAGGAAAAAGAACAATGAAAAAGGTAACAAAATAAGTTTACATATGTAAATGAGTGAATGAATAAATGTCGGAATATAAGAATGCGCATACATTTGAATGTTTCAGTTTTACAAAAGGAAAAAAACAAAAAAAACATTTCAGTATGTTGCAATGATGATGATGACGGTGATAAGTTTTTGATAGTTGTTGTTAAAAAATATAAAAAATATCTCAAAGTTCTTACGCAAAATGAAAAAGTAGCAAAAAAAGTGAAAGAAAAGAATAATAGAAAAGCAGAAGTAAAACAAATTCACATGAGTAAATGTGAACTCTTCTTCAACAACATATGACAAACAAAAAAAAATTAGAAAAACGTGAGTTCCAAAGCTCGCCTGAAAAAATGGAAATGGAAATGAAAATGAAACTAACAAAAGAAAACGAAGAAACTTTTTTCAATTTTTCCCATTTACAAGTGTTTTGTGCGTTATAGAATGTTTGTAGAACAATGAACAATTCAAAAAGGAAAAGGAAAGTATAAAATAAAAAAACACGAATGAAAGTAGAGAAAGCGGCAGAAAACTTGAGATATGAATAAAAGTAAAAATTCAAATGGAAATTTTTTATGTAAAATGTAAGAAACCTGAAATTGAAATAAAAAATGATCATATGGATCTGTTTTATATTCAAATAGTTGTAAGAACTGGTTAAGGCGGAAGTTGAATTTTTAAGGCGGTCCATCAAATGAAATTTTATGTGGTACGAGTTTTCCTCAAAATGATGGAATCAGTTTAGAAATTGGCCTCATTGCTAAAGGACTTTAAAAGAGCAACCACTTGTATTAGATTGACTCCCCAAGTTTTAATATTTAGGCCTGAAGGTTTAAGGTTTAAGATTTAAGGCTAAGGTACTTTACAATTTAAGTTAAAGGTTTAACATCTAAGATATAAGTTAAAGAACCAAAGTCTAAGAAAAAGATCTAAGGTGTTAAAGGTTTAAAATTAAGTTTCAGCGAGGCGTAAGAAAAATGTCGAAGAACTAAAGAATTTGTAAAGGTTTGTGGCATAAACAAACAAAGATCAAGCGGCCCTTCTTTTAGAACGACCTTCTTCTAAATCGATTTTCTTCTAGATTGATCTTTTACCAGATAGATCTTTTTTCTAAACATCATTTAAATCAATTAAATAGAAAGTCATAAAAGCTGAATACAATTTCGTACGATTTTTCAGAGACATATTTCTCATATTTAACAACATATAAAAATGTTATGCTTAATTATAAAAGCAAATAGACAAAGTGTGAAATTATTTTTGATTATTTTAACAAAATTATTATTATTATTATTATACAGATCATTAGTAAAGATCATTAGTAAATTATACTGATTTACTTATTATGCGGTGATGATTATTGTTAGGTTTATATGTTTGTTTGTTATAGAACAACAATTTTTGGCAATTAAAATAACATTTAAATGTAATTAACAGGATTAGTTTTGTAAATGATAAAGTTAGTACATATATAGAGCAAGTAAACAAAAAACAAAATAAAGGTCAATTGAGCGAAGACAGCAAATGAAATTGTCATCAGATTAGTTAACAAACTAAGTGAATCTCTAATCGGATATTTAATAGATTCTATAAATATTCAATTATTATCTTATTTCTATTTGCTTTTTTCTCTTTCTCTCTTTAATGTTTTCCCGTTATTAAAGAGGAGATGTCAAATTTTGTCAAACATTTGAAGTGTTAATTGAAAGTCACAGAAGGTAGAACTTTGAAAAAATAAAGATGCCACTTTATTTGAAGCCAATATAGACTTTTTGATTTTGTTATTGCATAAAAATTTATGGTATTTATTTTCTTACCAATCAAAATAGATTTTATAAGGCTTTTGAAGAAAAAAATTAAACGTTTTATTTGCGTTAATGAAAATTTACAGTGAGTAAAACAAATAGACAAATATGTATGAATAAAATGTAAATATAAAAGCTAAAACTCTAGAAATTTACTTCGTCCACAACATCAGAATCCTTAGAATTTTCTTGCCGTTCAAATATTATACGATAAAATAAGGCTGCACATACGGCACCCAATAATGGACCAACCCAATATATCCAATGGTCTTGCCACATATTATGGTATACAGCTGGTGCTAAACTACGTGCCGGATTTAAACTGCCACCAGTATAAGAGAACTTACAATGAAAATACAAAAAAAAAACAAAGAAGAAACTTTTATGATATCTCTCTAAATATTGTGACTATTATAACGGGGCTTAATAGTTGTATGCTACTTACGCCAGCAATAACGCCACTACCAACCGTAAATCCAACACGTAATGGTACCGTTTCTTGTACAGCTTCATTACGTTTATCCCAAATGACACATAGGGCTAATACTAAAGCACCTGTTAGACAAAATTCCATTAAGAGACCTTTCCATAGATTTTGCGTTGAATGATATGCCGTTACACATGGCGGTAAAATTTCGCCCACTTTTGATTTACATAAGCAACGTAATGTTGCATAACCAACCATGCCACCAAGAATTTGAGCAACTGCATAAACTATGGCATAAGCCCAATGCATAACACCAAAAATTAATGCGCCCAAAGTGACAGCCGGGTTTATATGGGCGCCAGATACAACGCCCCATATTTGTACGCACATTAAAACAGTTAAGCCAAAATTTAAACCTACAACGAAACCGCCTTGGGACAATGTTGAACAACCGAAAAATAATAGCATAAATGTACCAAAAAATTCACTTAGAAATAAACAGGCGAATTTGATAATTTTGCTACTGGTATCAGATCTAAGAATTATATCAAACATAATAAATTTAAGGAACTTAACAACAACAACAAAACACAAAAAAAAGAAAACAAAACCGTACTTGGCAAATTTCTTAATTGATACTTTATCTGTCATTTTAATTGAGACTAATTTTCTTTTCGTAAATGTTTAGGCCGTTAAATTCAATGTTTTGTACTTCTTTCTAAACAGAACCTTTAAATTGCTTTACTTTAATTGACGCTTGATTGAAGTCTTACTTAAAGAAACTTCAATTTTCTTTTATTTATATTTTATTAAACATTTACATTAAGCTTTTCCCCGCAGACTGGGGAAATTTTTGTATATTTTCATATGACAAGTCATTTGAAAAACAAACAAACTGAAGTATAAAGCTAGGAATAAGTTGATTTTGCATTTTCTAAAAAATAAAATTCAGTATTCTAAGTGGATAGAACGTTGTTTTGGGAAAATTTTGCTCAAAAAAAAAAAAGAAAACTATAAATTTGCCTATAAAGTTCCAAGTATGGCTCGATTTGAACCAAATTTGGCATATATTTTTTCAGGTCCAAATACAAAACAATGTTAATTTTTAATAATATTTTTTCAAAATTGTAACTTTCGTCCATATAATGAATATTTAATCGATAATGGCGTTCTATGGGAATGTGCGATAAAAATTGAACGATCTGGATGAAATTTGCCACAAATATTCTTTATGTAAAAAGACGGTAATGGATAGATTTTCTTTTAAATATATTTAACATTGTCATAGTTTTCTATAAAACAACTTTTTTTTGAGATAGGATTTACAAGAGGCGTGATCGAAAAAATAATTTCATATTCAGCAGAGTTTGTTTTTGTGTCACAAACCCCACTTACTTGTCAAATTTCATTAAAGTACCTCAAAAATTGCGATCTGTAGTTTGATAACAAATTTACTGGGACAGATGGATATTCGGTTATAAAGGCTTAAATTGATTCAGAAAATGAAACGATTGGTATTATAAGAACTCCTTAAGTCAGTCTACATGTTACAACCATTTGTACATACTTATAATATCCTAGTACTACACGTGGTGTAGGGTACAAGAAAAGTTTACCAAAAACAATAAAAAAAATACTTTTCAAATCTAAATGTGAATTGGAAAAGTCGTTTAGGTTACAATTTAAAATCATTTAATTAAAAAGAAATGGAGTTTTGCAGTAATAAAAAAAAATTTATTTCTACTTGGAAGACTTAATATTGCCTTGTAAATGATTTTAAATACGATGAAAATATATGAAAATAATTGACATTATGTCAAACAAGTATTCTGTCAAATCGTCGACACTGCATTGTACGCAGGTTGAGGTGTTGAGAGAAATGGTTAGTAACAGCGGGTGGCCACCTAATAAAACGGCAGAAGAAAGCACGGATGATCTCGTTGCTTTGCTTAAAGAGGCTTGTGACCCTTCAATGCCTAGGAGAAAACTATTCAGACAAAAACCGTCGTACTACTGGTGCAATGGGGAAATTAAAGCAAAGCGAATGGAATGCCTTAAAGCAAAAAGGAAGACGCAGAGAGCGAGATTTGGTATTTTGAAGCGGAAGTGCAAGCGGCATTATCTAAGGTTCTTCCGAATATAGAAGGTCCGAAGCCAGCAAGAAGAGCTTTGCCAGCTAGCATAGTTAGCTCTAGACAGCTATATGCGAGGTGCCTGAAGAATAAGCAGCTTCATCGGAAGTTAGCGGCTGTACAAAGATTATGCTTATTGAGGACCATCTTTATATACAAAACTATCTCTGATGAGCCTCCTAAAGTAGTAGCAGTAGCCATTCCGCTAGACATCCTTGTAGATGAGATGACCAGAACTCGCACGTGGAGGGCAGCTGGTGGAAACCATACATCGCTTATTAAAAAGGAAGAGCGGGAAGTGGCAGAACCGTTAGGATAATTCGGCACAGGCTTATTAACCTGGATTAACAGAAAAGGTGGGCATGTAAATTTTTACATAACACAAGAACAAGGAGGACGATGAATCCATTAGCATGCTAACCAGCCCTCCTTGAAGTGATATCTAACGGCAGTGCCGTGGGGAAATCGGGTGGACGGCGAGGAGGAGTGTGTTTTAGTACATAAGTGTAGGCAGGGATGAAGCAAGGTCCAGCCCTGTCTATGCATGCCAACAGGCGGCTGTTAGTTCCTATGAAGGTTTCATACTACCTGGTCGCATACCAAAAAAAAAAAATATGCATACACATACATATACACACGTATATATAGAAATACTTTCCTCTGATTAAATTTGTAACATTTGTAAATAAAATCTTTCCGTCAAGCCTTAATTCAACAATTGCATGAAAATTGTGTCGATTGAAAATCATATAAAGTTTGTTATGACAAATTTCAAAATTTCTTTGGTCATTCTTTAACATAATCTTTTAATTTATTTTTTATTATTGTTTGGTAAGGCGGGTTAATAACTCGACTTGAGTTTCATGTCAGTTTTCTGTATCACTGCCTTCAATTTCTATAATCTTTTATTCTAAAGTAACAGATATTCCTCTTTTCCCATAAAATCTTAAAACAAAACCAACCTTTTTACTTTACTTTTTATTAATTTTGCTTAATTGTGCTCCGTAGGACTTGAGTTGCTGGACTTTTGTGAAATTAAAATGTAAAAATATAAAATTTTCATCGGTTTTGTTGTTGTTATTGTTGTTGTATATATACATATAATATTACGTTTAAACCCGCAGAAATGGTCTTTGTTATGGCCGCACAACATTTTAGATGATTTAAATCTCTTGAGCTTCATTTAACTTGAAAAAGTGTTTTTTTCTCTTCATTCTCTTCAGTTTACTTTTACTGTTTCTTAGGCTTTACACCTATTGTTTTCTACTGCTGCTTTTCTTGCCTTTATCCTGTTTTTTTTCTCTGCTTCTATGCGTCTTTAGTTATTACAATAACAACAATTATATTAGACAGAGAAAATAGCAGGCAGTCATAGTTGTCTTGGCAGGCAGATGCCTGCGCTTTTTCCATAACT
Source organism: Melophagus ovinus (assembly GCA_023089585.1). Classification (NCBI taxonomy): domain Eukaryota; kingdom Metazoa; phylum Arthropoda; class Insecta; order Diptera; family Hippoboscidae; genus Melophagus; species Melophagus ovinus. The sequence goes on along the minus strand of JAKKIB010000181.1, from coordinate 400,585 downwards.
ATGCGTATATATGTAGATAAGCCTTGTATGCATATAGAGAAATGCAAATTTAAAAAGTGAAAAAGAGTGAGAAAGAAAACTGAAAACTTTCCAACCACAATAACAATGAACTTTAAATTAAATGAAAACTTTTTCAATTACATTTAAAATAAAAGCTGAATAATAAGTAAGCAAATAAGCAAGTGAACAAAAAAGTGAAAAAAAGGCAAGAAATAGCAACAAAAAAAAGACAAGCAAAAAAGGAAAAGCCCGAATGAATGAATAAATGAAAGAAAGCTATAAGTAATGAGTAATCTAAGAAATAGTCAACGCAAACTACAATACATTTAACAAATTATATCAAAAAAAAAATTCTTTAAAAATGAAGTCATTTAATAAGAAATATTTAGCTAAATAAGAATTTCTATTTACACCATCACTCAACTTCTTATGAAGTGTAAACATTTTAAAAGATCATCAAGGCAAATTTTCAAGAGAGAAACTAAAGTCTGCCTAATTTCAATGGGGCCAGGAATTTTATAAAATAAATCATAAATCATTAAACTGTTTTTTGGTAATGCAGAGTAATAGAGACTTGCCAGTCTGGCATTTCTTCTATTGTTGTGGCAACAAAATCCCAAGCTTCTTTCAACAACAGACAGATTGATCTAATAGCATTAATTGAGAATTTAAATGATAGATAATATATAAAGTGCAAAGCAGGGCCATTGTAGTCCTCTGTAGTTTTAGAGAAGTTAACTGGACTTCCAAGTAAAGGAAATAAATTAAATTAAATTGAAACTATAGCAGCGATTACGGACATGCAGCATATATGTAAATAAGTTACCGAACTAAGTGAATTTTTTCTTAGGATTTCTATAGGCAACTGCTTCAATAATCCTAATTCTCAGACGATAGTTTTACCTCAAACAATCTAGACAGTAATGAAAATTTTCTAAAAGACAGATGTCACAACTGTCAACTGCTTTTCAGATTATTAGCCCTTTTGCAATAGCTTCGTCGATAGTTGACCATTTTTTTTGCGTATATGATGTTTTTCTATGATAAAGAATCAAATAATCACTTTAATCTGTTTGACACTTTCTTTCTTTACTTTCAATGGCATTTTAAAGGACAATAACTTCAACACTGTAATATTTCAAACATTAGAGCCTTATTGTTCTTTGTATTCATTTTTTTATAGAACATTTCAAATAAGAAAAGTGAAAAGACATATCTTGAGAATTACTTAAGAGAAAATATATATTCTTGTGCATCACCATAAAATACAACGCACTCAAAATGTTTATCATTTATTTTTGATACAGATTAGTTTCCTTATGGCATTTTCTTTATTTATTCTTCCCACTTCTCTATTATCCTCTTCAACTTGTTTTGTTTTTCTTACAATCTTTTATATTTTAAGATTTCTTTCTATGCTTTTGCATTTTATTCATTGGTATTGTTGAGAAAAATTAGCTAGATTTAATCGGAATACGTGATTTGAAATTACTATAAAATAAGTTCAACTTTTTTGATTGCGATAATAATTAATAAACATTTTAAACATTTTAAACATTTTTATGGCTTTAATTTCCATTTATTCATATCTTTTATGTTGGATTTCCAAATATACATTTGCTTTATATTAGATTCCCTTTATGTGACGATTTTTATGCGGAGCTGTAGCGACAAACGGAAAGTTAACTAATTATCAAATGAAGCGATTTTACTTTCCAAAAAATCAAATGAATCAAAACAATAATTATCAAAGTTGACAAATATAAAAGTTGAAGTTGTGAACATCATGGACAAAGTCAAATTTAAGTTATAGTCATTCCTTGTTCTAAATTCAAAAAAGATTTTTCACATAGATTCACATTTTCTTAAGTCAACTCAGTTTGCCATCTTTTCTTAGATAAATTTAAATTAACAAAGTATAAAAATGCAAATTTCTATTAGAAATTTGTAAGATTTTTTCAATAAAAACTTAGTTTTTTGGTTCAAAAACTAGAGCTATTTGTAAACTTTACAGTCTAAAGAAAATCACATTTTTTAGCAACAATTCTTTCGCAATAAAGTAATTGAAGTCTTTTTTTTCTATAAAATTTCATTTTTTCTTTGTTTTTTCTTTCCTATACTTGACTTTTTTATTCTTAATTTGCGTAATTGAAAATCAATCATACTCAGTTAACGCTATGCGTTATCTGTATCCATAACATAAATCATATTTGATGGCATGACAGGATTGATTTTCATTCCCTTCAGGCCATATAAAAATTGCTTGGTGTTACAAATTTAACTAAAAGTTAAATAAACCGGAGACGGACTTGAGAAAAAGTCCTAAAAAATATTAAATAAATTGTTTTAGCATAAATTTCAGAATCGTTATAAAAGTGTTCGATCATTCATCCACATTTGTTATCATTTTTTATGATAGATATTGAAATTTCTAGGTTGGAAATTATTCACAATTTTGAATTTTCTTTCTTATTTTTAGGAAAACTTAATCTTAAATTAAAAAAGACTACTTCCATAAACTTTCAGCAAATTAGTCTATCTTTTGCTTACATTGCCATATCCGAAATTGTTGCAAAATTCTCATTTTACCCTACACCATTTGTGGTACAGGGTATCATACGTTTATGCAGATGTTTGTAACTTGAGATGAATTCATCTTTTATCATAAGAATCGCTTCAAAATCATTTCCTGATTCGATTTAACCATGTCTATCCCTCTGTCTGTCTGTCTGCAAGTGAGCAAAATACAGATTATAAACATACCCAAACATGGGCATGTTATGGTCTAGAGATGAACCTACTTGAATGTTTAAAATAGACTTATTTGTACGACCCCGCCACTTCTAAAAAGCAAACCCTTAAAATAGCAAAAAATAACAAATTTTTTATATATTTTGACATAAAATGGCGCTTTATTGTATTCTAATATAAAAAACATGTGTACAAAGTTTGGTCTCGATGAGTCCATTTTTATGACCATATCCCACGTAAAGTCTTTTTAAAAAAAATGGACAAAACGGTTAATTTGGAATACATTTATTGGCGTATATTTTAACCTAAAAAATGTGTGTATTTAATTTTGGTTCAGATCGTTCCATTCTTTGAACCTTCTCTCATATAACGCGCTTCTTAGATTATTTGAAAATTACAATTTTTTTCAATTTTGTTGGTGGTTTGTAAATTCTCCGTTTAGTCACCTTAAGCAAAATGGTTGTATGGTATTTAAGAGTGGACCACGATCGATTATAAAGTTCTTACTTGATGTACTTACTTTTTTTTTCGAATCCCATGTTTTTCAAAATTCCATTGAAATGAAATGGTGAGAAGCATAAAAAACTTTCTAACGATCTTTTTTGTATCAGTTTTTCTTGTGTATTTTTATTTATTGTAATTTCAATTAGCTTTTAGTGTTTTGCTGCTGCGGTTTAGTCATTTTTTTTGTCTTATTTATTATGCAATATCAATAATTCATTAGGAATCTATAGATTTGATTGGCCTAGTTGGTTAAAATTATTACATATTATATTACCTACATTACATCGTTACATAAGTGAAGGATTTTACAAGTTCGATGCAGGCATTTTTATATATTACAATTTTGAGAAAGAACTAAAATAATTGACTCGAAACCAAATTTCAACTTATTTTATAAAAATATTAAGAAGAAGATTTTGGCGCATAATGAATTTTAAAACATAATTTAATTGTCGACAAAAATTTTATACAAATTGTCAAGCAAACATTTAAAAAAGTTACCCATAATTCAAGCAATTTTTCATGTTTAAGAATTTTAATTAATTTTGATTTGAGTTTCTAGAGCCTTTGAAATTAAACGTTTTTATAAAATGTATATACTAACAATCTTTGTATAGTAAGTTACATTGTTTCCTTTTTGTATGTGCTCCTTCCAAATTTTTTCGACATTATTCTTGTTTCTTATGTCAGAGTTTCGTGAATGTCATATTTGTTGTTCGCTGATTCTATGAACGAATATATTCCCTCCATCTCATTATTTAGAAATGCAATATATTGTTCATATGTAAAATATGTCAAATATTGTTGTTGTTACTGTTATAATTTCAATGAGTATGTAAGTATCATTAATATTTTAAGGCATAAGAGTACATTCGGAGTTAATTGCGTGTGCAAGGCAATCTAAAGATATATCAAGCAATGGTAAAAATTATGTAGCAAAAGAGAGGAAGAGCGGGAGAGAGAAGGAGTCCAATCGCCTTTAACGAAAAGGGGGGTTTCGACTTTCAATAGTACTATTCTAAATCCTGCTTACTGGCAAGACGGAACTTCGATTCAGTTTCCCTCAAGCGGCCTCTTTAAAAGTCTTTTCTATGTACGTCGCGAATAGCCGTTTGGGCTTTTTTTCAGGCAAATCGACTTTCAATAGTAATTCTAAAAACTTCCTATTGGCAAGATGGATGGAATTTGCCTTAAGAGAACTCTTAAAAAACCTTTTTCCATTTTGTGCTTTGATGCTCACAAAATCCCTACTTTTTTTAACATGGTGTTCAGCCGCTTGGGCTTTGTTAATCTAGGCCATACACCTTATTTCGTAGCAACAAGGTGATTTGAATTCAGCTACTACGTAGCTGAATTCAAATTTCCGCCACTTCTTTCATTCTTTTCCAGAGATCATGAAGGCTCCCTAATAACACCTATTAATAAGTATATCTGCTAGTAACCGTCAAGTATTCTCCTATACCTTAATGTCAACATTAAGAGAGTACCTTGGTCGTGCTTTTCATGTGAAAACGAATTTATTCTGACATTTATGATGCCACAGTTAATATTTTCATTCATTCATTGTATATTATAATTATTATATCAATGCTTCTTCTTTCTACTTTAGTTTACTACATATTTTTCAGTAATATTTATTCTATGGTAAATGTCACTCTCATGCTATATGACTATAATAAGGGAATACATTGAAAAATCTGTATTTATGATTGACATTATGGCTAAAGGCAGGATATTATATTAAATAATGTGGTTAATGTACTTGTAAAAGAATATTCATACAAACATTTATGAAAAATACATACATAACGGCTATAAAGTAAATGACAATATGTATATTTCTCTTAATGCACTTTTAGTATATATTTGCGTAAATGATGTCGCTTCTTGATGATTTTCCCATTCTCCATTCAGTAATCATAAAATAATATTCTTCTTCCATCTACATTTGATATTATCCTTTACTATGAATTTACATTCTTTAGCATAAAATATTTTGTTACTCTATCGCGCGCTCACTGTTGTTCAATTTCTATTGCCTTGCTATTGTCAACATTGATGGTAACCACTTATTATGTACGGCGCGGCAGTTAAGCAAATGCCCTTAGAGAGTAAAATATTTATCAATTCATTGTTATTATTATTATTAGTAGTTTTGCCTTGATGGTTTTACACTAAGCCCTTGCACTCCAGCTTAGTTTAGATTTATAATGATTTTAATAGTCATGGGTGCAGGGACATGAACAGAGATAAGAAGAATTGATTTCTTTCTTTACTTTTTTTCTTTTTTTTCTTTTTTTTTTGTGTATAATATCTTTATTCTTTGAAACATGATAGTTTTGTGTTCATCAAAACAGATGATAAAATTTATGATTAACATAATTTATGATGCGCTTATTGTAAATTGAATGCGTTCAATTGTTTTAATGCATATAAATATGTTTTATGATAAAAATATTATCTTAAATGGCCTGATAATAAATATACTTTCTAAGTATAAACAAGTGAGAACTTTAAAGATGGTCGGGGCCGACTTTTGAATACCCTACACCACTTTGCTTAATGTGATTACAGTCAAAAAGGAGAATTACAAGAGAATTACAAAAACAAATTTATATTAAAATACAAGGCGATGCCGAACTATATTTAAAATTAAAGTTTTTGTTTATATAAAGAATTTTTTTTTGATAAAGGTGTTATATGGAAAGTGGCCGTAAAAGCGGACCGTTCGGAACCAAATTTTGTCACACGTTTTTTATGTTAAAATACAACTAAGCGGCATTTTACGTCAAAATATTTCAAAAATTATACGACTTTTTTCAAGAAAAGCGTCATTTGGAGTTTGGTCGAATATGCGATCCGTTTAGAAGTATTTGCCAAAGCATTTGTTTATGGACCATGAAATACATAAACACCAAATTTAATTAAAATATTTAAAAAGCTGAAGCCTATAACTTGATAACAGATGGACGGACGGATAGACATGCTTAATTCAAATCAGTAAGTGATTCTAAGACGATTTTTATAATGAAAAGCAAGTCTATCACAAGTCTCTTTGGTTGTTACAAGTATCTGCACAAACTTAGAATACCCTGTATCAAAATGAAGTCTAAAGTAAAAAAAAATTAATAAAATGCAAAATGTTACAGCCTCTGTAATAAGTAAATTTAGGCCATGCGGCTTAATGTAAAATGTAAAAACAAATGTGATTTTTTGAAAATTCCAATTCGAGAATTATGGAATTTTTTTTTTAAATACCACAGAAACAACAACAATATTATAAAATCAACCAATTTGCTTTTCTAACCAGCAATTTACACACGTTTTTTATACTATTTGTATTACAATATATTTTCTTTTTCTAGTCTAGTGATTCAAAGGGCGATGTTGACATTTTTGAGCAAAATCACTAAATTATGCAAAAATTATAACTAAATAAATAGTTACTAAAACGTTCTACTAATGACTGCGTATGCATTATTAATCGTTTTTCTAATTTTTAGCCACTTACCAAAAGCAAAAAAAAAATAAGTGATAAAAATGATAAAGATCTAAATCAGGAAATTGTTACTAAACGCTTGTGCTTCCATTTACTAAATGGAGATTTAAGTTTGCGTATCGTATCATATCGTATCGTATCGTACGTAGTTGTTGTGACAACGAATGCGATTTCTATATAGGGTAAATATACATATACATATATATATGTACATGAATATAAAATGTTGTAGCCTCTTAATTAAAAGTGGTCAAGAAAAATCAACTTTTTTAAACCCATCACCCAGACCATGGGGGTTTACTAATTTTGTCATTAGGTTTGTAATGTCAAGTATATATATATATATATATACTTGATCATCAAATTCTGAATCGACTTAGATATATCTGTCTATCTGTCCGCGTTTTGGCTTATACATCTATCCATTTATCTATGTATTGTAAATATTTCCCCGGTCGCAACAAAGGTACAATATAGTCAGGCACATTCGGTTGGACAAATCGGTGCATGGGCACGCCCACAACGCAATGTAAACTAAGAACTACTTTTTTATCAACAAAAATGTTTAGGTTCGCACTAATAATTTGAGAACGAAAACAGTTAGAAAGATAAAATATTAAGGTCGTTATTCTACCACGTCTGCATAAAAATCATGTAAATCAGGTACGCCTACTCGAATTTGTACAACTTCAACTTATTTGTCTATGACTATGTATCATGACTTGCCATCTAAGTGGTGAGTATTCAAAATTTTGCCACAGCTTAATATAATTTTCTTACTTGTTCTATTCCCTTTTTTAAATAATTAAAAATTTATGAAAACGAGAAAATGGATTCAGGATTCTTGAAAGGCTTTTCTTGCCATATGTAAAAGTTTAAATCAAAATGTTTACAATTTTCATATTGAGAGAAGATTAATTTTTGAAGAAAACCTGCATAAATAACGATTAAATAAACTGGTTTCTCATTCGCTTGGAATGTATTAATCTAGAAAATTGTAAGGAAAATGTTTGGAATCGAATAAGATGTCGATTTTGAATATAATTTGCCACATGGACTTTAGAAATTTGCTTATAAAAACGTTAATGAATTTGAGTTTGTTTAGATGACACGAGCATATTTTATCAGATTTTTTAGAATTCGGAGAAAATGTTCTTAAGAGAATCAGAGATTTATTGGAGAATATTTTTCCCATAAAATCATGTGCATGTTAAACAATTAAATGTTCGATTTTAGGCCTGTAAAACGTGAATTTTCAATAATCATAAAAAGCGTTATTAATTATTAAATAAATCTATAAATTTAATTAAGTATATTTTGTGATTGAAGTTGAGTTTATTAACTCACATTCCATTCGCTTGTCTAAAGCATTTTCAAGCATTTTTATAAAACTTTCTCAAATTGATAATTTTGATACTTTTTTTTTTTTAATAATTTGTCATTCATCTTATAAATTAAAGTAAGACTGGCTGATTATGTAGTGACAACTTTAAGCTCTAAAATTTAAATTTTTTGCTATATTGAATTCAAGATAATAAGAAATCGCTTCATTCGGTATAATTTTGTTGTTAAAAAGCATTGAATTTTCATTGTAATGTAATTATTCAAAATTCTAGTGCGTTGTGATATAACTGAAGAAAGTTTTTCGGCAAATTACTTGTTTAAATGAAGAAGAATTATTTTAAGGATAAAAAGGATTTTTCAAAAAGAAAAAACTGAAAACATTTTATTTTGAACTGAGACTCAGTTCAACTTGTACTAAAATGTAAGGTCGCTTTTTATTGCTTATACCAGCGTACCAGCTCTTATATATTGGAGTTCCATGGAAGAAGCAAGAAAATGTACATTTAAAATGCTAACAAGAGATTGATGATTGAAAGAAGAAATTTTATCTACCATCGTAACAAATTATATATTTTAATTCTTATATTTCGTAGTTTAAAACAAATGTAACAATAAGTCAAGCAAATATCATAATAAATCTTTTTTGTATAACTTATATAAAACATAAAGGTCAATAAGTCTGTGGTTTGACATTTAAATAATAACATTGCAAATATCGCGTTTAATTGCAGGAGAAGTTTCTATGTAATTTGTATAAAACGAGAAGGTCAATACATCTTGGATTTAAAATTTAGGTAACAGCACTGCAAATGTTATCTTCTAGTAATGAATAAAATGAATATAGAAATCATGTAAAAGAAATGCAATACCAAAATAATGGCACTTGTTAAACTAAAGTGAAATCTTTTAGACGAAATTGAATGAATTTTCTTTCACATTATTTTTCTCTTAGATCGTTCACTTATTCACCCATAGATTTTATCATAACTTCATTATTCATTTATGTATGTATATATGAATATAAAGGGCGACGCCTGTTTGTCTGGCATTACAGCATAAAACAGAGTAAAATAGTATTTGTATAAGAAGTTAAAAAAATGCTCTCTCTGATATAAAATTCAGGTCAAAAGAGAATTAAATTATTTTGATTTTGTTGAAATAAATGCAAAAGCACACAATATATAATAGAAACAATAGAAACAATAAAATTCACTAAATCAACAACAATTTCTAGACAAAAAAAAATAAAAATGAAATTCATAAATATGAAATAATCTTGAAACTGAAATATTTGTTTGTATGTATGTATCTCTCTGGCTTCATGCCTGGCTTTCTAACTACCTAAGTATCCAACTACCTAACTAACTGTCTAACTAATATCTAAAAATTGTCTGTACATCTGTCTGTCTATACATTCATCTATGTCTGCACGTCTGTCTCTCTGCCTTTTTATATAACCTAAAGGGTGGCAGCTTCAACTCCTTAATCCTTAAAACAAAAACTTGAACAATATAATCAAGCACTTTACGTTATTTACATTGTATTCATATAAATTTATTTACTTTTTATATATTTCCAATTGCGCAATCCTTGTGTCATAAAGTTGCAAAAAAATAAAAGCCAGAAAAAAGTTATATAAAATAAAGTAAATAAATAAAAAGTAATCCAGAGAAAAAAAAACCGAAAATAAACGAAAGAACAAAATTCCTAAAAAATTATTTAAAAATTAATTTCTATATCTGACTGTGTGTGTGTGTGTGTTTACGCAAAAGTGATGTTGTATATAAAAATTAAAGGAAATTTAAATGAAATACAACTAAATTTTTCTGTTTTTTTTCCAGTTTCTCTTTTACGAAATATGATGTAATCGTTCTATCAATTAAAGTGTAATTTGTGTTAGTATTTAACTTATTGTGAGATTTGTTTTGTTGTTTTGTTTTTGGTCTTTTTTCCTTTTTTTTGTAAATTTCTGTTTTTTTTCAGATCTTTATTTCTATATTTTATTGAATAATAAATAAATAATAAAAGCAAAAAGGGTTTAAGATTTATCATAACGTGTTGAAAAATTGTAATCCTTTACGAAACCAAAAAAAACAATATCTTTTTTAAAATGGTTTTTTCAACAAAATAAAAACTACTTTTTTTTTATATAACAAAATTTATAAAATATTGCATTGTGGTGATTTCAATTGGCCTCATTTTGATATAAAGAGAGCAATAAAATTTACAATCAAAATAGAATCATTTATATTTAGTTGAATAAAAATTGATCGGTTATTTGAGAATTTAAAAGAAAATTAGAACAAACAAAGGAAAAATGTAGTGGCCCTTTAGTGGAGGAAAAACGGCCCTGCACGGTTCTTTTGAAACAATTTGACAAACCTGTTCACTTTGTAAATTGAATTTAAAAAAAGAAGAAAAGAAAACCGAAATAAGAAAGCTTCACTTTTTTTGAAGGAGGTGCCCTCACTAAGGACTTGCTCTTTTCAATTTTATATTAAGTTTTCAATTCATGCGTTATTTATACCTAAAATGGTTTAAAATTGGTTACAAAATGCAATATCGCAAGAATTCTGGTAGAAAAGACAACTGAAAAGGCTTTTGCAAATTAGAAAAGTTTCATTAGGAAAAGTATTCAAAAAATGCTTTACTTGCTTTCGCCAATTTTATTTATCATTAATAATGAAAGTTTTATAAACCGCAAGAGACCTTTTTAATAACGAAATCAAAACGTTCTGTCAAATTTTGTAGTCGTTTATAAATGTTTCTACTTTTTTTGTTTTGCAGATAAAATATTTATAATTTCAAAGAGATAAATTATTAATAATAAATTAATAAAAAAAATTTGTCTTCACATTGGAAAATTTTGTGTTAATTGATGTTGCAATATATTCCACAAATCATGCTTATTGAATGGTAAAAGCTTATTTAACGATTACTAATTATCATCAAATAAATAAGTTTTGTTTTTTAAAGTAAACAAGAAAACAGAAAAGAAAACTAAAAAAAAGTATTTAAACGTCATTATTAAATGATAAACGCTTTTACAGTTGAGATAGATTTACATTTTATTATACTGAGGGACGACTCGAAGTCACTTTTTAATGTAATTTAAGTTTGTCTGTACGTCTGTCCATGTAAATTTTTTGTGAAAGTACAGAACTTTTTTATAAAAGTACAGAACTCAATTTTAATGCTACTTCAATGAAATTTCGTATGTGGGTAATTAGTCCAATAATTTCTTAATTTAGGCTCTTAGAATTTTTGTAATTTTAATTGAAAACACTTTAAAAATTATATGAGGTAATATCAATGATTTGGATTGCACAACTACATGAAAGAAAATTATTCAATTAAAAAAGATGTTCAATAATTATGCCTGAAAATTTGTTAAAGTTGGAACTTAAAGAGTTAAAATTTGCATAAAACTTATTACAGCAAACGGAATAGAACAGTTGAGTACAAAACGTGAATAGATTTCAGATTTTTAGACAGACAGATAGACAAATAAATGATCGCAAAAGTTTAAAATGATACTGATTGGAAAATTTATTTATTTTCTTCATTGCGAGTAATGCACTTAAATTAAAAGTGCAAAGCAAAACTATAAAATAGGAAAAATGAAGCGTAAGAATAATACTGTTAGTATTGAATAAATCAAATAGATTAATTTAAAAAAGACAATAAGAAATAACTAAAAAATTATTTATTTATTATTTAAATACAACAAGTGAGAATTTTAAAGCTGATCTAGGTCAACTCTTATAGACCTTACATCACTTTGCTTAATTCTAATAAAAATAAATTAAAAATTGTTACTTTTTTTCATAAAATGTACTTTTTAACGAAAAAGCGTCTCATGGAAATTGATCGTCAAAATGGATCATTTTGAATCATCAAGAAAAGACGCCTTGTATTAAGATTTACCGATAAAACAAATTTCATTAAAATAACTATAAAATTTTGTTCTAAAACTTTAACAAAATTTATAACGGACGGATGAATAGACAGGTAAGTCTTTATTAATTTGGAAAAGGACTCCGAGTTGAAAGGTATTACAAAAGGTGGCTCTAAATTAACTTTTTCTGGGAGTTACAAATATCTACTGTAACTTTTATTACGCAACTGGCGTAGAATATAAAAATAACGTGAGATAAAATACGAAAAGAGTTCAGAAGAGAGATAAAATAAGTAAAATTTTGCACAAATGTTTCCTTTTTTTGTTTTGTTTTTTTTCCTTTTTTTTGTATAACATAAATAAAGATTTTATGCTAAAGTATATAAACGATTTATCATTATTTCTGTCTAATAGTAATGACAGCAACAAAAGCAACAAACAAAATTATTTATAAATAATTGGACTTCTTCTTTCTCTTTCTTTATTCTCCAGCCCATTTCTTCTTTAATGCATGCTCAAATGTTGAAGCATATTTTTATGCATATTAATGCAACTAATTTTTTTAAAGAAGAAGAAAAAAAGTGCATACAAAAAGTCTAAGTCAATTCTTGTTTATTGTTATAATGTTTATTGTTAAAGCATAGTGCGGAAACTATAAAAATTGTATGCTCTTGCTTTTTATTGCTCTTTTTTTGTTTGTTTGTTATATTTTAATAATAAATAATTCACTTTGCCAAATTGCTGTTGGCAAAACAACCAGAACCAATACAAATAATTTGAAATAAAATGAGTTGTAAAACGTGTGAGTTTCTATAAATATATATAAACACATGCACACACACATACAAGCACACACACATTGGAAAAATTTGTTACATTATTTATGGCGTTTTATGACTTAATTTTTTTTTGTTTCATTTTATTTTATTGTAATTTCTTCTTCTTCTTCTTTTTTTCTTTTTTAATATTTAAAAATTAAGAGCAGAGCATCAAAACGAATGAATGAAGCGATCGATATTAATGAATGTTTTGCTGTTGGACTCAATAAACACTAAGTGACATAAACAATGTAATTGATTGACATGTCCAACGTCCAACTCAAGCACATGAAGCTTTTGTTAAGTGAATAGACAGCAGCAATGCTTATAAAAAACCAAGATAAAATTAAGGCAACGTATTTTGGGATACTTAGAATATTTTGTTTAGAGAGTACGCTAAGAAGGATGAAACAGGAAACAAAAGATTAGTTTAGATTTAAATTTAGATATAGACTAGACTTCGATTAGATTTAGATAAAGGTTTAAAATATTAGATTTAAATTACATTAGATTAAAGATCTCATTGGCACTAAAAAATTATTAGAAATGAAATTCTTAATATTTAAAGTTCAATCGATGATATTTCTTTAATAAAACATTATTCCATTTAATTAAACAATTGTGAAATAGTACTTGAACAGAATCCAATAAATTTTCAAACAATTTTTATTGCCCAACTTATTTTGGCCAATACAATAAACAAACTTAAACTTCATTGAAATGTCAAATGCCGAATGGACCAATTGAAAAAATTACCTTCATCGCTAAACTGAAAAAATTTCCCGGTAACCATACAAAATTTTATCACCAATAAAGTTTGCGGCTGCAAAAATTTTCATATATTATTTAGAATTAAGTATGATTGAACTAATAGGGCCAACAATTTAGATGATTATATGTAGCATTAACGTAAATAAATTTTATGTAAATTTTTATTTTATTTGCAGGCAATTTAATGTTTTAATAGGAAAGTAAAAACCAAACAACAATAATTATGCCAAAAACCAAGTGAGAATTGTATAGTCGATAGTAACTGAATTTTAAATACCTTACACTACTTGGCTTAATGTGCTTAAAGACAAATAAGAGAATCCCAAATTAGGAAAGTTGAAGAAATGTTAATTTTTAAATTATCTAAAAAGTTCGTTATGAGAGATGATTTAAAAAATAGACTTATCTGAACCTCTTTTTGAACGCACTTTTTTATGTCCAAATAAAAAAATATTGCTAAAATATATTCAAAGTAAAAGCTGGTGTCCACATAATAACATTTTTCGAAAAAGGCGTTTTTTGGGAAGTGGTCGAAAAAATAGGCCTACCTGAGTTAAATTTATAACACGTGTTGTTTATGTTAAACTACATCTAAGCGCTATTTTATGTTAAAATACATTTAAAATTATAATTTTTGCGATATAACGACTTTTTTCAAGAAAGATATTATTTGGGGCGTGGTTGTAAAAATGTTACGATTTTAACGATTTTCAATAGAGTTCATCTATGGTTCAAAACAAACCCATGTACCAAATTTCATAAAAGTATATCTAACAATTTCGCCCTCTAAGTTGCACTTTGACAGTAAGACTCACGGATAGACAGACCATCTTAAATCGAATTAGAGAGTGATTCTAAGTGTATTGGTATAATAAAAGATTGGTCTACATCAATCCAACATCCAAGATCATAAGCAACCAACTTTAATGCATCTGATATATTTTTTTATTTAGTTTATATGAAAAGTATTTATATCATAATCACTCGGAAAAGGAAAAATAAAAACTACAAAAATTGTATATTGTCTCGAACAAAACACATATAAAGGAAAATTTTTACAATAATGTTTACAAGTTTTCCTTTAAAGATCCTTAAGAATCAATTTTTTTTACTTTGAAACTTCTTTTGTTTTACTTTGAAACTTCTTTTTCTCTTTTCTTTTTTGCTTATTTTTAAGAAAAATTAACTATTTGCTGAACAAGTTTTTGCGGAAAAGATTTTAAGCAATAGATAATTAAATTTTGAAAAGGTTTTGGAGTCATCTTCATTGTAAAATATTAGAAACCCAACTTTACTGCTTTATAAATGTTTACTTTTCGTGAAAATACTTCTAAACAAAGAAGCAACCAAAATAGAAAAACAAAAAAAAATTATGTCAATCAATTTTATTTTTATATATATATATATATATATATATATATATATATATATATATATATATATATATATATATATATATATATATATATATCCATCCGCCCGTCCATATGTTTATGTATATATATATAACTGCAATTTTGGCTCAATTTTACAGTTATTTGAATGAAGTTTTGGTATGTAGGCATAATTTAGTTCAAAGACAAATAAGGGTAGGTATAATTGGACATTTGTAATAACCACGCCTATTTTGCAAAGAGGTTTTTCGATGGAAAAACTAACAATTCCGTGTAAATTTTTTTATATCAAAATGTAGCGCAAGGTATTTAATAGTCGGCTGACTTATTTTTATATATTTAAACTGATTCATTTCTTATTGGTCCAAAATTGTTACATTTTAATAAATTTACTATTTTCAAGCATCTTAAATTAACATTCTAGAAGACCTTAAACTAAATTTTTCAATTTATATAATTTTCGTTAAAGTTTTTCTTGTACGATTTTCCACAATTTCATATCTAACTTTAATAATATTTAAATGACATGTTATTCTATGATTTGTATTAAGCACATGTCAAATTGCATGTGTAATGTTACATTTGTACAATAAGGATAATAAGTGTTTAGATTGGATCAAATTTGAATTATTTATATTTTCAATTGTTTTCTATATCGATTTTGTACATTTTTTCTCAATTTTATTGTTATTGTTATTTCCAAAAAAAAAAGGAAGCAAAAAACAAAGGCAGTTATTTTTTGAATTGTTAAATGTACAATTTATGTTAAAATTAACAATAACAATTAAAAGAAAAACAATTTAAACAATTGCAACAGTAATTTTTAGAATTCTATCAAAATATTATATTTTTAACAGTTAAAAAATTTGTAGACAATCAAGCCTGACTAACAAATGCCACTACAGTTTCTTGAGAACTGAAATAAGTCTAAATTTGCGTGATTCAAAAAAAAAAGCAAAATGAGAAGAGAGCTGCAAAGAAGTAAGAAAAATTTTCTGGCTATTTCACCAGAAAAGTATGATTTGATGAAATTTATTTTCAACTTCAAGAAAAGCTTTAGAAAAATGGTACAATTAGTAACGATTTTAGTTTAATTTGTTCTTAAGCTAAATATAATTTTGTATTTTTAAAAATATATTTATACAAAGATTGACATTTTGCCCAAGAACAAAAATATTAAATATTCGTCCATGCAAATATCAAAATATTAAAAAAAAAGCATTTTAATCTATATCTCAAAAACTTTACAAAAAATGGAAATGATTTAAATTTTAATTCACTTTTATTTATATTTATCTCAAACATCGACAGAAATTTATTACACACTAATACCATTACAAAAAAATATATATATATATATATATAAATTTTGATAAATACTTAAACATATGGGCGCTCGTATGTTTATACATGCGATTAGTAATGAACCAAACTAGATGGATTATTTATACAAAAGTGTTGAAATGTAAATAAAGACAATGAACAAAAAAAACATTCTTTAAATAATAAGAGAAGGCAATTAATTAAATATTGTTATGACATCTCGTAAAAGAATTCTTTTAGAGAATTTTAATTTTACGTTTAATGAAGAAAAATTAGTCTAGTTGATCTAGAAAAAAAAACATGAACCATTTTGTCCACTTTTAATAGAAAACCAGCGTACAAGAATTTTCAAGTCATTAACTTGGACTCTAAGTTTCAACTTAGAAAAGAATAGATGGACGCACAAATATAACTAAATAGGTTCAAAATTTAATATTATTAAAAAACAAGTAACAAAATTATATTTCGCTATGGCCAAATCTTTATTATCAATCACTCAGGCACCATAAGTGATCAAAACCCGTTTCAAATTTCTCAATAATAAATAGATATAATTTGGCGTAGGCATAGCCGATTTGCATGATTTTTAAACGGACATTGTGGAGCAGTAGCAGAATTTAATTTTTCTATCTTTCAGGAATTTGCAGATGATGAGTAAAAAGAGTACCAAATTTTCCCTAAAAAGAATGAGATGTTCTCAGTTTATGTTATATTATGGGCGCATCCTTCAACCGATTTTACCCATTTTCAATGCCAAACTGGGTGCAAGAACTTTCAATGATTCTGGTAAATTTGAACGCAATATCTCAAATTGTACGATAAGGAGAATGTTTGCAACAGGCAGACGACGGGCAGACGGACAGACGGACAAACATGTCTAAGTCGATTAAGAATTTGATGTTGATCAACGATATATATACTTTATAGAGTCTTCAACGCTTTTTTTTAGGCATTGCAAACATAATAACAAAGTGAATATACATCCAACCATCTCTGGGAGGTGGGTATAAAACATTAATCTACGAAAATTTTTTCAGCTTGTTGCAAACACAGAAAATGAAAAATATTATTTTTAAATTCTATTTTATGTTGTACTTTTGTGCCACTTTACATTGTTTTATTGTATTTATTTTATATTTGTTTTTTATTTATTCAATATTTAATTACAGTCTTTTTAGAAGATTCCACTAATACATACACACACACATATACAATAACAATGACAACAATAACAAAACAAGAAGAAGCAAAAGAAGAATGATTGGTATTGATGGTAAACTTTTGCAATATGTGTCAATTTTTATTGTTTATGAAATTTATTTATGAAAATGTTAAACATTCTGAATTTTTAAAATTTGTGAAAACAGAAATGTCAACAAAAATTATTGATATTTTCAATAAAATTGTTAGAAAATTTGTATCATAAAAATCTCTACAATTGCTTAATAAAAATAACAGAAACCATTTTAAGGGCCGAAGTTATCAAAATGAGATCAAGACAATAAAAATGGCCAAGTAATTTTTATAATCAGCTTAATACGTGAAAAAGTATTGTTTTACAAAACCTTTTGCAAAGGGCAACTAAGATGACAATGCTTTTAAAAACCATTTTTGTTAGAAATATGAATTTGGATGGATTGACGAGCCATCTAAAATAAATCGTAACAATTTCTATAACAATAAAAATTTGTTCAATCGCTATTGATTTCAGCTGGCTTTAGCATTCAATTATTATAAAGTAAAATTCAAATTACCAAAACTTTGCTACTTTTAAATTTTGAAAGTTTCAAAATTTTTTAAGTTTGAAATAGATGAATGTTATGTCACCATTATTTGAGAATTCCATTCACATTCAGAGCCTAAACCATAATAAGTGTTAATTTGCTAATAAATATGCATGAACACTTTTGTCAGATTTCAAACTTAGTATTTTTCTTTTTAATTGTTAAAATACTGTTTTGTTAACTCTTTTCTTGCCTTTTCTGTTCTTTCTTTAAAATTAGTTTGCATATTTTTTCTCGTTTTGTTTTTGCTTTTTTTTATAGGCTAAGCATAAGATTAGGTGCTGTTTATTTTTTTTTATGTTCCTGCTTTCGCCTTGTTCTTCTTCTTTTTCTTCTTTTTCATCATCTTCCAAGATTATCTTTACCCACTCCTTTCAATTTTTCTTTATCTACCAGTTGATAATACACTAGAGTTAAACTGCTATTTTTTGAGGAAGAAATTTTGTTGTTTTGGTTTTTTTCTTCCACAAAGTAAAGTTTGTTGGGTTTTTTTTGCCTTCTAAAATATATTTTTAATGCAGTTTGAATACGAAATTTTTGCTGTCAGAGTTAACATTTATTGGCACTGGCCTACTTCAAATACAAATGAAACCACAAGAGAAGCTTTCGTTAAATTCTCAAAACACAGAAAATATACCTTTTGTATATATGTATGTGTGTGTATGTATATATGTATGTATGTTGATGATTGTGGTTGTTATCGATATTTCCTTTATACCAATTTACCAAAATATCAAAATAGCAAAAAGAAAGAGAAAAGGAGAGGACCAAAAAAATATTAAAAAAAACCTTATACCAGATGTTTTGATGGTAAAGAAATGTTGCTACTGTTTATTGTTGCTATTACTGCTCTGCTGTTGCTGTTAGTTGCAGTTAAACAATGTTTTGCTTTTTACTTAAGCTGACAGGTAAAAGAGATTTATGAGGAAATTTTTAAGTAAAGTCAAGAGTACAGAGTAAAAATAATAATAATAACAATAAAAATAGCAACAACAACAAATGAAGTGTATACATATTTTTCAATGTTGTTGCTGTTGTTATTGTTGTAAATAAATGGCCATGTTTTCCTATACTTTACTATCAAGTTGAGAATACTTGGTAAGCAATATCGTTGGGAATATAAGTAAATCTACACATACGTATATACACACATAAACACACACACAGCAAATTTACAATTTAATGCTATAAACAATAGCATGAAATGATAATGATAACAATAATAATAATAATAATAATAATAGTAATAGTATGGTAGCATCAAGAAGACAATAAAATTCTTAGCATGAAGAAGTGAATGTAAAAGGGTAACAACAATAACAGCAAAGCTGGCAATATGGATGTGACCAACGGCTTGATTTATATTGTGTAATAAATCTGCTTGTTTAACCAGCCATGTATATGTATGTATGTATGTGCCTATGTATGTATGTGCCTATGTATGTATGTGTGTATGTATGTATGTGTGTGCATGTATGTGTGTGTGTGTGTGTATGTATGTGTATGTATGTATGTGTGTATGTATGTGTGTGTGTGTGTGTATGTATGTATATGTGTATGTATGTATGTGTGTATGTATGTATGTGTATATGTATGTATGTGTGTATGTGTATATGAATGTCTATCTATGATGTGTCTATGTATATATGTTTTGTATGGATGTATGCATGCATGTTAGTTGTATGTATATATGTATGTGTGTATGTATGTATAGAAATTCAAAATTTTATTTTACGTCTCTCTACCTCTGAACAGGTTTATCTAATCATTTCAATTTTATTTATCGTTCTCTTCTTATTCAACCAAACAACTACCTTTTAATAGGGCATTACAACTTTTTAATTGTTTAATACGTTATAATTCAGAATCGCAAAAAAAGCAAAAACAAAACTATTAAACTATTAAAGGACAATTTTCTTATTTATCGTGAATTGAAAACAGTTTCATTTAATTTAAGTGCATTGATTTGTGAAGTTTCCTTAATAA
Source organism: Melophagus ovinus (assembly GCA_023089585.1). NCBI lineage: Eukaryota > Metazoa > Arthropoda > Insecta > Diptera > Hippoboscidae > Melophagus > Melophagus ovinus. The sequence goes on along the minus strand of JAKKIB010000181.1, from coordinate 380,513 downwards.
CTGATTTGACTATAAATAAAATGACATAAAGAATTCAATAAAATATGTTCAAACAATTGGATCCCTTTCATTATACTCATTTCCCAGTTGAAAGCTCCAAAGTCCAAAAACTTCGCGTTATAACTTCAGGGAACCCAATTATCCTTTTTACAATGTCTCAAGAGAATTTTTAACAGTAATTCATTTTATATCCTACACAACTTGTGGTACAGAGTATTATAAGATTGTACCAATGTTTGTAACACCCAAAAGGAATTAAGGTACATCTACCTTTTATTATATCAATCGACATAGAATCACTTCTTGATTCAATTTAGGCTTAGCGGTCCATATGTCGGATTGATAATTGTCTTTGTCATTACTTGGACAAATGTTACAATTTTAAATACATATCAGCGAAAATTGGCACTGCTTTCTATTTTGATATAAAATTTATATGTACTAAATTTCTTCCATATCGACCGTATTTTAAACCTCCTCTCATATAACGAATTTTTGAAATATAGGAACAAATTGCAATTTTTATAATTTTGTTGACAAAGTTGTGTAGGGTATTAAAGATTCGACCTTGACGCACTATAAAGTTCTTACTTATTTTATATATCATATTGTCAATCCTTCACATTCTCACTTGCTCATTAAATCTACACTAAAACTCTAAAAAATTCTATTAAAAATGTTGGCAAAGAAAGTGTAAAAGTGTAACAGCAAATGGAATTCACTGGTATTTCAGGGCAAACGTGACTTGGTGGAATTTATCGTACATTTGAAATTAATGTTTTTCTTTAGATCATTATCTCTAGCAACAATTTATATGTAACGTTTACGAATGCACGTAATTTAGTACAATATAAAGTAACATTTACGCATCAAAAGATAAATTAGTTAAATGATTTCTTTCTTTGGGTGTTAAAAACTAACAACAAAAAACCAAAAAGAACAAAAACAAAGAAGAATAAGATGCAATTAAATTAAATAATGGTGGAAATGAATATGTTAACTAAAAGGAGTTAATTAAAAAGTTTAAATATTTCATTAGAGAAATAGTAAAGAGACAAAAGAAGAAAAACGAAACAGCATCCATTTAAAAAAAATTAAGTAAGAAAAAATCCATTGAAATCATTTTTAAGTTAAATATAAAATTGCTTATTTTAGCGGGGGGATTCTAAAAGGTATTAGCGGTCACTTATTTTCTAAGCCTCATGGAATTTGATTGCAATAAATTATAATGAAATGTTCCATTTTAATGTGCAAATAAATGTCCTTATAAAAAAATCCATGTCTCGTAATGTCATTAAAAATTTTTACGATTTTACTTAGCTCTTTAAACATTTCGTGGAAAGTGTTGAAATCTGATTATTAATAATGATTTTTTAAGACCTTAAGAACCTTCAATAGAACATGGAATCTTATTCTAGTTGAATTATTTAATCTTGCTTGTGAGTTGAGACAAAACTTAAGATTGAACATCTCTGACTGACCTGACTTGATTTCTTTTTTAATGGACGCTGAGGTTGTTAATTCAATTTTAGTTACAACTTTCAATAGTTTTATTGAAATTACTTGCACAATTTCTATGATCGAGTTCAGCTAAGCTAAGTCAAAAAAAAAATTAACTTTATTTAAGTGTTAAAAGTTTTATTGACTGTTAGCATATCTGAAAATTTTTCATTTTAGACATATTCGTTTTAATTGCATGAAACTTCAGAGCATAGGAAAATGAGATCAAAAATTGGATACCAGTTTTATTGATAGGACATGAAATTGAAAATGTTGAAATTATGAAAAGTGACTTTAAATGTTATGACTTATTTGGCTTATTAAGTTAATTTCCTATTAGATCTTTTTCTCTTTCTTTCTACCTCCGTCTCTCTCATTCTCTCTCTCCCTCTCTCTCACTCTTTCTCTCTCTCTTTCACTAAGTATCTATTTATCTTATTAGTTGTTTTTGTTTCTCAACTGATTTGTTTGTTGTTTTTCAGTTTGTTGCTGCTTTTGTTGTTGTTGTTGTTTTGCTTTATTATAATTTTTTTTTAAATATTTTAATTAAATGTTTCTCTTCTTTTTGTGTTTATTACTTTCACTTGTCAAGTGAAAATATTATTTCTATTTATTATTTTGTTGTTGTTTTATTTGCTTTCTTTGTTGTACTAAAAAGTTACAATTTTTGTTACAATTTTTGTTTATTGTTTTTGTAATATATCACAAAATTCTCGGAAAACATTTTAGTTAGTTATTGCTGTACATTACTTTTACAACAAAAATTTCATGGAAATTTATTTCAAAAGCATTTTGTTCTTATTTCCAGTTTTTTATGCTTATGCCTCTCTCTCTGCTTCTTCTTCTTTTTTCCTTATTGAAACTTCTCTAACGTAATCATTTTGTTGTATGTAATGTCAATGAATGAATGAAAGGATCAGAATATTAATGATAATGATAATTTTTCTTTCAACTCATCATAGTTTTTCAGTTTTTGTGTTTTCTTTTTTGTTTTGTTTTGATAGTTTGTCTTGTCTTTTCACAATATGCAAATGCAATCAAGTTAATTAAATTGTCACATAAAAAAATAAGATAAAATTAAAAGCCAATAACAATAACAATAATAACGATAGCAACAAGCAAAATCAAGCAGTTATAAAAATAAATAATAATAAGGAAATTTTATACGTTTAAAAATTATAAACACGACAGACTGACAGGCTCTAGTTAAGTACTTCTATTAATTTGTGTGTAGAGTATAGACATATAAATACATATATATATATATATATATATATATATATATATATATATATATATATATATATATATATATATATATATATATATATATATATGTGTGTGTGTAAGTGTGTGTGTAGGGGTTTTCTAAGAAATAAAGTTTGCTTTTTCTTTGTAATAGTTGCAAGAAGGCATAAATACAATTAAGAAAATGTGAAGCAGCATTCATTATAAATATTCTCTAAATGTTTTTATTTAGTGTTGTTGTTGTTATTGTTATTATTCTTACTATTGTTGAAATTAAACTTTTATAAAAGACAAAGGAGTTATTAATAAATCATAGTCTATAACTTTTTTTTTATTTATTTCTTTCACTTATTAGAAAGGCTACTTTTTTTGCTTCAAGAAGCGATCTATTAAAAAAAACAACTCAATTTTAATATACATTATTAAAAATTGGCCTTTCTTTGTTGTTTAAAACAATAAAATTAAGCAATAAAATGTTTTAACAAGAAACGCTTAACAAGCGATCTTGATTAATACTTCAAGACTCAAAACGTAAGATCCAAATAACAAAAATGTATAAATTAGATTATTAAATGTTTAATCGTGTAATCGATTTTTCAAACTTTGTCTTTAGATATTATTTATTATCTTCCGCAACGAAAGAACTGGCGAAAAGCAGTAAAAATTTGAAGGAATAAGTCATTAGCGAAACAAAATTTCTTTAGTGAGTTACTTAGCAAAACATCTTAAAAAATTAATCTAAATTAAATATGTTCAATCTAAGAAGAATCTTAAAAGCCGAGCTTCCGACATAAAATGCTTTTTATATGTTAAAATGAAGTTTCTTATACATAAATTTTAATATTTAAAAAATCGTTCATGTAAAATAAAAATATATCATTCCTTAACATTACCTTTAATTTTCTCTTTCAATTTAGTTTCATTTAATACAAAAAAACGAATTTGAATGATTTTTAGAAAAAATATTTCAGAATTACATACAGTTAACAAAAAAAAGGGTTAACGCATACTCCAACAATTCTTTTCTTTAGTAATACTTTAAAAAAATGTTATTTATTAACTCTGGAACACGGTACGTGTGACATTTTGTTAGACAAAAGTACTTTTGTATTAACAATGTGCAAATGGTAAATTTCCGTATATCAATTCGTTTAACAGAAAAATGAAACGAAAAACTGAAATAAAAACAAGTATAAAGCAAGCGGAAATGGAACTATATGACAAAGTGTTTACACTTTAAATCAACAGCAATAGAAATTGTAATAGCAACACAAGTACAATAACATCAACAATATATAACCACAAATTCTTATGTTTGTGTGTGTGTGTGTGGTGTTAAATAAAAGGTTGTTCAATCAGTTGTAAATGAAGCGTAATTTACAATTATTTCTCTTCTTCTTAACTATATTTTCTGTTTGCTATAACTTATACCATTTCACAAAACCGTTTGCTAAACCATCTACTTTGTGCATGAAATTCTGTAAAATTGTACTCCATGGCATAATAAATGTATGCATATTTTTATATATAATAAAGAATTTGATATTTACATGTTGCGTTGGGCGATGATATATGAATATGGAATAGGTAAAGAGCAAGAGAAAAGAAAGAGAAAAGAAATTGGAAAGTCAATATGAAAAAAAAAATAAAGGAAATCGATAAATTTTCTATTGTACATGACATACAAAAGATTTAATGAAATTTATTTATATGTCCATACGTCTAAAGAATAAAAACCATCTACATAACACTATTTTCCTTTAATTCTATACTCTTCTCACTCTCTCTCGCTCTCCTGTGTCTTTCTATCTATTTCTATCTCTTTTTGTTTCATTATAATATCTAAGGCAATAACTAACATTCATATATGAAATAAATGTGAAAATATTTTGACCTATAACATAAAATGTTTTTTAGATTGTATTCGAAATTTACTCTTCAGAATTTAAAGAAACACAAAAAGATAGAAAAAGACAAAAAGAGATAGAGAGAGTCAGAGCGAGAGAGAAAGAGAGAGAGAGAGGGAAAAGCGAAAATTTCAAATATTTACTTATAAGCAAGTAAGAATCTTATAGCCAGTCGAAGCCGGCTCTTAAATACCCTACACAACTTTGTTTAATTTGAGTAATCTCAATAAAATTATAAAAATGTTAAGTGTTTTCATTATTTCCAAAGTTCACTATATGAGAGGAGGTTCAAAATATGGACCAATCTGGAACAAATTTGCTACATATAAATTTTATTTCAAAATATTAAGCAGTGCCATTTTTCGTTAAAATGTATTCAACATTGAAACTTTTGTGGTTATAATGACTTTTTATACGAAAACGGCGTTATATGGAAAGTGGTAGTAAAAATGGACCTACCTGAACCAAATTTGGTACATATAATTTTTATTTCAAAATAATAACCCGTGCCAAGTTTCGTTCAAATATATTTCAAATTGAAACTTTTCTCCATATAATGACTGTTTTTCGAAAAAGGCCGTTCGAAACCAAATTTCGTACGCATACTTTTTATGATGAAATAAAACGATGTTCCAATTTATGTTAATATATATTAAAAATTGGTTTTACAAACATCTATACAGACTTATACTACTATGTAATGGTGTAGGGTTTTATAATATAAACTATATGCATATAAATCTATAAAGGATATATAACCATTTATGCATCAAATCACATGCAGAAGACATCGAAATATTTCTAATAATTCAGATAATTTAGATGTTAATGCACTAAATATTTATACATTTATTTATTCATTGCAATTTTATAATGAAGCACAAAATAATGAAAATAATATTTATTAAATATTATAATAATAAATAGGCCAGAAATTACTTGAATATAATATGACACAAAATCAAAAAGCCTTTAACTACAAGTAAAAGTTGTTTCTTGTGACATTTTTTCTTATGAAAATCAATTCAATAATCGTTTTTGTTAAGTTTCTTGTATAATTTCTGCAGAAAGTTTTAACATTCTCAGGATTAGCCCTAAATAAAATATTATATTTGCCTGTAAAATGCGATACATTTTAATAGATCTGGAGAAAGATTGGCCAAAGTTTTATTTTAGTTCGATTGTATGAATCTATGTTTTATTCGAAATTTTATAATCATTGAAGAAATCTGTTTTAATTTGATTAAAATAGCTTAAAAGATTTTGTCGACGTGGCATTTTATTTTAAAATCTTTTCGAAATTGTAAAATTTCTCATTCAAATTTGTTCCAAGTTTTCAATGTTGATTGGTTTTCTTCAACTTTTTAGCAATTTAAGTGCCTTAAGAAGTAACTTGTTGAGCCATATGTTAAATTATATTATATTGTTTTAATTATTATTCCTTTTATTCAAATATCATAAAATTTCCAATTTCATTTGTGATAGAACGTATGAGTGATTCATTACATGAGAGTCTAATAATTAATATAATTAAAAATCTCATTATATTTTCATTATACTTATTTATTGAAATTTCTTTTAAATTAAAGTTGAACTTTAATTAGAAATTTTCAAACTTGGAAATAAAGTAAAAATAAAATTTGTTTGATATATTAATAATGAAGCAAAAAAGTTAAAATGCTTATGCAAAAATGTGTTAATATATTTCTTAAAATGACAAACTCAAAGAATTACAAAAATTAGTTTATTATCATTATTAAATTTATGAATGAAAATAAAAGTTCAGTGTGAAATAAATTTTGTCTTACAAAACTGGGGTATTCTTAATGAACGTTGCACTGTGGGCGGGTCCTTTGACCGATTTGGCCTATTTTTAATAATAAAATGCATAGAAGGATTTTCAAAGATATTGCCAAATTTAAACTGGATAACTTTTTCTTTGTCACTTTTCTTTTCAGAACATTGAAAGACCTTTCCTTTTGCATGTTACAAACATAATAACTAAGTGAATATACCTGCAAATAGGTAAAAACTGTATTTCATATCGATAAAATCCATCAATTAAATTGAAATTTCAGTATGAAAAGTTTGGAAAATTTTTTTCAAAAAGTACCCATAGATGATATAAGTTTTAATATAAAAAAAACTAACCACAAAAATTTTCCTTCTATGAAATCATTTTATAAAAAGAAATGTGTTTAAATTTGATAGTAAATAAATTTGACAAATAAGAAATTCTATGCGAGAAATTGTCTGAATTTTTAATTCCACAATTGTTTAGAATTTTGTGTTTCCTTTTTATATAATTGTAAATTTTCTAGTAGAATCATATTGTGTATCATTGTGTGTGTGTGTGTGTGTGTGTGTGTACAGAGAGGGAAATGCTTTTATTTGGTTAATAAAATTTTTGACTACCGTTTTATTTTATTTTGTTTTGTCTTTCTTCTGTGTTTGCAAAAAATTTCAACAAAAATTTTATGAAACGTTTTTCCTTTTTTTTAATGTCTACAAGAATATCCTGCTTTTCATTCTTAGAAAATTTAAATGTGTTTGTGTATATCTCTGTGTAAGTACAAGCATTATCTTATTGTTATAAATTATATTTTATTTTATTTTTACTTTTCCTTCTTCGTCTTTTACATCCGGTGTAAATAATTCTCTTTATGATACTAGAAAAATAGTTTGACAGACAGACATGTAAACGCAAACATTTTCCATTTACTTATACATACATACATACATGCACACACGCAAGCATAAGTACACACACACAGCCGTACATACATACAATTTATAATATCTTTATTTATGCTCTCTTTCATTATTTGATTATACATGAATTATAAAATATGGACAACTATGTTGTTAACGGAAATTATGCATATAGTTACGTACACATATACACAAACATTGATACATTTATATACATAAATTTCAAGGATATAAAATAAGTTTCACTTACCATGTTTAAGCTGCGATTGTTGTAATCGAGCATTAGAACGAGATATCTGAAATGAAACCAATGGAGAGATTATCATAATAATATTTAAAAAATTAAAACATAAAATGAAATACAGAGAAATATAAAGAGAGATAGGGAGATAGAGATAGTGATACAAAAAGCTAAATGAAAAACATTTCGATTTTGGTTTTTGTTTCTCTTTTTTTTTCTTTATATATTCTGAAGGATATAAAAATATAGTGGTTAAATAAAGGCTCCCTTCTTCAGCTTGTTTCCTTTGTCAAGCTCTAAGTCAACTAAGTCTTATGCTTAAATGTATTTTATGAAATATTTAAAGTCTAATGCCGCCATTAGGATAATTTCCATACAATTTTTTTTGTTTGCTAAGTTATTTCGTTAACTCTTCATTCATGGCTCTAATTTCACTTTATACTCTTTCTTATCATGTTAATTAGAAAATAATTCAAAAAGGAAGCAACGTGAAAGCTAAGCCAAAAGTGAATGCAATAATAAAAAAAAAAAAATAAAGAAAAAAGAGAAAAACTAAAAATAAATTTAAACGCCATTAACGCCATAGAAACTGATTGTCTGTCTGCCTGGTAAGGTGTATGTTGTTATGCCTGCCTGATGTGCCTGCCGTTAAAGTTAGTTAGTTCGTACAAAATAATCAACTTACACAAACACAATAATTTTATGCATGCATGCAACACGTTAGCGATGGCGATGGCAATTGCAATTGCGAAAGCATAATAAAAATTTAACATAATAATTGTTTATCTAAAACATTCTAACACGATAATTACAATGCCACTAATAACACTAGGAATCATAGCAATAATAACAAAACCATTTGTTACCTAAATTTTTATTATATTTTTTCCCTTTTTTCTTTTTTTTTTGTTTTTGCTTTTATTTTTTGTTCTACTTTGTTTGCTCGCATGATAAAAATATTAAGCACTTGAATGTTTCCGAAATTGTGAGCGCATTAATTACTGTACTAACCCTTTACATTTTTCTCATACACATATTCATATATATTATTATATCAGTCTATTCTTTTGTAGCTGTTGACCCACATTTCTTTCATATTAGTAATTTTTGTTTTGTTTTCATTTTCCTTTTGTTATTATTGTATAACATTGATTGTCCAAAGGCATACCAAAAGTAAGTAAAAATCTAATATTTGGTTATTGTGGACTCTCATTTTACCCTACATCACTTTGCTTAATAGTATTAAAGGATCATAAAGTGATTTACATATAAAAAATTAGAAAAAATTCTTAATTTTTAAGTGATTTAGAACTTCAGTATATAAACAGGGGTCCAAAAAAAGGATCATTTTGGACCAAAGTTACCTAACATATTTTTTTATGTTAAAGCATCAGACAGTGCCAATTTTCGCTAAAATATATTCAAAATTAAAGCATTTGTCCATATAACAAGTTTTTTCGAAAAAAACCGTTATATGGGAAGTACTCGAAGAAATAGAATGATCTGGGCAAAATGTAGTGCACATATTTTTTATGTCAAAACATTAGAGAGTGCCAAATTTCACTAAAATATATTCAAAACTAAAGCTTTTGTTCATATAAGAACTTCTTCCAAAAAAACCGTTATATGGGAAGTACTCGAAAAAATAGAACGATTGAACCAAATTTGGAATATATGCTTTTTATATTAAAATACGGAGCTTACCCGATTTAAAGTATATTAGAATTTGTCATTTTTTTTCTACATAACTTTTTTATAAGAAGTGCCCTATATGAGGCGTCGTAGTAAAAATGGTCTGATTTGAACCATTTCAAATGTGCTTTGTTTCTCAATGAAAACTCAATTACATAACAAATTTCATTAATATATGTGAAAAATTGTAAGTTCTATCTTAATAACAAATTTACATGGACAGACAGACGAACAGACAGATATTCCCAAATCGATTTAGAAAGTCATACAGAGTCGATCGGTAAAATCAACGGTGCAACTGTCTTAAGTTAGTTTGGGTGTTACAAACATTTGGAAAAACTTATAATACCCAATGCCACAAGTGATGTAAGGTATAAAAAGATTCATTTATACGGAAAAACTATCATTAACAAATGTTTTTTTTTATTCACATTTCCTGGGACGTCAAAAGGAAAGCAATGAAAAAATAGCGCCTTAAAAAAATACCAAAGAAATGTTAAAGGAAGAATAAAGCAAAAACAAAAGAAGTGGATGATTTATTAAACGAAATCTGATCGATCAAGATATAGAAAAATACATCGAACATAAAAACTTTCCAAGGCCATTTGTAATTCAGAAGAATCTAGAAAAAGCACAGTTTTAATACAATGCCTGTAGATAGAAATGTAAAACTAAAAAAAAAACATTTAAATTCAAAATAATACACAAAAACATCAAATTCGTTTCAAGTAATTATAATACTTTATGAATTTCTTCGATTACTTTAAGATTTTTATTTTTTGAAATTTTCACTTTTATTACTTTGCATTTCTTTTTTGTAATTGAGGGGTAATTAATATTTTTTTATATCAAGGAATTGTTTGTACAAAAAAATATTTTTAACTAAAAGAAAATCTGTAAATTTCTAAGAATTTTCAAAAAAAATTTTTTAAATATCTTGCTTTATATAAAGAAGAAAAAGTTTCAAGGGTTTTTAAAATGTAAACTCAACTATAAAATTTGTTAACTCAAAATATTAATTAGATTAAATTTGATGTAAAACATTCCTTGATATCGGTTTAGTTCTAACAAAACTCTTTTGAATTTCTGAATAATTAATTCTTTTTTGAAAATCTTTTCAATTATTTCGGAACGATTTTTTAAATAATTCTAATGTAAAAATATTCAAATTACAATATTTTATATAATTTATTTTAATTTCGTTTCATCTTGCAGTTATATAACTATTGTGTTAAAAATTCTGCCATGCAGTTATTCAGTATTTTTTTTGTTTTACATTGAATATTTTACCAAATTTTTACAATTATTATTAGTAAAGCTAATGCTGTTGAAGTTGCTGATACTTTTTATTGTAACTTTGATTGTTTTTAGTGGTTATAATAAAAGTAATAACAAAACATCTCTTAAAACAATAGCAAAAACAAACAAGAATTTTATGCTTGGGGCTGACTCATAAATACCCTACACCGCCGATTTGCTTAATGTGATTAAAATCGTGTAAGAGAATTACAGGCCAATAAAATTGTCAAAGTTGTAATTTTTAGATTAACTAAAAAAGTTCGTTATATAATAGAAGGTTCAAAAAATGGATCGATCTAAAACAAATTTGGTACACATAACTTTTATGTTAAAATTTAGAAGCCAGAAACAATTTTCATTGTAATATATTCAAAATTGCAGCTTTTATCCATTTAGTGAGTTTTTTTTAAAAACAAGCGTTATATGAAAAGTAGTTGTAAAATTGGACCTATCTGGACCAAATTTAATACGTATAATTTGTATGTCAAAGTAGAAAGTAGTGCCCGTTCACGCTAAGATATAATTAAAATTTAAGCTTTTGTCCATGCAACAACTTCTTTTTAAGAAATGGTAATTTTTTTCCATACAAAGATATTTTTAAGAAAGGCTATATGTGGGGCGTGACTGTAAAAATGGTTCGATTTTAACTATTTTCAATAGAATTGGTCTTCGAGCGAAAGCACACATATAAATCAAATTCCACTAAGAAATCTCTAAAATTGCGACTAGAAAGACCGACTGACTGACTTAAATCAAATAAGGAAGTTGTTCTGAGCTGATTCGTATAATAAAAAACGCATCTATGTTAAATTTTTTTTATCTGTTATAAACATCTAAACGAATTTATAATACCCTATACCACAAGTAATGTAGGGTATAATAAAATAAGCAAATAAATATAGAGAAGAAAACAGCTTAAAATGTTCACTTGGAAAATTTGAAACAGAAAAATACTTTTTTTTTATATTCTAGGAAAACATTTTAGTCAATGACAGTAAGAAGTATCAGGCACCATCAACATTACAAACATTATGATATAGTACTTAAAGAAATGCACTTGACAGTGCAACAATTGAGATGGAAGTAAAAGTACTAGTGTGTTAAAGTTAGACGATCAGAGTTCGAAGGGATTAGAGATTGAATAAGTTTTTTTTCTTGTTGTGTCGATATTGATAACAACACAATCAGCTTTGGTTAATATTTTCATTATAAGAATAGAATACTTGGAAACTTTCCTTATTTAGTTCTTCTTCTCCTATTTGGGTTGCTTGAAATTTAAACTTATCATTTTATTGTCACAATTGAATGTTTCTTATATCGAAGCATTTCAAAAGTATTTTTCGTATATTTTCTTTTTGGACTTTTTTCATTGGTTTTGCTATGAGTGCGTAGTCCATGTAAATGTGGTTCACAAACTACTTAAACTTCTCAACTAACCCAAATAAAATTTCTTGCTTTTAGAAGTTTACTTTCCTTAAAAAAAATGTTGTGGCGCAACTACTTCATTTGCATAATTTCCTTTAATGGAAAATGAAATGATCAAAAACATTTTGTAACTTTAATTGTAATAATGGCATTTTTCTTTTCATGGCATACAAATAATTTTCAATTTACTTGATTTTCCTTTGCCATCTGACTTCCATTCACTAACTTTAACAAAAATATGCACTTTTTTTGGTCTGCTTTAAGAAAATGGTAGAAACGAAAAATCTTTTGACATGAGACAAGTATATTGCGTACAAGTCAAATGGAACAATGATTTTCACTTTTTTTTATTTTACATTTTTTAGTTGGTTTTTTTTTGTTTTTTTTTTCACTTACCTCGTTCTTTAACAAGAGAAATTAATCGCTTTAAATGGCAACTTGTAAGTACTTTGCTGTTGACATATTGCTTACTTTGATAAACAGCCAAATAGGCAATGTCTTCCATTAAGAGTTTGCTTTATATAACTTTCATCTTTTTAACAAATCTTTAATGTTCAAAATAAAAAACGTAAGTAGTTTTTGAAAGAAAGCATTAAAATTTCTTAAGAATTGAGAGAGGCATTTAAAGGAACATGGAAATCCTGCAAGGATGCCGGACTTATATACAATTTCTATTCGTTTAATAAGAATCATTAGATCAACTATACCAGCGTTTACTTATTAAGGTAAATTTTACATCATATTTTTTTGTAAGATCTCTTTTGCTCTAGATTTTTTCGATTTTTCTTTGGAAAACCTCTATCCCATATCTATTTATATATGACAAAGTCTAATTTCTTTAAGAGCAGCTTATTTTGTAAAATTCTATGCCTAAAATAAAGTTAATCAATTGAATTTTCATGTCTAAATAAGTTGTAACTTTTTAAAATCTTATGTAGAAAGAATTTAAATTTCTCTCTTTAAATTTACATTTGAATTTATTGATCAGCATCTTAAAGATTCCAAAATAATTTGGTATTTGTTGAAATTCAAAGATAAAATGTTTTAAAATATTAATTTAACTTTGACTTAACTAAACGTTTTATATTTATTAGATATATTTTTGTGGTTGGTAAATTTTCTCCCACAATTTTCACATAAATTAATTTTACCTCAACCAATTTATATTTTACCTTTATGTTAAAACAAATAAGACCCGACCTAGGCCGATTTTTGAATATCCTACACCACTTTGCATAAGATACTTAAAATCAAATAAGATTCAATTCTAAAACATTCAAAAATATTGAAAAACTTATAATTTCTCAGTTAATAAAAAGTTTGTTATATGAGAGAAGGTTCAAAAAATGGCCCTACCTGGACTAAAGTTGGTACACATATACTTTATGTTAAGGCACAAAGCAGTATCCATTTTCGCTGAAATGTATTCAAAATTGTAACATTTGTCCATTAAATGAGTTTTTCGAAAAAAGCGTTATATGAAAAATGATCCTAAAAATAGATAAATCTTGATCAAATTCGTACACACATTCTTTTTGTTAAAATACAACTAAACACCGTTTTACGTTAAAATATAATAAAAATTGTACTTTTTTGCCATATAACCACTTTGTTTTAAAAAGGTCGTTATATGGGGCGTAATTGTGAAAATAATCCGATGTTACGTATTTTCAAGAGACTATTTGTCTGTATTAAAACACACCTATGTGCCAAATTTTACTAAAGTATCTCAAAAATTGTAACCTGTAGCTTGATAAGTAATTTACGTGGCAGCCTTCAGAAGGACAGATGGACAGACACACTTAAGTTGAATCAGGTAGTAATTCTGAGTCTATCGATTTGATAAAAGTTGGATCTATATTAATTCCTTTTCGATGTTATAAACATTTGCACAAATTTATAATGCCTTATATTACAAAAAGTATAGTATTTAATGACATAATCATATAGAAATAATCGTACAATATTTCTAAGAACATTAGTCTGTATAATCAGTTATTTACTTGTAGATATATAGCATTTATGGTTAATGGGTTGGCAATCAAGTGATAACATATTTGACATATTTTATTATGTCATGTTGCAATCATTCATTATTAGATAGACAGACAATCTCTTGGCTTCTTCAATTTTTTAAGTGCAATTTACCTTTAGTCGCAATAAATTCAATTATAATTTAGAGACAAGAAATGGATTTTTGCATGATTAGTGAAAATGCAAGAACGCTTCATTACCTTTAGGAAATTAATAAGGGCTATATAGAAAAAGAATTGCCCAGAAAAGAAAGCCATGTGAGAATTGGTTTGTTGCAATTTCATAGTGAGAATTTTTCTTTGAAAATTGTGCTAAAAATAAAGAGAAGGTCTATTGATTTAAAATAGTTTTGAGAGAAAGCCTAAAGCATTCAATGCATTGCCAACCCAATAATATAGATCAGAGATGGAAAATTTGGTGAAGTAAGATAACATTCTTTGCTCATTACTTTAATAATTATTGGCTTGCGAGTTCTTTAAATTCAAAGTGAGAGCTAACAAGCAATTTAAATAAAAATAGCGACCTTTGGAAGAAGCTAATTCGATTTCTATTATCATAAAAGACATGGCGCAGCATTAAGTAAACAGAGATTAGAATAAGTCGCTTTTCAATCGCTTACGGCTCTTTTAAAACAGAGTCTCAACTTTATGTGTAATATGAAACTTCTCTAAATTTAATATCAATAAAAATCTGATTCACAATTTAAAGCTTCCTATTTCTATTTACTGTTTATAAAGTTACTTTCTAACTGCAAACTAATTTAATTATATTTGTAAATTAAATTTATAAATTCAAAGTTACTAATTTGTTCTTCCTTTCTAGAATTTCTTTTAATTATTTATTTACTGTAACGCAAATAGTTAGTTAACATTATCAAATATAAACTTAAAGCTACAATAAAAGTTTACTTAAAAATAAATTAATAAATAATTAAGGTTATTTAATTTGACACAAACAATTTATATACTTTAAATTATAAAATAATAAATTAAGTAATAATTATTTAAAGAAAACTTCCAGAGCAACTTGTTTAAAGGTAAATAAAAATCTCCAAAACTTTTAAAATGTATTTTAAATGTGAGAGATAAAATGGCAGAGTTATGCAACAAGTGAAACATCGAAATTTGATGCTTACGTTCAAATATAATTAATTATGATAATTACACATACAAATTGAATTATTTCTACATCAATTCATTCGTTTATCATGAAATTAAATTTTCTATAAACAATATTGAATTTAGAGGCAAATACGATAAGTAAAATTAATGAATAAATAAAATCTTAAAGATTATAATTAACGAGACGATAAAGTGTACTCCAACCACTTACATGAACATTAAATATAAATAAGAACAAATAAAGTATGAAAGTCTCTTTAGAAATTTCACAAAAACTTAAAATGATAAATTCTCAAATTTAAATGAGTTTAAATGTAACGTTTGAGTTTAATATTGTGTTTTTTTGGTGCAAATTAAGTGTTAATTTTAATTAAAAATTTTGTATATTAATATGCATTATTAATGAATTGTTTAACAATTAATCAATAGCAATGGCTAAAAGTTATATTAATGGCAAGCACTTTCCACGAAACTACACAACAAATGAAAATAATATTCGGAAATTTTTTCTGCCATCTTGATTTTATGTAAAATATTATAAAATTATTACACAATATTGTATGGTAAATATATGTTTACATATGTAGACAAATGTGTATTGATTGTATTATTGTTTGTATTAAATAATTCCATTTTGTTGAAATGTAATAAATTCTCAATGGTTTTGCAATCATCTTGTCTTACATAGATATACATTTATTATTTGAATTTATGGACATGAAAATTTCTGGTATGGGCTTGTATTAAAACACAAAGACGTTCTGCCATTATTTTTTTTTCATTTGTTTGTGCAACAGTTGAAAAAGTATGCAAAAATATTTAGAATTATTTTCTGAAATCTTTTGATCGCATTTATCTCTTCATTTTCTCAATTTTCTTTATGAAATAGCAAATTACAGGACAAAATTTTCAAGTTATAAAATTTTATGAAATTTTTAATGCAAACAAAAAAAAATGTTTTAAAAGTTGAAAGTAATGGAACTGAAAGCCAAAGTAGGGCCCACAAAATTTGGGCCAAAGATATTCAAAAAAAATCGAAGTGAAAAATTTAATATTTAAAATATACTTATTAAATATTAATTTTTAATTTTTTAAATTTAATTTTCAAAATTTAAAATTTTAAATTTTAATTTTTTTAATTTTAATTTTTTATTTTTATTTTATTGAAAAAACATGCTTAGGTTTCTCTGCAATATTTCGAATTTTTTAATGTCCAGAAATGTGAAATGTTGTAGGGTAATTGAAATACTTACTATAATTAATTTTTCAAACTATTTTATTGTTTTGCATTTTTTTTGCTTGTTATGCTTGTTTTTTTTGATGTTTCTATTTTTTGTTTCTTGTCTGTTTTCTTTTCTTTTGCTCTTTGACGTATACGCAGCATTTGCTTGTCAAAATGGTTAAAACAAAATGTCACTGTACAAAGTTATCCCTCATGTAATGAATTGTCACCATTTATACATATGTTCTTTCTATCGAATGGAAAATGATAAGTAGAACAAAAAAGGGAAAAAAAAACACAAAAAAATAAAAAGAGCAGAAAAGTCAATGAAAAATAAAGCAAATGGTCGGTCAACCATTGCAAACAATTTAAAGCAAAAACAAAAAGATAAGAGTAAACTAAAGCGGAAAAGAAAACACAAAAGGCAACAGAGAAACAAATAAACAAGCAGAAACATACAAATAAAGAAATATTGGCTGACATTTGTCATTTACCATTCAACATCATTTGTCATCTATCTGCCTCTTTCTATCATTCTTTATTTCTATATACTCTCTATTTCCTTCTGACCTTCTTTTGAATGCCATCAATTCATTTGACATTTCTCACTATTGATTTCACGCTATTGCTCTCTATAGATTTCAAAATAAAACATAAACAATTACCGAAGGATAGATAAAAAAAAACACATACACCCAAAGACTTTTGATGCGTGTTAATTGTGTGATTGGTATAAATTCTATTGAAGCCGCAGGGAAAAGAAAAAAATTTTGTAAAGACAAAAGGAACAATAAAATTTGGTATAATAAGAATTTCCTTATAGTTTTTTGATAAATAATTAAAGAATATATTCTCAATAGATTTTATCATAAACTCTACATCAAAATTGAGCTCAAGCTCAAGCTTTAGCTCATTGATATTGCTTGCAAATTTTGTACTAATGAATTTTTGCTATAACAACAATAAAATATTTTTATTTAAACTTGAGATATGTATTTAAAGAGTTTATTTTATGATAACCAAAAACCAATTGAGTCTATTTGAGATAGAAAGTGTTTTGAATGTAAACAAACAAGTACAAAAAAATACACAAAAAATATATAGGAAAATATTTTACTAGAGAAGTAAAACTGAAATCAAAAATGTTTGATTTGCTGTTTTTGTTGTTGTTGTTTTTACTATTGAAATTGCTATTACTGGAAAAATTTAGAAAGCTATGTTAGAGGAAAATCATACATTTGGATTCATGTGTTTGTAGGTAAATACGTAAAATTTCCAGTTGAATAGAAAAGTTTGAAATCAATGAATGTTTAGTTAACACTTACAACACAAACGCACACTTACACACAAACATACGTACTCTTAAACCAAATAAACAATATAACAACAATAATAATAATAATAATTAATATAACTTTTTGGTAAAATTTTATGTTGCTCTTACATTTTTGATTGTCTAGGCCTTCATCTCTCTCTGGACTTTTATTCATATTTAGATGATGATAATGATGACCATAACGTATCTATGTATGTATGTAAATGTATTTTCATATATTTGTTTCATAATACAAATTTGCATAGCGTATCTATCATGATTTAGTATGAAAAGCCTTATGGTGGAAAAACTCTCACAAAAAAGCAAAAAAAAAAGTCGAACTAAGGCAAAAATAGTCAAAAAGCAATAAAGCAGAAACCGACAAAACGAAACAAGGCCGCTTCACAACTGATAGCTTATTGGATTTGTTTAGTAATCTTTTCTGGTGGTCTCAATTCCATACAACATCATTTCTATCTATCTTGCCTTGTTTTACCATCTATCTCTCTCTCTCTCTCTCTCTCTCTCTCTCTCTTTCAATTTGAATGTTTGCTTATTTACATGAAATGGCCTATAAACATTCATCTGTTCACACCAATAAATGCTAAATATTAAAGCAAGAACGAGTCGAAAAAAGTCTAATGGGAAAGCATAAAGGATTCTGTAGCTTAAATAGTGATTTATTAAGAGATAATTTTAAAGAGACTCTTTTTCTTTTACAATCCTTGATTAATTCTAGATATCTAACAGATTTAATTGCCGTAAAAGCAAAAAAATTTTTCTTTTTTAAGTCAAATCAGAAAATAACAATAAAAAAATAAAGTTGGAGCATACGAAGTTTTAAAAAGGGAAAATTCATTATTAGTTTGAGGGATTAATTAATTATAAGAAATTATAATTATCAATTGTATTAATTAATAATTATAATTATTAATTAATTATAAATGAGCCTGTCTTTCTGTCAGTCTGTCTGTCTCTTTATCTAAAATCTGTTTACATAATTTGTAATTTTTAAATAATTCAAATTTTTTCATTTATTGATGAAAGTTTAGAAACAAGTACTACTTCACGGGCGAACCCTTTTGCCTTTTCCTTTTTTCTTAAAATAAACCCTCTTGGTTGAGAGTATCTTTGTTTTTGTTTTTAAATCAATTGCCTCACAAAAGGATTTTCTAAATAGTTTTGATTCTATAATTATGTAACTTGGAATGGAATGGAATAATCATGTACTTAATTAATTTTAATTAAAATTATTAAGTGAAACCCAAATAACTCGTTAGAACATTCAATAGAATGTGACTTATGTCAGCTCTTAGAAAATCACTCATACGCCATGTTGATTAGTTGATATTTTTTGTATATTACACATACATACATAACATTTATAAATTTATATCATTAAAAAAATAACGTAGTATTAAGTTAATTAAGAAAAAAAAATAACAACAACAATAATAAAGTAAAGTTTGTAAAGTAAATATAAATTTGTCATAATTTTCACAAGAGTTTCAGTCATAACTGTTTTTCTTTTATATATAAAACAAAAAAATTTTCATTTTTCATTAATGAAAGTTCTTTGCTTGCATTAAATTAAAGTGAAAACTTATCTTTCACTTTGAGATAAAGTGAGTCTTTAATTTGCAGTATAAACTTTAAAAGTCTTAATGAGAAATGCCAACAGATATAGATAGATATAAAAAATTTAAGTAGTTTTTTAAAGAATGCTTCAAGAGTTGCTTATTAAATTTCTCAATAATATAATAATCATTGTATGACTCATATTTGTAATTACAACTATAACACCTATGAAACCTATATTATATTTCATTGATTCATTTTCTGATTATTGATTTATTCTACATCTATTATTTCATCATATTTTTATGTATAAGTATTAATGTTCAATATTCATACTGCATACTGTGAAAATCATATACTTTGCAAAAATTAGTACTTCAGTTTATTTATTTGCAAAATAAATAACTATTTTTCTAAAATTTTAATTAAAAAAATATACAAATACCAACTATAAATTGCAAGATACTAAATTAGCTACATTATAAGAAGTGCAAGCAAGTATTTTAATGTAATTGATCAATAATTAAAGAAAAAATTCGTTATTCTAATAAAATTTAATTTGAAATTACTGCCAGCTAGTTTTAAATTAAAAAATCTAAATAATTTAATTATAAGGGTAATTGAAAAACTTTTATTATTACTACAATCATATTTATATCTTTTTAAAAAAGACTTGTGATCATTATTATGTATTGATTACAATCATTAAAACATTCAAACTCAAATTTCGAACAGTGATAGAGTTTAATATACAAAAGCAAAAAAAAATCAATATAAATATATACATATACATATACATACATATATATATTTGTAAATAAAATGTAGGAAATTAAAAATGAATTATGAAAAAAAGAGGAAAACAGCAACTTAATAAAATTAGAATTGTATGAAACAAAAGTTATGTATTATAGTGCTCTAGAAAAAACTACTTTGTCTTTAACACTCTTTTTTTCTCTCCTTTTCCTTTTTTTATAACAACCATTTTTATATCTATTATTTTCTCAACCCCACAGTTCTTGTTTTTTTCCATTACTTTCTCTTTTTGTTTTTTTATTTGTTTGTTTTTTTGTGTTTTTTGTTTCTACTTTATGGATTTGAAATGTGAAAACCTAATGACATTTAAGGAAATAGACTTTACCCATGATTTACAACTTCTGGATAAAGTGATTCCAGCTAAAACTCTTCTTTTTCTTTACCAGGCATAATAAAAACATTAAGCAATATACAAAAAAATATACGTATATATATGTATTTGCGTATGTATTTATATGGATATGTGTATGTATATATGTGTAGGTATATATATGTGTATGTGTAAAAATGGCGTACAGCATTTAAAAGTAGCATCAGTGTCGACAGAATGTCATTATATATAAATATGCGTTATAAGAATTACTAGCAGAAGTAAAACTAATAAGAACAATCTTTAAATGTGCATTAGTATGTGTAAACAAAAAAAATACAATAATATGTAAAAGAAAGAACAGAAAGCTTTCCACAACTGCCTCGTACCTATACTAATACCATATCCATATCCATATCCATACCCATACTCACACTCATACTCATACTCATACAGACGATAAACTCTCTCTTTTTTGCAAACTTGACACAAGTTTAAGCCCATTTGTTGTCACACCAATATAAATACTAAGCAAAGTATTCTATGGGAAAAATGAACGATAAAAAGAAGAAGAAGTAGAAAAAACCAAATATATGTGTGGGTGCGAATAGAATGTGGAGAATTAAAAAAAAACCAAAATACAAGAAAAGAAAAAATATAATACGAATTCTCTCCCTCTTCTCATTCACTGCAATTCAATTTTTCTTTACCCTTTTTAACACTTTGCCAACATAAACACTTGAAATATAAACATATGCACATAAACTATTTGAGTGTGTAAATACGGGCGTTTTAATAAAGAGACAGCGAACAATAAATATAAATTAACAAGACAAAATAATAACAATAACAAATTGAAAATTTTGCCATTGCGTTATGGATTCGTGAGTTTAGATACGTTACACTTAGAGAAAGAGACGTGTAAAATACAAATAGAAAAGGTAAAAAAAGGAAAAGGGAAAAAAGTAAATAAATAAATAAAATGATTTTTGAAATCATAGCAAATAAAGCAAATAAAACAAACTGTTTTAGAGCATCAGAGACAAAACTTATTGCAAAGCATAATGAAGTGAGAAGGTGAGTAAAATAAGTAAATAATAAAAAAACGTATATAAAAAAAAACTATGAAGTTAAAGGTGTTTTGTGTAAATGTTTGTATAAATGGTGCCCGCTTTATAAGAGATAAATTAGAATTGTTCGTTTAGTTACTGCATGTGCCATATTTATATATATATGTATAACACATCAGTCAAAAAATTGCAGAACTAAAGAAACGTCAGGGAAATTTTTAAAAAAAGTCAACTTATTCTATCAATTTTCTCTGTTTTTTCTTTTAAAAGTTAAGCACGCTCTTTTCAAAGTTACTCAGATATTTTTAAAAAGGCATCTCTTTTTTTTTTAAAATTTGGAGCCTGTTTTTAATATTATTATAAAATTTGACAAACCCAAAAAGAGTGCACTAGCGTATAAAGAAGCCAACTCAAAAGGTAATTTATATTACTTAATGATTTACTTTGAACGCCTTTCATTACCAGAAGGAGTTTCTTTTAAATGTTTGCTACCACCACGCTTTCAAATTCACATTTTTAATATGGACCATGCCTTTTACAATAATTTCATTGCTCATCTGAAAATTCCAAACCGTGGCGCAATTTAATTTTTATACGACGCTGCTTATTGGCTTTGACTGATTTATCTTATATGTTAGATTCTCATACATTGCAGTTACATTATCTCATTTATTATACATTTCTAAGTAACATTCTAACTGTACATATGCTTTAAATATACAATTACATCTGAATTTATATTCATAAACATTGGCTTTTATTCTTCATACTTTCGGCCCCTCATTCTATGCTTGTTCAACGCTAATGAATTGTGCAAACTATTGAGTTTAGGTAAAGAAAAAGAAGCAAAATGAAATTCAAAAAAAATTATCTGGGCTTTAGACGATTTTCGCATACGCTCTTTTTATGATATGAATAATAAACTTAAAGGCGTAATGTTTAACTATGCTATATATTTTAATTACACTTTGGATATAACTATTCAATGGAGCTTCCTTTGTATGCCATGTTAATTTCATTAATTATGATTAATTAAAAAGTTATGTTAAAAATGCCCGTCTTTGTAATGCTTTACTTTTATTTCTATAAAACTTAAATGGCCTCTGAAATTTAATTAGTACAGCATGAAGTAGCCCATTCTCATTTTGCTAATAGAAATATAATCATGTGATAAATAAATTATCACTTCCTTTGTCTAGTGCCATAAGGATACAAAAACAAAAAGAAAACAAAAAATATAAAAAAATTAGAGTATTTATAAAACTACATGCAATAAAATGCCATCGAGTGTAAGACAAAAAAAAGGCAACCAAAAAGAAACTAAGCAAAAAAATACATGTGAGAAATTATATGTGAGAAAATTTTTTTCCAATTTTTTTTTGTATGTGTATTCAAAACTTTGGCGATTATCATATTATTTTAATTTATCACATAATAAATTATTATTATTATTGTTATTATCTATATTACCAAAGTTCATTACTGCGTAATCATGTAATAGCCCTTTTTATAACGTACACCACTTATGGTAACAGTTTGTTAGTATTATAAGTTTGTGCAAATGTTTATAACAGCCAAAAAGAAGTTGAGATAAATGCAACTTTTATTACACCAATCGATTCAGTATTTCCTGATGTGTAAATCAATCGAACCGTCTATCTGTCTTTCCGTCCGTTTGCCTTTCCGTCCGTTTTTCTTTCCGTCCGTACCACTAGATTGCAATATTAGAGATATTTTAATGAACTTATTATTGAAAATGGTTACAAAGGAATCATTTTTACGGCCACGCCCACCTAAAACGTCTTTCTTAAAAATTCTTGAAAAAAGAATTAAAATTTTTAATACATTTTAACGAATTTTGGCGTTTAAATGTTTGTGTCCCAAATCTGGTACATTTTTACGGTTGCTTCCCACATAATGCTTTTTTAGAAAAAACTCATTATATGGACAGAAGCGAAGTGGTGTAGAGTATTTAAGAATCGATCCTGACTCTTCAATAAAATTCACATTTGTGGGTACTTCGTGTCTTGCCCAGCAAAGTAGTACAAAATTTTAACAGATGCTCAAGCAATCTTTAGGCAAATTTTACCTTGCGAGTTTACTGTAGATATAACTTGACCAGAGAATGTCTGTCCATATAATAGTTGTATTTACTTTTTAAGATTTGTGAGATAAGTTAACAAAATTTCCAAACAAATAAATGTTATTTTTAAAAAAATAGAAAAATTGGACCTTAGAAGCGAGTTTCATTATTTTGGAAAAAGTTATGATGTGGATTAAAAGTTAAAAAGGTAGAACATTAATTTTTAAAATTATTTGCCCTACTGTTGCTGCAATTCGTCTTTCTAAGAACAAGTTTGTTTTTCCTAGTAAAAATACTGTACAGTACATAAATATCAGCGTTTATTAACTTTAATTATCCAACTTGTTAAACTTTTCATTTTGCTAATAACTTCATTAATTTTCTAATTGATATGGTTACAAGTGGAAATAAATGTAACCATAAATAATACATTTACTAATAAGTTAAGTATTTTATAACATTTAATTAAAATTTTTAGAAAATATTGTGAGAAATTACGTTAAAAATCGCCTTAACGTAAAAAAAAGTTGCTACGAATTAAACATTTGGAATTTCAAATATTTTTAATTGAAAAGGGATTTATGTGTATCGTACTGCGACCAAATTGGCACATTTTTTTTAATTAGCTCATCTATATAACAGAATTTTTGAACTTTCTTAAAATTTATATTTTCATTTTCATAACTTTTGATTTGGTTCTCTAATATTTTTAATTATTCTAGGTTTTTTCGTTCAATGTACCTTTTATGGACAATTCCGTGTAAAATTTGCGTTTTCCTTCAACTTAAAGTAATTTTAATCAATTAATTATTAATTATTAATTAATTATTAGACTCTTTTTATCATAAAGATTTGCAATTGACCGAATCACAAATTTAGGATTGTCTTACAATCCCAAAAAAAAAAAATGATTTTTTTTCTACATTTTACAAAACTATTTCATATGAATTTTGTTACACCTCTATTTTCATTTTCATCTAAATTTTATTTATAAAAATGAATTAAAAATTTAAAATTCATCAAATAAATAGACGTTGTTCACTAAAATGTAATTAAATGTTGCATATTTTATTTGCTATTAATTATGGCTTTAATATTATAATTTACACTCATTTCTAAGTAAATAAAATAAATTTACTTACTTGGCTTAACATTTGGAGATATTAAATACAAAATAAAAAAAGGAAAAACTTGAAAATCGCTAGTGGCTGAGTTTTAAATACTTGTTACTATTTTGCTTAATGTGATTAAAAAGTCAAATAAAAAAATTAAAAGGCTGCAAAGTATAAAAATTTTAATTTTTTAAATTATTTGAAGGGTTCGTTATACTTGAGTGGACTCAAAATATGAACCCAATTTAAGCACACATATTTTTTACGTCAAAATAGAAGGTAGTGCAAATATTCGCTAAAATATACTCAAAATTATAACTATAACGTCACATGTCGCAAAAATGCATCGATCTTCACCAAAGTTTGGTATAAATAATAATTTTTTTGAAAATATATATAAAATTTCAAAATTTTTTCTACGTAATGACTTTTTGGTAAAAAAATTATTACATGAGTCCTAGTCCCATTTTAACCATTTTCAATAGATTTCCTCTACAAGACAAAACATGGGTCAACTTTTATTAAACTAATGCAAAAATGGCGATTTATAGCTTGAAAATACACGGAAAACCAGGCAGACAGACGAACAAACATATTTAAATGGATTCACAAGTGAGTCTGAATTGATTGGTGTAATTAAAAGTGAGTCTGTGCTCTACAAATAAGTGGTGTAGAGTATAATTAGCCATAATTTGGAAAGAATAGTTACACAAAACCGTTAAGGCCTACAATTCACAAGGTAATGATAAATTTGATAAATTTGATAAATTTTAATAGAATATCAATAAAGAAAACAATGGTATGATCTTTCAAAAGAATTTGTTATGAATGGAAACAATCGATTAACAGCTTTTTTATTTTATTTTATTTTTAAATTGTTATATAGTTTAGAGATTCAACTTCTCATGACTTCTCTGTTTCTCGATTTCTTATAAACAAAAATTATATGATATATGGAATTTGTAAAGCAACTGCAGGCAAAATAAGGCCCAATTCAAAATTTTGCCGCATAAATGCTTTCAAATGACTTTAAAATAACTTTAAGGTAAAAATACTTGGTAGAATAGATTTTCTTTACAAAATTGTACAATTTTCTAAACGTAAGTATCAAATGTCAAATATTCTATTCTCACTTATTACATGATACGTTGAATCAACTGATATTTAATAACATTTCAAAAACATTTGAAAAAGTTAAATATGTAAAAGTGTTGATATTTAAATGGATTTTCAAATTTTACATAATCATCAAATCCAAGTGAAGGCTAGTTGCACAAACGTATGGCTAACAATTCTAACAATTTTTAAATAGCAACAATAATAACAACAACAATAAGGGCTTTAACAAATTTTCATAATACAATGTAATGGTTAAACTCATTTAGAATTTACATTACAATTTAAAATTGTCTCATATCAATTGGATTTCTAATGGAAGATATCAAAATTTTTAGTAAAATTGCCTTGTTCAAATATATGCGATGCATATATTTAATTCCCGTACTGAACATAAGCAATGCCAGCAATTTCCTATTATTATTATGATTATTTTGAAAGCATACGGTCATTTATAAGAAACCAACAAAAAAAAGAGAAAAACCAAAAAAAACAGAACGATTACTATGAAAATGCTGGGCTAGCATTATGCTGCCTGTCGTTATACTTATTGGAGTATTATTAGCTTTTATGCATATATTCTGATATAATATTTATAAAATTATCCATGAATATTTTATATATGAATTTTTATTTGCCATATCAATGAGACAATAATTTTCTTTCTCTCTCTCTTTGAATTTCTTCACTCCCTTTTTTCGTCTGTCTTTATATGTCTTTATTGTATCATAATCATAATAATAATTGTCAATTACCTTCTAACCCTTTGGCTTAATGCACTCAATGCACAATTTGTTTTTATTCATCTTTAACATTATCTTAAAAAATTTTTTTTAAATATTTTTCTTCTTTTATATCCAATGCTACTAGTGATACAAAGTAGTTTAAGCTTTGTGAGAATGTTTGCAATACCCAGAAGGAGCTACGATGGATCCATTTTTTACTATACCAATACGATTCAGACTCAATTTTTCTACGTCAATCTGTCCGTCTGTTAGTCTATCCGTTTATTATGAAGCTACAGTTCGCAATTTTTGAGATATTATAATAAAATTTGGCATATGAATGTTTTGTGGGTCAGACACGAATCCCATTAAAAGTGGTTAAAATTGGACTATTTTAGCGTCCACGCCTCATATGACGGATATTTTTGCAATGAAGTCCTTATCTAGAAGAGCCTTTTAATTTTAAATATATTTTAATAAAAATTAGCACATTATTGTATGTTTATATGAAAAATATGTGTATGAAATTTTGTCTAGATCGGTTCAGTTTTACTACGCCTTTTTTGCAAAAAAAGTCTTTCTATGGTCAAAAATTACAAGTTTGAATATATTTTAGACAAAATATGCATCATTTTGTGCTTTGATACATAAAGTACATAAGTGAAATTTGCTCGAAATCGGTACATTTTTTGAGCCCCCAACTGTATAATCAAGCTTTCAAATAGTTTTATGTTTTTGATTCATTTTGCTTACTTTTTATTTATATTGGCCTTAATGGTGTGGTGTTTTAAAAAGTCGTCTCCAACCAACTATAAAGTACTAACTTGTTTTTAAAAACTATAATAAAATATATGAAAAAGTTGAATTCTAATTGCAATAAGCATTTGAAAGAGATTTGTGGTAAGTTTTTAATTTATTTAGACCATAAAAAAAAGAAATTATATTTAGCTTAGGCAAAATTTTGAATATTCATGCTAATGTAAAAATGTTAAGAAGTATAAAGAATTAAGGATCAATTTAACAAATCCAATAGAACTAGCTTTGGATAAATCCATTAAAATTTTGTTAGTTATATTTCAATGATTGTGAAAGCAGGAATTCAAGTTTTTAAGTTAAAATATATGAAAGTTTAAATGTTCATTTTAAATTATTTGTTAGTAATGTTGAAACGATAACAAATAATAGGAAAAAAACTTTATACAATTACACAAAGAGAAATGAAAGAAATGTTTTAACAAAAAAATGATATAAAATGAAATAAAATAATAACAAGTGAAAGGTAACGAAAGCTGGAAGAGGTATTATTATATAAATGGACAGACAGATAGATAGATAGACAGACAGACTGAGAGATGTAATTATCAAAGGTATAATGAGTTGCTCAACTTTATTAATTGTTGCAATTAAGCTGAACAGTATACTTGACTTGTTTAACAACAATAGAGCAAAATAATTTAACATTTTCACACGATATCTGCCTCTCTTTTTTATATGTATTTATACATATATACAGATATACATACATACATACGTATAATATTATCCTAACTTTTTTGCCTTGCTATCTTTCACTTCGTTTGTCGTTCCTTACAAAACATTAACATAATTTATAAAAATTTCATTTCATTTCAATGTTGCTTTTTTTGTTCCTTTTTTAGTTTATTTGTTCAAAAAAAATGTAGAGAATGTTACACAACGAAATAAATGGTCAAAAAAGACAAACAAAAATAAATAGGAAAATTGTATTTAGCTGAAGCCGTATTTTGGATCATCATCAACCTACCTCTATGAAATTATGATGCAGTTTCAGTTTTTGAAGAGTAAAATAGATAAAAATTTATTATTACGTAACTTTGCGTAGGCGTGTCTAATTGGCATCACATTTCTACAGACATTATAAACTAATGGTCTAAACATTTGCGCCAGACTTCAGCTTTCTATGTTTTGCAGTTGGCGAGTAATCAGCAAAACAATCAGGCCAAAAGTTTGCTTACAAAAAGGTGAGATGTTCTCAATTTAATTGCACTATGGACGTGTCCTTTTGACCGATTTTGTTTATTTTCAATAAAAAGCCTCATGCAAGAACTTTTAAAGTTTCTACCAAATTTGGGCTCAACACCTCATATTTTACGGACCCAGGAATGTTAACAATATACAGACAGACAGGCATTATTTTTTGAGTGCTACAAACATAATAACAAAATGAACACACTGTTAATCCTCCAGTGGTGTTTTTAAAAATTAAAAATTAAAAGGGAAAACAGCGAGAAATGAAAGACAAAAAGACAATAAAAAAAAGAAAAAATTCGTTTTGTTAAAACTAAAAGTCTCTAGTGATAAAATGAAAATAAAAATAATAATAATAATAATAAAATGTAAACGTGCAATTTTTAATTAGCCTTCATGCGCTTTTAGTTTACTTTTCGCATACATATTAATAGAAATATTTCGCTACAAGTTATCTTCAAGGTATCCAAAATAAAACACTTGGCCTTCAAACAACTTTGATAAAATTACAATTCACAATTCGGCACCTAAACATTTATGGTAGTTAATATTGGAATTTTTTAAAGCAAAAATCTATTAATACTTGAAAAAATGCATTAAATTCCTTTGAAAATCTTTTGCGCACACTTTAAGTTTCAAATATTTTTTTAACAAATTTTTTTAGGCAATCATTTTAGGAGAGTTGAGAAAATATTTCACAATTTTTAACATAGTTTAAACTTTCCATGGTTACATGAAAAGACTGAATTTGCGATTTCTGGATATCAAGAGTTTTAAATTCTTAGTTGAATTAAATTCTAGACCTTTCGTTATGCCAAACAAATATACAAATTTATAAAATTCTATAAAACATGTGATTTGTACACGCAAAATTGTGTCTACACTTCATAAATAAAGCTTTTAAACATTTAACAACATTTAACAAACACTTGTTGTAGTTGGTCATAACACCAACAATAAAAATAACAACAGAACAATTCAATAAGGAAGGCATGCACGAATATTTGACGAAGTATACAACTATATATACATATGTATATACATATATCACTGGCACCTGTTAAACCCAACAATTAAATATCATTTTTAAATGTATTGTGTACAAAATAAGTGTAATTATTTCAACAGTTTGCAAAAGTTATACTATATAAATACTAACAACAACAATTAACAGATAATAAATTAAAAAAAAGAAAAAGAAAAAGAAAAATAAAACTAAAATAAACATAAACATTAACTATGTAAGTAATTTGCCAACAAAATTAACGCAATAAAGTAAAGAACAACAAAGCAACAAAATAACAAATAATAGAATTCTTATTTTACAGAAATTGTTTGCATTAGAAAAGTTTAGTCAGCTTTATATCGCTTACTCAATCTCTCACAAACTTCTTCTTCTTAATCTGTTCTGCTCATTTTCTTCTAATCAAAGTCATATAATTGATATTTTTAATTAAAAACATTTGATTAATGAAGAGTGCAATATCTTTGAAAGAAGGAAACTTGTAATTGTCATTGCTGCTATTAAATTATTCCTACAAAAACAATTGTAACTTGATATTAGAGCCCGTTGCATAGTGCTGTGGAAAATATTGAAAACAGTTTTTCAAAAAATATGTAAAAAATCATTATTTCATACTTATAATGAGGTCTTGTGCTTCGAATTATCGTATTGAATCAAATTATAATATTTCACTTTTTGTGCCGTACATCATTTGGCGTACAAGGTGCTATGTGTTTATAGAGATGTTTGTAACATCTAGAAGGAATTGAGGTGGATTGTCTTTTTATTAGACTAATCGATTTTCGACTTTCTTACTGATTCGACTTCTGCACCTCTGTCCGCTATCTTTCTATGTACATTTGTTATCAAAGTATAACAATTTTGAAACTATTTGAATAAAATTTGATATGTGGCCTAAAGAAGTCTGCATATAATTATAAGTAAGATAACACTATTACCATGACCACGCCCTAAAGGTCTATTTTTCAGTGGAGTTTTTACGCATAAAACTAACAATTCTGGGTATTCCGTTATAGATGATGTAGGGTACTTAATAATCAGCCAGGATTAATTGTAATCATTATACCTATTTATACCCTACATCATTTGTGGTGATAAGTTTGTACAGATGTTTGTAATACTCAAAAATTGCTGAGATGGATTCTTCATTTAATGTACCAATCGGTTTAGAATTATTTGCTGATTCGAATTAAGCCTGCCTGTCTCTGTGTGTATTTTAGAGATATTTCAATGAAATTTACCACATCAGCGTGTTTAGGCCTAGAGATAAACCCTTTTAAAAGTGATTAAAACACGGCCATAATTTCCACCATTCTCCATATAACTCCACTCTTACCTCTTTCACAAAAAGTCAGTATATGGACAAAAAGCTTAATTTTGAATATATTTCAGCGAAAATTGGCAAAACTTTGTATTTTGACCTTAAAAAGTATGTGTAGCAAATTTTGTTTCAATTGATCCATTTTTTGAATCTCCTCTCATATAACGAACTTTTAATAATAATTAAAAATTTCAAGTTTTTCAATTTTGTTGACTTATTATTCTCTTATTTGATTTTAATAATATTAAGCAAAGTGTTGTAGGGTATTTCAGAGACGGCACTTAACTTACATATATGTCTTTTTTTAATCTAAAGCTACGTTTTAAAAGAAAAGATTTCCTTATTAGATTTTTGCTTTTGTAAGCGTTTTTTCTTGACAAATTTTTCCGTTGGACTGATTTCAGGGCTTGTACTGGTTATTGCGCTACGCAGACTAAAATTTGAAGAAAAAATTTAATAAATTTTTACGTAGAAGTCCCTAAAAAATTATTAAATGACATAAGGGTTTAAAAAAGTAAGAGAGGAAAATAGCAAGAGCAGCTAAATCAAATGGATATTTATCACAGAAACACATCAAAATGTTGTAATAATGTTATTTAAGTGTTGCAAAAAAAAAAAAGAAGACAATAAATGAAAGCTCTGGCTGTTTCTCTTGCCTCGCTTTGTCTATGTACAAAATCTTATGTCTAGCGTGTGTCCAAGAACAATTTCTCACTTCTTTCAATATCTCCTTTCTAAAGTTTTTGTACACTTGAAAGTAATTGTCTAGAGAGCTTCATATTTTTTTAAGGTTCTTTTGATATAAGAAGACTTTAGCAAATTCTACAGAAGCTAGACTTTAGATTTTAAAAAAAATTATGAAAATTGTAATAACTTTTCTAGAATAATCTATACTGAAAATGTTTGCTTTGAATTATGCTTTTTTCAACAATCTAAAAGGTATAAAAGTGAAAGTGAGAAACTAAAAAAATTGAAAAAGAAATACGGTCAAGAAGTATCATAAAGTTGATCATATAATTTACATATTATACTTAATAAAATTCAACTATTTTAATAGCTTCTGGTTTCTTCTTCTTCCTTTTTTTCGTTTATATACCCTCAAAAATAAGTACTTTTCATTTACATATTGTGGAACATATTACACATAAAAATGTATGAGATGATACTGAAACCACAAAAACTCGTTAAAGTTTTCATTGTAACTATTAGTAATTTTTGGTTTGGCTTTCTTCTTTTTTTGCTTTTGTCAATTTCAGTTTTTTTTTTCTAAAAGGACATTTTAAGGATAGTGTATGAAAGTTTAAATGGAGTTTTAGATTATAATATTTGGTTGATTTTTTTTTTTAAATGCAAAACTTACAAAACACATATACACAAATTTTGGAATTTTTTTCGTTAAACAAATAGACAGTTTAAGCTAAAAGGTAATTTCTGTTGACGACATTTGTAATGGGATTTTTATATTATCCTTATTTTCAAATTACCTTATAAATTTTTTATGGGTATGTGGATAAATACGACTTTAACTAGCAAAGAAACACCAAAAATTTATAGCAGAACTCTGTTATCCATTTAATAGAAGATTGTTAAATGAAATCTTAGAAGCATTTTGACATAAATATGTATACGGAATGATTTTGTAAAGCTTTTCTTGTCTAATGAAATAGAATTTTCATTTATCGTCAATTTGGTCAAATTTTTACTTTTTGCAAATATAAGTACTTACAACTTTGTAAGTACCCGTATCCGTATAAGTATTTGCACTCATTCAAGTACTTCTACCCATGTAAGTGCTTAACCCTTTATAAGTATTTACACCCATGTAAATACTTACATTCATATAAGTATTTACTTATATTTATTTATTTATACCCATCTAAGTACTTACACCCATTTGAGTACTTACACCCATCTAAGTACTTACACCCACGTAAGTACTTATATCCAGGTAAGTACTTACACCCATTTAAGTACTTATACCCAAGCAAGTACTTAAACCCATTTAAGTACTTACACCCATTTAAGTACTTATACCCAAGCAAGTACTTAAACCCATTTAAGTACTTACACCCATGCAAGTATTTAAACCCATGTAAGAACTTACACCTACGTAAGTATTTACACTCAAGCAAGTACTTACACCCATATAAGTACTTACACCCACGTAAACATAATTACATCCATACAGATATTTATACGCAATATATACAATATATTTATATACATATATATATGTCGCTTCTACCTCCCGTACTCGAAATTTCAGTTTTTATCGATTTTGACAAATATGACTTTTTACATTATACATACATATTGTGAAAACAGAGTGAATTTCGAGTGAGTGATACATCACAGCAATGAAATTAAACTAAAG
Organism: Melophagus ovinus; assembly: GCA_023089585.1. Taxonomy (NCBI): domain Eukaryota; kingdom Metazoa; phylum Arthropoda; class Insecta; order Diptera; family Hippoboscidae; genus Melophagus; species Melophagus ovinus. The sequence continues at coordinate 347,261 of JAKKIB010000181.1, read as the reverse complement.
AAAAAGCAATAATTTTAGATTGACTATGATTTGCTGTGAAAAAACTACAATTTAAACTTCAATATTTCATCATCTAATCCCAATCACTTATTCTAGTTTTAGAAATAAATGTGCATTTCAAAAAAAAATAATGTAAAAAAATTATGAATTATTCAATTCGTTATTGCGTTTATTTGCTTAACAATGAATAAAATTTTGCGTAAAATTTAGCAGTGGCCAAATTTTTTGTTTGTATGTAACACTTTATTGTAATACCAATATTTAAATGATATATCGCTTTCGTCAAAAAAATTTGAAATAAAATTGAGGCTAACGAAAGTTTGAAATTTTCAAATTCTCTAATGATAATTTGAAACTTTTTTCACTAGAAGTTTTTTAAAAGATTCTTAAATTTATTAATATCTAATTGGTGAAGACAAATAGTGGCGTGTACTTTTGTATGTATTGTTAAGGGAAGAAAGCCATAAAAAAAAATATGAAGAAAATATCATAGAAATTTCTACGATAAGAAATGGCTGAATAAACTGAATTGAGGGTATACCAAAGAAGGCAGCATTTAGATGTAGCATGCAAAATTTTATAAAAAAATTAATTTTTTTGTTTTTTGGTTTAAATCCAAGTAAAATATTTTCTTGGTACATTCACTTCAATTTATTATCGTTGATGCGATTGTTTGTGACATTTTTTTGTTTTCTTGGCAAAATTATGCCGCATTCATTCAATTCATTCAAGAGAGCAATGAAAAGTAACAATATGATTATACGTAGAAATGCAATATTTTTAAAGTGTACGCAAAACAAAAACAAAAGAACAAAGCAAAGAGAAAATTTTATTTGGCTGTGGCCACACTTTGGATGTCCAGCATCAGAACTCATACATATCCCATTTGACATTTTACAATTAGATAATTTGAAGTTATCTAAATAACGAGTAGTTACAAAAATTTGAAAAATTTTTTTTGAAGTTCCTTTATAATAAAAGCCAAAATTACAGTTATACATCCAGTTTTGACCAAAAAACTGTAAATTTTTGCTAAAAAAAACCAAAGGTTTCAGTTGAAATTGCACCATCGACCTGTCCTTTGTTTAGTTTAGAACATTTTTAATGGCAAACAATTTATATAAGCTTACAATGTTTCTTACTAAATTTGAAGTCGAGGTTTATTTTTTGCGACCAGGAGAATGTTGACGACACACGGATTGACATGTCTAAATCAATTTAGAATTTGATATTAATCAAAAATATAAATTCTCTGTAGGATTTCTGATGTTTTCTTTTAGGCGTTACAAACATATTGAAGAGATAACTATACCTTTAATTTCTGGGTGATGAGTATAATCAAAAAAATGAAAAAACATCTAGATAAATAAATATTACTTAAGTATACTAGAAAAGTGTATGACTGAAATAAAGATGCTTTTATTCGAAAGGACATAAAATTTACAAATTTTCTAGCTTACAACCCCTTTACCCCAACATATCGCTGGCTTTCCTTTAGCAAAATTTTGTTAAGTTGTCGGAGAGTTTTGCCTGAATACTTTGGATTGCCACATCAAAAAGATTTTAATATAAATACAGTCTAAGTAAATGTACGCGTAATATGAAGATTGCTGAAGGTTCCTTCTCTTTTTCTTCTTATCACGCTTTGTTATTTATATTTTCTATTTCCAGAGTTTTGGCATGAAGAAGAAATTCTATACTTTTAACTTTTTATTTGCAAAGTAGGATTTTAAGGGAAAAGGAGAGTTAGGGAGATGGAAAATAAATAAATATTACAATTTTCTAAGGACATATTATAAGACGGCCTTGTACATGAATCTTGAAAATATCGTATTTCCTTTTCAATTGTACTTTGTATTTAAATAATATGCTCGCTTTTTTTTCTTAAAGAGCAGCTTATTTAAAAAATGTCATGTTTTCTTGTTTTTTATATATTCTTTCTTAATATATTTTTATGAAATTTAATTTGCTTTTTCCCATTTTTTCCTTCTTTTTTATTTTCTGTTATTACTTTATTGCATTTAGTGAATCATTTTTTAGAGTTAATATACATTTTGATGGACGTTATTAAATTCATTTAAGAGAGTAGGCACTCTAAATAAAAATGAATTATTATTCAGAGAAAAAATAATAGGAAAATATTCATAAATAAAATGATGGCCTTGCCATTTAATAAAATGTATTTTATTATATCGTGTTGCGATTGGGAATGTACTTCATAAATTCTTTTGGGTACTTAATAATATTATTTAAATTAAGTATAACGGCATTTGAACAGTTATTTTCTGCTTTTTCGTTTTAGTTGTAGTTTCTTAGGATTTTTGGAAAATTGTAAGTTTCAATAAGTTCATATTGAAGCAATTTGAGTATTTTGAAAGCCCATTAATTATATTTCACCTAATTGTGACTTTATTAGTTAAGTTAGAAGGAATAAAGGTAAGGTTTAAGGTTCACTTAAGTTAAAGTTATTTAGCTTAAGTTCATCAAACTTCCAGTTCTTTTTACTATTCTTTTGAAAGTTCGAGCATTCATTTAGCAAAACCTATAACAATAAACTTTCAACTCTCTCTCTTGAAATCAATTTATTAGATGAACATAGCAGAGTAACACAGTACGACTTAATGAAAAAGGTAATTTAGTGTCCATTGAACAAATTTTTCCTTTAGGAAATTTCCACTTTCATAGCTTAGCTTTATGTAATTAAACTAATTTCTAAACTAAATTTCTAAAAATCTAATTATTTAACATAACTTTTAGCCAGTAGCTTAATATCTAGGAGTAAATTTATTGCCATATACCTTAACAATTGCTAAATCCTTTCTAAACGGAAATATGTCGATTTGACTAGTACATTTACATATTCAATTTTAATTTAAAACGCACACATACACACACACACGGACACAAAGCATCCAAATGCAAGTACAATACATAAGCCGTGGAATAAAGATTATAAGAACAAATTGTACACCATTTTGATTTGACTATTTTTGAGTTGTTGCTTTCAGCCCCTTTTTTTACATATTTGATTGTCAAATTAATTGTAACACTTAGGAAAAAATGATAGAAAGGCTGCAAAGTATTAGAATTAGAATTGTTATACTAAGTTTCTCCATAAATTCCATAAGTAAGATTTATGTGGCTCAAAATCTTTTTAAAGGTTGTTTAAATGATTATTTTTTTTAATATTTCATTTTCCAGAATGGTTTTCATTCAAGTTATATTGCCACTCAACTATTCTAAAAGTTCTATAAAGCCAATAAAATACCAAAAATCTTAATTCATCGCGTTAAAGCACTTTATGCCAATTTGAATTGTTTTGCGTATGCTTTACCATTGAAAAGTATATCAAAAGCTTCAAAACAGATACAAAATCGAGTAAAAGCAGAACGTTTTTTTTTTGTAATAGTAATTATATCATTACCATCAATAGAATGCTTTTAGAAATTGCAATGAAGTTTGATTAACATGCATTAAATTACGCTGAGTTGTGTAACGTGGGTTGCTATGCCACTTCGCCCCTTCATTATCTAAGAGTATAAAAATTACTTATTTTAGATTAAACCAATGCAATTGAATATGATTTAAATTTTATTTGGTGATTGTTGTTGCTGTATTATTTAAGTACACTTCAATAGTTAATAATATTTATATAATTGAAATTTGGTAAATGTTCGTTTTACTTTACCATGGCATAAAAATACTGAATTGTTTCTAAAAACACATTTTATAAAATGCCCACTAAACATTTTGTATTAATATTTGTAACAGATGGCCAGATAATTTTGTACTCATGAGAAAACAAATAGTTTTCATTACTTACACTTTTGGTTAATATATAAATATAAAATGGATAATTCATTGGAAGGCTTTAGCTAGAAAGTTAATCAAAAAAAAGAGAGAGAAAGACAGAGATTTAAGGATAAAAAATTAAATGTTGATTAATAGTTCATTATATACAAATCAATTTAAATAAATCATATTTGGTTGATTAATATTATTTTTTTAAGTTTAGCGATGTCTCATTAAAAAATCAACCAGAATTTTAACGCATAAATCACGTAAAGGTCATTTATGGTAAATTTATATGAATGTGAAAATTATTTAAAAATCACCAAAAAAAGTATCCTTTTTTTTCAATCCTACTTTCTACATTTTCTTCTTTTTGGATCCTTTATTGTTTTTATTCCAAAAAAGAGGGCAACAACAATTCTTTTTAAAAAATATTGTTACCTTTTGCAGCCAAAAAATTATGAAGAAATCAAAAGAAGCCAAATACCAGAATTTTTTATACTAAAAAAATTTCTGTATGTATATGTGTAGATGAAATTACTTGGCAATGACATTGGTTATGACATTATCCTTAATATTCATATTTAAGAAAAAAATGCCATTATTTTAAAACTTATGTTAAAACTGCTTGGAAATGCTGAGGCAGATAATTATATCCACCATCAAGAAGGACATATTGTACTTATTTTCTCATAATGCTTGCAATGACCAAAAAAAAGCATGGAAGATCGTAAAAAGCCTGTATATACTTGATAATGCATTAATTCAGTATTAATGTACAATCTATATAATATATAAGTTAATTTAATTAATGAACTACTTAAAATAATTACTTAAATTGGCGGCTTTAATTGATTAATAAATTTGGTTAATTAAATTAATTACTTAATTATTTTCATTTAATTAGTTAATTAATTAAGTAAATTGACTAAATAATTGAATCGATTACTTATTTATAAAACTTGATTAAATTAATTACCCAATTTAGTTAATTATGCATTAATTATTCAATGGAATGTGATTTATATAACTTAAATATTATTATAATTTTCCATTTGATGAAAGTCTTTAAAATATACATCATGAATATTATTCCGTTTGATAAAATTTAATGATAAATTTTTACTAAGCAATTTTCTTCGAATATTGTTCAAAGTATCCATTATTATTGAACTTAAAGCTTTCTACAATTAGAGTTCACATAAACTGTTTTCTTTATTAATGTTAACAATTTATAAAGAATTTCTAAATGCATTTATATACAAAAGCCACTTTTTTTAATACTCGAGAAGACTTTGCCTGTTGCCTATATGGCAAAAAGTTTAAAAAGAGCACAAAAAAGTAGATATTGAATGGAGTTATGTATGGTGAGTGGTAGAAAGTAGGTAGATAGTTAAACTATACGAATCTAGATAATCTCTTATATTAAATATAAAGTTCAATAAAACATTTATGGTTGCTCTAATATTAAGCATGAAATTGCATTTACACCAATTCAACAAAAGTTCAAACACCTTTATATAATTAAAATTTATATAAATATGTACATACAGATATACATATACATAGCTATATGACTTCTACATATCATTGTATAAGTATCAAGGCATTATATTTGAGTAATCTAAAAAAAAGGCACTTCATATATAAAATGCTAATAATGCATTATTTTAATATCTACTTCAAATTTATATAGCTCAATGTGATATTCTAAGATTTAATTTAATTATTTACCTGTACGTGTTAATTTTCTCCATTTTAGTAGAATATACATTAATTTAGTATATTCAAATATTACTTCAATGTTGGTTGTCAAAGCAAATTCCTTAAAACGATTTTTATGCGTTTTCTGCTTGAGTGAATATGGAAAAATTAACCAAAAAAAAAATTTGATAAAATTTTACTTGACATTAGCACAAAATGTCAACATTTGAAAATGTAGACACATTTAACTTTATTGTCAATTATTATAAATATTAAAGCATCTAATTAAAGTAAAGTGAGACGAAGGCACGCAAATTTTTTTGTTAATTACATTAAATTAAATTTGAAGCAAAAATGGACTCAAAATAATTTTGTAAAATTTCCATTAAACGAATTTTTTTCTGCTGGGCTTGAGATTCAGTTCAGTTTACAGATTAAATTTTTTCTTAATAAAAAAGATTAAATTAAATAAATTTAGGAACATAATTCATTTTTCAGATCTAAAATTTAACTGGCCATTTATACTTTCAATTGCTTTCAATAATTTTATTTTTTCTTTAACCATCTAAATTTTTTTGCATTCATTTTGTTTGCATTAAATTTCTAAACCTTTAAATTATAGAAATTTCAATGTTTCTTTTCTTTTTCTTCTTAAGTAATCAGTCTTAAAAGGTTTGGTAGTTTGATGGATACATATAATAAATTATTAAAACCATTTTTTAGATGACGTTGAACTTTCTTATCCTTTTTTAATGCTTCTTTCTTTTCCCCATCATTAGCTAGAAAATACAAATGCTAAATAATGTGAATAATATTTAAACAATATATTTTCTTATTATAAAAGCTCTTTTTATTTACGTGTGCTATTGGATAAGAAACTTAAATCAACATGAATTCGAAAGTTTGACCCAGTCCGTCTGTCCATGTAAATTTTTTATTAAGCTGATTAATTATTAGCTCGTAATTTTCAAGACACTCTAATGAAATTCGGTACGTAGCTTGATTTTGATACACAGACAAACACTATTTCTATTGAAAATAGTTGGAATTGGATAATTTTTATGATCCTTCCATGCCTTTTTTAATATAAGTCGTTTTATGGAAAACATTATAATTTTAGATGTATTTTAGGAAAAATTGATGTGTAATAGTAATTTGATATGGAAACTATCCGTAATCCAGATCGATCAATGTTCAAGATCCCTTTCCGTATAACACTTTTTTCAAAATTGTTATTCTATGAACAAAAGTTATTTTTTTATAAATTTCAATGAAAATTAACAGTGTCTTGTATTTTTATACAAAAAGCTCTATGCACTAAATTTGGTCTAAATGGGTCCACTTTTTCAAAGCATCCTACATAAAGAACTTTTTAAAAAATTTTAAAAGAATTTACAAATTACAATTTTTTACTTCGTTCTTATTAGACTTGTCAAATTTGTTAAGCAAAGTGGTGTAGAATATTTGAGAGTCAGAGCCTCAAACAACTAAAAATTCCTTCCTTATTTTATTTAGTGTTAATTTTATATAAAGTGCAAAATAAGTTTTGAGCGATTTTATGTAAAATTGAGAAGTACTTGAAATTTTCATTTTGATTATATTAATTTATTTGAATTAATTTAAGTTTATCTATATCTTTGCTTGTATGATATTTCAATTTGTTTTATGGAAAAACTTTAAATTTTCTAATCAATGAAAGAAACAAAATTTATAGAAAATTTATTTATTTTTTCGAAATGAAAGAATTTTTTCTCTTTTTTCTTTGTGTTTGGGTTCAGGTGATGCCTTGTTGGTTATTGTTGGGTTGGCCTTAAATCGCACGACATATAATTTCTTTTCTGCACCTTTACCAATTTTCATTTCATTTTTCATCTTACTCACTTCAACTCACCTCAAAATTTTTCTAACAAACTCTTTCTTTAAAAGTATTACAAAGACATTAGAACTACAAGTTTTTTTCTTTCATTTTTTTTTGGCTCTTTTTGATATTTCGTTAGAAGCAAAATCCCATTTATTTTATAATGATACTATGAATAACACCATTTATATGATGTAAATGCGTATGGCTGTTTGTAATAACAAATATTGTAGTAAAACAGAGGGAATGTACAATAACAGTCTTTATTCAATGAAATAACATAAAATAACAAAACAAAAAAGGAAGAAGAAGAGAGAAAGAAATCATCTGAGAATGAATGTAAAATTAAAGCAAAGTATAAAAATTGCTATGAAATTTATTTATGTAGCAATCGCTTTTGATATCTCTCAAGCTTTAAAAACATTAAAAGGACCAAAATGATATGAGAATAAGAGAGCTTAAGATAGTCACACAAGGTGTCTAATGTTTCTTTCTTTTTAAGTCAACAATATCATGATGATTATGATTATAATAATTATGAGTTGAGTATGATTATAAATATGATGATGTAGATGGCAAAAGCAAAATATAATCCTTGAGATAACAAACAAATAAAGTAAAATCTAAGTGCAACCGATTCTCTTAATGCTATCAAAGCAATTTCAACTAATAAATAACAAGGAGTATGAAGCAAATAATAAATAAAAAAAGCAAACGCATATAAAATTATGAATGAGTATAAATGAAAACAGACATGAAGTGATGGTGGTTGAGAGTAATGGAAATGGAAATGGAAAATGGAAAAATGTAAGTGTGTGGGAACATTTAGCTGTCATTGCATATCATTGTTGCTTTGAAAAACAACTTAAATTTCGGGGTTAACAAAGAATAAATAACAACAATAAAATGTGAAAGGCCAGCAAAAAGAAAATCAACAGGAAAAGAAATATGAGACAAAATTTTAGGAAATATTGTGAACAGAATAAGCTTGAAAGACTCTACCAAATGTTAGCCATACTTAGCACCACACAATTGTCTTTTTCTACTTCTTATTTTTCTTATTATTATAAAATTTTCCCTTTTCTTGCTTTTTTTACATCTTGCAAATGGTGAAAGACTTTTTCAAGTTTGTTTTAAAAAAACCTAAAATATGGAAATGTAAGTTGTTTTTTTAGGCATAATGAAATAAATAAGATATAAAACGAGCAAGGGAAAGAGAGATTTTCAAAATTTAAGTAAGTAAACCGCATTTTACAAAAGCCCAAAGAAGAAGAAGAAGAAACCTAACGAGAAGAAGCACATGCGAAATACGTTAGATAAGATGACAAAGATTTATTAAACTTTTCGACATTTTTCCATTTGGTTTTATGAAACCATAATATGCAGGCACCTCCGCATTCAATTTAATATAGAATGTACAATAAACTCAAGAACTAAGCACAGCTGTATATAAATTTTTTTTCTTTTTGTTTTGTTTTCTTTTTGAAATATGAAAATTGCATTGAATTTATAGTAATACAAAACTAAATCAAATGAAATCAAACGAAACTAAATTAAACTAAATCAAACCAAACGGAATTTAATTGAATTGAATTGAACTGAAATTCAAAGAGGAAGTTGATGCATAATAAATAATCATAAACTTCAAGGTTCTTGCTCAAAATGTAGAAAAAACCGAAGGCAACATTTTCTAAAAGTATTAAATTCTAGTTTTTTACATTAAACATTTAAAGCTTCTTACAAAGATCTTCCCTAAATGTAAGAAGAAATTTTAAGTTATCACCACAAGATTTTTCAAGTCAATTTATAATTATTAAATTATGAAAAATGGCCATGGTCAATTTTCTGGAGAATTGTTTCTTCTTAGACAGCAGAAAGAGCCGATATTGATTCTTATAATTTGAATACTAAAAATTGTTTTGATTAATTGTGTTGCTCTTGAGATACAAGAAAAGCTTTTTTTTGGAAGATTTTAATATTAATCAGAATTATTCTGTATTTCTATTTCCGTAAAGGACCTTTTTTCGCATTATATAATAATTTTTCGAATTTTTTAATCAATTTAAACCATAACTTCCCCTGTAATATTTTTATAGCGCAATACCTCGTAGCAAATATTTTTCATACATTTTTTAGTGCATTGTAGAACATTTTTTAGTACATTTTAGTATTATTCCAACTTTTTTTGTGCAAATAAAAAATTTCGCTTAGAAAGACATTCTTGTAAAGAATTACTAAATTTTTCATGCATTTTTAATGCACTTTGGTACAATTATGTATATTTTAGTACATTTTTAGTACATATCATTATTAATTCGACTTAATTTGTGCTAATAAAAACCTTTGCTTAGCAGAACACTCTTTTAACAAATTACTAAGTTTTTCATATATTTTTAGTACATTTTAGCACATTCATGCCTGTTTTAGTCCATTTTTCAACTTTTTTAGTATTATTCTGAATTTATTTGTGCAAATAAGGAAATTCACTTAAAAAGCATTTTTGCGGTTTAATGAACATACCTTTAAAGAATTACTAAATTTTTAGTACATATTTAACAAATTTTAGAACTTTCAATATATTTTCTAGTATAATTTTTCAATTAAAAAATATTTCATTTTAGAAACGAAATTTTGGCTTAATTTATTCTATTAGAAATATTTAAAACCATTTTTATTACATTTCTTTAGTACTCTTTTCCATAGCAAAAATAACACACTAAGTAACTCTAAAATAATGAAATTTCTTTTTTAATGTACAAAAAAAATAGATCAGTCGGGACCGACTTTTAGATACGCTAAACCACTCTTTTAAATAGCCAAATTTGGCATATATTTCATATTAAAATAACAATAGCGTACTAATTTTCGATAAAATGCACTTAAAATTCTATTTTTTTTTCTTATAACGAATTTTTTTTTTCAAAAAAAGCATTATGAGAAAAGTGATTCTAAAAATAATAAAATTTCAATCATTTTTTAAGGCTTTAAAAACCAAATTTCATTAAAGGATCTCAGAAATTGCGACGTATACCTTGAATGCACGAACAGAAAAATAAACTGACATATAGAAAGATGAACAAATACACTTCAATCGATTTAGAAAATGTAATAAAAAATGGCTCTAAGTTTATTTCTTTTGGATATTTCAAAATTATATAAATAAAATACCCTTATTTTTACATGGTTCATTTAGACTTAAATTTGTAACATTTTGTTTCCTTTAAAACAATGCTTTCGATTTTTAGTGTAAAATCTATAAAAGTTGTTTTCAATTATTTTCAGGATACTTTCAATTATTAAATTTTCAATAATATGGATCAGAAATGTAATAATTTTACATTTAATACGGCTCAAAGTACTCGAGTTTAATCGAGTGGAAAAATGGCCGCTTAAAGTTAATGATACGACATGACTTTTAATTTAAGTTGATAAAAATGGAGAAAAAACTTTTAGATTTTGTACCAGTTTATTACCTTAAAACCAAAAAAAGTTACAGCGTTGTGAAATTGCTTCTAGTTATTTAAGTGGTTTCATTTCTTTCATGATAACATTTATTACATAATTTAAAGTAAAACTTATGATATAAACATAGGAAATCAAAATGAGCAATAAGGAAAGAGAAATGTAAGAACATAGATGTAGAGTGAAAAGAGAGAGATATAGAGGAGGAGACAAAATTACGAGCAATAGTTTTATCGTCTAGACTTAGAGACGCTTCCACAAAATTCTATTACGGAAGTTTCTGTTTTTGTTCATTAGAAAATCGAACATCATGAATGCAAACAAATATACATAAAGAAAAAAATGAAGTATAAATATTATAGAATAAGGCATAACTGACTCTTAAGCACTCTACACTGTGACACTTAAGACAATTGGAAAAGTGAAAAAGTGAAAAATCAAAATATCAAAGGGTCAACTGAAAAGTCTGAAATCTGAAATCTGAGAGTAAACTGAAAAGTCTTTACATGGATTTAAATCAAAAGTTTGTATCATATTAGGATTTCTTTTATTCGAAAGAAAGGATTTTCACATAATAGTCGGATGCTATTCGATTACAATGGCTTGTGTTTTAGAGCGTAAATATGCGTCTTATATTTTGCATCGAAAAATATATAAGCAAATTTTGTGTATAGAAATTTCGGTATGGATAAGCTGACAATGATTTAAAAAGTATACCAAATTAATCACTATAAGATACACTAAGTTTAACTTAACTTATTTCTAACGACGTAAAAATTGGAAAAAAATTTTTAAATCCACAACTGCAAAAGTAAGGTATAAAATCAATGATTATATGGAGAAGCAAACTTTATATATTGTTGCAACATTTGTGCAATTGAAAATTTTTGAAAATGATTTTAAGCATGAAATAAAAAATTGAATATCATTTAGCAAAAAGAAAGAAACAAACACCAAAGAGTAAACGAACTTTTCTAAAGCATTTACAACAGTGCTATATAATTTAATATATTAAAAAATTTATATAAAAAAATTGAATAACATTGAAATAGAAATTTTTTGAAATGCATACAGAACTCTAGATTTTAAAAGGTTCTTGAGGTAAATGTAAATTTATTTAAAACGACCTACCCACAATTATTTGCTAAATCTAATGTAAGTGTATTAGTTTGTCCATTTTAGTTATCCTAACAATATCTGGTATAAAACAACAATTTGACGTTTAATTAAGATGGTTAATACCATTGTCCCTCTACTTAATTCACCTTCAATCTAAAGAGCAGAAAATTATCGAAATTTTTATATCAAATTTAGCGAATTAAATTTTGTTTTTAAATAAAATCGAAGAACCTTCTATTTCTAAGAGATTTCAAACGACTCGACCTATTTTTTGAACTCTCTGCGAGATCTTACTTATTAATTATTTCAAATATTATTCAAAATGTAATTTTCTATTTTTAAGAAAATTAATCTCAGGTTAATTTTCTCCACATTTTGTTCATAACAAGTCAAGTGATGTTAGACAAAGGTCCATCTAAAAAGTAACTACTTTCCTGGTTGATCATAAAATTTCCATTTGAATCATTAATCAAAAGTGACAGGAAGAGAGAGAAAAAGAGAGAGAAATTACTTGTCCTAAGTGTTTTTATTTTATAGCAATCAAAAAAATATATAAAATACTATTTTTAATAGAGAAAAAGTGTTAAAACTGCAAAACTGTGAGAAAGAGCCTTTGGTGTAGTAAATCAAACAAAGTATATTCAATTAAAATATAAGAAAAGGCAACAACGAAATGGAATTGAAAATTGAAGAAATGGACTCACTTAATAACAGAATAGAACTTTTTTTTGGTTTGCTTTTTGTTAAAAAATTTTTATAGGAGAGCAAAACAATTTTTGTATTTTAAAAAAGAATTTCTTTGTTTACATAATTTTGTACAAATCTTTAGCTGAAGCTTTGGCTTTATCATCATCCTCACTTTTTTCACTATAATATCCAAAACGAGTAAGTAAACTATTTGAGAATGAATTAATTAAGCTTCCAAAGAAATCATTTATGTTTATAATTGTTATATGAATTCTTTGTAAGGACAATAAGGCATAAATAAAAATTTACTTTCTAAATATGCCCAAAACATTAAAAAAAATGTATAGTTTTTTCAATTTTTCCTTTTAAAGCATTTTCAAATCTTTTGAAACATTATATTAGCATTTTTTCTTTAAAATGTAAAATTTTGCAAAAATGATTACATTTTAAGTGCTAAAGCAGTTTTAGTTCAATTATTTATTACAAAAATTTTTTCAAATATATTTGATATTGGATCAAATTCTAAAAATATTCAATCGCTTGCTTTGCTAAACTTTTGATCTGTAAACGATTTTCATGGATCTCTTTCTGAGAAATTTGAAAAAGTTCCGATTAAATCACATTTTGTGATAATTTTGCCTTTTCAATTTTAAATAGGTCTTAGATAAAGTTTGAAATGCCGAATTCTCCATGAAAACTTAAAAGAATTTCTTTGCAAATTTGTTATACGAAAAAACTGTCAGTGTCATTTTAAGGATTTATTTATGTTTATAGATATCAAAATTTTTCGATTTTGGTTTTTTTTGGGTTTTTTGTTTTTTTTTGTTTTTTTATTATTTGGAATAATACAAAATTTTTACAGATGGAGATAGACAACAAAAAATGAAAATGTTTATATTATGTTTACTGACCCTTTTCTGTCTTCATATTTTCTTTATATTCTCCAATTCATTTCATTTCATATCCAAAAGACTTATGAGATAAGTAATAATTCTCATATATCAAATCTGATAATGACATTTCTTTTTACATCATATAAATTTACATCTACATGAAATGGAATTTTGGAATGTTGGGAATGTCGAAGTTAAATTAGAAAAATTTTGATGTAGTTTTCTTTTGACTCTGTTTTATTCTCTTCCACTTTAACTTTGTTTTCACCTTGAATAAATAAATTGCAACGAGATGTATAGTTTTACTTAGAAAAAGAAAATGCAATAAAAAAAACAAAAAAAAACCAACAAGAAAAAACATCCAAAAAAAAAGCAAAAAAAGCAAAAGGCAAAAACTCAAGTAAAAGAAAATTATGTATGACATAAATATAAATATGTAAATTGTATTGAGAGTTTTTTCTTTTGAGTAGAAACCTAAAACAAAAGCGAAGCCAAAAATAAAAGTTTCAAACTTGGTAAAATGTACAAAAAATCTACATATGCAAATACAAAACCAATTTAACAAAAATATTTACATACATATATAATAAGTTAAAAAAAGAAAGAAATGCATGAGAAAATTTCAGTTAAAGATAAATTTTGAAGGCACGCTACGATTAGTTGATTTCTTCTTTTTCAACATTTTGAAATCATTTTTATCTCCACCATTCGGTGATTGTAGGTATATTCATTTTATTATTATATTTGAAACACTTAAAGGAAATTATTGAAGATCCTGTAAAGTATTAATATCAAATTTTGACTCGATTTGGATAAGTCTTTAAAACTGTGCGTCTGTTTATGTGATGTTAATGTACTCCCGATTGTCAAAAAAAAAGAAGATGCGGAGCTTAAAATTTGCAGAAACATGGCCAATTCTTACAAACAGGTTGGCTTTAAAAATTGGTAAAATGGATCAAAGGACACGCTCAAAGTGCTACGTACTCTAAGACTACTTCATTTGTTTAAGCAAAACTATGTGGTTTCTCATCATCGTTATCAAATTGTAAACTGATAAAAAACTAAAATTTTGTGCAAGTATTAAAATTATTGATTTAAAACATCAGTTACAAAATCAAGCAAATCGGCCAGGTACCTACGCGAAATTACACATAATACCAAATTTTCATTTTTTTATGTTTGCACTTTTTATCTTTTACTGAAAATCTGAAACTGGCTTTGCATTGTAATGTCATGGTGTGTGGATGTTGGGTATTCAAGATTTGGCCACAATCAAGTACACTTTTCCTATTTTACTACTGTTATGTAGAAAACGGATTCATCATTAAAATTTTCAATGATGGTTTCATTTTTTTTATTGCTCTTAATAAACTTAAATTAAATTTTATTATCTTAGAAGTTTGCTTAAAAGTGAATTGATTTTCGGATATGGCATGCTTAAGACTCGATTAAACAAAATTTATAAAGTTTTTGACAAAATGTAAGCACCCACCAGTTTTGTCCGAGACTTTTTGAAAAAGCAAAAAAAAGCCTTCTTGTTATTTTGTCTTTTTTGGTTTTTCAAAATGCAAAATATATATTTGTATACAAGTTTTGGCATCCTTGTGTAGTTGTTTATATTTGCTTTAACATTTTCTTTTCTGCATAATTTTATTGATGTTTATTTTAATTTTATATATTTTTTATTAGTTTTCTTTTATATTTTTTCGTCATTTCAATTTTACCTTTGAAATTTACTTGGGCATAAATAGGGTGTAGTTTCATTTATCTATATGGATTATCTAACTTCATTAAAAGTTTTTAATAAATAAGAATTTTCTCGATTTTTTTGCAGCAAAAAACAAAAGAAAAAACCTAAAAGTAATTCTTTAAAAGTTCTCAGTAAAAAACGGAATTTCTTTTCTCCCTTTTTGAGTAACAACAACAAAAATAGAAAAAAATAGAAAAAAAATTTTTTCTAAATTGCTTTGTGTTGTTGTTGCTACTCTTGTTGCTCTTATTATTTAATAAATTTTTTTTTAATTTTTTAAAAATTTTTTTTTGGTATTTTATCAGTTGACTCCAAATTATTTACCAAGAATAGATCTCAAATAAAAGGGAGAAGTATTCCAAATTACAATTGAATGAAAGAAATTATTTATAATTCGAGTTTAAGATATTTCAAGATTCGAGTTTCCAAAATCAAGTATTAAATTAAAAACTATTTAATACAAAAATCATATTGAAGGTTAAAATTAAATAAAGGCTAAAGGTCAAAGGTCAAAAGCTAAATATTGCTTTAAACAATTTATAGTATTACTTACAAAAATTTATATTATTAACATTTAAAGCCGTTATGGCTAAATCTGATTTGTAAAACTACGTGACCTCCTAAAGTCAAACAAAATTTCACGATTTCAAAAAATCAATTTTCTTAAAGGATTTTAAAAATATTAAACTTTAACCTGATTAGAAATTTCTATATATAAACTACCAATGCTTAAGCAGATAAATAGTTGCCCGAAAATTTGACATTTTATAAATATTAAAATAAGTCAATTTAGTTCAAACACTTTTCATTATTTTCTATAAAGTTTTGATGCCAAAAAACTTTAACTACAGCAAAATCCTTCTGGCAAACCGTAATTTACTCGAAAATGAACACGGAAACGCTTATTATATTAAAGATTATTTCCCTGAAATGTTACACACTTTTATAAGTGAATTTTTCATATTCATAACAAAATTTCTCTACATTTTAAGCAAAAGTTTTAATATATATATAAAAAAAAAGAAAAATATGCATTTTTATAAAGTAACATACATAATGATTCCTGAGAGTCAGTTTGCTTTAATTCTCCTCTTTTGTGAATTATATTTTTAGCACAATTCGAAAAGTATGGCACATTGCAATGGAAATTGCTCCATTAAAATTCTTGAATAATTTTGTTTAGTTTTGAATATTATAGTACAGAAAACAAAAATAACTTTAAGCATTTTAATTGATCCAAGCTAAACAATAAGTATCTCTATACTATTAAGCCACAAAAAGTTAAAAATAATTTTTAAATATAGATGATTTGAAAAATGTAAAAATTTCAGGGTGAAGTCATTTGAAAGGAAATTTCAAAAAGTTGATTCCAAAATCTGGCAAACATTTGTAAAAGTTTTGTAAAAACCCTTTACCTAAAATATATTAAATTGAACTGAAATAATTTAGAAATGTTTATAGTGGACAGACCTATAGATAAGCAGACAGACAGACGGACAAACACATAGAACGAGATATAAGCAAGATATCATTAAAACCCTTGAGTCCAAAATATAGTAAATTGTACTTAAATAACTTTCTTTATTAATTTATAATAATTAATATAGTGGACAGTCCTACAGACAAGCAGACAGACAGATGGACAAACACATAAAAGGGGCAGCTTCTAAACATTGATAAATATAGAAAGTGAATTTGTGTGGTCTTTTTCTTTTTTTTTTAATGTAACATCTATCTTACTAAACTAACTGTACCTTTGGACTATAAAATGGACAAAAATTTTATTTATATAATATTCTTGCATTCTTTCATCATTAAAGGTATAAATGTAAGAAGAGCATTATTCTTAATATGTTTCATAAAAATGTCCCATAAAAAACTATATTGAGTCCAAAAGAGCTGTAGAAGAAATTTTCTATTAAATATTATTATACAAGTTTGAGATTTTCTTTATATATAAAATGAAACCATTTCTATAGAACTATGAGGAAGAAGTGTTATAAACCAATTCACTATTGGTGGCAATTATCAATAAATATTGATATCACCAGAGTTTATTGAAATGGTTTATAGTTTGTTCGTAGAAAAGTCATTGTAAATTGCCTTTCATTAGAGTTCATTTAACAATATCCCGGAAGACTAAATTATTATACTTAAAGAAATGTTTCGATGAAAATTCATAGAAATTAAAAACTCTTTTTGTATCAACATCTTGATTGAAAATAATATAAAATAAATGAAGAAAATTGAACTTGACTTGAACTTGAACTTTAAAGTAAATTCTTTTAAAGCTAAAAACTAGAAATAATTTCTGATTTGAAGTAACACGTCTTACCAAAATTTTTTGATCTGTGAATTACAAATTCATCGATATTTAAAATTGAAAGTTTGGTAATTGAATCAATCATTTACACACTTACGAATACTTAGATTCTTTTATCCAATTATTGAATGTATAAATATATTTAATTTTTAATTACCTCAAATTGTGATTGATCAAATTGTTTGAAATTAATTTTTTTTTCATTTTACTTTTTCATGTAATTTATATACTGTTTTGTGCAAACATTCTCATTTGATATTTCATAATTTATTGTTACCTAGAGCAATTGTAGTAGAGAGTGCACTAAGTTTGTATGGACTTGGCAGAGTTTTGGGGTAGATTTTTCTCATTAAAATACCTGTCCGTCTGTTTCAACTAATATTTACCCTTTAACATTTCATTTTTGAGATATTATAAGGAAATTTCAACGACAGATGAAATTTGAAAGTCCATGTAATATTCAAATATTTAATTATTTAAAAAAAAAAATAACAGGCTATTTGAATCAAATCTTTTTGCTTATCACATTTTCTCGTCTTACTTCTGTAATATAAAATGGTTTCATGTAGGGTACTAAATGATCAAATCCTTTGTAATGGATTCTTTCTGTTTACATGGTTTAAATGGAAACGATGGCCATAAAACTTGAAAAAGGAGCAGATGGAAGAGGAGAGAGCGAATGAGATAGTAAGAGCCAAAAAGAGATAATTAATAGTGAATGATAATTTCCCATATGATAATTAATAAATTACATATTGCAGGGTTAATTAAATTAAATTAACTATTCAATATTTAAACAGCAACCAACAACAATAAACAATGCTGCATGCATTCAATTTCAAAGAAAAAAAACAAAAATACAATAAAGTAAAATGAAATGAAATAAAATAATAAAAACTAGTGAAATGGGCAAAGTCTCTATACGAAATACTAAAATGATAAAATTGTGCGAAAATTTTGAAATATTTTCATTAAAATTACATATATTTAGAAATTGTAGATTCAATTCTGGTTATTGATAAGCAATTTATAACAAAATACTTTGTACAAGTTTTTGAAATTATCTCGGTAGTTAAATGAGATCAATTTAAATAAATGGCCGTTTCATCTTCAAATAATTTCACTTTTAAAGATAAAGGAAGATAGAAGTTCTGAAGTCTTAGCATGTAAATTTTTTGTTATTAGAATTTTTGATGTTTCATATTAAAATGTTTAATTTAAAATATTTAAAATTAAAAATTTAGGAATTTAAAAGATTTAATTTGGAAATTTAAGATATTACTAATTAATCTTATACTTTTTAAAAAGAATTTTCAAACAGTAAAGCTTTTCATGCCACAATTTAGAAGTAATAATTTATTTAATCTGAAATAATTATCGAATTATTGATTCGAAATCGAATCCCAGTAAAATAAATCAAAAGCATTTCTATTTATATTGAAATTAACAAATGTTTTATATGGCATGTTCTTAATTAATTAAAATTAATTATTTTATTTAATTAATTAAATTAATGATTAATTTAAATTAATTAAAATTATCAAATGTTTTATGTCGCATGTTGTTACTTACAGTTTTATTGTAAGTGACACCAAATTCGTTGTTACCGAAAAATTTTTTGTATGCCAATTTTTGTTTTCTTTCACTTTTTCTGTTTATGTACAACATTGTAAATATTTAATTGAACGGAAGTTAATAATTATTTACATAATAAATTCTTTATATAAATTAAATTTTGTACAAATATTATACTAATTAAAATTATGTTATTTTTTTCTGTTTTGTGTGTGCTCTTTTTTTGGTGTTGTTATTTTTTGCTTTGTTCTGTGTTTAATCTCAAGTGATTAGATTGAAACATTTAGAATAATAATCAATTATGACCAATACGGTGAAAGGAATGTACAAGTCAAAGTAGGCAAGAATAAACCACGACAAATGTGAAACTCGATCGGGGTTGACTTTTAAGAACTCTAATTCTTTGGGAAATTATTACGAAAATTTAGCATTAAGATTCTCTTCGTTTTTATGTTGAAAGAGATTTTAAAGAGTTTATCGATTTAGTACAGTCGATCGGAACCGACTCTTACAACTTGGTTCATGTGAATAAATTGGTGGTTCAAAAAATGGAGCAATCCGAACTTAATTTAGCACATACATTTTTCGTATCAAAACACAAGGTTCAACTAATTTACTTTAAAGTATAATCAAAATTCTAACATTTGTAATGCCTTTTTCGAAAAACGCTTTATATGGGAAGTGGTCATAAAATAGACCAATCTGGACCAAACTTGATACATTTTTCCAAATCGATTGTTATAATAAAAATTGGAATGAATTGCGAAGTACTCTGTTAAAAAAATGGTTCTTTTTAACGGTTTCAAAAAGTATCGAGAAAATTCTGGGTGAGAAAATTTACAAAAATTTTCACACTTTTTCACAAACCAAGAAAAAATAATTCCATAATTTGTAGTGTGTTTATCCCCATCTATCAATTGAAGTCAGATCTTTTATGGAATATTCTTAAAATTTCACATACTTTGATTTGCTTTACAAATGATCATCTAAAAAGTTATTCATAAATCATTGATCTTTCTATAACTTGTACATTTTTTGATTTTCAACATAAAATATAGTGCAAAAAGCAATTGCATCAAACAAAAATATATAAAAAAAAGGAAACAGAAACAGAAACAGTAGAAATACTTCAAGAAACATGAATTGCTAAAATTAATCTTAAGATGTTGTCTTATATTAATGATGTGAACTGGTTAAACAGTAACTGTATCATAAAAAACTGCAGAAAAAAAATCTCTAAAAGAGAATAAAAGATAGAAATTGCGTTTTTAAAAGAGAATATTTTCACGCCATACACCACTTGAGTTGCACAAAGTATTATAAGTTTGTAAAGGTGTTTTTAACACCAAGATAAAGTTGAGTAAGAATGATCTTTTTATTACATCCATCAATTTGGAATCACTGTTTAAGTCGATTTAAGTCCGTCTATATAATTTGTTTATGCTAACTTCATCTTAAAGTACGGTGCGTAATTTGGTAACGTAGGCATGATTTAGTATGACAAATGTTCGGAAAAAATTGAAGGTAAGATGAAACCCCGACACGTCCCATGAAAAGATTTACTTTGCAAAAAGTTTTGATATGAAAAATTTTACAATTCTAGATATTCCTTTAGAAAAGATATATTCATAAAAGTATGTTGTAGGGTACTTAAAGGTTGACTTTGAACGGCTATAAAGTATATACTGTTGGTTTTTGTTATTTTCCTAAAGAAATTTACAAAAAAAACTATATGTATAAACCGAAGCGCATAATAATCGTTAGAAGAAAGCAATACCCAAAACATAAGCAAAGGAAAATTTTCTATTTAATGCAAGGGAGTCAGGAAAATTGTATGCATTTCTATGGATAAAAATGCTTAAATATATATGTTTAGGAGAATGTCTAGCAGAAAACCACATTCTACAAAATATATAGATTATTGAGTGAATTACATAGAGCTTATGGATGCTCTAAAACAAACAGCTTAGCGTACAGTGTGACAGCTCAATAACAACAACGATATATAACCATCTTAATAATATAACATACACACTCATATATATATATATATATATATATATATATAACGCTTATCCATGTACATAAAACATTTATATTATAAAGGGTTTCATATGAAAAATGCTGATAATGCCATACAAATGCTTGCGTACACACAATAGAACAATGAACATTGAGCAAACATGTTAGAAAGTTGATTATATATATATATATATATATGTATATATATAACTACTGTACATGCACATACATACATACGCATATACATTCTGTATATTCTGAAATTAAAATTAATATTAAAATTAAACTTAAAATGTTTTCAGTTTTCGTTTAGTCTTGCAATTTTCTTTAAATGTTCTTTCCACGTGGGCGTTTCACACAAAAATTTTCTTATCTTATTGAAAGCATTGTAAAAATTGAAGAGAACATAACAAAGCAACAAAAATAGTTAATTAATTCTAAAGTACAAAAAAGTATTTTTTCATGCCACGTGGCAAGCAAAAATAAGTAAGCTAAACAAATTGTTTAAGGAAATCAAAATTATCATTTTCCAATTAAATAGCATTTTGTCTAAAATTTCAAGGGCGCTTTTTTCACGGAGATTCTGGTATAAAATTTTCTTAAAAGTCATTCTTAATAAATCTTTGCCCAGTAAAATACATCAAAATGCATCAAAATTTCAATTAATCGATCACATCTTGTTGGTGCTATGGCCTGGAAATGAAGACAAAGTGTAAAAATATGAAAAAATTTTATATGATTGAGGCCAAACTTTGAATGCCCACCATCCACATACTTTATACTACAAATAGATAATTTGAAGTTGTACAAGTGACGTGGCTGATTCTGTATATAGACTTTGTAGAATAATCGCCTTAATGTTTATCAAATATTTCAACTTTCTATTTGAAATTAATAAAAAAACAACGTTGCATGGTGGCCATGTCCTTTGGTCCATTTAGTCCGTTTTCAATACCAATCAATGTTCATGAACTTGCAATATCTCTGTTAAATTTGAAGTCGATATCTGCTCTTTTGCAACCAGGAGAATGTTTGCTGCACCCGGACACACTGTCTGGGTGCAGCAAATTTCTTGATCGTAAGAATTTTATGACGATCAAGAAAGTAGGGTCCGTACTTCTTTCAAAAGTTGCAAGCACATTGATTAAGTGAATATACTTCCTTCCTACATCTTTGGATGCTAGATATAAAAATGGCCCTCTGTAAAAAAATTTTGCTTATTAGCTTCCCACAACTTGAAAATAACCATTAAAATTTATTAAATGAAACAGAAATTTACGGCCTAATGTCTTGAAATTTGTATTATTGCCCTGCATATATTCCAGCCATCTCATTAACCAAACAGGCATTAAAAATGAAAATTATTTACAATCATTATATGAATATTTATGAGTAAATGGATACTGAAACAATTTGAACCAATAAAATGAAATAAAAGTAATAACGAAAATTTCTTTAGGATAGGTTTATGGAAATTATAGTAGAAAATGTGAAATTTTAACATATATTTTTTCTATTACAATGTATACGCTTATGCTAATTATGCATACAAAATTTCGAGTGGAATCATATGCTGTTGAAAAGTTAATTCCATTGCAATTTGTAATAAAAGTGCCTCTTCACAATAACAATTTAAAAACATTATACGAGAATTACTGAAAGTAGTTGTAGGCGTTTGGGCAAGCAATCGATGATAGTTACGCTTCAATAAATGTTGGCATCTCTATTAAAAATTCTTTCAATTAGAAAAATTCATTTTAATGGAATTTAATTTGAAATTTTATTTACAAATAGCAAAACAAAAGGGAAAGAGAGTTAGAGGTAAGCAGCGAGAGAGAGACAGTGAAACTGAGAGAGGGAAAGAGAAGGCAAATGTAGTAGACTTTATATTTGGGCGTATTGTTCATTTGTATTTTTATTCTTTATAGCTTAATCTTTCAATAGAAAAATGGTAGTATTTATAAACAACAAAGGCTCTCTCTCAAAACTATAACTATAATGAGTGTGTTTGTGTTTGTGTTTGTGTTTGTGTGTAACGCAGCCACAATCTTTAGCTATCCATAGATTTCTGGTGGCATTCCGCTAATGGTTTAGATAGCTTTAAGTTGTTATTTATTAATAAATGTTAAGCCAACTTAATTATGTCCTTAAAAAATGGATCTACTTTTCTTGCTATACTATTTCTACTGGTTAATAAAACTTGTATGGGTTAAAATTGTTTCAATTTTATATAAAATTTTTTCTTCTTATTTAATGTATACTACAAAAGCCTGCTTGAATTATTCCCATAACTAATAAATTAAGAATGAAATGAGAACATTTTGATAAGCTGAAACAAAAATTCTGTACTAAAATTGTTAATGCTTATGCAAAGTTTATTACTTTATTGTTGCATGGGAAATATAAAATGTTTTAGGATAATCATAGAAATTGTGTAAAATGTGTCAATAATACTAAGGCCCAGGAATATTAAAGTAATTTGGGATACAATTCATTATTTACACTTCATATAAGAAAAAGTCTGAACCACTCATTTATTTATTCAGGAATTTTGAAATCATAAACTTACTACACAAATAAACTAAATTTTGTCAATGGTTAAGATGATTCGAGCATTACGATCTAAAAAGTTTCCTCTAACTGCTTTATGTAAATAGAATAATTTCTTTTGATTTTAATTGTTCCATCTTAATGGCATTTTCTTCCAGCAACAAATTACAATAATTTTTGATATTTTGATAGAATTATACAATTTAAAGACTGCCAAGATTTTTCTATGTCAAAAATTATATTTTTACTTTATATTTTAGTTTTTTAATGAGAAATGTTTAATAGAATTGATGAATTTATGGAAATTTCTCATAAAACAATTTTCCAAGTCACTTTAAAATGTTAAATTCTTACATGAAGAAACTTTTGCAGGTTTTGGGGCCTATGCCTTATTATTTCTATGATTAAATATGATAAAATTTCTTTACATAAAAGTCTCTCTTTAATTTTGTTTAAGGAATTTTTTTATAAAAATTATGAATATATAACAAGGTGACTCTTTCGAATCGCTTAGCAACTTATTATGTCAGAAATGATATCAATACC
This sequence comes from Melophagus ovinus, assembly GCA_023089585.1. Classification (NCBI taxonomy): domain Eukaryota; kingdom Metazoa; phylum Arthropoda; class Insecta; order Diptera; family Hippoboscidae; genus Melophagus; species Melophagus ovinus. Next base: position 322,980 of record JAKKIB010000181.1, on the reverse strand, counting down.
TTAACATTTGAGAGAGGCACGACCAGTTTGATCAAAACTAAACATGAAGCAAAATATTTTAATGGATTTTATAAATACGCCCATATTTAAGCGAATTATTAAACTGCATTCTGTATGAAAGAAATTCTCATTATGAAGTTTCACTTTATAACAATAAATATGTTTCCAACTCATTGCATGCATTAAAAATGAATATTAATTTATTAATAATAATTACAATTTTATTATTTGCAAAAAACAAAAAAAGCAAAAGAAAATAAAAATTCTGGTAAATATATTTTTACAAACATATTTATATGTAAATTATGTTACCACAAAAACATATGTTTTGCGAATTGTGTGCTTAGGAAAACTTATGGTAAAGGCAGGCAGGCTGTCACATTGTATTTATTTTTATCGGTAGTTTCTAATTTTTGTTGCGTTATGGCGTTTTTCTCATTCTTCTTTTTTTTGTTTTATATTTTAATGAACATAAAAATCGTACCTATTAAAGTATGAGTTGGCCTTTAGAAAATCACTATGTGCATGTTTTAATAAACATTAGGAAATGAAATGCATACAAAACAAAAAAACAAGTAAAAAAATTATACAAAGCTGGGTTCACAACTTGGAAATCTACCACCATGATACCACAATTAAACTACTTTCAGATTTTTAGTAAAAAATAAAAAAATGTGAACATAAAAAACTGAAAATTTAATATTGTGTGTTATTGGCGCAGGCCTGGCCAATTTGCTTGACTTTTGGTCTGATAAATCAATAGTCTTAATGCTTGTATAAAATTTCAGTTTCCTGCCTTTTACAGCTTGTAAATAATGAGGAAAGGCTTTCCAATTTTGCTTAAAAAAACTGAAGTTGTCTCAGTTTACGTTACAGTGGAGGCATGTCCCTTGTCCGATTTTATACGGTTGCAATATCAACTTACGACGTTTTTGCCAAATTTGAAGCTCAATATTTCTTTCATTTTACGAATCAGAATTTGATGTCGATCAAGAATACTTATACGTTGTAAGGCTCTCGACGCTTCCTTCTTTGATGTTACAAACATAATGATCAAAAGAATATATTTCCAAACTCTGGGTGGTGAAGTATAATAAATTAATATTACAAATGACAGAACGATTATTGTTGTTGTTATTATTATTATTATTATTGTTGTTGTTGTTGTAATTGTTGTTATTATTATTGTTGTTGGCGTGTGCTGCTATTGTTGCGGTTATCATTGTACATATGTGTGTATGTGTAAAATTGGAATGTTATTGGCTAAACATTTCCCAAAAGTGTCACAAAAACATTTAATGTTTGTGTTGTGTTTGTTTATTGCATTGCTCATGAAATTTGCTTTTTTCTACTTTCCTCTCTACCTCTAATTTTCGCAAAATATTTACCATTATGATAAGCATAATGATCATAATCATGATAACAGCATCATCATTATCATCAACATTGTTATCATTATCAACATCATCATCACTATAAACATCATCAGTATCATCACTATCATTATTATCATTATCATTACCATCAACATCAACATCATTATAAACATCATCATCACGATTATGATAACGATAATAAACTAGTTGTAGCTAACTGTTTCTGGTGGTGAGGTCGATAACTGTTGTTGATTGAAATGCAATAAAAGTTTTTCTCCAAAAAAAAAAAAAACAAAGAACCCAAAAACCAAAAAACAAAAACATCTACAAAATTTTTATCTAAATTACTTGTTTGCCTGTAAACCTTATAAAATTTCTAACCTCCCTCACATTTTACGCGGTTAAACAAATAGCAATTCTTCTATTTCTATCTCGTTCCCTTAAATTATACACCTTACGGAAAAAATCGAAAAAAAAATATTTTGTAAAATATTCTCATTATAATAAGGACTGCCACCCTCTCATTAAATGAATAAAAATTTTTTGTGGTTTATAAGTATGAGGCTAAATTGTGAGATAATATCTCAAGTTATAGTTTAAAGAAAAAAAATTATGCTGGCGTGTTTTTTTGCTTTTTTTTTTATTTTAATTATGTGTTTTGCTATCATGTAATTTATGGATGATGTTATGCTTATCTTTATTGTCTTAAAATTCATGTCCTTAGTACTCCTTTTTAATGATTAAATTTTAAAATGGCAATTTGAGATCAGAAATATAAATTTTATAAATGAAAGTTTGTTAAAATTTTAATTTGTTAGCGAATGCCTTAGATGGCTTAGGATTCATCTGAAAGCCTTTTCAGGCAAAAATTTCATCTAAATAAAAAATTTTAATCTAATTGAACTTTCCTTCTTAATTTTAATTCAATCATCTAAGATTTTATTCCTTTTAAGAGGAAATTTTTTAATAGCTCCAAGAATTATAAATTTTTCAAAACATTCCATATCAAAATAATCAGAGTCCTTAAGATATTTCGCTTTTTTCACGAATTGGAAATTTTTTCTATCTACTTATAAATTTACAATTTTTCATAATTAATTTGAAAGTGTTACCATAAAAGAAATATATTTTTGTTGAGTTTAAGATATTCTGCAATAGATGTTGGATTAACCCTTTCATACTTTTTTCTTTTGTTTTCTAAATTTATATATTGCTTCCTTGGAACATCTAGCTAATCCTTATTTAAGTCATATGCTGCAAATTTTGCGTAAAACCTTGAATTATAGCACTTTCGAAATTATTATTATTGTTGCTTTTTTTGAAATATTCATTTATTTGACATTTCGTTTCAACTAACCTCTATTAAAAAATTTCTCTGCTTTCATTCAGTAAATGTTACTCCAGAGATAGAACATGACAATTTTATTCCTTATTAATGTGCAATAAATATTTGTCAGCAAATAAACATATTTACAAGTGAGTAAAACAAATGAATAAAACAAGTGATGAAAAACAAGTGATTGAAAACAAGTGAAGGAAAACACAATGTTTTAGACATTAATTGAAATGCCATTTCACTGAAAAAATTTTTAGAAAAGAGACCAAGGCGTTATTTTATCAATTACTAAAAATTATCTTCCATAGCATTATACTACAAGAGAGAGAAAAAGAAAGAAAGAAAAAAAATCTAAAAAGGAAAAGATAAAGGTAGGTAAAGACAAAGAGTGAGAGAAAGAGACAAAAAGATGGAGTTAGAAATAGATAGAAAAGTGATAGCACTTTCAAATCGAAATTCATAATTTTATGGAATTTTGGGTGTGTCTGTGCGTGCGTGTAAATATGTATGTATGTGCTTTCTTTTAGTAGATATAAAACAATACTTTAAATTATGATGAAATGGATGAAGATAATAATGATGATGATGGTGATAACGATGGTAATGATAATGAATGCATTTAAAAGTTGCTTTTGAGTATAGATCTTTTGTTTGTTTGTTTGTTTGAGATGATTTCTAATGTGAGTTCTTGATAATTATCAAGTCATGCGAGCGTACAAATATGCGAAAACGCATTCGCATTCGTATGCGCATCGTTGAACATAACAGGGATTTCTTTTTGATTCTTTTTATTTTGTTTAGTTTTCTCTGCTTTCATTATAATTATTACAAGGAATAAGAAGAAGAATTACAATCATAAACGAAAAAAGAAATATGTATTCGAATATTACTAAATAAAAGCTGGTATCCACTTCTCTTCCTGCCTCCCACTCTTTCTCTTTCTGCCTCCCACTAAATCTCTTGCTCTATGTCTATGTCTATGTCTATCTCTACCTCTATCTCTCGCCCCATATCTATCTCTTTCTCTCTCACACTCGTTCATACAAAACCTAAAGCGCATTAATGTTTTATATACTTTCTTCTCTTTTCTTTATCGATGTCTTCTTTTTGTGTTGTTTTTGTTGTTATTGTTGTTTTTTTTAAATAGTTTGTAAAATAAATTTTGGTAATCTTTGGCATAATGAAAGAAAATGAAAACGGAAAACTTTCCATGACACATATCAATATGAGCTGTATGTTTCTTTCTTACTCTCTCTTTCTTTCTTTTTTGTTTTTATTTATAACCTTTTAGTCCATTTAGATTTGTACAAACCGCATTTATGTTGGTAAAAAGTAACGAAATGGAACGCAAAAACTTTCTTTTCATATGGTGATAGAAAGAGATAAAGTAACAGAGACGAAGAAAGAGAGATATTGCTTATATAAAAATACAAACAAAATGAAATGAAATGAAATAAAATGAAATGAAATAAAAAGGATTATGCCTTTTTTTTGGTGCATGGTTTATATTAATAGTTTTTGCATTATTTTATACCCATCTCTCTCTCTCTCTCTCTCTTTTACTCTCTATTTGGATATGTTACACAAATGCTCACTCAACTCATTCATAGTTGAATAAACTTTCTCCTTTTTTTTATTGTCTTTTTTTTGTTTAACAGATAAGAGAGTAGCATTTTATTAAATCCCCTCAAAAAAGAAAAAAAAAGGAAAAAAAGTTGTCCACAAAAATTTATTTTTAAGTTGTAATAGCAATCTTCACGCAACATGTTGGGTTGCTTGAAAAGTCGCTTTAAAGTTTCTTGTTTGGGGCTTACAAAATTTAGTCTCTCTCAGCAAAATACTAAATATGGAAGCGCAGAAAGCAAAAAAAAAGTGAACAAACTTCGCAATTATACAGTTATTTTTCAAGGGAAATTATTTTAGATATGACGAAGGCAAAATTATTCAATGTGCTTTAAGTAAAATGTATTAACAGTAAAGTACAGTTAGATACAGTTACTTTATAAAATTTCGAATTCAGCACTGCAAATATTTTCATAAATTGAAAGATTTAAGTCAAGTTAAAGTTTTATAAAAGAAGATTTTTCCCATTTTTATATGAAGAGTTGACAATAAAATCTAAGACAAACTTTTTAGGAAAAAACTTGTGCCTTTTTTTACATATTAATAGGACCATTCAAGTTTTTACTCTTTGGCTCATTTCGCTCTTCCATTAAAATCTAATCTATTCTCAGTGCAAATAAATGTTATACTTAAGCAAATTGCAAATGAAATAAATCATTTAACAGTTAACAAAATTTGTTAACACTAGCTTTTTGTTTTGAAATTTAAATATTTCATTACACTAATTTAATAAGCCTCATCTTTTTTTCAACGTCAACTCACTGAAAGTCTAAAGTTTCTCATAACGCATTGGGCTTATGGAATAACTTTAAAAATATGCCAAATTAGAAATTCGGAAAAGTAGCGGAAAAAATTTCAAAAGACCAACAACGACTTAAACATTCAGTTGAATAAATCTTTTTAATCATTTCTGTAATATGAAAATGTTTTAAATTTGTAAGAGATATCAAGGCATTATATTTATTTTTAAAGTATTTTTAGGTCATGGCATCAATTTTTTTTTATATTTTTCATATAAGCAACAGACTTTATTTATGTAATTTCCCATTGGAATGGAAAATTTTTTAAAGTTGTTCAAGTTTGCGCCCCCTAAACTTCGACGAAGCAGTCACGTACGTATAATGTTGACGATTACGATTATTGATGTATCAAAATATGAATCACATTTATATGAAGATGTATATATATACATATATACATACATACATACGTGTGTATATTTATTTATGTAGAAAATATAAAAGTTAGAGAGGACACTTGAAAAGTCAAAAAAAAACTTTAATGTAACCCGCTTGTAGGAAAATTTTCCAAGAACACGACAAGGAACAAGAAGGAGAAGAAGAAAAAGAAAGAAGTGGCACTCTGAAGCAAGAATGTAGCTTTTTGTATGGTACTATAAAAGTGCGTATGTTTTAATATTTACATCTCTTCTAAAGTCTACATTAATTGTTTACGTGTACGCACGCATACACATATCAAAATTTTTACACCCTACACTGCTTGTGATATTACAAATTTATGCAAAAAGAAGTTGAGATAGGTGTAACTCTCATAATACCGAACGACTCAGGATTATTCCCTGATTCAATTTAAGCCTTTTTCTCCGTCTGTCAGTCTGCCCATGTAAATTTGTTATGTAGCTACAGTACGCATTTTTTGAGATGCTTAACTGAAATTTGTTACATAAATTCGCTTTGGTTCATAGACAAACCCCATTGAAATCCGACCATTTTTACGAGTACGCTTCATAAAAAACTGTCTTTAAAAAATGTTGTTGTATGGAAAAAAATTACAATTTTAAATAGATTTTTATGTCAAATGGCGCTGAATCGTATTTTAATATGGAAAATATGTACATCAAGTTTGGTCCACATCGATCCACTTCTACGACATCATATAAAAAAAAACCATTATGTGGACAAAAGCTGCAATTTTGAATATATTTTAACGAAAATTACCATTCCCTTTCATTTTGATACAATTTATATGTACTCTGAATTTGGCCTATATAGGTCAATTTTTTGAATACCTTCTCATAGAACGTACCTTTTCGATAAATGATAAATTACAATTTTTTCAATATTATTTTCTTATATTTCTCTTACATGACCTTAATCACAAATTAAGCAAAATGTAGGATACTTAAAAGTCGGCATCGGCAGATCTTCATATTTCGTGTCACACAATGATTTTTATACATAAACACATTTAGAAATTTTTTTTATGAATTTTTAAAATCAACATGGCACGATTTTCTTAACAATTTCTATTTCAATTTTTTGTGCACATTTCTAAATTATTGAATGTGCCTTCTTTTTTATTTAATCTATCACTTTAAACAATATTTTAATAATTAATCAATTTCAAGTCACGCTATTACATTTCTAAGTGAAAAAAAATGTTTAAATTGATTGGCTTTAACAATGAAATTGTGTCATCTAAAAGTATTTTACAAGTATTATTAATTTATGGCTAATTCGAGAATTTTAAATTTTAATGTAATTTCAAGCTATAATTGAGAAATAGTGTAAGTTCTTAGAGAAAGAGGACTTGAAATTTTCAGGAGAGCATTTTCGAAGACAATCATAATCGGGTATAAATCAACATAACTTTTTATTTAACTACAAGATTAAATCTTTCACTTTTAAAACATGTAATCACAATTTATGAATAAAATTTTAAGGTTAACATAAAATGGCTTCTTGTACATGATTTCTTGTGAGAATTTTATGGAAGCTCTTATTAAAAATCATCAAATTTTTTATGAATACTTTTAAAATTGAGCTAAAAATAAACTTTAGAAACAGCTTTTTAGTTCATGGAGAATAGTTTTAAAATTTCAGAAATTTTCTCCTTTTTTTTTTAGAGAATACAAGGTCTTTAACTAAATTTGAATGTAGAACACTTCTACTGAGATTTGAGAAAGAATATTCATCCATTTTGTCCTTGATAAGCTGAAAAACTCAAGAATAAAAATATTAGAAAATTTATTTAAATAATAAATCGATTAATGATTTGAGATAATATATTTATGATTAAAATTCTCTATTGACTGAATATGGCATAGAAATTAGTAGAAAAATGTCTCTTAGAGTTTCTTCTATCAATGAAGAAACCATAGAGCGTTTAATTAAAAAATCGAAAATGGCGATAAAAGTAGTTAATTTTATTTATTGTGTTGTTTTTTGCATATTGAATTGATTAATGCATTGTGAATATGTGCAGTTTTGTGGCCTGATCTTAATGGTCATAATAGTCATAATGCTTATAATGATAGCATAAAAATGAAAGAAAACTATTAAAGTTGTGATGTGATAAGTTTGATGGACGTTAAACCATAAAAATATATTTATAAGAAAAATGTAAGAAAAATTTTATTATCCATTTTCATTCATTTATATTATTCATATTCTTGCACGTATCACACACAAATTTCCAGTCATATCTATCTATCAGGCACGACCTGCAATGACATTTTATAGTTATAAAAAATATTAAAATATCACAGCATGAATAAGGAATATTCACTTTTGACACTTTCCATGAGGGCAAAAAATATTCACTTTCCCTCCAAAGGACTGAGTGTCACAAGACGACATAAAAAAAGGTAAGGGAGAAGAAAACTAACAAAATGAAAAATATTCCAACATAAGAAATTTTTTTTGTTGTGTTGTAATTTTTACAAATATACACGAAAATCCAACAATCGAAGTATTCAAGCAGCAGAATTCAAATGCTACCATTAAAACATTATTGGCTGGCAAATCATAATGCAAATAATGTAAAATAGGAAATTCCATTCTGATTGAACGTCAATATGTATACGCTTGATTGAACCATAAAAAATTTTTGGTAAAAATTACATATTCTCAAATTATGATTTTTGTTCACAAAAATTTAATCAAGCATGTACAAATCGTATGCAAAATGCCATAACTAAAGGAAAACTACATATCTATTTTGTCTTCTTCTTGTTTTTGAGCAATTTTTTATATTGGTTTGAAATCTTTTTCCATATTAAATTAAATTATTTTGTTGAACAAAAAAAGACAAGAATAGAAACGCAAAAAAAGGAAACATCACTACATTGATGCTAGTTATTTATATCTCCCATTTCAATTCATTTCATGCCATTTCATGCCATTTTAGTCAATATTTTCTTCGAATTCAGTAAAGCATTTTAGTTGTTGACATAAAAACCTCAAAAATTTCTATATGAATCTACACATATGAGTGTATATGTATAACAAAATGTGAAAAGGATGAAGAAAAACATAAAATAAACTTCTGATAATATTGTTGTTGTTGTTTGATATTTCTTATAAAAAGCTAACTTAGTAATATTTATAGAGAGAGAAAGTGTTGGTTTGTTAACTACAAAAAAAAGAAATATATTTACAAAATATCAATGGTTGCGTGGCGGATAAAATAGAGAGAGAGCGAGAAAGGCAGAGAAAAATAGAAAGTGGGAAAGAGTAAGAGCAAGTAGGAAAGGGAAAGATGAAAAGCTAGGGAGAAAGTGATTGAAGAATAGAGAGTGGAAAACTGTTTGAACTGTTAAATGATTTGGTGATGGGAAAAGGGGTAGAGAAAACGAGAAAAAATTCAAATAAATGATTAGTCTTTAAAAAGAGGGGAAAAGAGAGAGATATGTATAGAAAGAGAGAGGGATAAAGAAAGAGATATGTACAGAAAAGAAAATTGGGAAAGAGAGTGGAAGAGATGGAAAAAGACGAGAAAGTGGGAGAGCGTTCGAGAGAAATAGTGAATATAAAAGAGTGGAATGGTTCAAAAAGTGTAGTGAGAAAAATGGATTGCTGATGAAGAAAGCACAGAAAAATGAGAAGGGAGTAAAATAGGAAAAGAATTACATATGTCAAATGTCACGTAACATTTATGTAAGTTAAAAGTGTATACAATTTAAGGAAATGTCATCACTGCCTTCTTCAAATAGTTACTTTTTATGTACAATTTCTTAGCAATTGTATTTTCTATTTATTTATATATATAATTATATATAAATGTTGACGTTTACGTACAATTTTCTTAAAAAAATTATGCTCCTTAATATAACAAAGAAATTTATGAATAAACATTTTCTTAAAGCAAAAAAAAAAAATCAAGTAAACATTCAAAGAGCGGGAAAAAATTTAAAACAAGCTTAATAGAAAAAATTAAAATTGGACATATAACAAAAAGAGGTAAATAAAGTAATAATGTTAATGATTGATTGAAAAAAGTTCTAATGAAAGACGATTGGAAATGTATACATGTCATCTGAGGCCGACTATTAAATACTCTACATCACAATTTTATAAAGAAATACCAAGAATTATTAAAATTTTCACATAAAAGATGTTGCTCTATAAAAGTGAACGTAAAAATCCTTAGGTCCTAACAAAAATTACTCACGGATGGCATTGGGCTAAACTAGGCTTTGATACCAAATTTCAATCAGATAGCTTAAAAATTGCAACCTGTACTTTGTAACAAGTTTGCACAAAAGGATAAACAGACAGACAGACTGGCTTATACCGCCAGTGATTTAGAATAGATCAGTGGATCCGTCTCAACTTCTTTTTGAGAGTTACAAACAAGTGCACAAACTTGTAATACCCATATAATATCATAAGTGGTGTAGGATAAATATAGTTGAACAAATATTTGAAATAAATTAATTAAATTGAAATTAAATAAACAAAAAAGCATAAAAAGCTTTATAAGTTTTACTTCTAAATATTCCAAAGAAGTAAAATATATATACTAGCTAAGTGGGCCTGCATTAGTGAATATATATTAATTTTTTTATACATAATTTTGAAATAATTTATTAATACAAAATTTAAATAAATTAAAAAAGAAAGAACAATTTACAATTAATAATATAAAAGGAACATTTTTACATTTCTGCATAAAAAATTATTAAAAACTATATTTATAACAACTTATTTTAAAGATTTGTAAACTCACCTTTTCTTAGATTGGTGTCGTTGTAATAGTTTAACATTAAAAAAAACACCGACTTTTTCAAGTGCATAAGTATTGAAATGGTACACAAGAACTCAAAAAAAGAACGGTAAATCCAAAATATTTTTATGCCAGAGAGAGCAGAAAAAATTAAATATTGTCAAAATTCTCTCGACTTACTTCGCTTATTTCTAACATTAACGCTTACGCACAGAATAACTAAAAAGGTTAATGACCTTACTTAAACCAAACATTATTAAGTGCAGCTATATATTTATATATATACATAACTTTTTTATGTAAATATTAAATTATAAATAGAAAATTATTATAACACCATTTAAAGAAAGAACTTTTAAACTTTTTTAAACGCTTTTTAATTTAGCTGTTAGAAAAAAAAATTATTTAAGAAAGACGAAGAAAATCCGATGTAAAACACTGTACGAAAAGGCAAACGAGCAAATTTTACGTGCACCTCTTTTTGTAACGAACAACTTTTTACTGCGTACTAAATTTTTCATTTCATAAAACTACTTTAAATTATTTTTTTCTTCCTTAAATAATATGAATCAATAAGTTTATTAGTTTTTTATTTTTTTCTTTTATTTATTATTGTGATATTTTAATTAAATTAATATTATTAATTATTATTTAATTTATTTAATTAACCAAAGTGATATTAACGAAACGCAACCATGAAACTTATATCTAAATGAATTTTGCTTAGAGACATAAATGAGGGCCTGTTTGACCATAAACAAAAAACATTTTTGGATTTTCTATAAGAATTTTTTTATGCTTTTGTTTGCTTTGCTTAGAGATTTATATTTATATGAAGAAATCTGCCAAATTTTATTAATTGTTATATTTTTATAAAAAGTTAAAAAAATTAAATTTTTTATGCTAAATAATTTTTCAAATGTCATATATTTATGTGATCGTATTTTTGTTTTATATCAAACAAACGACCAAAGAAAAATATATTTATATATTTACATGAAATGCTCACTTACCTAAATATTTAATTATCTCGTAATTTTATTATTTATATAAAAAACCTGTGATAAATTATAACGGCCTTTTTTTTATTAAGCAAACACTTTCACTTATTAACGTTCAACTAAAGCAGCAAACGCAAAACACGCACACAGAATTTATTTAAATGAACTTTGCTTAACGACACGAACGCGTACATGTTTAAACAGGAATGTGCAACATCTGTTATACCGACAAAACTTACTTTTGTTTAGATTTTTTTTTAAATTATGTTTTTTCAATTATGCTTATTAACAATCATTATAATAAATAAATTTAACAAAAGTATATATCTCAAGATTTTTATAACGGTAACTATTGTTTTTGGTGCTTTTAGTGTACGGTACTTATCTTTTGTACATATGTATGTGTACATATAAGTAAATCTAAGCTAAGCTTAGATTTCACAACTTTATTTCACAGTGTCTGCATTCTAACTAAGAATTAATGCAAAGAGAGAAAGAACAGATAGTTGGAAAATTTATATGGAAATGCATATGTAAGTAAATATCTTTAAAAATCTCCAAAAATGTAAGAAAAAATAACATTATAAAAGGTGAGAGACATTTGTAATGCGTAATATGCATAAAGTGTTTCTGTTGCCGTTTAAGTTATGCATAATGAGTTTAAAAATTCTAGAATGCTCTAGACTATTCTAGAATTATCTAAACCGCCATATTCGAAGATCTCTTTTTTTTGTGTATGTATGCTTTAAAACTAACACGTACTTATATGGAATGTATGGAATGCACGAGGACAACAAATGAAAGAGTTAAATATAATAAACATTTACTGTAATTTACTCATGCAACTTTTTATTTTTCACTTTCTTTTAAAGGACTTTATTTAGACCTTTTTGATTTTCATATCTTTAGTTAAATAAAAATAAGAGCTTAATTTTTATATAAAATTTATGTTCATCTGAATAAAAATTATTTAATTATTTACTTTTAAATTTAATTTATTCTCTAGAGTTTTTGTGATGTTGGAAAGAGACACATATATGTTGCAAAATCTTTCCTAAATGAGATGTAGAATAATTGCAAAGAATTTGTCTTTAACTTAAAAGCCATACATTATAAGTTTGTGTAGATTTTTGTAACATATAAAAGAAATTGAGACAGACCCAAACTTTTATTATGCCAATCAACTCAGAATGACTGTACAAATGGATTTAAGACTTCCTTTCCAATTGTCCGTCCGTCCATGTGTCTGTTTGATGTCTTTCTGTCTGTCCGTTTTTACGAGCTACAGATCATAATTTTTCAAATACTCTTACGAATTTTAGTACTTAAGTGTAATTTTGAGCAAAAACGAATCAAGTTGAAAATGTTTGGAATTGTATTATTTTTAAGTTAATTCCCATATAACGGTTTATTCAAAAAACAAATCGTGTTACGAAAAAAGCCACTAATTTTAATAACATCTAATGAAAATTGTCTTTTTTATAGTATTTTGGCCTAGGAAGTATAAATATCTTGAATGGATCTACTTTTGGAGGCCCTAGCCCATAACGAACTTTTTAAATCATTTTTTAATTACAATTTTTCCAAGTTTCTTGACTTGTGATTCTCTTACTTGACAAAGCGGTGTAGGATATTTAAGAGTCGCCTATTACCGAATATGAAGTTGTTACTTGTTTTAGTTCCAATTGAAACAAGTTTTTTTTAGAATATTATTTTTTGAAATTCTCTTCAGATATCTTGTTAATATAAATCCTAGAAATTTTTTAAAAAAAAGTAAAACCCATTTTTAGATATTTTCAAATACTTTGCAGTCAATTTAATAAGTTAAATCAATTTAAGTAAAATTATAAATTTTTTATAAATCCGTTTACTAAATCTAAACCAAAAGTTAGTGAAAAGTTGAAGGAAAAATTCAAATAAATTTCAGTTTTGCAAAGAAGTATTTTAGGCCAAGATGCCAAAATGCTAAAACGTTTAGTTAAAGAGTAGATGAATTAAGTGTCTTGATACTTGATGATAATTTTAAATAAATTTCAATTGTTTGCCATTTTCTAATTTGTAAGAACAAACAGTTTTAAATATCATTTGGAATTAGATGATAAACAAAAGTGAACGAAATAAAAATTAAAAAATTCTTTCATAAAAATTTTATCTTTCTCAGCAACACAACAAATCACTCATCATTATGCTATTCTTCATCTTCTGGCTTGTTGCGGTTTCATTAGAATAAGTACAACTTGTACGGTTATATAAATATTTATATATGCTTATACTGCATACTGTACTAAGTACATTTTGTATATAGCAAGAAGGCATGGCCCATATAATATTATATGGTTAAATAAACAAGCAAACACATTTCAAGAAAAAAGTAGGATAACTAAATATAAAAAACAAATAAATGAAGCAAAAAGACAAAAAAAGTGAAGACAGACAAGAATAAGGGGATGAAGTGATTAAATAAAGTGGGTAAAAGTGAAATTGTAACATGCAAATGATTTGATGGGCTGAGCTGAGCTGAATTGGGCTGTGCTTGGCTGGACTGGACTCGCTTGTTTTATATGATTATAGCATGATTATGATGACAATTATTGAAAGGCAGAGTGAGAGAGAGATACAAAATTAATGAGACAGAGAGAGAGAGAGAGAAAGGCAGTGAATAATAGAAAAACAACATACCTTAAAGCAAACCCTTGACAGTTTAAGACGGTGCTTAACTTGATGCCAGTGGCGACAGTGTTGTTATGAAGTGGAATGAAAAAAGAAACACAAAGCATAAACACATACACACATTGGCATAGAGAAATATAAACATAAATAGTTATTTAAGCAGCACACACACAAACTTTTTTTGACGTAACATTTAACTTTAGCTTCAGGCGATACATTATCGATCATCCATTCGTTGGGATGATTTTAGTAAAATGAGCGTCACATACATTGATTTTAAGGCTTTCGAAAGCTTTTTCCCTTCACTTTCAAACAAAAAACATTCACACGTTTATATAGCGTATACATAAATAAAGAAAACCAGACGTGATATCATCCAACTATTGCAACAATAACAATAATAATAGCAACAATAATAACAAAGATATCGCAACAACAATAAATGGATAAAACCGTATAATGGTTATCTATTTGGAATGTGTACGAGAATTAGTGTATGGAAGTGTGTGTGAATGTGCTTGCAATAAAAAAAAAGTTAATTAAAAAAATCTTTTAAAGGATAATATAAAAATAAAAAATTACCGTAATAATAATAAATATAATAAATAAGAGAATTATATTTGTCTGAAGCCAAATTTTGTCTCAGACACCCATGCACCCATCCATTGTAATATTATAATTCAGAATCTGCTTCAGTTTTTTAGAAGTAAAAAGAAAAAGTTAACATAAAACTGAAAAATATGGTATTGTATAATTTTGCTTAGGCGTTTACGATTTGCATGAATCTTAGATGGACATTTTAGACTGATGGTCTCCAAAAATTTCAGCTTTCTAGCTTTTGTAGTTTGCAAATAATGAGCCAAAAGCCACTAAAGTTTACTTAAAAAAACCAAGTGATCTCAATTTACGTTATACTCTGGGCGTGCCCTTTACACAATTGTGCCAATGTGCAATATCAAATATTCTACAAGAACATGCCAAATTTGAACTTGATATTTCAAATTTTGCGACCAGCAAAGTGCACAAAACACACAGATATACGGACAGATGGACTGACAAATTTAAATCGCTTCGGAATTTTATGCTAATCGAGAATAAAAAGATTTATAATTTACAGTTAGGTACTTCTAAGTATCGTATAAATCCTACATGCCTGCCAACCAAAGAATAAGAAAGGCAGGGCAGTTATAGAGAAAATGAAATCCAAAACAAAAAAGGTCAATTTGGTCAAAGTATTGCAAATAACTGAACCAAGCTGATTTTAGCGTAGAAGAATTCCTTGGAAATTTTACCGTTACCGTTTAACGGTGATCTTATTGTCATTTTCATTTCAATAAACTTTATAAATTATAAATTTGGATCTTTTATGAAAGCGTTCTAGGTCTCAAGTCTAAGTCTCCCTTAAATTATTACACTTCCTACTGTAAAAAGTTTAAGGCAACAAAAAAAAATAAAACTAAAAAGCAGAAATTATAATTGTGACTACAGAAACTAAATAAAATCCAGACATATTAACATCGCCATTTTCAGCAACATCAATCAATATATTCATACGAAGCTCCCCTTTTATGTATATATGTACGTTTAATGTGCGTTTTATAATGCAATCGTTAAATATAAATAGTTGTTAGCTTGAACGCTTGATAGCGTTAGCTTATAGGATTCTGCAAAAGAAGATGTAACTTTTATATATCGAAATGCTATAACAAATAACTGATGGAAAGTACTCTGAAAAATTTTATTTAAATTGTGTGTGTGTATGTGTGCTTAGTATATATGATTTTATATGATCTCTTTTTCCTTTTAACTTTCATTTTGGTACATTTTATTTCATTTATTTTAAAAGCATTTTATACTTTCATTTTTTCCGCTTTTGGTTCTTTCTTTGTTTTAGTTGGTTATTATTCATCTTAACTAAGGCAATGAAAGTGGCAGTTACACTAGTTGGTTAGGAATGTAACAATATTTGTCTACTTTACCTTAAAAAAACTTTAAAATAGAGAAAAACTTCATGAATCATGAACAATTAAAAAATAAACACATTGCAAATGATTGAAATTTCCATAAGTATAAATTTCTAACAAAAAAAAAAAAAATAGTGAGAAAATTTTATTTGGCTGCGGCTAAACCTTGAATACCCAACATCCAGGCTAAAATTGTTATTTTACAGTTAGATAAATGGAAGTTGCATAATTACAGGCAAGTGTGGCCGATTTGCACGATATTTTTTTGTAGTCATTAAAGAATAAAGATCTTAATATTTTTACGGAATTTAAGTTATGAGTGAAAAACTATAAATTTTTATTTAAAAAAAACAGCAAAGTTCTTAGTTTACGTTGCACTGTGGGCGTATGCTTATCAGATAGAGAGATAGATAGAGAGAGAAATGAAGAGAGAGATAGAAAGATAGAAAGGGTGGCTAAGAAATTTATAGAATAAAATTGTAATGGAAGACAATTTGAAAAGTGCAAAAAAGAATAAGGTCATCGCTTGAGGATGTACCATTCTGTTTTAACTACGTTTTTTATGCTATTTATTTTTTCATGCAATTCTCTAATATTTTATTCCAATACACGCTTTGTTCATATCACTTTTTTATCTACGTGTTAATTTTAGTGTTACGTTTACAGTTCACTTAACACTTTATAAATAAATTGTTGTATAAATTATAATCCATAAGTCTCAATTAAAAATCTCAAACCATATAAGTAGAATTAAAAATAGACTTAACATTATTATACCATGAGATTTAATATCATATTTTGATACTCTATCTGTCCGTCTGTCTCGCCATTGTTTCTGAAAGAGCTACCCGTAAGAGATTTGAAATACTTTGAAATACTTTGCAAAAGCGTCTTTAAGATACTTAGAAGTGTTTTTTTTTCACTTAAATTGAAAATGAATGAAATCGAGCGCATTTTAGAAGCACTTTACAATTTTTAAAATGTTTTCTCTAAATTAAACTTGGACTCTTTCTTCATATAATAATTAGCTTTTCCAAAATAAAATATTCTTTTCTATTTTGTGGAATAAACTTTAATACCTAAGATTTTTTAATTTAAATGAAGCCAAGTACTGTAAAATATTATTTTAATTAAACTCGATCAACTCAGAGTGCTACTACTTAAGTTTTTATTTTTTTTCTTTTATAGCTAAAAGAAACCACGTCTTAAGTTTTTGCTGTTGATTCATGCATTTCGTTTTACGCTCTTAATTTTTAATTTAATGCATAAGTTAAATTATAGGACTAAAGTTTTTGGTTAAATTTTCATGTCCAGTATAGTTTTGTTATATTTTGTAATGAATGGTTTTATACCATTTTTATGTTAAATTAACTAAACAATTCTGCAAAACAATTCCATTAAATTACTTATTATTGATTTAAAAAAAACAAATAAGAAAATTAGATTAAAATACGATTCAGTGCTAACTTACTTTAAAATTTAATTAAAATTGTATTTTCTTATTTATACGAAAATTTCGTTAACTGAGAAAAAGTTCATAAGATGGATGTATCTGGACCAAATTTGATACATATATTTTTGTTGAAACACAAGGCAGTGCCAATTTTCACTAAAACAGGTTTCGTCAATGTAATGACTTTTTTTGAAGAAAGCTTAATACGAGAAGTGATCGTAAAAATAGATTCATTTTGATGAAATTTGTAATACATTTTTTTATGTTAAAATACAAGTCAAGGCCAATTTACGTTAAAATGTAATTAAAATTGTAATTTTTTTCAAATAACGATTTTTTTTAAAGAAAGGCCCTACACGAATCGTAGTCGTAAAAATGGTCCCATTTTAATAATTTTTAGTACGATTCTTCTCTGGGTCAAAGAACATCTATATACTAAATTTTATTAAAATATCTCCAAATTTGATAATAAATTTACCTGATAAGATTAGACAGACAGACAGACGGGCCGACAGGTTTAAATCGAATCTGTAAATGATTTTGAATCGATGGGTATAATTAAGAAAGTTTATATCGTAACTCTTTCTATATATTACATACATCCGCATTAACAGATGATACCAATTTCTATGCATCTAATTGAAAATGAAATAGCTTGTCCAGCCCTTAGACAAGACAACGGGGTCAATATCAACTACTAAAGATTTATAGGGTTTTTGATAAAATGCTCTTAAACGGTAAGCAACATAATTGAGTATTAATATTATCGAATAATATTATTGCATTTATTTAAGAAGTTTATCTTATAAGCATTGTAAAATGGGCAACATTGAATAAATTCATTTGAAAGCAAAAATAAATGGAAAGCAAATTTCGATATTGATGTCAAATGTGTACCATGAACAAATTTTAATCTACCTAAAATTTTTTAAAGTAATAGATTTTCTTTTAAATTTATGTATAAGCTTCTTTAAATGAAATGCATTTAAGAAACTTTGTAAATTATTTGCTTTTCAATCGAAGAGAAAACTTTCATATTTTACTTTTAAAATTACGAACTGTACATTTCAGTAGAGCAGTCGGTTGAAGCTTTTTTTGTATTCTATTCACTTTATTTAAAATGTTGTTCTTACTGTTATTGTTGTTGTTGTTGTTGTGTGACATTTAATTTTTACAAGTGTTATACATATATTTGATTTGTGTTACATGCAAAAATATTGATAAGTTATTTTTAAATTGATTGATTAGTATGTAAAAATAATTTGTTTAATCCTTTCTTGTAACACACAATTGATTTTATGATAATAAAGTAAATAAAATTTAAATCGAGTAAAAGCATTAACACTCAAGATTTTCATGATTTTCATAAAGTATATTTCGCCAGGTTTTATATCGGCTGTAAATTACCTGTAGTCATGCACCTTGAAATTTGCGGTCAATGAAAAATAGTAGAAACTCTTGCATATCTAGCAAATCCAGTATTTTACATATATTTCAAACTGGAGAAAACTGAAATTCACAAATGGACAATAAACATATATAAGAAATTCTTGAAAAGAATTCCTGCAATTGAACTAGAATTGTTATTGCTTTTCTATACTGACCACCTAGAGTTTGGAGGTTGGTAGAAGGGAGCCTTGGAGATAATACATTGATTATCACATCAAATTAAACTTGTCTGTCTGACTGTCCATCTGTTCACCTGTGTGTCTGTCTATTATAAACACTTTCTTGGTCGTGGTAAAATTTGAAATATCAAATTCAAATTTAGCAGAATGACTGAAAGTTCTTACCCACAGCTTGGAATTGAAAATAAGCAAAATAGATGGAAGGACACGCCCACATTGCAACATTAATTGTAAACATTTTAGTTTTTTATGTAAATTTTGCTGGCTTTTCTTCTCATCAGCTGCAAATTGCTAAAAGATAGAAAGCTGGAACTTTGCACAAGTTAGGAAAATATAGAACTACAAGGTCTACCTAAGAATTATGCAAATCGGATAGGGTTACGCGATATTTTGCAGCACGAAATTTTCATTTTTTCAAATTTACGCCTTCAATTTGAAAAATTTGAAAAAAACTGAAATAGTCTCGTAATATCTCGTATATATGGTATATATATGAGTGGTGGGTATTCAAGAATTGGCTTCTGGCAAATATGATTTTCTTATTTGTTAATGTAAATAATGTTTCTCTCAAATTTTACATTGAAACTTTAACTCTTGTATACAGTCTTTATAAATTATCATGTAATGATAAAGAAACCTGTGAAAAGATAATACAAGGCACTTCAAAATGTCTGATATTACCCATACAATGTTACAAACATTTTACCATAAAAAGAATACTTGAAAAGAAAGTGATTTTTGTTTAATATCTTATCAAGAGCAAATCGCTTAATGTACTATAAAAGAAGCATTGCTTAACAATTATCGCTGGAGTTTTTGGATCGCATAAATAGTGACAAACATGGAAGTAAAATTCCGCGGTTTGATTTTACTATTTCAATTATTAATATTTGGTGTTAATTATGGCCATTTTATGGATTGTAAGGATGGTTGTCAGGCATCCAAAACTGATATGATAAATGTACATTTGGTGCCTTATAGTAGTGATAATATTGGTTATTTGAAAACATTTTCACAATATTTTAATGGCAAACAAAATATATTACAATCAGCGAATGTACAAAGTAAATTACATTTGGTTATGCAAGAACTTTTGCATGATCCAAATAAAAGATTCAGTTATGATCAAATGGCCTATTTTCTAAAATGGTTTAAGAAACAAGAAATGAAAATGCAAAATGATGTGAGACATTTAATAAAAACTGGCCAATTAGAAATTGTGGGTGGTGGTTTTGTTATGAATGATGAAGCTACTGTTCACTATCAGTCACTTATCGATCAATTTTCTTTAAGCTTAAAAAGTATAACTGAGGAGTTATCAGATTGTGCCCGACCTCAAGTGGGTTGGCAAATTGATACATATGGTCATTCACGTGAAATGGCTTCATTATTAGCTCAAATGGGTTATCAAGCACAATTTATAAATCATATCACAAATTCTGATAAGAAACAACTTCTATGGCAACAAAATGCTGAAATGATTTGGCATACAAGTGATATTTTAAATGATACAACAAAAATGTTTACAATTCTATTAAAGACTGCCAAATATCCAGAAGGATTTTGTTTTGATATGAATTGTTATGATGAACTTATTGTAGATGATGATGGATCAAATAATAATGTAGATGAAAAGGTTAATGATTTTATATTATATGTGAAACAATTGGCGAAAAATTATCGCACAAATGAAGTATTTATGCCCATGGGTAAACATTTCAGTTATGAAAATGCTTATGTAGTTTACAATAATTTAGATAAATTGATCAAGCATGTGAACAATGCTCAAAAAAAAGGCTCCAATGTAAATGTCTTCTATTCTACACCATCTTGTTATGTTAAAGCTTTGAAACCGTTTGCACCCAAAGTAAAATGGCCTATTAAAATGAATGATTTCTTACCTTACAATACTTGGACTGGCTATTATACATCAAGACCTAGTTTAAAACGCTTAGAAAGATATGGCAATCATTATTTACAAGTGCTTAAACAATTAGCTGTTATGGCCAAATTGAGTACAGATGATGTAATGCCAATATTGGATAAATTACGCCAACAAATGGCTTTAATGCAAAATCATAATGGTATTAGTGGCATGGCCAAGCAACATGTTGTTAATGATTATATACATAAATTAAGTTCCGCCATTAGTAAGGCAGATGATGTCAGTCAAAAGGCTTTAAAAATATTAACTTACACTGGTGATAGTGAATTTTTAAGTTGCCATCAATTAAATATAAGTTTGTGTGAATTTAGTGCGAACAATGCTAACAATTTAGAAATATTATTATATAATCCATTAAGTTCTACAGTTATACAGCCAGTACGGATACCTTACCCTAATGGCTCATATTATGTGGAAGATTCTAAGGGTAATATCATAAGATCCCACTTGAGACCGATACCGAAAGAATTGGTGAACTTAAAGACTATAAGAGATAATTTAACGCAATATGAAATCGTATTTTTGGCAAAAGTGGATAAATTGGCTCAATATCGTGTAAAGCCAAAATCAGTTTATAGATATGTTCAAGGTCAACATATGCACGATGCATTTACAGTACAAAATGATTTGATAAAATTACATTTTGATGCAAATGGTTTCTTAAGTAGTGTAGAAATGAATGGCATCAAAGAAAATGTATATCAAACATTTTATTATTATAAATCGGCTAAAGAAGTTAAAGAGCCGCCTTATACAAAATCTTCTGGTATATGTACATTTATGTCAAAGCATGCTGAAGCTATCGAAATTACCGAAAAAGTTATGGTAGAAGTTTATGATGGTCCAGTTGTTAAAGAGATACATCAACATTTTAATGAATGGGTCTCACAAGTTATACGAATTTATGAAAATATCACTCGTGTAGAATTTGAATGGTTAATTGGCCCCATACCAGTTACGGAGGGTGAAGGCAAAGAAGTTATAACACGTTTCAAAACAGATATTAAATCGAATGGCATTTTCTATACAGATGCCAATGGTCGTGAAATGTTAGAACGTAAACGTTATGAACGTGATGAATCATTTATACCACTCAATTATTATCCTGTTACATCGCGTATAGCTATCCAAGATGATAATAAACGATTGGCCTTGCTTAATGATCGACCACAAGGCGGTTCAAGTGTTAAAGATGGTACATTAGAATTAATGCTACATCGTCGCATTTTAATGGATGATGGAAGCGGCCTTAATGAATATCTTAACGAAATGGAATACAATGATGGTTTAATAGTTCGTGGTAAAACTTACTTACTACTTAATAAGAAGGATGCAACTAACGATGAAATTATGGCTCAACAAGAAGTCCATTTACCCTTATGGCTATTCCTTAGTCAATATAAAAATATGAAAAATTTTAAAAATGTACCAAACTTCTCATATTTGCCCCAAGGTATAAATATTTTAACATTAGAGCCATACAGTCCTAATCAACATTTATTACGTTTGGAAAATGTACTCCAAAACACAGAGAATAATGTAAAAAGTTTTAATTTGATACCAATATTATTCTATTTGAAAGCTGTCCATGTACGTGAAATGTCATTAGATGGTAATTTACCGAAAAACAAGTTGAAAGATTTTCCATTCCAAGAGGAGAATTATCTAAATAATCAAATAGCAAAGCGAATATATTTAGATGTAAATATAACAAATACAGAGCAAAGTTTAATGATTCATATGGAACCAATGGAAATTCTCACTTTACTTGTAACGTGGCAAAAATAAATATCTTTTAAGTTGATGGCCAATAAAGTCTAACTTATTCTAAGCATATATAAAATTTTTATTATTTATTACTTATAATAATAAAGGCATTAATATTTCATCAGATCATCAGATCATTTAAAATTGCCCAAAAGTAGAAGTAACAAATTTAAATGGATTTTTGAAATTTGTCCTTTCAAAATATTTGCTGAGATTTATGCCTCTGATTTGATTTTAGATTTCTTCATATAATTACAAAATTACATTTTATAGTTGCCTTGAAAATAATTAATTATGTTAATTAACAGCAAATTCAAGACACATGAAATATTTAGTCAAAATGTTTCTTAATCTTGGCCAAAGCGTTTACAAAACTATTTTGAACATTAACAATAAATTTTATGACGGCGGCACGTATGATGCATTAAAGATAATAGAAAAAGTAGGATAATAGAAAAAATGTAAAAGTTATAGAGAATTGTATGCGTGATATATAGTGAGAAAAAGAGTGAGAGAGAGAAATATGAAGGAAAGGAAATCGTTTTAATGATTTTTTAGCAATAAAGAGTAAAGTTTCACTTTTACAACTTCTTTTCTGCTACATTTCATATAATTTTCGGTTTTCTTTATGACTTTTTCTTTCCATGGCAGATTAACCACAATATGCGAGAAAGCATAAGAAGAGCATCAAAGAAAACTTAAGCAATATAGTGAATTACATATGAATGCATTAAAATCGTGTTTGTATGTTTTATTGTTGTAAAAATATTTTATTTGCCATTTTAACTTTTTTTATGTAATTGGTATCAGATAAAACGTGCTTAGAAAATACCTTTGCCCTAATATATGAAAAATTTTATTCAAGCTAATTAAGAGGAAAACAGAAACAAAGGCGGAGGAGGAAAAAATTTCAAAATCATTTGTAAACATCTTCAAAAATATATCAAATAGTTTTATTGTTTAAACGAAGAATTATAAGGAAAATGAGAAGCAATTGAAAAACTTACTATTTTCATATTTTGATTAAATCATTACTAAAACTTAGTTAATTAATTAATGATATTAATTAATTATTTGTCAAAATTTCTAAAAAGTATTAGGAAAAGCTTAAGCACTAAGTAGAACAAAGCTAAACTATAATTTTCAAATATTGGATAATGCTGTAAAAGTAATTAAAACGCATTTAAACGAGCATTCTATAAAAATATTTGAATAATAAGCAAAAGCCGAATTATACAAAAAAAACTAAATAAAAATGTTCAATTAAATTTAAAGTGGTTTTATAAATAAAGTCTACATCATTTCATCGTATTTCGTAAAAAAGTTAAAATAGTCAAAAGGATGAAAATGTCTTAATTAATCACAAAAATCTGATATAAAGATGAAGAGGGTTCAAAATATTAATTCGATATAAGGCAAATATCTTGTAAAAGTACAAAAAAAATTCAAAAATGCTCTAAACTATTCCAAAAATATAAAGTCCTTTTTTCCAAAGAATTTTTAAAAAATTTTTCCTAAATAAAATGCATTTTATAAGAAGTGATCTTAATAATACCTGATTCGAAATATTTTCGAAAGAGTTCATTATTCGATTTGGTTAAAATATCTAAAAAATCATATCAAATTTACAAGAACATTTCTTAAAAATGTTGATAAACAAATGGATTTTAAACGTTTCATAAAATTACTGTTTGTGCATACATTAGGAAGTATTGGATTCGTAAAATAGTGGTTCTTTAATTATAAGTCTTAGTAGAAATTCTTTATGCTCTGCATCATAACCACACACAAATGAACACTCGATTTGATGCTTGTGATGCTCATGAAGTAATTATAGAGGTATGAAATTTTTTATGGGATCTTTAAAGAAACCCGATTTTATAAAATGCTTAAAAAACCGTAGCGCACGAACTACAGTGACTATCAAATACAAAGTGGTAAGAAAAAAAAACAGCACAAAAATATGGCAACCGAAAAAAAAAACATTTAGGTAAAATAAATAGAACAAGTAAGAATGTTATAGCCGGTTGAAGTAAATTCTTAAATACCTTACACTATTTTACTTAACGTACTTAAAGTCAAATTAGAGAAATACAAGAGAATAATATTGAAAAAATTGTAATTTCTCAATTACTTAAAAAGTTTTTCATACGATAGAAGGTTCAAAAAATAGATGTGGACTAAACTTGGTGCACATATTTTTATGTCAAAATGCAAGACAATGTCAAGTTTTACTAAAAAATACTCAAAATTCAATCTTTTATTCATTTAGTAACTTTTTTCCAGATAAGGCGTTATATGAGGCATGATCGAAGATGTGATTCGATTTCAGTTGTTTTTCCATAAGAATCGTCTCTGGGCCAAAGCACATCCATACACTAAATTTCATTGAAATATCTCTAAAATTGCGACCTCTAGTTTGCAATTTTGGTTAAAATATATTCAAAATTGAAGGTTTCGTCTATATAATGACTTTATTTAAGAAATGGTTCTATATGAGAAGTTGTTGTAAAAATAGACCGACCTGGACTAAATTTGGTACAAATTTTTTCTATGTATGAAAAATACAATTAAATGACATATTTAAAATTGTAATCTTTTTCCACGTGACTTTTCTTAAGAAAGACCTTATATGAAGCATGGTCGTAAATATAGCTCGATTATAACCATTTTTGATAGAATTCTTCTCTGGGCCAAAGCACACCTATATACCAAATTTTTCGTTGATATCTCAAAATTGGATAACAAATTTATCTCGATCAGATATCAGACAGACAGATGGACAGACAGACTTATATCGAATCAGATAGTGATACTAAGTCAATAGATATAATGAAAGTTGGGTTTATCTTAACTTACTTTTCAAGATCTAAGAAAAAAATTGTGGAGTTGATCACGAAAATTTCAGCCAGCATGGAATTCTGTGGCAAAAGTAGGTGAATTAAAAAAGAAATAATATAAAACAAAAGTGAGAAAATTCACTAAAAAAATGCATAAAATGAAATGAACGTAGAAATTAGGTCATTTTCCTAATGATATTGATATAGTTGCTGTTGATATTCTCAAAGTTGTTGCTAGTACAAAAATTTTGCTGTTGTTTTTATATCAATGAAAAAAAAAGAACTTTTTCATAGCTTTAATTTTCACGCAATATTTTTGTACTTTTTATTATCGTTTTCATGTTTTCCTCTTCATATTTTTCCAATGCAAATGTTTACTAAATATCGGAAAAGCAAAAAAGCCTTAATTTTGGGAAATTATAAAATAAAAAGCTTATGCCGCCATCAAAGTCTTAGATATTAAAAAAAGGAGTAATAGATATAGAAATTAATAGAAATTTGAAAAAAAAATTAAATCATTTTGGTTTTGATTGATTGAAACTTACAACCATTTCCCGGCATTATCATGATAGAAAAATTTCACTTTGACATTTGAGTAGATTTGATGTCAATTTAATTGAATTATTTCATTTATTCTTGTTTTGTCCCATTCATTTCTTTATTAATTAAATTTAGAAACCATTTGGTCTAAAATGAAAAATTCTAATGAAATGAATAAAAAATTCTACTAGAAAAATTTGTTAGATATTACATGTACATTTTCTATCTCTTTCCATTGTTTATCTCATTTAGAAGATTTTTCCATGTTACATCTTGCCATCAAATTTTTTGGCACTTTCTTCTATTTCGCTTTTGCTTTGGTTTTTGGTTTTTACAAATACATTTTATTTTGTACTCTAAGTTAAAGTTTTTCATTTTTTTTTTCAATTTGAATTTGCTTGGCTCTATGATAACAGAAATATATTCCTATAACCGATGCATGCTTTTACATTTTTTTAAGGAAACTGATATAAACAAAAAAAATCCATAAAAAAAGAAGAGAAAAAATCAGGGAAATGCAAGCATATTTTGGTAAATCCTTGCTTCTCGATTTTTTCTGTCTTTTTTTATTTTGTTTTACTTTTGAACATTCACATTTAGGCAACCATTGTTTTGCCATTAATTATTTTCACATTTTCATACAACTTGCACAAAATACAAATATAATTTACTGTTAATTAAAATCACTCTGTTTCTTTCTTTACATGCACACAAGCACACTTATTTTTCTATATCTCAATTATACACACAATACAAACGAAATCGATATTGAAAATTGAAAAAAAAATTTGAAAAAATGAAAATAAATGGATAAAATAGAAAAAAGTGGAGAAAATGGATGAACGTGGAAAATGGAAAAGCAAAAATATGTTTAAGACAGATACGACATTTTTGATTGAAATGTCTACTCCAAAAGATGTGAAATGGCAAACAAGAAAAATGAACAAATCGCAGCATAAAAACATTTTTCAATTAACTGGTTTTCTTTCCCTATCCCTTCCTCTATCTCCCTCTCCCTATCTCTCACTCACTATCTCTTTTTTTCCTTCTATCTCTATCTCTCTGCATATGTTTTAACATTAAACATTGAACATTTCATTTAATTATTGACTAATTGAATACAGCAGGCATTTACTTTGTTTAGATGAATAAAAATGTTATCGAAAATTGTAAATGAAAAATTGTTGATGTCTTCTCTTTTAATGTTTAATTAATTTTATTATGTACAAAAAAATATCAAAACTAAAGTAGAAATAGGAAACGAAAACAATAATTAAAGGATGCACATTAATTTAATAAAAATAAACGTAATAATTTAATACAAATTCAAGAGTTTTATAATTAAGAACTTTTACTTTGTATTTTGGCAAAAAAATCAAAGCAAATCTTAGGTATTGTTTCTAACAAAAAACTCTCTTATTTTAGAAGAAAAACCTACAACTTTTGATGCACGAACTAAACATCAAAAATCCATTTGAAAATACATTGAAAATATATGAAAAAGTTCATTGTAAAATATCAAGTAATTGAATTATTAAAATTATTAGGAGTGATATTTTGAGAGAGTTTTCAAGTCTGCTTTAATTATTAATTAAGAATTTAATATTTATCTATATAAAATAATATAAATGAACTGATTTGTATGAAAATATAAAATAAAATTTTGAACACTTAGAAAAAAAATTTTTGCTATTTGATCCTTGATCTTTAAATTGTGTGTCATGCTTTCATTACTTTTATAAAAAAATAAGAAAATAAATAAATATAAATAGTAAATATTTTAATCCAAACCATAAATTGAAAGCGAAAGTTAATTAAGATTTACGTTTTTTCTTCTTCTTCTTCTGTTACGTCTTTGGGTTTGCCTTTTACCTTTTACACCCGTTTTTTCTTTACTTTGAGTCACTTTTTTTTCAAAATATATATTCGTAACTGTCCTGTTACCCACAGTCTATGTTAGCTTTGTACAATATGTATGTATACATGAATTTATTGAGATAAACAAATGTAAATATAAAATGGAAAGGATGTTGAAAAATTTTGTTAAAATACTTTAAATTACTTTATTTATGCAATTTATGTAAATCTGTTACATGCAGTTTATTTATGTTTGCTTACCCAAGTACCATGTACACGTATATGTTCTTATTGTAATTAATGGTAAAAGAGTGGTCAAACAGTAAGTTCATGGAAATTGTAAAACTATGAGAAAATTTCTTATCATTATGTAAACATGAGGCATGAATTTCTTCTTTTATAATCTCTAGCATTTATTACAAATATTATAAGAATAAGTTTTTGTGGTATCTTATAAGAAGAAATTTTTGTGATTTTCCTTTAGTTTATATAAAATATCGAATTCCTTTTTAAAATGAATAAAATTCCATATTGTGATATTATCAATCTATAAACACAAATTTTCTAGAGATTACAGTTCAATTGGCTCGGTAGGTATTATTTTATCTTACACCACTTATAGTACAGAATTTTACAAAACCGATCGACTCAGAATAACTTTTTGATACGATAAACATTTTGTTTGTCCTTCTGCCTGTCTGCGCGTTTGTCTTTTGTTCTACCATATAAATTTGTTCTGAGTTTAGAGCACAATTTTATAACTATTTGAAGAAAGTTTAGTTTGTAGGTTGCTTTGGCTTAAAGATTGGGAATAATTATGTTTGAGATAAGCTTAATTTTACGATAGCGCCCTATATAACGACTTATTTTTGCAAAGAGCTTCTATATGATAAAATTTGCAATATTGAATTTTGTTTTATAAAAATACTCTTTTTTAAAAATGTGGAGTGAGGTCATTAATATTTATTAATGATTATTATAAATATCAATTATAATTAATTGTATAATTATAATTATTTTTTAATAATTAAATATTATTAATTTTGTAATTATCAATTATAAATAAATATACTATTATTAATTATAATTAATTTTCCACAAATGTTAAGGAAAGTATTATGCAATATATGTATAAAAATAATACAAATCGGCCAAGCCTACAATAAATTATACGAATCAATACAGCTCCCATATGTCAAATATTAGTCAAGTTGTGGGTATCAAAGATTTAGCCCTAGCCATAAATAATTTTCTTACTTGTCTTTTTGTTTAAATGATATGAAGATTAACTAAATCTCTGGTAAAATATTTTTTAATTGATCTTGATGAATTGCCTTGTTTTTAGAATGCTTTTTTTTAAATCATTCAGTCCAAAACATGAATCATTTACTTGCTTGGAGTTTGAAAATGAATTGAACTTT
Organism: Melophagus ovinus; assembly: GCA_023089585.1. NCBI lineage: Eukaryota > Metazoa > Arthropoda > Insecta > Diptera > Hippoboscidae > Melophagus > Melophagus ovinus. Next base: position 293,592 of record JAKKIB010000181.1, on the reverse strand, counting down.
AAAAACTCTAAAATGTATAGTTATGAGAAAATCTTTTAACAAAAACAAATATCATATAAAATTTTGATGCATGTTTTTCAATTATGTCATAAGTGAATCAGTATACAAAAATATCAATAGGAAGAAAATGAAATGAAATAAATAAGATGTTTCAAAGGATGCATCACTTTTATTATTTTACATTATTTTATGAATGGTGACGTAATTCAAAAAGAGCAGATAACTGCAAGCAGAGTTCAGAATCAATAAGAAGGATGTGAAAATAATTTATCAACATAGCAAAACTATTCCAAAGTTGATTTTAAATTTTTTTTCAAAAATTCTTTATGTATAAACTAAAAAAGAAAATTTTGTTTGTTATATAACGATAAGTTACCATAGATGAGATTGTTTTTCCAAATTTATATTCTTAAATTTTCCAATAATCAATTTCGCTTTAGCACAGAAATTAAGGGTAACTTTTATTTTAATTTTATTTTAATTGATTAATTAAATTAAAATTTTATGTTTCTCTCTTTTTTTTTTAAACCCGTAAATCTTTCATGCCTTTTTCAAATTTAAGAAAATCAATCACTGCTAACTTAATTTGAAAATGTTTGCACATTTGAAAAATGGAAGATAATCTAAAGTAAATTCCAAAGAAACAATTTGAAGTTAATATGATTTTAAATAGAACTTTCTTTGGCCTTTTATGAACATTTTTTTTATTAATCCTGTAAAAATCAATTGATTGAAATTTGTTGAACGTATACAAACATCCAAACACATTTTAAAGTATACAAAATTTAATTATCTTCCTTTTTCTATTTTCTTTTGTAAATCTTCTTTCACTCTGCCTTCATGTTTTTTTTAAACGGTAACTACGAATATTATTTTCGTATTAAAATTCCACTAAACTCAAATACAAGCAAAATTAATATAATTTTGTATGGAATCTTTGAAAATCATCTTGAAATTTGTAAAATAATTGAAAACTAGTAAAACATTATGGTCGATCAGGTCGACTTTTTTAATACTCTACTCCACTTTATTTAATGTACTTAAAGTCAAAACGGCGAATTACTAAACAATAAAGTGTAAAAAGTTGTAATTTTCAAATAATCTAAAAATTTAAATGAGAGAAGGTTCAAAAAGTGGAACGATCTGGAATTTGGTACTTATATTTTTAATGTTGAAATACAATGTCAATTTAAGTTAAAATGTAATTAAAACTGCAATTTTTCACCATATAACAAATTTTTTTATAAAAAAAGACGTTGCATGGGGCGAAGTCGTAAAAATTATCCGATTTTAGCCTGCTTCACTAGGGTTCATATTTGATCTAAAACACACCCAAATACCAAACTTCACTAAAAGATATAAAAAATTGTAACCTACTGCTTTATAAAAAAATTTACAGGAACTGAGAGATGAATCAGAAAGTGATTCTGAGTCGATTGGTTTAATAAAAGATGCGCCTATTTCAACATCTTTTTGGTTGTTACAAGCATCTGCACAAACCCTTACCACATTATGCCCTACTGCGAGATATAAAAATATAAGCAAATAAGGTAAAAAGCAAGTTAAGGAGCTGTAATGAGGTTATGGTGTTGAAAAAACGTACCTAGAGATAACAATTATTTCTTATTCATCGCATTTATGCCACTTAAATGTAATATTCTCCAATTTTTTGTAGTGGATTGTACAACATTACAAAATACATTGTTTTTATACTCATCATCCAGAGTTTGTATACTCATTTTATCATAATTTTTGTAAGGCTTACATTTATAAAGCCTAAAAGGCAGCGTCCGTGCCCTACAAGGTGTATATATTCCTGATCATTATCAATTTCTGAATCGATTTAGACATGTTGATCAAAAAGTCTATCCATTATCCGAACGATGTAAACATTCTCTCAGGTGCAAAGAAAAACATATTGACCTTAAATTTGACGGACATATTGAAATTTCATGTAGATTAATTTGTAATGAAAATGGTCTACATGTCAAGACATGTCCAAAGTGTACAAAATCTTTATTTTTTAAAGTACAATTTTTGTATATAAATTCAAAACGGAAACAAATATTAAGGCCATTATTTTAGATTGACCACATAAAATCATACGAATCGACCACGCCTACCCAAAATTATACAACTTCAAATTGTTTGGCTATAGCATAAAGTACTAATTCGAGCTTTGAGTAGTGGGCATTTAAAAGTGTCTCCAACCACACATAAATTTGTTACTTGTTAAACATAAAATAAAATTAATTCCTTTTTATTTGGCAAAATTCGTTATAATAAAAAATTTCCATTTATTTCAATCTACTGATACTGAACCGAAGAAGCAACATCACTTTTGTTTTAGATAATGTGAAGATATGAAATAATAAGTAGAAAAAAAAATCTTTTAATGTTATCAAAACAAAATTAAACTTCTTTTCTATGCTTCTTTATGCCTCTTTAACACTCTCTCCCTTTCAGTTTTCACTATTTGTTTACAATTTGTTTCAAGCGTGTTATTATTTACTTTCTAACATGCTTCAATTCTCTATGATTATATATCCATTGTACAAGGTTTGTCAGTTTACATGCAACAGTTAAAAATATAGTTTTACAATCATTCAAAGTATTTTCTGTAAACTTCGATTGAATGTGTCTATGTGCTGGGTATTCGAAGTTGTAACTATTCGGGTTCAGGAGGAAAGGAAGGACATTAAAACATTAAATAATCTTCTTAAAACCAGCATCATTAGTTGAATCTGTCTGGTCAGCTTGATTTTTGTGCGTAAATTACAGAATGCAATTTCCGAAATGCCTCATGGAGCTTAATATCAAAAAAGAAACGATGTTGGAATCATTTCTACCAGACTTTTTGATTTATTCTTAAAAACACTTAAAAATTTTACATAAAAGGAAATCTACAATTTTACCTTTACATTTACTAGCAAAAATTTATCTAAGATCAGTTTATGATTTGAAGACCTTACTTTCACCAGCCTTAGTTACCACTTTTAAGAATATTTTATACAAGACAAATAAAAATTTTGCAGAATTTGGGTTCGGCTTTAAAATACTGTATACCACCATGTCCGATAAATTTACAAAGTTGAACAAGAGAACAGGTCAAGGAAGTAAAAGAGGTCTTTTATATAGGAGCGAATGCAAAAAATAGACCACTTTGGACCAAACTTAATATACAAGTTTTTATGTCATTATAATATAACTCTTTTTCATACGAAGAATTTATATGGGAAAGGCTTGTAAAGATGGATCATTTCCAAGTATCTTCCATGTTAAAATTCATTAATATGCAGATTAGAAAGATAAAAATGTCCCGCTTTTAACCATTTTCAGCAGGGTGTGCCTCTGGCTCAAAATATACCTCTGAGATAAATTGCATTCAAATATCCAATAGCTACATAAAAGGTGGACAAATGGATATTTAAATCATTTCAGAAAATAATTTTGAGCCTATCGGTATAACAAAAGATGGATCTATCTCAACTTTTTCTATTCAATATTGAGGTTTCATGTAACGATCATGGCGTCTAGGAACAATTCTTAAATTTAAGTGCAAAATATTTAAAATCATCTGATTTCTTATTATTTATCAGTAACTTTAAATTTCATACACCTGAAAAACTTATCAATCAATAAAGCTAAGACAATGTAAATTATTTAAATGTTGGCATAAATCTTTTTCTACATTTACACTTGTTTTAATTTTATTCAAAATGCAATTGTTCTCAATAATAATCATTTAAAAGTGGCAGAAGAGTGTGTTTTACAAAAGTGTTTTTTACAAAAGTTTTAGCAAAAACTTTTGAAAAATAAATATAAAATTCATATGCTGTTGGAATGACTGAGTGACTGGCTGAGTGAGTAGCTGAGTGACTGACTGTTACTGACGTATTCTGTTTATATTAAATTAATAAATTAATATCCTTTGAGATATTCAAGTGTAGCGTTTATGATGGGTATCCGACTGAGATCATGTTGCATAAAAGTATTTTATAAATAATTCACGTCCATTCTCTTTCATTAAATTTCTATTTTTTATTTTGTTTGTTTGTTTAAATTCTATTTTCCGATTCCTTTGTTTTACTTTGTTATTATAATATTCTTAGTGTTATTGTTGTTGTTGTTATTATGTTTAAATATTATTCTAAATGCTTTCTACAAGTAATTTCATGCATGTTTCATTAAATAATATTTATATTGATTCAAAAAAGAAAACAAAGCAACACAAAGCAAAACAAAAAAATTCTTGTAATTTTCATTTTGCTTTCTTCATTACGCTGTGCTTTATTTAACATGATTTTTCCAGAGAACAATATATTGGAGTTTGCGTTTTGCAAACTCCAAAATATTTTACTGGATCAATCAAGTCAATAACTTTGAAGCAGACGCTTATGCCGAAATATGGATATCAAAACTTTGGTAAGAGATCAAAGTTTCAAGTTTTGCAGTCCGGTCAGCTTAAGACCTTTGTATGGATAGCAATGAAGCCGTATTTCATACAATTATTTAATATTTTCTGCATTTTTCCAACATTTCAACTCATTTTATGGATTACACAATAAAATAAGTTAAACGACTCAGAGTTTTATAATAACTGAACATAAACAATAGAAAAGTCTTATAAAACAAATAAAAATTTTAAAGTCCGTCAGGCCGACTCTTAAATACCCAACACCATTACGCGTAATGGATTTAAAGGTAAATTAGAGAATTAAAAGCCAATAGAATTGAAAATAATTCTCAATTATTCGTAAAGCTTGCTGTATGAGAAGAGATTCTAAAAATGTATCTATTCTGACCAAATTTGGTATATATAGTTTTTATGTCAAAATACAAGGCAGTGCTAATTTTCCCTAAAGTACATTCAAAATTGGAGATATTGTCGAAATAATGATTTTTTTCGAAGAAGGCTTAATGTATGAAGTGGTCATAACCCATCTGGACTTAATTTACTGCACACATTTTCCATTTCAAAATACAACGCAGAGCCCATTTAAATTAAAATATATTTGAAATTGTAATTTTTTTCCAAATAACAACTGTTTTGTTAAGAAAAGTGTTATATGGGGTGTGGTCATGAAAATAGGCCTACCTTGATCATTTTCAATAAAATTTGTCTGTGGACCAAAACATATCTATGCGCCAATGTTTATTAACTCAAAATTTCGACTTGTAACTTCATAATAAGTTTGCATGGCTAGAGAGATAGGCTTAAACCGATCTAGAAAATGATTTTGATTCGATCAGTACAATAAATGCTGGATCTATCTCAAATAGTTTGGTTTGTTACATACATCTACATCAACTTATTAAACCCTTTACCATAAGTTTAATTATAGAATATTTCTAATGAAAATATTGATATTTATGAAATTGTGTGATCTATTTATTCAGTGAATTCTAATCGAACCGTACTTCAAAAGTATTACAACACTAAAAGTAAACATGAATAAGAAAAAACAATAAGTTTCTTTTTTGAACTTTTCATAAATATTTCATTACTATATATAAATTACACCGAAAACGGAAATAGCATTCTTTTTATTTGTGTTGTTTTTATCAAATTTTTATTAAAATAGTATATAAATAATCCTTATCACCAAAGGGATAGCAATGAAAAACAGGGCGTAATATTGAAAAGCTATAAAATAAAAAAGGAAATGGAAAATATTGTAATTGGCCGTTTCCATTTTGTGGTTAAATATTTCATGGTGTCAATAGTTGTGTAGTTCTAAGCGCAGACAATAGAATTGATATTTACAATTTGAATTTTTACATTCGTTAACTATTTATGGCCTGTAAATGAAACACATAGAAAATTTATTTTATTTTACAAAAATTGCAATGAAAGATGGTGAATACGACTATGACTAAAATAACATATAAATTGATGATTGAATATGGCTCTACATATAAATTTAACAATTGTTAGAATTGTTATTTAAAGTAGCGAAAAAAATAAACAAAACCAAACAATTTAAAATAAAAGTGTTATTTTGTACATGATGCTAAATTTCTAATATTCACAAACTCTCATGGCCAGAGCCGACAATATAAACCACCTGTAATGTAACTAAAGTCAAATAAAATAATTATCAACAAAATTGAAAATATTGTAATTTTTATAAATGTTTTTTAAAAATTCAGATCTGAGGAAAATTTAAAAATGGAAGGCAATGCCAATTTTCACTAAAATGTTTCCAAAAAATAACATTTTTGCCCATGTTATGACTTTTTAGGGGATTTGATCCCAAGAATGGATGAATTTGGATTACGTTTTTTATGGTAAAATACAATTCAATACAATTCAATACAATTCAGCACCTCAAATATATAAATTTATATAAAAAAGTGTTATATATTATTATATTCCGATTTCTTTTAAGAAAAGTGTTAAACGCAAAGTGGTAAGAATGGTCCGATTGTAAATGCTTCCAATAGACTACCTCCCTAAGCCAAAGGATTTTTACACACCAAATTTCACTGAAATATCACTAAAATTGTGATCTGCAGCTTGATAACAAATTTAAATGAACAAATATCCGACTAACAGATAGGCAGGCTTAAATCGAATTAAGCAGTGAATCTAAATTCGCCGATATACTAAAAGATGGGTTTATCTTAACTTTTTTCGATTGCTACACACCACTGCTTATACTTCTAATATCTGTTATTGCAAGTGTGGTGGGGTGTATTTAAATAGTTATTTGAAAAGAGGTTCCAAAAATGGCCCAATCTATATCCAGCTTGGTATTAACTATATTAAAATACAATAATGTGCTTATTTTTAGTAAAAAAGTCTTAACTATTATAAATTTTTTCCCAATATGAAATTTTACCAAAAAAGATGGCAAATATGGAATGATCCGATTTCAACTATTTTCAGTCGCGTGAGACTTTGAGACATGATATGATTGCGTACCATATTTTAGAAAAAAAATAGTAAAAATGGCGATTTGTATCTTGATAAGAACTTTACATGGGTGGATAGACAAACGCACGGATCTTAATTGATTCAGAAAGTGATTCTGAGTGGACTAACGAGTACATTTTAAATGCTATTACAAACACCTTCATAAACATAAGTTAACTTGGTCCAAAAAAGTTTTAGTCTACAAAAATATTGAAAACCTCCATCCATCTGTCATTATGTTTCTATAATAAATTCTCTCCCAGTTGTCAAAATTGCGATGCTAACTTTGAAATGAGGTGATATTATAAATGAGGCAAATCTTTTAAAATGGTAGGGCTCATGAGAAAGCTTAAGTTGAAAATAGTTTTTAGTTTTTTCTGTGCAAGTGTGGTGGGGTGTATTTGTATCAAAGTTATGTCCATTTTTTAATGAATCTTTTGAACTTACAGAAATTAAATTCATTATTGTTTCCACCACAAAGGAAAAAAAATTCTATTATTATGAACTAAAATATTGAACTAAATTCTGCATAAAGTTGTAGTAAAAAATAAGGTAACCCCCAAAAAGATTTCGTAATTTACATTGCAAGTTGATTTACGTGATGAATGATGAAGTGAAATTTCTCCCATTCAAATGATTATTTTGAATAAATGAATCAATAAATTAGTCTGGATAAATAACTCTTAAGAGTCATATATTTTTAAAAGATTTTCCAAAAAGAATTTTAAATATTTCCATCATAACTAAAAATATATTTACACTTGCTTATATATTTGTGTATTTTACCTTTAGCTGATTTAATTTAATTTAATTTTATTTTTATATGTATAACGTCTGCGGCAGAGTTAATTTGAGCTACAGACTTACACATAGTTCAGCCATCCACTGAATAAAGTAAATATGTAAAATGCAAAGAAAGGGGAAACTGCAATAGTATAAGAAGTATGAAGCAAAAGAAAGAGTAAGGTAAGAAAAACAGGTAATTTCCTGTAAAACCGTTAACCAAGCCTATTTTCCGGCAATGTACATATGCCCAAATGCACATAAACGCACATACAAACTCATACATACAAGCTGTTGCGTTTAAATTTAGTCATCGTGAAAAATTCTTAAGCCTTGGCCTTAACAAAAAGAATGAATAAATAAACAAATAAAAGATAATGCGCAATAAAATAAAATGAATTGTCACAAAAAAAGGAAATAAAAACCAAAAGCAATTTTCATATTTTGCTGCAATATTTTTCTTCCACTTCTTTATTTTTTCACATATTTTTCAAATTATTTACAACTCTTTATCTCTTGCCTTTTTTTTTTTTAAGATTTTTCCATCTCTTCCATTGCAGTGTAAGAGGCAGTGCAGTACATTTACTTAAGTACTTAATGTAATAGTAAAAATTCAGGCCAAATACCGAGCAAATTTTGCATACTTTCCATTAGTTTTGAATGAAATAAATAAATTTTGAAGGCAAATGCTTAGTTCAAAATAGATTGATAATAAATTATATAGCTGGGTAGGGAAATAATAAAGCACTTAGCTGTTGTAATTGGAGAAATTTTTCCGGATGAGCGGATCTCTAATGATAAAATATGGCTCAAAAGATAAAAGATAAAGGCTCACTCTGATTGAAGTGGTAAGAATATTTGCTAAAATCTATGCAAATCTTAAAGCACAAATCTTTACATTAAACAATTGATTCGACTTAATAAATTTTTTAATAGAAAAGTAGCCAGCGCTTGCTAGCAAAAATTGTTGATACAACAGCATATAAGAACGACTAGAACCTAAAAGAAATTTATGATTGAGAGTCTACGTTTTTTTTTAAATAAAAACTTTTAGAGAAAATGTAACTCTTTAAATTTATTGTTAATAAGAAAATTAACATATTTTTTTAACAGTCTATTTCAATGTAATTTCTTGAAAGTTATTTGTTTGCAATGTACAAATGATTTAAACATCCAAACAACATCATTTTAATGTTAAGCGGTTGTGGTTAATACTTTTCCAAGCAAAGTAAGCAAGCAAGCTTCAAATGAAACCGCAACCAATCAATAATAAACAAAGCAAACAACAATAAACAGTGAACTGCAAAAAGGGTAACAATGGCACCACAGTAAAAGCATTGGCAATGGATGTTATCATATCGTATCATTAATGCTCCACATTCTTATCAATATTTACTTATTTATTGTCCTGCGGTAGCAGCAACAGTAGCATCGGTAGTTGCAATAGCATCGATAGTTGCAACAACAGTGATTACCGAATATATAAAGAGTTAGTTGCTTTCATAGAATATTCAAATTGAAATTGAAATGAATTGAATGAGAATATTGCAACAAAAAAGAAAACGTTTCTAATTTACAGAAGCCCAGAGACAAATTCAAATACACAGACCAAAGGGAAACACATACAAAGTGAAGAAGTGAAGAAGATTTAGTGGACAGCTGGAATTTTAGGGTAATGTGATTGTCGTTGTTGTTGCTGTTGCTCTTATTGTACTTGTTATCATTGTATATCTACACTACACTTAAACCAAAATAGTCTTCTATTTAAGGCAATTTCCTTTATATTCATGTGCATAAAAGCATACGAAAAGACAAAGAAAAAAAGAAACTAGTAAGAAAATTATATTTGGCATAGGCCCAATCTTGAATACCCTCCAACTAGACACTGTGATATTACGACTCAGAGATTGTTTCAGTTTTTCGTTAGAAAAAAATCTGATAATTTAGTATATTGTACAATTAAACGTAGGCGTGGACAATTTGCATGATCTTTGCATAAATACTGAAGAAAAATGACCTCCGTATTTGTACAAAATTTCATTTTTTTATCATTTGCTGTTTGCAAATATTGAGCAAAAAAATAATAAAATTAGTTTAAAAGAAAAAACAGTTGTTTTCAGTTAACATTGCGCTATAACTCGTTTCTTTCGCGCGGTGGAACGGTAACAGATGGATTGATAGACACACAGACATGTCCAAGTCGATTCAGATATGGGGTCACCTAAGCTCATTCTTGGGTCGTACAAGCATAATGACATATTGAATATATCCTCAACCTCTAGCTAACGTGTGTAAAAAAGGAAATACATTTAACTAACGCTTTTTTCTTCAAACTTTTTTATTTTACTTCTCTTTTGTGTTTTTTAAACAAAACTCAATGTGGTTACTTGCAAATTAATAAGGCCTTCTTCGATGGCCTTATTAATTTTGGCGCATATCGATTGATATAATCTTTTAATATTGTTTTTTTCTCTTTTCGTACTCTTAAAACTATATCAATTTTGTAAATGTAGTGCAAAAAACCAAAAAAAGGAAGATTATTAAGTAAAGTGAATTAACCTTTTATTTTAAATTCTATTAATAATTTAGCTTAATACGATTTAATTAAAACATTATAAACATTTTTAAAAAATTGCAAGTTATTAAAACGATTGAAAAGATTTTAATTAAATTAAAGAAAATTGTGGCACATTAAAAATGTTTAAATTAAAAGTAGATGAAACAAGTTTTTGAAAACTATTTAAAAAAAGTTAAAAATGATAAAATTTGGCGAATGAAAATCATCATAATTTTAAATCAATTAATTAAAAAACTTAATAATGTAAATATTTTGCAATAAACCTCAGGCGTCTCAATCATATTGTGTTTTCTGTATCTGAAATTTTCTTACCCCATTTTCCTATTTTCTAGTTTTTCTCTTTGCACTTAATTTGAAACTTACACAGGACTATTATTCAACATTTATATTGAAGTTCTTTATTCGCAAGAACACATATGCATAAGGTATTATAAATTTGTGCAGACGTTTGTAACCCCCTCAGAAGCACTTTCTGAATCGACTAACTATATGTTTGCGACCGTTTGTCTATTTGTCTGTAAGTCTGTCATTAAGCTACAGATCTAGCTTTTAAGGAATTTCAATAAAATTTGATACATAACTGTGCTTTGGTTTGGACACAAACCCTGCTAAAAATGATGAAATTCGCACCATTTTTGTAACCACTTTCCATATAACGCTTTTTTCGAAAAAATTTTATTAAGTAAGAAAAGTTATAATTTTGAATATATTGTACCGAAAATTATTATATTGTTGTGTTTCTATGTGAAAAAAATGTATCCTGAATTTGGTCCAAATTGATTCACATTTACGATGCCTTCACATATAGCGCCCTTTTCAAAAGTCTTTATATAGACAAAAAGTTTTAATTTGGAATACAGTTTAATGAAAATTAGAATAGAATGAATTTTTGTATTGTGATGTGAAAAAGCATGTACGCCGCCTGTATTTAGTCCAAATAGTTCTTTTTTAGAACCCTCTTTCATATAACAAATTTTTAAAATAAATTAAAATCTTTTATTTCGATGACTTGTCCTTTATTTGAAGTTTGTATAATGTTAAACAAAATGATTGTAGGGTACTTAAAAGCTGTTTTCAATCGTTTATAAAGTTCTTACTTATTTAATCTTCAAAAACGTTAAAAAATTGAGAAGATTTTAGTTAATAACAACAAAAAAAAAGCACACAAAAATCATCTAATTTTTTTCTTTAAATGATAATTTATTTATGGATTACTTAAGGGCAATATTTTTCCAAATTTTCCTATATAAACTAAAATCTAAATGGCCACAAATAAATATTATCTAAATAGTTTAATTAAGGAGGAAAAAAAGACCATAAATTTGAGGCAGCATATTATTTATAAATAATTTTAAAATGACTTTTATATACAGGAAATACATATTGTATAATTTATGTGTTAATATGTAAATATCATTTAATTATTTACATTGTGAGTGTCATGTTGTCTGATCAACCATAGCAAGCAATAACAGTATTTAAGGTAAGTTTATTATTCTGTTAATGTCACACAAATGATGCCAATCAAACTAGACTTTTACTTACTTGAAAAAACAATATAAATTTACATGCATATATATGTTTGTGTATGTTTGTATATTAACTTAGAGCAATAGAATAGATTGAAACCATCTACAAAATTAATAGCCAAGAATCAAAATTTAACTTACATAGGCACGCATACGCAGACGCACACATACATATACATATACACATATATATACAGACTTTCAAACATACTTTTCCTCTCCTCCATCTCCTTTTCAGTCTCACACTCTTTCACTTCACTTTCCCGCTTAGTTTATATTTTTGTATATTTCCATTGTAGATATTACCAATGATTTGAAAATGTTGAATGATAAATTTCCGTCTTTTTCAAGAGATGTTTAATAATTGTGAGTACCTTGAGAACGAGATTGTCACTAACGTGGTGATCAATTTGCGTCTTAGTATTGATAGACCTGCCATGCAGTTACTAAAGGTTGAGTCGGCATTATTATTACCGTCATCCGTCATGTCGGCTGTGGAAACTATTAATCCCCAGTTGAGTAATTTAGCTGACCAAGGTGCACAACGATCATCTAGGGTTGTGAACTCTGGCACGGTTGATACACCGATCAACACAAGTAATACTGATAGAAATTTGTTTGACATTGGGGCCAGCTGTTCCCACGGAAAGAATATAGAGCGACTGATTCCTTATCTGACTTTTACAATATTATTCGTAAAGCTATTGCACGACCCGTTCCACTGTAAAATGTGTATTCCAATTCGGGCTATTCCAATGCGATGCATTCGCAATAAAAGAAATGGATTGTTTAGAAACTACAAGCTTAGTGGTTTAATTGTCGACTATACTAATTATTCTAAAGATCAATTTAATACACTTAAAGCAAAAAGTTATGCTGATTATACGCAAATTATGAAGACTAAATTGCTAGCTGATCTTAGAAATTTTTATACTATTAAAAGAAAAGCTAAGGACTTCCCGTCTATTAGGGAGTATGACAATGTTGAATCTTCATGTTCAACGGTAATTGCTTACTTTTTTCTAGCCGCTTTGAAAAATTTTATTCGTATTTGTCGCATTCATTTGGTAATTACCCCTATCCAATATAATTGTTTGATATATTTCCGTCTACGTTATTTTCAGTTGACGAAATATTCCATGCTTTCATTGCTTTAAAATTCTCCTGTTTGCCTAGTCCAGATGACATTCCACCATGTGTGCGTGTGGTGCTGAACTGCTTAGTACCCCATTAACAAGAATTTTCAATAAATGCATAATACATGGCATTCTTCTTAATTTATGGAAGACCAGCTTTATTATACTTTTACATAAAAATGTCCTAGAAATTTCATCTGTAAATACAGAGGCGTTGTTAGGTTAAGTGTGCTGTCGAAATTATTCGAATCTGAATCACAGAATCTAATGTCATCTATCAGGTGTGTGACGTTACCCTATCAGCACGGCTTTGTTAAAGGTAAATCTACTGCATCTAACCTATTAGAAATATCAAGCGTGACTTCTCAAGGCTTTTCTGATCATAAACAAACTGAAGTTATTTATACGGATTTTCCGAAAGCATTTGACAAAGTCTCTCATTGGTTATTGATTCGCAAATTGAGTCGACTCGGTTTTCCGCAGATTTTAATATTGTGTATCTCAGATTATTTGACAGGGCGCCCGCAGAGGGTTCTCTGTCACGTGAAATACTTTCGTTTGCAATATTCGTGAATGATATTCCCGATTGTGTTAATTCCTCACGCGTTCTAATGTACACAGATGATGTTAAATTGTTTCTAGCGCTTAATTCGCGTTAAGAATTCAGTTTACTTCAGGCTAATTTAGTGAGGTTGTGTGAATAGTGCTTCGTGAATCGTTCAGCCGAACAACACCTCCCACGATACAGAACGTCATTAATGACTGTGAATTAGAAAATGTGACAAGTGTTAAAGATCTTGGAGTTATATTCGACCGGAAACTTAGATTTAATCTACACATTGGTAAATAAGGCAATATCGATTCTAGGATTTGTAAAAGGTAGGCCAAGGAATTCAAGGACCCATATATTGCTAAACATTTATACATGTTCTTTGTGAGGCCGATATTAGAATATTCGCCTATCGTATGGATTCCCTCTTATAATTGCCACACAAATTTAATCGAATCTGTGCAAAACAACATTTCATGGGTTGGGATGGGACATTAATCATTATCTACCTCGGTATGGATTGAAACTAATTAATTTGCCTACTCTATTGAGGCGTCGTGAAAAGCTGACTGTAATTTTTATAGTGATATTGATTCAAGATGATATAGCTTCGCCAAGTCTACTGCAGGGTACGAGAGTTTCGAGACATTTTGTCCCGATAAAGCTGCCACAATGCCGTACTAATTATGAGTCGTATACTTCATTACGTGTTTTATGTAAATTATACATCGACTTTAATCCGTCGGTAAACTCTACAAGCTATATTAAAAATGCCGTTTTATCCCAATAGTTACCATATTGTTTCATCATTTGTGAATATGTGTACTTCCTCGTGAATTATGCGTATACTTGATGGTCTTTTCAAAGCTCATTCAGTTAGGAAAAATTCATCCTTTGTATTAGTTCATATAAATATTCTTTAGTTGTTAATTTTATATGATGATCACCTGTTACCTATTTTTCTTATTTTTGTTGCTGTTGTTGTTTTTGTTGTTGTTGTTTATTTGCTCCGGTTTTACTTTGAAATGCCAATGTGAATCAAATACGTATTACGTATTCTAAATATGTTTTCCATTTTTTTTATTTTTATTATAATCATTATTAACTCTCTAAGCCTACTAAATTTGTTGACATTAATAAATTGCATAGTTAAATTAGTTGTATAAGTCATGTAAGTAATGGATTTAATAAATGAATAAATAAATAAACCTAACAAGCCGTAATGTTACTTTGAATATAAAATGAGTCTAAAACAACAACACATACATAGATATATATATATATGTAAAATACATAATACATAATACAAGAAAATTATGTTTCGATAATCAGAATATTTATCTATAACATCTTAACGAGCCTAAAACAATTGTTTATAAGGGCAGAAAATTTTGTATTTATAAAGCAAAACATTAACGCATAATGAAGTAAATTATTTTCGTAACAAAAGGCCAAAATTACTTGAAAAGTCAACTTAAGGCAATATTATTACTATAATATAACATTTTCAATGTATTTGTGGAGAAATCTAAATGTGTACACTTATTTACATTCGCAAAGTCTGTTCAAATTTTAAGAAGCTTTTGTAGTTTCTTTGTTATTTTGTTATAAGGTAATTGAGCCAAATAAAATCCAATAATTTATTTTTGGATGCTGTTTATTCAGCTTTACTTAGGCCATTACAAGGTAAACAGATTTTAGAGGCGATTTTGTAGCAATTTATCCAAAAGTATGTTATCTTTAATAAATATTGCTTTAAAATTTCGATATCAAAAAACTTGCTACTTGGACTTAGGAATTATTTTATTTCTGCAGGGTAAAACCCCTTTATTTGATATTTACATCAAATTATTGATAATTTAAAGCTGAAATAAATCAGAATCAATGAAATTGCAAGATTTTTATAAATTACTTTTTAAATTTTCTTATTCTTGTATTATATTATTATAAGACAATTCTGCTTATTCTATAAACCCACAAGAATAATTCAAAAATACAATTTTGATTTAAAGAAAGAATTGAAAATTTGTATAAAAAATGTTTACAAAAGGCTTTGGCAAAAATGCCTTTCCTTAACTATTTTGAAAAATGAAGTAAAGTTTTCGTAAGAAGTAAGTGACCTTAATTTACAAACGACCAATTTATATTTGAAGACCGAATGCAGAGCTTCCAAATTAAGATAAAGTTCCCATTTGTAGCTGCAGTAGAATAAAATACTCTTTGCTTTAAGCTCATTTTTACATTAAAAATTTCAATTTAAATCACTTGCTTTTATTTTGCATTTGACATCAAAGCAAACTAAATAAATTGAAAGAAGTTTTATTATTTTGGCAATTTATAAATTAATAAGTAAACTGAGTACAATGTAATCAAATTAATAAATTTTTTTTTCATTTTCTGTCGTTCATTCTTATAGCCATTTGAATATTTTAGCGCTTACTGCAAAAAATTTTTCTAAATTCATTCTCAGCGTTATTAGAGATTACCAAAATTTTTATTTTATGTATTAACTATTTTTATTTATTGAATTTTTCAGAAATCTCATCTATTCTCTGCGATATTGCAAGCTAGACTAGAAGTAGATTCTTGATATGAGCTGCAGATTGAAGATTGAGTTAAAGATTAGCGTTACGCAAGATTAATGACGGACTCACATTAAGAGAAATCTATGAAGTCATTTCCTTTAAAAATTATTATTACACTAGATGAGTGGCGCTACAGAGTATTAAAAGTTCGTACAGTTCTTTGTCCAAAAACAGGTTGAGGTAAATCCAACTTTTATTGTAGCAATCGCCTCAGAATCACTCCCTTATTCAATTTAAGCATATCTATGTCCATATGCCGTCTGCATGTCAGTCTTTCCGACTATGTAAATTTGTTATCACAGTACACAAAATAAATTTGTATTTATATGAAATTTGGTATGTAGACGTAATTTAGCTTAAACAGTCCCGGCAATAATTATGGGTAAGTCTAGGCTATTATCACGACCATGCCTCATACAACGATTTATTTTACAAAGAGTGTTTCTAGGGAAAAACTTACAAATCAGAGTAATTTCTATATAAAATGCGGCATAAAGGTATTCAATTTGTTTGTAATTTTAGGCCATCAAACTCATGCAAAAAATTATGACATTACGATCAATTCAATATATGCTAAAACTTTTTTTTCATTTTGTAACTTAAACAAATTTAAACTGAAATAATATAAAAATATTTCAATTCGGCTATTGTATACACGCACTGGTAAATCCAATTTCCCAAAAAAACAAAAAAGAGAACAACAACAAAACGTAAAAATAATAAAGTAAGATTTTTCAAGTATGTTTAACAAGCATAAAACCGGATGCAAACATTGAGCCAAGTATTTTATTTAACGTTTAGTAAGCACATGCAATTCAACTATCTCTCTCTCTCTCTCTCTCTTTCTCTCTTACTCTTTTGCTTACCACACATAATCATTTTCATATGCCAATTTTGTTTTATGTTTTTATTTAGTTGAGCATGATTGCGTAAGCAATTTTGCTTAAAAATTTTGTTTGGTTTTGCCCATTTTTCTTCTCTTTTTTTATTTATTAGAGAATTGTTAAGGTTTTATGTAAATGTGCGTATAATTTTTGCCTTGCTTATACATGCATCTTTGTTCATATAGATTATTCAAAACTTAGATAAAACTTTCGCTTTATCCGGCTTTCTTCTTTTGCCTCAATTCTGGTCTTTTACAATTTTACATGCCGTTGAAGAAACACTAAAGAGTTTTCTTGCTGTTGTGATTGTTGTAGTTGCTTACGACCGTTATTGGTTAGCAATAATTTTGGTAAGCCTGGTAATAATATGAAGATTTATTTTAAATTGCTGACTCTAATATTGCTTATATTGTTTTTAGTGCAATGCTTTGAAATTTCTACTTCACATTAATTCAAGTCATTATAATTTATCTTATTTAAATCTTTTTGTTCATTACTTTAATTTTCTAGCCAAATTCGTTTAAATTTGCTTTAGAATTTTCTCAGCTACTTTAAGTTTAAGTTTCTTTGCTTTGCTTCTTAGATAGATCCACTAATTTATTGACCTGGTTGTTCTGATCTTAATTTTTTGTTTTTTCTTCTTATTCGAATAATTTCATTTTGTTAGAAAAATAAAAGTTGATTTTATTTTTTTAAGAATTTTTAATAAATTTCTATTAATTTTTATTTTATTTAGTTCTTTAGTTTTTTTTTTTGGTTTTTCATTTGTCGCTCTTTTTTTTGTTGCCTTTGTGCTGTGTTGTTATTGTTGTTTTTGTTATTATTACATACTATTTTTAAATTCTTACTATGATTTATAATTCATTATAATAATATTTTTTGTTAATTTTGCTTCAGTTTGAATTTTTTGTTTATAATTTTTTTTATTAAGCTTTCATTTTATTTTGCTTACTTTAGAATTAGCTTAGTTTTTTCCTTCTTTTTGTTCCTTAATTTTTACTTTTTTATTATTTTATGTTACACACACATATATGTGCATGTGCATGTTGTATTTATGTTACAGTGTATGTTTGTGTTTGTAAAATGCATAAACAATTGCTTGAATTTTCATTTTTATCTTTTTCATTCTTATTCCGTTTACTTTTCATTTTTGTTTCTTTGTTAGTATGAAGAATTGTTTTCAAGTGTTTTTTTGTTTGTTCTTATTGTTCTTGTTAGAGCTTCGTCTTAATCTTAACTTAACTTTATATTGTTTACTGTATACTGAGTTTTTAAAATGTAGTACATATTTTCCAAATATGTAAAAATTCGTATACAAAAAAAAAACAAGAAAAAAAGACAAAAAAACAAAAACAATTAAGCAAAAAAAGCACAAAACAATGGAAAAAATGAAACTGTGTTGTTGAAAATTGTGAATAGGTTATGGTATAAGAAGAAACCAGTTTTTAGAGGCCTCAACTTTAATTCGAAAATTTAGTGAAAAATTTTATTACATCAAAATTCTGGCGACTGGTCCTTTGAACGATTTTGTTCATTTTCAATATGAATCTACATGCGAAAACTTTCAATGTTTGCACCAAAATTTGATGTACATATCTCAAGTTTTATGGGCAGCATTATGTTAAAAACCCAAGGTCAGATGGACAGACATATCTAAATTGATTCAGACATTGGGGTCTTGAGTGGTGAATATAAAACTGAGTATGCAAGCAATTCGGCAAAATGAACCCTCTAAAGATTTCTCTTTAGAGGTTTTTTTCTACACTTGACATGAGTTTTCAAGTATTTCAAGTCTAGCACAAAGTCTCTTTGAAAAAAATTGCTTTCATCTCTAAAATTGAAATTCTAAGGATATTTCTAAATATTCAAACAAAATAAATTTTTACTTATGCTAATTTCAAAATAATTAATTTATTGTAGAAAAATTAGAAATTATTTCTAATGAAAAACGATAATAAAAAAAAGACGGAAATTGTAATAATGAGTAAACATAATTAAAGTTACCATAAACTCATGAAAGGTTAAATTCTCTAAATAAATATATATAAATATGTTGCAGTTTTTGTTTGAATTTATGGCAAAATTATTACCATTATTATTATCATTATTATTAATATGCTTATTATTATGCTTATTATTATTGTAAGTGTACTAAATGCTGTACAAATTACATGAAATTTATGTTATTTACAATGATGAATGAATGACTGACTGCATAATGAAATTTGTGTTTCATGAATTTTATTGTTATTTGAATTTTTATTTGATTTAATTGTATTTACACATACTGCAATGCTAAAAATTTAGTTGCCAGGTTTTGTTCTGTTTGTTCTTATTGTTGTATTAATTTTTATTAATTTTTAATTTCTACTTGTGTCATGTGATTTATGTGCTGCCTTTTTCTGAAAACATCTGCTCCTTTTTTTGTAATTTCACTTTTGATTTACGGTGTTTTAAGCTTGTAAAAATGTTTGTAACATGCAGAGTTAGACTCGACTTTTTTATCCCAAATGATTAAGAGTTACTTTCTGATTTGATTTAAGACTATCTGTCCGTTTGTCCGTCTGATATCTGTCTTTAGAAATTTTTCTAGCAAACTACAGATAGCATTTCTTGAGATATTCCAATAACATGGATGGGTTTTGGCTCAAAGGCAAAACCTTTTGAAAATAATTAAAATCTGAACATTTTCTTAACAAACAAAATCGGTTCATGAAAAAAAGTACAATTTTAAGTATTTTTTCACAAAAATTGGTGTTTTACGATATTTAGATTTAAAAAATGCTTGTACCGAATTTTATGCAGATGAGTTGTTTTTCAGACCTCTTCTTCACCTCCTTTTTCGAAAAATGAATTATTTCATGGACTAAAATCATAGTTTTGTATACATTTTTAAAAAAATTTTCATTGCCTTCTATTTTGGTGTTAGAAATATATTTATCAAATTTGGAGCAGATCGATCCACCTTTGGACCTTCTATATAACACAGCTTTTGAATATTGTTAAACAATACAATTTACAAATTTTTACTTTGCTAATTTCAATTTCTCTTTTGCGACTTCTTACTGATATTAAGCTAAATGTTGCGGGGTATTAAAAAGTAGTACCCCACCGCCTATAACACGCTAAATATATGTAGATGAGATAGAATAGTTAACGATAGGTTCATTATCCAATCGAATTTAGAATTATTATTTTTGGAATTGCAGACTCATTTCCTGACCCAAATCGAAATTTTTCATGTATAAATTTTTATAATATTTTGCATCAATTTAATGCACATATGAGATTTGATCTAAGGACATAAAATATCTTCCACATAGAATGTTTTTCAAATAAGAAAATGGTACCTTAAAGAGAGATGCAATTTTGCACATCATTTGGATAAAATTCCGTGCGCTGCTACATCTTGACGTAGTACATCAATTTTATATAATTTAGAACATTTTTAAAACACATTAAAAGATTTAGACCGCCTATTCTTGTTGTTATTCTTTTTAATGCCCATGATTTATTTCAAATTTTTCTTTGCTATTTTTGAAATGCTGAATACTTGGAAAGTTTTTACTGATATTCAATTTCTTACTCGTAATGTTCAAGAATTTTCCATTCAAACATAATTCAATTCAGCTAAACATTTTTTAAAGTGCTTTCTTTTAACATCAAACCTCCGACGTTTATTTTCCCATTTCAGTTGCGCCTTCCTTTTTTTTAAATTTGGTTTTATCATTTTTATTTACGGTTGTTTTTATTGTACAAGTAGAAAATGAGAAACTGGATTTATATGTGATTGATTTGTTCGCTCGTTTTATACTCATTAGTGATGATTTTTCTATATACATCAAGAGTAATAGTTTGAAATTTTGTGACATGTTGCTTTAAGTGGCCATGAAAAATAATTTTTATCAACTACAAATCATAGTGTGTGAAGCTGAACGAAACGTCTTACTTATATAAAAGTAACGAAGCGATTCGTAAAACCAATAGAGCTTAGAAAATGTAAAAAATGTCTTAGAAGTTTCCGAAAATCGCCTTTTTCGATAGAGCTGTTACATTTTGTTTGTTAGAGATGCCACTAAAGTCCTTAAGATTTTGACTTTAAGTCGGTAAGACTAAGACTCTAAGTTATTTAGTCTCCCTCGCATTATAAAGTATAAACAACAGAAAATATCACTATAGATAATGATGTATAATGGAAACTTTATGGTAGGTTTTAGCTGATCTTAAATACCCTACACCAATTCGCTTTGTTTGATTAAAGTTATATAAGAGGATTACAAATCGATAAAGTTAAAAAAACTGTTTAAAAAGTTCATTATAAAGAAGTTCAACTAGCAAAATTTGGTGTACGTACAAGGATGTGCCAATTTGTTATTCTAAAATATATTTAAAATTGAACCCTCTTGCCCATAGAATGACTTTTTTGAAAAAGGCACTGTATAAGAAGTGGGCAGAGAACTGGACCGACCCCGGATAAAAGTTGGTATATTAGCGCCAATTTATATTATAGTTTAGTTAAAACTTTAAAAGCTTTCTATATAAAGACCTTTTCTTAAGAAAAGTGTTATATCGGGAGCAGCCGAAATAATGGTCCGATTTTAACAATTTTTAAGAGGCCATTTTTAAGAGGACCAAAACGTATTCAAGTACCAAATTTTATTAAAATATTTTTAATAGTGCTATCTGCACGGACAGACAGGTTTAAATCAAATCAGGAAGTAATTCTGAGTCTAACGGTATAATTAAAGTTAGATCTATCTCCAGTCTCTTTGGGTGTTACAAACTTCTGAATAAACTGTCCGCAACAACAATTTGTATAGGGTAGTGAAAGAGGTTCATGAGGCTCATCTTTGGCGACACTTCCGTTGTATTCCCTTGTTTTTATTCTTATTGTGGAAACAACTTTAAAAGCTTAGAAGAATGAAGTTACTTTCCCAACCATTTTCATTCTTATTGAAGCTTTTGAAATATTGGAAATTAATTTGCGCTTAAAACATCAACATAATTGTTTTCAAATAATCCTATTTAAAGATGATTCCAAGATGGAACCTTTTAGAATTAAAATATTAAACATTTAAAATAGAACCAAAAAAAGGCTCTAAACCAAAACTGTTTGAATTCTGTTTCAAAGTATAATAAATCTTAAAATTATTCTAAAATATTATAATTAAAACATTATTATTAATAATTACTTTCCCTTAAAAATAATCTCCCAATCATTCTTTTGAAAAGTTAGCTTTTAAATTGTTGCAATATTTGCTTTTCTATCTATTTTAATGAAAAATGTATAACAAATGAAAAAAGCATTAAACTAAGGAAGTTGAAAAGAGATTTTAACAGAATAGGGAAATTAATTATTTATAATGAACTACCTTAAGCATCTTTACCTCTAAAAAGACATTTTACAACGTATTCGGAATCGTAATAGTTTGTTCATTCGGCAGAATTAAGATATGAAAATAATTTCTCTTAAAAATATTTTTTTCAAATTTTTTTCTTCTTCTTTTTTTGCTTCTGATTTTTTTCTTGCTTTTTGTGTTTTCCTATTACTCTACTTAAGTGTATTTGGGTTTTTATGAGTGTAGCTGCTGTAAATGTTTTATCTCATTTATCTTACAAAGCAACTGAGTCATTTTTTACTATTTTCAATGTGGATTTTTGGGACGCAGGTGTATTGATAATGTTAATGTCACTACTATTACTACAACTACTGACACTGCTACCATTACTAACATTATTACTATTATATCTACATGCATTTTCTGTTGTTGTTGTTATGGTTATTGTTTTGGTTGACACTGTTGTTGTTGTTGTTGTTACATTTGTTGTTTTCGTTTTTAGTTTTGTTGTGGTTATGGAGGATATTAACAAGCCATTTGTCTTAGCTGCTTGTTGTTGATGTTGTTGCTTTCTTTGTTGTTGCTGTTGTTGCTTTTGCTGTTATTGCTGTTGTTGCTGTCATATATCACCAGGTTCATGAGCATCATCCACATAACCCTCATCTGGGCTATCAGCTAAAGGTCCATTGAGATGCCGTTTCTTGTTGTTTGTTTTTATTGTTGTTGCTGCTGCTGCTTTTGTTCGTTCTGTGGATGGTGTAGCAGGTGTGGTTGTAGATGTCAATAATTCCAGAGTCTCTTGCACTTTACCTATTCTCATAGTGTCACACTCATTGTTTTCACTAAGTGATATATCTATTTCTTCACATTCAGGTATAATGTTGACGGTGGCGATATCCGCTTGGCTGGCTGCACAATGCATGGGCTTACGGCTTTCCGGATTTTGTGCTGTTATAATATTCACTGTTGTTGTTGTTGTTGCTGTAGCTATTGCTGTTGCTGTTAGTGCTGTTGCAGCTGTTGTTGTTACTGTTTGATTAGTAGAGGACACTATTGTGAGATTAGGGCTGGCCACACTCTCAGCAGAGGCTACCGTTTGGGTTTTTACATTAACATAGCTATTATTGTTTGCCTCAATACTTTCCTTGCTTTCTACAAAGCTTTGTTGCTGTTGTGGACTATTATTTGTAGTGTACATGGCTGTGGAAGTATTAGGCATCAATGTGGATGAATAGCGTATACCTTGAACATGGTAGCCTGGTAGACATGATGGCCATTGCTGTAATCCCACAATAGAATTTTCGTTAATTGCTCGAGGTGATAAAGTGGTACTTTTGTAACCCTCTGGTGGTGAAGGATATTGCGAAGGGTGTGTATGGTGGGGGTAACCTTCTACAGTACAGCGCATAGTTGGTGAGGCAAGACTTTCATAATTTGTTGCTGATGTACGCTGTAGCAGTTCAGCTTCCAAAATGTAACGCCCACCATTCGGGGTGCTTACTTTTGTAGCAGGAATCGTAGAACCACTTATTGGTTTCTGCTGTTGTTGTTGCTGTTGCTGCCTATGCGATCTATTATGAGGTAATGTTCGACAATAATTTTGTTGCTGATGCTGCGTACTTGTCAGATATGACTGCTGAAGCTGTTGGTGTTGTTGTTGCTGTTGTTGTGACGTCTGATGAAGCAAATGATGATGAGCGGATGTCATTTGACTTGGAGACTGTTGCATATGAGAATTAGAGTAATCATATGCAAATGTATCTTGCCCGAGAAAACAAACCGGATTTAAATGCATATCAACTGGATGTGACGGCAAACTATTCATAACAGTTTTGAATTGCACTCCCCGAGGCAGCGTTGTCATGGCAGCAAAGCATGAATTTGCTGCGCTCGGTACTGTTAAATTTGGGCGTATTACTTGGGAATCAAACTGTGGTGACAATTGGTAAAATTGCTCATACTGTACTGGTATTGAATGATCATTAGACGCGTCATAATTAGATGTGGCAGCATCTAATGATGTAGAAATTTTCAATTTATGTTTAACACCACTTTCAGCATCGTTTACCAAATCGGGATTCTTTTCTACATAATTGCGCAACGAAGCAGGTGGCGAACAATAAGCTAACGAATTACTTATGGCAGGATTAACCATAAGTGATGGTGGTAATAAAGTTGGTGGAGGTGTATTGCTACAAGGAGCCAATGCGGCTGTTGCACTTGCTAAATTAACACTCAACTGTAACGTTTGATTGCTACCTTCCAATGGTGCATACAACATAATATTTTGTTTCATATGATTACCCAAAATGATGCCATTCTCTTTGCTCCGTTTAGTTGGTGTCATACTATCGCCTGAGTTCAATATTAAACCAGAAGTGCCATTCGTGCTATCATTGTCATTCAAAATGGAAGAGCATTTCATAAGGCCAGTATCATTGGTATTATTACCATCTGATGAACTGTTACTATTACCATTAACTGAAGTTACCACTGTGCCTACACATTTTTTACCACTCACATTTTTCTGTTTACATTTGACAATTATGGTGCATAATAAAATTAAAAATATTAAAGAACCGCCCGTAATACTAGCTAAAATATAATTCATATAATTATGGGGAAATGAGACTTCATTCACAATAGGCGGCTCTTTAATAATCACTCTGATCGTATAATTGCTAAATATTGTACCAGCTACATTTTGCCCTACGCATGAAAATGTGCCATTATTTTCTACACCTACATTATATATAAATATTTCGCTACGCTTTTCTTCAGCCACCCCAGAGGACTCATCAATGTAATAATATAAATGCAAATTATCTAGAAGGCTATCATTTGTCATCACTTGCCCATTAAAAAGCCACATAACTTTTGGTTCTGGTATAGCACGTACCGTACACGATATGGAAAGATTGCGACCCTCAGAGATTTCTGTATATGTAGATTGAGGCATTACTTCAGGCAAGCAGGCAAATTGTGAACGCTGAAGAGTTTTTATATAATGACCTTTAAGGCGTGACGGCTTCACACATTTTGGCTCCTCACTTTGTGGCGTATTATAACTATTTAACCAATAATGTAAATCTAATAAACGGCAGTCACATGCCCAACGATTCATTTGCAAGCTAATGCCATGCAAAGATTTCGGTAATATATGATTACCTTCTATATAACTAATACGATTACCATCTAAACGTAACCATTCCAAATTATCCATACCCACAAATGCCTCATTTTCAATACGCTCAATTTGACAATTACTCAATTCCAATGTAGTTAAAAATGATAGATAACGGAAGGCGGCTGCTTTTAAATCACGTATGGGATTTCCACTTAATGATAAACGCATCAAAGAACTATAATCTTGAAATGTTTCAGTTGGTATATGCTGTAATGCATTCTCAGCCAAATCTAATTCAACCAAATTGCTGAGACCGCGAAAGGCTTTCTCATGTATACGTATCAATTGATTACGTGACAAATAGATTTTTTGTAAATTTAATAAATCCATACGTAAGAATCGTTCACTTTGTAAAACTTGTAAAGCATTGCCAGAGAAATTAAGTACTTGGGTTCCAGGATCCATACCTTCGGGTATGTTGGGTAAAGATTGACCGCCACATTCTACAGTTTGTTTACCACCTTTCCATTTACAAATACAAACCTCAGCGGGGCAACTATCTACACCAATAAGTATTTGCCAAAGCAAAACTGCTAACAAAAAACTTTGTTGAAATATAAACCACATCTTTTTATTCATTATCTTTAAATATTTTCCTCAGTCGCCAATTATCTAAGGCTGTTTTTTATGGTATCAAATCTATAAAAATTTGTTGATAATGTTCAAGCATGCCAAAATTAAATAACTAGAAATTTTTGCCATAGTTTAAGGTGATTTTACAAAATCGCTTTTTTAATATGCACAACTTTCTGACAAGCCCTTCTGCCGTTTACTTCAATAAGTATTTATATAATTTTGCTATGAAAATTTCTCCAGTAATGAGTATGATTTGTGTAGATATTTTAGATAAATGTTGATATTAAAGTTGCTATTGCTATTGTTGCTGCTGCAGCTATTAATTTTTCGTTAAGATTGTCACTAATCTGACTTATTCATTATTGTTTGTGTAGAAATCATTTTGAAAGATTGACGTAGAAAATTTTTCTTTAAAAACAAAGTGTTTACATGCAATATAACTTATACAGAGCGTTATTATTGCTGCTTTGGTTGTTGTTATTGTTGTTTTCGTTGTTCTTATTCTTATTATTGTAGACATTAAAAATTTTCTTGCATTTGAGTATGATAAGTTTGGCTGCCTGTCACTTTTCCATTACAATGAAAATTTGCTTTATACATTTTATTCTATTTTTTTCCCTTTATTCCATTTTGTTTTCTTTTTCGTTTTTTTTCCTTTTTCTTATGTTTTATTTGTTCGTTTTTATTGTTTTTTATTGCCGACAGCAATTGGACATAACTTTTTAGTTCTCTTTCTATTCAGTTGAAGGGCTCTTTTTTTTTTGTTGCTTACTTTTACGCGACACTTAATAATGTTTCGTTAGATACTTTAGATTTCGTATAAAGTTTTAGTCTTCAAAGATTGTGTTGCCAATTACAATACACTAAAATCAGCCAGGCATTAAAGTGGAATGAAGTGTAAATAGAAAGTAAGTGAAAACAAAGCTATTTAGTTTATAATGCTATGGCCATATTGCAAATATTTTTGCATATTTTATTCTATTCTGTTGCCTTTATTTTTTACAGCAGTAGCAAATGAAAGTAAATAGATGTGAAGCTAATGCTTCAAATGAAGATGCGCTATTATTCAAATATTCTCGATTATCAATTGTCTAGAAACTTTTCTCTTCTTTTTCGTTTGTTAGCCTTTGAATGTTTCTTTTACTGCTTATTTTTAGGTATATCCTTTATTTTTTCTACAGCAAAACTGCATAAAGAGAAAGTAATAATTTTTCCTATTTGAAATGTTCTGTGTTGTTGTTGTTGTTTGAGTGTGAAACGTGACAGTTTTATTGTTATAGTTTCTCTTGTGCTCGTTGTTTCTTTTGACACTCGCACTCAAAAATTAACATGATCTCATTTTAACGCTTTCATTGTGTTGGCCAACATTGCTTATTTTGCCTTTTGCAATCCTTGTTTTAATATCTCTTTGTTAGAATTTCGTTTTGTAACTCAACATAATTTGATTTTTCTGGCAGTTCTCTTTTTTTCGCGAATTTGTTCTTTCTGCCGTTTACCCAATTGCTTTTTAGAATTTTTCTTCGCTTCCTATTTCTTCTTAGTTTTTTTCTTCCCTTTTCAGCCTTTAAGATTATGAGGGATGTATTTTGTGAAGAAAACTTTTCTCAGTTTTTTTGTTATTTTTCAGTAAGAATCTCTTGATCATCATTCATTAGAATTCGTTAGAATTATTCATTTAAATATTCCATTTAAAAGCCAGACTTTGAATTTAATCTGTAAATATAAGCAATAAATAAAAAATAAATGAATATATCAGAGAAGTTTTTTTAAGTTATATAAATTTAAAAAGGCAGAAAGTAAAATTGATCAAAATAGATGTTTAAATATATAAATTACAAAGTGAAAATTTTCTCTAACAAATTTACAAAGATTATGCGTTTATAAATCACATAACGTTTGCCTTCGATTTAATTCAATTCAGTTCAAACTTAATTTGTATTAATTTTTTTGACTTTTATTTTCATGTTGTAATCTTCTCTTAAATCATTATAAAAATTAACTGAGTAATCGTGTGCTGACTAAAGTGATACGAGTAATAAAACAATGAATACACAATTTTCGTAATATAATCTCTTCTTCTGTAATTAATTATAGTCTATAATCATATGCCGCACATAATTTGCGTTATATGAAGTGTGAAGCGAATTAGTGTAATAGTCAGGATTCATATTTTTTTTCTGTATCCAGTGTATTTCGTCTTGATTTATATTTTACATTGAGTGAATTTAGTAATTGTTTATTCGTCTATCTGTTTATACATTTGTCTGCACAGACGAATAGATAAACTGTCTAAATAAAGTCTATGGGTAGGAATCGTTTGTCTATCTGTCTGTCCATATGTATGTCTATCTCTTTGGATTTGCCTATTTATCTCTCTGGATGGACATTTGTCCGTGCATCTGCCTACTTATTTGTCTATCCATCTGTCTGGGTAATGTGTCTGAAAAAACCGTTTAAACAAAGTCTATGGATAAGATCGTTTATCCATCTGTCTGCCCATCCGTATAACCATTTCTTTTGAAGGACACTTGTTTATTCACCTAATTGAATAGACATTTGTCCGTCCATCTGTCTATCTATTTGTCTATCCATCTGTCTGGCCAGATAAATGGGCAGACCGTCTAGATTAATCTATTAATCTATTTCTCCATCCCTCTGTCCATCTGTTTGTCCATATGTCTGTCTAATAATTTGCCCATCTGTTTGTCCATATGTTTGTCTAATAATGTGCCCATCTGTGTGTCTGCCTGCCTCATGCCATTCCACATATCAAACTACACATTATAGTATTTGAAATATTTTGATAAAATTCAATACATGCTCTGTGTTTTGCTATGGAAATT
Organism: Melophagus ovinus; assembly: GCA_023089585.1. Lineage (NCBI taxonomy): Eukaryota > Metazoa > Arthropoda > Insecta > Diptera > Hippoboscidae > Melophagus > Melophagus ovinus. Next base: position 264,683 of record JAKKIB010000181.1, on the reverse strand, counting down.
AAGCATCTCGACAGCAATAATTTTTGTATGAAACAAAATGAATATTTTAAATATTTTACTTTTTATTATTTTATTTGTTCCTTTTGTTATATGTAAATTTCTATATAGAAAATGTTAATTATTTTAGTGGAGAAGCATACAAAAAAAACATATATTCTCTACCTCTGTGCCACTTTTTCATTTACATCAATGAAATAAATTAAAATGAATTTATCTGTGTGGCCTACCATTTTGCCAAAATTTATTTTTGTAGAAAAATTTTCAACAAAATTTTTATTACAATAAAGCTTAATTTTTTTGACAATGGGTAAAATGGCATAAAAGCTAACAATGTAAGTTCTTAGAATATTTCGACTTTTAAAAATAAAATGAAAAATTTTGGATAAAATATTTGCCACAAGCAAAATGCATTTAAAGCTTTAAAATAAGAATTTTGGCTATAAATCGAGGAAAAATTCTTAAACGGAAAATTTTTCATGGTTTTTCTTCTAAGCTTTTTCAAAAGTGCCTATTTTTATAGTTTGATCCTTTAATTTTATGATTATGATGATTTTGGTTTGCCTTTATAGCTAAAACCTTTAAAGGCTTAGGACAATTGTAATGATTTATGGAGAATTAAAAAAAGTGCAAATTTTTATATAAATTTTCTTTTTTCCAGTTTTCTAAAATATATAAATTTAACTAACATTTCATTTATCAATTATCTTATATTGAGATTATTTCTATTTATTGTTTCATTTTGGCTCCTTTTTTTGTTGTTTGAAAAAAAGCATAGAAATGAATTCAAAGAGAATGCCATAGAATATTTAGTAGAATAATATTTACAATTTTTGATAGAGTTTTTGTAATCTTTTCCTTTGATTGTTAATCGTTTATGGAGGTTATTGTAAATATTCGAAGCATAATGGAAAATGTTTTCAAAACATAAGGGCCATTTCAAATGAGCCCAATTGTAAATTTCTCTGGAAAATATAGAAAAAACAAAACGCAGAAGAACGTTTGAGTTTCTAAAGTCAAACAAATCAAAATTCAAACAAATTAAAATATTTAAATTATAATTTTCTTTAATTACTTTAATAAATTTTTTTTAGAGAATTAATTAAATTTCTATTTAAAAAAATGGCTCAAGCAAAGTTTTATGGTGAACGTTCAAAAGGAAAATTTTCATTACTTTTATTTTCAAAAAAATTGCACAACTTAAACAACAATTAATAATTTAGAATATCATTAAAATGGACATGACCCTTTCTTTCGCCATTTTCTTGCTTTCTAAATAACTTTCTTTATATTATTGAACGCAATATTTTTGGCATTTTCTAGAGGTCTAACTCTTAAATATTACTCAATAGCACATGCCTTAAAAATTTCCATGAATTATTAACTACTCTAACATTAAATGAAATCTATGCAAAATTGTAATATGCAAAAAGGAAAAAGTATGTGCGAAAGAGAGAGAATGTATGAGTTTGATTGAAAGAGATGGCTGAAGTAAGATAAACAAAAAAACAAAAAGGAAAGCTTTACATTCATTATTATTCTAATGAATGCATTGTTTTGTTTAGTAATAATAAATAATTGTGTGTAACAAAATACATACAACCACACTCAACCATCCCCATTTTCTATTACATATACATTGTAAATAGAGAAGCTAAAAAGTAGCAACAAATTTATTGGTCGTTTCTATTGTTCTTGCTAAGATAAAAGTGTAAGGTGATTTTTTTTATATATGTATATATGTGTAAGGCTTTAACACATGCCAAATATGCATTTATTTCCTTTAGTTCTTATTATTTATAGAAAGAGTTAGATATATAAGATAATATGACAGTTAGAAAGAGAGAGGGAAAACATTATTATTAGTATCAGAATTTTTATGTGAATATTATTACACTTAATTTTACTGTGACTTTCAGGCCACAGACACTTGTCATTATCATCAGGATCATCATTCTTAATATCATCATCATTATTATTATTATTATCGTTATTGTTATTATTGTAACTGCTGCCTGTAAGTCTCAACAAAAGCAATTCAAAGCATATGAAAGTTTTTTTTTTTGCGCCAGCAAAATTGCAGGAAAATGGAAAAATAGTTGCCATCATTATGATAATAATAATGCTAGTAATGATCATTATCATTGCCATAAACTATACAATTTCAATTGACAATTGAATGATAAGTATTCTTATAATACCAAAGAAAAAAAAACAACAGAAAAAAACACAAACAACAAAGAGAAGTAAAAGAACAAAGAAACTAGGAAAAGTTTTACAATTCATGCGCCCTCGTTGTTGTACTTTAAATGGAATTTTATATACATACTAAAAAAAAATTTATTATGACAGAAAGTATTAAAATATCTTTATAAAATTTATCTAAAAGCACACACACACACATACATTTACAGATGCATTTAACCAACCAAGCGTAATAAAACAATAACAATTCTGCTATAAAAAAAAACAGACTTGATTTGAGAGTTAAGAAATTTATGAGATATTGGCGAAGAATGTTCTGAAATAGAATGTTAAGTATGGAATGTAAAATGCTCACGAAAGTATTTGAGATTATATAAAAATGCATTTGAAATTTTCCTTTTCGCTACTCGTAAGAAGTTAAAACATGAAGAGAAAAAAAGAAGAAAAAACCAACATTTTTCTTAAACGGAAAACTGATGCCTCACAAGGCCAGCTCTATAAAGATTCCACAACTTTTATAAATAATGCATTTGTAATTTTTCTATATATCTATTTTGCTTGGAAAGTGTAAATTGCTATAAAAGTATTAAAGCAAATTAATAGGTTTAGAAAGACGTTGTATAAGAATTTTCTCTCGAAAATAAATGCTTTAAAAGACAGCTCGTTTTGATATTTACTTAAACATTACTTTGTTATGCTTAAAAAAACACAATTTTTAAAGTTCCTTTAGATAAAGGAAACATTTTTGAATTCTTGTTCACTGTTTTTCCAACTTGCCGGTATTTATTTAGAATTTTATATGATTTATATATTTAATAAAATAATTATAATTATATATACATATAAATAAAATGCATTTACATTTTATATATAATTATCACTTAGAGTTGCGATGATTTACGAATGAGTTTTATATGAATGAACCTCAAAACGTACAAGGAAATAAAAAACGGCAGAAAAAAATAAGAAAAAGCAGAAAAACTTTTTCACTTATACTTTTCTAACATAAATAGTATAATTACACTGTAATTACAAGTAAGACTTTTTATATAAACATTAAAAAGTAAAAATAAAATAAAATAAAATAACATGAAATAAAAATCGAATAAGAGCGTTAAAGGCGTTTGGCATTTCAAAGGTTTCGGTTCTTGTACTTACAAAATTAATAAAATGACTAATTTGTCATATGATAGAAGATTCATAAAAAAGAAAGAAATTGAACGATTTGGCGTAAATTTTCTTTCCAAAATGGCACCAATCAAAAAGTTTTTTCCATATAAGAAATATCTAGAAAAAAGAACGAACTCCTCCATACTTAAACTTCTTTCGCTCTATGAAAACTTCCTAAAAAATGCAGCTTTGAGGCCTTTTTCTAATAAGGAACTTTTTCTAATAAGGAACATAGAGAAATGGTCAAACCAGAGATTTAAGTTGGCTCCGTATAATAAAAATTAGAGCCATCTTAAATAGTTTTTCCTAAAAAAAACCTCTTTTGTCAAGTATTTTGTCAATAAAGTTCTTTCTTAGACATCGAGAGATAACCAAGCGTAAGATTGAAGTTGGCTCCGTATAATAAAAGTTAGGACCATCTTAAATCACTTTGTATAGCAAAATTTTTTCTAGAGTGCCATAAGAATCATTTTTGAAATAAGAAAAAAAATAAGTATATAAAATCTTCAAGTAGTCACTAAAGTGTATCATTTTATATAATCGGTTTGTTAGACAACAACATGTGAACAACATCAACATTAACACAGACATTAACATCAGCATCAACATCAATCTTCATCTCAATCTCAATGAGTTTATTCCGTTAAATACAATGTTATATTTAGTTTGTCATAATAAAATGTACAAAAAGTTGTAAATATATTAAATATTCATCATTCTATTTATGCTGTCACACAATGTACAATATTGATTTATTTTAATGTCAGGATTATTGGAAGAGTATATAATGACACAATTCAAAATTACATGAACGTTGTATAAACAAGTACGGCATCGCTTATAAATTATTAATTATTATATTAAATCGTTGTCAAACTTATTGCATACTTTTGATTTAATTTCTGTATTGGATTTGTTCAAATGACTTTGAAAGTTAGAAAGTTGTAGCAAGTTGTATAAACTAATAACTCGTGGTTGGGCTAAAAGATTAAAATTAGCCAATGCAGTCTTTTAATATGAAATACTTTTTTTAAAAAAAATTAATTCCTTAATTATTTTCTTTAAGAAAAAATTAAATCACGATTCTACTTTAATATAAATTCTTTTCAACCAAATAAAAAAATTCTAGTTGTCTAAAATCAAATCTAAAAGACCCACCATTTAGATACACTATTTACTAATTTTATGGTACAGGTATATAAAATATAACACTGTGTAATTTCTGATAGATGAGGCATAATTTTTGTATGGTTTTCGCTTCAGTTTTCAATTTATGAAGGAAACAGTGACATGAGTTCCGTATGGCCATAGCTTCAGTTTTCAATTTATGAATGAAAAAATATGAATTTAGGCTTCAAAAAACCGAGGAGCTCTCAAGTTAAGTTATATTGTGGGCGTTCATTTTCAATACCCATCAATGCACATAAAATGTCAATATTTCTAATAAATTTGAGAGCGACATCTCTTGTCTTGCGACCAAGTCCCGGAAAGATGAGCAGACAAATCGTGTCAAAGAAGCTCTCAGTTTACGTTATATTGTGAGCGTGCCCTAAGGATTGATTTACTTCATTTTTAATATCCATTAACGTACATAAACTTTCAACATTTCTAATAGATTTGAGAGCATTATCTCTTGTTTTACGACCAGAACCCGGAAAAATGAGCAGACAAATAATTTCAGAGTTTTATGGTGATCAAGTTTGCTTTATAAGATCCACGAAACTTCCTTCTACGAGACAAAAACCTTATAATAAAAGAAGAGCATCCCAAATACCTGAATTATCAGTTTAAAAGCATTTTTAATATGCATACGCGGCATACTTTTTACAACATTAGCTGTAATAATTGTATTTAACGCTATCCATTATAATACACTTACCAATATTAATAGAAGCAACAACAACAAAAGAAAAGAGCTGTACTGAGAGTAATGAAAAGTAGAAGGAAAAAAATTCCCAAGAGATTCTCTCGGTTTGTGTCATCGTTGGCAAAGTGTAATAAACTGCAAAACCATACTTCTTACAGTGATAAAGTAAACAAAAAAAAAAGAAAAATAAAGTCAAATAAAAGCACAAGATATAATGTTTTGTAGGCGTTAGTTGAAGGAGTTAGAAAGTTTGATTATTAATGAAATAGCGAAGAGAAATGAACTTATGTGTTTTCTGTTTTGGTTTGATTTTTTTTTAACGAAGAAAACTTTTCCATTATAAGGATTTTAGGTTTTTACCACATATATCAAAGGAGATAATAATACCATTATATAAAACTAATAATAATAATAACACTAAGTACTTCACATATACATAACATAAAACCCTAAGATAAACCTTCTTTTAAACAACTTACTCTTCATGCTTCCAAGAACACGTTATAACTAAAAACATATAACAAATTACAGAAAATACAAAAAAACAACAAGGAAAAATCAGTGAAGGAACTCTAGCAAAACAAAACAAGAAGCACAACAAGATACATGGAATAGTTTATTTATAAAAACCTACGCACACATATACACAAAAAAAAGTCGAAAGTTTAACATAGAAATTCTCAAGGCATTCTTTGCCTGCATTAAAAGTAATAGCAACAAAAACAACAACAACAAGAACAACAAGAATAAGTATTGTTATGAGAAAAACTATAAACACAACGTTATACATTCTACATAAGTACTTTTGTTTTTCATTGTGAGTTGTTGTCATTTTCTTTGTTTTTCTTGTTTAAAGAGCTTACTGAAGTGATATAAATTGTTTGCTAGACCGAAAACTCTAAACATAACAAAAAAAATGCACAATAACAATTTTCACAAAATTTTAATTATTATTATTATTATAAATATAAAACAAATTAAATTGCTTTATTTTTTTTTTGATGCCGTTATTTAGAAAAAGAAAAGGAAAAGAGGAAGAAAATTCAGCAAAGCCCGTCTTTACCTTGCACGCCCTTTTTTAATGTAAGCTCCTTAAACAGTTTTTATGTAAAAAGTTGTATGCAAAAATTTTTTAATAAACAAAATTTTATTAATTTTCATTAATTTTTTTCTTCTATATTTTGTTTATTATACGATTGTATTACTGCAGAATGAAAAAGGAAATCATAGAAGTAGTGTTATGTTGTAAATTTTCAAAATATAATGCAGTTCACTTCCGATAAATTAGATTCGCATCTTCCTACATTAAATTTAAGGATTATTTAATGAACCAAATTTCAAATGATACATGTAGAAAGTGCATCTTAAAGTGTTTGCGAAAAAATTATTTTTGGCAACAGTTACTACAGATAAATGAAAGATAAATTTTATGCTATCTAAAGATCATTTTAACTTTCAAAATCATATTTAATGATTATATAATGGAGTAATTTAAAAAAAATTCATAAACAAAATGTATCTCAAAGTGTTTACGAAAATAAATTATTGATGGCAACACTGCTACTACAGATAAATTAAAGATAAATGTTGTATTATCAAAAGATATTGATTTATGACATTTTAGAATAATGTTATTTAGAGATTTAAGACAAGTTTGCATAGTTTATTAAATTTGCTCTGGATTTAATAGATTTATTGCATCTTAAACAAATGCTTCATTTTTTTTTATAATAAAAGATTGTAATAAGAATAAAGCGTTTTACAATAGTTAAACATTTAAGGTAATTGGATTGTTTGTAGCGTTATTAACTCTTCAATCGTACTTCATTTGTTTGAAAAAAATGTTAAAGCAAAACATTTATAGGAATCAGAAGCATAAGTAGAATAAAAATAAGAAAGAATAAGTAAAACAAATTCACATTTAGTATCTTAAAGTTACGTTTTTCTTACCAAATAGAAAATGTGTAAATCTCGTAAAAAAAGTGATAACAATAATGTTAACAAATTTTGTAGTTTTATAGCAGGATCTGATCACCACGTTTACCAAAATGTCTCTACAACTGCAAATGGCCTTAATTTTGGAGTTTTCTCCTCTTGAACAAAACACAAGAAGAAAAACTAAAAGTCGAAGCAAAAGTCTCATTCAAAATGAAATTGTCCGTTATGGATGGTTTTCAACAAGCAATCTAATGAGATGAAATTGTTCCACTTGGCTTCCATGTGTTAAATGTACCATAACAAAAGGCCTAATTATAGCTAAAGAGGGATACTAAAATAAAATCACAAAACAAAATATCAAAAACAAAAAAAAAGAAACAGAAAACTGAATTAGGGGAAAAAGCATTTCAGGAATATCTGAAAATTTTTATATGGCAAAAGGACAGAGAACGACGAAGTCACACATGCGTGATAACAAGATAAGTAGAGTTTAGTTCAAGTTTTTTAATCTTGTTTTAATTAAATAATTAAAAAAATAGTTTAGGCATATCTTGAAAAACCTATGAAACAGATTCACAACAACGAATGGATTCAAAAACGAATACTTCTGTACAAAGTGCCTTATTTTTATAAGAAAAACTGACATAAATTTTTTCTTAATTAATTTAACGGAAAATTAACCTTTTGGAAATCTATCAAAAATGTTAACTCGAAATATTTCTTGGTCATCCAAATTGCTTCCACAAAATTTTTACCTGAATGCTTTATTTTTCAAGGCCCTTCTGGCGTTTAAAGTCGCTTGAAAAAAAAAGAATAAGGTACAGGCGTTGTCCTTGTTAATACAACTTTTTGTTTTTTATGCAAACCAAATTTCAACCAAAACCAAACTGTTACTTTCACTTTGATATGCAACACTAAATTTATGGGAATTAACAAAAATTAATGAACCAAAATGGAGGGAGAACAAAAATGCTATTTGAATGTTTACTAGTTAATTTACAATATCTCTTTCCTTCTTTCTCCTTTTTTTACTTTTCCACAAAATTTATTATCATTTTTATTTTATTCTCATTTTCATTTTCATTTCATTTTCATTTCCTTTTCTTTCCTCTGTCTTCCTTTCTCTATGTGTAAAGGTTTCATTTTGACATTCTGACATAGAAGTGTCAGTGTTATTGCTGTTACTTTGTGTTGTTGATTTAATATTCAAAAGATTTTCAAAAAAATAAAGAAAATTTATTATGGCATTTCATTCAAGCAAAATAATAATAAAAAGAAGAAAAAAACTCTCAACTAAATTCAACTCAAACTAAAATGAATTAACCAGATAACGCAGTCTCTGAGGTTATTACTTTTTTCTTGTTATTACTATTTTCTTTCATTATTTTCTAGTCTTTTCTTCTTAATTTCCTTTAAATGTTGCTTTCTATTTTACTATTTTATATAACTTTAAACTTCTACAAGGATTTCTATATATTTGTTTTGTTATTTAAAACTGGCCTTTAGCTTTCCTCTTGTTTAAGTTAAATAACTGGCTTCCATTTCTCCTTTATTTCTCTTTTCTCTTGCTGGTTTTTATATTTTATTTTCTTGCTTTGCATTTTGTTAACTTTTGCCCTCCTTACGAAAGATATTTGTAGTTTTTACATTTAATAATTTACCACAGAAAGGAAAAGTACATGAAAAATCTGAATAAACAAACAAAAACCCAAAATGGTCAGTGTAATGGATTCCCTTTTTTCTATCCTATTCAAATATCTTTAGATGAAGCTAAATAAAAAAACTCTGATAATTTTTTTTGCAATTTTTTTGCATTCATATTAAAAAAAAAGTATTAGCTAAATTAAGAAAATTTGAAAAGATCTTTTACAATTTGTTAAACAAAAGTCTTAAAAATTTTTAAGTCTCTAAACAAAAGGCTTAAATATCAAAAATGCTCGCCATTTTAAATTTTCTTAGACTTAGAAAAGTCAGATACATTTTAAATTTATCAAAAATTTTTGCTTCAAAAGAGTTACTACATGAAACAAGGTCCAAAAAATGGACGGATCTGAACTGAGTATATATATTTGTACTGTTAAGATACATTAACTTTCCAATTATTATTATATATAGTTTCATAATATATGGACAAACGGAGAGACATATTTACATCGATACACAAAATGATTCCGAGTCACTGGATATAATAATAGGTGAATCTATCTCAATTTTATCTTGATGTTACAAACATCCTTACAAATTTGTAATGCTTTACGCCACAATTGATGTAGGTTATAAAAAATAGGAAATGTTTTCCAGGCGTATTTTTCGATCGATTTAATCTATTTTTGATACTAACATTCGCATAATAATTTCTAAGGCTTTGACAAAATTTGAAATCACTATTTTGTAACCTATTGCATGATTATAAGAATCAGATGTGGCTAAACCGATTCAAAATTCGCTCTTAATGTAAAAGAGTCCTTGAAATTTCTATTCATAATCATATGTGGCTAAACCGATTCAAATTATTGTGGTGTAGAAGAATTTTTCTTGAAACATATTTCGCAAGGGCTAAAAAATTTTTATTTAGCTTTGTTTTTTTAGAGTTATTTATACACAAACTTACAAATTCCAAACGAATAAACTAAAAAGCTTGTATATTCTTTAATTATTCTTTAATTATTATAAATATTCTTCATGTCTTGCATAAAAGGCAAAACTACAAACAATTAAGGATTTTAATAAATTTTTAAACACTTTTTTTTATAATAAATGTGCGACTTTTATAAAACGCGACCGAGTTAAGTTGCCAGGCATCCGATTTTGTTTGTTTTGTATAATTGAACCAGCAAACAAATTTCATTGAATGAAATTAAATGATCATGAAACGAAAGTAACATTTAAAACATGTGTATGTGCTTGCATGAGATTACAAATAGAGAAAGAGAAAATTAAAAGTGAAAACGTGCCAACGACATTTATTAAAGACGGGTAAATAAAAACTGAATTCTTTGTGTCATAAATGCTTAAGTAGAACCGATGGCAGCTGTTATTGATGTTACTGCTACTGCTGCTGCTTTTTGTAATATTTTTATGTTTTTTTTCACTTTTTGGTTTAGTCATGTTCTTTCTTGGCCTTATAAAGGTATACGAAGAAATAAAATGAGCAGAATAAAGAAAAAGGAAATATCAAATAAATGCATAAATAAATAAATGTATGAATGAGTATAAGAAACAAAAAAAAAAGAGAGAGAGAGAGAGGGAGAAAAAGAGAAAAAGAAAGTAAACAGAATCATATTAAAATAAATCATTAAAAAGTGATGCAACCTAACAATGTGCAAATGTGTGTATACACATATGGAAAGTTAAGAAGATGAATAGAAAAGTCAACCAAGGTGATGATGATCAACACATACACACACACACACACACGAACAAACTGACGTTGACATAATACATTCTTGTTCAATTCAACTCGTCATACGGAAATATGAAAATTAAGTAGGAAAAAGAAACGAAAAAAAAAAAAATTGGAACCAATGAAATCCATATGTTGGATGTTGGATGTTGCATGTTGTTTATGGCATTTAAGAAAAATTTCTGAGGCGTTGCATTTTTAGCCTTGCGTTTATTGGCAAACAACATTCTTATTGTTCTATGCAAAATAAATAACAAATGGCTGAAGAAGTAGAAGAGAGTGCTGCTGAAGAAGACGAATGTTTACAAATGCTTTTGTACCGTAAAAATTCAACTAATTAACGTTAATATTAATAATACACAAACATAAGGCAACAATAACAATAACAGTAACAACAGAGATTGCAACATGAACGAGTTGGACAAATATTTAATCAAAAAAAAAAGAAGAAAAAAGGAAGAAAGCAAACAACAAAAAGCAATAAAAAATAATTGAAGCAATTGTTTGCATGCCGGTAACAATAAGCAAATTGAGATTCTCTATTAAAATCTCATTTTATTTTCAGTTCTCACTGTATTTTTACTTAATTTCACTCCTTTCCGTTTTATCTTACAAAAAATGGAAAAACCAAACACTTTATTAGATTGTTGGGAAAGTCAGTTAGTAAAGTGAAATTGAAAACAAAGTCTTATTTAATTAAAAATTTCATTAATTAATTAAAAACTTCAAGTTTGACTTTTAATTTGTAAAAAAATACAATTAATTTTTTAAAATTGATTTTCCCTTAAAGCCTTTTCACAAAATGATTCATTACGGTCTTAATTTTTTACTTGGTTTAATTTCAAGAAGTCAACTAATTATTTTTAATTGATCTTCCCTTAAAGCTATTTCACAAAATGATTCATTACGGTCTTAATTTTTTACTTAGTTTAATTTCAGTAGTTCAGTTAATTTTTCTTTAATTGATTTTCGCTTAAGGCATTTTTATATAATTGTTTATTTAATTTTGTATTTAATTTTTTAACGAAGATGGGAAAAATATTGCTCAAGCAGGAAAAATATTTTCAAATTGTTTTAAAGAAGAATCTGACTTTCAATGTTCTTTAAGAGGAATTATATTTTTAAAGATTAAAATTGTTCTTGGAAACAAAATTAAGCAAAAGCATATTTAAAAGCTTTAGAGTTTTTAATTAAAGCAAACATTGAGTGAAAGCTTAAATATATTGCATTTTATAGTTAAAGTTTCCAAGTTGTATTTACTTCAAGAAAATTCTGTTTCACGTTTTATCAAAATGATTTTTTGTACAACCCAACAATAAAAAAGAAATGATGAACAACAATAATAATTAAAATGATAAATAAACATGAAGAAGATATGCATTAATGTGGCAGTAACAGTGCAATAATAACAACAAAAACAACAACAAGAAAAAGAGAAAGAAGAGAAGCAATAATGACGGCAGAAATATTGAAAGTAGCAGCATGCTGTCAACATTATTGCACACTAAAACGTTGCCGTTATTATTATTATTGTTATTGTTGTAATTTCACTTAAAAACAATACGATAGGTTTTCAATTTTGTTATAATTAATATTATTATTATTATTATTATTGTTGTTATTGCAATGTCACACAGTAATTAAAAGCTCATAAGATGCAAATATGTTGATGTTGTCGTTGCGATGCTTTGTTTTTTGAAGACAAACGCGAAGGCGGTTGTTGTCTTTCATCTCACTACATTTTAAATCTTCCAGGGAATTATTTGCCGTTGCCTTTTTAGTTTTATTTATCATTTATTCAAAGAAACACTGAGAGCATATTAACCATAAAATCGTTTATTAAAGTCAGTGATTTGTGCTTTTTTAATTAACGTTAAAAACACAAAAAAAGGAAACAAAAAAGGAAACTTGGAATTTCTATAACAACAACAAAACAGCAAGAAGAGAAACAAATAAAATAATTTATATTAGATTGGGGCCAAATCTTGTAAACCCACCTTCCAGACACCATGATATTACTACTCAGTATTTGATTCAGTTTTTTAGAAGTAAATTGAAAACGTAAACACAAAAAAGTGAAAGATTAGTATTGTATAATTTCGCTTAGACCTACTCGATTTACATGATTTCTAGGCAGATAATGTGGTCTTTCTACTTGTGGAAAATTTCAGCTTTTTATCTTATGCAGTTTGCAGATGTTAGGCAAAAACCTACCTAACTTTGTTAAAAAAATGAGGTTTCTCAGTTTACGTTGTACTGTGGGCGTGTTCTTAGACCGATTTTATCTAATTTTAGTTCCAACTTGCGTGCAAGAACTTCCACCAGTGCTACCAATTTTGAGCTGCTTGGACAGACGTATAGGTATGTCTAAATCGATTTAGAATTTGGTGCTTCCTTCGTTACAAGCATAATTACAAAGTGAATATACCTCCAACTTTTAGGTGGTAGGTATGAAAAGAACAAAGCATGTGTCCATCTGTTTTAAAATATTTAAATTATATATAAAGAATTTTGATGCAAACTTTTTTTCTTTCTTCTCTATCTTTGTATGGAGGATGGTTGTAATAATAGTCTGATCGTACCCATAATTATTTCCGCTTATATTTGGGCTAAATCATGTTTACATTTTAAATTTCATTTGAATAACTCCGTAAAAGGGCTTTGTATTTTGATAACAAATATACATGGACAGACAGATGGACAAACGGACACTCTGATAAATTGTTTAAATCAACTTTGAAAGTTATTCCTAATCCGATCGTTATAACAAAAGATGGGTCTATCTCAATTTTTTCTGGGTATGACAAATATAAGCACAAATTTATAATAAAAAATAATAATAAATGTTGTAATTTTTGCTATACAATTTTAAAAATTTACATTATTTCAAAAAAAAATTTTCCAAAATTTATCTTATTTTACTTTAAAAGAGTATAATATTAACTGAAATATTGTGAGAAAGCATGAAAAAAAAGCAACTGATAAAATGACAAAAATTTAAAAATTAATCTAAAACAGCAATAACAAAACTCTTGATTTTATTCTTTTTTTCTTTCTTAAAAAAAAACTACAATAAAATTAAAATGAAATATAACAAAGAATTGAACTTAAATTGTCAAGAATTGTTATGCCAAAATCACTTATATTACTTTATAAAATTGTCTATCATTTTGTTTTCTTTCCTTCCTTTACCTAAGTGTTCGAATACTTTTCATTTATACTTCTGACTGATTGCAATGTTTTCTATTTTTTTTACCCTATTTTTTATTTCTTCTTCTTGCTCTTCTTCCATTTATTGAATTTTTCATGTGCTGGCATTTTATTATTTCATTATACATTTTCAATTTAGGAATATTGGCAGAAAAGAAAGGGGTAACATATTTGTATGTTGTATTGTATTTTGTATGTATAGATCCATTTTCTATGATATGACAGTTTACATTGTTTTGCAATTATTAGTACATTTCATATTCTTCACATTTCCAGTTTCCATACATTTTCTATTATTCATTTTCTTTTCTTTTTTCTATCTATTTCCTTTTTGCGATAATGTCACGTGTATAGGCATGAGAAGGACAAATTAATCAAGTTGCCAATAATGAAGCCATATTTTTGTCATGAATTTCTCTGATTCATTTTTTTTTGTTCTTTAATTTCTTATTGAAGATGAAGACTTTTACATAAATTATTCAACAAAATAATCGAGATATAATTTAAAAAATTAGAAACTTTATACTGACAACAAGTACATATTTTTAAAGCTTTCAATATAAAATCTCAACATTAAGCAAAACTAAGGAAAGACAGTCTTAAATATATTAATAAGAAGTAAAAACTTTATCGGCGGTCGAAGTCGACTTTTAAACATTCTACATCATTTTGCATGGTGTGATTAAAAAGTTAAGTAGTGAATGAAAAACTCATTACATGGAATCGGACCAATCTGGATAAAGTTTTGATAAAAGTACTTTCCATGTTAAAATACACTAATTAATTAATTGTTTAATTAATTTTCGTTAAAATATGTTAAAAATTTTAAGTTCCATTAATAAAACGACTTATTTTTCGAATATAAAGGTATTTTTTCGAACCGTTTTTTCTTATCAAAAGGAACAAACTAATTGTAAATAAATTATAAAAAATATATTACTTAAAAGCTTAACTTGCTTATATTGCCAGCATAATTTTAGCATAATATTGGTTGCTGTTTTGTCTTTTACCTTTTTCTTTGGGTTTTTTGCTATAAATTTCTTCAAATTTTTGGGGTTAGAATTTGCTTTGTGGTCATTTTGTTGGCTCTTTTAAATCTTATTATATGAATATGTAGAATGAAAAGTTGCTGCCTTTGCTCTGATCCTTTGTATGCCCTATTTTACTTTACTTTATATCTTAGCACTTTAATTTCTATATGTTAACTAGTTACTGATCTCATAAATCATTAAAGGTTAAGCAAGTGCCATAAATGTTCTCATGTTATCTATAACATATATATATATATATATATATATATATATATATATATATGGAATAATGTTTATGCTGTGGCAATATATCAAGATTATATTTATATATGTATATAAACGTTAAAGGGGTTATCTCTTTATGCTTTGTTTGGTTTTTTCTGTATGAATTTGTATCTTGACTAATGATTAATGAGGCAATTCAAAAGACTAACACTAATTTGCCTCTTTCCCCTTTATCCAACTAACTCTTTATCATTTTATGAATGAGTGTTCTTACAGACAACTATTACATATATTTAAAAAGTTTTTATGGTTACGTATGACATATATTTTAATGTGTATACATTTTACAAGTCTTTAGGATATAACAAAAGTAAATATAAATAGTTATGTTATAATAAAATGATGCGTTGACAATGACAATAATGTTACTTTAAATGTTATGTTTTAGGTGATGAAAATTAAGCATAACAATAATATTCAATCATAATGTGTCATGTTATTAGTTTAGTTATTATTTGGTAGCATACTAAATTAATGTGAATTGAAATTTTATTATGAAAGTGACTTGAACTTTGATGTACAAATGTGACATGACTTAGATAAATTCAATAATGCTCGTGAAGTATTAATTGTATAAATAATTATGTGAAAGAGTTTGCTGTGTGTTTTATATCAAATTTTCATAACCATTTAGTTTAGATAACAATCATTTGATATTTGGAGTGTTGTAAAATACTTATAGGCTTTACATTTTATGTTCTGCAGATGGTGAATTATATAAGTGACAATATTATACATCACTATTAACGTAACATAATAATATTAAGTGTAGTGAAGAAATAGGCATGGAAAATGGGTTTCATCAAGTAAATAGCAATTGTTTTGTTGTTATTACTTTTGCTTTATTGCAGTATTCCATAAGCAATCCGCAAACGTATGTAATCATTTTATATTTATATTAAATATGCCATGGCAAAAAGAACAAGTAAGAAAATTATATTTGGCTGGGGCCCAAAACGCTATGATATTACGATTCAGAATCTGATTCAGTTTTTTCAGTAATAAACAGAAAACGTCTAATTTTGCGTAGGCGTAACCGATTTATATGATGTTTGGACAGACATTGTATACCAATTGCCTTCTATTTGTGAAAAATTTCAGCTTTCTATATTTTGCAGCTTTTAAATGATGAGCAAAACCGACCAAATTATGCTTAAAAAATATTAGTTTCCTCAGTTTATGTTGCACTGTGGGTGTGTCCCATTTCAATGCCCATCTGCGTGTAAGAACTCCCAGTAATTCTCTCAAATTTTACGACCAGGACAATGGTTACAACAAACGGACAGATATGTCTAAAGCGATTCAAAATTTAATGCTGATCAAGAATGTATGTACCTTATAAGGTCTACGACGCTTCATTTTAGGTGCTGCAAACAGAATTACAAAGTGAATATACTTTCAACTTCTGGGTGGCGGATATAAAAACCAAAGAGCAATAGAAACCGGGAGAAAGAAAGAAATTATGTGCTTAATGAAAAATTGAAAAATTGTCATCAAGTCATGACCATCAAGACAAATAGGCAGACAGTCATCTAGACATATAAATAAATATATAGAGAATTGCAAAATTGCAAATGTGCAACTCAACTTCTTGTCCAACTCCTTATACTCACAAGGGACATGCAACTATAAACAGTGTCACCTTTAAATATATACGCATACGTATGTGTGTATGTGCATTTGTGTATGTATATGCCTTTACGCGTATAAGTGCATTTACTTAAAGAACATTCACAATTCGAGACGTTTGACATTTACTATCTGTCACAAATAATCACAAAATATTGCATATATTTTTGTTTTTTTTTTCATGTCACATCATTTGACATTTAATGTGTGTGCGACTTAAGCACATGTGCATACGTATATATACATATATATATATATATATATATATACAAATTTTATTCATCATTTCCTTTGTATCTCATATTTCATTGCACCCCATTCGATTTGCTGTATTTATATAGCAACAACATTAATAATAATTGCATTGAAACAGAAATTTTTAATAAAAATGAACTTTCTTGCTATGAGTTCTTATCAAACTTATAAGAAATCACACAGGAAGTATGGATTTAATCATTACTAAGAATTACCTAAAAATACTTCTAAGTAGATTGTTCTATTTTAAATGGCTATTAAGTAAGATTATCATATTTGAGATCATTGATTTTAGGGTGATGATTTGAAAAAGAGAACGGAATGAACGAACGGAAAGAAATAGAACGAAATAGAATGGAATTAAATGGCATGGAATAGAAAGGCATGCAATGATAAGAAACGAATGGAATAGAAAGGGATGGGGGTGGCAACGACATTGGTTGGAAGAACGTGGAATGGAATGACATGAAATAGAGCGGCATGGAATGAAAAGGTACGGTATGGAAACGAAATGGAGGTGAACGGAATAAAAGAAGAAAGGTATTTTAGTTTCTTACCATTTTGTTCCAAACTAGAGACGAATGTTTAACAGTCTGAAGGACATTTTGTATTAGTTAGTAAATGGGTCTTGCATAATTCTCTATTGAGTATACAGGGACTTTGAATTTTGATCCCTATATAAGTGTTGGGGTAATCCAGAAGTACTTTTAATTGGATTTTTGCAAGGTCCAAATTACACATTTGTAAGGAAGATTAAGTCATTTAGATCTTTCACTTCCACATTTTTTAAAATCATAATTTTTTTGTAAAGATCAATGAAAACTTTTCAAGGCATTATTAAGTTTATAGAAATTTTTGAATTAATTTTGGTAAAGTTATACAAGGCAATTGAATATTTTTTAATGGTTCATTGTACATTTTGACTAACTATTCTTTGGTGCAGTAGAGAAAAATATTTAATAAATAATTTAAATGGTAGACAAATTGTCTAGAATTATAAGTGAAACTAGTAAGAGTGTTTTCCAATTGGTGTACTCTTGACAACAGCAATTACATTACACTCATTGTTAATTGTATTTATGTTTATTCTTTGAGAATTATTAAAAAGTTAAAAGGCATAAATATCATTCTCCATGGTATTTGAAATACTTGAAAATTCATACGAAACCAACAATCGAAACAAACAGAAGCGAAATGTAGAAGTTACCTGAAATGAGAAAAGTGCTTTCATATGGAAAAACTGTACCAAACTCATGTAAATTGCAATACACCAAAAAAAAAAAGCAAAACCAAGAAAAAAAAAACAAAAACAAGAAAAACAGGAAAATGGTACAAGAAAAGAAAAACACAAGAAGAAAATTATGCTTAGATAAAGCATGTGCCTAATGCGAATCTTTCCAATTGGTTTCACTCGGTTTCGCAATTCAGTGTAACATTACAATGTTTTGCACGCCTTCACGCCAAAGGCTTTACTATTTAATAAGTCACAGTCAGGAGTGGATGGATGACTAAAGATAAAAAAAAGAAACCATATGGGGATTGTAGATAGAAAGTGGTGGCTAAAAATTTTTACAAAATGTATAAAAATAATAAGATGGAAAAGATTATTTTAGATTTAGTCCAAATTTTGTTTTCTAGCCTATTTGTTGCCATGTTGAATAGAGCAGTGTAGTATTTTGTTTAGAAAGTATAAAGTTAATAAATTTGGCATGGCCTTGACTCTATAGAATGTGAAGTGAAAATTTAAGAACTTTTTAGATAATATTAAGCGAATTTTTAACGTGTTTGAATGGAACAGATTTATGGTGGAAAATTTTTTCAACTAATAAAAAAGTAGTTCTATTATTGCTCCAAAAAATGCAGAAGCATTTTAATTTACAGGTGTAAGGCCCTTCCACCTTTTAGTCCATTTTTAAAACAAACTTATTTGAAAAAATATTTTGCATATCTCATTTATTGTTAAACTGAATTAAATTATTTCTTAAGGTGACTGCATATTTTATATATTACAAACATTTTCATGCAATAAATATCGCTATATAAGCGTGAATAGTGTGGATATATATGTGCGTACATATGTTAATACATATATTCTCTTTACAGTTAAGAGTATTTACGTTTACAGATGAAATGAACTTTTATATGGTACTAAAATACTAAAGTGCAACCCCAAAACTTTTGCTTCTTATTTCACAACCACCATGCAAACATTTTAGCTTGCAGTAGTCGTCGAAAAGATTCACAACTTCTAAAGAGAAAATATTTTTTTTTAAATCAACTTCAAATTTTTAATTTGATCGTTTCGTCCATTTGCAGAAATTTGTCTCAGTGTGAAAATTTGTCTAAATTTAAGCAGAAGCAAGATAGACAATTCTTATGTAAAGCTTAATACTCAGAATAGGCCAAACTGTTTCAAGGATATGATCTCAATAAATTTCAAAGGAAAGTAACTCTCGCTTATTTTTAATAAAATTGCTTTCGTTTTAAGGTAAAAATTTTCCATTTGTAACTAGTTTTTCAAGAAGTACAGATAAAAAATCGAAATGATGAGAATTTACCGTATTATATACAGTACCCAGAAATTGGAGGTATATTCATTTTGTTACCATGCTTTTAACCTAAATCGATTTGCACATGTCTTTCCGTTTCTAAATCTGTTTGTGTGTTCTTGACATTCTCTATTCTCCTGGCCCTAAAAACCGTGTTTTTATGCTCAAATTTAACAAAAACATTGGAAGTTATTGCATGCAGTATATTATTGAAAATAAGAACAATTAGTTAAAGGACACGCCCTTAGTGCCATGTAAACTGAAAGAATTTGCAAATGGCAAAAAGACGAAAAGCTAAGATTTTATGCAAATATTAAGACTACTGATCTAGAGTGCCCATTAAGCAAAAAGTGAAAGAGTCCCTATTTCATAATATTGCCATGTTTGTGTGACAGCTATGCATGATTTGGTTTCACAATATTTTTACAGTTAGTTTCATATGAGTTTTGTTTACGAAATTTCTCATTTCTCTTTTTTAAATGAACAAAACGGCCACCCATTTTTTCAATTGTCAAAAATTAATCCTTTAAAGTAAGTGCACAACATTATATATATACATATATATATATATATATATGAATACATACACATAATTGTACAAAAGATAAAAGAATATAAAAATGAACGAAGAAATAAACAATGTGGGCGGACAGAAAAAGTCAGATGGTCGTACAAGCAGTTGAGAGTATACTGCCCATAAGATTTTATTTCAAAAGCTAATCCCAACAAATAATAATAACTTAAAACTGTAAATGTAATAATTTTCAAACTGAAACCACATAAATTTAAAAGCGCGTACAAATTTATATATGTGTACACATAAATGCACAATTATTATTGTTGGCAACATATATATATATATATATATATATATATATATATATATATATATATATATATATATATATAGTTTATATTTATATATACGTTGATTTGTATTTATATTTCCGTTTCGTTGGCTTAAACAAATGAAATTAATTAGTTGCACAATTCAATAAATTTCAACGTGAAATGTGAAAAAAAGCAAAAAAAGAGGAAAAAAATAAGGCGTGCATGTACACGATTATAGTTTTTGAAAAAAGCTTTTGATCCGTAAAGTATTTTTGCCTTTTATCTGGTAATTAAAAATTTTTATATATAAATAAACAGGCGAATCGAATATTTTTAATATCTCACATTCTATTTATTTAGCTTTTTCTTCGCAGTTTTAATGAATACTATAATTATAATTAAAATCATAATAGGAAAATATTAATATTAAAAAAAAGAGCATGAAAAATGAAAGTTTTGAATTGAACCGCAAAATTTTTCGTTAGACTGAATAAGTATTTTTTAAATCATTTGAGAGTTATGTTATATTTTATGTAATAAATAAACCAATATAAAGTTTCTTTAATTATACTCTACACCATTTTTAGTGCAGAGTATTATAATTTGTTCCGATGTTTGTAACCCTAAAAAGAAGAAAAGGTAGACCCACCTTTTATTATACCGTTCGACTTAGATTTAATTTGAGCCTGTACGTTGACCGTCCGTTCTTCTATTAGTCCATATCCGTTAGGCCATATAATTCTCTGTCCTTGTAAACCTGTTATAAAGCTACAGGTCGCAATTTTATAGGTATTTCAATAAAATTCGGTACATGAATGTGTTTTGGCCCATAAACTATCCCCATTAAAAATGGTTAAAACCGTACCACTATTTGGATTGGTTCTCATATAAACGTTTTCTCAAAAAAGAATCGTTAAATGAAACAAAATTACGACTTTAAATAGTTTTTACCATAAATTGGCCCTGAATTGTATTTTACCATACAAAATATGTATAACAACTTTTATCTAGATGGGTCCACTTATACAACCACTTCTCATATAACGCCTTTTTCGAAAAAAGTCTTTATATGGACAAAAATATAAAAAATATAAGTAAAAATTGGCATTGCCTAGTGTTTTGACATAAAAACTATATGTTCTAAGTTTGATTCAAATCGGACTATTTTTTGAACCCTTTCTCAAATATCGAACGCTTTAAATAATGTAAATGGCTGGTAATTCTCTAATTTAACTTTAATCACATAGCGCAGTAGTGGAGGGTATTTAACAGTCAGTTTTGACCGCCAATATGTGTGTATATAATTAAAAAGTTACAAAGATAAATTTAATTTTTGGAAATTTTAAAAAGTTCGAAAAGTTCGTTAAATGACAGAGATTCCGAAAAATAGAGCGATCTGTTATAAATGAAAATATCAATAAACTGAATTATATCAATTTTCATTAAACAAATATTTAAAGTGATAGCTATTTTCTTCACATAAATAACTTTCTTTTTTTTAAGTAGAGGTACTGAAAGTGACGACAGACGAAGCGGTATGCAGATAAATGATTCCAGATGACAAAACTTGAAGCGAATTTATTTCAAAAGGCATTCAAAAAAATTTTTATAATAAATAATAATAAGTAAGGAAATTAGATTTGGGTAAGCAAAAACCTTGAATACCTTTCACACATACACTAAAATCATTTGGCAAATTATGTTATAAGCAAACAGACAGACATGGCTAACTCATTTTAGAATTTGACGTCTATATGTATAAATATGTATACGTATATATACGTATATACATATATGTATATGTAAAAATATGTATATTTTGCAGAGTCACTGACACTTTTTTTCTAAAAAGTGGATATAAAAGTGATCACAATCAAGAGGATGATTTTTCTTCTGGATGATTTCTCCCTAGGAGAGTACTCAATTTAATTTCTCTCATATATATTTCAGTATTTTTAGAAAACCTTCCATATTAATTTTTTTAATTTTATAGCATTTCTTCTTCTGGCTGTATTAATTTAAATGTATAATAGAAATTTTTTATTCTACCCTTACTCATGCAATTTAACAAAACCATTTGAAAATGTTACAGCCAGATCGTGAGCAAAATGAAAATTATTTTAATGAATGTTTATTCAGTGATTGGTCCTACAAATACACCACCATTATTTAATGGTTTTAGAATGCAAATAAACTAAATATATGCAATATTTTTTCTTTATCCCTGCTCTTGATAGTTTGAGAAAGATTATTTGTTTGTATTCCTTATACATCAATATAGTCTAGTCAAACCTTGGCGATAAATAATTTGCTTGCTCTATTTTAATATATTTTAATTGCATAAGTCAGAAAACAAGAGAGAGAAAGAGAAAGAGAGAGAGAAATACATCTGTACGTAAATAGTTGGACAAACAGACTTGGATAAAAGCGATAAGGAAATTAATGGGATTTACTTATGTGGTCATATGTTTAATTAACTGAAAATAAACTTAATTATATAATGCCAATAAGTGCAGAATACATAAGAAGGGAAACCTCTTGAAATCATTTTTAATTAACACAAATACGCAGCAAATAATATAACCAGTTTTATTGATAACAATAGAACTTAGATTGCAAGAGCTAGCAGTTTCCTTACTTTCTAATTTGACTGGTAACTTTGATATATCTGAGTCTGATTATTAAGAAATATTTCAACAAATAATTGTTAGTCATTTTATCACTTTTCAATTGTCTTACAAAGTTAAAATTTTCAAAGTACAAACTTTTTCATGCTGACTGTGGAGAAATTGTATTTTGAAAAATTCTTTTTAATTTTCAGTGGTAATCGAAGGAGCTGAATTTTGAAAAATATAGGAACTTTTCAATACTAATTAGTTAATTTGTATTCTGAAAAGTCACCACACTTTTCTATCCTAAGTGGAGGGACTGCATTTTGAAAAAGTGCCTCATAAGTTTTACCTGACTTTAAGACTTTTTTATTTTATTGAATAAATTGTATTCTGAAAGGTCACCACACATTTCCATACTAATTGAAGGCACTGTAGTTTGAAAAGGAATCCATAAGTAATGTCTGACTTTAAGACTTTTTCGCTTAATTGAGAAAATTCGATTCTGAAAACTCACCACACTATTCAATGCTAAGTGGTGAAACTGTACTCTGATAAAGCGCCAAAAGTTACACCAACATTTGTTTAATCTTAAAATGTGCCTCCTCAATTTTATACTACAAGACACTGCAAACATCTGAGCAATTTTTAAACGATCTTTCTCGCTTGATCTATTATAAATAATAGCCAAAACTTATGTAAATTCTTGCCTTCTATTACTATTTTTCCATTTTCTTTTATAAGCTTCAATTTCTTTGTAAGCATCATTAAAATCTAAGGATTTTATAATAATCCTTTTAAAAAGATTTCATTAAATAAAATGAAAGCAAAATAATATGACATTAACATGATTTTTTTAAAATAAATTTCTAAATTACAAAGGAATTAAATGTGCATAATTTCAAAATGTAATTACATTAATTATATTTTAGTTTTCTTTTCTATGATAAAACATAAAAAGAATTTATGTAAAGAAAATCCATAAACTTTCACTTTGAATAAATTTTCCTACATTTTCCATTTAATCTCATTTGGTGGGTTTTATATAGTGTTTATTATTTTTCTCTTATAAATATAATTAATTAACAAGGGAAATATAGAAAATGCCATGTAATCTCAATTATGTCCAGAAAGTCTAATAAACACTACGCAACTGAACTGTCATGTGTTTTAGTTTCCTTTTTTTTTTTTAATAATTTTATAATGAAATGATCTTTAGACTGCAACAGCATTAAATTTCTATATTCTAAAGAAAATTATAATAATAGTTAGATAATTCTAAAAAAAAATAAATCAGAAAATGGAATACAATATAAAAATAAGCAGATTCGTTTGTGTCTATATAAAATGGCGATGGATCTTATTTGGTCAGTTTGAAAATTTTTAGTTGAGAGCATTTCTTGCATGACTTGATTTTACAAATTATTTTATTATACATTTCATTTACACAATATTTTTTAGTGTAGTTGTTATTACAACATGCCTCAAAAAGGGTTTGATTAAATGAAAAATTTTCTAAAAAATTTTTTTCAACTTGATTTCAAAGAATTTTTACTTTAATTTGGATTTTCTTTGACGCAAAATGTTTCTTTTTCCAATCTTAAGGCATATAATAGGCAAAGTATAATTAATTATATGTAAAAAATTAATCCTAAAGTATGGGAAAATTTTAAAGTTTATTATTTGACTCTAAGATCTTAAACTTTGAAACCCATATGTTATTGTTATTATTATATTTGTTATAATTAAATCTAAACCGCAGTAACCACAAAACTTTAGCGCATTTTATACTAAATGGTTAAAAATTTGTCAGCTAAAGTTCACCACAATTTATATCGTTATACATTCCTGTGCCTGCCTTTCTTTATACATATATTTGTATGCATGCACTTATATATATATATATATATACACATACACATACACACACACACACACACATACATATATATATATATATATATATGCATAGATAATTATAAATGTTATTCGTTTTCCATTTTCCTTATTTATCTAAAAAATTTTTATAAAACCGCCATACAAACTACCGTGGCCTGCCTTTTACTGCTCGTAATTTTTCTTTTTTTCTTTTCACTTTTCTTCTACTTAATAAATATATTTCCCTTTCCCCAAAGCCCTTCTTCTATAACCTAGCGTAACTAAAGACTTATTTAAAGAAATATTTTCTTGATTATTTGTGGCTTTTGGTAACATGCTGTTCTGTTTAAACTCATGCAGTTAAAGCTAATTTTCTGTACACAGATAATTTATTTATATTAAGCAAAATATAAATATAATAATAAATATTTGTAATCACTTAATTCAATCGGACTGCTCTTTATGATCCATATTTTCTCTTATATATAAAATTTTTATGAAGCACCAAATTCATGAAAATTTTTTCACAGAAAAATATATATCAAACAAAGTGATCAAAGCAAATCAAAGTAAAATAAATCAATGCTTCTATTTTATTGAGGCAATAAATTTTTCGGGGTCTTGACAAATTCGATCAAACCAGAGAAAGATATATGGACAGCTTCGCGAATTCAAGATTTCATATAAATCAAAAACAAGTCACTTTAATTTTAATTAATTAAAATTGTCTTTTAATTGTAATTAATTTTTTTAATTTTTTATTATATTTTACAAATTTAGGGCTTTTGGAAATCCGAGAATAAAAAAAATTAATAAAGGAACAATTTGTTTAATAAAAATTCATTTTCATATTTGTTTTTGCTACTTTTGCAATAAAACTCAATAAATGTAAATAATAATTTTAAAAATTTTGCAAAATCCACAACTTAATAAAAGTATTTCAAACTAAATCACATTTTCAATATCCCGTAACAAAAAAGAAATTAAAAATATAAGCTGAAATTAAAACAAAATCAAAACCACTAAAGAAATTAAAATTTAAAGGCATTTGGGTAAAATAGGAAAATAAAATAATTATGACTAATGAAATGAAACTTTCAAAAGAAACATAATTAGATAAAATTATTTATATACAAAATCACAATTTCATATTTAATAAGTAAGTTATTTTAAAATGAAATTTTATGCGAATACAAAATGTGTGGTAAATAAAAATATGCCATAATATTTGATTATGTATATTTAATACATTAACAAGGCCCAACAAGTTTCTTGTTGAAAGCAAGGACTTCATGCTTCATTTTACATAGAAGTCAAATAAATAAATTATAAATCAAGAAAGTGAATCAATGTAAGTTTCGAATGATTTGAAAAGTTCGTATATGGGACGGGGTTCCAAAACATGGACCAATTTGAAGCAAATTTGATCAATATATCAATACACCAATTCTCTTTAAAAAATATATGAAAAAGTACGCCTTCCATAAAATGAAATTTCCTTCCAGAAAGGTTTTACATGGGGCTTAATTTTATAGTAAAAATTCTTCGAATGTAAGCATTTGGGTCGAGCTGAACTTTTTAAATTTCTTTTAGAATTTCGACCTGTTGCTTAGTAACATACTTACATGGACATATTTCAGACGGGCGGACAACTTAAATCGATTTTTGAGTTGTTCAAAAAAAAAAACGGTGTGTCTATCTCAAGGTCTCACAAAATCACAAGTATTGTAGGGAATAAAAGTATGATAATAATTGAAAAATATTAATTCTTATATAAATTAATTTAGTAACATTGAGTTAAGCTGTTTCAAATGGGCATGGTTCTTTCTTTTCTTCTTCTTGGTGTTTTTTTTTTACTTTGGAACTCCAACAACTCTGTTTTCTTGAGCCTCGCCCATTGTCATGGAAGGTGCATGAAAGAATAAACGAAATATTTAATTACAGTACATAAGTAATCACATATTGACGAACACAGGCTTTCAAACTTATATAAAATGCACTAAAAATATAATTATATAAATTGAATTTTGTGAAATTTATTTAAACAAAAGTCATTTAGTTAAGTTTTAGTCACAAAGTTCATGCCGCAAACATGCAACACAAATAGAATTTTTCTTTTTTTTTAATATTTAATTGAAATTAGAAATTGTCAATAAATGTTATTATGCAAGCTCACAGAGTGTTTGTACGTGTTTGCTTGTAAATAAAATTAGTAACCACAATAATATTTGGTACAAAAAGAAATGTTATGCAAAAAATATATATATTGGAAAATTAGGAAAAACTGGTAAGAAATATAAGGTCCATCGAAACTGATTCTTAAATACCCCACATCAGTTTGTCTAATGTTTTAAAAAATGTATTTCAAATGAACAAAGATTTCTACGAAAATTGTAATTTTTAAATTATTTTTCAAATAAGGTGCTATATGAAAGAGGATTCATGGGCCGATCTGAACCAATTCGATATAAAATTTTGCTAAGTCAAAATGTAAAAATATGCGTATTTTCATTAAAATGTTTTAAAAATAATACATTGTACCTTTAACTATTTTTATTCAAAAAAGGCATCATATAAAAAGAGGTCGTAAAAATGGACCAATATGGATTATTTTCAGATTAAAATGTAAAGTAAAATATATTTAAAATTTTCTTGAATTTCCATATAACGACATTTTTTTTTGAATAAGTTGTTACATAGGGCGTGGTCATAAATTTGGTCTGTTTCTAAACATTTTCAATTCAAATGATCTTGGGACTAAAACGCATTTTTCTACTAAATTCCATTCTAATATTTTCATATAATTGGGACTTATAGCTTGACAAAAAGCAGACAGACGGGCAGGCAGACTGAAATTGATTAAGAAAATGGTTCTGAGTCGATCGGCAACCCATGTGGTGTAGAGTATAAACGTCTATATAACAGTTATTTTGTGAAATCAACTTTGAAAATGGAACGATTATTTATAGCAATGTACTATTAATTGGAGGAAATATTGCTCACTTCATGCTTAACTTATCTCTTTTGACTTTAGAACCATTTTTATTGAAAAATTCATATCTTGTGGTTAAGTTTTGTGGTAATGATTAAATAGCAAGTACCTCAAAGTAAATGATTCAACCAAATCACTTTCAGTAAAAGGCAAGGAATCACAAATGACTTAGAAAAACTAAAATAATAAAATCAAAATTTTCTTTATGTAAAATTGTATGCCTTAAGAGTCTTATTTAGATTAAAGTGGAGCCACATATGTCCGTATTTTCCTCAAAAATATATCCAAGGACATATGTACAAGGATTTCCTTTCTTCCCTTTTACTTTTTTATGTTAAACACTTTGAATCTCAATTTTCAATCAGTATAAATACAAAATAATCACGTAACAAAAAGGCTAATCATACATTATTGTCACATAATATGTCAGTTAAATGTTATATAGAAATAGATGTATGATTATTATCAATATGTAATCAAAGCTACTAAGAATTATTTATACTCAGAGTAAGTGATGAGGAAAATGTTATAAAAGAAAAAGGAAAACAGAAAAATATTATTATTATTAAAAGACACGCATCATAGAACAGCTCGTTGAATAAAATGTGTTTTAGATGCGTGACGTTAAACTGTCTCAATTCATTTCAATGTACATAAAGATTTATGAATTGAAAATGAAAACAAAAGAAAAAAAAGTATAAATAAATATTTCAGATAAAATTTAAGTTAGATATAAGATTTCTTTAAAAAATTATACCAATACTTTTACTACTTATTATTTCAGCTAATTATAAATAATTTCGCGAAAATTAATTTAAAAAATTGAAAAAAATTAAGAATTTTAAGATTAAAATTTAGACAATATCTTTTCTTTTTTTTTTGGTTTTTTTTTTAATTAAATGAAAATTTCATTCAAATCATTTCAAATTCAAATAATATTTCAATTATTCGTATGTCATTAGTGCTGATCTTTATCAATTATATCAATTGATTAGTTAACTATCAGTAATATCAATGTATTGGATTTAGTGTGTTCAGGTGTATATATTTACATGCACATAAATCAAAATAAAACTTTAATTATTACAATTATAGTTTAAATAATTGTGTGAATTTATATTTGCTTAGTTATGCAAAATCCATTCACATGAGCATCCAGAAAGTTACAGTTATAATAATTTATTTAGACATTTTACAACATCAGAATGAAGCCTTAAAAATGATTTATAAAAATTTGGATTGAACCAGCCATGCCTAGATATTTCTCAATTTGCATTTTGTTGATGTTGTTCTAAATAAAAAAATTGAGGCACGAAGTAATAAACTTGATAGACGCCTTAAAAATTGTTGCCTAAAGGTTACCCAAAAGTTGCTAAAGGAAGTAACTTATATCTAATACAAAGAAAGCCTACAGAACTGGGTATATCTACGATTTTTTTAAGTAAAAAATTTTTCTTATTATTGGTAAATTAAAAAACAATTGAAATTTGGCATTTTGTCAGGTTCTTTGTTTGATTTGAAAAGGAAACGTTTCGGTTATGTCTATCTAAAATCGCCATATATACTTTTTTTTCTTACTCGAGAATTTAGGTAAAATAAAATATCGAAGATTTATGCGTACATTCCGTTTCTCATAACTGAAAGGAGTTGTCTATGGCAAATGCCACAGCTGTGTTAGTTTTTCTTGCTCACCACGCCTAAAAGAAAGTTTCATGAACTCTGTAAAGTATAAATAAATATATTCTTGATCATGATCTTCTTGAACCTGAAGCGATTTAGATATATTTGTATGTCCGCCTGTTCATATATGTTAAACATTCTCCTGGTAACGACTTCAAATTTGGCAAAAGCAACGGAATTTCATGAACATTATTTAATATTAAATATGGGTCAAATAGATCGAAGCATATGCTCACAGTGCAATGCAAACTAAAAATCTTTTCGATTTTTTAAGCGAATATTAATATTCTTTCGCTCATACTTTAAAAATTTAAACAAATAGAAAACTGAAATGTTGTATAAATATTAAAATATTGTATAAATATTAAATATTGCAATTCTACAAGGTCTGTGTAAAAAATAGCCATGCCTGCCCGAAATTGTACTATTTCAAATTATCTTTCTGCCTTATAAATTACCACATACTGTTTGTGTCTGTGTGGTGAGTGCGTAAGTTTTGGTCCCAACCAAATTTAATTTTCTCACTTGTTTTATACTCCATATTCTCTTCTTTCTCCTCTTTTTCACCATTGTCAATAAGTTATGTTTTAATAATTAGAAATTGTGCGGTTTTACGTATAAATAAATTTAGTTCAATTCGGTTTAATTGAATTTAGTTTAATTTACAATTCTCTTTAGAAATTATATCAGTATTATATCTTTATAGAATTAAGCCCTTAATATAAAGGAAAGAGTAAAATATCATTAACAAATCATTTCTAAAACGTTTAAAGTGTTAATTCATGTTGAGAGTTACTTGCTTAAGTGTTTGTTATATCTTGTGGGTTATTTCATCATACAAGAAGAGTTTACATGGTCCGTACTAAATCAGTTGGCATATTTGTAAGTTTGAAATGTTATAAAAAGGGATTTTAGTGATATTTTTTTCAAAATGTTTAGGCTGTTTCTTCTGTTGGTGTTCGTTATATCTCTCTGGTAAAACTTTGAAATAAGCATATCCCCCTTTTAGAGATAATGAAATTTCTGTTGGTGAATGGAAAGATTTAACTTCACTTAACCATTTCTTTCTAGCTTCCGTATAAATAATTTAATAAATATTTTTTTTAGATTATTTTCAAAAGAATAAAATCCATGCGTGGACCTTTCCTGTTGTCTTTTTTTTTCTATAAGCACATATCCATTTTTAAACCGTAAACCACTTTTGGCACAACATATTATAAATTTTTCTAGATGTTTGTAACAACCACAAGGAATTTAGATAGATCCACCGATGGAATCAGAATCACTTTCTGATTCAATTTAACTGCCTCTCTGTTTGTTTTCAATCTATAAGTTCCAATTTTTTGAGATATTTTAATGAAATTTGGTATATAGATGTGTTTTAGCTCTGAAGCAAACTCTTATAAAAATGCTTAGAATTCTACCAATTTATAGCCACGCCCTATTTTTTAATAAAAAAATACTTTATATTGAAGAAAATAGTGATCATTCAAAATACACGTTCTTGTACTTTAACATGAATAATATGTATAGCAAATTTAACCCAGAGTGTTCCATTTTTAGGACTCTTTTCTATACAGGACCATTTACGAAAAAAATCGTTATAAGGATAAAAGTTTCCAATTTTGAATATATTTTAATGAAAGGTGGCGTTCGCTTATACTTTGCCGTGGCAAGTGCTTGTACCAAATTTGATTCAGATCAGTCCATATTTTGAACTACCCTCTATATAACAAATTTCAAATAATTTAATAATTACAATTTTTTCCTTCACTGACTTGCAATTCTCCTATTTGAGTAAAGTAGTGTAAGTTTAAGAGCCGGCCATGAACAACCATAAAATTATTACATCTTTCATTTTTAGTTTATTACATGAACTTATAGAATTTATTCTTCTGTAAAAGCATTACAAATAAATACATCAAATTGAAAACAAACATGTTTACAAGTATGAAATTGATGTCTTTATCTCGCTTCTTAGTTTTTATCTTATAGAGATATTTCTCCCGAATCCATACTGCTTGAATACAAATATACAAATTGTATTTATACAAGGGAGAGAGAAAAGAAGTAAATAAATATATATATAAAAAGAACAAATGATGCTTCAAGAGTTTTGTAAAAAGTTGTAAAAATTCGTAAATGTTTGTATTATGCTTACAGAGTCGTTTAAGAAATTTGAGAAAAGATGTCAAAACAAAAAGGAGTAATTGTAAAAATTTAAAGGAAAAGTTATTAAAATTAAAATAAAATCAGGCCGTAAGGCCATGATCTCAGTTTTGCTGGTTTAGATTTTTTATAAAATACTTTCAGCTTGTAGAATCAAAAGTCTTTGAATCTGTGAACGGCGCTGCCCTTTTAATAGCTTAATTTTTCATTTAGAGTATTCAGTCAGTTAGAAAGTTGAGTTCTATTAATTTATTGATGGATCTATTGCAAGAACTTATCTCAATTGAAGAACAAATCAATATGTACGCTCTGTATACTTGCTCATTTAGACCACTTTAGTCTTATGGAAAAATGGTGAAAAGAAAAACCAAATAAATATATAACAATAAAAAAAATCAAACTAAATAGAAAAGAAATCCAAACGATGATAAATGAATTGAATTGTAGAACACAATTTAGAGAAGAATTTAAAAGCATACAATTTTTACAAGTTTTTACAATTTAGTATGTTTGTGATTTGTAGAGGAAATAGTCAAGAATATAGAAATGGCAAACTTTATTTTGTTTTTCTTTACTTTGATTCTATTAAATTGAACTTAATTTGATTTAAATTGAAATCCACTCAAGCGTACGCTGTTTGCACTAATTTCTATGTTTATTTTTCTTGCTTTTTGTGCATTTTTTTTTGTATACAAGTCAAATTGTTGTTGCAGTCGTATTAAGGAAAGTAGTCTTAAGTATGAAAGTTTGAAAAACTTAAATTTTGTTCAGTAAGAAGTCATAAATTATCATCATAAATGTACTGAGAAATTATTGGGGCGATTTTTAAAAATTTGAAGGAATCAACCTTTTAATTTAGAAAAATTAATATTTTAACATTTTTCGGGGGATATAAAATGTTGGATAAAGGAAGGATCCTTGATTTTGTGTTTTCAATTTTGCTTTAAAAGTATTTGTGATTTTTTTTTAATTTTCAATATTTTTTCTTTAAAGAGTTTTTCTTTTATTTTTGTTATTGCAATTTATTTTAATATAAGTAATAGAATTGAGGTAATCGATTTTTTTTTGGCATATTAAAAATGTTTAGTGAATATTTCATTTCAATAACCACAAATAATGCAAACATAGAAACCAAGCGCAGAACTTTTTAATGAAGCAGCACAAAACATATTCCATGATGGAAAGTTATGTGTGATGGATTAACCATCATTTAAAAGCATTGGCATTGGCTTCGGCATCACATCATTATCAACATTAACATCATTATCATTATCATCATCATTATGTTTAGCTGCTTTTTTAAGGCTATCAGGTTAAGATAAGCCGGAAGAGCAAAGCTATAAAAACTCCAACACGTAATTCAACAAAACGGATATTTACAAGTAAGAAAGTGTAAAAACATAATGGCATAAGAAAAAACAGAAACCTTCATTATACATGACACGCTAGTACTTACCTAGCTTTAAATGTAACACTTGCGTAAAAAATGGAAAAAAATAAAAAAAAAACTATCAGTCTCTGTTCAATCTCTCTTACACTTGCTTTCATGTTCACTGTCAGTCAATTTGTTCTCAGAAGACTGACGTTGATGCTGATATTCGAGTAGCATACTCTAACTAATGTACATATAATACATATTGGTCTAAAAATCTTTGGTATAAATAATATTACCGTTACTCAAAAGTATTTGTTGGCTTTTTTGTGGTACTACGCGTTATGTTGATTCTGCAAAAAGTCTTCAATAATTTTAAAGGAGTACAGTACGATGGACAACACAGATAATCGAAGAGTTCTTATCAGTTTTGGCTATTGTGTCATTTTTTAATTGTAGGACCGATTTTGGCATATGGCAAATGTCTATATGCGAAAGATCCAGTAAAATTCTATAATCTTTAAGCATTTGATCGAAAATGCAGCAAATTTCATGTGTATATCAAAATAAGCCTAATGGAAGACTTAACATAGTTCTCTTTACAACCCATTGGCATTGTCACACGGCGGTTGCTTGAATCGTCCACTGTTGTCTTATATATTTCAATTAAGTGACTTATTGACCTAGATGTTATATATTATATTACATTATACTAATTTCATAGAAAGTTTAAAACGTGGGGTAGTATTAGTGAGTACAACTACAATTATTATGCTGACGTTTGGTCGTTTGGATGGTTCGTTTTTAATGGTTTCAGTTGTTGTATGTTGGAGTTGTAGTAAAAGTTTAAAAAATCTGAATTGAAAGAGTGAGTTTATTAGCTAAAAAGTTTATAAAGTAACAACGGATATGGCTAACATTACAATTTTTAATGAGCGAAAAAAACAAACTCCTAAACCCATCAGAAGAAGAAGAAAACACTGGATAAATTTGATGTTTTTTTATAATTAAGATTTTTCAAAAATGAAATATTTCCCATTACTTTCAGTTTCAAATAAATCACAATTTTAGTTATTTTCTAATTTAATTAATTAATTCTTTGCCTTGACATGGTAACCCTACATGTTAAATAAAAATCTTCAACCTTTTGTTGAAATTAATCTGAAATCTACAAAACTGTGTCAAACATTATTTTACATTACAATATAAAAAAACAGTTACAAATTAACAGTTACACTTGTACATATTTCTTTTCTTTATATCTCCGACTCTCTTTATCTCAATAAAGAGAAGTTTACAAGGAAGAAAAAAAACGAAGCATAACAACAACAATGAAAGTTATTGAAACTTTCGTAATTTAACTGTTAAATGTTTAAAATTACACTTTCACTTCTACTACTTTCTCAATTTAATTGCTCTTATTGATAATGATGATTAATAATGAATAAATAACGAAAGAAGGAAAAAAATATAGCAAAGATATAAAGAGGATTAATAAAAACTTTATCAATCAACGATTTGTGAAATGATTTTGTAAACATGGATAAGTTTTGTTACTAGAAAAAAAAACAAAGGTAAGAAAATTATATTTGGCTGAGACCAGAGTCTTGGATATTCACCACTCAAACATTATAACATTAGGAGCCAGAGACTACTTTAGTTTATAAATAATTGGCCTAATGGAACCGTGGTCTTAATACTTTTACAAAACTTTACTTTTGCACCTTTTTCTGTTTGCAAGTTAAAAGCCAAAAATAACCAAATTTAGTGTTCTTAGTTTACATTGCACTGGGGGGGTACTCTTTAACACCTCCAGCCTTTTTGTAAAACCAATTTATCTGCAAGCCCTTCTAATGTTCCAATATTTCGATATATCAAACTTTCCGACTAGAAAAGTGGTAACAATATACGTACAGAGACACAGACGTACAGACATATCCAAAACGGTTCAAAAGTGTTTGCCGTTCAAAAATACAGGGCGCCCTAAATGCTCCCTTTTAGTCCTTACAAGCATAATGATAAAGTGAATATACCTTCAACTTCTGGGTATTAAGTACAAAAGCAGAAACTAAAAACGAGTTTCTGTAATATTGTAAACTAATCATCATTAATTACATTATAACTATCATCAAGAGAATTATCATTATTAATTAATAGTGGTTTTTCTTTTTTTACACTACTTCGTTACAGAACAAAACGCGTATTTAATGATTATGAGAACAATACTGTTATGTTATGTTAGTTAATCATAATGGTTATGATACATGATAATTAAGTATCATTATCATAATGATAATGATACCTAATTATTATTATAATGATGATTAGCATTTTTAACATTAATTATAACTATAATAAGTAAATAAGTAAAATTTATTTATCATTATTATTAGTATTTATTAATGATTATTATCATTAATAAATCATTAATACATTTGCTGCTAAAATGTTGAACATTTTCCTATCGCCTAATAAATAAAAATAATAAAAATCACAACCCCCTAAAAAAGAAAGGAAAGCTGGAAAATTACAGCATTCACAGAAATACTGAAAAGGAAAATGTTTAGACTACAAACTAAATTTTATAAGTATAACACAAAATACGCATACTTACATAAGTTCACACATATATGCACACATACTTTGAAAATAAATATTAGAATTATAATAAAGTAAATTTTTTTTAAGTATAATTGTATAATTTTAAATACTTCAAAGCAACTGCATCTTCATCTTCATCATCATCTTTATTTTCAACATGAAAGGCAACTACATAGCACTTAACATATGAAGTAACATATAAATATAATAAATACATATATGTGTTTGTATAAGTGTCTGCTTATATCTCTAGTTAGTTCTGAAAAGAAAAAATAAAATCACAAAATTCTATTTGGTAACAAAAACAGATATTTTTCTTCTTATTACATGACACACATACAATAAATACGCTGTTGACTGTTAACTGTTGACTGCTAACTGTTAACTGTTAACTGCTGTCATATAGACAAAATTTCAATTGTTATAAATAGTATTTTTAACCTCCCCATATACCCCTCAACCGTCCACCACCACTCACACTTTGCAACCCTATCAAATCTTTAAAAATATTAAGTATATAACTAAATGTAAGTTTGTATATGTTTGTGTGTTTGGTTGAGTGTTACGAATGACAGTTATCATCATAAGTATCATTTGGTATTCGTTTAAATATGTTTTTTTTGAAATTTTTTTTCTTACATTACTTATTTTCAATTCAATGCATTTATATGGATAAATCTAATGTGAAGAATCCAGAATCAAAACGATTTCTATGCAAATTTTGATTTAATAAATAAAAGTGCACTTCAATTTCTTCCCCGTCTTCTGCTTCTGCTTTTTCTTTAGATAATACATTTTTTATTCATATTTGTGCGCATTCGTATATATCAATGTAGCAGTAATTTCGTTTTATATACATAAAGCATTTAATTTAGTTTCCATTAATTTTTTTCTCCCTCTGATTTCTATTAAAGATTATTGTGGGTTTTTTGAAAGCTCTTCAATCACACACACCTTTTAATAAAATTTATTCAAGTATTTTTATGTAATATGCAAAAGAAGTTGAGTTGAACCCAACTTTTATTACATCGATCGACTCAAAATCACTTTCTAATTCAATTGTAGCCTATTTGTCTGTTTGTCGGTCTTTCTGTATGTCAGTCTTTCTATCCATATAAATCTTTTATTAAAGTACAAGATGCAATTTTGGAATTATTTAAGGAAAATTTTGTACGTAGACGTGATTTTCGCTGAACACTCTCGAAAGTAATTTTGGTTAAGATCAGAGTCTTAAAACGACTATGCCCCATACAACGACGGCTTTTATATAGAAAAAATTAACAAATCTGGTTATTTTCTTTTCAAAATGTGATTTAAGATATTTAATAGAGGACCACGAGTCATTGTAACGTAACTTATTAAAGTGTAAAGTTTAGGATACAAATATTAACTATAATGGAAAAAAAGCAATAAAAACAATAATAAAGCGCTAATATGAAAATGCCAAAAATAAAGTCTCAAAACTCCTACTGAAAATTAAAATTTAATTAATAAGAATTTTAATTTTTTCCTAGGATACATTTAATTATTTTTATTGAGTTACTCACAAAATTGTGGCAAATTGGAGAGATATTGTCCTTCTAAATTAAAAGTAGGCGCTGTTTAATAAGTGAAAAAATCCGCACAGAGATTCTCAAATTTTGTCGTACAGAAATTAAAAACTTTTAACTTGGTATTATTAAAGAATCGCAAGATCTATCAATAACTGAAAATAGAAACCGTAAAATATTACTAAATGGACGTAACTCAAAAATTTTACTACTTTTAGATTTTTATTCCATCTTTAGTTCGATATTTTAAATTACAATATGACTATCATATTTTTTACCAAGCGCATTAAATCATCCATCATTTAAATTCAATTTACTTTGGCCTATTTTAGTTTAATTAATTTTTTTTTACATAATAAATTTAAAAATGCTTCATAATAAAATTGATATTTATTATCAATGGTTTATCGCTTGCTTATCATATTTTCATTTTTTTATACGTTATACGTAGCGCAGGGTATTATAATTTTGTGCAGATGTTCGCGACATCCCGAAGAGCTGAAATAGACCCACCGTTTATTATATCAAAAGACTTACAATCACTTGCTGCTTTAATTTAAGACTATTTGTCCATCTGTCCGTGCAAAATTTGTTATCAAACTGTAGGTATTGGTCGGTTGGTATTGGCCCATAGATGAGCCCTATTTAAAATGGTTAAAGTCGTACCATATTTACGATAATTCACCACATCTTTTGGACCCTCACTCTTATAACGAACTTCTTAAATAACTTAAAAGTCACAATTTTTTACATGTTAGATTTTTAATTAACAAATTATTTATTAATTTTGAAACTAAATATTTTTTAATTAATATTTTTAATTAATTTTTTTTAATTACATTTTAAATTAAGTTTTTTATATTAATAAAAGAATATTTTTTTAATACATTAAATAAAGTGATGAAGGATATTTAGAAGTCTGCTTCGACTGAAAACATTCTAATTCGTTTTCTTTTTTATTAACACACTTCATATTTAATCAAATGCCAGCATTTTCCAAATCAAAATCAAAACCATAAGGAAAAACCAAAAAAAAAATTGTTACATCCTACAACTTATATTAATGAATGTTTGTAACTTTTTATCTTGTTTAAAGAATAGCTATGAATAAACTCTCATTAATTAGTTTCTCATAATTTATTACATGAACAATTCATTATATGCAATATTTTTGTAGAAACTTTGAGTATTCAAAAAAAATAAAC
Source organism: Melophagus ovinus (assembly GCA_023089585.1). Classification (NCBI taxonomy): domain Eukaryota; kingdom Metazoa; phylum Arthropoda; class Insecta; order Diptera; family Hippoboscidae; genus Melophagus; species Melophagus ovinus. The sequence goes on along the minus strand of JAKKIB010000181.1, from coordinate 226,257 downwards.
AAAAAAAATATGAAGAACGAAAATTATAATTCAAATAAGTTAGCAATAAATCTTCAAAATGATAAGAAAACATTAAATAAATGTGTTTGTAAAGATTTTCTATTAAAAAACTAAAAAAAAAATAAAGAAACATATAGCAGAATTTAATCAAGATTGTTTGGGAGTTTGAATAGCACCGAGTAAATTATTTTACATTTGCGAAAAAAATTTGAAAATTATGAAAATACAAATTTCATATTTTAAAAGAATAAATAGAATATTTCTACGTAGACTTGGACTTAGTAGTTGCACACAAAACCTTTAAAAACCTTTTAACAATTTTTTTTGTTGGATTAACAATTCTTGGTCCCTTAAACAATATGAAAATTTAATTTATATGATAATTTCTCATACCATTTTATTTCGTTTTATTTTCTACAAGCAACTGCAATTCCTAAAAGAATTCTAACTGAAATAAAGTTTAGTTAGAGATGACACAAATAATATGAAAGTGCTTAAATAAAATTAAAATTTAGAATCTATCTTAGCTTTACGGCCTCAATGTTTAAAAGTTTATTCAATCTTTCAAAGTTTAAATAAATCCTAAAAATTAGGTGAACCAACACAAAACTTTTGACGGTGGATCAACTTAATATTTCGAAGTCGGCTTTTATACCAGCGAAGCTGTCGGTCGTCGATCGTGAGGAATGGCTTCAAGTTAGATTGAAACGTTAAAATAATTAATTATCGTTCGGGCTGACAAGGAAAATTGTTCGAATACTTTAAATGTGTGAAAAAGGGAGAGAGAGAAACTGAGAAAGCAATAGCAGGATTGTGAGATAGATGGAAAGGAGTTGAGATAGACGTAGATAGATAGGGAAAGATAAGGAGAGATAAATATAAAATAAATCCCTTGTCCCCCTAAACTTTTAGGCTAAATGTTTCTACCATGTTTATTGTGGCATAACGAACCAGTTTAAAGAAATTATCTGGCACTATGGCAAATTGCTAAAATTTTGATTCTAACTCCAAATGTATATAAATATTTATTATGTTTATTTATTTTAGTATTTATTCTTTTATTTTGTTAACAATTTTCATACAATTGTGTATAAGCAAAAGTAAAAACAAACAGGAATATAATGAAACGTGCATTGTAAACAATTACTTTACAAACGGAAGCTTAAGGGACATTTCTTTAAAAAAAAGTCTCTGTCGTTTTATTTTTCTGGTTTTTGTTGATGTTGCTGTTAATGTTGTTGTTATTACTGTTGTTAGTTAAAGGACTAAGGACATGAACATAATTTGCATGCATCATTATTAAATTAAATTACACATATTTTATATGTAATTGGAACATGTACAAAACCAACAATGAGAAAATGGAAAAACTCATGCCATATATATATTCTTTTCATGCAAAAAGCTCAGGTTGTTCTATTTTGTTTATCTTAATTGTTGTGATTTTTATTTTTTATATTTTGCCACATTTATTGCAATCAGTCATTGTATTAAATATGTGTGTATGAGTTGGTGTTTCTTTTCTTCTCCTTATAGATAAATTTATAGACGATAGAGTTCGTTTTCCAAATACTCTACAGCACTTTGCTAAATGTGCTTAAAATTTCTTTAAGAGAATCATAAATCAAAAAAGTTGAAAAAATTGAAATTTTGAATTATTTATAAAGGTCATTAAGAGAGGTGTTTAAAAAATGGACCTAATCGGAACAAATTTGGTACACATATTTTCTATATCAAAATACAAAATAGTGTAAACTTTCGCTAACAAATATTCAAAATTGAATCTTTTGTTTGTTTAGTGACTTATTTTAAGAAAGGCGTTATATGGGGCGCCGTTCAAAATATGATACGATATTAGTTGTTTTTCAATAAGATTCATCTGTGAGACAAAATACATCCATGTACAAAATTTTATTGATATATCTCTGAAATTGCGACCTGTAGCTTGAACTCAGATGGACAGACAGACGGAGTTACATGCTTAAATCTAATCAGGAAGTGCTTCTATATCCGTCGATCAGTATAATAAAAGTTAGATCTAACTTAAGTCCTTACAAACATTTGCACAAACTTATAATACCTTCTGCCACAAATGGTGTAGAATGTAAAAAGCAAAATAATAAATGAAAAGAAACCTGCATATGAAAACGTAAATTGTTGCGTTTGGTAGCGCAAGAAAGAGAGGGAACGAGTAAAATTCTGTAAAATAAAAATTTGAAAATAAATGATTTCAATGGCAGGGGAATCGGTGCTTAAAAATTATGTAAAGAATAAATAAAAATCAAGTAAATGCGGCCGGAAAGATCGTCATATCAACAACGAGCTTAAAAAAATAATAAAAATTTTCCTTTTAAATAATGTTGAATCATTTCTCAAATAGATACTTAAAAAAAGGAAACAAGTGCATTTTGAACAAATAAAATAAAGTACTTCAGACAAGCCCTACAAGTCTAATGAATAAGTCTTCATACACTTAATAAAAATTTGAGTAGGCTGATAAGTCAAAGACGTGAGTCCAAAGAGATATTTAGGACCTCAAATTTTATCGTAAAATTGCCATCGAATGTTATATTTTAAAGATTTTGTAGATCTTACATTTCTATACATTTTGTTATACAAAATTTCAGTTTGCAATTTTAGAGATCTTTTCATTTTCTAGTTCTCTTAACAGACCGTTCTATCCTCAAGGCCAGCTTAATTGAAAACGCCTAAATTTGGATAACTTTTATAGCCATAGCCCACATAAAGCTTTTAAAATAATAGAAATAACTTTTTATATGAATTAATTTTATAATTTTGACTAGAAAATTGGAAAAAGTAAACGGAAAGTTTTAAACTAAAAGGTTGAATATTGTAATAAGCTCAAATTAATATCAAAAATTCTGTAACTTTATTCAATCAATTTTGTATCCTTATTTCCATTTATAGAGATACCTATAAAGTCATAAAAAAATTCTCCTTTTTTACTTACTTCTTAAGAATGAAATGCGATTTACAATTATAATCACCATCAAATTATAAGCGAGGCATGATTTTCCTTTTTCTATTTCTTAATTTATATTTTTAAACATTATTTTTTTATACTTATTCTGTAGAAATGACTGTCTTAGCTTTGTAGAATATTTTCATGGATTTTAAATTGGATTTTTCCCTACATCTAATACAACCACTTTATAAATTTCATGACTGTTTGAGATAAGTTCCAACTTGCATGCCAAAAAGGGGGAAAATGTTTATAATGTACAAAGAAATATATAAAATGAATAAAGTAAATAAATGAATTTTGTAGAAATCCAGCAAATCTTTTTCACAAACAAATTATATGCATTTGAATTCATGGCGGCTTTCAATCCATATTTTCTTGATTCATAATGTATGATTTAATCAAATAATAAAAACATAAATACATTGAAAGAACAAAGGGAAAACAAACGAACGGACTAACAATAAGAGAAAAAGACAAAATAGAATAATAAATATAGAAACAGTTCTGTGCATTTAGTTATCTCTTTGAATGCAAACGTAAAGCTGTCTATTGAGATTCATTGAAACGTGTAACTTTTATAAACCTTGACTTCAACATATTATCTTATGCGAACTTACTCATATAAGTCCTTGACGAATAAGTCTTCAATTTAAGGGATCATTTTTTTTTTTTATGAGACTTCAAAACTTTTTGATGTAGATATTTCTTTTTTTTGAGAGCTTAAGTGTTTGGGTCCTGTGTGTTGAAGGTTTAATTGTTAATCATTATCAATGTTTGTATTATTAGTTTTACATTTAGCATTTTAGTCAATAATATTTCAATTTTTCCCTTAGATATAAAATCCTTTTGCCCTTTCCTTTTTCTGGTTTGGAAATCACAAAATTTTAATTTCTGAAATTGTCGCTATGTGAAAAGTAATTGAGGTAGATTTACTTTTCTGGGGAATGTACATTTTATATCAAAGATTTTTTGACCCATATGCTGTATAGGTGCTAGCACGTATGGATTTGTATTATTTTTAGAAATTTTCTATATATATGTATAAAATATAATTTTTCTATAAATGTATGGAACGTATAAAATCTATAGATATGATTGAGTTTTTAAGAAGCTGTTGATGTTGTTTAGTACTTAGATTGCAGGTGCTGCTTATATTCATAATGATCATAATAATCATAATGATGATCATAATGATGATGATAATCAATTTGATGGTGATGCTTTAGGATATTTTCTCTTCATTTTCATTTCCCCCACCAATTATTTATTTCCTCAATCATATTTTTTTTGCCATCTTCTTCTTACTTTATAAAATACACATTTCTAGATTATAATACGTGATGGCAAAACAAAAATAACGGTGAACTTTTCCTTCTTCTCTATTAAATTGTTTGTTTATACTTGGTGCGTTACTTTAGAATTTGTATAAGGATATTCAAACCTTGCACACACGCACACACATAACGTTATTTATATTTTCCAAAAAAAAAAAAGAAAAATTGAAAAAAAATGAAAAGGGAATAAAATGAGTAAAATATAACGGAAGAATATTACGCCAACGTATAAAGTTAATTTTCTTGAAAAAAGTAGTAGAAAATTATGTTTTGTTGATATTCTACACAAATCGTCCAATCAAACAATTCATAATGCCACATTTCCTTTTTACAATTTTCCACTTTTTTACTTTCCTTTTTAAACGAAAATTATATTAAATGAAAATGTTCAAGTAATGCATTGAAAAATAAAAAAAATCAAATTTGAAATTAGAGTTTTTGTGTTGAGGAGTAATTTTAAATTTGGTAAAAGGTATCTATGAAATTTTATGAAAAATTATTCTTATAATAAATAACATATTTTTATTACTGAATCCTTCGATTTCAGTTATTCTTGCTTTTTACACTTTCGTTGCCATTTTAGAACTTCCACTTTAAAATTACAAAACTTGCGGTGGCAATAAAACTTGAAAAAATGATTACGTTGACTTTAGCGGCCTCGGAAGAAAAGGTATTTAATTTTTGTTTTTCTTTTTTTTTGGATGGTTACACATCCTTGTACCTTGTTAAGAGTAAAAATATTTATTTACTAAATATTTTGGAATTAGCTAAAATAGTTTGAAAATTAAAGAAAAATTCTTGAATTTTAAAATTATAAATAATATTTGCTTTTCACCAATTTCTAACAAAAGAAAAAGTCAAAGAAAGTAAAAATTATAGTTTCAAATTATTTGAAATTTATAAAAAAATTTCATTATATAAGAGAAGTTTCAAAAAATGAACCCAAATTGGCACACATGTTTGTTATGTAAAAACATAGCACAGTACTAGTTTTCATTAATATTAATAACTCAAAATTGTAAACTTTGTCCACATAAAGACGTTTTTCTAAGGAGGCCTTATACGTAAAGGGTTGTTAAAAGTGGTTCCATTTGGACTAAATTTGTTGCATAAAATTTTCAAGTCAAAATATATTTATGTGCCAATTTTCAATCAAACATATTGAAAATTCTAGTATTTTTTCGTATAACGTTTTAAAAAAACACGTTGTATGCGGCGCCGTCTTAAAAATAATCCGATTTTCGAAAAAATTCATCTTTCAAAATCAAACTACGTACCAAATTTTATATTAAATATCTCAAAAATTGCGCAATTTGATAAAAACTTTACATGTATATGCGGACAAATAGGAGTAAAACGAATCAGAAAGTTCTACTGAGTTGTACCTCAACTTCTTTTGAATGTTACAAACATCTGTGGAAACCTAATACTGAAACATCATTTTATATAAAAATATTTACGAACGCTGAAAAATGTAAATGAAAATGGAAAAGTTAAACCAAGAAAAAAGGGAAAGTAGAAAACATTAAGAATAAAACACCCTAAAGAAGGGGCAAGAAGTTATACAATGAAAATATAAAGAGACAATAAAATGTACATGTTTATCATCGCACAAGAGAATTGTCCACGTTAATCTAAACGTATATCCAAAACAAATAATCTTTACCCCCTTTTTATTATCAGCCCCTTAAAATGGAAGCTAAAAATAAAATACAATTTTTGGTATTTGGCATGATGCCAAAAAGAAGCAATAAACGATACGATTAGTTCAAAAACAAAAATAAAAGTATATATATATATATATATATATATATATAAAGAAGCAAATGTAGCAATTGATATTTATGTAAATGTAGTTCATGTACACGCAAAAAGGATTATTTATATATATGAAGCAAAAGAAGAAGAAGAAGAAATTTAAACATACCGATAAAAACCGATATTATATTAACCCATTCTTTATACTATTCTGCTTCTTCTTCTTCTTATTATTATATCATGTAGTTATATATATCTAGATAATAAAGTTATTAGTAATATAAAATGCACGCAGAAATGTAATAATAAAGAAAGTACGTGAAAATGCTCAATGAAAATATAATGAACTCAAACATAATAAAAGTGGGAAAATAGGTGGTGGAAGAGCATTACTAAATGTTTAAAAGATTTCATGAAATTTTTTATCTTTAATTAATCTTTTGATTTTATGAAGAGCAGAAGCATTTAGGAAAAATTTAGAAAGTAAAGAAAAAACCGAAGGAGATATCGACATTTTGTTTTTGACTCACATAATTTTTTTTAAATATCCTTCAAATTAAAAGATATTTTATTTTAAGTAGCCATGTTTATTAAAGATAAATAACTTTACTCATAACAAATTTTAAATTTTAACCTTTTGATTTTGAGTTTTCTTAATTTTTTTTTGTTATATTTGTTTCTCTTTATTTTATTTTGTATTTTCTTTTTTTGATTTGATTTGATTTCGTTTAATTAATTTGTAGCTTTCCAAATGGCACGATAATGAAATAAAAAGATTGAGTTTCGTGAAAAAGCTAACTACAAGAGAAAAAAGTTTTTCATAAAAATATTTTGATTTATGTTCATATTTTAATGAATTCATGGGAAATAATATTTAAGAAAAAAAATTCCTTTTTCTTTCGTACCTTTATTTATGATCATTTGCACTTATTATTATTTGTTTTAATTAACCAAATTTATCAAAAATATTTCCAAAAGAAAACAAAGCATAAAAATTGAAATAGTTAAGAACACAAATGTATTAAATGGCTTTTCTCATTATTGGGCTACAAAAAAAAATACCGAAAATTTATAAATAAATTATGGTAAAAATATATTAATTGATAAACTATGACTATTAAATACTCTACACAACTCGATTTATATTTGAAAAAAAAGTCAGATTTCAAAAGGTTAAAGTTCAAAAAAAATTTTTTTTAATTTTGCATGGTCCTCATTTAGAATAATGTTCGTGCAAGCATTAAAAGTGTAAAATAAATAGCAAAAATGCCAAGATTTTATTCTTACTTTACTTAAGGCAAAAATGACTTCTAAAAATTTCTTTTGTAAAGCTCTAAAAGTCTATAAAAATTTATACGATTAGAATGTGTATTAACTGTAAGAATTTTTAGTAAAATTAAGTCTGATAACTCGGTAACAAAATTAGACAAAGATAACTAAAGCCACATTCCGTAAACTTTTAACTTCTGAATGTTAGTTTAAAAAAAATAATAAGCAACCTATACATCGCTGGAGCCAAATTTCAGATATCCATCACATGTTTTTCAATAAAAAAAATATAAAACAAGAAAATATAAAAACGTCAAAATTTGGTATAGTTTAATTTCACGTGGGCGAGGCCGGTATACACGATGTTTTAAGAGGTATTATAATGTCCTTACAATTTATACGAAATTTTAGCTTTCTATATGTTAAGTTTTTAAATTATGAGCGAAAAGCTATAAATATTTGCTAAAACAAACAGAACGGTTTTCAGATTACCTTAACCTATGGGCGTGTCCTCTGATCGATTTAACCCATTTTCAATATCAACCTATGCACTTGAACTTGGAATGTTTCTGCCATATTTGAAGTCGATATCTCTTGTTTCTGAGATCAGAACAATGTTTACTAAACATGAACGCACTGATAGATGGATAGACAGACATGCCTAAATCGCTTCAGAAGTTGATGCTGCTCAAGAATACATTTAATTTATAAGATTCACGACTCTTTTTGTGGTTGTTACAAACATAATAACAAACTGAATATACCTCCAATCCATTGAATGGTAAATATAAAACGACAACAAAGTTTTATTATGTTTCTATGATGGAAGAGTAACAAAAAAAATGCCAAGGGAAAAAAACAAGCGTTACACACATCACGTCATTCTATGAAGCATTAAAAACAACCACACGTCAATATTGACATTCATTTTACATCACTTGAATGTAAATATTATATTATTATTATTATTACTAAGAGAAAGTACAAAAAGAAAAGCAAAATAGAAAAGCAGAGTAAAAGAAAAAAAAGAGAGAATACTGAAAAAGTTATTAACAATAATAAAAATAATAAAACTGGAAATCTATCGCCATTACCATTTAAATTTTCATATTGAGGATATAACTATACGATGATGACATAACAAAAGTGCTTTCATAATAGCTTTTACATGAGGAAACCAGTTTACGCAATGCTTTTGCTTGTTTTTTTGATGTACAAAGTGAAAGAGTATAAAATCCCAGCAATTTTCGTTAGGATTTTCTTTGTTGACTGACATGAATAAAAATTGCCATTTATTAAAATAAATTATGGTTGGTTTATTTTTGTTTTTTGCTTAGTTATCGCTTAATGTAAAATTCAAATATACTTTAATTATTTGCAATCGATTATTATTAATGAAAATATTTTTACATTTATTAAAAAAGAAGCATAAGTTAAGCTGAAGAATACAAGATCGTTAATAAAAATAAATTTTTATGTTGGCCAACAATTATTGTATTTACATTTAATTTGTTATAAAATATATTGGCAATCAATCAAAGAAGATAAAGTTCATATCAAAATAAAACATTTTGCCGTTTTAATATATTTTTGTTATCTATAAAAAGTCATTTATGTTCAAATTTTATATTAACTTTTATTATTTACCACTAAAAAAATTGCTAAAACCAAACTGATTTCATTTCAATGACATTAAGAATGGGAAAGAGATAGATAGATAGATAGATAGATAGAGAGAGAGAGAGAGAGAGAGAGAGAGATAGATAGAAAATGATTAAGTGAGTGATACAGGCCAAAAGGGAAAGTAGCTGAAAGAGTGAAAGAGTGAAAGATCATAAAGTAAAAAAAGTTTTTAAAACTTTGTTTTAATTTATATTTAAATAATAACAATAATAAAAGAAAAAATGTTGCAAATGTTTCATGAACATTGGCAAAAAAAAACCAAAAGGATACTGTTAAAAATAAAGAAGAAAAAAAGGAAATGAATGCAAAAAAAAAAGAAAATACAAAATATAATAAAAACAAAAATTTGATGAAAAAGTACAAATTTAACGAAAAAATCTAAAAAAACTGGCACAACAGTGTTAAAAATTTTTAATAAAATTACAATATTCAAATATATTTTACACAACGTTAAAATTTTACGTAAATGTTTTTATTAATTTAAGTAATTTAATTTGAAAACCAATAATAAATAAAGTTTATTTTATATTTTATAAAAACTCCTTACTAAAAAGTTTTTTGGAGTATATTTAAAAAAAAGCCTCGTTAGACTTTGTGATCTAAGGCCTGAAGTTGTGCCCCTTTTTTTGACGTTTTTTATTTTATCAAATGAATCATATAAATTATACTATTTTGTCCTTAAAGGATAAACCTAAAAAAATATTCAGTTGTCCAAATATTGAACGATTATTTGGTTTAAGAATAATTTCACTTAACGGAAAATATATTTCGGATATACTTCGTAGAAATGTGAAGAAATTGAACTGTCCCATGAAAAGTTTAATCATATCATTTAAAATTTCGCCATTCGTTAAAATACATTTTTAAACTTTGCAATTGCTGATTTGCAAATTTTTTATATAATTTTTCATAAGGAATTTACTTTTCCTTACACTGCGTCTTTTGTGCTTCTGGGTATTAAGTGTTTGCACATTGTGGGTCCACGTTCTATTGCACTAATCGACTCGGACTCACTTTCTGATTTGATGTAAGCTTATGTGTGTCTCTGCCTCCCTTAAATTTGGTATGTAGAGATAATTTAGCTTAAACACGCCTGGAAATAATTGAGGAAAAGGTTAGCTTTTTATTAGAACCACGGAAAATTTGCCAATTCTCTCAAAAAAATATGACTTAAGGTATTTATTATTAATTGGTGCCGACCATCTATAACATATTAACTTGTTTTATTTATGATTAAATTCTTTAAAAACAGCGTAAAGACTTTTTCAGACGACTAAAATGTATAAATGAAAGATTATGCGAGCAATGCTATTATGAAGTATCAAAGCAACTCTGACGTTTAATGACGTATCAACTGAAGTAAGGAAGACGAGAAATAATATAAAAGTATAAACATTAAATCATTCCAACATTCCATTATACTTAATGATATAATAAAACATTATAAAATTTATTGTAATCTGTGATAGTAGTGACACATTTATCGCAGTAATTTGTGAAGGCAGTAGTGCACTATCGAGGATGAGCTTACGTGTTCATTCATGGCTATTGACTTTACACACATTCGCGTGAAATATTTCATTATATATTAAAATGAAACTTGTAAAGATCTTATAAAATGCCTAGTCCATTCAAAAATATCAAGTTAAAAAGCTTCCTAAATCGAAAATTTTGGGAAAACGTAAAAAATGAATACCAAAAATAAGACTTTACTGTCAAGCTTGAGCTTAACATGGTAAAAAAAAGCAAGAAACCAAACAGAAACCGCCCGCAATTCTATGACAATTTAAAAGAACATGACGGTTCATTTTATCTGATTCAATTTTCACTACGGTCCACTAGGATTGAGAAAAATATCGCTGCATAACAAATAGATATGGATTTACAGATAACTTACATTAAATTTGCCTCAAATCATGATCAATTACAATCTAAGTGGCACTCAGTAGATTTATTTGAGTATAATGGTCTTAAGGCCCTAATTTGATGTTCTCGGATTTGATAGAGTATGAAACCAAAAAGTATGACATTATGTAAAGATAGATGTATATTTAAAAGGGTTCATCAAATTATTTACAAAATAATTTTTTACAATTTGACACAAAAATGGTCTAAAAGGTAAATAGTCTTTTTTAAATCTAAAACAAAGTACTAATTAAATGGAAGTCCATCCAAAGACCCTTAGAAGATGGACAATTATACAAAAATCGTTTAAAATATTCTTAAATAATACAAGGCAAGGTTATTTAATGAATAACTGACACTTTTTTCTGAATCTCCAAAGGTTTCTAAAAAAATGGATAAATTCATAGTTCTGAGATAGCATTTTAAAGTAAAAATTACTCATTTTATGGTGCTTAAAGTATTTGTTGGGCTTAAAGTATTATAAGAACTATTCATTGTATTATTTATTATACAAACATTTAGCAACACAAAATAAACAAAGTATTATTTGAAACAATTGCAGCATGCTGTCGCTTGTTTGTTTAGATTATCGATTTATTATTATGTAAATATATATATGTGTGTGTGTGCATATCGTTATCATCAAAAACTTCTATTAATGGTTCAATTCTTAAACATTAAGATGAATTCTTGAAGCTACATTTTATTTCCAAGGAATAACTTGCACAATTGATTGAAAGATATAGTTTGAACTAAAGACTGTCTAAACTACCAGTTTTCTTTGAATATATATGCGATATTTGAATTTGATCCTTAAACTTCAAATATAATAAGCAGCTAAAGAGCATTTTGAAGAACGTTAAATAAATTGAAAATATATAAAATATCATACAATAACTGAAAATATAATTCATCTTTTGATGCATTTGCGTTTAGAGTCAAACCATCACAGTAAACACTATTTTTGATGGTTGCGATTTCCTCGCAAAACTTTCAATATGCATTGAAAAAAATAAAATATTAAAAAAATTTTAGGGTTGGTTATGATGGACTATTCAACACTCTACAGCATTCATAACTTTCACTTCAAAAGGTAAATACAGAAACAAAAAGAAAAACTGAATTTTAAAATTTAGTTTAATTTAATTTAATTTAAATTTAATATTTGTAAAATTAATTTAACTTAATTTAATTTAAATTTCATGTCTACTTTATATTTAAATTTAATAGTTATAAAAAGCTTCTTTTATATTGTAAAATTCTTTTAATCGATATCTGCTAAAAGTTAAACACTTTTCCAAATACTGATGGTTTTTGAAGTGGATCGAATAATCGAATATGGATAATGATCTTGTAAATAGTTCGACAGAAATCGCTTATAAAAAGCTTCCCTTTTTAAATCAAACTAAAAATGTTTTTCTGTTGAATATTTTTACGGTAAACAAATTGGCGGGATACTTTTTATTGTTAGGAATTTATAACTCTTTTGGGATTAATGGCACAATTGTAACCCAAAAATTTTTAAACTTTTATTGTCATTTTTTCTTAATGCTTCATAGAACTAGGCTTTTTAAAAATAGCAAACATTTCTTAGCTGTTTGTATAAGCAGCTAAATAAATGTATCTGAATATTCAAAATATTTATTATTATCCCACAAATACCGTAAACAAATGACTTGCCTTGACATGCATTTTGCCATATTTGCTTTAACAAATACGTAACGAACATATTTATATTGAATTTCAATTGCAAAATAGGAGCACTTCTTTTTCCATTTTTTGTGTAAGCAAAAATACACAAAAACATCAAACTAAGAGTTGATGATGATAGAGTGCCTCTAAAGAATAGATTGCTCCCCACAACCCTCCCCAACCGAAAAATAAAAAAAAAACAAAATAAATGTGGATCTTGTTTGCTTTAATAACATTAATCAGATGTATGCAGTAATCGATTTATTAGCAAAGTTATTACTTTGTTGGACATTGAAGTATTTAAAGAAGAACATTTTTGGCAAACAAATGCATTACAGATTTTTAAGTTGAATTCTTTTGTCTGAGTCCTTGGGGTTCGTGACAAATGAGGCTACTGATAAATCCCTTTGATTTAGAGTAATTTTAGATTTAGGAATATATGTAAAATTCTGGCCAAATTTATGATGTTGCCATTCAAAAATGTTGGCATTTATTTTGTTCATGTGAAAGGCATGAAAAATTGAAGTTTCAATGGAAAAGTTTAAAGGGGACATTTAAAGCGATGTTTAAAAAGAAATTTGAAGTGATGTTTAAAGGGAAGTTTAAAGAGAAGTTTAAAGGGTGATTTGAAGGGAAATTTGAGGGGAACTTTAAAAGAAAGTTTAAAAAGAAGCTTAAAGTGAGATTTGAAGGGAAGTTTCAAGGGAAATTTAAAGGGAATTTTAAAATGACTTCCCATACGTTTCAAGTTTATTATTAAATGTAATTTTTGAAAACAGAAAATTCTAAATCAATTTTATTTATTTCTATCGTAAAATCCATTTGTTTTGCAAACAGTTTTGTATTCTGATATTGGCCTTCAATATAAGGAAATTTTTTTTGGTATACACATTTGAAACATTTGAAAAGTTTATTTCATACAACTTTATCCATTATATATTTGCTCAAATGAACAATTTAAAAATATAGTGATGGTCACGTTAAAATAAAAACAAAAACTTAAAAATAACAATAATTTTTCTACCATTTTCCAAATTTATATATGTAAAAATAAAATTGAAACACAAGTGTGTGTTGGCGTGTGCATATACATGATTTGTATGTTTATATGCATATGAATTGATATTTGTATAAGCTTTTATGCATTATGCAATAATGGTAACAATGTATTGTAAGAATATAACAAATAATAATGAGCAAACCTATAAATAATTGTAACATTAATTTTGTAAAGAATTCTAAAAACTATTTAGGGATGCGTTTAACCACAATGAAGCATGGTAAAGCAAAAATAGCAAATAATCATATTTACAGCATTAGTTGCAGCAACGAAAGGGTGCACACAAAAATGATTATCAGCCAAACAAAATTTTTCCTTTTCAATTTTATTCCAATTTTCTTGCTATTGTTTTTACACCCAGCATTCTCTGATTGGAGGTATGCTTATTTTATCATAAAAAGAAATGTCAAGTTCCTGCAAAATACAGATAATTTTAATCAGCATTCAATACTGAATTGAAATAAACATGTCTGTCCATCAGTCTCATCAACTATCTAACTTTCCAAATATTGTTAGCATTTTGGAAATTCTTACTAACACATTGGTTTTATAAATGGGCAAAATCGGTTATAGGACACGCCCACAATGCAATGTAAAACAAACAGATCTCTGCTTTTTTGAACAAACAATTAGAAAACTAATATATTTTACGAGATCATTAAGGCCATTGCTCTACAGGGCTTTCATAAAAGTAATGCAAAACAGCCACACCTACCCGAAATTATATAGTAGTTAATATGTTTAAATTTATTGTTTAAATTTCGCATTTATTGCACTAGAATGGACAAATTCTTTGTGCTTTTTGATCATAATGTTTTGAGTGTACATGTTAGTGTTTGTATGGTGAGCATCCAAAATTTAATTGCAGCCAAATATAATTTTCTGACTTATTTTATTATTTCCTTTTTGTATTATAAATAACCTTCACGCACTAAGTGTATTTGTAAAGAGTGAAAAACAAGTAAACAAATGTATAAGGCAGAAGCATTTTTAAAATGTATTTATGAAATAATTTATTGGTATCGTTATAAGAAGGCCACGTACATACAAATATATCCGATTGTTCCTGCACGAGCGCCAGAAAAGCGTGAAAAACTATGAAGCGAAATATAAAAAAAAATTATGTAAACCTAAGGCCAAATTTCGATTAACCACCATTCAAGAAGTGCTTTAGCTTTTACAAATAAGAACTTGAATGTTTTATATCAATTTTGGAATGTAAATAAGTTTCAAATGTCCAGCGTTTGTAAATGAAAAGTGAGAAGTGATATTTGGTATATTTGATTTGATATATTTTCCTAGAAAAACTGAACTAGTTTTAGTTTATCTAAACTGAAAGCAGTTCGAATCCAAGTTTTGAATAACATTTTTAACAATTACATTAATTATCATGCAAAATTAAAACAATTGAAATTAAGGCATCACTTAAAAATGTTTGTATATTTGAAAAATATTCTCAAGCTTTATTTTTCTAAACATAGCAAATGTTTTGTTGAAATGCGTCTAACCATTCAATTTTTTCTTAAAATGCTGATTTCATTCTGATTCCATTGTTATATAAAACGCACCAAAAGAACACCAATGAATTGTGTATTGATGATGGTAAACAAAGAAAGATGTGTGAAAAAGAGAATTAAAAGGAATACAAAAGAAAAATTAACAAAATAAATGATCATAAAAAACAGAAAAGAATATAAACTAAAAAACAATTGCAAAAACAAAAATAAATTCTTAAAAATGTGAACAAATGTTCCGGCTGGCAAAGTGGTTAAGCATTAGTTGGAATAGAAATGCAAAAAAAAAACGAACAAGAATTTTAAACGGAATGCCATAAAGTGCCATAAGTTAGCGTAATTTTGTATTTTTATATTGAATTATCCATATAATAGAATAGACGCACTGGATCACATGTGATGCAGAAAACCATTTTTTTTTCTACCTCTTTTTCCTCCCATTGTAAAATACTTTTACATCAATTCTTGCAATATTTTCGTTGTCCATTTTATGAAATTATTTCCCTTAGACTTCTAAAAGCTCTATATTCCCTTTAAATGTCACACAACTTGTGCCAAATATCAAAGCATTTAATGGTTGTATCATTTTTGATCCAAATTTGTTTTATACTTTTTTCGAGTAAATAAAAATCTCTAAATTATATTAATTTTAAAATTTTGTAGGCGTAAACTGCTTTATTCAAAAAAAGAGCAAGCGCTCTCTGATCTAATCAGTGTCTAATAAACTTGTAGTTTTCTACCTATTTTCTAAAAAATATAAAGTAACTTTTTTCTAAACACTTTTTCATATGATTCGTTATTTAGTGAAATATTAAACAAAAAAATTATTTTAAAATCTAGAATGGCCGTTGTTTGCAATCTAGATTAATACAAATTATTTTCAGCTATAAAAAATCTATATGGCATTGTATTTGTCACATTTGTCCTATAAACTTTAAACAAAATACGATAAAATCAATTTTTAATAATATATGGCAGATGTCATATGTGGCCAATACATTCACAGCGCAAAAATGTTATAATAACACATTTCCGTTTAAGCGATTAATTATAGAGAAAACTATAAAAAAAATTTAAAAAAAAAAAGAAAAGCACAAACTCGAAATTGAACTCTTTGCAGTGTCCATGGAAAATAACTTATCATAAAATTATTGTTGGTTGAAATCGAATAAATATTTTGCCGACTTAAGCCGACTTGTAATACTAAAAATTGGACATCAAATGTTAGGAGAGTAAAAGAAATATAAAGTTTCGGAAAGATGAAGAAAAAAATTAAGAAAAGAAAAAAAGTTAATAAAATAAAAAAAATTTTTTTCAATACACAACTTTGATTGGAGAATTGTTTTGAAAATTGTTTGTATCCAACCTTTTTCAGTTGTATTTGCGTTTTAATTACATTAAACTTGCATAATGAAACACATAGAGCGACAGGCCATAATGTCAAAACATATAAAAAATAAATTAAATTTGTGGGACAGACAGATAGACAAACTGCTTTACCTTTATTCTACAAGTTACTTAGGAAAGAACTGTGTCAGAAAAGGAGGCCTTAATTCAATTTATTGAACGTCATTTTGAATGTAATTATTTTAGCAACATTTTCTTCATAATTTACAATTACAACAGCATCTGTTTTAATTATAAATTAACGTAATATAATTTATATAAAATAAAAAAAATTAATTTGAAAAAAATTGCAAAATTCAAAAAAAAAAAGATTAAAATGAACAAATAAGCCATAAATAAATCAACAAGAAAATGTTTATACAAATGATTATACTCACTTAAGGCTAACATTATTTTAACAAAAACATAAACAAAAACAAACAGAAAAAAACAAAAAAAAACACTTTAATATATTTGCATGTGAAATGTGTCAGCATCAGTCAATTTTCTATAAAAGTTGTTTACATTTTCTATTTATTTATTAATTGTTTTAATTAATATTTGTTGTTGCATTGCGTTGCTATAAAATCTCAATTGTTTGCAATTCAATAAACACAATGAATGAATTTGTTAATAGATTTCTCTCCGTATCAGAAACAATTGTTTTTTTTTTTTGTTCTTTTCATACAAAACACTAAAGTGAACTAAGTCTTTGAAAATGTTGCATTGAATGCAGAAAGGTTTCAAAGAGAACCTCTTCATTTTCACTCTAGATCGATTTAAAATCATTATTGTAATCATTTGTGAATCTAGCTAGCTTTTTACATTGTTATATATATATTTGTGGTTACCAAATATTGCGTCAAAAAAAAAAATTTTTTTTGCAGAAACTTTTTAATATGACCCAATATATATATATATATTTATATATATGTGAACATTTTTTGTACTCATGTTAATACTTCTTTAAAAGCATTGACTATATTTTAAAATTTTACATCAAATAAAAGCTACTTTTTACCAAACGTTTATCTTTATAAAAAATATTACATCGTTGGAAAATGATTTCCTGGTGCAAAAATTTAGTAATACAGTTTAATCAACACCATTTTAGATTTTATCAAACCAAAATATGCTTCACTGATTTAATTTATAATTTTGCATATTTTTGTAATATCCAGAAAGAGTTGGGATGGATCGACCTACCACAATACCGAGCAACATGCCGTTGCGTCTGTCTGTCCATCTGTTTTTCATTAATGTATTACATTAATAAAATTCTATACATAGGTGTGTTTTGGCTAAAAAACGAATTCTATTGAAAATGTTTAAAATCGAACTATTTTCACAACCACTCCTCATATAACGTCCCTTTTCAAAAAACGGTCATTATGTGAAAAAAGTCTTACACTTTTAAATGTATATTAACAAAACTTGACAAAATATTTTATTTTAAATTCTTTTGTATAATCAATATCTCATTTTTATGAATTCCAATACATTTATAAAGTAATGGAAAATGGTGAGATAAGTTTTGCTTCTTGTAAAACGCACGCATAAAATTGATAATTAACAGAACAACAGTTTACTGAATAAAATGCAATTCACAGCCTTGATTGTAACAAATTTAATTGCTTTAGATAAATGTCACTCAAGTTTGATATAATTAAAAATAAAACACTATTCACTATTCAATTTAATATTACAATCTTAATTTACACTTAATTTAATTACATAAATTGTCAAATTGTGCACTTTATAATAAAAAACTCTGTAATCTGTTGCTTAAGGTATTCAATTGATTAAAATCGGAGTATAAAACAATAATAACAATAATAATAATTATAATAAAAAAAAAACCGGTGTAAAATGTTTCGTTTATCGAACATTTTACACCGGTAACTTATGTAACTTATCAAGTACAGTGGGCCTTTAGGCAGAAAATAATGCATAAGAAAAATTTTAACACTCTTTTTCTGCTCTGCTTGATAGAACAGATATTTTGAACTTTGATTCTAAGTATTTTTGGGATTTTAATTCTTGAGAAGTGTCTTGTATTTAATAAAATTTTCTACAATGAAATACGATTCTTTTAATGTTTAGAAATTTCAATTATTTTAGATTAATTATCAGTAAGAAAACTATTTTAAACCTTATTCCAGTTAATGAAATTTAAATTTAAAGAATGGAGTTCTAAATTTATAATTATTTATGTTTTCAGTGCCACTGTACAAAACTAAAATGTATGGCAACATACATATACAACTTTTCATTGACAAATTCTATAAACCAATACAACAAATAAAAAAAATTCATTTGGCTGAGAACGCATCATGAATACGCATTTAACAATTTCTCTAACAATTTTTCAAATATAAATTGCTTATAGAAGCAAAGAAGTTTTTTACGAGGGCCTCTAATACTTTTGAGATATTAAGAAAAGCCTTAGACAAAAATGAGAAAACCGCAACTTGTTGAAATTATTTCAGTTGATCAGAAATCGAAGGAATATTTAGAGATTTTATTATTTTTCTAGCTTTTATGAGCTTTTCATCAAAAGCACATAATGCCGCCTTGTGCTTAGAGTCTTTTATCACGATTTTTACTATTAATATGGGCACATAAATTTCGATTATATACTATAAATATAGATATATAAATATAGAAATTTGGAAAGGCCAAATTCTAAAATCTTTTTTGCTAAAAATAAGGAAAAGGGAATCCTTACATTTTATATAAAAATGTTTCTTTTTCAAGAACACTTTGTTTAAGACTTGACATAATTGGGCAAAAGTCCGTCTTTGTATATTTTAATAGGCGAATCTTTTAGTTACACATCTTACATATTTCCATTCACAAATGGATGGACGTACAGACTCTATCAAGCTTAAATTAGCTAAATGAGATAATGCTTCAAAAACATTCAAGGAAGTTGCTTTAAAGTTTTCTAATGATGCATGAATTTAGACCAAGCTAACCCACTATTTCAATGACGCTGTAGAAATATTTTGTGTATATTATATATATATATATATGTATATATATATAAAGGTATGTACAAAATGTTGAGACATAAAATATTGAGGCAAAAAATGGGCCACAAGTAAAATAATATAAAAAAATTAATAAAAGAAAAAAACTTACCATTTTTTTTATCACATATTGTTGATGTTGTTGTTGATGTTGCTGCTGGCTGCTGTTTGTTCCTTTTGCTGTTTCGTTGCTTCCTAAATTGTTATGATAACTTTTTTTCTATTCCAATGCACACAGCACTTAAAATTCAAACAGCTCAACTAGATCAACAAAATAAAAATATCTCGCTGATATTTTCTAATTTTCCAATAAACTAATGATTTTTACAGGAATTATCTTGGTTTGCAAGCAACAAATCAAAAAATTCAATTAAGAACATAAATTTTTTCGTTTAGCGTTGATTAAACACAATCGTGAAAACAACTTTTTTCATTCATCATTTTTTTTCTTTATTTTTTTTTGTATTATTTTTGTATTTATTATATTTTGGGGGGAAGTAAAATAAATTTTAATAATTTATGACTTCAAGTAGAAGAAGATTTGTTACACTGCTTGTAAAATTACTAATATTGTAACACTAGTTTATTATTATTATTGTTGTTATTGTTGTTGAGGATGTAGTTATTTGCTTGTTGTTGTTGTTTGTTGTAATATAAATCTCTGGATTTTTCTATATGAAAGAAATTTTCGCAATTTTTGTTTCTTTCTCTAAACACATTTAATATGTTGCTTTTTGTTATTGTAGTGTTTTTGTTGTTGTTATTATTATTGTTATTTTTTCATTTTTGTAATACTAATTTATAGCCTAAAAAATGCTAATTGAAAAAAATAATAATTTAGTATTACTTTGCAAAATTTTTACAATTTCTCCAAGAAAAATATTTTTCCGCTTTTGTATTTCTGTTTTCTTCTTATTTTTGCAAAACCACTTTTTTATTAAATAAATTACTTAAATTGATTTTTTGTGGGAATAAATTCAATTTAAAACATGAAAAAAGCAGACACTTTTCACATTTACAGGCGGCATGTGGCAATCGATGAGAGCATTGATGATGATGATGATGATGATGATGATGAAGATGATGGCAAAAGTGTTGTAATTTATTAAGTGCTGCTTTAAGACAACGATATCCACTTTGCGTGCACCTATACACACGCACACATACACACACACACACACACACACACACGGGTACACACACAAGTGCTTATATATAATTATATATAAATGTTTATTATATACAAATTCCAACAACAACAACTAGTTATAGTTGCAGTAATATAAGTAGCTTAACGATGTATGTATGTATGTGTGGCGGCACAATGAACACATGTCAATCAATTTCCATCAATTTAAAATTTGTTTACACATGTCAAGCACTTTAACTTTCATCGGCAAAATTGGCAACAAAACAAAACAACTACCAAAGAAAACAAAAAAAACGAGTAATATAAAAAATTACACATATATTCACACATATACGTGTACATGAATTCATTCATTTAAAAGCGTCCTTTATATAAGCAAAATATTTCTCACAATTTCTCATCATTTCTTCAGCTTTTTATGTTTTTTTTCCGAAATCTTTTGTTATTTGTAATGAATTTGTATATAATTTAGGAAACTATAACATTTCATTTTTTCTCAACCCTTAATTAACATTCCAAACTTTAAAACACAATTTATAGAGATATAAATCAAAGAGTAAAGAAAATACTTTCATTCAAACTCATTCAAAATTTTCGCTTTACTTGTTTATTAGGCCATTTGTAAAGCGCATAAAATTCTTATATAATTTATATATAGTTTTGGGTCCACAAAAAATCTTAGCAAAACTTTTAATAAAACTTTTCCTTTCTCCATTTAAAGCATCTGAAATGCTTAAAAATTAATTTAGCAAAATCGAAAAATTCAAGAAAAAATTTTATAATAAAAATGAAAAACAATGGGGAAGAAAATTACGCTGATGGTTAATTTTTGTTATATAAATTATTAAATTAATTTTCACTTTATGTTTTATCTCATTTATTGTGATTATCACAAGCACAAAATCTACGCGTCTCAATTTGTATGCTACTTTATACAACAGACATTTATAGACTAGACTTCAAATTATATCTTACACAAAAATTATTTTCTTTTATTACTTTAAATCACTATAATTCTCTTTATATTCTGTGTTCTCTCTTTTCAACTTTAATACTTCTCAATGACTCGACATTTCTCTGTGTGCTTTTTGTACTAAAATTTTTTGTTTTCGTGTTTCACAAAGAAAAATCATCACAAATGCTGGTAATTTAAGCATAGAAATGCTCTTTATGGTACATGATTTATATATAT
This sequence comes from Melophagus ovinus, assembly GCA_023089585.1. Classification (NCBI taxonomy): domain Eukaryota; kingdom Metazoa; phylum Arthropoda; class Insecta; order Diptera; family Hippoboscidae; genus Melophagus; species Melophagus ovinus. The sequence continues at coordinate 204,296 of JAKKIB010000181.1, read as the reverse complement.
TATTCTCTCTCTCTCACTCCCCATCTCTAATACATTTTCTTCCTATCTGAAATGTTTAACTAGTGATAATGTAACATAAACAGATGTTTTATTTAGCAGTTGTAGAATAATAAAAAAACTTTCCGGGTTTATTGGTTTTAAGGGTTTTGTCATATGCGGCCTATATATCTCTGTAAATCTCATCAGAGCTTAAAGTCTCTTATACCTAGTCTCTCTTTCTCTCTGATTGCTTAAAATTTTATACATCATGTCGTGATACTTTTTGTTCAGATATCTACGTAAAAACCCAATTGATTACCTTTCAGTTCTCTTTCTATTCTCTCTTCATGCTCTTTGGCTTGTAAGCAGAAAGTTCTTAGTATAAGATTTAGTTAGAAAATCCCGTGAGAAGATTCAAATAAATTTTCAATAATATAATCGAATACTGCTCAAATGTCTCTCAGTTGAAAGTAAAGTAATATTTAATCTTAGATTTTTTTATTTAAGAGCCACTCAACTTATCTAATAGAATTGTTAGGCCTTTGGCGAGCCCGCAGGTTTAATTGGGCCCATGAAATTGTAAACCTAGTCCGATGATTGTAGAATATAAAATTTTTCTAGCTCAATTATAGCATTTCTGAAAAATACTTTTGAACCCTTCGCATAACGCGTTTGCGGGTTAAATAAACTTTCTCAAAACGTCTTTTAAGATTTAAACAGCCAAAACATTTGACAACTCCTAGAATTGTAAGTAAGATTATCGACTTCAACTTCCTTTTAAAAGAAATTCTTGAATTCTAACATTTTTCCTTTTACCACTAATACTTAAGTGCAATTTAAGGCAAGGATCTATGCGAAACGCAAAATGGATGAATTCGAATAATTTCCAGGAAAATTTCTACTATGAGTTATTTGGTAAAAAAAATGGCCTACGGAAATTCTACGCAGTTTTCCACAGCTGTCAAAGGTTTCATTTATTTTGACATTGACTGGTCTGAGCCGCAAAATCTTTCCTTTAAAAAATATAATTTCCACTTCATTCATTTTTTAATAATTCAATTTAGCAATTTTGAAAGTTTCTGTGAAAAGTTTGCAATTTGAAAATGACAAGCGAAAGTAAGACATGAAACGTGAGAGAATTCAAAAGGCAAAGACAAAAGCCTGTTTTGCTTAATAAAATTTAAGAAAATTGTACTAAAACAAATCTCTCTCTCTTTTTTTCTCTTTTTCTGTTTCTCTCTGTTGTGATGTTTCTCCACATTTCTCTCTGAAAAGTTAGCACAGAAGAAAGTATTATGTGACTGCATTTTTTATTGAAATAAGTTGAAGGGAAAGAAACAAACTCATTCTCCCTCATTCACATTCTCAAGTTCGGAATTTACTTAGACTCAAAAAGTCAAATACAAAAGTATTATTTCAATGGGAAATAATTTGTGTTGTATGAAGAAAAGCGAGACCTAAATGAATATGATGAATACAATTCTTGCAAAAAGCAGCCATAGAAAAAATAACTAATTTGAAATATAATTAAAATGTTTCTCTTTCTAATTATATTACAAATCTAATACAGATAGAGATATTTTTAAAGGGCAGGTATTTACTTGAAACATTTAAACATTCAAAAACAATAGGCAGACCAAAAAAAAACAAAAATTTAAGGCCATTAAAGTTTATTAAATAAATGTCGCACATATATATTCTCATATAAATCTAAGGAAGAAGAGATAAAGAAAATAGACAAGTTTTGTGTTGTTTTACCTTTATTTTTTGCTATTTGACATTTTTAGTCCGTTACTGAGGGAGGAAATAGAAGTTAGTTAGAAACTTTACAACTTATTGTATTTCACCCTTATCCTCATAATATTACCCTGATTATGTATTAGTTGGCAAGAATTTATACATATTATATATTTTTGCCTCAAGTACACACATCTCTCCAAGGGTATTTATTTTGGATAGAAAGTTTATAACAAAAAAGAAAAAAAAAACGACAACAAACAACGAGGAAAACCAAAGCAGAAAAAACAAAACAAAAGGCAAGAAGGGATAAGAATAAAAAGAAGAGAAAAGAAACCGAAGATCTTGAAAAAAAATTAGAAGCCTAACCTCAATGTCTCTTGACTGCGGCAAAAAATGCAGAAAGTATAAAAAAAGCAAACAGAAAAAGTTAAAAGAAGCCAACAATTTACTGAAGTGCAAGTCAAGGTACATACATGTACATACACAAAACATATGCACACATACATATCCAATTTATATCTAGTAAATAGTTTCAATAATATGGCACTGTCAAGCAGCGTGCTCTTTAGTGCTTATCTATCGATTTATTTTGTTGCCTTAAGCAAGCAAATGTTTATTTATATTGTTTAACTTTTATTTATTTTACATTTTTTTCTTTGGTATATATTTCTAGTTTGTTAAGACTTCAGTTGTACGAAAAAATAAGGAATCATGTTAAGCATATCAGACCATCCGTCCATCTATCCATCCATCCATCCTCCACCCATGCAGAAATTATTATTATTCAGTTGTAGATTTTAATTCGTAAGATATTTACATGATAGATAAGTAAAATTCGTCTAATGCTTAAGAAAGTCGGTTAGATTGTGGAATTTTCACGACCACTCTCCTTAAAATGTGTTCGTAAAATGCCAAAAGAAAAATCCATTATATGAAAATGAAGTTTCACAAACTTTTGATATACTTCTGGTATTAATTGGTACAAACAATTTTTATGAAATCGATATAAAAAATCTGTATTAAATAGATATAAAAAATCTATATTAAATTTCTTTATTCTTTAAATTGAGTAGACATTTATCATCTTAGAGCATAGAAATATAAAAGTAAGAATGTTGCATTATAAATGTATTGAATTGTTTTTTTCTTTGTTGTACCGACTACATTTGTATTTGAATTAAACAGATTTTTCATGACGACAAAATCTAAACAAAGACTTTAAGAAACTACATTAATTTACTCAATAAATAAATGATTATTTTAAAAAATATTGCAACTTATTCCTAAAGAGTTTTTTTGTAAAAATAAAAAAAGTTTTATAATTTTTTGAACCCACCACCAGAGGTTGGTGGGTCTATAAAGTATATATATACGTAAGCAGCAACAAATTCTGAGTTGATTTAGAGATGTCGGTCCACCATCTGTGAAACTTTGTGTCTACCTGTAGTAAGCATTCTTTTGGTCGCAAAGTTTGGGTTATCGCACTTGAATTTGGCAGAACCATTGAAAGTTCTTGTACGCAGGTTGAGATTAAAGTCGGGCGAAATTGTTTAAAAGACACGCTCATAGTGCAACGTAAAGTGAGAACACCTCGTTTTTAAGCAATGTTTGATGCTACTTGGCTTATTATTTGCAAACTGCAAAAGATAGAAAGCTGAAATTTTGTACGTGTAATAAGGCCATTGATCTACAACATCAATTCAAAAATCCTGCAAATCGGTCACGCCCACTTGGAATTATATAGTGTCAAACTTTTATTTTATTTTTTGATTGCTTTTTTTTTCTTCTTTATAATATTTGAGATTTGGTCTCAGCCAAATATAATTTTTTCACTTGTATTATTGAAATTTTCCTAAACCATTAAAATGAAATTTTGATTATTCAAGCAATTTTCTTAGAATAAAAAATATAAAATAATTACACCATTGAAAATTATTCCAGAACAAGAACCAGTACATTATAAAGAATGAACTATTAAGAATTTCCTTGATTGAACTTTTAAGAATTTCTTTGATCAAAATGTTCCCCGAAATTTGGCAAAATTAGTATGAATAAATGAGCAGAAAACTAAAATTGGAACAAAATAAATACGATCTAAAAAATTCAACTAATTTTGATACATTGTTTACATAAGTAAGTTATCTAAGTATCAAATTTAACTTATTTAAGCTGCAAAATGTAAATTACCACAAAACATAAGATAATATTAAAACAAAAATTTTAAGTTATGCATTAAAAATAGAAGTCAAGCAATCGATATAATAAATTTATTATAATGTTTAGTTAATTTGGAATTATGAGTTAAGAAGAAATAACAAATTCTTAAAATACAACAACAACAACAACAACAACAACAACAACAACAACATGGGCATGCTTATGCTTATTCTTACAAATTCAATATAAACAACGTTAAGTTTTACAAAACATTGAATTCAAAACCATTAAAGGAAAGGGTCCTCAGATGACACAAAAAAATGAACTCTATTCCATTTTAATAAATAAAAAATACTTTGCATTAAGAAGTAATTGAAAATTGCAAACATTTGATATTAAAGCACAACAAAATTTAGAAACTCAAACACACTTGTTTAAGGCATTTAAAGTACTTTTAAAAGCGTTTTGTTCATAATGAATCAAAAATTCTTTGATTTTAACTTAGGAGAGACTAAGTTGAAATTTATTATAAATCTTAGCAAATAAATTGTAAAATAAAAATCTCTTTAAATAACGCGCTTTGAAAAACTAAATTCCAAATTAGGAAAAATAGTTTTTATTTCCTCAAAAAATTATGAAATCAAGCAAATTAATTATGGTTTCATGATCCATGACTACTCGTTATTACTTACAACTTCTTAAAGTGTATACAAAGAACAAAATTTATGTAGAAATATTTTGTTAGAGTCTTCAAAAGCCGTTTATAACAAAAACCTTATATTTAAAAGTACATCCTTTAGAATTGTTATAGGAAATAGGAAGAAGAACAAGCATAAGTGTCATGTCACATACATATTCTAATGCTATTGCTCTGATTACAATTACTTCCATCACAAACATACACCTACATAATTGTTAAGTTATTCTTGAACGTGTTACACACTAAATATATTTCATATAGAGCTCTTATTATTGTAATTTAAAGAAAATATTGCATATGTATAGAAAAAAAAGAGAGTCAGGTAGTTGTATAGAAATCAGTAACAAGAAAAATAAAAAGCTAACAAAATTGACTGAAAGTAACACATTTAAACGTGTCTAATGGTAACAACAACAACAACAGCACGAACAATAACAACTTAGCTAATTTCAATTTAATGTTGTTGTTATTATTGCTTTTGTTTTTGTTATTATAAAGTAACTACTCGAGCATTTCACTCACTCAATCTCACAATCCCTTAAACTTAACCTAAAAACTCTAAGATGTTAAAACTGAAAGACCGAGAAAGAGATAAATAAAATGGTAGAGAAAGGAAAATATATATATTCATATATATGTAAAAGGAAATTACTATTATAATTCTGCGAAAATGTGAGGAAAATTATGTAAAGTTAGAAGAAGAAGAAAAAACATTATCAACCATAAAATAAGTTATTCTCGCAAATGTGCGGTTTGTTCTCATTCTCTTAATAATGGTTAATAAAAGTGATTCATTAAAAATCTTTTACAATAGGGAAATAGATATAGGAAGGCAGAAAGAGATAGAGAGAAATAGATAGCTAAAGATTTCTTAAAAATCTCATTGTGTTGGCAAAATTGTGTCATTAAAATTTCTGCGGTCACCTCACGACTTTAAGCAACTTCACAACTAACTTCTTAATCATACCAAATATCTTCATCATGGTTTTAGAGAATATCTTTGAAAAAATAAATAACAAAAGAACAACAAATGATTCATTCAGTCATTTCCAAAACGGAAGAGTAATTATATCAAAGTACTATTGCAAAAACTACTAATTAAAACTATATTCTAACATTTTTGATTATAAACTGATTTGTCAACTGAATTTGTCATTTTACATTTGACATTTTAGAATGTCAAAAGTGTCCCAGTCTGTTTGTACATTTATCAAACTACTAACTAAACTACTTAGCAACCAACTAGCTAACCCAATCAATTAATCTTAACGTTGTGTTTATTGCTGCTTTTATGTTATTTATTGTTGTTGGTGATCATACTGCCCTTTTTTCACAACTAAGGGCCCTTGTTCTTGTCATGGACAGCAAAGCAAACAGCAAATAGCAACAATAGAATAGATGAAGAAGGTATAAAAATTAGGCGATGTGGATGATGAAGAAGAAAAGGCATCAAATCAAAAGAGTGAAAAGGATTTCAAATATTTAAAGTCGTTACTTTGATAATTATTCTAGAGGGATGTAAAGTCATGGTTGCTCAAATTGTTGTTATTCTTACTTTATTACTACTGCTCTACGTACTGCTATTGTTCTTTTAGTTTGCCGTTACAATTATAACAACTGTTATGATTGTAATGTTGAATGTTGCCAATTTAGCTTTTTACATCTTTAAGTTCTCATTGTAGGTTAAAAGTTTCAGTTTCTACAACTCTTACTAATCATTTGCGGCCTTTACTTTTCCCAAGTCATCGAATTAACCATAAAAGAAGGTAAATACTTTACAGGAAGAAAAATAGAAAGTATGTGCTAAAATATAACGACCAAGTGAAAATCTTTTATTTACTTAAAAAAACTTTACCCAAACTATAAACATTAAAAGTGTACGCATAACAAAAATATTTACAAATACTTCTAATAATAAGTCACATGAGATTATTTTATGTAGATTGTTCAAAGAAAAAAAAAACATTCAAAACATATGCTAACGAAATCTTTAATGCTTAAAGAAAGTTAAGTAGCGTGAAAATTCACGATGTAAAAAGAATTTACAGCTCAAAATTTTGCTAATAAGTTTTATCATCAATCCTTTTAAAATGATGTGTTTTCATTTAACATAGCTACCAAAATATATTTCAGAACAAATTAGAATAAGATTTTCGATTTATCAGCTATTAAAATTTAAGACTCTCTTTTGAATTTTCCTCAATTTTTTTTGTTATTTCAAGCATTTTACAAAATTTTCATTTCAATTTAATCATTTTGCTTTGAAGTAAAGCTTCTAAAGCTTATTTTATTTCATGGCGTTTACTCTCTCATCCATTTTTGATGTTTATTCATTTATTTTTAAATTAATTATCTAAAGAGACTAAGCATAATCAGAATACTTTTGACTTTGATTTTGATAAGAACTTGTCACAGAGGTTATAGAAGTAATAACTTAAAAGAGATATTCATACCATATTCCTGCTTTGGCAACACCACCAATAAAGAATTGCGCATTCGGAAAGTACGTGAACAAACAAAAAGACACAAAAGAAACAAGACACGCAACTGCGCTAATGATTATGGCAAGTAATTAATTAATATACAATGTATATATATATATATATATATATATATATATATATATATATATATATATATATATATATATATACATATTTATCATATATAAGTAGAAGCTAATATAACGAAATAAGAGCAAGCAAGCAGTTGCAAAGAAGTGTGATAATCGCACATAACAAAGAAATGAAAGGAAAGCAACTTAGAATTTTTTAATGGATCGGAGTCGATGCTAAAACTATCCTACAGCACTTTGTTTAGTGCAACTAAACAATTAAGTTTACTAATAACAAGTTAAAAATCTAAAAAATTGTGATTTTTAAAGGATTTAAAAAGTTCTTTATATAAATGTGGAATCAAAAATTGGACTGATCGGGATAAAAGTTTGGTACACATTTTTCCTACATAAAGGTCCAGTAAAATGTCAAGTTTTGTTGAAATATTTTTAAAATTGTTACTTCTTTTTCCATAAAAAGTTTTTTCTTAAAAAAGTTCCAATTTTAACTAATTTTAATTAAAATATTTCAACAATTGCGACCTGCAGCTTCATAACAAATGAGTCGACCGGTATAATAAAAATTTGATCTAACTCAATTCTTTCTGGGTCTGCACAAACATCTGCACAAGCTTATAGTATTTTATACCAAAAGTGGTGCAGACCATAAATATGCTATAAAATAAGAACTTGAGATGAAAAAGAACATACATGTATGTACATATTGATGTTAATGACAAAACGAAGGTTAGTTAATTAAGCTTAGGGTGAAAGGCAAAAAATTGAAGGCATTAGAAAAGACAACAATAAAACTTCAAGCAAGAAAGTTGTAAAAGAAACCACTAAGTGTAATGAGGAAAATATCTTCTCTCAACATTGAATTCTTCCTTCAATATTGAGACTACACTTTCTGCTAATCATTGAAGAAAAGTCATTAAACTGATTGTTAATTCAATGAATTAGGAATGAATTAGGAAGTGTAATATTTGCGTTACAAATCGAGGATCTGTGACAAATGTCATTTTAGTTTTGTTATATGACATAACGTTACAAGCGTTTCATTATACGAATAGTTAATTTTTTATTGAATTTTATTAGATCATTAAAAAAGGTGATGATGTGATTAAACTTTAAATTAAATATTTTCATAGGCAAGTGACAACTGACAGCTGACAGCTGCTGCAATAGAGAGGAAAAGTTTGAATGATTTAATTCAGTGGATCTTGGATTTTGGTTGAAGCCCGTTATAATAAGAGTAAATGAATTCTCCTAAAAAAACAATCTAGAAAAAGGTAAACGTAAAAAAGCAGATACGAATAGGAAATCTGCAATCTGTTGAAATCGTAATGCCAGATGGAGCATTTACAAAAATTTTCAATAGAGAAATTTTAATGCTGAAGTTGCAGCTTACTTAGGCAAGTTAGTTGAAATTGAAAATGAAACTTTCATTGACAAATCCTTGAAATTTTACCAGATTCAACTGTATAACTCATTTATTTGTATTCATTTTTAGATTAATTAATTATCAAATTATATTCAATGAGAAGCAACTTTATTAAGAACGTAGGTAGGCATAAAAAGGAAACTCAATGAAACCTTAGAAGAAATCTATGATTAAAAATCAAGTCATTTAAACTTTTTGCAACAATAGTGCAAGACAACTATTTGTATATTTTTTTATTAAATATTAAAGTAACGTATGCGTATAAAACAACAGTAACAATAACAACAAGAAGGAACAAAGGAATCGAAAAAAGGAATTCCAAATAAAAAAAAAATAAAATTGAATAAAATTGCTCATACGCCATAAACATCAAGCAATATAAAAGAGAACAAAGCAAAAAATAAACGAAAATATTCTGAAATAAAGTTAATTCATACGTCATGTTATGGATGTAGGAAATAGTCAATGGAGAAGACGCGACCAATTATGAAGCATCCCTAAAAAAAATGTGTGCACGATAAAAAAGAGAAAAAAACAAAATTAAAAACTTTTTATTGAAACGAAAATAAATGTTTCGGAATACGATTGTCATAAAGTTTTAATTATTGTCTGTTTTGGGATAGTTATTTTAATAGCTATAAAAATATCCTTGTTTTTTTTTTTTTTATTAAAATTTCTTTCCCACGTAAGTCGTTAATTCATGTTGCTAAAAGTGCAAAGGGCAAAAGAAAAATTCTCGCAACGCCTGAGCAAAGAGAACGCCTTAAATCATAGAAAGGATTTGTGAAGTTAAAAGGACTCTAATTAGAAAGATTCGATAACTATAATTTTTTTTATAGATTTTACAAACGATACAAGTGAAATCATTCTAAAAAGCTTCAAGCTTCAACATTTGGATTTTCAAAGGAGCCAGTTACAGGAAGAAAAATTCTATAACTTTTCGTGTAGAAAAAATCAAAATTGGTAAATTCTACAAATGACGAAGACAAAAGTTTCAGAAAACAAAATTTAATTTTACCTTTCCATCTCTAACACTTTTTCTCTTTGGCAAAATCAAGCAAAAAGAGAATTATCACAGTAAACAATGACTTTAGAACGTATGATTTATTTGTACGCATCTTTCCCATCATTCTAGTAAAACTACCATTTCAAATTTTTAGTGCATTCAGGTTTTTCTTCATTAAAGTCTTTCACCAATCAAAAAATATTCTTTTCTTACTCCGTTTAAATCTGAAGTGTTTCTTGCACGAAAACCTCTGTAAGTTCCTTTTTTGTCTTTGTTCCTTTTTTCCTTTTCTTTACATTTTTTTTACGTGTTAAGGACTGTTCATACTTAAAATGCACGCCATATTATGTGGCTCGTCTTTGTGTTATAGTTTATACTTTACATTAATCAGGGTATGAAAAGTAGGCTATACCGTTTAGACCATTTTGGAGAAATTTCAAATGAGTCTGAACAATGTTGAATTGCACTGATTTATTAGAGGCAACCAGTTACGAGTAGGGCCAATTCAAATGAAAATGGCTCATGAGAAGGTCGTTGAAAGGTCACGCGATTTGGCCAAAACCTTAATTTGGTATCAAGGTATGACCAGTTTGAATAATGCCCATTGTGGTGATATTGTAGTAGTGGAGGTTTATATCGCGAACGTTGATTATTCATTCCTATATCTGTATACTTGTCTTGCTAGGTCGTGTTTTCCTAATAAAATAGATAGCTTGTAATGCCACTTGAACTAAACAAAGTCCAATGGGTTTTAGAAAGCTTCTGAACCTAATTACCAAGATTAAACTTCTTACATAAGGCTTAAATTAGAAGCTAGAATGACGATATCATATTCACATCGGTACCAATCCCAGCAAACAAAATGTGCTAAAATGTACCATGCGCTTAAACCTCCATGGCAAGTACATACGAAGAAAACCTTCCGAGCTTACACTGAATTATTTAAGGAAAGAACAAATAAAAAATCAAAATTCAGATACTTTAAATTCTCATGGAGTGTGCAGTTCTTAACAACATACTTAAGTTATCTAAGATTTAATTTCAGAAGACTCATAAATTATTATTCATATTGTTTGATATCTAAAACTGAATCGATCTAGTCACATATTTTTACCTGTTTTTCCATCTATCTTTTCATTTGTCTTTCCATCTGTCTTTCCATCTGACTTTCCATTTGTCTTTCTGTCTGCTAGAAACTTTATAAATATAAATTTTTAGACTTTTGATTAATACCAAAATCTAAATTGATTTAACCACATCCTGCCATCTCTCTGCTTTGCCTGTATTATGTCAGTTAAATGTAAATTAATTAAAACTGTTCAAAATTCTTTTACACAAGTTGGTTTTAAAAATAGTTAAAATCGGTAGTTAAAAATAAAGTCTAAGTTGAAAATATATTTGATATTTTTATAAAATAGTTTCTCAATTATTACCAATAGACAGCTACAGTTGCCGAATTTTGTGTAGGTATAATTCTATCGTAAATACACAAAGTTGCAAACGCCCATTAGATTTAATGCGATAACTGAATGGATGGATATACAAAATTTTATAGCAACCAAATATAATTTGGTTAATTGCAAAATAAACATATATATACATATATATATATATATATATATATATATATATATATATGTAAAAATAAGTCTTTTTGTTGTGATCACGTAAATATTTCTTTATCAGACGGTAGCAAGATTTTGTTATACTGAACACGCAAATTTCCTTCTTTTTAAATCCTCTTTTTGTCTTTGCCTTTATGTTTATGTTTCTTTCAGTTTTTTGTATTTCTTTATTGGTTTTGTTCTTTTCTTGTTTCCATTTATTTTTCCATTGTTTTGTATAATTTTGTAACTCTTATTCAAGTACGTACTTCTCATTAACATAACACCTTCCTTGTAGAAATGTTATTATTATTATAATTGCTCTTGTTGTTCTTATTGTTTTTATTATTGTTACTGTTATTGTTGCCAACATTGTTGCAAAGTCATTGTTTTGACTGGTTTTCTTTAGTTATAAAAAAACATTTTACATTTGGCGGATATCCTTTATTATCCATACAAAATACAAGCACAAGTCCAACAATAAGAGAAGTCATTGTATATTGGTTTTATAATAGAAAATTCCCTTTTACTTTGGTACTCATCCATCACTTATTTCGTCAACTTTTACCTTGTGGCCTTATGAAGCACGTAAATATATTTCATGTACATATTTAATATAATTTATGTTAGTGTTGTTATTGTTTTATATGATTATGCTTAACTTTATTAATTTCCATATACATGCAAAAATTCATTATCTTAAAATTAAGAATAACAAATTTAATAGCTTTACAAGGTTTTTAGTTTCTTTGCATTAAAACGGGGCCACAATTTCATGAAACATGTTTCATAATACGGTACTATTTCTCAACAAGACTAATTAATTAATTAATTAAAAAAAAGGAGAAGAAAAAACCCTGATTAAAAGTCTTCTAGCAAGAAGCATAATAATTTTGGATTCCTGAAAAATTAAATATTTTAAATTTTTATGCCTCATTATACAAGATATTAATTACAATTTACACTACTTATGGTACAGAGGATTATAAGTTTATGCAAATGTTTGTAACATTCCAAAGATGTTGATATGGATCCAGTTTGTAATGTAATAATCGTCTAAGAATAATTTTCTTAAGCCCTTTAGGTCTGATCGTAAGTCTATCCATCTGTTGTATCTCTCAATTTTTGAGATATTTTAGGGGGTTAGTTTTTGACCTAGAGACGTACCTTATAGTAATTATTTTTACGACCATTCTTAATAGAACGCCAGGTCGCCAGAAGAAAAATTTGCTATGTATAGGAACCTGTACAATTTTTAATATATACTTTAAAGTAAATTGCCACGTTGCACAAGTTTGACTAAAAAATACATATATCAAAGTCGGACCAGCTTTTTGAAGCCCCTCCCATACAATGAACTTCCCATTGCACTTAAGACTTCTAATTTATATAATTTCTTCCTTTTAATCACATTAAGCAAAATAATATAAGATATTTCAAAAGTAGATCCGAGCGTTCAATATTTTACCTTAAAGTAGATTAAATGTTACGAAGTAATTGTCAAAATTTTTAATACAAATAAAAATATCTGAAGTTTTTTGATAAAATTAATTTCACCTTAAAATAAATTGTATGAAAAAATAAAATACTATTAGTCGAACTTTTCAAAACCCTTGAAGAAACTTACTTTCAAAGGGAAAATGTTTGTAATTTTTTATATTAAAAAAAAATTTGCTTGAAGTAGTTTCCTTCGGGTTATAGAAATCTTGGACAAATTTTTTATTAAGAATAATCCACATATTTAGAATGAGGAAGAACTGTATTAAAATTTGTTGGTTCGGAATTCGTCTTTTAGTTTTCTAACTTTTTTGTCATATGTTAAAGTTTAGTCTACTTAAAAAAACCTCTTTTCAATTTTCAATTATGAAACTCTAGCAATTTTTTAAACGCATTAAGCGAAACGCTTTAGAGGAATAAAAACTTCACCCTCAACCGCCATTTTGTTCACTTTCCTTCCTTTCATGTCTTGATCTCCCAAGAAAAGGGGTAAAAAAGAAAAACAACATGAAATTTAAGGAAAGAAAAAGCAAAACAAAACGAAGCATTACTAAAATTATTCGTATAGAGCATATGTTTCAGAGATTTTCAATTTGTAATCGAAATTGAAATTGATAATATTTATAAAGAAGATTTACTATATCAATTTCATTTTTAATACCCTGAAATACAGAGTAATATGGAAGAGAGATAGATATAAAAGGAAACGTATAGGAAAAGTTCATCAGAACCAAAAACTAGAAGAGATTGTGATAACATTTACCATTCATCGTATTATTTATTTAGAAGTATTCTCTCTATATTTACAAAATGCTTCATAAAACAAAAGTGTATTATAAAAGGAACAATTGAAACGAACCATTAAATAGGTAAAACATTGTGGCTTCCTAAAATTTTATAAAATTCAAAGAAAAAAAATCAAACAAACTGCCAGGAGAAAAAGAAAGAAAGAATAAAAAGATAGAGAGAAAGAAAGGGACACATATAAAGTGTTTTAAAACTTGCTCATTTCTAAGACAAAATTAAATACTCTGCTACATTAAAAATGAAATCTTAGCAATGTTGCCCATAATTCAAATTTTCATATCAAAATCATTGAACTAATAAAACAATTAATTTTCTTTCAAAATATATAACACCATAAATTGAGATGATGTAGAGTGTAAAAAAGGCCCATATAAATGTCGTCCATTATAATTTTATGTATTTTGAGTGGAGCAACATTTGGAAGAAATAAGTCGAACCAGAAACAAAAAGCGAGTATTAAATAAAGCGAACAAGATATTTTTATCATGCATATGAAAAAGTAACAACAAAATGAATAAGTAGGAAACTTATATGTGGCTGACCCCATATCTTGAATACCCACCACAAAAACATTACGATTTAGGGACTCGTTTAGTTTTTGAGTAAAAAGATAGAAAACGTAGACATAAGAAAGGTGAACATTTGATTTGAATGATTTTTGGGCAAATATTGTCGCTTACTACTTATAACTTGTAAAAATTTTCAGCTTTTCATCTTTCTATATTTTGCAGTTTGTGAGTAAAGAGCCAAAAAAGCACAAAATTTTGTGAATAAAAACTAAAGTGGGGTCAGTTGTCGTTGTGTCCTTTAACCGATTTTGGTCATTTTCAGTAACAACCTGCCTGAAAGAACTTCCGATGTTGCTGCCAAATTTTAGCTCAATATCTTCTTCTTTGCGACAGGGAGAATTTTAAAAATACACGGATAAAAAAACTGACCATTCATCCGATTCATATTTGGATGCTGATCAAGAATGTATCTACTTTGTAGGAGTTCTAACGCTTCCTTTTGGGTATTACAAATATATTAACTCAACCTCTTGATAATGGGTACAAAAAGCAAATAACGCAGAAGATAAGAATCATAAAAGGAAAAGAAATAAAAAATCTTGTAGTATTAACATCAAACGTATTGTAAAATATTTCCTTCACTAACATACATACATTTTTTTGTAAAGCCCTTTTAGTTTTCTTCATTGCATTTCACCACATTTTCATAAAGTTGTTGTACATCTGTGTTAATTCTGCTAAAGGATAAGTAAAAGAAGTTGCAAGTACTTCAAGGATTTCAATTTAAGATACATGCACTCTCGATAGAGCAATTTTAATTATACTTCCTTGTGCTGTCTTTTTTTTATAATGTAACTGTGTGTTGATATTGTTGTTGTTTTTATAGTCATTTTGGTAGCTTTGTATGATTATTTGTATTAATTGTTTGTTTTTATGTTGCCATCATATGTCAATGGCAGAGGAAATTAAAGTGCTTTCTCGCCCTTTCAATAGGATTAACAAAAATCATAATTTTTTTAATTTTTTTATTCTATAATTCTTAGTAGAAATGTACAGAAATGCACCAGCGTTCAATGGTTTCAAGGTTCCAAGGCTCAGTGTTGAGATGACAATAAACCACAGATACATATTAAATGTTAGTCTCATTTTCCTTTTTGCATTTTTTCTTACTTTTTACTTTTATTTTGGTTGCTTATTTTTCCTTGCTCTCTCTCTCTCTCTCTCTCTCTGTTTGTATGATACTTTTGTATTTATTTCATTTTTTGGTCTTTTATCATTTTATATATCTATTTGGTGTGGCTGCCATTGTTAAAAATAGCTTTTCTGTATCAAATAAAACGCGATTACTGCAATGTTCGCGTCTAGACTGCATTAATCATTCGCACAAGGTCTACAACACATAGAGAGAGAAAGAGAGAGAAGTAAAGAGTAAGATAGTTACACAAATAGATAGTTAAATGCATAGATATGTAGAGAGAAAACGAGAGAGAAGTTTAATAAAAAAGAATGAAAAACAAATGGAGGTTGAGGCCATTTTATGGTTCTGTCAGTTCTTTTATTTATTAATTTTTTCTGCTTCACTGCTTTTGTTGTGTCCAACACTTTCATTTTTAATAATCTCCATTCCTTCCATAGAATGAGAATTATAGGTACAGAGGAAACAAAAGAGACCCAAAAAGTATTTGACTTCCTAAGCCAAAAAAAATATTTAAGAAAAAAAAGAAAAGTTAAAAATCATTTATTTAGAAAATGCAACCATTAACTGTTGAGTCCAATTAGCTTTAACCGTAACTTGGATTTGTCATCCAAAAAGTAAAAGTGCTCTATAAAATTTATTTAAGATAAAGAATGCTTTGTTCAGACTATAAGTGAAATACCAAACATTCAAATGTGCACAACGAGAAAGAGAAAGAGAGAGAGAAAGAGAAATTTGTAATATTATAAATGTAATCTAATCAAATTTTAGAATTCCTAGACTTATAGAGTTAGACTTCCATACATTCCCGCGTTATTTGCCAAATTCTTTCATTTACAGAAAGCTAGAAACTTCAATTTAAATCAATTTCTTCGATGAGCAGAAAAAAGTACTTTTTGCAAATATTAATAAATCTAAGAAATTTTTAAGAATAGTTCAGTTTTGTTCACTTACATTATTTTTACTTGGACTTCTTGTAAAAACCAATATTTCAATTTTATTAAAAGAAAGAAGTAGAACAAAAACAACGACCGCGCCATCATCTAGAAAAAAAAGAATGAAAACTTAATGAAAATTTACGGCTGCAAACTTTTTGTTAAAATTTTAAATTTATTTATTAATAGAATTAAAATAGTCACAAGTAAGGTAAAGAGTGAGAGTGAGAGTACGCGAGAAAGGAGCAAGGCACGGAGATGAGTTCAAGCAAACATAAATATTCATTTTGATCGCATTAAAGACAGAAGAAAAGTTTTTTACTTTGCTTATATTTTCACGCGCGCCGAAGATTTTCTTGATAATATTGTTGATGCAGCTGTTGCAACTGTTGTCGTTATTATTATTGTTCCCTAAAAGTAACAAAAATTAAGCACGATACTCATATGTTAGTGAAGATATTTCTAAAATTTTCCAAAAACTTCTTTTACAAATGTGCTTAGAAAATTATCTCTTCATATTAAAAATCTCAGAGTTTCACAAGCAAAGTATAAATAGTTCAACAAAATGCAACAGAAACATCATATAGAAATAATTTTATAAAGCTGAGAGCTCAATTTAAGCACACAACACCCTTAATTATTCGTAAGCGCTATCGTAATGAAAACGATTTTAATTTTTCCATTGATTGATGTGTATTTAACAATTTTGTAATGCGTTAGCTCCTAACGCATTTTTTTTTTTGAATACTGAATAAATGTTTTGTTTTGAAATTTGTGCCCTGTTAATTAAGATAATGTCAGCTTAGACGTTTCTATAGTATCGTCCCTTTAAATGGTTTGATCCATTTTCTTTATTAAACTTTCATGCAAAGTCTTCGCAAAATTTTATGATAAATTTTTTTGTAAACTTTTTTCAGTGCTTTTTTCTAATCTAATGTTTACAAGAGAAAACCAGCTCGTTAGAAGTCTCGTTTTTGAATTCTATGTTTTTGAAAAATATATGTGATAGTTCTTTCTTAGTACTTTAATGCCCTTGACAAAATGAATCTACTTTCAAATGGACCTAAGTTTTGTATAAGTGTAAGATTTATCAATGTACCATAAAAATAAGCGCAACACTAACAACAAATATATTTACATAGTAGAAAGTTTCATTTGGAGGCCCAGGGAAATATTTTCTAAGAAAATATTTTAAATTTAAAATGAAACCGTTCTAAAGCGAGAGATTCTTTAAAGTCGAACTATTTTTTCCTTTTTAATAAGCAAATAAATCGTTTCAAAGAGTGTAAATTTAGTTTACACTACCTTATGTTGTTGAGGTAGATACACCGATCGACACATTACCACTCTTTTATTCACTTTAAATTTGTCTGTCTATACATGAAAATTTCAAATAAAGCTACAGTTGAAAATTTTTTCGATATTTTAATGAAATTTGACAGTGTTTTGAATAAGAAACGAATCCTATTGAAAATGATTAGAATCAAAATATGTCCCCGACCACGCCCTACATATTTTTGGAAAAATCCATTACAAAGAAAAAATTTGTAACTCTAAATATATATTAACAGAAATTAGGGTATTTTAGAATTTTAACATAAAAACATGAGTGTTTTAAATTTGGCTTCAATCGGTCTATTTTTACGATCTGTTCCCATTTTCCAAAAAAAAAATTTATTTTATAAATAAAACATTACAATTTCGAAAAAACATTAAAACAAGGTTTTTTATTTTGATATGAATGATATGTGTACCAAGTTTGGTCCAAGCCGATCAATTTTTTGAAATCTTTAGAAAAACGTTTTAACATAATTTTAAACTTACAATTTTTTACTTCTCTGAATTGCAATTGTTTTAATTGACTTTTCAATTATTTGAGGCAAAATGGTGTAGGCCATTTAAGAGTCAGTTCCAACCGATTAAAAAGTTCCTACTTGGTCATTTGTGAGGTCGCTTCAAAACTTCAGTAATTTGAGAATTTCAATCACTTTAGAATAGTTTAAAGTGATGAAAATTTTTCCTTCTTTAAGCACGCACACTTGGACCTCCAGTCAGGGCCCAGGCCTTGGGCCACAGAAAATGACTTTTTCAATTTAAATGTTTGATATTAAAACCAGATCTTTCCAAAGTGGCTTCAGATCCGTTTAATCTTTACAAAAATTTTAAGAGACTTTTTCGTTTTTGGTTTTTTTTTCAGTTTTAGGTTTTTATAAAATTTGTAGCACAGTTTGCCGCGCTTTGATGTTATAATAATACTTTGTGTAAAATTAAATATTTTAGTCACCATAAGCGACTAAAATATTTGCAATTCTTTTAGTTCTTTGTTCTCTTCTCTATAGTTTCTTTTAAATTTACAGGTGCGCTTGTCCATTTACTTTGAGTTGTTTGTCAGGAACAGTAAGAGAAATTTTCCAAAAGAAGGACACTAATAAGATTACAAACATACAAACAAAAATAGGAAGATACAATTTTTATGTTAGCGTTTTGCATAAACATTGATTGGACGATTTAGATGATAAACATGATAATAAAAAGTAATAACAACAACCGCAGTAATAATAACTATCTAAATCTACTTAATTTACCATATAAAATATCTTTTTATCTCTATCTAACATCATACGTTTGCGTATTTCTGGTAAATGATTTCTCTTTCTACTTACTTCTATGTAAATAAAGAAAAAATATGACCGCAAGCAGTTTTCAAAAGATAAAGCAAAATTATTATTATTATAGTTTGCAATTTTCTTAACTCATGGAAAGCAAATAAATGAAAATGATATGAATGGAAACAAAAAGGAAAGAAAACTTTACATATAATTTCTTGTAGATTTGCCAACCATTTGTCTCATAATTATACCAAAGCCTCTCGATGATCTATTATTATCATCTAAGGTTTTAATTTCTAATGTTAAGCATAACATTTAAGTTTTAAGTGCTTGTTTTTAAAGATAATGCTGCTAACAATATAGAAATGCAATAAAATGTATGTTGCTTCAGAACAAATAAAAACAAAGAACAAAGAAGAACAAGAAGAATATGAAAAACCACCATAAGAAATGGAAAAGAAAGTTTCTAGTTTAGTTGTAATTCTTAAAATGTATGATGCATGTTGGAAGACAAAACACTAAATGCTATCTCACTCATACTCCTTATCCTTCCCTCTCTCTCTCCCTTGTTGCCTCTTTTTCTAATGAGCAATTTTCTTTTCAAAAAGTTTTTTGGAATCATGAAAACGGCAAAGTCTTTTTCATGACAACAACAACAACAATAGTGACAACAACAACAACAACAACAACACTGAAACAAGTTATCTTTTTGAATTATACCCAAACGACTAACACACATTTTATTTTATTTTATTTTTTTTTTTAAGATATATTGCTTTAAAAACTTTCTAATGTTTAACTTTTGAAAGAGTAAACATTCAAAATTTTCATCATACAAAAAATTTCGTCTGAATTTAACTTTTGCATTCAAAAGTTGCTTGTTCTTAAAAAACATAAACAACGAATAGAAAAAAATAAAAATATAAAGAAACAATGGTTAAAAAAATATTTGTGACTTTTTTTAAAAATGAAAAATTCAAACAATTCATTGCAAAAAGAAGTAGAACAAAATTTTCTTACAAAATCGATTAAAAAGAAAATTTCTAAAGAAATTATTTTAAAAACTTAAATTTAAGTTAATTTTAATTTATATAAAAGACTGACGTGGCATATTTAAATTTTGCGTTTATAATTCCCAATAAATTGATGGCTTGTCCAACTTACCAAACGAAATTATTTCAAGTTATACGATTAAAATATCAAGAAAGAATGAAAACTGGCAATTTTTGGAACTTTTGAACTAATTCAAAATTTTTAGTATGAACCGAAAACTGCTTAACAAAGTTTAACCTAAAAGAAAATTTATTGAAATTTATTAAAAGGTGCGTAAATAAAAACATCAAATCAGGTGGACAAGGACGATCTTTACTCCATCTTAATCAAAAGAAAAGTCAGACTTTCAAATGAAAAAGTAGTTCTTAAAGTTTTGATAAAATAAGAAATGAAAAATTCTTCCAAAATATGGTAGTCCTAAGAAATATTTAAATTTATGTTAATTCTACTTAAATTATTTACAAAATTTTCTTCATCTGTTTTAATATTTGCGCGATGTCATTTATTATACCCACCAACCAAAGGTTAGGGGTATATTCATTTTGTTTGTCACGCCTAGAAGGAAGCGTCGAAGAACCTATAAAGTATATATATATTCCTGATCAGCATCAAATTCTGAATCGATTTGGACAAATCAGTCCGTCTTTGTGTCAGTCTGTTGTAAACATCCTTCTGGTCGCACAATTTGAGATATCGAGCAGAAATTATCAGAATCATTGGTAGTCTTTGTACGCAGGTTGAAATTAGAAATGAGCAAAATTGGTCAAATGACACGGCCACAGTGCAACATAAACTGAAAAACCTTATTTTTCAAGCGAAGTTTTGTAGTTTTTTGTTCATCATCTGCAAACTGCTAAAAGCTAGAAAGCCGAAATTTTACACAAGTAGAGTGGCTACTGGTATACAATGTCCGTCCAAAAATACGCCTATGCGAAGTTATTTAATATCAAACTTTCATTATTTTATTTTTACGTTTTCAATTTGCTCCTAAAAAACTGTACCAAATTCTGAATCGTAAAATCATGGTGTCTGTATGGTGGGTATTAAGGATTTAATCCCAGCCAAATATAATTTTTTTATTTGTTTATTTCCAGAGTATTAATTGACAGAATTTTTGGTATCAAATTATAAATAAATATTTAGATGATTTTTTTTTATTTAATGTTTTTAATTCATGTTTTTCTCTTTCTATCCCTCTCTCTATCTTTCTCCGTGTCTCCTTTAGTTTTCATTATTTTATATAAATATTATTTGAAATATTTTGCCAGAGTTTTTTTTTGCTTTTTTTTTCAAAATTTCAGTTGTTGCAACTGATTTACACTTGATGATTTTTTAAGGTTAAAGTTTTTCAATTATTTATAATAAAAACTTTGAATGCTATTGTTGTACAATCAGCTGTTGGCCTTTCTATCTAACTCTTCCTGCTATTTTGCCGCAATCCTAAACCCTTTTCTAATGCAGCCATTTTCATTTGTTCAAATGAAATAAGCATAAAATTCATAATGAAAACGAAATAATGCAAAAATTTAAAGACGACTCTTAAATACCTTGTAAATCAAATTACCTAAAAAAAAAATGAAAGCAGGATTTTTTCCGAGTGTTTGGTTTAAAAAAAAGGAAACTTAAAAAGGGAGAGAAGTTTCATGTAAGATTCAGAAATAATTATAGTCAAATGGAATTATAAACGAATTCAGCCTAGGGCCTTTTTTGCTCTTCAAATTTCATCTAAATATATCAAAAATTTTCTTTAATATTATGCTAAGCTTTATACGTGAAATCCAAAAATGATTTAGCAATTCCTTTTTACATCGGAAGTTATCTAAATTATCTAACTTTTAGAATTTTATTTGGCTTAGGCAAGAAGTAATGTAGCGTGCTACAATTAGTATGTATGTGTGTAATGGTAATTGAAATTGTTTTTTTTTATGAACAAATTCCTTATAATAAAATTAAAATTGTATTTTGTTTAAAAACAAAATTTATAGGTCGATAAGTTTTCAATTTTTATTATGAATTTAACAAACATTAGAAATTTTCTGTCAATAAAAAGTGAGATTTATGTGGAGGCACAAAAAACGTAGCACCTTACAAAGAAGTTAGACGAAAAAGCCTAAACTATCAAGAAAAAGACGTTTTTGAAGCGATTTAGCGTAAAAAAGTCTGCTGCTCGTGAAGGCCAAGCCAACTTCAACATATCGCAGAAAGTTATAGCTTAATTCAATAAATTGTTCGTTTGAAGTTTTCGGAAAATTTATATCTATTTGTATGACATCCCTATTTAAAACAATCTTCTAAATTTTAGTTCGCATGGAAATTTTATGAATTTATGAACGGCCTTCGTAAATTCTCTATTCACAATAGCTTTATGTAATGTAAGAATTATGGCATAAATATGCATAAAATGAATTCAACGCGAAAATTAGTGTTTGGAAATAGATTTGCGCACAAAATTTATTTTCAATTCATATAATTTTTGTTCATTTATTTCCATTTCTTTTTTGAAAAGTGGGAATAAAACTTAACTCAAATTAAAATCATATAATTTATAGGTACAAGTCAAAAAAGCATGGAAATTTATTGTGTAGGAAACGGGTATGCGGGCAAAGTAACATAAATAATGTAAAGATATTTGTGAAGAAGAATTAAAGATGGAGAAGTAACAGAGTCGACAGAGAAATTGAGACAGCAATGAAAATGTTTTGGCATTTGCATTACTCTTTCTATTGTTGTTTTTTCTGGTTTGAATTAAACAAATAAATAATCAAAAGAAAGAAACAGGAGATAACAACAATAGCAAGAAATTAATGCAAATATACATAAGAAATAGATTAAGAAATAGACAAAAATGCCAAAGAAAACACATTTAGATAAATTGTTTCTTTGTGTTTGAAAAGGACACGTTTTTCACCAATAAATTTCATTAAAACAAAAGCAAAAAAAACACATAAACAAAGTACAACAACAAAGTAACAGCAAAGCAACACAAAAAGTAAATTCAAAATGAAGCAAACACGTAGAAATTATAAAAATAAATTTCATTCTATTTATTTACTTTTTCTTTGGGATTTCTGCGCCTCCCGCAAACTAAAGACGAAACATTAAACGTAAACACAAAATAAATAGTTTTTTTCTTTAATCTTCTTTTTTTGATTAAATTTATTTATACTTTTATTATATTTTGTGAAATATTTATGTGTGCATTTTTTTTTGAATTTTGCTAATCTAAAATTACGGTCAGACAAATGTAACTCTGTTAAATATTGTGCAACTTTATTTATACATTTTTATAATGAATAAAAATTGTAAAAGAAATTTTAAGGAAATGAAACTTTAACTCAGTGAATCGTAAAAGGCTTAGAATATAGAATGATTTAATTTGTACAAAGTAACCAAATCTGTGTACAAAATACAAAACAATATTTCTTGAACGAAATCGTTTGGAATAAGTCTTGAATGTATGTCATAAAATGTAACGTTGCTCAGTGTAAATTTATACGAATGCTTTGTACATTTGGGAAATTCTAAGATAAAGACCTTTCCTGACTTCGTATTCCTATCTGAACTTTTTTTCCATATTTTTGTGTTCTCTCTTAAGATATTTTAACATAATGGGCTTTTATCGACTCAAACTTAGAGATAGAAAGCGACCTAGATTGGAGCTCAGGTCTTTCCGTTTATAGAAAGTAAAACTGATACGTTTTGATAATAGTTCGGCTGGATAATTTTACATCTATATAAATATATATATATATATATAAAATTTATGCCACACTGGCTTTAGATTTTTCTGTACTTTACTGAAAAAAGCAATGCTTTCAATTCCTTATAGAAAAATTGCTTCTTTAATTTTTTCAATATATTTTGCCTTTAATCTACTGTAACCTTTTTTTTATATTTTTGTTTTATTTTTGAAATACAAAACGAAAAATTTTGCCAATCATTTAATTTTCATTGTAATAATTGAATGGATATTTTAAAAAAATTACAACAAAATAATGCTACAAGAAGAAGAACAAGAAGAACAATAGACAATAAAATTGCACAAAGTAACTGACCATCATAACAAAATGATAATGAATGAATTGATGAACGTATCAGTTTCTCATCTTCTTTTTTCCTTTTTCTTTTGTTGCTATTTAATAGATATTGATATAATGATTTGCTGATTCATTGCAAAAAGCCATTAATTATTTAGTTCATTTTTTCTTTAATATGTGAATTGTTAATGCTTTATAGATCATTCTATTTAAGATTACCAGGGATGTTAAGCAAAATGCTGTTTTGATATTTAGTCAAGCGTAAATCATTTTTTGTAATATTAGCAAGAATTTTATAATCAGTGATGGTCGACTCTTAAATATCTTATACTATTTTGTTTATTTTAATTAAACAGTTGAGTAAATGAATTACAAGTAAACTAAGTTGTTAAAACTGCAACTTCTAAATTATTCAAAGAGTTTGTTATATGGAATGAAGATTGCAAAAATAGATTGATCTGGACCAAATTTGGCACATGTACAAAATAATGGCAATCTTTACAAAAATGCATTTAACAATGTGACTTCATACATAGAATAAGATTTTTCCAAAAGAAGTTTCATTTGGGGAGGGGTAGTAAAAACTGATCGATCTAAAATACAATTCGGGGCAAATTAATGTAACTTTGTAACCCTTTTTCGAACAGTGAATATTTTTCAAAAAAACCATTACATAAGGAAGTGATTGTAAGAATCATCCGCTTTTAACTATTTTCAGTGGAGTTCATTTCTAGGCCAAAAGAAACCTCTGTGCTAAATTTCTTTACAGTATCTCAAAAACTGCGACCTTTGACTAATCAACGGACAGACGGACATTCAGCAGGTGGACATTCAGCAGACGGCCATTCAGCAGACGCACATTCAAACAGGCGGCCTGAAATCGAGTCAGAAAATGATTCTGTGTCGATATATACAACCCCTTCTGGGTGTTACAAACATTCCCGTACTGTAGAATACAAAGTATATTGTTAATATAAATATATTTTAAGAGACAGAATAATAACCCTTACTCATATAGACAATACGAACACAAAGTTAAGTAGAATTTATCGTTAAATTTATGGACATAAAATTTTAGGATATTCTTGTATAAAAATAAAAAATCTCATCAGCTTTATTTCAAATTATTATAATTTATGTTCAATCAGAAGTTTTCCCTCTCAACAAATATTTGATTCGTTTCTAAACGGCCAACTAAGCAAAATTTATCGTGAAATTTTTAGTTAATGACAGTTTCTTCTAAAGAAAAGTCCAAGAACGCGTTTAAATAAAACATGCATAATATTCTTATTCTGATCTAATTAGCAGTGTGTATAATTTCATTATGAAATAGTATGATGAAAAACAAAAATGTACGAATTAAATGTATAATATTTGGCGATATGAAAAAGTTAAATTTAAACAAATTTTATTTTACGTAATATTTATATAAAAGATTATTCATAGAATTGAATATAAACGACTAAATGAATGAATCACTGAATGGTGAAGGTAACCAATAACCCAAAAAAGAAGAAGAAAGTAAGGTTATAGCAAAATTTTTGGGAAACTCATGCGCCTGACAGAATTTTTACAAAAGACTACTGCGTACCGTTTTTTGTGTATGATGAATTATGCATTCCATTTAGTATTAACATACATATGAAACATATTTTAATATATTTCATTTATTTGTTTTTTCGTTTTCCTCTTTGTTTCATGGCAGTCCATTTCTCAGGGATGTTTTATTTGTGTTGGCCAAATATTTCTCAATAAAATTATGAATAGAATTTTTAACATATTTTTATGTTTTAAGAAATTTTTAAATATCTTTTATAGTTATTTTGGAATGGAGTCATTTAGAATATGAGAATTGAGTGTTAAAATTTATTTATCAGTCCAAAGTATACTTTGCTATTTAGCGCTTTCTCATAAGTGATTTGAAATACGAGAAATTAAATGGGCCAATAAATTACTAAAAGTGCTTATCACTAAAAGTAGTTTAATGTCTAACTTAAAGTTCTTAAAATTCCTAAATCGTGTAACCTTTCGAAAGTTATTAATAGAACTGAAGAAAAGTGCTTTATAAAAAGTTCAGAAACCTTCACAAATCATTAGAATCGTTATGCTTAAATTAAAATATAAGTAAAATTCTCTATTAAAGTATGGTAAATATTACATTACAGAAGAAAATCTCTAATAATAGTTTTATACCAAATAAAAAATCCATAGAATCTTTTAATGTCAGAGAAAACATCGTTTAACTGTCGATGCTTTTCTTTTCAATGTTTCTGAATTTTTTACTTTCATATTTTCTTCTAGGAAAGGAATTAAAGGAAGTTAATCAATATATAACAATAAATTTAGCAAGAATCTTTTTTGGGGTGCAACTTTTAGAGTAGGCTAGTTTTTAAGATCATTACACCAAATTCTGATAGATTTGCAGACTGTTTTTATAAAGTTTGCAACCAGAAGGAAATTTTGTATATCTACAGCGAGACGTCATTAACTTTAACAACATTTAACTGAATTCCACAACGATTTTAATAAATCAGTCCATCTACCGATCCCTTTATAAGTAAGTTAATTAAAATATTTCTTTTAAATTAAATCTAATTTAAAGTGGCAAACCTTTTTGTATATAAATTAGAATTATAGAGGCATTAAACAGAAAGTGAAAAAATAACTGGCCGCCATTCAAAATAATAATTACTAAAAGCGGTTTTTTTACTTTATAAATATTAAATCATATTCAATTGTGTTTGAAATTTGTGTTCGATAAATTCAGTAAACCTTAATTAACTTAAATAATCCGTAAACTTATAAAACTACCTCTTATGCATTTGTTATGCTGCCTTCATTTTTTTCTTTTTTATACCCTAAATCACTTGTAATAAAAGGTACTATGAGTTTATGTGGACGCTTATAAGGTGCAGAAGGAGTTAAGCTAGACCCATTTTTTCCTTATAACAATTTTTTCAGAATCACTTTCTTATTCAATTTAAGCCGTCTGCCTTTCTGTCCGTACGTCTATCCTCATGTTTGTCTATCTACCCTCCTGGCTGTCCGTCTATCTGTCTATCGTCTGCCTAATGTTAATTCATTATCAAACTACTTGGCACAATTTTCAAACTATATGAATGAAATTTGGTATTTTTGATTTAGCCCAAAGACAACGGGAAACAATTTTGTTTAAGATTAAACTACTATTAGAACTACGCCTCTTACAACGATTTATATTGCACAAGGTTTTTATGTGGAAAAATTAATAAGTTTGTTTATATCTTTATACAAATGTAATGCAGGGTATTTAATAGTCGGCTTCGACGAAATATAACGTGTATATTTGTTTTATAGGCATTTTTTGACTTTTTATTTACATAAAAAGTATACATTTTTTATAAATTCAATTTCTTTTGTAAAATTTGTTTTAAAACATTTTTTTCTTTTTTTGGTTTTTTTTTTTGAGAGGGTTTTTTTTGGGGGATTTTTCTCTTTCTTTTCAAAATGTACATAAAACAGTGATTTTTTGCAATAATAAAGAATAATAAAGGAAACGAAATGTCAAAAGTTCTATTTTATTTTGGTTTTTTTTTTTGGTACCAACACGTACTTTTATGAAAAAGTATAAATATAATTGTATAGTTAATAATTGAAGAATAAAGGGATAAATATGAAATGTAAAAAAACATCAGGCGCTGTTAAATTTAACAGAAGAAACATTTGCGCTAGTTTTACAAAGTTTGTATTGGTGAAAACAATTCAAAATGATAATTTTTCCTAGAATGTTTAAAAATAGACATTTATAAAATTTCTTGTATAAAATTACTTAGTTAATAATTTATTTTTGATTTTCCACCAAAACAAATCAAGTTTAGTAACAAGTCCGCTACAAAATCTTGAACTCTTGAAAAGCCTAAAAATTTCTATATTCCTGCTATAAAAAATTTTCCCTCTTCGTATTTGGTTTTGATGATTTATATTGAACTTAAATAATGCTTTAAGGTTAAAGACAATTTTGAAAACATAAATGTAATTTATAAAATTTTTTTTCATGCCAAAATACTCTTTGATTTAATTTCACCTCATTTCTCTAACTCTCCTTTTCTTTTACTAATTTCTGACTACTGCCATTTATGCAACTCTGTTTCGGTGAGTAAAAATTTTCTTAT
Source organism: Melophagus ovinus (assembly GCA_023089585.1). Taxonomy (NCBI): domain Eukaryota; kingdom Metazoa; phylum Arthropoda; class Insecta; order Diptera; family Hippoboscidae; genus Melophagus; species Melophagus ovinus. The sequence goes on along the minus strand of JAKKIB010000181.1, from coordinate 176,319 downwards.
GGAGTATAAAAGTGAAAAAAAATTTTGCATATTTTGCAATATTTATTTATATAGTTTCGTTTGTTTTTTTTTTTTGCTTTACTGTTTTGCAGCTATAGAATTTCATTTCCCGGTTATTGTTATTGGCATATGGCCACAGTAACATTTTCAGCCAAGCAGCACTTCGCTTGTCTCCTTTAGTACAAAACTTTACACTGGATTTTTTGTTGTTATTGCTGTTATTATTATTATTGTTGTTGTTGTCGTTGCTTTTATTTGTTTGACCATTTTGGCTTTTATCTTTTTTAGTTGTACCAAAATATAATAGCAATAAGATGTAAAACAAGAAAAAACCAAAATTAAAGCGTTTTATTGATATGAACTTTTTTTGATGATGTTAACGTTTATATTACATTATACATAAGAATTACTTTTAATATTATTATTATTATGTATTTTATAAACATTTACTCTTACATTCGCTGTCTCAATCGCACTTTTTTAATGTTATTGTTATTAATATTATTATTATTATTATTTATTTTCTATAGTTATTACCATTTTTCTTTCTAGGACATTTATTTATATATTGAGTTGTTTGAAAACTATATTTTTAATTTATGTTATATGGACAATGAATTTCTTTAATTATCAACTCATTCGTATGAATCTATAAAAATGTGGCATAATAATCGATGTTAAAGAAAAACTTGCTTAGACTTTGTCATTCTCCATCTTTAGTCTTACTTATTACAGATTTCGTTCTTATTGAAAGAAAGTTTATAAACAATTTTTATTGCTTGAATTGAACTAAATTAAAGCTGTTTAATATTCATATAAATAAAGCACAAAAGGAAACTAAAATATTGTTATTAGTTTGTGACTTTATCTTCTAAACTTATGCTAGACAAAATATTTTGAATTCTCAAAGCAGTCAATCGTTCAACTGGATTTGGATACCAGCATTCTTTAATTACTTGCGCTATATCATGCATTATATCTGAAGGCTGCCAATGATTCGGTGTAATCGGTCGCTTTTAATCCCTGCATACCGTGGCTGTACTACATCATAATAAATTACAACGCTATTTCCCATAATACTAAGCCAAAAGCATATACATCCACTCTCTTGTAGGAATCAAAATATTGGCCATATACACTTTCATCTAATATCTCAAATGCCATATAACGTTTTGTTACCTACGCGGTGCATTAATGGTATATCGACTGAATCATTGTTTTCCATATGTCTAACTGCCAAACCTAAATCGCCTATAGCAGAAGGCAAATTACATTTGACAGAGCTTGGTATATCAAATTTTACTATCAGGAGAATGTTTACAACAAACTGACGCACAGACAGGCAGACGGATAGACATGTCTAAATCCATTGAGTATTTGATGCCGATCAAGGATGTACACCCTTTATAGGGTCCCCGAAGCTTCCTTCTAGGCGTTACAAATATAATGACAAAGTGAATATACTCCCAATTTCTGAGTGATGGGTTGAATAAGATCAACTGAGTTTTAGCGTTTTAATTATTATTTTACTACAAAAATGGAAGACAAAAAGCAAAATTAACTTTATGAACAATCTAATATTTAATATGCAAAGGCCAATTGCAATGTTGCTTTTAGTCGAATACAGTTTAACAAACAAAAATTTCTTTATATTATGTAAAATTGCAAAAAAACATAACAATTCCATACAACTGAATAACAAAAAACGTTAAGTGTACCGTTCATGTCAAAATAGGGAATGTATCTTATGTAACTCGTGTGTAGCAACGTCGGGTATGTGTGACCACACATTAACTATTAATGGCAATTAGTGCAATTAATTAATTTGTTATCAGTAACATCAATTTTCTTGTTTTTAATAAATTTTCCATTTTCAACTTAATTTCTGACTTTCAACTTCTGACTTCTAGATGTTTCTGCTTTCTTTATATACAAATTTAGATCTATAGAAATAATTACTCTTAAAAATGTAGAGAAATGAGACTTGGAATTATAAGCAGCTTGAAAGTTACGGAGCCTTTTAAGCGTTACTTTCATTCAGGACTTAAATACAAGTTCACAAGAAATTCTCGTTGAGTTGTTTAGTTTGATTGATGACTGTAATTTATAGAAATAACATGAATAAATGTGATTTGATTGGGAAAATATTCAGCTTTGTTTTTTCTATTGCGAATTTCTCTTTAAAAAAGTTTCGTTCAATTCGTGTATAAGACTTTTTTTGTAGATTAAAAGAATTACAAGAATGAGATTGACATGTTTGTTGAAAATTGTAATTTAAGCAATTTCTTAAATTAGCATTATTTATCTGCTAACCTTTTTATACTTTTAAAACCCTCAGATCCGTTACTGTGAATAAAATTCTTCTGAATTTAAATTTAAGTTAAACTAATGAACTTATATTAATGAGCTTTATCAAAAATTATGTTTAAAGACAAAGGCACATTAAATTTAAATTTTATTAATCACATAAAAAATAATGCAAATCGCCCAAGAAATAGGTAGACTTTTTAAATTATTCATTTATTATAAAGATTTGGAAAAGAACTCTTAAAGTAAGTTGAGTTTACTTAACTTAAAGACTCATTTTACAAATCTCCGTAATTTGCCTTATTTAAAATAAAAATTTTTTCCGGTGAAAAAGCAACATTTGGATATACAAACATGTAACAAAAAATGTGTAACCAAACAAAAGCACAATAAATATGGCTGTTACAAAAATATTATGGCTTATAATTATGCAGTGCCATCATGAGGCAAAAGTGGCACACAAGCAGTGATAGAGGGATGGAGAGTGAGAGAGAGAGGGAATGGAAATATTCAATGACCACATCAATTTGAATTCATAAATGCCACTTGTTCTGGTTTGATGCAAACCATCAAATTTGGCATTGAATTGTAACTGAAAGGCTGAAAAACTGAAACCCTGAAAAACAGAAAAACGGCAAATGAAAAGTAGAGAAACAACCGCAAATCTGTGCACTAATACGATAAATATGATGTTAGTGGCGTCATGTAAATTATGAAAAAATTTCTCTATAAATATTGGCAGACACATACACACAACAATGACATAACAACCGCCCAAAATGTTTTATCACAACTATGTCCACAGAAATTATCATTACGATCATTAAATTCAATACAAACAAACAACAACCATATAGTGCGATAGAGATTGGATTGATATTACTGCCATTATGTAAAGTATGCAAAAATCAACATACGTAGCATCATATATTTATGTATTCATTTCAAGATATTAAGAAATTAAGGCAATCTAATGAGTTAAAGTAAGAATTCTTATAATTTATAATTTTTAACGCATGGATATTTGCTTCATGTAAAATTTTAATAATACAAAGCGTAATATTATATTCTGTGTAACCTTCTCTACACTTTCCTCTAGAACTCTATTTGCTGTTAATATTCTAAATGCAATTCTTGTTATTTGATAGCGCACACAATTGATCACAAGGTTTGCAGCATTCAAAATAATTCAAACGATATTACATATTAATATAGAGGCTTCCAAAGTTTCCGGAACATGGAAAATACGAAATGTAGGAATTTTATGGTCCAACAAGCTACACTCTTAATTGTCTTTTATTAACTGGTCTATTCCAAAGTGCCCGAAAAATTAAAAATACAAGATATAAGAACTTTAGGGTTGTTCGGACTGGACTCTTAATTACCTTTTAACTGGTCTGTTCCAAAGTACCCGGAAAATCGAAAATCCAAGATTTGGGAATTTTAAGGCCGGTTCGGCCGGACTCTTATTTAACTTTTTAATTGACCTACTTATTTAATGATATCAAATATTAAAATAGAGACTGTTGAAACTATAAAATGCGGGAACCTTATGGTCGATCGGGCCGGACTCTTGAATACCTTAACGAAACGAATAACCAAACAACAATGTTGAAAAAATTTTAACTTCCAAGTTACTCGAAAGATTCGTTAAGTGATACAGAAATGGATAACTCCAAAAAATGTATAGATCTGAATCAAGTTTGGCCTACATAAAATACAAGACAAAGACATATTTTTATTAAAATGCATTTAAAATTTTAACTTTTATACATATAACGATTTTTTTGAGAAATTGAAGTTCTAAGGGAAGGTATCGTAAAGATCGACTATTTTGGCAGATTTTATGTGTTAAAATGCAATAACAATAACTTCTTATTATAAAAATATATGAAATTAAAAATTTTTTTTAGGGAAAACGTTGTATGGAGAGTTTTGAACCATTTTCATTCCCTGGACCAAAACTCAATTATATACCAAATTTCATTAAAATATAACAAAGATTACGACATGTAACTTGATAAGAAATATTCATAGACAGATATTAGACGGATGGACAGATCTACAGACAAACAAACAGAGAGACAGATTTAAAGCGAATCAAAAAGTTATCCTGATTCAATCAATCTAAAAATTTTGGCAATATTTATAAAAAAAAACAAGGGAAACATTGAGGAAAATTAATGAAATATCAAATCTAACGGACTAAACTAAATGATTGTGACTAAATGGTGAGTATTTAAGATTACAAGTTGTGCCAAATAGAAGTTTGTTTGTTTCAATTTCGTTTCGATTTTAGTTTGTTGATATTGATTTGCAGTGACACGAAGTGATCGTTTTGATAAAACTTGCTTTACAAAAACATATAGCAGGCCACAAAACCAACATACGCATAAAATAGAGAACAATATTAACACCATTGTACAATTTGAGACAAATAAAAAGAAATCGATAGAAAGGATAAGTAAGGTAGAGAGAAAGAGAGTGGGTAAAAAAGAAGGGCAGAGGAAAGAATTTTATTTTTATTTTTCCTTTTTTTTATTGTTACACTCGATTGAATGCACAATTTCATTAAACATGCCCAAGAGGTTAAATGGCATTCATTGCATACAGATAATAATAATGAAAATGATGTTGCTGTTAATGCTGATGTTGCTGTTGATGTTGATGTTGATGGTGACGGTGACGATGATGAAATCTAAAGCCATTTTCTATTTACCAGGAAGTGCATGTAAAAAATTCATATTTACTTGAGAATGAAAAGCAACAATGGAAGAAGGAAGAACGTTGGGAAGCAAGAGAAGTGCCTTAGTACTAACAACCAACATTGATATAATAACTTGGTCCTGCTGATTGTTAATAATGCTACTACTAGTGGTGCTCTGCACTATTCTTATTATTATTATGCTGCATTACAAATTAAAGAACCTGAAGACACATATAACAAATCTCTATAAGTAAGAAAAAGTGTAGAGAAAGACAAAATCAGGGAAAGCAAATGATAATTTTCGGTCTTTTTCAAAAATTTTACAAGAAAAATAAAATTTGATAATTTAAACACCTAATAACTAGAGAAATGTAATAGAATGGAATATTTTGAGGAAGACCGAATGGCAGAAATGGGAAATTTTTAAACAGCACAAATGAAACTTCAACGAACTGAGTTAAACTAAATGTATAAATGAAAATATGTCCCGCAGGATGTCAAATGACAAGTTCTGCATCATTCACTTTCTATTAATTTTTTCTTCTTCTTCTTTTTTTTTGGTTAATTTTTTTTGCACACTAATTCGAATATTTCTTCTAGCAAAATTTTATTGAGTATGCATAGTTGTTAACTTATTAAGTGCCCCATAGTTGAGTTTATAACAATAAAATATTCTTGCTTTTGCCTTTTTGTTTCATGCTGTTTTTTTTATACACCATACCATTAAAAGTTTAGTGGTATATTCATTTTATCATAATATGAAAAGGAAGTTTCAAAGGTTCTAAAAATTATATACATAGTCGATCAACAATCAATTCTAAAGGCATTAGGCATGTGTATCTAATTCGTCCGTCTGTTCGTATTTTACATGTGCTGTTTTTGCCTGGTCCTAAACATTAAGAATTTGACCTCAACTTTGGTAGACGTATGAAAAGTTCTTGCTTGCTTAAAAATATATAAAATCAGCCCGCAATACCTACGAAAAAATGTTGTTAATTTGGCCACGCCTTCCCATATTTACACAACATCAAATTTTCTTTACCTTTTATGCTTACATTTACCATTTGCCCCTAGAAAACTGAAACAGGCTCTGAAAAACTCTAAAGTTTTTGAATCGCAATGTCATTGGTGTCTGGACGGTGGATACTCAAATTTCGTTTTCAACCAAATATAATTTGTTTAATTATTTTCATTTTGTATTTTTACTTTGTGAGTTTTCTTCTAATAATCGTCTTCAATAATTGTCTACACGTTTCAAAATTGTTCTCTTGTGTCATTTGATTCATTTAAAACAGAACTGACAGCTACATGATTATTATTATAATTACTAATATCTTGGTGTTTTTGTTGTTATTATTATTATTATTAATATCATTTTCATAGTTTTTATAATTGTTAGTATGATGATATTTAACGTGCATGTATGTATGAGGCAATTTTAATTTTGAAATATATTTCTTAAAATGCGATGAACAATGAAAATAAAAAACACAAAAAAACTAAAAACAAAACCAAAAACTATTGAAAACTTCGCTGCATTTTATGATTTAAATATATGTGTTCTACAAAAAAAATTATAATTTATTTCCTATATAATAAGTTTTTTTTTAAAGAAAAGCGTGGTCGCAAAAATGACGCGTTTTCATCCCCGGGCTAAAAGTAATTTATATATGCCATTAAAGTATATCGAAAATTGCGACCTATAGCTTGGTAACAAATGACCAGACAAATCGATTCTGCATCCATCGGTTTAATAAGAAGATGGGTTTTAAGAAAGAAGTTATATGAAGAGTAGTCGAATTAATGGTCCCACTTGAATCAGTTTTCATAAAGTTTGGCGCTGGACCACAACGCACTCACATACCAACTTTCATTAAAATATCTTACACATTGCGAACTATAATTTATTAAGAAATTTACGTGGACAGATATCATGATTGCTATAAAAAAGGGTCCATTTCCTTCTGGGTATAACAAACATCTGTACAAATCTATTAAACAAATTAAATCTTTTATATCTTATACTACTCATTAGAAAAGAAAATAAAATACAATTTGTATTACATTCAATTACTGTTTGAAAAGTCTTTTTTAATAAAGAATATTTTTAAAGGTATATTAAAATTCTTAAAGATTCGAAAAAATTTTCTTGTTAAAGCATTTTTATGGCTGCTATTTCTATTTGATTTATGACAAGAGTAGAAATATCTTAAAATATTTATTCCTTAGAAAATTTATAAAATCTTTGATAGACGGATATATAGATTACATTTATTAGCAAATTTTATTAATTACGTATAAGAATTTATGCAGAAATATGCTTATGATGATTACAAGCTAATAATCTTGTACTTTTTTTTATCATTTTCCATTTTTAGGGTGCTGCCTACACAAATGACTTAAAAGCTTTTAGTATAATTGTTTCATTCCTTTTTTACCTCTCTGCTTCTATCTATGTGTGCTGCTATTACTGCTTAATTAGTTATAGTAAATATTTTAAAATGTTTCATGTTAAACCTCAATAAATGGGTTTGGATTTAATGAATATAACTTTAACATCAATAATTTGAAGGAAAAAGGAAATAAGGAAAAAGGAACTAGGAAAGAAAGGAAAAAGAAAAAATTGGAAGAGGTAAAGTATAAATATGGAATATGAGCGTCAGATAATTCTTAAAAGTAAAGTTAAAAACATAAAGAATTATTGTATACACAGACGCACTGTTTTTATGTGTAACTTTAATTATTTATTTTTTTAAGTGTCTAAGTAATAATGATGAACATAAGAATAATAACGATTAGATTACATATGAGCACATATATATATATTTATATATATATATATATATATATATATATATTTGCCCCGCCAATTACACACAATCACACATAATAATAGTAAAAGCTATAAATGTCAATCGATTATATATTGGCCACATTTATAGCCCGAATAGTGTGAATAAACGATTGCTATTGTTTCTTATTTATTTTTATGATTATTTTTATGTAAGTTGTAGTTTGAGTTTTATAATAGTTTATGTTAGTTAATGTGTGGTATGTTGTAAAGTAATAACAGATAAAACAATTCAAAAAAGCAGTAATAAAAATCAAAGTAACAAATAAGAACTTTATAGTGGTTTGGGGCCGTCTTATATATACCGTACTTCACCTGACATAACGAGATTCAATAAGAAAATTACAAGCAAACAAAACTTTAAAACACTTTATATTTAAGTTACATAAGAATGGATTCAAAAAAGGGACCTATCTGGACCAAATTTGATAAAAAACAAAACTGCCAATTTTGGTCGAAATTTATTTTATATTCATATAATGAGTTTTTTCGAAAAAGGGGTTATGTGGGAAGTAGTCGAAAAATTGGCCAATCTGAACCAAATTTGCTATACATATTTTCTATAGCAAAATACAAGTCAGCACCAATTTTCGATAAAACATATATAAATAAATTATAATTTTTTTCCACATAACGAAAAGTGTTATATGGAGCGTGGTCGAAATAATAATTCGATGCCAAGCATTTTTAATATGATTCGTCTTTGGGTTAAAAAACACAAATCTATTCAATTCCATTAAAATATCTCTAACATTACGAGCTGTTGCTTACTTAAAGGCAGACAGACAGACAGACATGCCTAAATAAAATTAAGAAGTGATTTTGAATTAATTGTTATAATAAAAGTTGGGTCTATCGCAACTTTTTTTTGGGTGTTACAAATATCTGAACAAATTTTTATGAGCGTTATAATATTAATTTTCCGAAATTACATATATATATATATACATATATATAAATATAAATAACCTAAATTTCTCTAATATGAGCTCAAATCTTTTCAATATATTTCATAATTTTAGCGAAAGTTTAATGATGGCTCAATGAAATCTTATGAAAGTAAGAAGTTGAATAAAAATTAAAACAATGAATTAACAATAATAGTTTTCTTTGATTGTTAAATGATTTTTCCATAAATTTTACATTTTCTTAAACTCTATAAGAATTTTAATAATTTTTTTTAAGATTTCTGCTCATAAATTTTATGATTTTTAATGCAAACTTTTTTATGAATGAAATTTTCTATTTTCACTTGAATTTTTCTTTAATGCTCCTTGTAAATTTTTTTTATCATTAATACTACGCTATATTCTTTTTTAGTGATTGCATTAAGGGCTTTCTTTGTATTTTTCATTGTAATTGAAAAAAATTCATAAAATTTCTTTTTATTAAATTGGCGTCCAACTGAATAGATTAATTTGAACTTCAATTGAAATTGAAAATGCGTTTAAGTTAATCAACGGACAATTTCATTTTACTTTATTTCATTTTGTATACTGAAAATGTGCTAATTAAATTACGATTGATTGAGTTGGGCAATCGCCTTAATATGAGAGCGGTTAACCACAAATGTTTCATATGCATGGCAGATGCGTTCAATTTATTTTAAACGTAGAAAGACATTCTTGTCATTTTTATCATTCCTCTTCTACCTCTGCGTTTCGGTAGTCGTTTTGTTGACATAATGATAGGACAATAAGTAAAACAATTAAATATTCCTGGGGCGAAATTTTCAATAATTTCTTACCTTGTGATATTCGTTTCATTTTAAATGTTTCGCTAGTATTTCGTTTTTTGTTTTCTTATTTAAAACGAACAAAGGGCCATTGTGTTTTAAGTTTAGCTTTAAAAGAAAGGGTAAAAGTACTCCTTTTCATTAATTCGGCTTATATTTAATGCCAAATAGTAAGCAAAATATATTTGACATGTTTAAAAGCAATATCGCATCAAGAGAAGACAAAAGTAAACATGTAGGTAGACATGCGAATGGATACACGGATGGATGCATGGATGTACGGATAGTTACATGGATGGATGAATGACCCGATGAATGCCCCGATGGATGGCTCGATTGATGGCCCAATGGATGGCCAGACGGATGGGACTATAGGTGGCCCAACGGATGGCCCTATTGATGGCCCTATGGATGACCCTATGGATGGCCCGATGGAAAGGTCGATGGATGGGCCAATGAATGGACCCGATGTATGCCCCGATGCATGTCCCGATGGATGGCCCCATGAATGGCCTATAGATAGGACGAATGGATGAAAAAGATTGCTGATGAACGTTTGTCAAGATGGATAAATGAATAACTGGATGAACAGGTTGTTGGACTCTAATGATTATGTAGACAATATAATCATATAAATGAAATGATAATTTTTTCTTTTAGATGTTGCAAACGTTTTATTAATTCCAAGGCAAAATAATCTTTACCTAATGGATGGGTAAATGTATATAAATAAGTAAGCTTACTAATTAATTTGTAAATTTTTAAAACTCCTAAGAAACGTATTGGTAATGAAAATGAAAATCAAAACATAAACTCTAAACTCAAATTTACATTAAAGTTATTCTGTTAAGAAACTACTGAACGAAATAACTCCGCACTTTCACTTACTTCAAAGTTCAATTGATGTTCACTCTAAAACTCTGGTTGTTATTGCTGTCTTCAAAAATTTGATGACATTTTCTTGGCATAAGAAAATGTTTGCACATGAAATTAATGTTGCTCTTGTCTACGAATTTCATTAAAATTTTAACTAAGAACATTTTGTGCTTGAAACAGCAAAAGACTTATGCTCCGTTGCTGCTTAAAGCAGAAGTGTTGTGTAGTTGTAGTATAGTTTGTTGAGCCATGCATGAATGATGCCTAATTGAGTAACCAAAATTAATGTAAATTGAAGAACTTAAGTATGAGAAATAACAACAACATCAAGAGGCAAAATGAAGCAGAAAGAAAGATGGAATAGACGGTTGCATAAGTGCATATGTATAAGTGAGTAACTTTAACCTAAAATGTAAACTTATTAATTATTAATTAGAACAATAATCACCCATTTAATTGATTTAATTGCAGCATTTCTCAATTATACAAAAACCACCACAAATGCATCAATTTGATGTACATTTACATTTATTATAACATTTACCTTAAATAGATATAAATATGCTTTTAATATTCTAATAATAGTCCAGATTAACTAAAATTCTATGTATTTGTAGATGTGACCTTTTCTAGAGTTTACATTTAATTCAACGGTGATTATATGTGGTCACTTCTACCACGCCAAATTAAATTCATAGAGAATGGTTGCGTTATATTTGTACTGCATATTCAACTACCTCATTATTCAACCGTATAAGCAAAGTATGTTCCTTTGTATACTATAAAATTATTAAGCTCTCATGGATTTTATGACTAATTTAGAAGCATATTTAGCGCTTTAAACTTCATGTGAAATATTATTGCAAACTTCATGAAAAGGAGTTGTACAAACGGAAAGGAAAGGTAAAACTAATTAAAAAAGCAAAATATGAAAAGTATCTGATAATTTAACAAGCAAATCCTTTTCATTTTTCGTTTCTACAAAATTTTTCTATATTTAATTTAAAAAGAGAAAATTTCAGTTCCACAATTTTATGAATGATTTTCTTTCTGGCTCCTAGAGAAAACAACTTTGTACAGATCAAACATTAAGCATTCTAAAATATTCGATTACTTTTCAAGTAGTTCATATTTCTTAAAAACTGCATCTATTTGAAATTTTTCTACTGCATTTTTAAAAATTCATCTTCAAGGTTATTGATGTTATTGCATAACAAAAAAATTAGCAAGTCAAAAGCAATAAAACATATTTCTTTTCAAAAACTATACATTAGTTCAATTAGAAATTTTACAAATTCAAGGTTAAAAATCTACATAAATTGAATGGGTTCCAAAGATACAGAAATTATCTTGGCAACTGTGCCTTTGTAAATAAATAATCATTATAAAAGAATGAAAACCAGAAAAAATCAAACAAATAAGAGAATTACATTTAGCTGGAACCATATTTTGAATACTTACCATTCAAACTCTATTTTATTACGTTTCAGGAACTGATTCAGTTTTTGGGTAAAAAGAAAACAAAAACTTAAATATAAAAGTGTGCAAATTTGGTACTGTTTAACTCCACGTAGGCGTAGACGTTTTATATGATTTTTGAGTAATTGGTGTAGATTTACTTGTACAAAATTTCAGCTTTTTTCTTACAGTTTACAGATGATAGGCAAATACTACTAAACATTGTTAAAAAAATCGGGATGCTCTCAGTTTATGTATCACTGTAGGAGTGTCTTTCAACCTGCGTTCAAAGATTTCCAACGACACTGCTAAGTTTAAGCTCGATATCTCAGATTTTACGATCAGGAGAATGTTCACAACAGACAGACATATGATTTGACAAAAGGACAGAGGGGCAGATGGATGGACATGTCTCAATGGACTCAAAATTTGATGTTAATCAAGAATATATATAGTTTGTAGCGCTATCAAAACTTTTTTCTAGACGTCACAAACATAATGACAAATTAAATATACCCTCAAGCCTCTGGGTGGTGGATATAGAAAAAGCAGTAAATAAATGGATATTTCATTGCTTATAAAATCTTATATGATATATGTATATATCTATATACGTATATGTATATATAATGGCATATAATATATATATGGAAAGAAGAAAACACAACAAAAAAAGTAACAGTGAGCGGAAAAAATGAGTAATCAATTTTATAGAAAATTTATAACAGCTTTTAAAGCAATTTATTACAAGGTCTTATAAAACCACGTTACTAACCATACATATACACATGTATGTAGAGGCATATATATAATAATATACATATACCATTACAATTACAATAACAATTACAATTACACTTCTTTTACTTTACACGCTACATTTGATCATTTAAAAGGTACTTCAAATAAATTTAACTTTTATGCCGAATTTCTGTTTTAATTGAAGCCTGCTTAACCCTTGATTCACACTTTCTTAAGTATAAGTAAATTAATTAATGAAAAGCAAAGAAAAAGATTGGACTTAAGTGGACCATCTCAAGTAATTTTGTTCAACCAAACTTAATTTTATCACAACAGTAAATTAGGCCTTTTCAAAACATGACAATTTTTCTCATTAAAATAAAGCTGAATTGAAAATACTGTTAGTTTTTTATAAAAGGAAAAAAAAAATGGTAGAAAAAGTAATTTGGAATATTTTGTCAAATGAAAATCTATATAGCGTATTATTTTGATGCTAGATTAAATAAATATTCTAAATCAATCAATGAATGTTTTAGCTTCTTGTGACTTTTTGTTTTGTAAAATGAGTTTACCAACTTTTCATAAGTTAATTTTTATAATTTCCTTAACTTTGACAAGATATATTTTCATATTTATTGATATAAATCAAATGGTCAAGTGTAGGACACAAATGGACTAGAATATATTTATATATTATTGTGGATGTGTATGTCTATATATATATATATATAAAAATTTGTATTTATATGGAGCCAAGAAAATGTGTAATAATTTTCGACTTTATTTCAATTGTTTTTATTATTTTATTTGTTAGGGCTGTATTGCAATATTAAGTTAAGGCAATCAAGTGTAACAATAACATATAATATATATACAAATAAATATATGTATATATGTGTATAAGCATGTATGTGTGTATGCATGTATATATATAAATATAAAGTTTTATACTCCAAAGAAAAGTTATGGTTAAGTTTACAGTGGTGGGTCTTTACGTGGGCTGTTGATGATTTTTGTTGTATTATTATTCTACGGCAACATTTACAGCCAATAATGTTGCACACACGTACATATTTATATACATACATAACCGCTAATGGTGTTTATATGTTTGTACATGCGTGCGTGCGTTCGCGCTTCCATTCACCGGCCATATGCGTAATTGTATGCTTTGAGAGTTATATAAATATTAAATTGACTTAAAACACCATTAAATAATGTCAGAAGAATTTTTTGGAATATTAATGTACAAATAAATAAAGGTAAAATATATAAGTTTACATAAACTACTACATGAATACATGGACATAATATAATGTAATACAAATAATAAAATACAAATAATTCTGTCTCTGATTCAATTGTGTATGTGAATAATTAGCACTATTCGATTGCGGAAATATTGTACTTTGTATTACACAATAGTAATAAACTGGTATCATTTTCTGTAAGCTTTTTCTTTTCTCTTTTTTCTTCTTCTTCTATACTTTTCTACAAAATTTCGTAATAAATTAAATGTGAAATGTTGTCAAGATAGAGAGAAGTAAAAATGTTTTCAATATAAGCCAAATCTTAGAATATCTTTAGCAACTGAAAGAATTTGGCAGAAGGAAAAATAAAAATGTGATATTTTTGAAAAAAACTTCCTTGAAAGTCAAAAAATCTTTTGCAAATTTCGAATGTAACTTAAGTGTGAAAAAACAGCAAGTTTCTAAAAACTTTTCTTAAATATTATAAAAAATAACAGACAATTTATAAAATTAAGCTAATAAAGTCGTAGAAATTTTTCTATTTTGAAAAGCATTCCTTTAGGATTCAAAAAAAGCTATTGATCAAAATATTTCTACATTTGTATTCATGAAATAGTTTCTAGCCAAACAAATTGATTTTTATGAAATGTAGACCCTAAGCCGATCAATTGAAAAGAAGATGACTTCACAAAGCCGAAAAATCTGAATATGCCAATAATCAGATAAATAATTTATATGAACACTTTAAAAAAACTTTTCTTTTGCATAAAATTCTACAAAGAACTTCAGTAATTGTGAGGGGACTCTAATCAGAAACATCATTTGCTTTAACTTAGTGAAAGCATCATGCCGCAAATGGTGCTATAAGCAAACTAATCGAATTCATTCAGTGGACACAAACAACTGCAACCATATAAAAGTAAATCAAAAAGAAAAAGAAAAACTGAAACAGAAACAAGACGAAAGGGAGTAAATCTAAAATCTATTATGCCAGCTTATGGATCACTTACACATTAATTTATATACTAAGCGCCCATGACCAATAGCGTAAAAAGTATAAGAACTCCGACCTACGTATAAGATGTTTACGTTTAATGATGAACAAGTCAGAAAATTACATATTGCTGAAGCCAAATCTTAGATATCCACCATCATTACAACATGATATTACGATTCAGCACCTCATTCATTTTTAAGGAGTAAATTAAAAAGGTTAACCTTAAAAAATGACAGTTTTGTAAGCGAAGGCTTACCCGATTTGTATGATTTTTGGACGAGTACATTGCAGACTAATAGCCTCCCCACTTGTACAAAATTTCAGCTTTCTTTCTTGCAGTTTGCAGGTGATAAGCAAAGAAGTACCAAAGGTTGCTTAAAAAAATAAGATGTTCTCACTTTATGTTGCACTGTGGGCGTGTCCTTCAGTTGATTTTGCCCATTTTTAATCGTATTTTGCGTGCAAGAACCAATGATTCTACCAAATTTGAGCTCGATATCTCAACATATGCGACCAGAAGGATGCTTACAACAGACAAACCGACGGACAGAAAAGCAGATAGGCAAGCATACAGACGCACAGACATATCTAAATCGATTCATAATTTGCTGCTGATCAAGAACCTCTGGGTGTGCATATAAAAAGACCAAAGATTGCAAAAACAATAACATTGTAAAAACCCTATTTATAGTTAAACTAATAAATGTTGCAGTAGGATTAAAACGTTGGAAAAATTTTCCCATTATTAATTTTTTATAGCCATTAAAAAGGGTCATTTCATTATAAACTATACACATACCAAACCGAACACAAATACCAAACTAACTACAACAACAAGTTTATTCAAATCAATATTTGTTTGGTTCACTTGTACACAAACCCTTCAAGACAATTCTAGTGAAATCTATAAAAGAGCAAACACAACTAATTCCTTTATCCTTATAATAAATAGACTTTACATTACGCCATGTTTCACCTCTCTCTATTTCTATTTATCTTTTACATTTCTTTATATTTATACATTTAAATATGGAATATTTCTATGTAAAAATAAAAAACTAATGCATTTGCAATACATTTAAAATTGAAATTGCTCTTGACTTGGATTTTTTTTCGACTTTTACTTATTCAATTTCTTTTCATCATAAATAAATAAATATAAGAAAAATCTAAAGGATTATCTCTTAAAATATAGACGTTTAAAGAAAAAAAACCGAAAAAATAACTATCTATAAAAAGGACAAAATCTATTGACTACTACATTTGATCAAAAAATTACAATAAACGTTTTAACATTTCGAGTGGAAAAATGCTTTCTTCACATATGTGTAGATTTCTATTATATTGACGCGTAGCTTATCTTTTAAGTACTAAACACCATTTTGCCCCATGTGAATTAAAAAGTCAATCAGCTCAAAAAAGTTGACAAGATTGCAATTTTCAAATTCTTTGAAAGGTTCCTCAAATTGGAAAGGATTAAAAAAAAATGTTGATCTGAACCAAATTTGGTTGAAATACAACGCAATGCCAATTATTGGTAAAATATATTCAAAATTGTAACTTTTGTCTATATAAAGGCGGTATATGGCACGTGGTTGTAAAAATGGATCAATCTGGATCAAATTTGGTAAACATGTTTTTCATGTCATAATACTATTACACACCAATTTTTGTGAAAGTATATTTCAAATTCTAATTTTCTTTCCATGAAATAACTTTTTATAAGAAAGACTTTATATAAGGCGTGGTCATAATGAATCGATTCTAATAATTTTCAAGAAAGTTCACCTCTGAACCAAAATCAATCTATATAACAAATTTCATTAAAATGTATCAAAAATAGTGACCTGTAGTGTGATAACAAATTTATACAAGCAGATGGACAGACATGCTTAAATCAATTTAGGAAAGGATTCTGAGCCGAACGGTATAATAATAGGTAGCTCTATTTCAACTTTTTCTGGGCGTTACATATATCCACACAAACTTATAATTTTTTGTACAAGAAGTAAGGTACGGCATTAAAATATTTGTAGCTTACAACATCATATAATTTATTTAGTTATTTATTTGGTCACTCAGAAAATCATTTCTTAAGCTTTTGTGTTTTATGAATCGATCTACTCACAGCCATCAAAAATGTAAGCTCAAATGGTTATTTTCGATAAATTTAATTGTTTAGCCATATAAAAAATTATTTTACAGTTTGCTTGACTTAAAGCACTTAAAGTCACTTTAAAGTCTCCACAAATCGAAAGAATATTCTTTTGTTTTTTTGCTCTGTCAGTACTTTTACTTTGCAGACGGTAAAAAAATCTGAATGGACAGAAAAGATTGAAGTCGATTTACCTTTGACTTTTCAATACTAACCATTCTGAACAGACAAATGCTACACATGCATAAAGATACTAACAGTTGGCCACACAGAAATGTAAAGCTAATAAGTAAATTTAAATTGCCAAATTGTCAAATGTTTTCATAAATTGAGTGTACCAAAAAAACAAAAAAAAAATGAAAAAAACGAAATAAAATCGAATGAATGGTATAAGCAAAAATAAGGCAAGATGCAGCAAAAAACTTATAACAAAAACTAAAAAGTAAAAGAACAATAACAATAGAATAATTGAAAATAAAAATCTTGTTATTGTTTTAATAAGACGATTATTTTTTTAATAGGATAAAAAGCGAAGATAAAACAGTAAAAACATAAAAGTAAAACAAACCGACAAACAGCAAAAATTATTGAAACATGTGTGCAATTTGATTGTATGAAAAGAACGAGTAAAAGGACAGATAAAATGAAAAACTAAAAATATAGGAAGAGTAAAATTGAAATTAGTTCAGAGTCGACTCGTAATTTGTATGACTCGTAATTTGTATGGCTCAATAGAAGAAAGCAAAAACTTTTCGGAAGTGGTCGAAATAATGGTTCGATTTTAGTCAATTTCAATAGGGTCTGTCTCTGGGGTAAAATACACCGACTTAGCAAATATATTTAAAATATCTCAAATTTACACGGCGAGACATTAGACGGGCAGACAACAGCCTTAAACGGAATTAAGAAATGATCTTGAATCAATTGCTAGGTGGGTCCCTCTCAATTTTTGTGAGCGTTACAAACATCTGCACAAATTTATAATGCCATGAACCACGCCTAGCGGTGTACGCTATAAAAAAGAGCAGATCGCAACATTTAAAAAAAAAACAAAAATATTTAAATGAAATGTTTATAATAAGCAGAAATTTTTACAGCTTTTATAGCTTAATGTTCCTTTATTACCTAACAGAATTTTATTGGAATATTATGTCAGACAATTCAACATAGAGATATTTCCTAATAAAATGCTTGGTATTTACCTTTATTAGATTTTTATGTTTTATTATATGTACAATATAAAAGCAGGAGAGAGAAACATGTTCAGGCAATTTTCTTACATTAAACTTTGATTGATTTCAAATTGTTGCACTTTAGCTTTACTTACTTTCATTGCAAACTTTGTTTCTTGCTGAAATATAAGAAGAAGAATAACAACAATTATTGGGATAATATAATTTTGAGCAGTTGGGCAAAACTAAAACTAACTAATTACTTCAAACTCTAAATGTTTCTTTTGATTGTTTGATGATTATGATGATTACAACAAATACAAAATTACTTTTTAATTATGGCATATTTCTCTGTAGAATAAGAATAATAAAAGAAAGAAAAAATATACAAAATAATCATTCTTTCCTGCTTTAGCATAAAAAATTCTTTTAAATTTTACTCTTGCTCTGCATTTCAAATTGCTTTTCTGTCCCATTGAATCCATTTCACTGAAATTTTTTTTTTAATTTTTCATTTCTTTTTTGTTTTTGTTGTGTTTGTGTTCGTTCTGGCTTTTTATAGTCGTTTATTAAAAAGACATTTAGTATTCTCTTGCTTCCCGTATTTAAAGAGTTATTTAAAGAGAGAAAAGATCATTAAAGTAAAGAAAAGAACTTTAAAACATTTTTATTCTATTATTTCTACGCTTTTAAAGTAATGGCAGGCACGTAAGCTTTTAGTATGCCATCAAGCCTTTCAAACCCTTTTACATGGAAAAAAAATAAAGTAAAATATGATACAAAAAGTATAAAAATATTATGAAATTTGCGAATATTTTGTAAAGTCTTTTTTATCATTTCTGGGTTAAAGTAAATACAAGTAAGAAGCGTATAATTAATCGGAGTCGAGTCTTAAATTTTCTAACAACGCTTTGTCGAAGCCGATTAAAAAGTTGCACGAAGTGAACTATTGTCATTTTTTAATTATTTATGAGGGCTTCGCTATATGGGTGGGGGATTCAAAATAATTGAATGATATGGACCAAATAGGACACGTATATTTGTTATATCCAAATTTAAAGCAGAGACACTTTTCTTTGTACAAATATGTAAAATTGCTAGTTTTGCCCAAAATATGTTTCTTTCTTAAAAAAAAAGCGTCGTAGGGAACGAGCAAATATATTACCCAAGCAAGATCAAACTTGGTACACGTAATTTCTAAGTTTAAACAAATTAAGCTTTGTTCAAGCATATTTAAAATTGTAACATTTTTTCACATAATGACTTCATTCAAAAAACTCCCCAGGAGTGGAGAAGGGCCCTAAAAATGGTCGCATATAACTATTACCAATGAGGCTATGAGTCACAACACTCTTTTGTAGAATTGAGTTTCATTAAAACGTCTCAATAATTGCTACTTGTAGCTGTTTAATAGATGGCCAGACGGGGAGGCACGCCTTAATTAACTCAAGAAGTGATTTTGAACTCTCTCAACTCCTTTTGAGTGTTACAAACATCTGCACAAACTTATAACACCCTGCATGAGAAGTAATATAGGATTTAAAGAATGAAAACCAAACTAAGAAATATTAAATAATAATCAAAAAGTATTGGAAATTGCAGTAAAAATTGTTAATTGAAATCATCATTTTTTGCTACCTTATTTTCATATTTCATGTTTTGATTCAGTTTATACAATTTGCATTTTTATATACAAACGGTTTCTTTCTCAATTTTTGACATTGTTCTTTCTTCTTCATCTTCTTCCTCTTTTTTTTTTGTTTTTCTTGTTGCAATAAATAAGAAGTAAAGAATTGAAATGCCAAAGCACACAAAATTGGTTGAAATTTATTCGATATGTACGTAGGAAAATAAAACTAAAAAAACACCAAAAAGAAATAAATAAAACGATATATTAGGAAAATTGAACAATGATAAAAGAAGAATAAAAAGAAGATAAAAGCAAGTTAATTAATATGTTTCCATAAAGATAAGCCCTTCTCGCTTTGGCCATACTTCTGTGTCACTACTAGTTGTTTTCCTTTTCTCCACATCTCTGTGTCTCACTCCTCACTCCTCTTTAATGTAGGTCTCTTTTTTACTCTTTACCTGCTGTGCTTGTGTAAAGAAACAGCAGCAAAAAATTAGTTGAAGAAGAAAATAGAAGTTGATTTATATTTGTTAACACATTTTACTACACATAAACTTAATGTTATTTGTATTGTTGTTGTTATTATTCTTATGTTATTATTATTCTTTTGTTTTCATTTACTTTTAGAAATACAAATTTTTCATCTGGCCAATATCGATTTATTTACGTATTCCTGTAATAAACCTGATGATTGGCCTTTTTTTTGGGTTTCTCCTTCTTTTCCTTTTTTTTTTGTACCCACAAGAGAAATACAATACTTGCGTACAAAAATATAGCTGCATATCTCAGATTATTGCAATAAGTTTAGAGAATAAATTTAGCGAAAATAGTGATAACATAAATCAATAAAATAGAAATTTTTCTGTTTAAGTTTAAAATTTTAAAAATTTCAAAAAAAAAATATGAATAATTAACAACTTTTTTTAAAACTTTACTTTATAGCAAGACCAAGAAACAGTCAATCGATTTATAAAAAATTTTCTCCGCACGACTTTATACGCCAAAAGACTCTTTTGTCTTGATTTTTACTGAGAAATTATAAAAATGTAAAAAATATTTCCTAAAATGTCCCTCATTCCCCAAAAATAAGATATTTTAAATGAAGAGTCGCCTTAAAATGATTTTTATTAGTAAACAACTCTAAATCAAAGCATGTCCCTCTAGCAAGTTTTATCAAACTATTTAAAGACTTAAGATTTGCTAAGAAACATAAGAACAAGGATTAGAACCAATATCGGATAAGAAGTTAAGACATATAGTGAACCTCCAATTAGCTTAGCCCCTAAGCCCCCTGAAGCTTATTCCAATATCTCCGTAATGGGCTTTTTTAAAACTGGGGATCCCTTGGTACCAAATTAAATTTTTGGTTTGATCACGTGAACTCATGAACCTCCAAGGTTGGCCCTTCCAAAGATCTTCTCATTAGCAGCTTGCAGTTGAGCTGGGGCATCTCGGGAAGCAGTACTTAAGCCAAAGCTCATTTCCAATAACTTAATAAAAACTGAATATATTGGAATATATTTGATAATGCCGTTATAGATATTAAAGACATTCTTGAACACCCTGTTATGTAGAGCAAAAAAAGGCTGCTTACCTATAGAGAATGTTTAAAAGTTTTATGCTGTGATATATCATGTGTAAATTTCATGAAGTCACATAAAGTTTGGAGTCAATTCCGAAATAAACTTTCTGCAGTGCATTTGTAAAACATGTAAAAATTCAATTTAAAAAATAACATTCAATTTTTCAATTTTTTATAAAAATAGATTTTTTACAAAAATTAGAGAGATCATTTTGAATAAATGGGGCTTTTTCGCCATGTATTTTTTCAACTCGTTTCCATGTTTAATATATTTTTTAAAAAGTAATTAAACAAAATCAAAATATATGTATATTTTTATAACCACCGTCTAAAATTTGGGAGTATATTCATTTTGTTTTTGCGTTCTTGATCAGCATCAAATAGAAATATCTGTCCATGTGTCCATCTTTTTGCGTATTGTAAACATTCTCCTGGTCATAAAAACTACGATATTAAACTCAAATTGGGCACAAACCTTAGAAATTTTTGCATGCAGGTTGTTGTTGAAAATGATTGAAGGACACGCCCACAGGACAACGTCAACTGAGAAAACTTCTGTTTTTTAAAATAACATTTACAAAATATAAAACATAGACAGCTTAAATTTTGTACAAGTTATAAGCCAATTGGCCTACAATGTCTGTCCAAAAAACCAGGCAAATCATCTAGACCTAATGCAAAGTAATATAGTACAAAATTTTTACTTTTCTTTCGAAAAACTGAAAAATTGAAGTAGGCTTCGAATAGTAACACCAGGGCGTTTGAGTGCTGATTATAAAAAATTTGACCCCAAGCAAAATATAATTTTCCTAGTTGTTTACATTTGCACTTAATAAAAAAAAATTGCAGTATCTTTGTTTAACTTTTTAAATTATTTACATTCTCTATTGGAATTCTGAAAATTTCATACAATTTGTTGCGTTTGTCTTTCTCTTTCTGTCTCTATAACGCTTTACTTACAAAAGAAATCAACTAAAAAAAGTGCTAGACAAGTAAAAAATTAAATACACAGACACTCACAAATAGAATGCATAGAAAATAAAATTGCTAAGAATATGGCATAAATTTTCACCAAGACAAAAATCTCAAAAAAAAGCAAAACCATAACCCAAAATTCTGTCTGATAAAACGTATTTTTATTGTATGAAAATATGAATGGAAAGTAAAATGCTAAATGAGTGAGAGAAGGGTTACTAATTGTTTTTGTTATTTATGGAATTTCGTTCAGAACAGAAAAAGAAATTTCAATTCAAACCATTGTGTGAAATGAAAATATTTACTGAAACAAAAGTGTTGAATACTTCAATGGAATTCTATAAACATTCTTTGTTGTTGTTGTTATTGTTTTATGTTGTATGTCGTTATGATGACCTAAACCATATAATCAAGGTGTAACTAGTAAATAAGAGGTATGTAAAGTAGAAACACAGAAAGAAAAATACACAAAGAGAGAGGAAAAGAAGAAAAAAAATGATAAAATTTTAAACTACAAACACGCCATTTGAATTGCATTAGCAAAGTATTTAGTGCATTGCAAAGCATAAATTTTAAAAGCAAATACTATCAGGTTGTTCAATAAATTTAGACAACAAAATTGATTAACAAAATTTTTATATAGAAAAAATTGTACTTAGTGCTGCTTCCAAAAGTTTGCTGTATCAACTTTTCGAATTATTTTTTTAAACATGTTGTGCATACATAAGTTATACCCTTTTCAAGCACACATATTTACAAATCGATGTATATGAACAACCATAATTGTATTATAAGTTCCAATAAAGCAAACAAATAAACAACAAAAAAGTAAACTGAAAACGTAGAAGAAATTATGCTAGAAAAACCAAACCTATTAATCATCAACTTTTAGTTTAACATGTAATTATGTAAAACAACAACAATAAAATTATATTTGAGTTGAGGCAAATATGACAAATACCCGCCACTAAAGCAAATTATTATATATTTAGATTCTTAACAATTCTTTTAGATTTGTAAAAGATTTTTATAAATAATTTTGGTAGAAAAAACTACAACATTCAAACTTCTTACTTTAAATTAAATTGAATGTATTTGTATGTATTTATATATGTATGTATATATATATGTAGCAGTAGTTACTGTAGACATGTTTCCGTTAACCTGCAACATATTTTGATGTGTCTTAGCATTTAAAACTTTTTCTCTCCTTTCACTCTTTTTCTTTCCTTTCACTCTTTCCCTCTCCTTCTCTATCTTTCTCCTTCCATGGCAACATAACATAAATAGTGATAATCACAATAATGATGAAAATCATAATCATCATTATTGGTATCATCATTGCAATGGTCATAATGATGTTATTGTTAAAAATACCAAAGAAAAATTTAAAGATATTTTCATACATTTTTCAAAACAGTCATGTGACAGCAGATGCTTCATGAACACAGCTACGGCTGGTTCTGCTTTAATTTTGTGAATAATATGAGCATACCAATGAATCTGAATATCATTTCATGTGTAACATTTGGATTTATTTATATGTGTGGAATAAATACAGAGAGAGAATTTTTCTGATATTTTTATATTTTATAACGTTTCTGATATTTGTTGTCATTTCTGGTACATGAAACATGAAACAGTAGAAAAAAAGAAAACTTTATATTCAAAAATATGTAATTTGTGTCTTTGAACTGAATTGAACAATTTCTGAAATTGTTATTTTGAATAAAATATAAAAAATTTTACATGATGCTCAAAAAAAGTTTACAATTTATTGACATATTAAAAAATCCTTTAATCTTTTCAAAAAAAGGACAAGTGAAAAGTTCCTAACTTTGTTTTCAACATTTAAAAAGTCTGTATCGAAAAAAATTTACACAATATCCTTGTACCTTAAGGATGCTAAGGATGTTAAGGAAGTTGTGAATACTAACTTATAAAATAATAATCATAAAAAATTTAAGGAAAAACTTATTGATTGAAATGAAAGTTTTATGTTACTGCTTCTACAACTTATTTATGATCTAGTTAGGGATCAATGGAAATAACTCCTTAATATTTTAATTTTTAGTGCTCTTGGATTTTTAATACTCTTAAATTATTTCAAGTAAATAAAAATAAAGCAAGAGATTTGTTAATATTTTTTTGTTGTCTTTTCATCTAAAAACTGAACTAAGTATATAAATTGTTTTCTAACTTTTCAATAAAAAAATTATTTATTTTTATTCAAACAGCCCTTAAATTAATTTTACCAATTATCTCAGTCATTCTACCGAACATTGTTCTCTATTCTAATAAAACTTTGATCTTCAAAAAATGAAATTTTTCCTAATACAAGCAGAAAAATTACATTAGATACCCTACACTTTTATGGCTATTTTCTAATAGTTAATTAAATAAAATGTTAAATTAAGAATTATTCTCAAAGAACGAAAGTACGAAAAACTTACTTTAATTAGAGGCGGCTCAAAATATATTACAATCTGCTTCAAATTTGTCACGTGTACTTATTAAGCATTTTATAAAAAGGAACCTGGAAATTTTTTTTGACTTAATAAACGTCTCAGTTAATAGTTAAAGCAATTTATTTCAACTGGAGCGAAATCAAACAATTTAGAGTAAAAAAGCGTTATTTGTAATTTCCTACTAAGAAAACAAGTTTGAAATACTAAGAGAGCGAGATATTCAAATCCGTTTGAGATAAAAATTTTGAATTGATTATTGTAATCTAAATCTATATAAATATATGTTAAAGGCTTTTGAATTTTATTGCCGCAATATCTTTCATCCATAAAAGTTATAGAGCAAATAAAATAAACATATATCAATTTAAGCTTTTTAATTGTATTTAATGATCAAAGATACACACATAAAAACTGTAGAAACACACAAATAAATAATTGTATTTGTAAATTACGAAATAAAAAGAAAGGTTTTATAAAAAAAAAGCCAACAAAATAGCGTAAAACAGAAAAAAGCCAAAAATACTAGAAAAATCGTTGAAATCGTTGTTTACACTTAACTCAATATGACTTTTAGACAAATCCAATTGTATCGATACGGCTTGTACTAAATTGGATTTTAAATTTGATGTGGCATATATAAACTCACAAAACACATTCACATTCATACAAAGACCGCTTTTTATAAAACATTTTGTGAACTTGTATGAAATTTATTTGTGCATGATATAAAATGAAATTTTTTTGAAATACATTTCGCGTTGTTTCCAGTTTTTTACGGATTTTTCAATTGGCCGTGAAAACTTGAACAGCATGACTTTTAAGGCTTTTCAGTGCAAATCTGACGACAAAATAAATTGCAATGGAGCTAAAAGTTTGTTTTAGTTTGCTATCTGAATACAACGTTTCAAAGCGTCAGATTCCAGTTTCCAGCTGAAATATGCAGTTCAGTCTAATCTAATGCAGTCTAATCCAGTCCAGTCCAGTTCAGTCCAAACCAGTCCAATCCAGTACAGTCCAGTCAAGTCCAATCCAATCCAGTCCAATCCAGTCCAGTACAGTCAAGTCCAGTCCAGACCAGGCCAGTCTAGTCCAATTTTATTTACAAATAACCTGTAACAACAAACTAACATCCATGAAGAGTTCGCAACTTTCACACAAAGAGCACAATAATAAAGCATACATACAATAATACACATATACATACAAATAAATATACACGTATATATGAATCCAAATATATACATTATAAAGCTTTGCCAAACACAGATCGAAAAATTATTTTATTTTTATCTTAATATCAATGAAATTCTAAATAAATTTGAGTGATGAATGTGTGTATGCTTTTATCTATGTATGGGTTTGTGTGTGTCTATGTTTGAATGAGTATACAAAACTCATGCATCAATGACAATGGCAACTACCTATTTTCTATTTTCTTTGTTAAATCTATGTTACTTTATTTAATTTAATTTTACTGTATTTTATATTATTTTAGTTCATTCCAAGAGAAATTGCTTTAGTGTGGACTCTAGAGAGAAATATACGCGCCCGATGGGGTACAACCGAATGAAAAACAATGCAATATAAATTGAAGTTGAAGTTGAAGTTAAATATAGTTTGCCTTAGATCGATTTGTTTATTCGTTCATTCTTACTCTTTCTCTCTCTCTTTCTCCCTCTCTACCTATCTTTCTCTCTACCTCTCTTAATCTGTTTTATTCATGTTGATGTTAGTTAGACTAGAAAATATATAAAAAAAATCAATGCGACCAAAAAATTTCAGTAAATATGAAATGTCAATAATTGAATAGAAACAATTTGTAAGCAGACATTCAAATGAGATAAAATCCTGTATGGCCATGTCGGATTGTCATAAACAAATACCTTCTATTTCACATCAATATTTACAACTTACAAAACAAGATGGGAAATAACTCCAAGAGACATACAAAGAGCAGAAGAAGAGAGTGATAGAAAGAGAGTTAGAAAAATGAAAATGATGGAAAATAAAGTTTAATCGAAAATGTCAAATGAAATGCAAATGTTTATGGAAATATTAGAATGACATTCATAGCAATTTAACAATAGTTGAAAGGTCACGATTTATTCAGGCCTGCAAGAGAATGTGGAAAATATAAAAACGTAGAAATAAATGCGCAGAAATCAAATATTCAAACAAATTAACGTTTTGTCAAAATTATTATTGTTTAGAGAGAGATGTCAATTTGTTCTGTTTTGAAGTAGATGAGTGATAGAATCAAAGCGACTCAAAAGAAGTTTCTTACTGGAAATTTCTCGCATTTTGCTCTCCAAGACATATAATATATAATATATATATATAATATTAATATTTAATATAAAAAGCAGAAAACGTTTACATTTGAACTTTAAAACGAATTAAAGAAATGAAACTCTTTAACGCAAAGTGATATTTCCTTTAGGGAATGTCTAAAACTTCTTTCTTCTCATACCTTTTAAAATTTAAAACTTTACTTAATTTCAAAAACAATAAATATAATACAAATAAAGCCCTTGAATAGAAAAGTCATGCAAAGTTAATTTTATAAGAAATATTTAAATTAAATATCACTCATACGCCACCGAGTCTCCTTTTTTCAATTTCAAATTTGAAATTTCAATGTTAAAATAAAATATTTGATGTATAAAGTTCAAAAATCGCTTATACATAAATAATTGATTAGCTTCAGTTAACTTAAGACTAAAAAATCTATAACTCAAAAAAATAGCAATTTTCTTTTCTCTTTCTCCGTTTTTTTTTAAATTAACAATTTTTAATAGAGAATTTTCGCACAGCCAGATTTTTTTTAGTTTCTTTTATCAGTGATAAAAAAAATTCTTTTCTATTATAAATTAATTGAATGTTTATCTTATTGTTTACTGGTTTATTTATTTGTATGGCAAATTATATTTTCTCTAGTTTATTTGTTTGAATTCATTTGGCCTTTGCAATTTACATTTTACCAAAGTCTTACCTAAGTTGTGTAAAACGTCTGCGTTAATTATTTAAGCCATTTTTTTAACTCATTCCATAATATTTTTCTGTATCTATTTCTAGGCCACCAACAAAATGTATACGACATGAAAATCTAAGGTTTAATATTTTTTCTATTAACTTTTTTAACTCTTCTTTAACTTAAATTTTTATATATAAAAGTAATTTTACAATTCAACCACATCTCTCATCACTTTAGTTATATAAATCTGGTTTAATAAACTTTTAATTTAGTTTTTTTTTGCATTATTGCGATTGTTTATTTATTTATAGTTTTTCTTTTTCTTTGTATTAATTTTTTATTATTTTTTACTTAACTCCCACAAACGCATCACTCAGACAAAACAGATGTCTGAACATCTCTGTCAAGTTCACGTATATATGTGTAACAATATTTTAAAAAAAATTCAAAAAATTTTGAAAATACATAAATAAAAATTGTTCTGGCTAGCAAAAAGAGCATGATGATTTGAAAGATAAAAGATTTTTACATTTTGTTTGATGTTGTCCCCTTTTTATTTGACTCTTGTTGCTAGTTCATTGTTTGGTTAGTTAGTTAGTTGAATGGCCACCAGAATCTTCAACACATAGATCTATAAGTTTCTAAACTAAAAGAGAAATCTTTAAATCTAACAAAATAAGTTTTTTATAATCAAAAAGAAATGTGATAAATTGCAATACTTCTTTTTGGCCTTTTCAAGTTTCTTCAATAACTTTATCGTTTTGTAGTTAGACTGGAGACTCATTGACTATTACATTATATAAAATAATCCACCTTAGATTTACTTTAGCTTTATTATGCTTATTGAAAATATTTCCCGTAAATTAAATTGAGAAATGAATTTGGTAAGTTTGTTTAGAAGGAACATGAAAATTGTGTGCTGCTAACTTATAACTACTTTATTTGTACAGAAATTCATATAATTCTTGTTTTATTTATAAGTTTTTGTTATGGTCTTGTTGGAGTTTTCGCTTTTACGCCCTATACCACTTGCGAAACAGGGTATTATAAGTTTGTGTAAATATTTGCAACTTCCAAAAAAGTTTATATTGACACACACCTTATCAGAATTATCAGAACTATTGAACCGAACCATTAAGAATCACTCCCTGATTCGCTTGAAATCTATCGATCCATCTGTCCGTTTGATGAAAATTTGTTATCAAATTATGGTTTGTAATTTTCTTATTTTACTTTAATCACAAAATGATGTAGGGTGTTGAAGAGTCGACTCCTACCATATATAAAGTTATTACTTGTTATTTGTGTGTAAAAGGAAATATAGAAATTTTTGTATATCACATGAAAAATGCTTTTTACTGTTTCTTCCATTTTTTTTTAGTTTCATTTTACAATCATGAGTTTGGTATTCAGCTATAAGCATGACTTTGTCTCTATGTATATTTGTATATATTGCGACCACATAACTGCACTAAAAGTGTTGAAATTCATATTATTGCGAATGCCAGCAGCAGAAGCAGCAGCAGCTTTTCATTATTACAGATATTTTCCCATTTTCCTCTTTTATTCTCTTTTTTTCTTTGTTTGCTAATTTTATTCGTTTTTTATGGTTGGTTAAAATTTTTGTTGCTTCTCATATTGTCTACTACTTTGTTGCTTAATTAAAACAATATATGACTGATGTGAGTGCGCACAGTAAAATGAGAAAAACAACGCCATCAAGCGAACAAACAATTATTTCGATTTATTTGGATGACAAAAATAACAGTTTTTTTTGTTATTATTTTAATAAAGAGTCAACAAAGTTTATGCAGGGTTATAAACATTTATTTACAATTAATTAAATTAAAAAATATAAACTATAAATATTAAAAAAAATGCAGAAATTATTTAAAAAACTTCATTATTCATGCAACTTTTTTCAGAATTAATAAAAAAACAAATCGCAAAATATAATTAATGGGCCCAAAGGCTCAATAAAATTGATTTAATGATAATCTCAGGATTTTTTTTTGAAAAATTCGCTTTACAAATTTGGCATAATTTTTTATTGTAACATAACAAAAAAAATGATCACCTTAAAAGAAACTGAATTAATGTGACTCTGAAAATTTATCTGTCTCCCAATTCGTTCATTCAGAATATAAATGCGACAAAAGCATTGAACATAATTTTGTTACCATTTTGTTGTCAAAAAGTTCTAAAATGCAAGCCCAGAGAGTACAAGCTTGAAAAAGAGTTAAAAATTCGACCAATGTTCAAAATTTTCATTAACAAAAAGTTATTCCATATATGCCAATATGATGCTTAGCGCCCTCTTTCATTATGGTGGTTATTCAGGATTTGAGTTTAGCCAAATCCAAATTGTTTTTGTGTTTTAAATAACATCTAGATATAAAAATCGACTTTATACATAAATTATCATTTAAATATAGATAAATGTATTAACGAAAAACGATATATATTTCTTAAAATCTTAAATAAGTTCTAGCCGTTTTTGTTTTAATAAAATAAAAGTTTTATTTTAAATATAAAAAATAATATTTCATTCAAAGTTTTGTCTATAAACAGGGACATCACATTCTAACATTTTTCTCACAGTATATAAATTCGACCATGAAAAAATGATATGATTTTTGAAGCTATCCAAGAATCTATACATTCATCTTAATAGTGAAAACCCTGGTCAGCTAAATCGTGTGGCCTCAAATGGAATATATATTTTCAGAACTTATAAAATTTAACTTTATTTACGCTAAAGTAAACGGCCGTACACTGAAATTTAAGATTATAGGTAATATTTTCTGTTAAATAATTTACCATTCGAGTAGTGCAGCGGCCATCTTTAAAAGAGCAGCAAGAACTTTTTCAATAACCTAATAATAAAATAAACGACAGTCAAATACTTTATGATGAATATTTCTGTCAAAAAATCTGATAATATGACTCCTTTAAAACATTTTATTCTTTTCATCTATTTCCTTTTGTACGAAGAGCATTTCTGATATTGCAATTATCTTCAATTAAACAAAATATTGATTCAGTTTTAAGTTACATTTAAATTTTTTAAGAAAAATTGATGCATCCAAAAAAGTTACTTATTATGACCCGAAATACCTTTTGAAAAAGTTCACAATTATTTTGTTACATTTGTATTTCAAGTCTACAATCCGCCGAGCATAGATAACTAATTAGATTAGATTAGATTAGATTAGATTAGATTAGCGAGAGAAACTTTTGTGAAAGATAATTAATTAAGGCCATATTATTTTTTTTATTTGTATTTTATATTGCATATTTTTAGGCTTAACATATTCGTGAGCTAAATTAATTTACAGTTACAAATGTAATTTGTTGCTTTTACGCATCATAAAAATTTCATTAAAGTTTCATTAAAATTTATTTGACATTATTGTTATTGTTATTGTTTCATTGTCACCATTACAATTTATCAATAAACCTCAGTTAGTGCGAAAAGAGTGATGGCGAGAGAGGGAAATTGTAAAGCAATATCCAGTATAGATTAGACGAAGGCTATAGTTTTAATTTTTATTTTATCATACGTAGAATTGGATGATTGGATGCATATAACAATTAAGGGAGCACTTTATCTATTATTACTTGCAATTACAGCGCAAATCGTATACTTCAAATGTGTCAATTAATATAAAAATATATAGATTGAAAATTAAGGCAATCAAACAATTAATATGGAAATTAAATGACATGATATGATAAGGAATGAATAAGCAACATGGAATGCTTGTGTTACAACTTTAAAACAGAAATGTGTAGATCAAATGGCCGCACTAAGCGAATTATAAAACTTTTCTAACAGAATGTGGCCTCATTTAAGAATTTTGTTTAATTTTTCTAAACAAAATCCAGTATTTTGTGAAGTATTTTCTGAAGTCCAATGTAAGATCATTTAAAGATTATCTAAATAAGTTCATTTCATTTTGTGTTATAAAAACTTTATTACAAAAAAGTGAATTTTCCATAAGTACTAAAGAAATCTAAAGCACCTAAACTCTAAACTTTGTAACTCTTTTTTTGCTTTTAAGTGAAAGTTCTAAAAGAAATTGTGTACCTTAATTTTGACAAGCCTAATTTACATTTAGAATCTTTAAACTTTCTGGACAAAGATTTCTCCAAAAAAAAAATAATAATAATAACACAAGGAACCAGAAGCAATTGAAAGCTAAAGAAAAATATTGAAAATACAAAAATTTAGATTTCATAGAATTTTAGGCAAATATAAAATCATTTAAGATGCAAATGAATTAAATCAAAGACTGGCATACAAAACATCATTCATTCATTGGTTTTTAAATGGTTTTGGCAATTTTTTAATTTTCAGAATTATTCATAAAAAATAAGAATATCAGAATGTTAGCCTTAATCTAAAAGCTAATGCTAATATTTTGTATGAATTGCATTTCATTAAGTCAGAAATGTAAGTCGGAATTTCTTCTTCTTTTGCTTTTCATGTAGGGCTATTTATGGCCCATAAAGAAAAATGATGTACAAACATGCATATAAATACACAATGCTTTAATAAATTTTGATTTATTTTGCTATTAATTGTTTATAAAACACGTTCTCTTTCGAACAATCAAAATTGATTAAGTAGAGAATTTCGAAGCAAAACAAGAAAACATTTCCTTTAGACATTCATTTCTTGTTTATCTTAATAATCTTAATGCTAATTAAGCCAATAAAATTTTCCCATTTATTAAAGAAGAAACTATTTCTGAGCTTACATTGCTTAAGTTCATAAATTTTTCTACCCTTTATGACCATTTGAAGTGTTTATACATTTAAAGGCTAATTATAAATAAAAAGCCTAAAATTCAAGAATAAGAATAGAAAGATTTTCATATATAAATTATGTAAATCATTACTACAAACTTATACACGAAACTTTTATGTTTATTTTAACATTTCACGTCAATGACAAAATGTAACACAAAAGATTAATACGACGGAAAGAAAGAGACAGAGGAAAAAGAATAATGAAATCAAGTTGAGACAGTTTCAAAGGTTTCGTTTTCTTTTCTCTTCCTTTTTTTGATTTTCTTCCTAACTCATATATCTTAAATTAGTTTAATCATCTAATGATGTGCAATGACAATAGAAAAACGTTTGCTAATACATGACTCATACACTTTTCCCCTTAAAAACATACAAAATCCATAATCATTGTTACAATTTAAAACAAAGAACTTTATAGTCAGTTGGGGCTGATTTTTACATACCGTATACCACCTAATGTGATTAAAACCAAATAATAGAATTAGAAGCAAAAATATTTGAAAAAAATATAAGTTTTTCAATTATTTAAAAGATTCTTTATGTGAGATAAGATTAAAAAAATGAACCTATTTGAATCAAACTTGGTACATATAATTTTTATGTCAAAAAACATGACAGAGCCAATTTTCGCTAAAATATATTCAGAATTATAAGTTTTTTTCCAAGTAATAACTTTTTTCGAAAAAAGCTTTGTAAGGGAAATGGTCATAAAAATGGACCTTTTTGAATCAAATTTGGTATACGTATTTCTTATGTCGAAACACATGACGGGGTCAATTTTCCTTACAGTATATTCAAAATTGAAGCTTTAGTCTAAGTATGCGGCAAGTGATTGTAAAAGTAGACCTATCTAGACCAAACTTGCTGCACATATTTTCTATGTTAAAATACTACTCAGTGCCAATTTACGTTAAAATTTCTTTAAAACTGTAATTTTTCCATGGAAGTTTTTCTTAAGAAAAGCGTTATATGGAGCGTGGTCGCAAAAGTAGTTCTATTTTAATTGTTTTTAATAAAGTTCGTTTCTGGACCAAAACATACGTATGCACCAAATTTTATTATGATATCTCAAAAGTTTCGACCTGTAACTTAATAACAATTTTACATGGGCAGACGTCAAATGAACGGACAAACTTAAATCGAATATGGGAATGATTCTAAGTCGATCGGTTTAGGAAAAATTGGACCTATCTTAACATCTTTTGCTTGTTACAAAGATCTGCACAAATTGCAAGTGGTGTAGGGTACAATAATAATGTGCTTTCCATTACGTTCTTATGTGAACATGACATACAAGAATATGCCATGCAACAACTACTTAACCTAAAGACAGAAAGGATGATTTCTTGGTATATCGAATAAATTCTTCGTAGCTGATTCTTTTTTGCAATATTTTTTAAAGCAATTTTGAACTTTACCTCTTTCCATTAAACTCTCTTTAATTATGTGCCATAACATTTCTAAATTTTTTTTGGAACATTTTGCTTGAGAAATGTCAAATAAAAAGCAGCCCCATAAAAATAAAACTTATTGTCAACTTTAACTCTCCCTAAAAATCATGTAGAGAAAGCATTAAGAAACACTGAAAAAAAGCATAAAACTAAGAGAAATTTTAATCAAATTAAAAATAAATTATATCATATAGATTATTCTTGGAAATTGTGCTAATAAAATATAAATATGAAAGTTTTATTGCGAGAGTTTAATTGCTTAAGTTCTACATAGAAAATTATAAAAATTTTATGTCATTAAACAGAACAATTCTAGTTATAAAAAAGTAAAGAAATTTATGTCGGTAGAGGTCAACTCTGCACGAGGTTACTTTATCTCACTAAAAAAATCCAATAAATTAAAGTCAACGAATTTTGAATTTTTACTTTAATTGAAAAATTCATTACATGGGAGAGGGTCCAAAAAATGAAACCATCTAAGAGAAATTTAGTACATGTATTTTTTATGTCATAAATTAAAGTAAAGCAGATTTTCTCTAAAATATCCTAAAAATTGTAATTTTCGTTCATATAAAGACTTTATTGCGAAAAATAATTTATGTAGGAAGTGCCCGTAAACTTGGATCAATCTGAACTAAATTTGGTATATATATTTTTCATGTCAAAATATTGTCACACAATAATTTTTGTTAAAATATATTGAAATGTATGACTTGAAAAGAGAAAAAACTTTATATGAGTCGTAGTCGTAAAAATTTTCCGATTTTAACTATATTCAAGAGGACTCCTGTTTGGCCCAAAGCTCAATTATGTACCAAATATCAATAAAATGTCTCTAAAATTGCAACGTGTGTCTTGATAACAATTTGATGGACAGATAAACAAACATACTTAAATCAATTCAAAAAGTGATTCTGAAGGCTCTGCCTTAACTCCTATTGAGTGGTTATAAACATAATGAACGTCAGAACGCCAGAAATATATAAAAATAATTATCTTCCATTATAAAACAAAGAAAACTGCAAACATTAAAAAGCGTTATGGCATCAAAATTTCAAGCATCGAAAATTAATCAGTTTTCTCTCTCCTTTTATTGTTCATTATAAAATTTACTTCTTGTATTTTGTGTCATCATCAATTTTAAAATGACTATTTGTACGTGAAATTCACATTTAAACAAACATGTGTCACGACATTCCACTCATAATTTTCATCATAAATAGCTCAAAAATGAAAAAGGAAACCAATGAAACATGTTTCTTTTTTGTGTTTCTTGATTTTGGACAAACATCTACAAAAGTCATAATTGACAATGACATAACTTATGGTTGATGATATTTATATATAAATATATAACGGTTTTGTATCATTTGATACATCATCAGAAAAATAAACGTAACTTTAACTATCCATGTGTCATTATTGTGCAAATAGCAAACGTATCACGCAATTTTCAATGATGCAATGAAAGCTCTTCAAAAAAAAGATAGAAAGAAAAGAATCAAATCAAACGAATACATGAAAGAAGAAAACAATTCATATAGCATTAAAAATTGAAAGGACAACGGCATCATCAAAAATAACAAGCAACAACAAACAACAACAAGCAACAATATAAGTAAGAGTAAGTAGAAGAAACAGCCGAGAAAATATAAGAAGAAAATTTATGATCATAATAATAAAATATCTATTGAGCAAATAATATTGTGAAAGTTGTACCATCAAGATCGAGTGAAGCGTTGGGAAATAATTTTATGAAGCACAAACCGGAGCAGCTGAAGAAAAAAAGTGAAAAAGAAGAAGAAAAGGCAGAATCAGTAGAAGAATAATAAATAAAACGTTATATCATATTGTACCAAATAAAGGCACAACAACATACAACAAACAACAAAAAAACAACAACAAGAACAGCAACATCAACAACAAAAAAATGAAGCCGCATCAAACATATATAAGTATATTTTCACATGACGTTTCCCAGGCGGTGTAGAATGCTATGAGAAAAATGAAAATCGTCAGACGTTTTATTTACCATCATTATCATCATCATTTTCATAAACACTCATGATGGCATTAAGGCCTTCCAACAATGAAGCAACAGGCCAGCAAAACAGAAAATAAAAACAGCATATAAATTTCGTTTCAGCCAAAGGCTTTTCTTTCCAAATATTCTATGTATCATAAACTTTCTGATTATAACAAATGCAATTTTGAAAATGCTTAAGTACATTTAAATGGTACCACATGGCCAAACGAAGTAAGTGAGCTTGAAAATGGCACAAGCAAAAGAAGGAAAGAAAGAAAATGTTTATCAAAATTTTCAGAAAGTTTATAACAACTCAGAAATCGCATCTAACTGTAATATACTTTATATGAATCTGTAAACTGTAAAAAGGAGTTTGAGTGTAAGTGTGAGAGTACGTGTAAGTGTCAGTGAATGAAGACCTTTCAATATTTTATCGACATCATCATGTGTAACATGTGTAACATGTTGAAATATTTTTCTATATCTAACTATATGAAAATTGCACAGAAACACTAAAACAAAGAGAGGTAGAGAGATAAAGGTAGAGTGACAGAGACAGCTATAGTTTAAAAGACTAAGTGAGAGAGAAAACTTATGAATAGAAAGGAGAAAAAAAAAGGGTAAAAGCAGAAGTTGAATTGAACACAAAACATGGAGAATGGCGTATAAACTAAAAAGTTTTAATAAATGACAAAATAAAGTGCTTTCGAAAACTAAAAATTGCGAACAATATTTGCTTAAATATATGGCAACATGTACATGCTTTTATATATATATAGAACATACAGTTTCGTACATTTTCATTTTTCATTTTAAGGGTTGCCACAATTTTTTATTATATACTTCATGCCATTTTCTTTTCCTTTCCTTTCATTTCTTACTATTTACAGCGAAAGACTTGTTTCTTCTTTTTATTTTCTTCTTTCATTTCATATGATGCATTAAAATGTTACACTATAACTTATATTCTTGTAACAAATTTGTGAAAACTATCAATGACATACTCAAAGTACACTCAAACCTTGTTTTAAAATGTTATCATCAAAAAGTGATTTTTGTATAACTTTTAAGGAAAAACTTTCTCCAAAACGCTTTCTGAGAAATGAGTTTATATTAAAAACGTTTCTCGTACAACTTAATACGATTTTGTTTAATATAAATAAATTTTTATATAAAATCTTGCATTTTAGTGTTATTATGTTATTGGAAACTTAACTGTGCATTCATGAAAACATAATTTCACTTTGATTGTTCCTCTTCAATGGACATTTCCTTATTACTTATTCTTACAATGTTTCAATGAAATAACTGTCTTCAAGTTTGCAGCACGTTAAACATTTTCTATTTTATTATTTTCTTGCCTAATTTCTCACTGACTTTCAATTTTAAACTCATTTGTGATTTTCCTCTTTGTTCAAAAAGCTTCTTATAAAAGTTGTTATAAAAATTTTATGAAATTAAAACGCTCTCTAGATGTTTTCCTAAAATATTTAAGTCTTATTTGAAAGGCCTTTAAAAAACCTTTCGTGATTTCACAGAAGAATCAGCTTCTATCTTTTAAGCTGATCTAGTGATGCAAGGCCTAATAAATTCAGGTGAGCATTTGGCACTTTCAAAATGATTTGTAAATTGAGCTAAATTTTTGCAACTATATTTCTAATCAATCTATCAAATATTTTAATATAACCTGAAATGTAGGCGTAAAGAAAATCAAACAATTAGAGAGTTTGAACAATTAGGTCATTCTTATAATCACTTATTTTATCGTGTCTTATTTTACTAAAGAACTTGGAAAAAAGTTCATTTTTGGATGTTAAAAAAACATATATATATAAACATTATGTTTATTTGACAAACAAAATACAATTTGGTCCAGATGGATCTATTTTTTGAATCTACTTGCCATCCAAGTCACAGTTCATAATTTCAAAAAAAAAAATGCTGCATTTTTTAACTTTTTCATTTCTAAATCATTTTGTCAACTTTGGAACAAATAATATGGTTCGTTTAAGGCCTGTTTTAGCGAATACATTTTTCAAAAAATTTTATTGGTTTACGCTTTTTATATTTTGAGAAAAATCATTCTATTAATATTTTATTTTATTTTATTTCACTTTATTTAATTTCATTTGCCTCAGCCTAAGTTAAGTCTATTTTTACACTCTACACCAATTATGGTACAGAGTATTATGAGTTTGTGCAGATGTTTGTAACATCCAAAAGAAGTTGGTATAGATCCATCTTATTTGTTACACCGATCAACTCAGAGTCACTTTCTGCAACGATTTAAGCATATCTGTCCGTATATCCGTCTGTCATCTGCCCACATAAATTTTTTTTATCCAAATAAAGTTCCTAACGTTGAAGCCATTTGAATGCTAGGTTTGGCTCAAAAACTTTTGTTAATAATTATGGTTTAAATCAGACTTAAATCACAACCGCGCTCATTGCAAAAACTTTTTGCAAAACAAGTAAAAAGTTTTTATATTGAAAAACTTGCAATTCCGAAAATTTCTATATAAAAATTTGTTGTAGAGCGGTCACGATAGACCAAAATAATTTTTTTTACTGCACTAGAACATAATATTTTTAATAAAGCTTTTTTTTAAATTTTTTGTTTTTTTTCTAACTTTCTTTTATGCGGTTTACAATCCTTATGATAAATTTTAGAGTCATAATTTAACCAAAGCGAGTTAATAAAATTCAATTTAATTTTATTGCCATCATTTGTAGTTTGGGAATATTTCTGTCTTCCTATAACTATCTGTCTATTTGACTATTTCTAACTATTCTCCATTAACCAAAGTTCAAAGACGAAACTTTGAAGAAGCAAAAATAAGATAATTAAAAACGCATAACAATTAGACTTAGTTTCACTGAAAACTCTTACCTTAGTTAATTTTATATATATATATGTACGCAAATATAAAAATTAAATGGGCCTATCGTCTTACAGTTGTTGAGTTTAGTTAAAAATGGCCTTTAATTGGAAACACAAAGTCTTGCCTTTTATGACTTTATATTGTTTTTCTTATGGAAAGTGTAAAAATATTGAACTAATTGTAAATCAACAATCATTTGATTGTTACTTCTTGCTAAAGCTGATGATGACATTAATAGAAAATTGTGATGCTTATGATACTGCTTGTTGATGTGAATGATGACATTGAAAATGCTGGCTAACAATTTGATGAGTTAACTAATCTAATCAGTTGACTTTTATGTAACTATCAAAATTCTTGGATATATAGACACTTAGCTAATTGGTCAATAATTTTTAGTAATGATAGAAATTTTAATACAAATGATCGATTTTCCTAGAATTTTGTATTTAAAATGTGTTGTGATCATTTTTTTGCTTCACACAAAGCACACGAAAAGCAAAGAAAAGATTGATTGATTTAAAACAACATTCAAAACTTTAAAAAACACTTTAAATAAAAGTAAATAAAAGCATATTTAATAAATATAAACTTAATTGCTTAAAATTTCATATTTTTTCCGTTTAAATGTCCTTTGAAATTGCTCTGGAAAATGGAAAGAAAGTTTTAAGGCAGCTAAAAATGGAAAATTTTATTTTATTGTTATATTTAAGAAAATTTCTCTTTAAACAAAAATTTCTCTTTTATTGCTCATTAAAAAGGATCTTACGACTTATTTTATACTAGCAAATATTGCTTATTTAATTAAGTTACTTAATCTCTCTTTCTCTTTTGCTGACTGCATTTTTTTCATTCATTAACATAATAATTTTCAATGCAGGCAATAAACTTATTTATATTTTGCCTCCCATCAATTAAAACATTATTATACCCATCACCCAGAGATTGGGCGTATATTCATTTTATCTTTAAGTTTATAACGTGTAGAAGGATGCACTGTAGACCTTATTCTTGATCGGCATTCACTTCTTAATCGGTTTAGACATGTCTGTATATCTATTCAAGTGCCCACGCGTTGCTAACATTGTCCTGATCGCAACGAACAAGATATTAATCTCAAATTTGCAAAAACATTAGCAGTTCTTCCATAATTGATATTGAAAATGGGTAAAATCGGTCAAAGGACTAGCCCACATTGCAATATAAACTGAGAACACCTCAGTGTTTTTAAGCAAAATTTGATGGTTTTGGCTCATTAATTGCAGACTGCAAAATATAGAAATTTGATTCAAGTTGTGAGGCCTCTGGTGTATAACACCTCTCCAAACATTAAGGAATTTAGCGACGCCTATACAAAATTATATAATGTCACATATTTAGTATTTCATGTTTATTCCTAAAAAAGTGAATCAGTTTCTAAACCGTAATAAAATAATATTTGGATGGTGGATAACCAAAATTTGACTGGAGACAAATATAGTTCTCTTACTGGTTCTATTTTGCATTTAACATTATTATAACAAAGCACCCTTGATGATGAATATAAAAAAAAATGGAAGTGTTAAAAAATTTATGTTAATTTGAAATCATCGTTACTCACTTCATTCTTTCTTAGTTGAGAAAACATTTGAAGAGAGGAGGAATAGAAGTTTGAATGTTTCTAGAAGTTAATTATATGGCAACTCAAGCAGAAAATATCATTGAGTTTCATTCTCTGGCCAATTTTTCTTTTCCCTTCAGTTTATTTCATTTCCATGATATTTTATTTTGTTTTCTTTTCTTACTAAAAACTAAATAACAAGGAAATCTATTTTTCCTTGTTATTTAGTTTGTTTTTCTTTTGATTTTGCCATCGCTCATTTTGTGACTTCTAAAAGCTCAACCAACGAAACATTGAATATATGAAGTGTATTAGTTTGTTATTACTGTTGTTGTTGTTATTGTTCCTGTAAATGTTTTGTTTTTTCTTTTTTCGACTGTAAACATGAAACGGAAAATCCTTTGTAAAAAGAGGAATTTTTTTCTTTCCGTTTCTCCACAGAAACAAAAGCATAACACAACATAATTTTTCTTTCCTTTATTTGTAAAATTCATATTTGCTGCTTGTGCTGCTGCTGTGGGTTATTTTTGCTCCTTTCTTATTATTTTTGCTACTTTTGTTTCATTTACTAACGGTAAAGGTTAATGCTCTCTGACAGTGTTTGTTTAGAGTTTATGAAATTTTTTTGCGAAGGAAAAAGCCAAATTACAGAAACATATCCCAAAAAAGAAAAAAAAAACGTACAAAATAAAAACAAACATTAAATTATGGTGCAATATCCTTCAAAAACGGAAGTCTCAACAGAATTTTAAGTACGCTAAACCATTTTTCCTCTCAAAAAAACCAAAAATTGTTTATAACAAAAAAAGAAAAGAAAAGGAAAATTTTCAAAAAAACATTTTTTTCATGCCAAGAATTTTTTTAAAAAATAAATCAATGAATCAAAATATAATTTAATTCTAAGCAATTTCTTTACAATAAATATTTAGTTGCCTTTCCTTTTTCTAAAATCCGATTCTAAAATCAATAAGTTTATCTCAAAATTTTATAATAACATTGCTGAAATAGACAAAAGTTTAATTTAAGTGCTCTTAGAGTCCAAACAATTTACGTAATTTCCTTTTAATTTTTACATTTAATTACATTAACTTAACACATTTTAAATTTTGTAAAGTGCTTTTTAAAAAAAAGAGCGCTTCAAATTTTATATGAAAAGTCATTTAATCTGAATATATTTTTATATGGCATAATAAATCTGTTATTATTAAATTAACTATTTTATTGTTATCATTATTATTATATTACTTCATTTTTCTTATAAATTATATAACAAACAACAGCTGATCATATTTAAAAAAAACCAAACAAACAGAAAAAGAAGCAAGCAAAAATATTTTTTAATCAATGAACTAAAAATACGAAAAGTGGAAAAAAAGTATGCATACAAAATAAGTAAAAACTTTATAATTGATTGAGGTCGATTCTTAAATACCCTACACCACTAAACTCAAATAAGAGAATTACTAGTCAACATATTTAAGCAGAAAAAGACAGAATTTTTCAATCATTTAAAAAGTTCATTATATAAGAGAGGATTCAAAAAATAAATCTATCTGAATTAAACTTGATACATGTAGTTTCTACACCAATATATACGGCAAGGCCAATTTTCGCTAAAACATATTTAAAATTGAAGCTTTGTCCATGTAATGGTATTTTTGAAAAAAAGCTTTGTATGGAAGGTGATCGTAAAAGTGGAGCAATATTGACTCAATTTGGCACACATGTGGCACACACTCTTTATATTAAACTATAGTTAAATGCAAATTTGCGTTAAAAAACACCTAAAATTGCATTTTTTTAAGGAAAAGCGATCGATATCAATCATTTTTTATAGAAAGTTCATCTTGAAGCCAAAACGCATCCGCATAAACTTTTAATACCCTGTACCATAAATGGTGTTATG
Organism: Melophagus ovinus; assembly: GCA_023089585.1. Lineage (NCBI taxonomy): Eukaryota > Metazoa > Arthropoda > Insecta > Diptera > Hippoboscidae > Melophagus > Melophagus ovinus. The sequence continues at coordinate 133,761 of JAKKIB010000181.1, read as the reverse complement.
CATAAAAATTAACAGAAAATTTTTTTAAATTATATGGATTGCTTTAAAAACTCATAGAAAGATAAATTTCAATAAATTTCTGATATGAATCAACAATGAAATCTTTAGGCACAATAACAAATTCTTTGTAATCCATTTGGCAGTCAAAATTATCTAACTAATGAACTGTTTACTAATGTCTCGTAATAGAATTTTCATTTTCTATCATTTATGCAGTCTTACTATTGGAAATTTTACTATGAGCAATCTCTACAGAAAATCTAAAGTTTAAATTTAAGATAAAAACTTGCCTAAAAAATTATTTTTTAAAGTCCATTTAAAATATTTATATATATTTTGTCAGTCTTTCTATAAGCCTCTTTTGAATTTATTTATTTTTTCTAAAGCTTATAAGGATTTTACTTTGATGGACTTTAAGCTTTTTTAGATAAAATTTTTTTGTTTTTTTTTTTTTGGAATAAGCGACTTGTTGTAGAACATTGACCACACTCACCTTTTATTACATCCTACACCATTTATGATACAATTATATTGTGCAGATATTTGTATCAGGCAGAAAGAGCCTGAGATGGACTTTTTATTATACTGAGTATATCAAAATCACTTTCTAAAGCGATTTATACCTGTCCGTCCTTCAGTCCGTTTTATTTTTTCAACCTAAAGGTCTCAACTTTTCAGTTATATTTATGAAATTTGGTACATAGGAGGGTAACAGTCTAGAGATGAAACTTATTAAAAATTATTAAGTTCATTTCTATTAGAAAGCTTTTTTTTCAAACAAAAATATCTTAATATGGGAAAAACTACAATTTTTTAATTTTCGTGATATGTAGTTTATCTTTTGGATTAAATTTTACTAGACTAATTATATGCAGGGCATATAAAAGTCACCTTCAAAGATTTTCACTTGTTTAACAAAATGAAAAAGGCAAAAATTTATCTTTTTTATTTGGGTTTTTTCTCATCCTTTTTCTTACTCTTCTTTTTTCGTTCTTTGTTTACCAATAAGAGAAAAATTGCCCTTAACAATTGCCTCAGTTGATAGCCGGTTATTACTTATTACTCATGTTATGCACTTTATTACAACTTAATACCTTTTAATGTTTTCTTTGCCGTACCTTTTATTTTTCTGTTTAATTTTGTCCTCATTATATTTCTGGGTTTCTTTTATTTTACTTTCTTAAACATTATATCCGCTTAAATTTCAACTCAACTGAATGTTCTTTTTTATTTTTATTATTTTTTCATTGAAATTTAAAAAAAAAGGCCAACTAAAATACGTGATAATTCTTACTCTTTCGCTTTGATTGGACTCTGCCATTTTCTGTGTGTGTGTGTGTGGGTGTGTGTGTTCAATGGTCATATGTGGCATAGAAAACGGTAAATATTTTATATGCATATAGATGTACACACACACACACACACACACACACACACACACACACACACACACACACATACTTCTGTGTATGTGTACCGCAAATATTCCCACCGTACAAACGTGATAAAGCCAAAATGAGCTAAGCTGTGCAAGAATGTGAAATATTTGTATTCTTTTGCTTTGTATTTGTTTTCATTGCCTTTATTAAGTTTATTCTACGGGTCTCTCTTCTTCTGTTTCTTCCCTTGCGTTTTCATGTTTTGTTTCGTTTTGTTTTGCTTTAATATGTAGTCATTTAAATCGATTATCACCTTGTTTAATTGCATTTTCAATTATAAATGGGCAGAATAAAGAAATAAGCTTGAACACAAAGCAAATAAGAAGAAGAAAGAAAATAGGCTATAATAGAAACTCTGATCAAACACAGTAAACATTAAATATAAAGCGAAACAATGAGCAGCAATTTGAAATTTTATTTTAAAATTAATTGAAACTTTTTTTCAAGAATCTTTAAAAATTAATTCGCATTTACAAAAAACGTAATTGATTTTTATTAATTGTATCTTCTTTTGGTTGATTTTCCCAAAAAACGTGCGAAAAATAAAAAGCAAAAGGAATAATGGAAAAATAGAAAGAAAAGGAAAATGTCAACATTCACAATATGAAACGTACCAAGAGAAAGAGAGATGCAAAACAAATACAGAAATAAAGAAAGAGAAAGAAAAATAGAGAGTAAGAAATCAGCAATAATTGCAATTGCTGGGGCTGTAAAATGTTAAGGCAGCAATAACAAATCAATCAGCCAAAGGATTAACCAACCAAAGACACTGCCACTTGACAAACTTTATGACATCATTAATCCTTAAGATGGAGAAGTCTTTGTGAAAAACACAAAACGTTACTGTTTGATAGTCTTTTTGTTTGATACTTAAACAGTGAGAGAAAAGAGTAAAGTAAAGCGAAAACAAGAATTGTATATTTGCCTGTACCCAAATTTTGATTGTCCACCAGCCAAATACCATGACATTTTTTTGGAGAACCTGATTCAGTTTTTTTGTAACAAATAGACAATGCAAACAAAAATAAATAAAAATGTGACTTTTTATAATTTCGCGTAGGCGTGGCTGAATTCCAAGATTTCTGAACAGTTATTGTACACAAAATGCCTCACCACTTAAGCCAAAACACCTTCAAGTTTTACTTTACAAAAACTGAGGTGTTCTCAGTTTACGCCGCAAGGTGGACGTGTTCTTTAATCAGCTTTGCCCAGTTTCAATAGCATTTTCAATGCAAGAACTTTCAATGTTTTTGCCAAATTTGAGCTTGATAACTTATTCGTGCAACCGAGACAATGTTAGCAACATATGAGCGGATGGACAAACAGACAGACCGTTTCTCAATTTGATATTGATCACGAAAGCTTTCTTTTGGGTGTTACAAACCTAATGACAAAATGGATATTTCCTAACCTCTAGGTGATAGGTATAACAACAACACAAATTTACAATAACAATAAATATATTAAAGTAACTTTTGGCAATTTGATATGATATAATTTACTTATGTGCTACATGGCGTATGAGTAACATTTAATATGAGGATGTTCTGGATAAAGATCTATAGGGTTCTTTTTTTCGTAAATAACTAATGGTAAAAATATTACCAAAAGAAACAACTTTTGCAAACAACTTTAGTTTCAGTTAAGGAATTTTGGCTTAGATTCTGTTTCAACCAGCACAAAAGAAATTGTAAAACTCTGAATTTTATTTTTTCTTTTAGAATTAGTCAGCTCAAAAGTAACCATATACATATACATAAATATTTGTTAGTTATAAATTCATTTCAGTTGTTTATAAACACAAGATAATTCATTGATTTATCAATAACAATTTTCTCAAACGATTTTGTTATTTCTTATGTATCTTTTCCGTCCCTCCCACCCAGTAACGAGTATGAGGTCAATTTTCATTTATGTATAAAATAATTTATAATGCATACAAACTAATCAAATTGTTATTGATGTTATTCTTGTTGTTGTAGCACTTTACAGCATCTATTTACTTATCAATTCAATTTCATTTTCTTTTTTTTAATGTGTTTTTTTTTATCTAGTGAAAAAATATATTGAATAGATTTTGCTCTCATACAAAACTTACATATGAATTGCAATGCAATGAATGAAATTTTATGTTTCACATTAAAATGAAATCGTTTGTGCTTCCTTCAATATTATTTGGAAAATGAAAATCATAAAAGAAAGAAAATGCCACTAAAGAAGAAAATTTCTGAAAATTTTCTTTTTTTTATTATTTCACGTGCAACTTATTTGGTAATGGGGAAAGTGGAAAGTGCCAGAAAGAGTATGAAGAGTTGAAATGATTAGAAATAAAAAAAAGAGTACATAAGAAAATCCTCTTTTAAATTATTACGCTACAGTAGTTTTTTATAATACATAATAGCATAGACTTATTGAGTACGTATATATAGTTACATAAATATATATAAACACATAAAATTCATATGTATATATCACAAATATTATATTTTGCAAAAGATATTTTAAACAATTTCTCTCCATCACACATTTCCCTTATTCAACGTTTACCTTGTGTTTCAATTTTGGTGAAAATAAACAACAAAATTTTAGTGTTTAGTTTTGTATTATTGTATCTCATTATTCATATATAAAAAAGCACTTCTTGAAATAAGCCATTCAAGTATTTTGGGCACTTAAACTATCTCAATACAATTGTATATAAAGTAATGGATATAAAAAGTAAGAGAAGCAAAGAAAGTAAAAGTTTCTTGACTTATTCAAATGTGTTTCATCAAAGTCTTTATGTTAAATCTACACAATAATACAAGAAAAAGTAAGAACTTTATGGGAGGTAAGAGTCTACTCGTAAGTATACTGCAACATTTTGCCGAGGGTGTTTAAAAAGTCAGACAAAAGAATTACAGTGAAGCATTGTAATTTAGATATGCGGAATATGCGGAAATTATTCTTAACTTTGTTATATGAAAAGGTGTAAAAAAATGGATCGATTTGGCCCAAATTCAGTACAAGCATTTGCTATGTCAATATCTAGAACAATGCCAGTTTTCAAAAACATATATTCAAAACTGAATTAGTAATTGTTTTTCTTTAAAGATATCAAAAAAGTGGGCGGATCCCGATTAAATTTCATATTAAAATATATGTAAAACAATATTAAAATATATGTAAAATTATAATTTTTTTCTACATAAAAATTACATTGTAGGAAAGAAGTTATATGGGGCGCGGTTGTAAAGATGATGTAATTCTAATCATTTCAATTGCATTAGTTTCTGGACTAAAGCAATTCTACCTATCAAATTTTATAAAAGCATCTCAAAAATTGCAATATACAGATTGATAACAAATTTATATGAACAGACATCATAGGGACAGACAGAATGAGGAAGTAATTCTGAGTTGATTAATATAAAAAAGGAGAAATTTTTTTCAACCCTTTGTGGATATTACAAACATCTGCACAAACTTAAATTGCCCTATTGGAGTATACGCTACAATAATCTATATATATGTAAAAGTTTATATGAAATTGGCAATTTATATATTCAGAATGCAATAGCACGTTTGTTTTGTAATCAAATGAACTTGCATTCAACAATTTGCCATATTTAATAGTTAATCTACTTCTAAGCAGGCTGCTTTCTGAGTATAATAAGAATTATTTTCAATTTTTTATAATTTCCGCGCTTAGAAAAGAGGGCACACAAAGACCGATAGTTATAAAAACATTTACTCAAAATAGTTTCTCAGCCTATTGGCACGCCTGCTCTTTTCATGTAATAATCAAGAATATATAGGCATGACTGCTACTTTGTAGGCCTGTTTTAACCCAGAAAACTAATTGCAACTGAATGGACATACTTTGTACAAAGTTCTTGTTTTAGTTACACCTTAAAAAAAATTTTCAACTTCTCTGGATGATTAAGCCCAGATATATCCACTTCATAAATAACTTTCTATATAGAAAATATAAATACAAATACAAATACAATATATCTTGCTATACTTTATGACCTGATTTTATGATTGTCATCCAAAGCCATTTGTTATTAAGAAGCAGTAAGGAAAAATGATGATGAAACGACTGTATGACAATAACAATAACTTAAGTTAAAAAAAATAAAATAAAATTATATAAAATAAAGTAGAATCAAATAAAATAAAATACGAAAAAGATGAATTGCAGTAAATAGCCATTGGCCATATATATATATATATATATATATATATGTACAAAGTCTGGCAAAGTGTTCATGTTCCTTATTATTATTATTATTATTATTATTATTATTATTATTATTATTATTATTATTATACGAAAGCCTGCATGTATAAATGTATAAATAAAAAAAGAAACTTTTTTTTTCAAAGAGTGCAATTTCAAGGCATACAATTACAACAAGAATTGAATATTTGAAGATTGAACACTGAAACATGGAACGTGGAGTAGTGAATAAAGAATTTATATTAAAAATAAGTAGAAAAAAGATAGAAGAAAAATGAAAGTCACATGGAAACTACTTGTGGTTATTTATTATTCTGTGTGACACTTTTTTCTATCCTAACATTTTCTTTTAAAAAATAATTAAAAACATTTATATACACAAAGTACCGACAGTATATTACAAAAAGTGAACTTTCCGTTCAAAACTTTCTGATCAAAAAATTAATTCAAATGAATTGAACTTGATTAGAGAAAGTTTCACTAATAAGTTGTAACAACTAGTAACTTAATGGAGCGATTCCGAAGAATTTTTTTAAACGATATTAGCCTTCTTCCTTATCTGTCCGTCTTTCCATTTATTCATGCAGCGTAGAATGCAATTTTTTAAGGCATATTACTAAAATAAGGGATTTACGCATGTTTTGGCCCGAGAAAAAGGCTGGCATTTAAAAAGTAACTGATATATTGGATAAATTTTATCATCACTTCTTATGGAAAGCCCTAATTTGGAAAAAAATTGTTATAAATAAAATTGTCTCATTTTGGTTTAGCAAGTAAATGTTTTAAATTTCCTCCAAATTGACTGAATTGTTAAATCTTTCGCGGATTTTTCAATTCAATTCAATTTTCATAATTGAATACTTCTTCACCAACTTAACTTTTTAACCTTATTAAATCATCCTAACTGATTCAAATGAATAATTTACTTTGCTTTCTGTTGTATTCTTAATCTTATTAGAATAATTCTCTGTATTCTCTAAATTAAAATTCCAAATAAAACTTCACAACTCCATTAAATGAAGTACTTTTCATTGTGGTATTAATTAAAAAAAAAGAAAATAAAATAGAGGAAAAATTCTGGATAGAATCAGCCAACTTTAAGTACAAAGATCTTAAATGTCAATAATTTATATTGACTGATAACAAAATATTATTGTTATTGTTGTGTTTATTGTTGCCTTTACTTATCTTTTATAAAATTCTATTATTTACTTGCAAAATAGAAATGGTATAAAACACGTTAAAAAATAAATAAAAATTTTAAAAACGGTTGTGGCCAACCGTTAAATACCCTACATGGGACTTTGCCATTCCTAAGGTGATTTAAAAAAACTTCAATTAAGAGAATTAGAAGCCAACAAAATTACAAAAAAACTGTATTTCTTCAATTATTTAAAAAGTTCTTTATTTGAGAGAAAAAGAAAAGGTTAAAAAAATGGACCGATTTGGACCAAATTTAGTACACATATTTTTTACATCTAAACATAAGGTAATTCAAAATTATAACTTTTGGTCACATAAAGATTTTTTTCGAAAAGGCGTTGTATGAGAAGTAGAAATAGATCCATTGGGATCAAATTTAATAAGCATGTTTTTTATGTCAAAATACAATTTAGCGCTAATTTCTTTTTAAAATATATTAAAAATTTTAATATTTTTCCATAAAATTTTTCCGGTTGTAAATGTGGTTCGATTTTAACCATTTTCAGTAACATTCGTCTCTGTGCCAAAACACGGCCAAATCTCATTCAAATATCTCAAAAATTGCGTTTGTTAAAAAATGTATATGGATAGATGGACAAACGAACAGATATGCTTAAATCGCATCAAGAAGTGATTTTAAGTCGAACGCGCAAATGTACCCAATTTCAATAAAATATCTCTAATAGTACGATATGTAGCTTGCTTACAGGCGGATAGAAAGACGGACCTTGTAGACGGAGAAACAGACATGCTTAAATCAAATTGAGAAGCAATTTTAAGTCGATTAATATATTAAAAAGCAGGGCCTGCCTTAACTATTTTGGTTGTTACAAATGACAACTTATAATGCCCTATACCACAAATGTTGTAGAATATAAAACAAGGACAACGAACAAAAACCAATTTCCTATAAACTAACAAACGTTTTATTTTATATGACTAGACAAAAGTCAATTGCAATATATTTGCTCTATGCGACATAAGAAACATTGTCATAGAATTTTAAAATATATTTGTATGCGTGAAGTAGAAGTCGCAATATATCAAAATAATACAAAAAAGAAAAAAAGAATAAATAAAAGAAAAACAAAACTCTAAATTGCGGCCATACTGAAATCATCCATAAAATGCCATTACTTTAGAGACACATTTCTCTAAGCCAATCAACAACAATGAATCTATTCTAGAAAAACAGAAAAAGCAAAAAAAGAATATGAAAAAAACAAACAAAAAAGAGTCTAACATAAAATTAAAAAAAAATAAACGACGACAAGTTTGAAGGAAATGTGATGATTTACAAACGAAATAAGGCGTTTTACAAAACATTTAAGCTTTTAGGAAACAAAACCGGAAATTAGTGAAAATTTTCTTAAATTTTCTTAAATTGTATTGTATTGCCTTCTTTTGTTTAAATAACCAACATCAAATTGAATAAGGCATAAATAATGCAATCAACATTTATAAGCAAACGCAAATATTGCTGATGAAATTACACGAATTTATTTGGTTTATATCTCTTCTATCAATTTGATTTAATTTTATTTCTTCTATTAAATTCTGGGCCTTAATACTTTTTTGTATACCTTTCAATATATTTTACACATAGATTTGAAACAACAATTGCAAACAATGTATAAAAAAAAAGGAATAAAGAAAAACAATAAAGAAAATATTATGAGAAGAAGCACCGAAACTTATGCTGAGCGCTCCACTTTTCTCTTAGCTTTTCCACACTTACTTAAAATGATTTGCAAAGCAAAAGAAATAACGAAACAAAGATAAAAAGAAGTAAATATTTAATACTTCATGGAGCTTATGTGCCAACTAGCGTAAAATTATACTTGAAGGCAGGATTTAAATAACAACAATAACCACAAACATAAAACAGTATTAAAAGGCAACAAAGTGGAGAAGGATTTTATCGCGTATCAACAGAAATTTTCAGCTATCTTATGTATATACGAAAATTCAAAGAATCACACCATTATGATGAATTTTTATTTATTTATTTATAAATATGTCAAAAAAGAAAAAACAAAAAGGAAAAAGTAAAAGGAAACACAAACCATCAACTAACAACTTTACAGATTGACAAATAATGACGCTACATTACTTAACTGCATTCAGAAAGTGAATCAACAAAACAAGATAATGGACAATTTTGTGGATAATAAAAAAACTTTTAAATGAAGAGCCCTTCAAAACATAAACAGATTTAATTCAAACTTGCCGCAAAAGTTAAATATTATAAAAGACAATTTCATAAAGTTTTTGTTTAAAGAAAAATATACAGAAATATTTTTCTAATATAAATTTATATTCAAAGGAAAAAGACCTAACATGGCAAATGGTTATGGAATACAAATTTGGATATAAATTTTTATGAAAATTAAAGCAAAAATTGCATCTTTTGATTGTGTGGAGTGATTTTTGATGAATTGTATAAGTATTTCTTAGTACAACTAAATCTTGAAACCACCAGAGAATATGGGATATTTTTATACCCATCACTATCATACCTAAGTACTTACTTTGTCACTGTGTTTGTAACGCTTCAAAAAAAAACTCCGGAGGCCCTATAAGATACCAGCATCAAATTCTAAATCCTTGTCCGTTGGTCTGCCCACTTGCCTATCTATCTGTTGTAAACATTCTCCTGTGTAATGAAAAATAAAATACCAAACTCAAACTTGGTTGAAATAAGGAAAGTTCTTGCCTTTAGATTCATATTAAAATTAGGTCAAATCAGTCCAAGGTCACGCCCACAGTTAAATGTAAACTGAGAGCAACTTTTGTTTTAAACTCAACTTCCTCGGTTTACGCTACAAAAGATATACGACTGAAATTTTGCACATGTATTAAGACCATCGGTTGGGGTGTCAATAAGCTACGCCTCCGCAAATTTAGCTTTAAAAAATTGTCAATTATTTATTTTTACCGTTTCTTATATACCAGTGAAAAATTGCAACAATCTCTTTATCATAATAACACAGTGTTTATTTGGTGAATAGTCAAGTGTTGGCCAAATATAATTTTCTTAATTTTTTATGTATTTTAATAACACTGAAAACTAAACAGAAGCATCGTTTCAGTCGCACATAAATACTTCAAAATTCTAATTAGTCGTATTTAAATTTAAAACTTCGAAAAATATTTTTATGCAAAAATCAAAGAGAACAACTTAAATCTTATTTGTAAGCTCAAAAATAATTTCTTGTTTCATTGATAAATTAAATCGATCAAGGCTGAATAAAATTCGAGAACAATATACGTGGACTTTATTTAAGAGGACAAAAGTAAATCGTAGAAATGCGAGAAAATGCGAAGTGCGAAGAAAAACATAATCAAAGAAGCAAATTTAATATCAGCAACATCATTATCATCATCATTATCATTATCATAATTATCATCATGGCAATAATCATATTTCTTTATGTATGTTGGTCATTTATGAAAAATGAAGCCACTGAACTTAGTTAGTGCATGGAAGCCAATTAAACGTGTCATATTATAATAATAATTAATGTGTCATAATATTTTATTCATTTCATACATTTATTTATTCATTCTTTCATTCTCTCATGCCTCAAAATGTCTGTGCATAATAATAAGTTCACTATATCATTGATTCGACTGGTTAATTTATGTCGCTTTATTTCATTCATTATAATTACATATTAGCAAACTGGCCAACACTTGTACATGTTGCCATAAATACTTATACATTTAAACATGGTAGAAAAAGAAAAAGAGATAGAAAAAAGTTAAAAAGTTCAGAATAAAAGAGGAAGGAAAAGAGAAAGAAAGCAAGTGGGAGATAAAGTGTGATAAAGAAATAGATTTTGCCAACATTTTCATTATTTAATAAAATCATTGTACATAAACAGTCATAAATTTGTATATAAATAAAAAAAAACTCGTAAACTCGTTAAAAAATAAGTGATAACATTTATTTTCAATTTTTTTACATTTTTTACCATAATTTCTCTCTATCCCTTACTCATTTTGTTTTTCTTTTATTCTCTTTCGTACACATACATTTTCAACTGCCACATTCAGTGAATATATAAACAATAAAAATAAAAGTAAATTATAAAGGTTAAAAGGTTTTGGCATGGCCTTTTAAAGCCCTGACAGAGTTGGGCTTAATGTGATTTTATATTCTATAATTTATGACGCAAGGTAATATGTGTTTATGTGGATTTTTGTAACATTCTAAAGGATTAACGATGGACCTAACTTTTATTATACCGATCAACATAGAATCAGTTGCGCTGAATCGATTTAAGCCTGTCCGTTGTCTGTCCTTTTATGCATCTGTCCATTCTTTTATTCATCTGTCCGTCTAACCATGCACATTTGTTATCAAACTATAGGGCGCAATTACCGAGCTATTTAAATGAAATTTGGTATGTAGGTGTGTTCTGAACCCCAAGACGCTTTAGGTATAATTATGAGAAATATCACTCTATTCTTACGACCACTTCCCGTACAGTATTTTATTTTACAGTCTTTATATGGAAAAACTTAAAATTTACGGTATTCCTTTGAAAAAAATGTGACCTAGAGTATTCAATGCTCGGCCATTACCGACCTTAAGGTATATTTGTAAATAATTAACCAAATGAATAATTATAATTTACGCAAAAATTCAAAAACCCAATAACAAGAAAAAAGTCTGCGCAACTAAATTAAACATTTTTCAATAAAACATAAAAGAGTACTTGGCTCCTGAAAAATCATATATTTTTATTTAGTTTAGATAAAGTTTTTATTTCAGCCTAACTTCTTCTTGTGTATTCAATTCCATGAGCAATGTTTTATATCGATGAAATTTTCAATCTTTCGTATCAAACATTCTAACTAAATGAAATATTCTACAAGAAAATTTATGTGTTTGCCTTTATGTGTGTGTGTTTATACAAAACATAAAAAAATTTAAAAAATTAATAAATAATTAAATACTTGTATACACAATTTAAGTTTAAATATACATTCACACATTCTTACATTTGGCGTAATCAAATAAAACTCTTATAACTCTTATAACAATGATATAAATATTAATGTATTATTAAAATAAAAATAGTGGCGAATGGAAGTTATCTGCTCTACAATGCGAAGTAAGTAACAAACAAACATTGAGAGAGAGAAAAATTTTTAAAACAGCAGAAAATGACTTTGTGTTTTATATTGATTAAATCTGTTCGATTTGTATTCTGCCTTCCTATATTAATAAATACAGCCTGATATTCTCAACACATAATTCCATATAATTATTATAGTCATTTTATTAATATTTTTCTTCTTCTTCTTATTTTTTTTATTAAAATTTTTTACTAATTTGTTTTGTTTTGCAAAACATGAAAAGCGCAGAGTATTAACCTTTTTGGATTTAACTGTCCAATAAATGAAAATTAAATAACAACAAAAGAGAACTTTATATGTTTTGACCAATTATAATTTAGTAATAATATAAAATGTTTTGGACGATGACGTTTAATAAGTAAACTACTTTTATTTGAATAATAAGAGTAACAAGAAAAGAAAATATGTCAAAACTCAGGAAAATAAACAAAAAGGTAATTTTTTAAAATATTACTTGGATTTCAAAAAAATTGAAGGCCGTTAATCTAAATATAATACGTAGGTAACCCAATTGGCCAAAAGACTGGGCCTTAAATTAATTTAACGTGTATTTTTGGACTGACATTGCAGCTTCTGCCTTGAAGGCTTAATTAAAAGTACAGCTTTTGTCGTAGAGTTATTAGTCGCGAGTACCAGGTATCGTTACTCTTGATCCAATTGAAAGCCCGCATTACATTTTATAAGGGCAGCCTTACCCCTTGATAACCAGCTTCGGAGCTTTCCCAACATTTATAAGCAAAGTTTGTTTAGCTCAGCTAGCTACCCTTTAATTATACGAAATGGAACCCCGTACAACAAGCACATAATTATATGATGGGACTAGTAACGCCTGAGCTAGAAGCATCACAGCTATTACGAAGCCAAATCCAATGCCACCAAACTGAGCTTTAAAAATGATAATCCCACGGACTTTTTGAGAGTGGTAGACAGACATACAGACAGCCACATAAATTGATCTACTTAAATTGTTAGAGAAAATGTTTAAGACTAAAGATTTCAACAGACTTATAAACAGGCGAACAAACGGATAAGCCAACCAATTTAGATGGATTTAACTTAAATTGTTTCAGTAAATATTTCTAAGTATATTCGGATAATACCCAAAATAGGCGATTTCTTATAAACCTTTCTAAATGTTACACGGATCAGAAAACACTTATATTAAGCAAAAAAATTATAGGTTTCAACATGGAAAACATTTGTATATTAATGACAACATAAAAATATGTTAAGTAAATAAAGTTTGTACGTAAATTGTCTCTTAATAATATAAATTAATTTTCAACACGCTCTCTTGAAAATTCTCAGGGAACATCTTTCTTTTTCTCTCTCTCTATCACTGGGCCACTATCAAATTATTTTTTACTATGTGTATGTAATTTTTTTATAATGAAATATGACAATTTCATTATAATAAATTTTTATGTAGAAAATATTAAACATTTATTTATAATAAATTAAAGTCTTATTTAAACATTATTTATTACATATGTAAATAATTTAAATAATAATTGTCATAATGATAATCATGATTACATTATAAAATACTCTTCCTGTCTCTTTCGTTTTCTTTCTTTCTTTCTTGACACAGTATTTTATAATAATTAATGCTAAAGAAAAATGGAAAAAGGAAATGAAATTAATAAACAAATTGTAATTATATCTACCATTAGCAGAGAGGCGGCAATGAAATTTTTGCTTTATAGCAGCAGATTTATAGGAAAGAAAACAGATGTAAATTCTATAAATTTAATTAATTTCTCATGAAAATTCACTTTTCCAAATCATAAGTTTTTTATTCTTTTTTTTTCGTTTAAGCATCTGCTTCACTCATGGACCAAGAGTCACCGCACTTATAAAATAATGCGCAAACTTTTTATGGTCAATTTCATGTAACACTTAACGTGTTATTGAAAATAATACTTTAATGTTCTCTATTCTATTATGCAATCATTCATCTGTTCATTGTAAATATATTGGGTTGGTAACTAAATGATATTTCTTACATTTTGTAAAGCAATTTAAACGTTAGGTGGGAGAAAGCAAAGCACTTTTAAAAAACGGTCTTTGCAAAAATATATGCAGAGAAAAAGAACAAGGAGTTTCGGAAAACTGGCCCCCTTACAAATGGTTTGCTAAACTACTTTCTAATGAGAAAAATTCTTTAAGAAAACCTTTAATGTTTGAAACTGCTAAAGTGTAACACATAGGATTGTAAAAGTTGCTCAATTTCATTCAATTTGTTAACTTCATAAAAAATATTAATATCTACAAAACCCTTATCTTCAATCACTTCATTGTCAACCCAACGTTGAAGAGTGCAGAAATGTTATAGCCATGTTATATATAATAAATTATGAGAAATTATTTGTATAACCATAATCAGAGTATAATGATATCAACAAAATGCCAACAATAACAACTTTACAACAATGTATAAATTCATCCGTTTCTTTCATATTAAATAGTAATTTCATTTAATCAACCTTTCAGAAAGTACATTAATTAAACTATAAAATGCCAAAAATGACATTTAATTAATCATTCCATTCAATATTCAATACAACATTCAGTTCAATATTTAATTTAATAATATTGTATTCAATTGTTGTTATTCAGTGCTGAAAAGTTTTATTTTTACATCCTACACCAACTTTAGTCCAAGCCATTATAAATGCCGATACTGATATACCGATTGACTCAGAAAACTTGCAGATCCGATTTATACCTGTTTGTCTGTCGGTTCGTCTGTTCACATGATCGTCTTTTATTAATTAACAGAACGCAATTGTTAAGATATTTTAATGAAATTTGGTACATGAGTGCATTTGGGCCTAAAAACACATGTTATGGAAAATTGTTACTTCGACCACTCCCTATGCAAGGCACTTCCAAAAAAAACGTCTTTATGTGGAAAAAAATTAAAGTTATACATATATTTTAACCTAAATTTGCGCTGAGTAATATTTTAATATAAGAAATATGTTTAGCAAGTTTAGTTAAGTACGGTCTATTTTTATGACCACTTCCCATATAACGCTTTTGTCGAAAAAGTTTTTGTAAGGACATAGCCCTTAATTTTGAATGCATTTTAGTGAAAATTGGCACTGCTTTGTGTTTTTACATAAACAATATGTGTACCAAATTTGGTTCAAATCGATTCATTTTTTGAACCTCCTCTCATATAATGAACTTTTGAAAAGTATCAAAAAAATTTTTTTAGCTTGTAGTTGTCTTATTGTACTTTATTCACTTTATAAAGTTCTGTAGAGTATTTAAAAGTCGACCTTTAGCACCAATCAAGTTCTTACTTGTTTTTGAATGCAATTTATTCTGTACAGAAATCTGTTTGCCTTTGTTTGTTTCTCTCAGTGTAATTGTTAATGGTTCTCACCATCGCCACTACAATAATTTCAATGCGACTGATAAATGTTTAAAGTAAAATGATTTCAATTAAATTAAGGCAACGTTCAATAATACTTTATTCGTTATATTCGTTAGTTATACAAAAGCTTATTTTTGAAAACAAAAAGACAATTATTTCAAATGATATTTAATATTTTAATGATCTTGTTAATATAAACTTTAAATCATAATTAACTCTCTGTCATACGTGAATTATCATTTATAACCTAGAAAAAGAATATAGGAAAAGCTTCTTTATAGAGATATAAATAGAGTAATATTCAAATATTTAGGCAAATATCAGAAAAAATTACAGGTTCTCTCAACAAGATTTACATAGCGAAGCCATTTTAAATACTAAATTTTTATATTGGCTTTGGTCAGATCTTGACAATGGAATAGTTTCTTATCCAACAAAACGTGCTGCAAATATGATAAATAAGAACAACAGAAAGGCATGTAAAATCTTCAGAATTAGTCGTTTAATTTTAATTGTTTCT
This sequence comes from Melophagus ovinus, assembly GCA_023089585.1. Taxonomy (NCBI): domain Eukaryota; kingdom Metazoa; phylum Arthropoda; class Insecta; order Diptera; family Hippoboscidae; genus Melophagus; species Melophagus ovinus. The sequence continues at coordinate 117,841 of JAKKIB010000181.1, read as the reverse complement.
TTTTTTTTAGTTCTTTGATTTTCATTTTGTTTTTATCATTGCAAGTAACTTTATTAGCTTTTTCATATTTTCCTTATTTTTATTCATTCCGTACATTTTTACTTAAAGTTTTTCTATTTACTTTTTACTTTTATTTTCATTTTTTTTTAATTACTTTTACTTTCTTTTCCTGTTTTCTTTTTTCTAATTATTAGCGTCATGTTCCTTATTAACATTAAACTGTAAGTAATGAAATCTCTATTATTATTATTTTTCTATCTTTCAACAATGTTCTTCTTTCTCGTCATCTATACTTTTTAAAGAAAAAACGTATAATTATTATTTAATTCTTTACAAAAAAGGAAGGCATAAAATTTTCAGTTTTTTTTCTGTTTTTCAATTTTGTTTTCTCAACTTCTCATCTGTAAAAAAAAATTAGTAAGTTAGTTCATGCAAAATTAATTAGGAATCCAAATTAAGAAATATATTCGCCGTCAATTGGAGCCAAGTGAAGATTACTAATTTTTTTATTCTAAATACAAAAGAATTGTTATAATTTTAATAATTTAATTTTCATTAAATTCATTTGATGCAAGTTAAAAATCTAAAAATCTTGAAGTTCCTTAAAGAGTAATTACTAATGCTATAAAAAGTTGTAATAAATAAATTTATGAAAACTACTTATGACTTTTTATAATAAAACACTTGGTGTATAACAGTTTTTAAACGTCTAAGAAAAATAACAATAATTTATAATTTAAAAATATTAAAATATAACAATTCATAATAAGAAAACACGGAAGTATATTAGTATAACACTGTTTCTAAACGTATAACAGCATTTTATATAAGAAAAACTTCGAATTATTATAGTATAACACTTCGTTTTAAATCGTATAACAGCTATTTAAGTAACAATTACTTAGAATATACAAAATATTTAAATTATAACAATTCTTAAAAAGAAAACTCAAAACTATTTTAGTAGTATAACATATTTTTATAACAGTACAATAATATGACATAGCAAAAATAAGTAAACGATAACGATGTAAAATAAATCTGAATTACGTTAGTATAGCACTTAAGGTATAACAATTTGTAATTGCTTCGATATATAACAATTTAAAAAAAATTATCAAATTATTGTAGTATAACCTTGCATGTATAACAGTTCCTAACTGTATAACAGTTATTGAAATGAACAAATTTGCAAACACACCAAGTGTAATACAAAACTTGACGCATCAAAATTTTACTATACTATAACAATTTCATTTTTATTATTTTTTTTTATAAGTTGTTCATTAAAGGCCAAATGCCTGTAAAATGCTTCATAAGTATGGTATAACAGTTTACATAGAACAGTTTGCATAAAACTAGAGCGATACAGAAAGTAACTGAGTTTCAAAAACTGAATTTTATTGAATATAGTTTTCGCTTCTACTACTACTTTGCCTACTCTTTTTCCACCTTATATTCATATTTTCCATACTACTATTTCTATTCACATTTACTTGCCTGTAATCTATATATGTTTACGTGTATACACTTAGATATAATTATGTAATAATAAAAGAAATTTAATGCTAATGAGGTTCAATGTAAATTGCTCTAATATCAAGCCAAAACCGAGATGTATGAATAAAAAAGGATAAAAAATTGAGAAAGTGCTTTAAACAAAACCAAAAACCAAAGATATTACAGAAAAAGGAAAAATGCATGTAAAAAAGAAAGTAGGGAAATCCTTAAAATAAAAGAGGAAAACTAACTATAAGTTTTCTTATGGTTGTTGATGTTTTTATTCTAACTGTCCCAATAAAAAATAAATAAAAAAAGAAACAGAAAAACCCTTAAATGAAATATACTGAAAAGATAAAGCGCAACATAAAAGTTTATGTAAAATATTACAATCATCTAAATAATAATAAAAGAAAATAAATAAGAAACTTATATTTAATTGATGGCAACTTTGGAATATCCACCAGCCAGATATTGCATTATAATTTATGGACGTAACTGATTTTTCTGTATTATTTGCTTACTTTCAAATGAACAAAGAGGACTTTGTTATTTTGATTAGAAAAATGTTTAGAAGAGCTAAATAAGTTTAAGAAAAAATGGGTAAACAAACGTCTTCAGTAATATCTATCACCAAGTTCTAGTGATAGCTGGGCTTAATAATACTAACAATGTAGACAAAGAAAAAACCAACTAAAAAAAGACAAATTTTTGATTTATTTTTGCCTTCATCAAAATTTTCCTAGACAACATTTCAATGTGAATGCAAGCATTTGATGGGCGTTAATGGAGATGTAACAGCAGAGAAATTATTATGTAGAAATGTATGTAATCACACGATTACATTTTGTACTACATTAGCACATGACATATCAACAATAATCAACAATAAAATGATTTTACAAAAATATTTGTCATATAAAAAAAAAAAAATATTGTGATGATAATAGCACTCAAAATTGGCAAATTTATTGACAATAAAAGTCATAAATTTCTAAGGCAAAAATTTTACGAAGGTGTTCAATAAGTTTCTAAAGTGTAGCTTTTACTTTTTACAACGAAAATTGAAAGCATTTAAAATAGTATAACCAATTTTTTTTTGAATAACTAATTTTCAATAAAACTTTAGAAAAGATTTAAATATGTCTACCTAACTGTCTTTTGTATTAAAAGTGTATTAAGAATGATAATTTGCAAAGTGTCAGTACAATATAAAGCTTTTAAAAGTATTTCCAATTGAATCGTGCCTGGGTTTCAGTAATTCATCTTTATGAGAAAAAATATTACTTTGAAAATGGTCAAAATATGTATTAGTTTTATATCCTACACAACTTGTGTTGCAGAGTATTATAGCTTTATGCAAATGTCTGGTGTTGATATAGATCCAGTGATCCATTCAGAATCATTATCTAATTTGATTTAAGACAGCCTGTCCATCTATCCAGCTGTTTTGTATCCATGTAAATTTATTATCAAGCTATAGGTGGTAATTTTTGGTATATTTTTGTGAAATTAGTTATGTGATTGTTTTTGATCCAAAAATAGTTAAAAATGGTTTAAATTTGGCTATCTTTACAACCACGCCCCTAATAACGTTTCTTTAAAAGTCATTATATGGAAAAAAATTACAACTTTTAAAATATTTTAACGTAATTTGTATTTTAATATGAAATATATGTGTATCAAATTTCTTACAGATAGGCCCATTTTTACTACCACTTCCCATACAAAGCCTTTTTTGAATAAAAATCGGTATATTAGAAAAAGTTACAATTTTGACAATTGGCTCTGCCTTTTATTTTGATATAAAAAATACGTGTACCAAATTCAATAAATGGATAACATTTATTGAATGAACTTTCTTAAGAATTAAAAAAATTACAAATTGTTTAATTTTGTTTGGCTTCGAATTTAATAGCGTAAAATAAAATAGTGTAGGATCTTCAAGAGTTGGCTCCAACTGCGTATAAAGTTGTTATTTGTATTTCTTAAAGAAAATTGATGTATTTCTTAAGGAAAATTAAAAATAAAAATTGTTTTAAACTACTTCAAGTGAATTTTTTTAATACAAACAATCTCTAGTTGCTGTTTACCTTTTCACAAACTTATTGAACAACATTTTTGAACATGTTAACAAATATTAACAATGATGATTTTGAAAATGGCATTCTGTGCAATTATAGAAAAGCCATGCATACCAAATAAACTCATAAACACCCGTACGTGTCATGTAACAAAAAAAAATTTATGCATGTGTAAATGTAAAGTGTTTTTAGATACAGAGAGTTGAGAAAAAAAGTAACAAACTAACAAGCAGCAGAAACCGCAGTAACCGCAGCAACAAATAACAAATAATGTGTCAACAACAACAATTCACAGTAGGACGCTAAAAATGCCAGCTAACAAATAAGCGTCATAAAAATATAACAAAACAATGTAATAACAGCAACAGCAACACCAATAACAACAATAAGAAGTTAAGCAATAATGACAATAATAGCTATCCTACCTACAAGGAACGCACTAACGAGCACAAAAATAAATCTCAATATTCTTATTAACAAAACAAATCAGACCAAAGCAAAAAAGAAAACAAAAGAAACGAATAAAAAAAATCCCAGCGAGTGTTATAAATAATATTTTTCATTCTTTTTTTCTAATGAAAAATAAATAACTAATACACATACATAGATACAATAAAAAAATATGAATCATCTAACCATAAAAAATAGATCTAAATATCTAGATGGAGAAATAAATTGAAAAGTGGTAAAAAAATAGAGTAAAGAAACAAACACCAACCAAACAAATTAATAGTTTAAAATGATGCTTAGAGAAATATTCAAAGGCACATAATTCACGTACGGATTCACACACATACACATGCACACATACAAATTCACACATAAATTCACTCTCTGCTTTATTTTATTTTATATAAAAAAATAAGTTTCTCAATATTGAATAGAAACAAGAACAAAATTGAAAACATGATTCCCATGTAACTTGTTATTACGAATTGCTGTTGTTGTTGTTACTATTGTTGTTATTGCATCAATTAACTATTCACTTTTATATTCTTGGTTTTATTTCCATATAAAATATTGAAAAAAAAACTAATAAAAATAAGTAAGAAAATTATACTTGGCTGGGGCCAAACGTGGGATACCCACCATCCAAAACTTTATGATATTGCCATTCAAAACCTGATTCAGGTTTATAGGAGTAAATTAAAAACGTAAACATAAAAAAGTGAAAATTTGTTAATGCATAATTTCGTATACGCGTAAACGATTTGCATGATTTTTGGACAGACATTGTAGACGAATAGTCTTCTTACTTCTGCAAAATTTTAGCTTCCTATCTTCCTATCCAGATGCGTAGAAACAACTAAAAAATGTTGGTTAAAAAAATTTAATGTTCTCATTTTATGCTGCACTGTGGGCGTGTCCTTCAACCGATTTGATTCGTTTTTAATTCCAACCTGCAAACACGAATTTTCAATGATATTTCTAAATTTGAGGTCAATATCTCAAATTTTACGATCAAGAAAATGTTTACAACAGACGGACACAAACATGCGGACAAATGATAGAAAGTCAGGCATGTCTAAATCGATTCAGAATTTGATGTTGATCAAGAATAGCGTCTCTGAAGCTTCCTTCTAGGCATCACAAACGTAATGACAAATTGAATATATGCCTAAACTCTGTATAATAACAGTTATTGAATTGTACCCTACACCAAGTAAATTCTTATGTTTGCAAAAGTTAAAGGCAATCAAAAAAATGTTCTGATAAAGCATTTTAAATTTTCACATAAGTAGACGGCAAAAAACCGTCTCTTATTTGTTTTATTAAACATTTTGGAGTATTTATAAAAATATTTTGTTATAAGTACTAAGAAAATTCTAATTTTCAAGTTCATTATTTGGCACAAGATCTGAAAAACTAATTACAACAAAATTTTCATATTTCCAATGTAAAACATCTTTAACATTTAAAGTATTTACCATAAAATAATAAGCGTTATTTTAATGTTTATTAATTGCCCTAAGTCGCAAATACACTTTAAACTATTTGAGAATCCAATTAATTCAAATTTCAAACGTAGCTAAAAACAAAATTAAGTGACTTCACATAAATTTAAGCGATCTAATGAAAAAGCAAACTTAAATTTAATCCTGACCAATTGATCTAAGAACTTAAGTACATTATCTCAAATTTTTCTCGATATTTTATAGCCCAAAACCGCTTTACTTACAATTAAAGTAATACAAGCTATAAAAAACAGGCAAAACTTTTCCCAACGAGAAAAACAAGAAGGCAATAATAAAAATGAAGCCATAAAAAGCATATAAATGGAAAAAAATTTAAGATTAAAAATGCCTAATAATTAAATTTCTTTAAATTAACTCATGCATAAAGATATTTTTATACCCTACATATGGCATGATAAGTTTCTACTGTTATATTTAACATTCAGTTAGAAGGTTGAGGTAGACTCACTTTATAATTAAACTGATCGTTTAGCTTCGTGATATGATTTAAGGCTGTCTGTTCGTCTATTTATTGTCTGCCCATGTAACCTTGCTATCAAAGTGTAACAAGCAATTTTAAAGCTATTTGACGGCGTGATTTACTTCAACGTCTTCCTGAAATAATTGTGTATAATATTAGACTTTTGTAACGGTCATTTTTCATACGAGAATCTATTTTGCAAATAATTTTTATATGAAACATATGGTACGCGGTATTTAATAGTCTGCTTTGACCGTCTACATTATTATTTTCTATTATTTTTATGTCTGATGTGTATAAAATAAATTAATGTTATCGAGAGCATCGTAAAAAGCAGGAAATAGTTACAAATCTCGTTGAACCTTTATTATCGTTGTTGTGGCATCAATCATCGTAAAAAAATTTTAAAAAAAATCTGCCGTCTTTCATGTTCAATAACTAAGCTATGAATAAATCGTAAGCGCGAATATATAACAACCATTTCATTTGAATCGCTCATGTCTGCTGTGATGAATTATGAAACGACATTTGAAAAATACTATCAAAGGAATTCAATAAAATTGTTCCTAATACTTAGCATAAATTTCTCGCAACTGTTTTTGTATGTGTGAGTCAATATATATACATTTATATCCGTCACTTATGCTTAGAGATTTTCAATATCAATAATGGTGAAAACGTCTCATAATTCATTTCATGCCACTGCCTGATATCAACATAACGAGATACCGCTACCACTGTCAGCATTTGCTGCCATTTGGGAACTGCCTGGAAACCTGTTGGTTAGGAGTAATAAAACATATGCCTTCATGGCATGTTATGGAAGTTATCTTATAGCTGCTACTGATAATAAATACATAATGTGGCATATACACAACTTCATTTAGGGTACACGCAATCGAATCGCTACATTCTTTTCTTCTCTTCACGCATGCATTTACATAAAAATTTATAAATGAATAGATTTCTGTTGGCCTTTTATTTTTATTACAACATTCGATGCGTTATCTAAGTGAATTGAAATATCCCCATAAGCTGGCTTGATTTGCCATTGAATTGATCACAAAAATAGAAAAAGAGAAACCAAGCAAAGCGAAAAGATGGCTTGAAGGACAAAGGTAAAGAAGAAGAAAATAAATGAACAGATATAAAATGGCACATCCTTGTTTTTTTTTCTTTTAAAGTAATTGCTTCTTTTACTTAATACATTCAAATGTTTCATGCATTTTCTACATTTGCTTTTCTTTAGCGTTAGATTTTTTATTTCTTTTACTCTCTTACTTCCTTTCTTTTCCTGCTTGTTTAAAGTTTTATATTTGGACTATTTGGAGTTTAGCAAATTTTAAGCATTTCGCATATTTATGCAACATAATTTTAGAGCTTAAAAGAAATTAATGAAAGTATAGTCTATTTCTAGGAATTTCTCGATGGTCTTTTATAAAACGAAATTTCATGCTATTTCTTATTAAGTTTATGCAAATAAATTGATCGACGAATGGACTTAAATCAACTTTGAAAAATGATTTTTAATTCATTCTGATATGAATTTATCTAAAACCTTTCTAAGACAGATTCTCCTAAACTTATTAAGCAATCGATTTCTTATCTTTCCGGAAGCTGGAAATCACTTTTAATTTTACATTAAATGGAATAAAACCATCAAATGTGTATTCCACATATAAAAAATGTTCTTTTTAAAATCTCTATGTATGTTTGGACCAACAAATAACTTACTTTGTCATCAAACTTATTTTTGTAAATCTTATTTCTTATATCTTCCTACAACAAATAATTTTCTTTAAAATCAACAACAACAAATCTAATTGAATTGATGTAATTTTTTATTTTTTCTATTGCTTTGAGGCTTTAAATCATTCTCTAAGAAGGCAGTTAAACTGGCTGATTCATTGACATCATCATTATCATCATCATTATTATTGGTATCATTTCTGTGAAAGGCAAACAAATTTTAATATAAAATAGATTGCTTGCCTCTAACATGGACATATTCTTCGGCCCTTTCCCCTGTTACTTACCAATTATCCAGACAGAAAGAGAAATCACATAGAACAAGTAAACACACACACACACATACATAAAAAAAACAAAAAAGTCCAATGTGTTCAACTGTCAAACAATTGTGCAACAATCAAATAGAGAGTTTGACAATCTGATCTCCACATATTTCAATTTTACAATGCTACATGTGAATCCTGAATGATCTTTTAGCAAATTCTAATAAATAGCTAAAACATATGGGTCAATAAGTTTTTAATTATTCAAATTTCATAATAAGATTTTTATTATAACTTTCAAAGCATCTTACTGTCTTCTCTTAAAAAATGAAAGCCTCATTTTTATTGGAAATTTCATACTTTTCATGGTTTTGTTTTTATTCCACAAAAAAATGTACATTTTTAACAAATGTATAAAGTTTTTCATACAAATCTTCATTTGTTGTTTTTTGTTTCCATATTTCCATTTTTAGACTTTTTTTGATAAATCCAAAGCTGCCTTATAATTATTTAATATTTCTATCTGAGAGCTCAAATTGTAACATTTGCGTATATTGCAGCCAAATCGTCATTCTATGTAAAGTTTGAATAGACTTTCCTTCCCTGCTGACATCTTTAGCAATTCATCAATTTCCGTTAACCCAAATTCTTCTATACAATTTTCATTTATTTTGATAAATTTTTCAAAAAATATTTTGCAATTGCAAATTATCAATAAATTTATACAAGTATATTCAATAAAAAAGTAAAAGGACACAAAAGTACATAATCACTGTTCTTTGACAAGAGAAAAATTTTTCTTTGACCTTTTAAAATAGAATTTTTTCAGCTAACTTGATTGTTTTAAAAATATTTCTTTTCAGAGATAAAATTTTTTTTTCGAATATATTTTCTATAACTAGAATTATCAAATTTCCCTGGTAGTTTACTAAGCTTTTTATTTGACCTCAAAAATGTATCCCTTTTTAAATTTTTCGGTAAAACTTCAAAACTAAGGTCACTAAAATTATTGTAGCCAGGAAATTAATTGCCGGACTTTTATGAAATTTAGACTTTAAAGCTTTCGAAATTATATTTCTTTGCCTATATATGTAACAAATTGAAGACTTATTGACTCATAAGTTGAAAAAATGCAAACAAGAAAAAATATATAAAAAAAAGTTGTGAGAAAAAGAAGCAAAAAGAAAAAAAAAACAAACAGAAAACTTAGACATGTTCGATTATTGTAGATGCGACCAAATAGTTGCATTATATACCTCTTGGCAGATTGCCTGCAAAGCATGTAATATGGTCGCCACCAAAAAAAAAAGAAAAAAAATATGACAGACAAACAACGCGCAATTGAATTACAACAAGCATATTAATAGCAACACAAACATCAAGAAATCTCCATATAAATAAAGAGGAAAGATTAGAAAGAAACAGAGAGAGAAAGAGAAATAAAGAAAACTAACAAGGAAGAAACTAAAAGGAAAAGGAGCCAACAGCAATAAAACAGCAATTGCATTTTAGGCTAACAATTGCTAGACAGTAATAACAACAAATTTTTATATACAGAAGAATAGACAAAGATGTATACATATATATATATATAATTTAAATACGTCCAGGCTTATATTGAACGTGGTTTCAACGTCTTTTTGTTACTTTGTTTTTGTTGCTTTGGTTTGTTTAAATGGACATTTCATTCTAAAAAAAAAAATTTCAAAAAAATTGAAAATATCAAAAAGTCAGCAAAGTTATTCGACCATAACGTTTTAAACCAAAATTTAAAGAAGAAGAAGGATAAGGTGCAATATAATTAACAATTGACTTAATCTAAAATGCTTGATTAAGCCATACAGAAAATCAAAAGCCAAAAGTTTAGAGGAATACAAAAGAAGTAGCTTTCTGTTTATCCTCTTTTTTTATCTCTATAAATTTGGTCATACTGCTTGTTTTCTACATGCCCACCTGCCGCGATGACTTAATTTCATGGTACACATATGTACAATTTTATGTGCTAGAATTGATAGTCACGCGTAAATGGGACCGTCACCCTACCTTCCAAGTCCTCATTGCATGTTTTATAATCAGCTCTGGAGCCTTCCTAGACCGATGGTTCCTACCCAACTATCCACTTTATTAAGAAAATGGGTCTCTGTACATTTAAACATTTAGATAGATGTTAAAACTGGTAATCCTGAGGGACCAAAGTAAATCTTTGATCGGATAGCGTAAGCTCATGATTGCCTCCAAAGATCAGTCGTGCAACGACCTTCCCATCAGCCACTTCCAGTTGGGCCGGTGCTTCTTGTGACTACTCACCTTTTTCGAAATTTGTCAGACTTAACTGATTTGGTTACCTGGGTGTTTAAATCTCCCTTAAAAATAGACTGTTTTATACGAAGTCCTAACTCTTAAGAATTCGCTGCTTTTGCTTAAGCCCAAAATAGACCTTGACCTTGACTTGACTCTTCATTTTCGTATTATTTACTTATGACTAAAAAACTAAAACTTTTAGCAAAAGCAATAATTTTGGCAGAAAAATTCAATTAAGTATCAAGGAAATTTTTCTTAGTTTTATAAACGTAATTATGAAGTAAACCATGTAGAGATTTTTTGTGATTTTAGCGGCAGATGACTTGAAAATATTGTTTTTTAAATTATTTAAAACCACCACAAAAAATATTGCCAAGATTTTCTAGCGCTTTTTAGAACTCTCTGCACAATCTTGTACTGACAGACTTTCTATATGTTGTAGAATTTGCCAAATTATCTCTTAAAAAAATTACATCAATTGTTGAAATAACATTTGGTTTTTTTTTGTCCATCATTAAATCTCATTTTCATGCTCATCTTTGTTTTAAAGAAATATACAAACAAAAAAAGTAAAGTTGGAAAAAATCTAATCTAATCTAACTAAATTTATTGTTATTGTTGTTATTGATATTGTTATTATTATTATTATTGTCCATGAAACCAAATAAATTTTCTATTCCAATCAACGATTACATCGTAAAGAAATTGCCTTGCCAAAAAAACATTTATTCTTTAAACTTTTTCTTTTTACTTCATTTTCTTGAATTCATTGCTTTTTATTTTATTCTTTGTTTATTCCATTTTGGTATTCATAAACAAAATAACACAAGAAACAAAACGAAATAAAACAAAGCAAAGTAAAATAGAGAAAAAAGACCCTTGAAAAATCTCTAAAACTTTTGCAAAAAATAAAACGAAGAAGTAAAAATAAAACAGAAAAAAAGCTCTTTTCAATTCTGTAAATAAATATTTATGTTTTAGGACAAAGTTTGTTATTGTTGTTATTTTTCAGATTGACTTTAAATCAAATTAAATAATCTGAAGCGAAACATTAAAGAAAACCTAGCAAAAACGACTTTTAAATGCCTTTTAAATGGATTTTCAAATTCCTGCATTTCAGACAAAAAGAAACTAATTTTCAAAAAAAAAAACAAGTGAAAACTTTATAATCAGTCAAAATCAACTTTCAAATACCCTGCACTATACCGCTTAATGTGAGTCAAGTTAAATTAAGAAAATTATAAAAGTTGTAATTTTTTTCTATGAAAAAGTATTCAAAAAATGACCAATACGGACCAAAGTTGCTTCAAACATTTTTCATGTTAAAATACAAAGCTGCGATAATTTGCGCTGAAATATATTCAAAAATAAAGCTTTTGTTCATGTAATGATTATTTTCGAGAAAAGCATTATATGAGAAGTGGTCTTAAAAATGAACCCATCTGGACCAAACTTGGTACACATGTCCTTTATACTAAAATACAATAAAAAGCCTCTTTATATTAAGTTATTTAATAAATTGTCACTTTTTACATACAATAACCACGTCCTCATATACCGAAGGGCCCAGTCGTCAAAAGATCCCTACTTGCACTACTTGCAATAGGGTTCGCTTCTGGATCAAAACGAACATTTGCATCAAATTTGATTGAAATGTCTCTAAAGTTGTAACTTGTAGATAGAACACAGGTGTACATACAGTTAGTGTTTTACATGCATACCTGCCTGGAAGGCTCAAATGATCGCTAGCGTTGGTAGACACGACACATCACGTGCATGCCACCGTCACGACTAGCTTCCAATTTAAAGCCACTATTGCACCTCATCTAGTTAGCTTAATCCTTGGTGTAAGGATTCGGGGCCTTCTTATTACCCCTTGGCTTAGATTAGATTAGCCCGATAAGCCTACCCAGCTAGCCATTTTATTCGGGAAATGGCACCCTGCTCGACAGAAACATAATTGTGGAACTCTATATAAACATAATTAGGTCGAGCTACGCCCGCGACATGGGCACCACAGCCCAAACGAAGCCAACTCCAACATCACCACATGGGCAAATATGAAACTGGTGATCCCGCGGTACCAAAATAATCTTTGGATCTGATCTCGTGAAACTCATGATGCCCCCTGATGGATATGGATCAGAAACCATCTCATGAGCCACTCCCAATTGAGCAGGTGCTTCTCGGGATTGGTCGCCCCCAACACAGGTTTACAGACAGAGAAAAGGGAACCAAAGAATTATAGGCTGAATTTTTTATACTATTTTAGTTTAAAAATATAGAGTTTGTATTGATTTTCGCTTATTAGTTTTTAAAAAATGAAGCAATTTGCTTCATATAATAAATTTCGTACAAAATTTAAGAATCAAAATTTTAACAATAAGAATACTTAGCAGATTTAAAAGGGGAAGTGTTTTGAATTTTATCAAATCATAAGAAGAAATTATGATGATTTGTTCGTAAATTAATATGAAATAAATCCGAGATAAATGAACTCAATTAACTTAAATTTAATTCTTGGTGGATCACCATAAAAAGGCCTTTCTAGCAATCAGTTCCCCACCATAAGCAGGCCACAATGAATAAAAAGAAATAGGTTCAAAAAAGAAAAATTAATAAAACTAATGTGGAAAAAATTGAGGAACTAGAAAAAGGAGAAGAAAGGGTAGCAAAAAAGAAGCTCAATACTTGTAATTGTAAGTTATTAAGCAACTAATTAATGACTAATTAAGTTAAAAGGATAAGTACATAATATTTTAATAATATAAATTATTATAAGTTTTTGTAAAACTTAAAACGTCTACTTGAAAAAATTAATGAAAATAAAAATTAAAGTTCATTAAGGCGAATGTTGAACATTTGGCATTTTTTAAGGAATAAATAGAGAGTATGAGTTATATAAAAAAATGAAAGAGGCAGAGAGATAAAGATAAAGAACGAAAAAAAGAGAGAGGGAGAAAAATGGAAAGAGAGGGAATGAGAGAGAAAGAGATAGATAGAAATTAGGAAAGCAATTTTTTCCGTTTAATTATTTATTTAAAAGTATATTTACATCGCGCCCTCTTCTTCTTTTTCCATTCTGCTTCTTCTTACACGTTTTCTATGTTTTTTTCTTCGTTTTTGTAGTTATTCTGGCATTTCTTGTGTTGCGTGTGCATGCATTTTTGTTCCTTGGTGTTTGTATGTGTATATGTGTGTGCATGCCAATTTTAATTAAACACTAAACAAAATATTTAGCTTTTATTTTTTGTTTTAATAGTCTTTTTCTTTAATGTGTGATTTGATAGAACACTGTTCTCCAAAAAAAAATTATTGTTTCTTTTCATACAAACACAAATATAATAAGAAAATTTTAAGAAAATTGAAACTCAACATACACGACAAAGATAGAAAGAGTTAGATATAGATATATTAGAAGCAAGAGAAATGAGTATGTAGATAAGGGCAAACACTGAGACTGAGGAAACAACCAAAAAAAAAAGAAGAAAACAAAATGAAGGAATTCTTTAATAAAATAAAATGCAAAACAAAAATAATATACTACAAAACAAGATGTACAAAATGGAATCTACCACAAAGTAACAACAACAAAAATAATAATAATAATAACAACAAAAATAGCTTCTAATATGTTTCACATGGATTTCAAGGATTTCATATGACAAAAGTTGCACGCATGTAGACTTTAGGCAATAATAATAACAACAAATAGAAGAAGCATAAAAAGAAGAAGAAGAAGAACAAGAATATCTAATGATGTAACAATGTGTCAAGCGGGAAAAGAAAGTTATTTACTTTAAAAGCTCTCTACTCTGACTGCCTTTATTTAACAAAACACTGCGAACGAAATAAACACACATGCATACATTTTTATATACATAAATGTTGTATGTTGTTGTATGTGTTTGTAGCCGTAAGTTAAATCGGCTTATTCGTGCAAATGTTTATATGAAGCGTAATAATTCAATCAAGTACAATGTATTTGACATAAAAAGCTGACATGTATTTTCTACAGCATCATCCAACCAACGCAATAGAATATTACACTTGTACTATTTAATAGATATTTACGCGACAATCTGAGTGAATGTGTTTGCATGTGCATGTGCGTGGATATGTGCGTAAATAAAATGTAACAAATTTGAAGAGAATTTTTGTTGGTTATACATAAGAAAATTATCGAAGATAGAAATATAATATTAAAAAGAGGAAAGACGAGCATTTTTACTCCGGTTTACACATACTGTCAAATATCCAAATATTTCTATATGCATTGCTATGTGTATGTGTACATGTGTGTAAATGTATTAAAGTAGATAGGTATTAAAATGCTACTCAGTTCCTTTAGTTATAAATTTTTACATTATAAGTCTTTTGTGACAATTACTTTTTGACATTTATCCAACAGACTCTTCCAAACTCAACTTTCAATTTCAACAAATTAGTTTTGCGTTAACTAACAACTAAATTCTCTACAGAGCTAGGCTTATACATGATTATTAAAAATATGAAACAAAATGGAATCAAATAAGAAAATGAGATTTACTTTGAATAAGGCCTTGCCACAGATTTTTCCAAGAAACTTTTTTTAAATTTATTAATTTTTCTCATATAAAAAGTTTACCCACAAAAGTATGGCAAATAATTATTGAGCAATCCTCCCTAAGCATGTCCATGGTTGATTTTGAATCAAAACAAGTTGCGAATATCATAAAAATAGCGTTTAAAATGTGCCCTATAATTTATTAATAAAACTGCATGGACAGACGAAAAAACGACAGATGAACAGACGGATAGACTGTAAATTGCTGACAGAAAAAATTCAATTGTTGTTGTTTTGATTTTTTGGTCTCTCGCAAATTCTTTTAGATAACAGTACTACAAATGGTGTAGAATATAAAAGCCGAGTAGGTCTAAACTTTTTGTGAAGAAGAAATTTTTTTCTGGTGTAACATAAAAATAAAATATATAAAAATTAAATGATAAAATAAACAGTACAAACAAATTAAATTATACTTTGCTTATATGTGAACAAACACACACATGCACTTATACTGCTATCACTCTCATTTATATATATATATATCTCTCTCTGTACCTCTCTCTTGAGTTTTTGTTTGATATGTTGCTTTTGCTTTAAGTTCGTTGAATTAATAAGCTTAAAATTATTAAGGAAAACGGAAGCAACGATTATGAAAGGATTTCATTTAAGTTTAATTTTTAATATAAATACACACACACACTCATGCAAGCACACGCACACATGAACGTACGTGTATTCAAGCATACACAGATTCACATGCATTTCGGTTGATCATCATCACGATACTTAACTATTTGTCTTTACTATTTTACACTGTGAGCTAATTTGTTTGGTACTCTTCTGTTGGTGTTTGCTGCCATGCTGTGCATTCATGGTTTGGAAGGATAATAATAAAAAAAACAAAAAAAATTTATATTTATTAAAACGATTTCTTCAAAGATTAAATGAAAATTAAAGAGTGCAAAATTTTTTCTTTTATAATTATTCTTTTTCTTCTTTCTTTCTTTCTTTTTCTTGAGGCAAAATGTCTTAACCAAAAAAGCATTTTGTTTGAAAAGCAGTTTTATTATGATCCTAATTATATATTATTTTATGACATACAACAACAACAAAAACAATGACAACATTACACTTTTTTTTAATTATAATGAGAAAGTATCATTAATAATTTTTAATACTCCACAATTATATTGCGCACGCAGTAACAACTAACAAGACATGAAATTAGCAAAATCCATATAAAGTTAGTACTCTCTATTTACAAATCGCCATTCTTCAGAAATCTTACATGAAATTTTATATACAAAAAAACTCCATCAAGTACATTTAAGTTCAGGTTTTTTTATAAAAATCTTTAATTAATTTTTATATGAAAAATTTTGTAAATTTTACTTTTCGTTTCAAGAAAAATTACTGCAAAATTAATTATCGCAGAATTTAGTTCTTACGGATTGATCTTTTTGGAATTTTAAATTGCATTTTTTCAACATTCAATTAAATTTAAAAAAAAAAATCGAAAAACATTCCAAAACATTCCAAAACATTCCGCCAAACATTCCAATGCTTGAAATCCACAATTGATTGAATTAATTGAAAATGTTTTTATACATTTAAATATTTTATATCAATAGATGTTAATACCATTTCTGTTAAATTTTTTCATTCTTCGTTTTTTTTTATGTAGCATTATCATAAGCAAATTACATATTGAGGTTGTTTTTATATTATTTAGACCAATCAATATTTAGAATTAAAGCAAGAAAAATAAAAATAGAAAATTGTTCATTCTATCGCTATATCGTAAGCTATGTCTCTCTATGTCATGATCTTTCTCGCCCTTTCTCGCCTTTTCTTATATATCTCACTCATTCGCTTCACGCTATCTCATACTCTCTCTCTCTCTCTATCTCTCTGGCTCTATCTCACTCTATCGCTTTCTCATTCTCTCTTCCTTTATTACATTATGTCCCTCGCTTTATCGCTCTTTCGCATTATAGCTTAATCACTCTCTATTTCGCACTTTCTCTCTTTCTTTTACTCCCTCTCGCTCTCTCTTGACTTTTCTTATCTGTCTCTTTTTCTAACATTTATAATATAGAACATGAAGCAAGTGAGAGCAACGTATTTATTTTAATTTATTTTAATTTCTTTTTTCATTCTGTTTTTTTGTTTTGTTAATTCTAAATATGTTGCGGTTTATGTTTAATCTAATAGACATACACATTTTCATAAAATTTGTTGATGCTTTACATTTTACACATTTTCATTCAATAATTTTGCTCAGCGCTCTCATGAATAAATGAAAATTTTTAGTGAAGGAAAAAAAAATCAACAGCAAACTAAACAACCAACTAACCAACAGGGACATTAAACACAGTTAAGCAATAATGTCAGTGGCTAGAAGAAGGAATGCGTAGAACTTACGTAGAGATGAAACAACAATAATATGTAGTTTATATTACTATTTGGTTATGGGCTAGCGGACAGACGGACAGACGAAAACCAATTTATATAGTTTCATCGGTTAAAATAATGGCCATTTTCAATCACATTCTATGGTATTGGCTTTTTCAACTTCTCACAAAGCTGATTCTTCTTCTTCTTCTACATCTCCTACTTCTCCTACTTCCACTTCTTCATTTTCTTATTCTTACATGCCATTCTTTTACTTTTCAGCTATATAAAAATACACGCACAAATGTTATAGAATAGAATGAATGTAATAGAAACATGGAAACATGAAAACACGAATATGTTGAACAAAATAAAATTAAAAGTTGAATCAAGTATTTATATTTTATATGTATTGGTGCAAATATATGTAACTAAACGTTTAATTGTGCCCCATTGTCTTGTTAAAAAGTTTTTGACATTTATTACATTTATTCATTTATTTATTTATTTATTTATTTATTGTGTTATGTTTTATGCAATAAAGCAAAACAACTAGCAACAACAACAAAGGTGTAAAAATATACATTCAACATACTCATTCATTTATTTATTCCTCTTTTTCATTCGTTGATACATACATTCATTTATTTCTTTATCCTTTCATTCCATTCATGAAATTTAGTTGCGCAAAATTGGGATATTTATGCATAAGAATTTTGTATTGCGTTTTTAAAGATTATTTTGTTATTTTTTATTGCTGTTGTTATTGTTACTTTTCATTGTTATTTTCTTAATATTGTTCTTTTTTTGGTTGTTTGTTGTTCGTTCTTTGTACTCTATAAGTTAATCAAATCATTACACTAAGTTTTATATCACTCAGAAGAAGCCTAGATTTCATAGAAAAATGTTCAGCGTAGTTTTATAATCGTACAATCATTTTGTGTACATATGTCTGTCCATAAATTCTCAGGATGGCAATAACGACAAGCTAATTTGGAAATTATCTATCCATCATTTCATTTTTATGTCCGTGCTTGTTCATCCGTCCATCCTTTCAAGTAAGGATGGATGGAAAGACAGTTTATTTTTTAGCAAATGTAAATCGCTTTGAAGGATAATTTTTACAATCATTTCCATATAAAGCAACTTTTTCCAACAAACAATTACCATAAGGGAAATTTTAATAGTTTTAGTTATTCTTTAGCAAAAATCGTTTTGATTTTGTTACACATTTTTTCAAATTTTTTCTTTTCTTTTTGTTACATTTTCCATAACTTTAACTTTTTATTTGTTTGAAGTCAATAAATGTAAGGTATTCGCTGATCGACTCTACTCTATTGTAATTTGTTTTTTGTGTTTCTTTTTTCAGATGTTGCCCTGAAACCTCTCACAATTATAAACATTGTAAATTGTAGACTGCCAAGAGCTTTCTCATTAACTTTATATTGTCATGTGTTACTTAGAAGACGACAATGCTTCCTCTTACAATTTAGGTCTCCCGAACTTATATTTTCTATAATAAAATTGTAAAAATATGAAACACCTTTTTAAAGAAGAATGTTAGTTTGTTTACAATTTTATCTCTTCAATTTTTTTAGCTAACAGCATCAATTAAGTACTAAAATTTTTTTTTCAGTTCGTTTTCATTCTTCATATAACACTTTATAATAGGTTGATATTGACTTTTAAGTACTCTACACCATGCCGAAAATGACTAAAAACTCAAATTAGATTATTACAGATAAACGAAGTTAAAACTTTTATGGGAATGATTTTTTACGTAGAAGAAACTTTCAAAAATGGAATTGAAACAAATTCTAACTTTTATTCAGATGATTTTATTTGCCAAAATTGGCTTTATGGAAAGGTGTCGTAAAAATAGATGTATCTGGACCAAGATTGGTAGACCAATATGTCATGTCAAAACATAAGACAATGACAATTTTCACGAAAAAATATTTCAAATTTGAACTTTTATTCATATGACGATACTTTTTTTCGAAAAATTTGCTTTATAGGAAGTGCTCGTAAAAGTAGATGTATCTGGACCAAATTTGGCAGACATATATTTTATGACAAATACAAGGCATTGAATATTTTCATTAAAATATATTCAAAATTCTAACTTTTGCTCTTATGATGACTTCTTTTTCAAAAAAGTTGCTTTATGGGAAGTAGTCGTAAAAATGAAACGATATAGACCAAATATGATACACAAGTTTTTTATGTTAAAATATAATAAACACGCCAGCTATTGTTAAAACTTATTCCAAATTTTAACTCTTCTTCATATTACAACTGATTTTAGGAAAGGCTTTTTAAGGGCGTGGTCGTAAAAATGATTTAATACGCACGTTTTCAGTAGGCTTTATCTACGAACCAAAATCAATCTACATACCAACTTTCATTAAAATATCGCAAAACGTAACTTCAGAACAAATTTACGTGGACGGACATTACACAAAAAAGAGACAAATAGACTTTAATCGATTCAGATTTTAAATCGATTGTATTAGAAAGTATCAGATTCTAATCGACTTACTTTTGATTCTCTTGCCTTTTTTAAAAATTTCGATATACATTCAAATATTTCACTTATTAGTAAAAGTCGCTGGGAAAAAATCCTTTTCATTTCACTTTTATGATATTTTGACACTTAAAACCAACTAGAAATCTTACAACCAAAATCTAGTTTGATAAAAAAAAAACAAAAGCAGAAAAGGTTCATCCAATTCAATTAAGAATTTTATTGACTCTTCTTCCAAAAAAGGGCTCTTGCTGTACAAATGAAAAAACTTCTCCACTTAGAAGGCAAATTTTCCGTTCTATAAAATTTTGTTTTCAATAATAACTAAAAAAGTTATTGCAATTTTCTTGAAAACAAATTTTTTAAACGTTTGATTTATTTTTAATTATTTTTTTTATAAACAAAAGAATTTTTATGTTATGTCTTCATGTATCATTTGAGAGACATATTTTTGTAAAAGCAGCCCAAAATGAATGACATGAAATAAAAGTTTTGTGCTTGTCCAGCATCCAGAGATTCAGGGCATATTCATTTTGTCATTCGGTTTGTAACACCCAAAAGGAAATAACGTAGATCGTACAAAGTATTTATATTCAAATTCTGAACCGCTTTAGATATGTCTCTCTTTCTGTCCATCTATTTGTCTATCTATTTGTATTACTCATACTCTTTTGGAGGCAAAAAATAGTATATTGAGCTAAAAATTTTGCAGAAATATAGGAAATTTTTAGAGGATACGCCCACAATGCAACATAAAGTGATAACACTTCATTTTTTTAAACAAAATTTCATGGTTTTTTGCTAACTATTTGCAAACTGCAAAATATAGAAATTTCGTTCAAATTGTGTACAATATCTGTCCAAAATTTAAAGAATTAAGCCACGCCTACGCGAAATTATGTAATACACATATTTTCATTATGTAATGTTTGCATTTTCTATTTACTCCTAAAAAGCTGAATGAGACTTTGAATCATAATATCATGGTATTTGGGTGGTGGATTTCCAACATTTAGCCCCACTCAAATATAATTTTCTCACTTGTTTTTTTCTTTATCTCATTTTTCAAGCAAGGTTTTTTTTCGCCACTGTCTCTTAATTTATTTATTTCTATGTTCGCTTTAGTTCTTGCTGTTGTTATTTAAGTTTTCAATGATTTTATTACCTTTACTTGTCCCGCATATATCACGTTACCATTACACATTTCTCATTTCCCATTTCCATTTTCATTTACATATTTTTTCCATTCTCTTTGATTTCACTTAAAGCTTAAAAAACTTTGCTGTCATAAATCATAACAATTTCACTTTTGTTTCCATGTTTTATTACTTTGATAAGAGTTTAGAGATATTTTATAAACTAAAACAATAGTTATAATATTAAAAACGAAGCA
Source organism: Melophagus ovinus (assembly GCA_023089585.1). Classification (NCBI taxonomy): domain Eukaryota; kingdom Metazoa; phylum Arthropoda; class Insecta; order Diptera; family Hippoboscidae; genus Melophagus; species Melophagus ovinus. The sequence continues at coordinate 96,645 of JAKKIB010000181.1, read as the reverse complement.
ACAATAACAAATATTATAATAAAGTAAATTATATACGTAAACACATTATATACACACACATACATTAGTCTTATTAGTATTCCATTTTATTATTATTATTATTGCTTGTTGGGCATTTCAGAAAAACCAAAAAAGAAAAAAAATTTATTCACACTAGAGAAATGTCAACCAGCGGTCATTTGAAATAGTGACATGTAAGCAAAGAAAAAACAAAAACAAACAATTAAAGTAAAAAGCAATAAAACAAACAACAAAATAAATTTGCATCAAAATTTTGAAAACTCATTCATGACTTTTCATTTAATAAACTTAAACGACTTCGTTTTTTGCCAAATCGCAACAACTTTTGGTGGCGTATGTTTAAAATACTACTCTTTCAGTTCTGATAAAACTTGCTTAGGAGAAAATACAACTAAATCAAGAATCTTAGAAATCCATAAAAATTTCTTCCATTTTTTTGTAAAGCTGGAAATTTTGCTACTTAAAAAAATCGAAAAATTTGGTACTTAAACAAAGAAAATGGATCTTAGAGTGCTAAGCAATGAAGGCGTGTCCCTTTATAAACCATTAAGCAAAGAAAAACTTTTACAATTCGTTTTAAAGCCATTTCAAATGCAAAGAATTCAAAATCAAACACAGACAGATAGACAGGAAGACAGACGTACAGACAACCAGGCAAATACTACTTGATTATTACATTGAACTTGAAAAATTTCAAATGTTATGTTACAATTCCTTTAATATAAAGAATGTATCGTCCAATCTTAAAGTGTTTTGGTTAAAAGCAGAAATTTTAAAAGTTAATTCAACACGAAAGTTTTCTTGTTTTGCACTCTCTTTTTTGCTCGTTATTTAGTTTTATTTTGAAATGTATGTTTTATGGTTTATTTTTTCATATAATTTAATATTTAATTAAAAATGGAAAAGAAAGAAAGACAAGTCAAAACTTATAAAGCTGGTAATGACTTTCAGTAGACGCTTTATGTTGTCTTCTTCCTTTTTTCCTTCCTAACTGAAATTTTTGAATAAATTATAATGCTCTGAAATGTTCGCTGGATGTATTGCCTTATGAGTCATTTTAACTGTCATATTAAGCATGTATCAAGATTGCCTTTAAATGCCTTTTCTTCATTTCTTTACTATTGCATTTTTCTAAATCTCTTAAGTGATGAATGAGTCCCAATAGTTTGTAGTTTATTTGGCCAATAGCTTTCATTCCATTGCATGTATTTATCACATTCATATAGTACCAAAAAACCAACCAAAAAAGATACGAATCCATATCACTGAACTGTATGAAATGTATATAAAAGAAATGTTAATCAGGGGGTTGCCCTTCAAAACCATTAAACTTCAAACGATGTGTTACAATGTTTTAAGCTCTCCATACAAATTAATATTAATGAGATGAAGCAGTGCAGAAATGAAGAACTAAAGAAATAAGGCAAGCCAGAAAATGGGGAGCTACAGATTACGCAGAAGAAAATAATGTTGCAAATATATGTTAATGGCATTTTATATGAATTTCATGAGAATTTTAATTTCCCTCTGACATTCTTACATTCCTTTTGTTCAATTTTGCCAAAAAAAAAAAAAAAAATAAATTGCTTAAGCGTTTAGGATGGCATTATTTAAAATGCTTAATATACTTTAAGATTTTCCGAATGATTGAAGAATTCTTTCAAGAGTTCACATTACAACATCGAAATTTTCGAAAATAGACTCAATTTCAGATGAGAAATTTGAAAGCTTTTAAATTATTGTTAAACAAAGTGTTCAAATTTTCTTGTAAAATCTTTAAGATCTTGGTTTTTTCTTCCAGCCTTGTAAAATCCCTACGTCTCTCTTTGTTTCTGTCTTTCTCTATTTTTTACTCTCTCTCTGTCTCTCACTCTAGCACTTATACAATGACATCTGTTTGTAATATAATTATAATTACATTTTCATTTTTATTTGACGTCACTTTGTTAGAAATTTTTCCTGCTACTGGAATATCATTACAATTTACCATGAAAAACTAAGCGTCTGACTTGCCTTATTGCCTTCTTCTTCGTCTTCTTCTTATTTGGCTTTTTTAATGGATGTGTTTAGGGTGAGTTATTGAACTTTTTGTAAAAATTTCTCTTCTTTTCATTTCATTTCTTACTTTTTTGGCTTTTGTTTTCTGTTTTTGCTTTTGTTTTAATATTTCGAAATATAAATCTCACAACAATTTTTACATGGACTTCTTTTGTTTTAACAACACTTGACCTCCTTTGATCTCACTTATCATCAATGCTCAAATTAACAAAAAAGAATGCATTTTTTTTCTTTACTGCTGCTTAGTTTCGTTAGCCTGTATTTTCGTTTTCTTTTGTGCTTCTTTTTTTTGTTTTTGAGTTTTTTTTTTGTTTTACTCTTCTGACTTTTCATTTAGTTTTGCACTTTTTTTATTTTGTTTATTTTTGAAGGGATTTCTATTTCTTTCTCCTTGTTTAGAGCTCAACACATCACAACACTTCATTCAGTTTGTGGATGTGTGTGTATAAAACTTGTGCATGTATGTACATGTATGTGTATGTGTGTGTGTTTGAGAGTGTGTAAGATTTGCTATTTTTTTATTTTCATTTATTTTATCTTCTTCTTATTTTGCCTGTTCTATATGACCTTTTCGTTTTAAAGCTTAACACTTAGTTTCAACTATTCAATTGTTGTTGTTCCTGTTGTTGTCTATTGTTATTGCTGCTGTTGCTGTACAATAGATAATATATTTTTGTTTAAAATTTGTTATTATTATTATTACTCTATTTTTTTCTTTATTTTTTACTTTCTTTGCTTGCCTTTTCTTTTTTTTTTCTTTCTTTACCTTTTTTGTTTTTTTGCTAATATTCATCTTAGTGCTCAGTTTAGCTACATTTATAATTTCAGCAGATGATAAATGATGTTGAAACTATTTCACCCTAACACTTTCTATCTCTTACTTTTTCTTTCTAACTATCTCTTTCTTGCAATATCTTTCAATGCTTGCATCATCATACTCTTTGAATGTATGGAAATTTATTTTTTATTATGAAAAAAAAGTATAAATGAAGGAACGAAAAGAGAAAAAAAAATGCGGGCAAATAGTAAAGAAAATCAATGGAGAGAATTTTCGTACACAACTTCACTTTCTAAATAGAAAAAAACAAAGACAAATGGATTTTTATTGAAATGCTAGAAAGTTTATACATATATACATATAATACATACATATATATATATATATATATATAAATATACAAATAAACAAACAAAAACAAAAAATTTATAAAAACATTTAATATTTATTGTTAAAGTGCGGTACAATATTTTCTACTCTCTTTCATTTGTGAATTATGTTCCATACGTATAGATATATGTATAACACTTAGTTTGCATAATCAATAATAAATCAACATAAACAGGAGCGCACACACACATTCGCACAAACACAATCATACCCATTAAAAGTAAACTAACTAAAAGAAAAAGACGAAAATTATAAAGGAAATCATTATTTTTCCTTAATGCTTAAAATTTCATATATTTGATGAGGCAAGAAATTTTTACAACTTCTCTTTAGGGGAATCTTAGCATAATTCTAAAAAAAAGTAACATCACCAAGTTTTAGACACTCGCCAAAGAAAGAAAAGAAAAAAACAAAATGTATATAGAAATCTACTTAATATTGGTAACATAATTAATAACAAGATAACATTGCAGTTTCTTCTCATCCATTAGAGATTGGCGTTACATTAATTTAGTCACCATGTTTCTAATACTCAAATGGAAATTATGGAGACCCTACAAAGTGTATATATCCTTAATCAGCTTCAAATTCTGAAACGATTTAAACATGTCTATTTGTCTGTCCGTCCATCCATCCGTCTCTCCATGTGTTATTATTATTCTCCTGGACGTAAAACAAATGATATAGAGCTTAAATTTGGCAAAAACATTGAAAGATATTGCAGCCAACTTGGTACTTGTCGTTTGACCGATTTTGCCCATATGGGGCAAAATCGGTCCAACGACACGCCCTCAATGCGAACACCGTTTTTTACAGAAACATTTAGAGACCTCTTGCTCATTAAGCGCAATTTGCAAAACATTTTAAGTTAAAATTCTATAAAAAGAAAGTAAGAACATTACTCTATAATGTCTGTCCAAAAATCATGCAAATCAACAAATGCTTAAGCAAAACTTAAGCATTACCAAATCTGCACTTGTGTACGTTTTTCTATCTACAACTGAAAAATAGAAGCAGGCTCCGAATTGTTCTTGAGTGGAGCCAAGATGTTGGCCTCCGCCAAAAATAATTTTCTAGCTTGTTACATTTCACAATGCATTTGTACAGTGTCGAAGAACAGTAACAATTAGTAATAGTTTTTTATATTAATTTAAGCTAAAGTTGCCATATTTTTAAAAATTTCACTAAATTGAATACATTTAGTAAGCGTTAGCCTTGATTCTAAGGGAAGCTATTATTTTTTATAATAGCTTATGAAGATTTTACTTCTCTGCTAACTGATTGAAGCATTTTATTTAAGTACTTTTGTATATATAAATTTTTTAATTACAGCTTATTGAGAACTGATAAAATTTTCAGAGAATGTCATGATCCTTATGAATATTACCAAACTAAATAAAATCCGTATATCTATCCATTTGTCTTCTATCAGATTAAAAAAAATTGTACAGACATAAAGTATTTTAACTTTTTTAAATAGCATGATAAATGTTATAAATATCCTTGCTAGGATAAATGCTACAGATGACAACAAAAAAATACGAAAAAATAAAAAACTTAATACTAACATATTCATTTATCATACGAAGATAATTTAAGAAATAATGATAACAAATTTTTAAATGTTTTTCATGTTTGAATTTTTCTTTCTGGTTAATATTTTTTTTCGAAAATCTTATTCGACATTAACGCCAATGATATTAAATTTCTATTAAACCTTATTATAAATGAATCAATTTTACATTGCAAAATATATTTTACTCCAATTTTTTTATTTTTTTTATTTTTTGCTCTTAATTTTCCAGGCTACTCATCCATTTGTCATAATTTTCAGGAACAACAACAAAAAAAGGACACACTAAAGAAATTGAAATTTGTTTAGTATCTTTTTGTATTCAATTGTGCTTAATGATTTAATTGGTTCTAAAAGTTTAAGTAATACGAAAAGAGCTTTCTTATGTTGTACTTTAAAACTTTTTGTGCAAGCCTCGTATATATCACCCCAATCTTACTTAAACAAAACATTCTTGTCAAAATGTCTTTATCTTATTATAAACTTTATCATTTTATATTATTAAATGTGTTTGGTATATACTTTACATATATATTCGTATAAATAATAGTTATATTCATATAAATAACAATTAGATAATGTGACATTAAAAACTTTTAATAGGTTAACTTTTCAAGCAAATCATGTTACTCTTAATTAGTAATCATTTAATATAGAATTTGTCGTTTATAGCAATTATATAGAATGATAAAGAATGAGATATATCTCAAGAGAGAGAAAGTGAGAGAAAGAGAGAATGAGAAAGGAGAAGAGAAAAATCAAGAAATGATACCTAATAAAACAAGTGCTTTTTTGTCCAATCATTTTATAATGAGTTAAGTTCATGGAACTTAAAGGGTTTGTTACAACTATCAAGTAGGAGTTTGAGGATATACTCATTATGTCATTGCGTTTGTAACGCCCTAAAAGGCAACAGCAAAACTTTTTTTTACTGCCAATCTACTTTTGGTCTAGTCTATAAATTTTTCTGTTTTTCCAACTGTACCTTTCTTATTAATATTCTTTCGGCTACAAAAAAAAAAGAAATATCGAGCTCAAATTTGCCAAAAACATGGAAATTTCTCTTAGGCATATTGTTGTTGAAAATTAGTAATATAGCTTAAAGGACACGCCAATAGTGCGACGTAAAGTGAAAACATCTTTACTTTAAGCAACAATTTATGCTTTATGCTTTTTATATATAAAAATCACGTCACGCCTATCAAATTTGCACGACTTCAAATTCCGTGCCTTTATTAGAAAGTATTCCAACTTACTTGTTGCTTTTTCTATATAAGCAATTCTAATTAATCTATGGGATTCTTCACTTACTTATCACTAGTGAGAATTTTAAGGATCTTATTGATTTTCAATCATCTTAAAAAATGAAATCATGGACAGAGATTCCACTCCCATCATTCTTGATAATCATGTAAAATTATTGATTGAATATCTTTGTCAAGAACTTCATTTAACTATTAGCAGCACATTTTATTTACAATTTATTATAATTATTATTGTTAATATGATTATTATTATAAATGAAATGCTTAATCACGTGCTAAAATGATAATGCTTCTAAAACGGCAAAAGCAAAATAATAATAATAACAATAATGGTGATAAGAAATCAATGACAATAACATTAAATTAGATAAGATTTGCCACCAAACAACGGGAAAATCATTAAAATAACTTTTTAAAAATATTTTTCATTTACTACGAAATTGAACAAACAATTAAGAATTATTATTATAAATTTAAATGTATTAAATAAAGGGAAAAAACTTTCTTGCTCAAAAATATATATAATTTCTTTTTATTTAATTACTAATAAAACTTTGCTAAAAAACATAAAAAAGTACAAAGTTAGAAAAGTTAAATTTTTTTCCACATAATGGGTGATTTATTTCGTAGCGAATTAATGACTTTATGTCAAATGTTTATACAACAAGAAGCCGCTTATATAACTATTGCAAAACTAGGCGAACATGGCTGTGTACAATTTCGTGATGTACTTTCTTAATATGATTACAAAATTTTGTTAAAAGTGTGAATTTAATTGAATTAATTTAATTATATCGCTTTCAGCTTAATGATGACGTAAATGCCTTTCAACGGAAATTCGTTACAGAAGTGAGACGTTGCGATGATTTGGAGCGTAGCATACGTTATATTGAAAATGAATTGCTTAAAGATAATCTTTGTTTACCGATTTTAAGTGAGTATGAACAACCATTCGCAGCCAATCCAGGAGAAATTATCGATTTGGAAGCGAAATTGGAGACATTTGAAACGGAGTTAAGAGAATTGAATACAAATTCAATTAATTTGAAGCATAATTTCATGGAAATGATTGAATTGCAACAAGTTTTAGAGAAAACAGAATATTTCTTTACCGGTAATCAAATTTTAAATTTAGATGGCAGCCGTTTCATTGATCCAGATGATATACGGTTAAGTCAATTGAATCCAGGTCATTTGGGTTTTGTGGCTGGTGTTATACAATTAGATAAATTCTTCGCTTTTGAACGTATGCTATGGCGTATATCTCATGGTAATATCTTTTTAAGGCGTAGTGATATTAGTAATCCAGTTGAAGATCCCGAAACAGGCCATCCTCTATTGAAAACCGTATTTGTGGCATTCTTCCAAGGTGATCAATTAAAGCAACGGGTTAAGAAAGTTTGTGCCGGTTTTCATGCCTCTATTTATCCATGCCCAAGTTCACAACGTGATCGTGAAATTATGATGCACGATGTACATTTACGCATTGAAGATTTAAAATTAGTTTTGTTCAATACAGATGATCATCGTAATCGGGTATTAGTTTCTGCTGGACGCAATCTACCCAAATGGACGATTATGGTCAAAAAAATGAAAGCAATTTATCATACGTTAAATATGTTTAATGTGGATGTAAGTAATAAGTGTTTAATAGGAGAAGCTTGGGTGCCAGCACATGATTTATCTGTGGTACAAGAACTTTTAATTGAGGGCTCCCGGGCAGTAGAAAGTGCAATGCCCTCATTTTTAAATGTAATTTCTCCAGGCAATGAAAATCCCCCAACTTTTATACGTACCAATCGTTTTACAAAAGGCTTTCAAAATCTAATTGATGCTTACGGCGTGGCCTCATATCGGGAAGCCAATCCAGCTTTATACACTTGCATAACATTTCCATTTTTATTTGCCATTATGTTTGGTGATTTGGGTCATGGCCTGGTTCTAGTTGTATGTGGCTTATTTATGGTATTGAAAGAGAATGATTTAAAGAAACAAAAAGGTGAAATATTCAATATATTTTTCGGTGGCCGTTACATTATACTTCTAATGGGTTTATTCTCATTGTACACGGGTTTTATATACAATGATATATTTTCCAAATCTATGAATATTTTCGGTTCGGCTTGGTTTGTTAATCATGACACAAATACTATTTTAAATAGTAATATCTTAGAATTAGATCCGGCTCAACATGTAAAAGGTGTATATCCCATGGGTTTAGATCCAGTATGGCAATTGGCAGATAATAAAATTATATTTCTTAACTCATATAAAATGAAACTTTCAATTATATTTGGCGTTTTACATATGATTTTTGGTGTTTGCATGTCATTGGTGAATTTTCTACATTTCCGAAAAACCATTAATATTATTACGGATTTTTTGCCGCAAATCATTTTTTTATGTTTACTTTTCGGTTACATGGTGTTTATGATGTTCTTTAAATGGTTCAAATATACAGCTAATACAGATATATTGGCCCATACAGCTGGCTGTGCTCCATCGATATTAATTTTATTTATTAATATGATGCTTTTCGGCCATCAAGAACCTTTAGACGGCTGCAATGAATTTATGTTTGAAGGTCAAGAGTTTATGCAAACTATATTCGTAATTATTGCTGTAGCCTGTATACCATGGATGCTGCTAGGTAAACCTTTGCTTTATATATGTACACGAAATCAAAATCAAAAGGCAAGCAAACAAGATGATGTAGAGGCCAATCAGAAAAATAATGATGGAAATGGTCATGACGATGATGGTAATGGATCTTTAGGGGAAATGTTTATACAACAAGCTATACATACTATAGAATATGTGTTAAGCACTATTTCTCATACAGCTTCCTATTTACGTTTGTGGGCCTTATCCTTAGCTCATGCTCGTAAGTTTTTATACTTTTAAGGTGTTTCTTTTTTTTTAACTTTTCCATCCCCTTTTTCTTATCCTACCCTAAACCATTACAGGATTATTATAAGTTTTTATAGATGTGTGCAATAGTCAAAGGAGGTTTAGATAGATCGAACTTTTATTATACCAGTTCAAAATCGTCTTCTAAATATGTCAGTCTGCCTGTCCGTCTGTCTTTCTTATATCACATTATAGCTCGTAATTTTTGCGATATTTTAATGAAATTTGGTGCATAGTTGTGTCTTAATACAGAGCTAAACCTATGGGATCAAAAGTGGTATAATTTTACAAGGATTTTTCATAACGAACCTTTTTCAAAAAAAAGTTTTTACAAGGAAACGGAGGCAATTTTACCTTTTAAAGTGGAAAATTTGGTTCAGATCGGTTCATGATTACGATCTTTAAATTTACCACCCCTAACAATTAAAATGCGTTTTAATGAAAATTGGTTTTGCCTTATCCTTTGGCATAAAAAATTTGGAAGCCAAATTTGAAGCCAAATGGTTTATTTTACTGAACTCTCTTCTGTATAATGAACCATTCAATTAATTTGAAAATTACAAATTTTTTTAACTTTTCTGTCTTGTAAGTAGGGTATTTAAGATTGGGCCTTGACCGCTTATACACTTCTTAATTCTTTTGTTTTGCTTTTTTTGTTTTTCTATATATTTAATGCTTGCAGAATTATCAGAAGTTTTATGGGGAATGGTATTTGCAATGTCCTTTTCTATACAAAATTATTTTGGTTCTATATTTTTATTTGTTATATTTGCCTTTTGGGCAATCCTTACCATCGGCATACTAGTATTAATTGAAGGCCTTTCCGCATTTTTGCACACTTTGCGTTTACATTGGGTTGAATTTATGAGTAAATTTTACGTGGGCTGTGGCCATGCCTTTCAACCTTTCTTCTTTCAAACAATATTGGACAATAATGAAGAGAAATGAAGAAGAAGATAAATATTACCACAAAATAAAATGTTATATTTTCAGTTAGTTAGGAAGACATGACTTCTCTCATAAAAAGAAAATAAATATGTTTCATTGAATGAAATACCCAAAAACTATTATTTCAGAGAAGAGTGTCAAAGTACAAGTTAACTTTATGAATGCTAAATACCATAAATTGTATACCACTGAAATGACGTGAATTAATCTTATAATCATTTATAATTATCTAGATAAATGTAACAATAACAATAAACCTGTCGATAAATCTAACTGATCATAAATCATTATCATTTATGCTCATTAATTTAGTTGGTTTAGTCATATTTTTAAAAATATCACAAACAGAAATTGATAAATGTTTTAGAGAGATGGTTGAAATGGCCATTAGGTCGACTTTTTCTCCTTGACTTTTGCGGAAGCAATTTGCTTTAGTTTTCTAATACTGTAAAACAAACACAAAAAGTTACGCAGGTGATCGAGAGATGGCTGAGTTGGCTATTAGGTCGAATTTTCTCCTTTACTTCTGCTTGACCAATCTGCTTTAGTTTCCTAAGGTTTTACAGTAAATTTACAGAGTTATGAGAGAGATCATTGAGTCAACCAGTAGACCTCTTTCTTATCATTTTAGTTCCACCTTTTCTCCTTGACTTTTGCTTGATCAACCTGCCTTAGTTATCTAAAATTTTAAAGCAAACTCATAAATTTAAGAGAGAGATCGTTGAGTCCACCGTTACGTCGATTTTTTCATCTTTTTAATCCTACTTTTTCTTCTTGGCTTTTACTTGATCAAACTACCTTAATTTTCTAAGATTTTGGAGAAAACTCAAAAAGTTATGAATTTTATCGAGAGATGATTGGAGGTGATTAGGTCGACTTGTTCTCCCTGACTTTTGCTGAAACAATCTGTTTCATTTTTCTAAGATTTTAAAGCAAATAAATTTCTCATACAGCTGAATGAATGGTCAAAACCAGTTAAAGTTATAAGTTGTATGAAAACAATTTTAAGTTTGTTTTTCTTTTTTTTAATAGTTCATAATCATTTTGAGCAACATTACAAACATTATTATTAGATTTTTCATATTTCGTATAGCAGAAATATGTCACAAAAAATTCTTGTATCTGATATGATTTATTAGAAGTTATTTTCATTGTACTGTTATAAATGTTATTATTCTTATTATTGTTATTATTGTTATTATTATTGTTATTGTATTTGTTGTTATATTCTAAGTAATAAAATTTGTTTCATAAAATATTATAAAGTAACAGTTGATTATGATACTATTTGTTACATTTTGTTACGATTTTTCCTTATTTGTATTTTTTCCGGTTTGTTTTGTCTATCTCTCCGTCTTTCTTCTTCTTGCTTTTACTTTGCTTAACAGAATTTTTTGGCCACTTTGTTCTGCACAATTGAAATTCAAGTCAAGATTTTTATTTTGTGGTTGACTTTTTTTCTGTTTTCTTCGGTTTTCTTGCTTTTTTTAAGAAATTTATAAACATGAGAAAAAAAATTACATTGTACTGTTTGCGAAATACGTGCTTAGGAAAATATTTTAAAATAATAATCATAATAATCAATAAACTTAAATAATTGATTTAATAAGAAATATAAAATTTTACAGAAAAATTCCAGATTTATTTAATTTCTTTAAATAATTTTCATGTTTTCTTTATTAATTCTGATAATTGCGAAAAATTTTTGAGTTATTTCTTTTTTGTAATAAGAAGCACAAATTAATGAGAGGAAATTTTGTCATAAAGAATTTTTTCTTTCATAATGAAAAATTCGTTAATTACACATATACAATTACAGTAACTTTGTTAGCTTGCTTGTGTTTGTTAATTGTTAGTACAATTTTAATTCATTACGAATAATTTTCGAAAAATTCATTTTAAGTGAATTCAAAGTTTGCCACATGAAATTAGCATCAATTTTCAATAAGATTTTTGTGTATGAAAGGCCCATGCTTCTTATAACTTTGGAATCATATTTCGAACTTTGCTATACAATTTTTCATTTAAAATAAAATGTTTATTGTATCCATTTGTATTTTACGTCTCACAATTATAACTACCTCAAGGTTTCATTAACTTTTCACTTGTTAAATATTTTTTTTAAAAAGATTTTCATTATTTTTTCTTCAATACTCCATGTCTATCACTTACTCATTTTGTCCTAATCATTTAGTCTATTTGATCTGTTGTTGTTATGTCAAACTTTAAAGCTTTTAAATAAATTTGATTTGCTTGTTAATCAAGTAACTTAATAAACAACAAAACTAAACGCAAACAAATATTCACATTAAAGCCATTCGTAACCGACTTTTAAATTCCCTGCACCACTTTGCTTTAAATGAGTAAAAAGTCATATAAAAGAAAAATTGAAAATCAAGAAAATTTAAACAATTTGCGGATTCAAAAAATTAACCGATCTGGTTCAAAATGCAGCATCCACATTTGCAATGTGAAAATACAAAATTTTGTCAGCTTTCCTTAAAATTGCACCATGTTTCTTATAAAGACCTTTTTCAAAAAGAGCTTTATACAATAAAGGGTCGGGAAAATGATACCATTTTAATCATTTTCAATACGTTTTGTCAAAATATACCTACGTACCCTTCTTAGAATAAATTTTTCAAAAATTAGAACTTGCACCGTAAATTCAAATAGACAAAAGGACAAAAATGCTTAAATTGATTTAGAAAATGTTTCTGGGTCGCTCGATTTAATGAAAGTTGGATCTATCTCAATGGGCTCAGTGCCAGGTGAAGTAAAATCTAGTACATTATTTTAGTACATTATTTTCTTTAAGAAACACAAAATAACTATTAAAAAATCCAGAGAGCAAAAAATGTCAAGCTTAAAACAGAATTTCTAAAACTGGAAGAGATTTAAAAATTGAATTCATTAAGTCTTAAGTAGACACACACATTCCGTATGTTAAAAATAAAGTTCATGTCAACAGAAAATTGTAATTTTTTATAACTAACAGACGTTTTTTTTTCAAACTAGAGCTTTGTATGGAAAGTGGTCCATTTTTAATCAATCTTTGGACTAAAATACTTTTACAAGCCAAAAAAATTTCTTGAAAATTTATAAGAAATCGAAAAAAAGTTTCCACATGAAATAAATCAAACTCAAGTGCTTCTAGGTATTTTTCTAAAAACCTACAGAAACTTACTATAACATGGACCTTTAATGGCGTAGGATATGAAAAGCTAATAGTAAACAGCATAAACACTTCCATCAAAAGTTCTTCATTAACTTTATCAGTAACAGTCGCATAACAGGAAAATTAATTAAAATCTTTTTGATAAAATGTAACATTTAAAATGGCAATAATATAGAAAAACATTGTCACTGTCAACGGTGATCTGAACGGTGATAGAATAAAAATATATGAACCTGAACTTCTTTTTACTTTCTTTTTTCCGTTTATTGGTTTTTTATTATTGCAAGTGAAATAAGTCAAAACGATTTGACCACAGTTAGTTCGAGGCGAAAGTATTTAAAAAAATTAGATAAATGTATATATAAATATATGGAAGCATATTTACCCAAAGAACATTTCATCGCAATTTGTTGAGCGAGTGTCACGGAAAGTAATGAATAAGTTTCATAATATATAAATAACACAAAAATCACATGAATGTTATTTATAAGAAAATAATTGAAGTTTTATGTTCTCTTTATTGTTTTGGTATTTATTTAAAAAGGCGTGATGATGGCCCTAAGTGACAGGGAAAATAAAACAATAGATTTATAAATTTTTATGGTATCTCACAATAAAATAAAAAGAACCAAAAAAACCTTATTAATTTAATAATCCAAAAGTTACTGTTATTAGTGAATGCTTAATTAAAAAATGTTTAATGGATACATTCTACAGCAAGAAATAATCAGTTTCTCTGAATTAAAAATCTTCAGTATTGATATGTAAGAAAACATCTTCGTCCAAGGTTATTGCTTTTTGCTTTGAATACCTCTTAAGAGACGACTTCTGCAATAGCGCAAAATAATTTTCAATTAACAATAATTCTAAGGCAAATTGTGTATTAATTAATTGCAATCATAAGCAAGAGAATGTATATGATACTGCAACCAACTAACTCACAATAAATTGTTCCTTCTTATTATTTTGCTCAATTTTCTTACATGCATTTTCTTTAAGCACTTTTTCAATTACGTGAAATGTGTGCCTGACATTCAATGAACCAACTAGCCAATGAAAAAAAAGAAGCAACAATAAACAAATAAAAAAACGAGGAACCACAAAAACAGCAAATCCTTATTTTAAAATAAATACAAATGCATTTGGATGAAGGTAAACCTCAAATACACCACCGTAACATACCACCATATTAAACCATATTTCGTGGACTAACGGTTTATAAGCCCCATACCACTTGTGGTACAAGATATTATAAGTTTACTTTAATAATTGCAATTCTTAATATATTTTGACATAAATTGGAGCTTAGTTGCATTTTAGCATGGAAAACATGTGTACCAAATTTAGTCCAAATTGATCTATTTTAACGATTTTTTTACACAACGCTTTTTTTTGAAAATAATCGTTTTATGTACAAAAGGGTCAATATTGAATATATTTTAACGTAAAATTGACGTAAAAACATATATATCAAATTTGGACCGGATCGGTCCAATTTGTTAAAGCTTCACTTATATATTATTATACTTAAAATTTTGTTAATTTGTAATTTTCTTATTAGACTTAAGTCGCGTTAAGCAAAGAGGTGTAGGGTATTTAAAAGTGGGCTCCGGAACTAGAAACTTCTTTTTTGGAAGCACCATAAACAGTTTGAGGGTATAATTTTGTAGAATTGCTTGAAACTTTTCATAAAAAACATCAAAGACTAAATTTGATCAGACCATTTATCCAGTTCTTTATCGATTTGTCCCTTTCCGTGTGACCCACATGTCGATCTGCCGGACCTATGTTTACTATAAACATTCCTCTCATCGCTAAAATTACAATATCAATTTCAAATAATAGAATAATGGAAGTTTCTGCTCATAAATTATTATTAAAAATGGATTCAACTAGTCAAATTGAAATTAGAAAGAATTGACCACGCTTATCAAATATATTACGCTGCCTACGCTTTGCCTCAGCTAACTATAATTTCTTAACTTGTCGCAGAAGTGAAGCAATTTTCACATTTTGAAATATACAAAAGCAAAACATCGCCCAGATACAAAATGTATATGAAGATAATTTTTAGGTTTTCAATTGTTGCAAGTGTTTTAATAAATTGAATAACTTAAAGGAAAATTTTCTAGGCAATATGGCAGAAATTGATACACAACAAAGCAATAAAAAGGAAAACTGAAAAACCACAACTATAAAATAGAAGACGTAAATGTGAAAATAAAATCTAACATATTATTAATACAAAATTTCGTTGTTAGTGGGTTACCATTTATTGTTGCTAATGTTGTTGCTGTTGATAATTCTACTGCTTAAGCTGTTGCTGTTGCTACTGTTACATCAGTTATAAACAATATAAGATACAAACTACAAACAGTATGTGAATGCGTGAACATTCGAAACCATTAAAAAACTTATAGAGTTACTCCACAGATCTTTCACAGAGAAAACGAAAGCAAAAACTTTAACAGGAAAGAAAAAGATAAAAACAAGAAGAACAAGAACAACCAAATGAAGAAGAAGAAGAACAACAAGAAGAAGTAATTATCATTTGGTTTGTACGACATCGTAAATATCCGCCAATTAGAAATTTTCTTATTTTCCATTATTTTGGATTTTTAAAGTTCTTCTGTATACATCAATAGATCTAGGCATGCACAGCAGAAACAGCAAAGCTTGCGGGATGATTAAACTTCAAAAGCAAGTAAAAACTTTAAAAACGGTCGGAACCGGCTTTTATACACCCCACACTACTTTGTTTATTCAGATTTAAGTCAAATAAAAGAAATACCACCTAATAAAGTTAAAAAAATTGTAATTTTTAGTTTATTTCAAAAGAAGAGGGGTTTAGAAAATGGATCGATTTGGACCAAATTTAATTATTTATAGTTTTCATGTCAACATGCAAAATATTGCCGATTTTAAGTTCAAAATTAAACTTTTTGTTCAGATAATAACTTTTTTCGAAGAAGACGTTATTTGTAAAGCGGTTGTAAAAATGGGCCGATTTCAACTAAATTTGGCATGCAATCTTTTCGTTTTCCTTGACTTATCTCAAAAATTACGATCTTGTAGCTTGTTAACAAAGTTCAGACATCAGACGGTTAGGCACTCAGACGGATAAACAGGTTAAAATCGAATTAGGAAGATATTCTGAATCTATCGTTATAATAAAAGGGGGGTCTATCCGTACTTTGTACTACAAATAGTGTACAATACAGAAGCTTAAATAAGAGATCAAAACTTGACTGCTTAAGCAAAAAGATCAGTTAAAATGATAAATTCACAGAAAATTACTTAAAAACTCTTTCCTACCTTAAGTTCATTCTTAAGGCTCTTGAGTTTGCCATATTTGAATCTAGAATATAGACTAAACATAAAAATATTATAAGTATAAATTAATTAAGCAAAATATCAATAAAAACGAGTCAGTTTTACAGTTCTTTGTTGACCGAAAACAACCAACCAATTTTAATTCAGTTTCTATTGCAAGTCTTTACAAAAATGTCTATTTTCCAATAAATGTGTAGCGACTTGCAGTTAAATCTATCAATAAACAAATTTGGATAATTCAAATGAATATCTAAAATTTTTTAAATTTAAATATAATAAAAAAACCATTAATTTTAATTAGAGAGATAACAAAAATCTACGAATTTTTGTTATCCTACTTTCAAATCATTATTCCATATAAATCAATATATAATTTAATAAATGAATGAATAATTTTACTAACCGATAATTAGTATTAGTGACAAATCTACGTTTTTATTATTAAATGAAATATATGCTTTTAATTTAAGTTTCGAAAAAGTATGTTACATATAAATTAAACCGCAAACAAATTACAAAAATTTTTATGTCAAATGTGACGTTTTTTTAGACGCAGCAAATAGTATGTTTTAGCATAAGCAGTGGAATAAGACAAAAAAATTTAATTATCCTATGAATAAATTAAATTAACTTAAAGTAGTGAAAAAAAACAAGTTAAAGCAGATATTTAAATATCCTGCACTTTGCTTCAAAAAGTTCAAAAATGCCAGATGTAGTAAAAGATGTAGTAAAAAGAAAACAATGCAAAAGGAAAAGAAAAATAATGGGATAACCTAATCCATATTTAACAATTAAACGAAATTTACAAAATTGTTAATTTTTTCAATTTAATAATTTTTCCTTTGTAATGCAAAATAATGCTCTCTAAAAATTATGCCAATTTAGTCAATTTCTTTGAAAATTTCTGTTAAAAACCAATTTCAATCAAAATTTTATTGAAATTATAACATAAAATTAAACAATAGAGAAATGAACCTGAAGAAATTGGCAATTGAAGAAACAGTTGTAAGTTAGTTCAATATAAAATTCTAAGTAAATAATTGATCTAACTCAAATCCTTATGGTTATCGTTAGTTTTTAAATGCTGCAGCTTATAAATATAGTATTTTATTTTCTAATAAATGGATAAACAAGTTTTATAATTGCTTACAACAGCAACAACAACAATAGAACATTGAATTTGTAAAAAGTGAAGAAAAATTACACCAAAGGGCCGGCCGAACTGTTTATTGAAATTAAATAAAATTAATTTCCAGATAAATGCAAATGAAATAAATTTTTATATAAACTAACCTATAGAAAATCAATAGTAACAATAAAAATAACTATAATAATAACAAAAACAAAAAATGTAATAATCTAATAAAATATTATATTTATTTTTTATATCAAGTTGTTTAATAAGTTTAGCGAAATTAATAAGAAAATACATAAAACATTTTACATGGAAGACTTCTGCCCTTCCATTTTTTGTGAGCAACCCATTTTGATTGTTTATTTATATGTGTGTACGCATATACATACACACATACTTGATTAGTTGTATTAATAATAAAACATAAAACATAAAATACAACAAACAATATTTTAAATAATTTATGCCGTGAAATAACATAATATAACTGCACTAAATTACTACAAATACTAATAATAAAAATAAGGAACAGTAAAAACAACAATAACTTTATGTTAAATTTCAATAATAACAATAGCGTAAAACATTTTATTAGAGGCCAATAGAAACAACAATGGGAAACAATTTTTTTCTTTTGTTTTTTGAAACTTACACTTCTTTTTGCTGCTTTTGTTGTTGTACTGTTGTAGATGCATAAACAATTTTATAAAATAAAAGTATCAACACATAGTTAAAACTCATACATATGAAACTATATCTCATTTCATCTTTCTTCTCTTTCATTTTTGCACTTTACATGTTTTCAAATCAGAGATCGCAAATATTTTATTAAAAAAAATTTTTCCACATTTTCAATTATTTTTTCCGTTCTTTTTATACAACACATTACTGGAGGTACAGGGTATTATAAGTTTGCCTAGATGCTTGTAACAATCAAAACCAACTGAGGTAGACCTATATTTAATTATATCGATTGACTCAGAACTCAGACTTTCTGATTCAATGTAAGCAGGTCTGTTGGTCTGTTTGTGTGTCTGCAAGATCGCTACGGGTCGCTATTTTGAAAATATTTTAATAAAATTTGGTATATGGTTATGCTTTGGCCCGGAGGCAAACCTTATTGAAAATGATTAACATCGGATCATTTTATCGACTATTTCCCATATAAAGTTTTTCTTAAAAAAAATTAGTTATATAGCAAAAAATTGCAATGTTTAATTTATTTTAAAGTAAGTTGCCGCTTAATTGTACTTTAAAAGGCATGTGAACCAAATTAGGTTCAGATCGAACCACTTTAATGACCACTTCCCATATAACGCCTCTTTAAAAAAAATCAACAAATTTATCATAAAACTAATTAAAAGACAACTGAGTTGACATAAATTCTAATTAATTTATATCTAAGCCTTTCTGAAATTTTGATATGAAAATTTTGACTAAATATCCCGTTTTTTCTTTAGTCCACTAATGCTTCAAAATATTAGGAAATAGTTACAGAAAATTGAAAATTAGAAACAAAGTAAGAAACTTCAATGGGTGAACATTTTCGATTTCTTTATTTTGAATAACATTGAAAAATTTCTTGCCTGTTGACCGAAGAATGGTTCATCTCTACATTACGTAATACATAAAGCAGCTGTCCATGCTAAGCATAATCCATAAACCATACATATACATACACACATACATACACACACATACAACCAACTTTAAAGTAAAAATTATTTTATCATACACCACAAAATGTATAAGAAAGATCAAAATAAATGGAATGAATTAAATTTGGCAAATACCATTTCACCTTCCCATGATGGCATAATGAAGGCGTAATGTTAACATTCATTTAAGTAACTAAATTCCATAAAATTTTACAAAATCACATTTTATAAGAACAATTTTATAAAAACAACTGAGCAATTTAATTTGATGTTTTATGCAATTTCAATTGAATTTTGGCATAAAATAATTCTAGACAAAATTTAGGTCTAGTTGCATCATTTTTATTTCGATTTCTTATGAATTAAATTTTATATGGTGCCATTTGATTGATTTCCTATTTATTTCCTTTTTCATTTTTCCTTTGCTATTTTCTTTTTGAGCGTGAAATTTTGCAAAATTTCTTTTTTAAGTTTTCATCTTTTAAGTAGAATAAAATTAAAATACTTACCTTGAATTTATTTCACTTAAATTTTTTCTGTGAAATTTTACTTTACGTCCAGTATCATTTACATTATTTTAAAATCATACTATGACCTTATGACAAAAGTAGAATAATATCCTTGAAAAATTTCAAGTACAAGTCAACATTTGTTTTCTTACTTTATGAAATTTTCCACTATCAATGCGATTGAATAAATTTGCTTAAATTTATAGACAAATATTTATAAATATGTTAACTCTTCAACTTATACATGTTTACCTACCTTCGTAACAACAAATAAAACTTTCTGGAACTTTCTAAAGTAAAACAAACAACAAAACTTCAGACTATCTGACCAGGCAGACAGATAAATACAAATGTTGGGAGATAAATCACAAATGTTGCTGTTATTTATAGAAATTATGCTAGTAAATTGAATTTTATTAAAATATTTTTCCTATTAATCTTAAGGATGTTACAAGGACATTTCTCTAGTAAATTTGAATTTAAAAATAAGAAAAGTTTACATGTCAAAAAAAATTGAAGAATTTTCCATTTAATTTGGATTACAAAGAAGTTTCAATATGATGCAAAATAACTTTCAGGATTAACACAAATTAAAGGAAATTTACTTATCAAATATTAATTGAAAATTTCGTTCAATGCAGCTTTAACATAAAAGCAAGCTGTTTAAACTGGAACTTATTTTTTCTTCTTATTTTCAAGTATTTTTTGAATATTTAATAGGAAAATGTTTTTTTATAAATTCTGTAATATTACAAAAGTCAGTTCATTTAAAATGGTAAATTACCAAAACTTAACAATTAACTCGAAAAATTTCTTGCATAAATATTACAACAAATATCTTCCAATGTTTGCCCATTACCATCATCATCTATAAGATGAGAGTATACTCACCGCCATCTATACCCGCCACCACTATCTATAAGTTGGGAGTAAATTCATTTAGTTATTATGTTTGTATCATGCAAAAGAAAGCTTCGGACACCATACAAAGTGTATCAAGGATCAAATATTGAACCGATGTCTGTCCATCGGTCCACTTGTCATAAACATTCTTCTGATCCCAAAATAATGTATATAAACCTCAAATTTAACATAACTATTGAAAATTCATATCCTTTTCATTGGTATGCAAAATGAGCTAAAGTTGTCAAAAAACACGCGTATATTACTGTTGGGACTAACTTCTAACTAAGCCTACACCATTTTGCTTAGTATGAGTAAAAAGACAAATAA
The DNA here is from genome assembly GCA_023089585.1 of Melophagus ovinus. Classification (NCBI taxonomy): domain Eukaryota; kingdom Metazoa; phylum Arthropoda; class Insecta; order Diptera; family Hippoboscidae; genus Melophagus; species Melophagus ovinus. The sequence continues at coordinate 75,656 of JAKKIB010000181.1, read as the reverse complement.
GTGAATTAAAAAGTTAAAAAAAAATTAAGAAAATTGTGTTTTTTAATTTTTTTGAAAAGTTCGTTATGTGGTAGGACATTCAAAAGTTGCACCAATGCAGACCAAATTTAATACACAATAAGGCCAAGCATATATGGCCATACTGTGTATTATTTTATATGGCAAAACACAAGACAGAGCCAATTTTCGCTAAAATATATTCAAAATTACAATTTTTGTCCATATAAGAATCTTTTTCGAAGGAAACGTTATAAGGGAAGTGGTCATAAAAATGTACTGATCTGTACCAAATTTGGTATACCTATTTTCTATATTAAAATACAACAACATGCCACTTTTTGTTACAATGAATTTAAAATAGTCCTTTTTCATATAACGAAATTAATTTTTTTTAATCGTTAAATGGCGCTAAAAATTTTCCCAATATAAACATTTTCAATATGATTTATCCTTTGGCTAGAATACATCTATGTACTAAATATCATTAAAATATCTCAAAAATTGTGACTTGTAGCTTAAACCAAATAGACAGACGCATAAACAAAGAGGCGTAAAGAAGTTCTTCTAAATAAAACGGTATAATAAAAGGAGAATCTACTTTGACTTTTTAGCCGCACAAGCAAAAGTTTAATTTCTACACAAATATTAAGATCGCTGCACTAAAATGTCTGTAAAAAACTTATGTAAATTGACCACGCCTATTCGAAATTATACAATTTCTAATTATCTAATATAAATTACAAAGTGATGGACATCCAAGTTTTGACCTCACCTAAAAATAATTTTCTCATCTATTTTGTTTCGTTTTTTAATTTTGTTTTTTCAGTTTTGTTTTTTCGTTTGGTGTTTATTTTTTAGGAAACTCTATTGTTATGTTCGTAATAACCGTATTAATTTGATGTCCTTGCGCATTCCCTCCCTTTATAATTCCCTTATCACATGGATAATAACTGAATAACCATTAAATTCTTACAAAAGTTCGTGTTAAAATTCGCTTAAAGCCCTCTCTCTGTGCAATTTCATTGCAACACACTGATATAAATTCCATGAAATTTTTATTAGTGATGACTATAAAACTTTGCCATTCCACTTACTTTATGTGCCAGTGTTTGCTTTTTTTTTTGGTTTGTTTTCTGCAAGTGTGACGAAGACTTAAATATTAGTGGAAAGAGTTAAGAGTGAGGAACGGACCTTCGAGGGGCGTATTATAAAGTTAAATATCAGTCTCAACCCCCAACCCAACATTTATTTAAATGACTTAAATTATATAGCAAACTTACCAAATTACCGATTATATGTGTAGCGTGGTAAACTCATTATCTAAATTCTAATTTTTGCATAAAATACAATAGAAAAAACAAAAACAAAAGAAAAATTATTATAGTACATTAAGAATGATTATGAAATGTACCGTTCAAAGCTACAACTTCAACTAAGAAGATGATTATAATTTCTATAAAATTAAGATTATAAATTGGAGAAAGCATTCACGAAAAATATTATATAAAAATTAATTAAAGTTAGAAATTTTCACCACATAAAAAAATTGCCTTCCTTAATTCTAAGCCATTTTCTACAAGTTAAGCTCTTGTGCAACCATTTTTATTTTAAAATACTTTCTAAAATATCTCTAAAATTTATGACATGGGTAACCCAAAGGGTTACACCCTTTGGGTTAGTAAGAAAAAAATCGCCTAACTTTTTAGAAAGCTGAAAAAACTCCAAGGCGACCAATATATAAAAACCTGAATTACTAAAACCTACAACTTAATAGACTTAACATGTTTCATGCTATAAATGGCGAGGAGTGTAATAAAAACTAAAATTACAATGGTGAGTACGGCAAGCAAGGAATAACAAAGTGGAACATTAACAAAGAAAAAAAAGCAAGAGACTTATTATGTCATTAGAAGAAGGAACTTTTACAAAGCATTATTTTTTTCCACTTTTTTTTGTTTTGTTTAATGTTAGAGTAGCTAAATTAAAAAATCCGTTTACATTATAAAATAGTATGTTTATTCAACATACATACATACATATATATATATATATATATATATATATATATATATATATATATATATGAAAATAGCGTTTTGTTGTTATATATACATATATTTAAAGATTTTAAATCATTATAATACAATTGTATTAAATGATATTAAGCATGAATCCAAAAAAAAACAAAAATTTTAGACAAAAATTAAACTGAAAGTGTGAGACACATAGAGAGAGATAGAGAGAGAAACCAATGAAAACAAAGGATTCAAAGAAACGTGAAAAGCAACCCAAAACAAAAAAAAGCCAGAAGTAATTGGGTCACAAATTTGAAAATTATAACTGTTTTAAGAAATTATAAGAAACGAATGATGAAGAAGAAATACAAAAATTCATTCTCTTCTCTTTCTCTTATCACATAAAATATATTGCAAAGCAATTTCTACAAAAGAAAATAATAAAAATTTTTTTAGTTAAATAATTCAAATTTTCAAAAGAAAAGCAATTAAATGTAATATCTAAATGAATTAAATAAAAATTTATACTCTTTGAGAATTTTAGGTAAAGTACTTTCTTAAAACAATTGATCCCCAATGAAAATTTTTGATTAACATATTTTTCATGTGTTATTTATTATTCTAGTTGATGATTCCTTTTTAACTTAAAAAAGTTTATTCAGATTCGAAAATCTAAGAGCAAAGATATAGAAACCGGTTTTTGTTGGAAATTTCAAAATATTCTATCTAAATTTATAGTCAACCGTAGACGATTATGAACTACCCTAAAAAAACTTACTGCATGTAATTTTTACAAAATATCAAGAAAATGAATAAAACAACTTGAAGAAATTGAAAAAATAAATTTCTGTAAAAAAATGCAACATGAAATAAATCAAAATCGATGTATTTTTATCGTTATATATATAACAGATGAGGACTTTATGCTCGGTGGGGATACCTTGGTGGGGAATTAAAGTCAAATTAGAGAATTAAAAACCAACAAAATTGAGAAAATTGTAATTTTTTGAATTATTGACAAAGGTTTGTTATACGAGAGAAGATTCAAAAAATAGACCAATCTGGACCAAATTTTTTATTTGAAAATAGAATTTTAATTTCACATAAAATTTTATATATGTTTTCGTTAAAATATATATAGAATTGAAACTTCTGTTCATATAAAGATTTAAAAAAAAGGCCTAACATGGAAAGTGATTCTAAAAGTGAATCGATCTGTACTAAATTTAGTAGACATATTTGTTGTGTTAAAATAATGTTAAGCGCCCTTCAATGTTAAAATATTTTAAAAATTCTAAGTTTCTTCCATAAAACTTGTTTTTAAGAAAAATGTTATATGCAGCGCGATCGAACTTTTGCCCACATTTTGAATATTTTCAATAGGGTTAATTTTGAAGCTAATTTCATAAAAATATCTTTAAAATTGAGATCTGCAGTTTGGCAAAAACGGATAAACAGACGGATAGGCATGCTTAAATCGAATAAAAAAGTGATTTTGACTTTCAATATAATAAAAGTTGCACCTACTTAAACTCCTTTTTGATTGTTACAAACATCTGCACAAACTTTTAATACCCTCTATATATAGCCTCTAATTAAAAAAAAATTATAATTAGAAAAAAATTTTTTAAACCATTTAAGACTTGATGGATTACAAAGCACATTCCATCACACCGCACATAACAGACTTCCATTGTATAAGGGCAATATATGATTTTATTGCATGATAAAGGCGTTTTCCTTAACTTACATTTTTTCCTATTCTCTATAGCTGTATTTCTTTTCCTCAGCAAATTATATTACACCTTTGCGTGTTTGATAATTGTTTGGGGGGTAACAAATAGAATAGTTCAACAAAAAAAATTCAACGTCATCATACGATTACGTTGCATGTTCAACTAACAGAAAGTCATATAATTAAATTTTACATATAAATCTATTTTGTAAAAAGGATTTTATTTATTATACTAATACATTTATACACATTAGTATACATGTATTTGTAAAGAATAAACAAATATTTTCTTTTGTTTTTGTCTTTGTAGTCTTTGTATATTACAAGCCCATTGTTCATGGCGTCCGTTTTGAGCTATCTAATCTAATCGATTCTAATAGCAATGTCATATTAACTCTACATATATATAAATTGCATAAAAATTCCATTAGTTGTATTGTTTTAAATGTAAAACATTTAAGAATAATCATATAATTTAGAGTAAATTAATATATTTCAAAATATTTATTTACACGATAATTTTTAATTGGCAGTTTTGTGACTTACTTTATGTAATCCCTCCCACCTCCCACCTCCCTCCCCAAAACCCTTTATATGTCACCATTAATATGATTTTATAATTCCTAAGTGAAATTATTGTACAAGTTAAGAATTATTTATAGATTTATTAATGTAATAATTATTAAGGTATTTGCAAGATACATAAACAACTTAATTACATGATACATTTTCCATTCCCTTGTCTTATAACTAATGCATAAGTATAAGCATTAGCGTTCATGTGATAATTAAATCTTTGACATAAAATTTAAAATTGTTTTATTTAAAATAAAAAACTTTTAACAGTTGGCCCTTTAAGCTACCATTTAAATTTTATAAATATGCTAGAAATAACAGAACATGACAAACCATTTGAATGAGTAAAGCTAAAAAACTCGGAAACTCCTAGAATTATATACCTTACTAAGCAATCTGTAGCCTTAAAAATCTATTAACTATTTAAATGAATTATTTCAAGCAGGAGACCTCTAAAAATATGCTAATTAAAAAAAATTACGTAAATGCCAAAGCAGCTTTCTCTGCATAGATACCCTGCTTCTACAAGGAACGTAATATGGGATCTGGATATATCTAATAAAGCAGGAACAGCTCTTTAAGTGAACAGATTTTGTTAAGAGGCCGCCAAAATGCTTGTTTCATCAAGTACCCTGAATTAAGTATGCCCTTTACGACCCCTAACATATTACTTACTAATATAGTTTAACAAAACATAGTAAGCTCTTTTAATTTCATATGCCCTAAAAAAAGCTAAAGTTCAAAGGCTCTTGCCCTTTCGAAAATAATTTTTTAAAAATAGCTATTTATTTTAAATTTTACTCCATTTAGATGCAAAACTATCTAAAACCTAAATAACTTTTTTATTTTAAATCTTACTCCATTTAGATGGAAAACTATCTAAAACCTAAATGACTTTTTAAAAGTAATTTCAACTGAGCCAGTTTTATTTGGATTTATTGTCATTTTCTAAACAATTTACGTAGAAACGTTTAATTAACATGCATGCGCAAATCTAATAGTTCAGTTCAGGCTTTCACCCATGCAAGTATTACATTAATTTAAAAGAATAATTAAGCATTTGGGGATTATGAAAAATTAATCATTTTTCTTTTTTCCTCCGTTTTCTCTTTTCTTTTTTTTTTTGGTTATTTCTTCATTATCACATTTCGCTGCTGAATATATTTTCAACTAATCTAAATAAATGGATTTGTAAATATCTACATATATGTATAATCATACACATATATATGTAATATTTATATATGCACACACACATACATATGAGTATGAACATTCTGTAATTGTATAACAGTCAATTTTAACTCAAAAAGCAAAAGAAAAAAAAGGAAAAGAGAAATAAGAAAAATATCCTCAAATGCATCATGTCCATATTATGTATTATATACATATACTTATACATACATACATACATATCTACGTATGCATTATATAAATAAAATAGTTATATGCAAAGAAAGTGTTTAGTTGAGCATGTAAATGAAACTACTGCAATTTATCAAGTCCTAACATGTTTAACCAAAGAAATAATTCATGAATAAAAAAAATCTCTTTCTTCATTGTACTTATTTATGTATGTACATATATGTATATGTATAATGCATATAAGTTTGAACAAACAATGGCATGAAACTTTTTCTACTCATCATCATCATCGTCATCATCATACCCATAAGTGTTTTAGTTTAGATTTAGCTTTGCGTGTCCTTGCTTAAAAAATCATAGTTAAAATCTTGCATGCACGTCATATATGAAACATGTCGCCATTGTCGTCAACCTCATCTATATTGTTGTTTAGTAGAGGAACTTAAACAAAAAAGCATAAACATTAGAAAAAAGCAAGAAACCGCTAATAGCAGCAAATATAATAATAACAACAACAACCAGAGGTAAAGCAACAAAAGAAAACCAAAATGGAAAAGAAAAAGAGAACTTCCAACATTTCAAAGCATGGTACGTGTACGCCAATCCACCAACAAAGGCAACCAAATGAAGTAAATGGTATCCTTAAAATAACAATAATAATAATAATAATAGCAACAATAACAAGAACAACAACAGCGAACGACTCTAAGAACATGAAAAGTAATACGAAAAAAATAAACCAAAACGAAACAAGAAAAATGGAAAAATTGTTATAATAATAAGCAGTGAGAGAATAAGAACGGCATTAAGTATTGTGCCCTTTCAGAAACCTTTGTGATTTTCGTATAAATAAAGTCGATCTTTCAGAAGTTAGTTGAATGATTTTTACCCATTTAGTCTAAATGAAGGTTTCTAAGGTCTCATTCGAACTATACAAAGGAAAACTTTTAAGTAAAGCACTAAAATCACTTAAGCGAAATGATGCAGGCATTCTTTTATTACATAGTTTTCATGTCAAACTCAAGGCGTTTTTTTTTCTATTTTGAGAATTTTTTGGATCTCTCAGATTAAAGAAAATCCATCTAAAATACTACTTTAGCACTTTGATGGTTTTTAAAGGACATTAATCGAATATTACTTGAATAAATCAAGTTGATCCTTTTTCCCAACATAACTTATTATATTAAAAAGCACAATTTTAATACTTTTGAGGTATAAAGTTTTTGAAAGAACCCTAAAACTTGAAAATTGCTTTAAAATGATTTTCCTAACACTGTAATACAAATTTATATTGTTCTCTAGCAAACACGCATTGTATAAGCAAGCAAGAGTCAAAGTATGTTAAATGTGCCTTTCCTTTTTTGAATGTATAGAGAAAATAACAACAACAATAACAATGGGAAAGCGGCAAAAAGGGCAAAATGGCAAATCTAAAGAAAGGAGAAAACAAATTCCCGGTTTTTTTTCAGATTTTTTCTTATTTTCTTGTAGCATAATTTACATTTACTTACGACATTTATTTAAACATTATGTATCCAAAACAAAATCTTTTGCCTTTGTATGTTTACTCCATTTGCACATGCTAAAATATCTTTTAAAAAAATTATTATGTTTTCTTAAAATTATTTTACAGGAGCAATTTGTAAGATCTCTAAGAAAATTATTGCTTATGAAAATGTGAAATAGTTATTTAAATGCCTTGAATTGCTACCGTACGTTTGCATTTCATTTAAAAAAATATAAAACTCGAAATTTCATCTTTATTTAAGAAAAAGAATTCACTATAAAACTTTTATAGAAAAAATCATAAGAAAATATTTGAAACTAGTTAAAACTAATAATAAAAAAAATATATAAACAGAATATTTAATGTTCCTTCGGGGAACGACTAATGTCACACACATCACATTTTTAAGAAAAAATATCCAGTAATGTAAATTTTTTTTCATACGAACACTTTTTACAAAAGGATAGACGGACGGACAGTTTTTAATCAGTCGTTTTATAAGGCGTGGTTATAATAAAAGGCTGATCTTAACTCAAATTATTTTCCGACTTTTTAGGATCAATCCAAACTTAGAAAACCAATTTCATTTAAATGGCTTAAAAGTAGGAACTACACTTTGATTTATATAGAACGACTAGAACAGATGCACAGACAGTCCTTAAAAAGTCATTACATAAGGCGTGATCAAAAGGCTGATGTCGACCAAAATTATTTCTGGCCTTTTCTTGGGCCAATCCTAGCCTAGAAAACAAATAGTTTCAAAATTGCGCTCTGCACTTTAATAGCAAAGTTACATAGACCCACAACGGTTAGACAGTCATATTATAATGTAATTCAGGAACGACCGGTTTAGTGAAAGGTGTTTTTATTTCAGCCCTTTCCTGATATTTTCTACAATCAATCAAACACGTAATACCCTTAACCCCAAGCTGTCTACTCTATAAAAATATATGCTTACCCAAAAGGCCACATATAAACCATGAAAATCTTAAATTTTGGACCTCTTAGTTAAATCATGTCTAATATAAATTTTATTATTATTATTATTAATTGATGTTGACGTTAATACAGATATATAACTGCTGGAGTATTTTCTACCAAATTCCACATCTACTGTTTATACAGTTTATGAAGCTTTAAGCGTTTTATGGATATTGTAACATATTGTTACGTTACACAACGTAACGTAACGTAACATGTCATGTAGTACTGTAATAAAAAAGTTTTCCTTTATTTCATATATTTTTATGCATAAATTACAAAAAACATATATGTTTATGGAATAAAGTGTAATAAAATAAATAGAAATTATATAAAAGGTATAAGGCGATCATGGACCCTGCCCCTACACGGATACGCTTAATAGAAAAATGATGACAAAACGTGAAGTAATTTTCTCCTTTGGAAAATTTTAAATGTTTTTTATATAAAAACAAGTCAATAAATGGAAGGAAATGAATCCAATTAGCCTTAAATCTCTTAAGAAATGTTTCTCAAACTGTATGAATTTTTTACCAAATTTTTCAATATGTGAATTTTATAAAAATTTTCCTTAAAATGAACCCTTAAACGAAGACTGCCTATGAAATTAGCTTTATTTTAATTATCTTTTTCATGACAACTCATCTTTTTACCAAAATTCAAAGATATATCTTAAAAATCTCAATTGAAACATAAAATAATTTTACACAATAAATGAATAAACAATTTTTCTGATTTTTTTTACCTAATAAAACCTAAATCCATCTGAAACTCCTCTAGCTATGCTACGTTATTTAATATAAGGTGTAAAATAAGCCATGTGACTGCCGTTTTCATATAATTTGTATAGATTTTATAGTAAAGATTCTAGTTAAGTTGAACATAATAAAATATATTTGTTTTTCATATAAAAACGATAAAGAAAAATATTTCTGCCAAACAATAATTCACACACTATTTAAAAACTTCATCTAATTTCATTACTTCTAAAAGATTTTTCTATTAAGCAAGTGCAACAATTCCGCCAAAATGGGAGATAAATGATATATATAAATATTTACGAAATAGAAATTATAAATATAAAATTATTTAACATAACTGAACTGCAGTTTTTTAAGCAGCTTCCATAAAAATTGGTTTTTATATTCACAATTGAAATGTTAAAAAAATTATAGAAATTATTCGAAAAAGTCAATTTTTGTTGGCCCCCGCACCAAAAGAGTTTTTGAACTTAAGCACAAATGGGTTTAAACGATTTTATTTTATTTGCTAAGTTAGTTAAACCAACATAAATGAATATATCAAAAAAAAAGAAATTTCTTTCTAGTAAAAAAAAATACATATAATATTTTTTCTCTAAATATTCTTGCATTTGCAGATTTATCAAATAAAATAAAAAAAGCTTAAAGTAAAATTTCTAAAATAGATTAGTCCTTTTTTCTTTTACACAGACACACACGCACACATACATACAAGCATACACCTAATTCCTTTTTGGTATTATATAAATCTATGTATTTTAAAATGTATTCAATAAAACCAGAAGATTTTTGACCAACATTTAAAGCTAAAGCTTACAAGACCCTAAAATAAAATCACAAAACCATTTAAGATAAATGGGCAACGACTTATTAAGGCAGCATTAGAATAAATAACTATAAAAAAAGAACAATAAAAAGGAAAGAGACTGAGAGAGACACAGAAAGATAGTAAGACATAGAGAAAGAGAAAAAATCGAAAAGGAAATTATTTTATGGAGAAAATTCGAATTATTTTATTTGAAGATTTTACATGTATATGAAGTTTTTTTATGTATCACTAATGCCAACAGCATACAATAACATTATTTAAATTCTTAAATGTATGATGCACTGATTAAACTGGTTCAACTACCTTTAAGTTATGAACCTTTAAGTTCTAAATAGATTAAATAAAGGTTCAGTAAACATAAACAAAAACTTCCAAGAGAACAGTAAAGAATGCTTGCTATTTACGATTGTTAGCAATCGGTTGCTCGGTTTGATAATGACTAAGGCATAGAAACAACAGAAAAGAACAGAATTTTAATGAGAATAGCCCAAGCAAGACCTATACAAATCATTTTGACTTAAAAATCATTTCATAAACTTAGCAAATAGAAGTTACAAGAAAATCTTCATTGTTATTGAAAATAAATAAAATAATTTTTATTTTTGCAATAACAAACAATAACAAAATTAAAAGGGCCAACTAATTTTTTCAAACAAAATACTATTTGAAAATTTGCTTGGTTTTCTAAGGAAAAATTTCAGTTCATTGTTATCTATAAAGGTCAATGACCATTGATCCAAGCAAAAAAATTAAAGAAACAAAAAAAACAAAAGTTTTGACCCCTTTAAAACATTTTTCTTTGCATTCTGCAAGCATAATTTGCAAAATTCTTTGCGTTACTTGCAAAAATCTCATATGATTTCACAATTCAACTAAAATATCATTTAAATCATGAATTACAAGCAATTTACAATGGAAGCTTTTAAATGCTCACTCTCATTTTCACTCTCATTCTATTTTTTGGCTTTATATTCAATGGCTGAATTGTAAATTCTGTATTAAGCAATTTTCTTATACTGGCGTATAAGTGTTATCGCATACGTGACATTCATTTACCATTCAATTCGAAAAGTGCTTTAAAGATTTGCAGATTTCATTCAGCTTTCTCTTAATGCTTAAGTTTTTATTTAGCCATTTGATATTTGATTTAAGAGGCTTATTAACTCTAACAATAAAATGAAATGAACTGATAAGATGAGCTGGGTAAGATTTTTTCTACATACTCTTATTATAGAAAAATATTTTTTAAAAATAAACCAATTCCTAAAAATTTGAATGAACAAAACGATTTAGATTAAATATAAAGTGCATTAGAAAATGATTGCACAAAAAGGAAACTTAAACAAAAAGAATAAAAATAGTTAGGTGAGGCCAATTTTTGGATTCGCAATCCGAGCACTATCACATTAAATTAATAAGATTGTTATAGTTTTTAGTAGGAAATAGAAACTGCCAGCCTAAAAAGTAGGCAAAATTTTTTATTGTATAATTGTGCCAAGGCGTGACCGATCACTTTTCTACTGGCATATGTAAACCAAAATATAAAATTTTTAGCATCTGGTGTTTGCAATTAATAAGCAAGAAACTATCAAATTTTGCTTTAAAAAACAGAGAAGTCCTTAATTTACATTGCAATGTGGGCGGGTCCTACAACCAATTTTACCCAATTTTGAATGCCAAAGTGTGGGTAAGAGCTTCTCCTTGTTGTTTGATCAAATTTACAGCCCGATAAATATGAACAAGCATACAATTAAAAAAGCACACATACAGGCATATCTAAATCGATTCAACATTTGTTAGTGATCAAGGGTCTCCGATGCTTACTTTTGGGTGTTGCAAACATAATGATAACATAAATATACCACCAATTCTTGAATATAATTAAATTAAAAAGTAGTAGCCCCATTTATTGGGGCTGACAATTCCCTGCCCTAAAGAAGCTGATTACAAGATCAGTTGAAGGTTATAAAATTCCCAATGAAGCCACATTTTATGGAGACAGTTAAGATTAGAAAAAATCTATGCCAATAAACAAAAATTCAATGAATTGTTTGACCAATAAGTGGGAAATTTTTATAATTAACTAAATTGTTAATTAATATAGTTGATTGAGAAATTACATTAAAGGACAACTTCAAAAACCTAAAATTAAGTAAAAAAATTAACTCTAATTAAAATGGCTTTACCATTATTAAGAACAAAAACAAAAAACGATGACACAATACTTAATATTTGAAAATGAAAATCAAATCCCAAATGCAAACAATCAACAAATGAATTATTTAAAGTTATTGGCGAATGAATGAAGACGCAGGCTAATGCTGTCACCTCAGTTGATTAAATGATTGGATTTCATTTTCAAATTGAATGCAACTCGCATGGTTTTGAATTAAATATATGTTTAGTTAAGAATGTAAGTCAAATTCAATGTTAATCAAGTGAGATATGATTGAACTAACAAATTTTAATAGCAAGTTGTATCTTGCCATATTTCTGCATTACTTCAGAATTACTGTTTAAGTTGTCGTTCTAGTTGTTGTTAGTGCACTCACACCTGTGAACGTTATATAAACTAGAAATCATATAATTTTAATAAGCTCAACGTATACAACAATAATTGCAACAACATTTGCAAATACAATAAAAATTGCAACTACAACTATCAGTTCATTCTATCAGCGATATCCTATATTTAGTAGATTTGGGAATTCTTATTTATGCGATGATGTGTTAGTGGTAAAGAAGAACAGTGAACAGTACATTATGTACTCTTAGATAGAGTCAGAGGTATAGGCTGTGAAATTTTATTTATATGGCAAGTGGTTCAGATTTAATAATAATCACGAATAATATTGACATAAGTGGTTATCATATTACACGTTACTATTGCCATTGCTATTGCTATTGCTGTTGCTGTTGCTCTTTATTTTTTGTTGACTTTTTTTTATGTTGCAATTTATAGGGAACTCTTTCAATTATATTTACATATATAAATATATTTTAGATTGTATCTATTTGTTTCAAATGCACGTTCAATGGCAAACCATCAACTGATAACGATACGATAATCATTGAATTGACTTATTAATTTAATACTGATTGAATGGCAACGTTAGGCTCATTTTCATTTGATTTGAAGTGTTGATTATTATTATTATTATTATTATTATTATTATTATTATTATTATTATTATTATTATTATTATTATTATTATTATTATGATTCCAATGGCAACAAAGTTGATCAATATCTAACGTTACCTAATTGGATTTTATGCTCTTTACTCTTAATCACTCTTTTCTTGCATTTTCTATCATTTTCTAATGTTCCAATATTTTAATATGCAATGGTAATATTTTAATTAATTAATTTTCAATTTAAGTTGTTTTCCTTTTGTTTTTTCTCATTTTTGCTTCGCTAAAATTTTCAGTATTCAATTGATTTTTCTTTTATATTGCCTTTCTTCTTTTTTATTTTATTTTTTTGCATATGCCATTAATGTTGAAGTGAACTTCAGCCATTTGTCTCCATTTCTTTAATATTAGCTTCTTCTACTTTTTTTTAATTTTTGTTTTTTCATTTTTCTCTTAGTTCATTTTGCTAGCTCTTTACCTTAAAACTCTTAATAAATGTAGAAATGAGTAGAATATAGTTTTTTGTTCGTTGTTGTAATTTCTATTGTTAATTTTTCGATATATCATTTAATTCTGCTTTTACTACTTTAACTTTTTATAACTTTATATTAATTTTGTTCTTTCTTTAAAAAATGTCTTGTATTTTTCGTTTTTTCTTTTCTTTTTCTTTTCTTTTGTTTTGTACCGCCTTCACTTTGCCTTGGCTATGCCTTGACCCAATTTAAGCCATCTTGAGTAACTCATTTTTCCAGGTTTCTTGAAGGGTTTTATTATAATTTTCTTAATATATTTTTCATTTCTTTTTTGTTTTTTTTTTAAATTACTCTAAAGAAAATATAATTTCATATGTTTTCCTTCTTTGTCTCTTTTTTTCAATTTTATATTTTTTATTTTATTTTGTTATTTTATTTTTTTAACTTTTAATTTTCTACTTCATTTTATTGCATTTTATATCATTTCATTTTATCTTATGCCTTCTTCTTTTTCCTTTTCTTTTTTTTTGCTTATCCTTCCTTTCCTCTCCTTTCTTGTGCATTCATGTTCATTAAACTTTTTAAAGTGAAAGATGCGGGCATGACAGAAAGTGTTAGCGCGAAGGAAAACGAAGCAGAAAAGACAAGAAATGCTATTATTTATGAAGTATTATTTGTCACAAGGTATGAAGAATAATAATAAGAATAATAATAAAAACAAGAAGAAAACTAAATTATAATCATAAATAAGAAAAAAAGGGAAAATCTTAAAGAAAAGCAAATAAATCAAAGAAAAGTTGAACCATTTAAATAAATACAAAAGAAATCTTAAATACAAACGAAACTTTCTATTTCAAAGACAAAACGTTTTTGAAGAGTTTAGAAATACTTCTAAATACGACCATCTTAACGCTAAAATATATATTTCTAAGGATCTTTGAAACTAACTGTTTCAATCAAGGCAAAACTAAAGGCCGCTCTACTTCCAGAGTCCTTTTTTTCTTTAGAGTTCTAAATGCAGAGCTTTTTTACTCAGAACAGAAATTTCATTCTATTTCTACTTCTTTTAACTTTCTTTCCATCTTTATGTTTCTCTTTTTCTATCATTCAAATTTTATTTTGCTTTTCCGCTCTTTTCGCTTTCTTTTTTTATTTTTATTTACAGCTTTCTCTTTTACCAAAACTGCTACAAATCATATCAACGCCCACATATAAAAATACTGTTAAATTATTGGTATGAATAAAAATTTTTAAAACTTATTACATGTCTACGTGTAAATACATATACACATTTCCAACTAAATAACAGTTTCCTTTTTGTTCCTTTATTGTTTTCGTGTTTTGTTGCTGATGCGTTGTATAAAAATTCGTTACGTTTTAAATTGCTTCGACAAACTATAATAAACAAGAATAAAGGAAGGAAAAGAGAAATAGAAAGAGAGAGAAAATATGAAACAAAGAAGGAGCAAAAAATATGGCAAAAAAATATTACTTGATTTTCTGCTTTATGCTGGTTACGTGCAATTTTCAAATGTTTGGTCTATTTATCTATCACGTCTAAATGCCGTTTATCTAAATAAATGTCTGTCCATTTGTCTATAAGTTTATTACCACTGATATTATCACATACAAACGGTCTTTTCTCGACCTCAATTCTACATAATTTATATTTATTACCTTTAGTTTTATTTAAAATTTATTCTCCATCAATTATTTATTACAAAAGTAGTTTTGATTAGCAGTGTTAACACATTCAAACTTTTGCCAACTCTTCTTTATATCTGTCTATTTTTCTCTATTCATCTGTCTCTCTCTTTTTTTTTGTCACATTCTTTCTATTGGACTCTAAATTGATTGCCTTAAATTTGTGACTTTATAAATAAATGTGAAGGCATCAGATCTATCAATGCTTAATTTTGATATTTTCCTATAGAAAATATAGAATGAATATCGAAAAAAATTTTTTGAAAAATTAACGGCCAACATTTTGTGGATTTAACCAATTGCAATCGCCGCTAAACTCTTCAAATGTCTATATTTATAATCATTTAGATCAATATTTTAACTTATTTCTTTGGAAAGTAATTTTAGGAGAAGTTAATTAAGAAAGAGCTGGCTCTTAAATAACTTACACCATTTTATTTAATGTAATTAAAAAATTAGTTAAAAAAAATTAAAAGTGAAAAACTGAAATTTACAAATGCTTTGAGAAGTTTGTTCAATAAAAGGGTCTTCAAAAAATGGGTAACTCTGGACCAAATTTAAAACATATGATTTTTATAATTTTTATATAAAACTTGGAATATTCTTTTTAAAAAGGATTTTTTTGTCAAAACGGCTTCCTAAAAATAAGTCTAAGCATTAAAGCATTTTCATTGGGATTTGCCTTTAGGTCAAAATCCATTTTTGTGCCAAACTTTAATAAAATATCTCAAAAAGTGATAACAAAGTTACCTAAACAGACTGAAGAAGGACGTTACTTTAAACGTTTTAGAAAGTGATTGTGGGTTAATTCGTACAATACGAGTTGCCTAGAACTTTTTTGGATGCTACTAACATTTGTACAAACTTCAAATATCATACATCAAAAGTTGTGTAGCGTATAAATATAAAAAATTTCATTTTTTAAAGTAACACAATGGTTTGTAATGATTGTGAGAACTTTTAGTGATAATTATAAGAATATTTATCATAAGAAAATTATAATTATGAACCAATTGAAGAATTTTACATATAACAACAAACATAACATTTAAGAAAGCCTTCCAAAAAGCAAAGTCTTCATTCAATTATTTATTTGAATAATTTTTTTTGAATAATTCATTTAGGAAAAACATTTGTCTTTACATTTTAATAATTTATAGTGCACGTTTGACATGTACACGTAAACACACATACACACATACACTTACATACATTCACACATAAAAGCCACGTGTTCATAAAGCATTTATAAGTAAAAATTCCATTAATTCCATTAATTTCATAACACTGCGTTTGTTCTTAAAATTCGCCATCATTTTATCATTTATTATCTAATTGAATGAAATGCAAAGAGCGTGCTCTGTTTTTATTATTATTATTATAACATAAATTAATTATTGAGTGATAAAAATTACCAATAATAATGAATTTACAATTGATTTATGGTTTCATTTTAAAACATTCAAAAACAAAAAAACAAACCAAAATGAAAAATTTATATAAAACTAAAGTAAATTAAATTACATAAAATTAATTTTTCCGTTCCTTTTTCCCATAATGCCACCTCTTTATTATTAATAATATTTTGTTTATTTTGTTCCGTTTTTTCAACTTTTCTTCTTCCTTTTTTTGGTAAAACATTCTGTGATAATGATAAATTACAAAGTTCTAGTTATAGATAATTAATCAGATATCAATTAAACATACAATTATGTAAAATGTAATAAAATATAAAAAATGTCATTACCTATAATTTTATAATACGTAAATCAATAATGGATCAAATTTAAAATGTGAATGAGCGCATGCGACGAAAAACTTCAACTTTTTTGCGTATTTCCATTTTTTTGTGGCTCCGTAAAACTTAAATCATAAAAATGCACATAAAATCATAAAATGCACATAACAGACAGAAAAACCAGCGTTAAAGCAATAAAACAAATATATGTAGATTATAAGCGGGACCGCCTTAAAAAATGCATTACAGCAAATTTTTTTACCAAAATCGATAAACTTTCTACAAAAAAAGGTCCTTTGCAAAATAGATGGCTGTATGGATCATAGTCATAATAATTGTCCAAACTTAATCAAAATTATTTTACTTTTTAATTTAAGCATTACAAACCGTAGTTGGACCATTTGATTATTTGTTTTTGATCAGTCAACAGCAAATCAATATAAAAAGTGATACTTCAGTTGATCTAGAAATTTATTCTAATTCCAATGTCACAATAAAACAACTATCCTAATTCATTGTTCTTAACCATAATGTAATGAAATTTTCAAATTCTCTAAAATATCATAAAAATTTTTATTTATTAGGTCACTTCGAAAGGTCTTTAGGATTTTCAGCCTTTTTTGGAATCCAAGTAATAACATAAGACATTTTAATGCTTATTTATATTTCTTTCCTTATACAATTTTAAAAGCTTTGGTTTGTTAAAGAAATTTGACGTAAATTGCAATTAAATTAATTTTAGCTGCCACGTGGCATAATCCTTTGAACACTAAAAAATTCTTTAATGATAATTAAAGTCAAAGGCAAAGACAACCACATAAAATTTATGTTAATTTAATAGAAACCTTTAAAAATTAATGATAAAAGTAAATTTCTTACTTTTTATTCTCTTGTAAAATTTCATGTTCTTTATCAAGCATTTTGAATACAATTACTTTTCTGGCTTGGACATTCATCCGTTTGTTTTACTTTTTAATTTGTTTTTTTCTTTTTTTTTTAGTGGGTATGCATATTTACCATGTATCTCAGCTGTTGTGGTTTGTTAGGAAAAAATTACAACAATTAAACAAATAACAGCAAGTAAGAAAATTAAAAAAAGGGAAAACATTATAAATGTTATTGGCTCTTGTTGATTGTCTTTTGTAGAATATGTACAGAAATGTTCAGTAGTTTTCTAAACTCTTCCAACACGACCAAAAACTCAAATATATTTCACTGTTTACATTATGAAAACATACCCAAACTCATACATGGATGCAGTTACGGAACGATAGAAATACGCATAAGAAAAAAAAACAGACAATTTCCATATTGTGTATCATTCCAGTATAAATAAACAAAATGGAATGCTAAATGCAATGTCTAGGTCCATAAATCTTCAGAGTGTTACATATATGACAACAAATCCATATAACTTCTGGAGTTACATGTCCTTTAAATTTCATAAGAATTTCATAATTAATTTTTAGTTTGTAGAGATTTTAAGGCCATAAACTCTAAGGGTTTTCAGGAAAAAAAAACTCGCGGAAAATGTTGCAAAAAAAAATATTTTCAATGCATTTTTAAGGAGCCTGATAAGTCGTAAGAGAAAATTCGCTATTATTGACAAATTGAACTTCAAGAAGTACACATTTTACTTTACGTTTTCTTACGCTGTTTAATTTTTCAAACTATTTTCAAAAAAATCAAATTAACTGAAAAAATTGTCTTTTGAAAAGCAAAAGAAAATCTTTTATATTATCAAATTGTTATTTAATTTATTTAATTATTTCTTTATAAAATTCTATTGAGATTTTCTAATATATTTGAATTTATTAAAAAATCAGCAAAAAATGGAAGTTGGTCAAGAACAAAAATCTTCCAAAATAATGCCTTCATATGGACATTGAAAGTATTGTTGTGGTGCCATCAGAATAACAAAGTCTATTTTTGGAATTAACGCAAAATCACGATTTAGCTGCAACATACTAAAATTTTTAAGCGCTTTCAAATAAAAGAATAAATTGTAAAGCAGTTTTGAGGAATCAGCAATTAAATCCCTCTTTTATCTACACATACTTTTTAGATTTTTTTTAACCATATATCAAATATTTGTTATAAAAAAGCAAGTAAAATTTGCCCAAAAAATTGCCTAATTTTCATAAATATATATTTTTTGATTTAAAAAGCAAATGCGAAATAATGCTTTCATTTGGCTTATATCAAAAATATTTTAGACAATATAAATGAAGTATTTAAACAAATAAGTAAGTGGCCGCTACAATTGATAAACGTGCTGAAGTTAAACGTTTTAGAAACATCCAAAAAATTAAGCATTATTAGAAGCCAAGAATCACCTAGTTAAACTAGAGACTTATTGATCAATGTATTATGTAGTGTTGTACTATTTATTGTTTCAAATTTACACACAAAGGCATCAAATATTTTGCTCAATATTTTGCTTGTTTTTTTCTTCTTTTTTTGGTTTTATTTGTATTTTCTATGGCTATCAAATGAAGTAAAAGTGATGCCACTAAAAAATTTGAGTACAATAAGTGAAATGAAAAAGCAGAAGAAAAAGTCAAAGCAAAATCAAATAAGAACTTTGCAATCGGTCGACATCGACTTTTAAATATCCTACACTGCTTTGTTTAATGTGAAGAGAATTAAAAACAAACAAAATTGTGAAAATTTTAATTTCTCAATTATTTAAAGAATTCTTTATATGAGAAGAAGTTCAAAAAATCGACCTTTCTAAAGCAAATTTGTACCTACATATTATTTATGTTAAAACGAAATGGAATGCCCGTTTTCGCTAAAATATATTCAAATTTAGAACTTTTGCCCATTTAATGAATTTTTTCGAAAAACATGTTATACAGAAAGTTGTCGTAAAATATAGACGTCTTTAGACCAAGCATGGTTTTCTATATTAAAATACAACTCAGCGTCAATTTGCGTTAAAATGCATTCATATTTGTCTTATTTCCATATAACAACAATTTTAAAAAAGACGTTAAATAGGGCGTGGTCGTAAAATGATCCGATTTTAACCATTTTTAATTGGGTACGTCTCTGAGCCAAAACAAATCTACATACAAAGTTTCACTGATATATCTCAAAAATTTCTACCTAAAGTTTGGGAACAAATTTACAGGAACAGACAGACTGACTGAAATCAGGAAGTAATTCCCACCCGATTGATATAGTAAAAGGTGGGTCTATCTTAACTTTTCTTGGTATTACAAACATCTTCAGTAACTTATAATACCCTGTATCACAGGTGGCGTAGGGTGTAAACATAACAAATAATCAGGTGATACATATAAAAAAAGGAAAATATATCTGAGAGATTTACATGAATGTTCAATTTTTTATAATATATAACTATTTTGCACACGCACACACACACACAGGCACAATGCCAATTTTATAAAGAATTCATAGCAAAAAGTGTGGCCAAGTTTTTCACAATTCTAATAAGAGTGCTTTTGACACATTTTGCTTGCAGGTGTTGCTTCTTTCTCTATTTCCCTTTTTTCAAGACACTAACCGGAGAAAAAAGGTATACGCTTTAAGCGTAAGCCTAAAGGGAAGCGTAAGGGATCTGATAAATTTTATATATTTTTGATCAGCATTAAATTCTAAATGGATTTAGACATGTCTGCCCATCTGTCCATGTGTTTTTACCATGCACCTGTCTGCAAAAACATAATACAAGGCTAAAATTTTACAAAAGTATTACAAATTCCTGCAAGCAGATTTTTATTGAAAGTAAGTCAAATCTGTCAAAGGACGCATCCACAGTACTGAGAACACCTTAACTTCCTTCTTCTATAGTTTTAAATTCTTACATTACCATCTTACATATTAAAATCTGTAATAACTTTATTACATTGCAATAGAAAACGAAGCCATGCTCACTTTTAACTGCTTTAATTAGTGATGTTTTGCCAAGAAAATAACAAGTAAGAACTTTAAAGTCAGTACGGCTCCGAAATACCTTAATGGAAATAAAAAGACAAATAAGATAATTACAAGTCAACGAAGTAAAAAGTCGTAAATTTCAAAGTGCTTCAAAATTGTTAAAAAAAGAGTTGTGTGGGGCTATGTTAAAAAATAGATTGATCTGCGCCAAATTTGGTAAGCAAATTTTTTATATCAAGATATAAAGCAGTGTCAGTTTTCATTAAAATATATTCAAAATTGTAACTCTTTTCCAAACTTTGATTTCTTTTTTGAAAGGCGTTATATGGGAAGTGTTCATTAAAATAGTTCAATGTGGACCAAATTTAATACACATACTTTACATATCAAAATATAATTATGTACCATTTTTCGTTAAAATGTATTAAAAATTGTAATGTTTTTACCATATAATGACTTCTTTTAAAGAAGACGATATAAGGGGCGTGGTTCTAAAAAGTTTTCAATGCTAATCATTTTTATTAAGGTTCGCCTCTGGGTTAAAATTTTGTTAAAATATTTCACAAATTTAGATGGACATACAGACAGACGGAGGACCAAGTTAAATCGCATCGAGTTGCTCGTTATAAGAAAAGGTCAATCTAGTATAACTCATTTTAGTTGTTACAAACTTTTGAACAAACTTATATACCATATATGATATTGAGTATAGGAATATTGTAATTAAGAGTCGATGTACAATAAATTCATCATAGTTAGTTAAAGGAAAACAATTTTGAGAAATTTCTTAATTGCTTGACTAAATTTGCAATTAATTAAAGCTGGCATCTAGCAATTATTTTTCTCCATTTTTTTCTTTTTTTTTTTGGTTTTTTCCTACAAAATAACAAAAAAATAAACAAAATTCTTAAAATTGAGAAAGAAGCAAAGCATTCGTAAAAATGAGAAATTCATAACTTTAAGTTGAGCTAAGCAAAAAAATTCAAATTAAATTTACATCACTTGTATCACTCATATGTTTAGAAAAAAAATCAACTCAAGGAAAGGAAAGGAAAGAGGAGTTCAACAAAAATGGATCGATCTTGTCCAAAATTATTGCTGATAAATTTTTAAATTTACTTTGTAATGTTTATTCTAAAAACAAGAAATTCAATAATAAAGAATAAAAATGCAAATTGTTGGAGCCACTTTCAAATTCACGTATCCTTGAACCAAAGGACTTCTAAGAAAATTCAAAATGAAACAATTACCATCTAAAATTAAAGCAGCTAAATAAAATATTACATAGGTAATAGAGCAGACCGTTTTAGAAATCTAATCTAAAGGTCGCGTGAAAATATCCGTAGCCACTTTGGATACCAAAGAAAATTTATTACGTTTTATTTTTTGTATCATGCAAATTGTGCAAAATATAATTATATATTCAAACAACCATTCAACTTAATCCCCGCTACAGTTTTTATTTGTTTTACAATAATTACAAATCAAATTTTACTATAGAAATTCATCTACTGAAATATATATTGTGCGAATGTTTGTGCATAAATGTATATGTATATGTGTATAAAAATCGTTATAAATATAAATACAAATTTTAGTAAATTATAATTTCTTTTTTATTGGCATTTGCTTGCGCACTTCCATTTTTATTTAAGCGTATTCATCGCTTTCATCCACATTTCACTCTATGCAGTTTACAGAAAAAGCAAAAAAAAACCAAAAAAAAGGAGAAAAGAAAAAACATAAAGCATAACCGCAAGAAAACGTGAAATGTTTATAATTGAATCGCCAATTTCGATATTTTGGTGTTGTTGTTGTTGTTCATTTCATTTGGAAATTTAGATAAGCAGCATGAAGCAAAGCAACAACAAACATGAATAGACGATTATGCATTAAGTATAAAAAAAAATCACCAAAGCAATGTGAATAAAAAAAATGGAAAATAACAAACATAAAAAAACACAAAAATTTACAAGAAATTGAAGAACAAGAAGCGGAAAAGAAAGAACAAGAAAATATGGAAAAGCAAAAATCTTTCTTCCTATTCCTTTATTATACTTCTTTGTATTCCTTTATATAGAAAAGAAAGAAAGCACATTGAATGCTTGGCGATTATAAAAACGCCTTGA
The DNA here is from genome assembly GCA_023089585.1 of Melophagus ovinus. Classification (NCBI taxonomy): domain Eukaryota; kingdom Metazoa; phylum Arthropoda; class Insecta; order Diptera; family Hippoboscidae; genus Melophagus; species Melophagus ovinus. The sequence goes on along the minus strand of JAKKIB010000181.1, from coordinate 52,802 downwards.
TACGTTTAAATTAAGCAAAACAATTTTTGATTGCCTTCCTCTATTTCTTATATATAAAAATACAAAGCTGAAATTTTCTTTCTAATATAATTTAAAAAAATAAAAATAAAATAAAACAAAATAAAAGCGAAATTTGTTCATTTAGTTACTGATTTAAAATTTTGTTTAAAAAAAATTGGTATAAATATAAAAACTAACCATGAGAATATTTGCACTTGATTTACAAAATTACATTTTATTTAGTTATTTGCATTCTACACTACAAAAGTGGCAAAATTTATAGGATGAGAGAGATGTACGAACTTAGCTTTTATGGAAACAATTTCTTTAAAATCAACTTTAATTCAAATTTCTTTTAAAGTCATTCTATCCATAAGTCTGTCTGTATGTCTGTCTGTCCGCCTGTTTGTTTAATTCAAGTTATACAGCACTAAAAATATTTTACGTCAGATAATTCTTACAATTTTTTCTTTTGTAACTTTCCATTTTAAGAAAATTAGATGCTTGAATAAATCTATAATTAATTTTTTTATGAAAACTGCTACACTTGATCACTTTAATCTATGTATCACGTTTTTGAAAACTTTTTACTGTAAAACAAACTTTGCAAATTTTTTTGTATATTTTAAACTATTTAAATTCTACTGTTTCTGTTCAATTGTTTAAGCATTTTTGTAATTTTTATTCACTTTCATCTGATGAGTCAAAATAGGGTATTTAATATAACACCTCAAGTGATCATAATTTATCTTCTTTCTGTTTTCCCTCTATTTTACATTATTCACTTAAATTCACTTTGCTTGCTCAATGAATTGAATTATTTAAATCCAATGCCTGCGGTTTAAAGAACTTTTTTTTGGTGGCACAAAGTATTATAAGTTTGTAGAGATGTTTGTAACACATAGAAAGAATTGCGATAAGCCAACCGCTCGTCTCAGAATGACTTTCTAAATTGATTTAAACATGTCTATCCGTCTGTCCATCTTTTATCAAGCTGCAGACTGCAACATTTTAAATATTTTAATGAAATTTGGCATTAATGTGATTTATGGTCCATAAAGGGACCCTACTAAAAATGAATAAAAATGGATCATTTTTACGGCCTTATCCCATATAACGACTTTCTTAAAAATGTAAAGTAATGGCAATTTAAGGGATATCTTAATAAAATTGGAAATATTAATGTATTTTGACATGAAAAACACGTGCAATAAATTTGGACCGTACAACGCCTTTTCGAAAAAATGTACGGAAAGAGTTACATTATTAAAAAATTTAACCAAAATTAATTCTACGTTGTAGGGTATTGCTACACCACTTTCCCTAATCTAATTAAAAAGTCAAATAAGTGAATTGCAGGTCAAGAAAGCAAGAAACTGTAATTATTAAATTATCTGAAAAGATCTTTACATGGCAGAAAGTTCAAAAATCAATCGATATAACCAAACCATGTGTCGAACCAAAATTCCGCACATTTATTTTATGCAAAATTTAAAAGGTGGTATAAATTTTTGCTAAAATATATTTACAATCGCAAATATTGTCCATAAAACGACTTTGTTTGGAAGAATGCGTTATATTGAAAGGGGTTTAGAACCCCTTAGACCGATCTGTCGAAACAAACTTTATGATATAAAAACTTTACTGAAAAGAACGTTATATGGGGCCTAATTGTAAAAATGTTTCGATTCTGATAATTTTCAAAGGGATTCAAAAAGATCAAAAGCCTCTGGGCCAAACCACAGCTGTGTATCCAATTTCATCAATGTATTTTAAACCTTACGCCCTCCAGCCTAATAATAGTCGGATAGGCAGGCTTAAATCGATTTAGGAAGTAATTCTGCTTCCGATTCGATATAAAAAAGATGGGCCTTTCTCTCGATTCCTTTTGCATGCTACAAACATCCCCACAAAAGGAAAATGGAAAGAAGAAGTAGACAAAATGAGAAAATATGTTAATATAATATCAGCGTCAACTGAAAGGAAAAATATTACATGATCTGAAGGCCATTTATTTTGATTTAAAGCATCAAAACAAAAAAAAATAACAAACAAAAAAGCGAAAAATATATAAAAACAAGAGAACACAAGAATGAAATTACAATGTTTTCATATATAATTGCTTTTTGAAATGCTTAACGCTTATTGTGACTGTCGTTCCTCCAACGTCATATGCAAAGAAACATTCAAAAACAAAAAAAAAGTCAAATATAACAAAAAAGAAAAATTCAAAAATTATACAACTTGTTTTTGTTTATCTTATCAGGCAGAGCACTGCAGCTGATGCTTTAGCTTATATTTCTTCCTATACATATTGTTGTTGCTATTGTTATTGTTAGTACTGTTCATTAAAACGCTATTACAGCCGCTCAGTTTCCGTACATTTAATAAGGCTAAATATAAATACTGAAAATAATCCCAGCACACAAACGAATTAGGCATGAAATCTGTTCTAAATAAAAATCGATATTTCTCTTTCATTTGATATCTTTCGTTTGCTTTTGTTTTTTGTGCTTTTGATTTCTTCTTCTCTTATTTTCATTTTCCTTTTTGATAATACCTTTGGATTTCATCTACTTTAAACGGTTTATCTTGCATGCGATAAATGCATTAAACGCCATTTTGTGCCAAAATCGTTGTAGACAAACGGCAAAAGCGCCTTCAAGTGAAGATTTATTGCATTTTAAAAACGACGGCGACAGATTTTGGCGTTTTTCCCAAAAATTCCCCTTCCCCAAACAAAACAAAAACAAACATTAGAACGAAAATATAAAGTAATACGTACACGGTTTATATAGGAAAACATTATTACCATAACAATAATAATAATAAAAGCAAACAGTGTTTTGTTTGAATATCTCCCTTTTATACAGAGTTTCTTTTGTCCACTTGCCTTGGCACAGGTTTCCTTTCACACATAGTGAGGCGATACGTCTCACTGTGTTTACCTATACTTATATTATTTCGTAATTTTTGAAATCATTTTGCGACTTTATAGGACAAGAATTTACAATGTTGGTATGATCTTCAAAACAGCAGAGTGCTTTTTTAACATCTAAATTTATATAAAAATGGATCAATTAAGCCCTGAAATTACGATCTATTACAAAATATGAGCCAGAAAATATGATGCTAATACGAAAATTAATTCAAAACATCCAAAGCTCTACATAAATTAATTGCAACCGTTTTTTGATACGTCTTTTCCGCAAGGACTTTTGCAAAGTACAGAAAGTTTAATCACTTAAATTGCAAGTTAAATCACGAATCAAACAATTAATAGAACTTTATTGGCCATAGAATATTACTAAACATAGTTATAAAAAGATTTTACTCATAAAAGGAAAAACATTCCAAAAAAATTCAATTTTTGTAAAAGGAAATTTCATTTTCATGATAATTTATCGATTCTGAATATGAGCCAAATGGGCATTAAGAAAATCGTTATATATTGAATATAACGCCACGTAGGTGACCGTTGTGGACTCCATTATTGTTAATATTCTCACTTGATTCATAAGTTTGCCATTTATTTTAATTCAGTGGAAACAAATAGAAATATTAAAATTAAAAAACTAGGTTAAAAAAATGGACCGATATGAAGCAAATTTGATATATATGTTTTCTATATTAATATAAAATTTAGGACCAATCTACGTTAAAGTATATCAAATATTGTAAATTTTATTCACGGAACGACTTTTTTAAGTAAGGCGTTATATGGGGCGTGGTCTAGTATGGTTTGATTCTAACGATTTTTAATATGGTTTGTCTCTGTACCTAAACCCATTTAGATACTAAATTTCAGTAAAATATCCTTAAAATTGGAAGAGGTAGCTTCAATGGAGACAGACAGACGGACATATAGGCGGTATAATAAAAGGTATGTCTATCTTAACTCTTTTTGGATATTACAAACTTTTGCATAAATCTATAATATTCTGCACCACACCTAGAGTAGGGTATAAGAGCCAAATGTAGGATTTTTACTTTAAGTTAATATTTAAGAATCGTGCTATTTTCACAATTTCAAAATTTTTTTCAGTAAAATTTGAAAGGTTTATTAATAAAACATCAACGAATAAAAGAAACCACTTAAAGGTTTCTTTAAGGCCACTCACCAGAGTTCCCAACTTTCGAATCCTATTTTTCAGATATAATTTAATAGCTCAAATTATATGCCGACTTTAAATTAACATTAAACCCATTAAAGACAACGTTACCCCCCAAATATTCTTAAATATCTTTACAGCTATAATTTCATTAAGCATGTTTAACAATTAATTCTAAATAAATGGCCACAATTTTGTTGAAGGTTAAACAGTCAAAAAATGTCATAACAATATTCCATTCCACTGATTTTAAGCATAACAATCGATTAAACAACAACAAATTTCATAATGTTGAGCTTATGTTGATAAAACTAAATGTCATTTGGATATTTGGTAAATAGCAAGTATTATCTTGTATTTTCATAAGGACACGTCATCAAGATTATAGATTATATCAATCTAGGAATTCAAATAGGCCCAGCTTTTCTTATAACAATCGTTTCAGAATCACTTCCTGACAGGACTTAAGCCTATCTACCCGCCTAATGTCTATACACGTAAATTTGTTATAAAGCTACCAATTTTGAGATATTTTAATAACATTTAATACATTGTGCAAGGTTATTTTGGCCCAGACTCGAGCTATTTTGAAAATATTTAGAATCGAAGCATTTTTAAAAGCACATTTTTAAAAGATTTTTTTTTAAATAATCGTTTGTTTATAACGATAATTGACATGTTAAGGTATTTCGATATGTGTATCTAATTTGATCCAAATAGAAAAATTTTTACAGCCCTTTTCTATGTAAAGCATTTTCCAAAAAAAAAGTTTTATGGAAAAAAGTTTCGATTTCGAACTGCCACTGCTTTATATCTTGACGTAAAAAATGGGTTTACCGAATTTTGTCCATATCATTTCATTTCTTGAACCCCCTCCCAACTAACTTCTTTCAAATAATTTTCTAATAATTTCAGAATTACGATTTTTTACTTCATTGACTTGTAATTCTCTTATATGATTTTTTTATACACATAAGACAAAATGTTGCAGAGTATTTAAGAGTCGGCCCAGACAAATTATAAAGTTCTTCCTTACTTGTAATAAACGTATTTTCGTGCTTTTTTCACGCTGGAGACGTAAAACCACAACCAGTGCATAAACCAACTTATATCCTGGACAGCATACAACATCAGAACATTAATCGTATGTTTCAATGAGTGACATAGCATGGCATAGTATTACATGACATAGAAATTCGAATTTATGTATTATTTCAAGTGAAATTAAAGTTTAATGACCTAGAGGTGAAATAACAAAGCTGTATCTTACCTTCTGAACTAATTTTCTCCCTTTTGTTTATATTTTTGCCAAGTACTCTACAAATAAACACTGGTTCAGTCATTAGGTTAGCATTTTGCACGCAAAATAATACTGGAAGAATAAAACAGAAAAAAACACCAAAAACAAAAAGAAACAGAGAAATTTTTTGCCAACAAATTATCTTACATTAATATTCAAGAGGTGAATGATCATAGTTGTGTGCTTATGTATATATATATATATATATATATATATATATATATATATATATATATATATATATATATATATATATATATATATATATATATATATATATATATATATATATATATATATATATGCCCCCATTGTGCCATAAAATGAACAAGAGGAAATGTATAGTAAAAGTGTTCTTAATTGAGAACAGACATAGGAAAAACAGTTACATTGCACCCAACATGCAACAAATTTTTATATCCTATTAAATATCACACATACGGAACGCTGACAACATAAAATATGTTAAGTTGTTGAAAAACTCTGTGAAAAAATGTAAAACTTAAGATTAATTATAAGGAGTCATATGTTCACATATTTCTATTTTAATAAGGAATTAGAAATAGATTTTAAGATATTTGGATTTCATTTCATTTTATATAGATCAGAGTTGATTTTTTTCTTCTATAGAAAAATGTTTCTTCAGGAAAAAAGATTAATATGCCTAAAAGTATAAGTCGTCTGAAATAAGATTTTGAACACTTTTAAAGTCTGAACTTTTTCATCTTTATGCGAAGTTTAAATCCCCTTGTTTAGTATTAGGCTCTAAACTGAATGATGGTGAAGAGTGCTCCATGTAAATAGAAGTTATTAAAAGCGTTAGCCAATCATAAAGATTGGTCACTTACATATACAGCTTATGAAGAAAAGTATGTTGACTTTCTTAAACCTCTAAAATAAATGTAAAATTATTTCATTTTGATAACAAGATCTAACATTTGCTTAGTAAATAAGTGCTGATTTTATTGATCTAAGGAAGATGGATTTTAAGTCTAATAAATCTAAATTATTATTCATAGTTTAAAATTATCATTATTAAGCTGGCAATAGTTGTCTGGAATTTTAAGTTACCCCAATTTAAATGTTATAACTTTTCACTAATAAACGATTATTTATTGTTAAGCATTCCAAAAAAAATCCCATCGTTTTTTGGATTTGCTTAACTTAATTTATAAAACTATCAGTTAGAATTCACAGTCTGATTTTATTATAATGGAAGGGAAACTTATTTTATTTTGCATTCTTTTATTCAGGCACACAGATTTGTACAAGAAAACGAAAAAAGAAAAAATGAGGAGGGGAAATTGTTCTGTGATGCTGAACAATGCGTTCATAAAACATTCATCAAATTGCTCTCAAACACGTAAATTTCATTTGGGTATATTCTGATAGTTTATTGGCCACAGTACAATATATACATTTCTTACTTAAACATAAATGACTAAAGATTGCGGTTGCAATTTTTATTCATAAACTAAAAAAAAAGGAAATCAAGCTAAAAATAAAAATAAGAAATTAAAGTAAAAACCTCACAAATAAAAGAAAGCCAAGATAGAAATATAAAACAAGCAAAAGTAAAAAGAAAAAAGAGCAAACATGTTATTTCACAAGTATTGGTTTTTATTTATGGTAAATATTGTGGTATTGTTAAGCTTAAATGTTGAGTCACGGGGCGGACGTGGCAGTCGTGGTGGTTCATTTGGTGGCAGCATTTTTGGCAATTGGCGTAAATATAAGAAACCATCCAATAATAATCAAAATGATAAAAGTCGCCGCATTGTTAGTAGTTCACCAATGCATACGCCATTAACGAAGTCTTTAGCAGAAACTCACAAAAGTAACAATTATCCGGTGAGTTTGTTTAAGCGGAAACTTTCCGAATATAATAAATATCGTAATCGTCATCAATTACCGCCAGGCGGTTCGTATTTTAATGATTTAGATCGTATACCACAAAATGCGGTATTCGTGTCACAAATACCACCAAGAAGTTCAGGTACAAAGCAAAATAATTAATAAAATTTTCAAAAATTCTTCTATTTATTTATAATTTTTTCTATTAATTATATTTTCTTTCATATATAACTTCGGACTTTTATTATTTGTCTTTGCATATTACAAAAGAGGCCATAAATTTTCTAGCAAGTTATTTAGGCTTCACATTGGGTTGGCATAGTGTTTTGCATCAGCAACAACAACAACAGCAACATAATAATAATAATCCTACAATGGCTTATAATTTAAAGCCATTCAATCATATGCAAAATATAACGTACACTCGAAAATTAATTATAAATAATCGTCATAATGAAAGTTTACCACTGGTGGCAACAGCTGACGTGGCAAACCTTTTCAATCCAATTGAAGAGAGCTACAATCAAACAACGACTGCTGCCGCAGCAATAACAGCAGCAACAACAACAGCAACTAAACAACAAATGAATAATTTAACAGCACCTTGGGGTGTGATTTGCATAAATATGAAATTTAATAGTCACAAAGAAAGTGAAAATATCGAAACAGATCATACAAATATTATGGAAAAATTGATTTGTTATCCAGCACCGCCACCAACAACCAGCGCTAATGACGTACCACCACTCACAAATTCATATCATTCAAATAATCTATACAAACATGTGCGTACAACAAAAGCGCCCAAACAAGTGGCTGGTGATATAATTGAAGCGAATTGATTCAATTATCATCATTATTATTTTAATTCTTTTAATATTAGAGTTGTTTACATATTTATATATTATTTATATCTATATTCAATAAATATTATACAAATAATTCCAATGAATAGTGGACATTCAACTTAATGAGTTCAGTCAAAGTCTTTAATGAATCTTTAAATCTTACCACATCGAAAACTCATTCCAAAAGAAAATAGACTTTCGACTAATTAAAGTTGGTAAAACTGACGAGAAAACTTACTGTACTCAAAGAGGCCGAACGGCAGTTCTGTGTTTTGGCAGCACAGAACTGCTTTAGCCATTATAATTTCAATGCTAAGAATAAGGAAAGCTTAAAAACTATCATCGATCCATTTCAAACTTTATTTTTAAATGCCAACTAATCTTAAAAAGCCAAATCTAATTGCGCTCCTTGCACCTTTGATATAACCACTCAAAATGTAGTAACCGAATTAATGCATCTAGAGTGCATGCTTCATTCAAATTTTGAGGCCTAACCTGAAATAATACAATCATAATTTTATTTATTACAATTGCAATGTAAATTACGAAGTTCTGGAAATTTTTAGAAATTTATGGCATTTCTTTTCTATTTTTCCATAAGCTATTCAATTTTTATTATATTTTCTTTTTATGAAAGTATAATCATTTTATCATAGTTTTTGTAACAGCTTAAAAAAAACTCTTCAGAGTCTATACATTTTTGAGCAGCATGTTCTAAAACGATTTAAGGTCTATTAGTCTATCAGTCCGTCCGTCTGTGTATGTGTGGTAAACATTATCCTAGTCATTAAGAAGATATATCGGAAACATTTGAAGACATGACATGAAAGAAACATTAGAAGTACATAAACTCTAGTTGGTATAAAAAATACGCCAAATTGGTTAAAGACCACGCCATCTCTGTTTTTTGAAGCAATAATTTACAGTTTTTCTTATAACTTAAAAATTGAAACTGAAAAAATTGAAAATTGAAATTGAAAATTGAAAATTGAATTGAATAGAAAGCTGAAATTTTGGAGAAACATTTAAGGCCGTTATTCTACCAAAAATTCTCTATAGAGTATAGAGTATAAAGAATCTGTGATTCTACAATGTCCATAGAAATATTCAGCAGTTTGGTTATGTCTGTAGAAAATTATGTAACCTTAAGTACTCTGTCTGTATCGTAAATTGCAAAATGATGCCTGGACGGTTGGCATCCAAGATTTGGCTTAAGTCAATTATAAGTTACTCACTCATCTTTTCTGCGTAATGTGAGGGTTTCGTTTAAGACGTAATATACAAAGAAACAATATAATTTAATTTACAAATTGAATTCAATTCAATCTAATTTGATCTAACCAAAGACTCTCAAAAATGTTTCTTCGGATTTCACTAAGTTTTCCATCTCATACATTTCTCTAATGCATTCAATCAGAGTACAATGAGAATAAGTTTCAATAAATTGAGCTTATGAATAAACATTCGCTCTCACTACACAAACAGTTTGTCAACATTAAAATAAAACTGAGCTTGAATTTATGTTTGAGCATTAATTTACTGTATAACGTTGACCAGCGAACATGTATTGTAGCAAAGTAAAATAATAATAAAGTAGTTAAATAGTAACAACAGTAACAAAAACAATAATACGAAAATTTTTTTATTTTGTTTTGAAATATACATAAATCTAAATTTATTGATATTTATTTTCAGTAAAAAAAGACAAAGAGGTATTTAATTGGTGGCCAGTGCATTTATATATATATAAAAAATCGCAAGTATGTGAATCATGTTAAGTAAAGAAGAAAAAAATTATATTAAGAGATTTTTATGAAATTATTAAAAATACAAATACTTTTGTATTTTTAACATGGAATTTTTTTATATGTTCAATACTTTTAATTTATATAAGAAAATGCATTGCGGTATATTTTTGTATCTTATCTATGTGAAAAATCTAGAAAAATCTAGTTGTGACAATATTTCGATCGAAATTTCTGAAATAGTTTTCATTAATTTGATGATTTTTACGATAAAGAAACATAAAGTTATCTGGTAATGCTTTGCAAAATTACGGGGCTTATATATTTTTAAAGGCCTTTATAAATAATCGACACTAAAAGAGGAATCTTAAGAAGAATCTAAAGGCCAGTAATCTTATGAGACTTTTTGAAAAACCTTTTAATCTACTTCATTGATAATTATCATTGAAATTTTATATGGCCATAAAATTTAAATTTAAATTGTGCAACAATTCAGCAAACTAATTTTGACATTGATCAAATAAAGATTCAGTATCAATATTGAATTTTCATAATGATGTACCCAAAGAAGTTATCTCTTATAATGTTCCTTTCTTCCTTCTTAAACCTCAACCAAAAAGGCAAAGCGACAAAGCGATAAAGAAAGCGAGAAAGAGAGATAGAGCGAGAGAAAGATAGACAGAGAGAGAAATACTTTTAAAATTATCATTGATTGTAAACAACTGATTAGACCGCTGCCTTAAGAAAATCATGAATACTTTCTAGCTATAAAATTGTAAAAATGCTTGTGAAATTATTTTTTTAGAGGTATTAATTTATTGTAAAATGTAGAAATAAATAAATAGAAAAAATTAAGAAAATTTATTCACAACTGGCTTACCCAGTTGTGTATAAATAAAGCATGTTGCACTTTATTGTACTATAAATATACTCACAATAAATCTAACTATCCATCTCCTTCTTTCAACTATCTATTTGAAAAAATCGCAAAATTAACAAAATTTCAATTTCTTATGACCTTCATTTAAATTACGCTCTATTTAACTGAGGATATCTCTTAAATAATATAATGTTGTCATTGCACAACAATAGTACTATTTAAGATGATAGAACAAGGTAAAAAGAAAATTTCTATATGCCACAGCCATAACAACAACAACAACTTACTTATGTACTTATCATTGTAAATTATGGAATTTTACCGCCTATATTTCTATTATATTCCTATAACATCACACTGAGATTCTCTAATATGACATTTACACATTAAAGATTTAATTAATAAACAAAATGGCGAAATTGGACAAAAACAAAATGAGGTATATTGCCTGGTCTATATGGATATTAATTATAATAAGCCATAACTTTTATGTAACGAATGCTAAGCGCATTTACAGTAGTGGCAGTGGACGGCGTTCATCGAGTTCATCATCATCAAATGTGCGTCGTACATCGTATCATAATAGGCCAAGTTACGGCAGCAGTTTAGGTAGCAGTCATACAAAAGCGAGTCCATCTCTAACACATACCGGTTTAACATCTATGTCATATGCTGGTTATAATTCTCAACCGAAAAAGCCGAATGCAGGCTCTTCAAATATAGGCTGGAGTGCACCACCAAAACCGCAAGGTCCACCCCCAACCTATTCAGCTAAGAATCCAGTTGGTGGTGCAAAACCAAATATTAATGAAAGACCGCCTTCTTACAATCCGAATTATGCAGCACCACCCAGCTATTCACAAAGCAATCGTCCGCCTTCATCTTCATCAAATAGTAATGTTCATACACCTATAACAGCTACTAATGCTCATAATGTGCAATCCAGTTATCCAAGGCAACACGCGACTTCCGGGGTTTCATCTTATGGTAATAACTTAACACCAGGAGCCACTTATAATTCACCAGGCTCGCTGCCACCTGGCGCTACTTTCCATTCAAGCGGGGCTTTACCACCTGGAGCAACTTTCCATTCACCTGGGGCCTTACCACCTGGCGCAACTTTCCATTCTTCCGGCTCTTTACCTCCTGGTGCTACGTTCCATTCACCAAATTCGATACCGCCTGGTGCTACTTATTACCCAAGTGGCGGTTTACCTCCATCATATCATCCACCACAAGGTGGTGCATATTATCCGCCGCATGCTGCGCCACCACCAGCTTATTATCCAGCGCCAGCAGCTCTACCAGCTGGTGCAACATTTCTACCTGTTGGATCTGCCTTACCAGCTGGAGCTACTTTCATATCACAACCACCCAAATCGTCCTCTGGTTTAGGTTTCGGATCTGGTTTACTTGCCGGTGGCTTAACTGGTGCCCTTCTGGGGCATGCTTTAACACCAACTCACACTAAAGTAATTGATAATACACATTATGCCAGTGGCGGCGGTGGTTCTGTACCAACAAATAGTGGTGGCGATGATAGAATAATAATCATCAATAATGGACCACCTGGTTCAGTAACCACAACTGATGTAGGCTCCGGCACTACTATTATTAATGCGGGCACACCACAACAAGAGCCTTTGGCACCGTTGGCACCGTTGGCACCTGCGCCAGCACCAGCTGCAGCACCTGTACCAGCACCAAGTGCAGCACTAATACCATCAGAATCTCCCACTTCATTGCCAGTGCCAACGAATCCATCAGTTTCACCTGAAGTGATACAAACTCCTCAAGTTCAACCACAACAACAACTGCAACCAACAACTGGACTAGAAACTTCTACAGATGCAGCTTCCTCAAATGGCGGTATAATTTGTGTGCCAATTAAAGTGCCAGAACTCGATCTAAAGGATAATACGAAAACAATCGAAGTAGAGAAAATTGTATGTTATCCGGCACCACCGCCAACAGAACAACCGCCAGTAAACACAGCAACTACTCTTAATAATGCAACAACTGGAACAATTTCAAGTGCGTCTGCTACAACTTCATCAAATTTAAATGATCATTCAACATCGGAATCCTCCGCCTCCTCCTTAGCAACTAACATATCTACGACACACTCTGCACTAACAGAAAATTCGACTTATAATACAAATGGAGAAATGGCTGTACAGACCCAAACAGCACCATTACAAGAAAATACACCAATAATTAAACAAGTGCCTGGTACAAATGTACCATTAGCACCTTTCATTCACTCATTTTAGTTCTAACAGTTAACAAATATTTGAAGAAACTTCTGCAATAGGAATAACTTTGCGATATCATTTAAAATCTTTGTATTTCTTTTTGTTTTGTAAAAAGTTAAGCTAAATTTGCATATTAAAAATAGCCAAAGATAATATATAAAACTAATTATTTTTAATTTTTTACTTTTATCTTTATTATTGAACTATAAAATGTGCTCCATAAAAGGTAAGAGACAATAAATATTTATATATATTGCGGTATCGTGTGTAATTTAGCATTTGTTTTCAAAATTACTTTTCTTCCAAACCATTTAACACATTTGAAATTTACGTGGCTTGCGTACCTTTCATCCGTCTCTCTATGGCACATTCTATATGAGAATTTTATAAAAACATATTCATGTGCATTCACAGTGTCATTTAATACGCGTACGCCTGTGACTATAAATTTAAAAAATTAATGTTAAAGTGGTATCTGGCGTAAATGTACCATACTTTAAATATGATTTTTGTTGTAAAGCTTTGAAACTTTGTGCTAAAAAGTTTAACTCCGAAATAATTTTTCTAAAGTTACTGGAAGCCATATTGTGTGGCCTGTTTTAAGTGTAAGGTACAGAGAGAATAAATACATGGTATATAAAAGAAAAAGCTTTTCCTCTCAAGTTGTTGAATTAGTTGGTAGGGTTTGTTAAGTTCATCCACGCTCTATAAAATCTTTAAAGTAAAAAAGGTTTAAATCTCCAATAAAAACCTATTTTTTATAAATACTAAAAAAGTATATCATAAAATTATTAGGGAAATGTAAATCCGTTAAATTAAAGATACTAATTTGATTTTTTCAAACAATAGTAATTTAAAAAAGCCGAATGAATTTCAAAAAAAACTAATATTAGTTTGCAAAATTTGTCAAATTTTCCCTAACAAAACTTTGCATAGAAAATTCGCTAATTTCACTAATTAATTATAATTATACGTATTAATTATAATTATAATATAATCAATTAACTAATTAATTATATTATCGTAAAAATAAAAACGTAAGTGATACAGAAAGAAAGAAATGTGAAACGTATAGCTCTGTTCCATTTCTCATATATTTCACTTAAATGGTCAAGATGAATATTGACAAAAGATCTCATATCTTTAGAATGAAATACCTCACAAAGGTAATTAAATAAAAAATGATTTAAGATAATTCAAATAATTCGATCTAACTACTATAAATCCACTTAGCCTTGCTTCACAAGAGAAATTAGTTCAAATTTTATACCCGAGTTCCAAAATATGGCACATACACTTAAAATTCCTTTATGAAGATTGATATGAAAAATCAGTCAAATCGGTCGAGCGATTTGCCCAAACTTGCAACAGTGTTTGATTACAACGTATGAAAGAGTTACAATCAGAAAAAAGTCGATTTTTTTTAAGTCACTATTACTTAAATTTTTGTAAGCCTATAACTCTATAAGAACTCTTTTCCTTTAACCATTTAGAAAGCATTTTATGATGTATCAAATTTTGCAAATTCTACTTGTTAATAACAATTATCCATTTCATTTAATTACATTTGAAATTCAATGAAAAATTCTATAAAAAATTAAATGCAAGTAAATCAAAGTTAGACAACAGAGAAAGTAAAGTACTAAAGAAAAATCAAAATAAAATTGATGCTATACACAAATGAATAACAATGCAATGCACTTGTTAATAAACAGAAAAAAAATGTAAGAACAACTGAATAACATGTAGCGCAATATTGGTAATTTATATGTGCAAATACACACACACATACACATACACTTCTTTATAGAATGAAACGCGTTTGATTCTCATCAATTTTTATGGAAATTTTTTTATACATCATTTTATATCTTCTTTTACTGTATGTGCATGCTTATTATAAATCTATCAGTTCTTCGACTTTCTCCCACGTAAGTTAAGTGATGATGTTTATGATGAAGGCATATTTTCATAATACTGAAAACTTAATAATGGCTGATAAGATGAATATGATTATACTCTACACCATTTATAGTACATGATATTGTAAGTTTGTGCAAACACTCAAAAAAAATTTAAGGTAGATCCACCGATCGACTCAAAATCACTTCTTGATCCGATTTAAGCGTATCTGTCTATGTATCCGTCTCTTCGTTTGTGTGCCAACTAGAGATGGCAATTTTGGAGATACTTTAGTAAAATTTTGTGCTTGGGTGTACTCTGTTGATACTATTTAAAATCAGATCACTTTTTTGACAAAGCCACATATAACGCCTTTCGTAAAAAAGGTCTTTGTATGAAAAAAAAGTTACAACTTTAAATATACTTTAACCTCTTCTGGCACTGAATTGTATTTTCACATAAAGTGCACAAAATTTGGTCCAGATTACTCCACTTTTACGGTCCTTTACTCCTTTTACCGCCCTTTTTGAAAAAAGTTATTATATAGACAAATATTACAGGTTTGAATATATTTTAACGAAAACTGATACTGCCTTGTAGTGCAAGACAAAATTTAGTCCAGATCGGTCCATTTTTTTGATACTCCTCTCACTTAATGAACGTTTAAAATAATTTAAAAAGGATGTTTCTCTAATTTTATTGTCTTGTAATTTAATTAAATAAAGTAAAGTGGTGTAGGGTATTTAAGAATAGGCCCCGAACGCCTATAAAGTCTTTATTTGTTTTTTACATATATTCGCAACAATATGGAAATTTATTAAGAATTTATTAAGTGAACAAACAAAGAGTAAAATTATATAAAAGCAAAAGAAAATGTAATTATTTTTTTTTGCATTTCATACAAAAATATTGTTCTGCTTTTTCTTGCAAGGGTTAACTTGAGAGCCGCACTAATCTGATTATCCTTAAATTAACTTTTTCGCTTTTGCTAAAGTAACTTTAAGGCATTTCTTTTGTTTCGTTTCTTTAAAGTCTTAAAGTTTTTTAAGACCATAAATTGGATTGGAATCGTTCTGCGGGGCTATAAAATGTAAATTTCCGGTCTTTAAATTAATTTAATTTTTTCTGACAACCAAATAATTAAAAGAAGGGGTTCATGAAAATGCTTAAAGATATTTCAAATGTTAGAAGTTATCAAATGTCTATGTATTGTATAATTTTGTAAACAAAAATAATTCCTATCTTTGCGACATTCTTTATAGAACTATCAAGAACTTTACAGTTCTTTAGGGCTAACTCCTAATGTGACACTTTCTTTAATGTGATTAAAATCAAATAAGAGTCAAGTCAACAAAGATTTAAGAAAAATTGTCTTATCTCCATTATGAAAAAATAAGAGAACGATCAAAAAATGGAACGGCAGGTATAAAAATTTTTGCTAAAATATATTCAAAATTGAATATTTTATCAATATATAAGGGATTTTTCGAGAAAACCTATATGCGAGAAATTACATGAAGTAGTCATAGAAATACATCAATGTGGACCAAATTTGGTAGACTTAGTTTCTGTCTTAAAATACAATTCAGCACCAATTTATGTTAAAATATATTCAAACTTTTTTGCACATAAGGATTTTTTTTTAAAAGGCATTATATGGGTCTCATACCTTCAAATGGTCAAATTTTAACCAGTTTCAATAGAGTTGTCTCTGAACCAAATTTTACTAAAAATATCAAAAATTGCAAGTCGATTGGTATAATTAAAAGGTGAGTCCTTTTTAACTATTTTTTGTGTGTTACAAATATCTACACAAATTTATAATACCCTGTACCTTAAATGGTTTAGGGTATGAAAACTTTTGTCCATAACAAATGTTGCATACATTTATTCTCTTGTGGTTTTAGGGAAATATTTCATTCATTAATTTTCTTGCATAATTTGTTAGCTAGTTTTTATTTATTGTTATTATTTAAAATATAAACAAAATTTTATACATTTAAAATAGTTTGAAGTATTTTCTTGGATTTTAAATTAATTTTAATAAATTAAGAAAATCAAAAAATAAAATAAATAAATTCATATGAACAAAATTTCATCCAGCAAAAAAGCAGTAATCGGAAGGCAAAGTGAGAGAGAAAAAGAGAGAGGGAATTAAAGAGAGAGAGTGAGAGAAAGAGAATTAAATGGTAAATTATAAATGGCCAATAAATTGTATAAACTAAATACTTTTGAAGCAAATCGTAATGAAATTGGTAGATAAATTTGAAGGATTTTATACTACAAGACCCATGGGTAAGAATATGAATAATTTATGCTAAAGTAATACGAATTTAAGTATATAATAAATACACTTTACATTCATAGAAACTTCTCCAAAAGCAAGAAATCATGAAATTAAAAAGAAATTTCAAGTTATTGCAAGCGGATGGAAAAATTATTTCTTATAGTGTGTTGTTCTAAATTCCAGCTCCAGAATGAATCAATTGAGGTAAAGCTATAAAAAGTAACCAACAGAAAACTAAGTTACCATTTCATTCAATTAACAATAACGTTTTTATTAATAGTATTTTATTTTCAAATATATTCATTCCGTTTTTGTTATAAAATTTAAGGATACTTTTTTTATCTTTGAAAGATTTTCTTTTTTTATACAAATCATTCAGAGTTTCGGGCTGGACTCATTTTGGTTGTAACGCCTTCAAAGTATCGGCGGAGACCTTATAAAGAATATCGATCAAACATGTCTGTCTGCCTGTCTGTCTGTCTGTCCGTATGATTTCTTGATCTCAACAAAATAGATAACGTTTTCAAATTTAATAAAAATGTTGAAAGTTTATTATTGCTGGTTGATATTAAAAATGGATCAAATCGGTTAAAAAGCACGCCCACAATACAATGTAAATTGAGGTCATCTCTGTTTTTTGGAGCAATAATTTATAGCTCATAACTTGAAGAGTGAAACAGATAAAAAACTGAAATTTTACTAAAATATTTTACAAAAATATTATTCTTTACAACTTTAAAGTGCCCAAGCGTAAAATGCCAAATACTGTTTAAGTGATGGATTTTCATAATGTGGCTCCAGCCAAATATAATGTTTATATATGCTTTTTATTTAATTGTAATTACTTTTAATGCGGTAACAAGAGATCTCATAATCTGTCTATTACGATTCTCTGCCATTGTCATACTTTCCATCTACCTTGTTTTATCTCTTGTTTATCATACGTATATCTCTTATCATAAGTTCTATACAGTTAGCCATTCTATTCTAACCAGTTCTCTGTAACTACCATTTTATTATACGACATTTAAGCATGTAGAAAAATAATTTAAATTAACCACATCGAAGCAATAAGCATTAACAACAATATTGTAATAGTAAATATTTGTCAAAGACATTTAACATGACAAATGTTCTAATTCATAATGTTATCTAAAATTGTAAGCTTCTTCAAACAACTCGTATCTGAAATAGAGCCTGTTATGGGAAAGATTTGTTAAAATTAAGCGGTCTTTTAAAAATTACTGAATTTTAATTAATCCTTTGTTCTGTCAAACAATCATACGGTATTGTAAGATAGTTCATTTTTAATATCTCAAAAATTACTTCCCGTAATTTGTTAAAAAGTAAAGGTTAAGCGAAAAAAGACCTAAGTAAGTCTTTAAATCGCTTTAGAAAGTGATTCTATATCGACCAAAGTAAAAAACTTATCTCAAATATTCGTATTATTATTTAATATAATCCACATAAAATTCTGAATCGATTCAGATATGTCTGTTTGTCTATCCGTCAGGGTGCCTGTCTGTTGTAAACATTCCCCCGGTCGTAAAATTTAAAATATGGATCTCAAACTTGGCAATATCATTGGAAGTTCTTATAAGCAGGTTGGCATTGAAAATGGATCAAAGCGGATGCTAGCGGTGGAATATATATTGAAGATACCTCTGTTTTTTCAAGCAATAATTTTTACTTTTCGCTCATAACTTGAAAAAAAATTAAAGTGCAATTAAAAATTAAAGTGCAAATTACCACCACACATTCATTTGGATAGAAGAAATGCGATAGAACTTGGTGACGTGGCCAATTCTT
Organism: Melophagus ovinus; assembly: GCA_023089585.1. Taxonomy (NCBI): domain Eukaryota; kingdom Metazoa; phylum Arthropoda; class Insecta; order Diptera; family Hippoboscidae; genus Melophagus; species Melophagus ovinus. The sequence goes on along the minus strand of JAKKIB010000181.1, from coordinate 33,810 downwards.
ATATGAGCTTAGATTTCAGATTAACCGAGTCTTTTTCAACTGACTTCGCAAATTGGTTTTCTTTTTCTTCATTTTGAAAATTAAGCATACGTCAAATGAAGCATTAATTATATTAATTTTTTTTTTAATTTTTCTTTTTTCTTTTTGGACCACATTTCATGCCACAAAATTTACGACATAAAATGAAATTAAATTAAAAGAATTATGAAGGTATCATCACATTTGACATGGAGCATTATGATATGACAAGAAGCCTTTATGTTTAAGAAACTTTAAATATATCTCTGTGAAAAAGACGGAAGTGTAAAATAATATAAAAAAGTCAGTAGTAAAGGTAAGGGCAGAATTGAAGGCTACATCAGAAATTCTCACAAAACTCTTATAATAACAAACTTAAAAGGTAAACCTAACAAATAAGGTAAAAAAAAAATAAAGAAAGTTTAAAGGACATTTTAGAAAATTGCAAATATTTATATACATACATCAATATATTTGTTTTTCTTTTGCAGTTTAGTTTATAGATAAAATTTTCATTTAAATTCGAAATTAATTCATCATTGTATGTTAAAGTGAAGAATTTAATATTTACTGTGAAAACTTCAAAGCGTTTTAAATTCTTGTCATAAACATAAAACAATAAATAAGTTTTGATGAAATATTAGCCAGTGCAGATGTAACAGAAACGGAACAAAAAAAGAAATTTTATCATATCAAACTCAATTGGCCATTTGATTGAAGGAATGCTTAACTTCAGCAAAGCCAGAAAATACTTGAAAAATATCCATTTAAAGTGGAGCATTAGAAAAACTCTATTAGAAATATTGCTACAACTATGTTAGCTGCTATAAATTGGCCTTATTCAATTAATAGGAAACACAAATTCTTAAATTGCATGGATTTTTAGATCGATCACATATAAAATTCGTAAACTTCTTCTTAGAGAAACATTTAACGTTTTCGTTAATTTTTTGAAATGAGATTTACCTTTAAAACTGGTATTGTCATTATTCAAATTGTTTTTTGGCATGATGGAACTTCAAATAATCGAATTGTAGTTTTTTAATAATAAAACGATTTCTATTCCATGTGATATTTATTAAAACAAAATTTAAGTGTGATCTTTGAGTGCTATATCAAATTAAAATTATATATTCTTAACTAAAATTTACTTAAATAATTAAAATTTTTATGAAAAACAATTAGTTATGATAATTTACACTAAAAGCCTTTAAATTGTCAAGATTATTTCGCTAAGATTAGTCGCAAACTTTTGTACAGAAATATTTTAATAAAAAAGAACAATAAAAATATTGCAACAACAATAACTAAAAATATTGTCAAGTATCAACAAATCAATAATTTACTTAAGAAAATTTACTTAACGATTTCTTTGAATGATTTTTACGATAAGAATCATTTAAATTGGAAAAATTTATACAATTTCTAATAAAATATTTACACTTTTGTTTTCGCCCCAAATCCTATACCAAGATATGAACGTACAAAAAAAATTTTTGTGAATATTTAAAAGAATAAATTTTACTTGAAATAACTTTTTATACATAAATTGAAATATTTGTATTAAGGAAGAATGTTTAAGAAAATGCTATACACACAAAGTGATTGCCCTTTGTTGTAACTGCCATACTTCACTTAAATGCAATTTATTACTAAATTTTCCAGTTAGTTCTAAAGCATAAAAACATGAGAAAAAGGCAGCAAGAAAAACTTAAATAAAAGGCATGTAATTGGACAGGTACGACAAACAGATAATAAAAAGTTGTATTATAAAATTTATTAAACTTTTACTAATACAAAAAAAAATTAATGAAATTGTTTTAATATTGATGGTTTAATTGAAAAAGACAAAAACTTAAAAACTATTTTAAAGAGAATATTTAATGAAATTAAATTCGAACACTTACTTTGATTCTTATACGAAGCAGACGAAGAAGATTTTATTTGATGTTTACTAATTTACTTATTCATTTTTTATTATTATTACACTAACACAACAAATTACATTAATTATACTGAATAATAAACTTCTTTAACAATAAAAACCAACACATGATTAATTTTATAAAATTGACTACAAAATTTTTAAACACTATATTAAAGGCGTAATAATTAGAATATTATTATAAATCAATTTTATGTAACACTTTTTTTTGATTTCTAAAAAAACTTTAATCGTGGCAAAATATTTTACATAAATTTAATTGAGCGATATTTTTTATGATTTTTAAAGAGAATTTAAATTAGCGAACGAATTTTCATATTTACAAAACTACTTTCTCATTATTTTTTTAGACTTTTCCTTTATTTTTTCAATTACATTTTTTTAATTTTTTATTCATTTCATTTATTATTTAACTTTTCACTTTCGGTTGCTACTTATACACGCAAAGCAACATTTATATAAACAATCAGTAACGGTAACGGTAACGGTATTTAACAAAAAGCATAGACGCGGACACAAAAATTTGCGCGATACGTTTTCTTGTGCAATTTATTTCTGCTTTTATTTATTAAATTGTACGATTAAATTTGCGTTTGCCAAAACACAAACATTTTAATAAATTAATTTGACAAATATATTTTCGTATTTCATAATTTTTACTGGAAAAAACTGCTTTATTTTGTATATATTTCCAACTACAGATTTGCATTTAAACCGAACGGCAACTCTCACAACCAAATTTAATGACACCTGCGCAAAAACTAACTAATGAAAAGAGAAAAGTAATAGCAATGTGTCTAATACATTCACGCACCTTAAGCTGAATTTTGAGCAGAGAACAAACAAACAAACATAAGCGAATATCTGGAGTGCTGAATGTTGAGCTCTCTTTATCTTTGGAACCATAACGATATATAGAACTCCATCATTAAAATTACTGTTACTTTGCTGTTCTTTTCTGCATACGAATTAAACATACAATGTTATATATTAAATACTATAAATGTAACGGTACATTTCTGCTGTATGTTTTTTATTATGTTGTTACACCTTATTACAAACAAAGATCTAAAAGAGGTACGTAAATTAGTAAACGTAAAATATTTAAAAACAGCAAATACGTTCAAATATATTCAAAGGAAATTATATGCAACCGAAATGTAGAGCCTGAAAACAAAACCTATCGAATTTAATTAAAATTGGATTTTTTTTTTAGGCCACTCCCCATAAAACGGCAATTTCGAAAGTATTTTAATTTCATTTGAAAAATGGTGCGTTGTATTTCGACTTAAATTTTATAGTATTTAATTCGATCAAAATATTATTGGACTGTTATTTGTTTATGTAATGGTGTGTGCGTATGGTATGTATATATATTTTACAAATATACATAATTTCATAACGTATGTATTGATACATTTCATATAAGGTTGAACACATATACTAATCGTAGTAAATATATGTGCATTAAAAAAAGTAGAGTTAAATTTCGGTATATAATATAAAACATTCTTCCTTTTCCTCTACGATGTTCTCTTAACATTTCATTCTTACAGAAAAATATTCAAATGAGAGCTCAACATTCAGCTTAAGGTGAGTGAATGTATTTTTTTTTTTTGTATTTTTTATTCATTTCATTTATTATTTAACTTTTCACTTTCGGTTGCTACTTATACACGCAAAACAACATTTATTTAAACAAACAGTAACGGTAACGGTAACGGTATTTAACAAAAAGCATAGACGCGGACACAAAAATTTGCGCTACACGTTTTCTTGTGCAATTTATTTCTGCTTTTATTTATTAAATTGTACGATTAAATTTGCGTTTGCCAACACACAAACATTTTACTAAATTAATTTGACAAATATATTTTCGTATTTCATAATTTTTACTGGAAAAAACTGCTTTTATTTTGTATATATTTCCAACTACAGATTTGCATTTAAACCGAACGGCAACTCTCACAACCAAATTTAATGACACCTGCGCAAAAACTAACTAATGAAAAGAGAAAAGTAATAGCAATGTGTCTAATACATTCACGCACCTTAAGCTGAATTTTGAGCAGAGAACAAACAAACAAACATAAGCGAATATCTGGAGTGCTGAATGTTGAGCTCTCTTTATCTTTGGAACCATAACGATATATAGAACTCCATCATTAAAATTAAATTACTGTTACTTTGCTGTTCTTTTCTGCATACGAATTAAACATACAATGTTATATATTAAATACTATAAATGTAACGGTACATTTCTGCTGTATGTTTTTTATTATGTTGTTACACCTTATTACAAACAAAGATCTAAAAGAGGTACGTAAATTAGTAAACGTAAAATATTTAAAAACAGCAAATACGTTCAAATATATTCAAAGGAAATTATATGCAACCGAAATGTAGAGCCTGAAAACAAAACCTATCGAATTTAATTAAAATTGGATTTTTTTTTTAGGCCACTCCCCATAAAACGGCAATTTCGAAAGTATTTTAATTTCATTTGAAAAATGGTGCGTTGTATTTCGACTTAAATTTTATAGTATTTAATTCGATCAAAATATTATTGGACTGTTATTTGTTTATGTAATGGTGTGTGCGTATGGTATGTATATATATTTTACAAATATACATAATTTCATAACGTATGTATTGATACATTTCATATAAGGTTGAACACATATACTAATCGTAGTAAATATATGTGCATTAAAAAAAGTAGAGTTAAATTTCGGTATATAATATAAAACATTCTTCCTTTTCCTCTACGATGTTCTCTTAACATTTCATTCTTACAGAAAAATATTCAAATGAGAGCTCAACATTCAGCTTAAGGTGAGTGAATGTATTTTTTGTTTTTTTTGTATTTTTTATTCATTTCATTTATTATTTAACTTTTCACTTTCGGTTGCTACTTATACACGCAAAACAACATTTATTTAAACAAACAGTAACGGTAACGGTAACGGTATTTAACAAAAAGCATAGACGCGGACACAAAAATTTGCGCTACACGTTTTCTTGTGCAATTTATTTCTGCTTTTATTTATTAAATTGTACGATTAAATTTGCGTTTGCCAACACACAAACATTTTACTAAATTAATTTGACAAATATATTTTCGTATTTCATAATTTTTACTGGAAAAAACTGCTTTTATTTTGTATATATTTCCAACTACAGATTTGCATTTAAACCGAACGGCAACTCTCACAACCAAATTTAATGACACCTGCGCAAAAACTAACTAATGAAAAGAGAAAAGTAATAGCAATGTGTCTAATACATTCACGCACCTTAAGCTGAATTTTGAGCAGAGAACAAACAAACAAACATAAGCGAATATCTGGAGTGCTGAATGTTGAGCTCTCTTTATCTTTGGAACCATAACGATATATAGAACTCCATCATTAAAATTACTGTTACTTTGCTGTTCTTTTCTGCATACGAATTAAACATACAATGTTATATATTAAATACTATAAATGTAACGGTACATTTCTGCTGTATGTTTTTTATTATGTTGTTACACCTTATTACAAACAAAGATCTAAAAGAGGTACGTAAATTAGTAAACGTAAAATATTTAAAAACAGCAAATACGTTCAAATATATTCAAAGGAAATTATATGCAACCGAAATGTAGAGCCTGAAAACAAAACCTATCGAATTTAATTAAAATTGGATTTTTTTTTTAGGCCACTCCCCATAAAACGGCAATTTCGAAAGTATTTTAATTTCATTTGAAAAATGGTGCGTTGTATTTCGACTTAAATTTTATAGTATTTAATTCGATCAAAATATTATTGGACTACTATTTGTTTATGTAATGGTGTGTGCGTATGGTATGTATATATATTTTACAAATATACATAATTTCATAACGTATGTATTGATACATTTCATATAAGGTTGAACACATATACTAATCGTAGTAAATATATGTGCATTAAAAAAAGTAGAGTTAAATTTCGGTATATAATATAAAACATTCTTCCTTTTCCTCTACGATGTTCTCTTAACATTTCATTCTTACAGAAAAATATTCAAATGAGAGCTCAACATTCAGCTTAAGGTGAGTGAATGTATTTTTTTTTTTTGTATTTTTTATTCATTTCATTTATTATTTAACTTTTCACTTTCGGTTGCTACTTATACACGCAAAACAACATTTATTATAAACAAACAGTAACGGTAACGGTAACGGTATTTAACAAAAAGCATAGACGCGGACACAAAAATTTGCGCTACACGTTTTCTTGTGCAATTTATTTCTGCTTTTATTTATTAAATTGTACGATTAAATTTGCGTTTGCCAACACACAAACATTTTACTAAATTAATTTGACAAATATATTTTCGTATTTCATAATTTTTACTGGAAAAAACTGCTTTTATTTTGTATATATTTCCAACTACAGATTTGCATTTAAACCGAACGGCAACTCTCACAACCAAATTTAATGACACCTGCGCAAAAACTAACTAATGAAAAGAGAAAAGTAATAGCAATGTGTCTAATACATTCACGCACCTTAAGCTGAATTTTGAGCAGAGAACAAACAAACAAACATAAGCGAATATCTGGAGTGCTGAATGTTGAGCTCTCTTTATCTTTGGAACCATAACGATATATAGAACTCCATCATTAAAATTACTGTTACTTTGCTGTTCTTTTCTGCATACGAATTAAACATACAATGTTATATATTAAATACTATAAATGTAATGGTACATTTCTGCTGTATGTTTTTTATTATGTTGTTACACCTTATTACAAACAAAGATCTAAAAGAGGTACGTAAATTAGTAAACGTAAAATATTTAAAAACAGCAAATACGTTCAAATATATTCAAAGGAAATTATATGCAACCGAAATGTAGAGCCTGAAAACAAAACCTATCGAATTTAATTAAAATTGGATTTTTTTTTTAGGCCACTCCCCATAAAACGGCAATTTCGAAAGTATTTTAATTTCATTTGAAAAATGGTGCGTTGTATTTCGACTTAAATTTTATAGTATTTAATTCGATCAAAATATTATTGGACTGTTATTTGTTTATGTAATGGTGTGTGCGTATGGTATGTATATATATTTTACAAATATACATAATTTCATAACGTATGTATTGATACATTTCATATAAGGTTGAACACATATACTAATCGTAGTAAATATATGTGCATTAAAAAAAGTAGAGTTAAATTTCGGTATATAATATAAAACATTCTTCCTTTTCCTCTACGATGTTCTCTTAACATTTCATTCTTACAGAAAAATATTCAAATGAGAGCTCAACATTCAGCTTAAGGTGAGTGAATGTATTTTTTTTTTTTTGTATTTTTTATTCATTTCATTTATTATTTAACTTTTCACTTTCGGTTGCTACTTATACACGCAAAACAACATTTTTAAACAAACAGTAACGGTAACGGTAACGGTATTTAACAAAAAGCATAGACGCGGACACAAAAATTTGCGCTACACGTTTTCTTGTGCAATTTATTTCTGCTTTTATTTATTAAATTGTACGATTAAATTTGCGTTTGCCAACACACAAACATTTTACTAAATTAATTTGACAAATATATTTTCGTATTTCATAATTTTTACTGGAAAAAACTGCTTTTATTTTGTATATATTTCCAACTACAGATTTGCATTTAAACCGAACGGCAACTCTCACAACCAAATTTAATGACACCTGCGCAAAAACTAACTAATGAAAAGAGAAAAGTAATAGCAATGTGTCTAATACATTCACGCACCTTAAGCTGAATTTTGAGCAGAGAACAAACAAACAAACATAAGCGAATATCTGGAGTGCTGAATGTTGAGCTCTCTTTATCTTTGGAACCATAACGATATATAGAACTCCATCATTAAAATTACTGTTACTTTGCTGTTCTTTTCTGCATACGAATTAAACATACAATGTTATATATTAAATACTATAAATGTAACGGTACATTTCTGCTGTATGTTTTTTATTATGTTGTTACACCTTATTACAAACAAAGATCTAAAAGAGGTACGTAAATTAGTAAACGTAAAATATTTAAAAACAGCAAATACGTTCAAATATATTCAAAGGAAATTATATGCAACCGAAATGTAGAGCCTGAAAACAAAACCTATCGAATTTAATTAAAATTGGATTTTTTTTTTAGGCCACTCCCCATAAAACGGCAATTTCGAAAGTATTTTAATTTCATTTGAAAAATGGTGCGTTGTATTTCGACTTAAATTTTATAGTATTTAATTCGATCAAAATATTATTGGACTGTTATTTGTTTATGTAATGGTGTGTGCGTATGGTATGTATATATATTTTACAAATATACATAATTTCATAACGTATGTATTGATACATTTCATATAAGGTTGAACACATATACTAATCGTAGTAAATATATGTGCATTAAAAAAAGTAGAGTTAAATTTCGGTATATAATATAAAACATTCTTCCTTTTCCTCTACGATGTTCTCTTAACATTTCATTCTTACAGAAAAATATTCAAATGAGAGCTCAACATTCAGCTTAAGGTGAGTGAATGTATTTTTTGTTTTTTTTGTATTTTTTATTCATTTCATTTATTATTTAACTTTTCACTTTCGGTTGCTACTTATACACGCAAAACAACATTTATATAAACAAACAGTAACGGTAACGGTAACGGTATTTAACAAAAAGCATAGACGCGGACACAAAAATTTGCGCTACACGTTTTCTTGTGCAATTTATTTCTGCTTTTATTTATTAAATTGTACGATTAAATTTGCGTTTGCCAACACACAAACATTTTACTAAATTAATTTGACAAATATATTTTCGTATTTCATAATTTTTACTGGAAAAAACTGCTTTTATTTTGTATATATTTCCAACTACAGATTTGCATTTAAACCGAACGGCAACTCTCACAACCAAATTTAATGACACCTGCGCAAAAACTAACTAATGAAAAGAGAAAAGTAATAGCAATGTGTCTAATACATTCACGCACCTTAAGCTGAATTTTGAGCAGAGAACAAACAAACAAACATAAGCGAATATCTGGAGTGCTGAATGTTGAGCTCTCTTTATCTTTGGAACCATAACGATATATAGAACTCCATCATTAAAATTACTGTTACTTTGCTGTTCTTTTCTGCATACGAATTAAACATACAATGTTATATATTAAATACTATAAATGTAACGGTACATTTCTGCTGTATGTTTTTTATTATGTTGTTACACCTTATTACAAACAAAGATCTAAAAGAGGTACGTAAATTAGTAAACGTAAAATATTTAAAAACAGCAAATACGTTCAAATATATTCAAAGGAAATTATATGCAACCGAAATGTAGAGCCTGAAAACAAAACCTATCGAATTTAATTAAAATTGGATTTTTTTTTTAGGCCACTCCCCATAAAACGGCAATTTCGAAAGTATTTTAATTTCATTTGAAAAATGGTGCGTTGTATTTCGACTTAAATTTTATAGTATTTAATTCGATCAAAATATTATTGGACTGTTATTTGTTTATGTAATGGTGTGTGCGTATGGTATGTATATATATTTTACAAATATACATAATTTCATAACGTATGTATTGATACATTTCATATAAGGTTGAACACATATACTAATCGTAGTAAATATATGTGCATTAAAAAAAGTAGAGTTAAATTTCGGTATATAATATAAAACATTCTTCCTTTTCCTCTACGATGTTCTCTTAACATTTCATTCTTACAGAAAAATATTCAAATGAGAGCTCAACATTCAGCTTAAGGTGAGTGAATGTTTTTTTTTTTTGTATTTTTTATTCATTTCATTTATTATTTAACTTTTCACTTTCGGTTGCTACTTATACACGCAAAACAACATTTATATAAACAAACAGTAACGGTAACGGTAACGGTATTTAACAAAAAGCATAGACGCGGACACAAAAATTTGCGCTACACGTTTTCTTGTGCAATTTATTTCTGCTTTTATTTATTAAATTGTACGATTAAATTTGCGTTTGCCAACACACAAACATTTTACTAAATTAATTTGACAAATATATTTTCGTATTTCATAATTTTTACTGGAAAAAACTGCTTTTATTTTGTATATATTTCCAACTACAGATTTGCATTTAAACCGAACGGCAACTCTCACAACCAAATTTAATGACACCTGCGCAAAAACTAACTAATGAAAAGAGAAAAGTAATAGCAATGTGTCTAATACATTCACGCACCTTAAGCTGAATTTTGAGCAGAGAACAAACAAACAAACATAAGCGAATATCTGGAGTGCTGAATGTTGAGCTCTCTTTATCTTTGGAACCATAACGATATATAGAACTCCATCATTAAAATTACTGTTACTTTGCTGTTCTTTTCTGCATACGAATTAAACATACAATGTTATATATTAAATACTATAAATGTAACGGTACATTTCTGCTGTATGTTTTTTATTATGTTGTTACACCTTATTACAAACAAAGATCTAAAAGAGGTACGTAAATTAGTAAACGTAAAATATTTAAAAACAGCAAATACGTTCAAATATATTCAAAGGAAATTATATGCAACCGAAATGTAGAGCCTGAAAACAAAACCTATCGAATTTAATTAAAATTGGATTTTTTTTTTAGGCCACTCCCCATAAAACGGCAATTTCGAAAGTATTTTAATTTCATTTGAAAAATGGTGCGTTGTATTTCGACTTAAATTTTATAGTATTTAATTCGATCAAAATATTATTGGACTACTATTTGTTTATGTAATGGTGTGTGCGTATGGTATGTATATATATTTTACAAATATACATAATTTCATAACGTATGTATTGATACATTTCATATAAGGTTGAACACATATACTAATCGTAGTAAATATATGTGCATTAAAAAAAGTAGAGTTAAATTTCGGTATATAATATAAAACATTCTTCCTTTTCCTCTACGATGTTCTCTTAACATTTCATTCTTACAGAAAAATATTCAAATGAGAGCTCAACATTCAGCTTAAGGTGAGTGAATGTATTTTTTTTTTTGTATTTTTTATTCATTTCATTTATTATTTAACTTTTCACTTTCGGTTGCTACTTATACACGCAAAACAACATTTATATAAACAAACAGTAACGGTAACGGTAACGGTATTTAACAAAAAGCATAGACGCGGACACAAAAATTTGCGCTACACGTTTTCTTGTGCAATTTATTTCTGCTTTTATTTATTAAATTGTACGATTAAATTTGCGTTTGCCAACACACAAACATTTTACTAAATTAATTTGACAAATATATTTTCGTATTTCATAATTTTTACTGGAAAAAACTGCTTTTATTTTGTATATATTTCCAACTACAGATTTGCATTTAAACCGAACGGCAACTCTCACAACCAAATTTAATGACACCTGCGCAAAAACTAACTAATGAAAAGAGAAAAGTAATAGCAATGTGTCTAATACATTCACGCACCTTAAGCTGAATTTTGAGCAGAGAACAAACAAACAAACATAAGCGAATATCTGGAGTGCTGAATGTTGAGCTCTCTTTATCTTTGGAACCATAACGATATATAGAACTCCATCATTAAAATTACTGTTACTTTGCTGTTCTTTTCTGCATACGAATTAAACATACAATGTTATATATTAAATACTATAAATGTAACGGTACATTTCTGCTGTATGTTTTTTATTATGTTGTTACACCTTATTACAAACAAAGATCTAAAAGAGGTACGTAAATTAGTAAACGTAAAATATTTAAAAACAGCAAATACGTTCAAATATATTCAAAGGAAATTATATGCAACCGAAATGTAGAGCCTGAAAACAAAACCTATCGAATTTAATTAAAATTGGATTTTTTTTTTAGGCCACTCCCCATAAAACGGCAATTTCGAAAGTATTTTAATTTCATTTGAAAAATGGTGCGTTGTATTTCGACTTAAATTTTATAGTATTTAATTCGATCAAAATATTATTGGACTGTTATTTGTTTATGTAATGGTGTGTGCGTATGGTATGTATATATATTTTACAAATATACATAATTTCATAACGTATGTATTGATACATTTCATATAAGGTTGAACACATATACTAATCGTAGTAAATATATGTGCATTAAAAAAAGTAGAGTTAAATTTCGGTATATAATATAAAACATTCTTCCTTTTCCTCTACGATGTTCTCTTAACATTTCATTCTTACAGAAAAATATTCAAATGAGAGCTCAACATTCAGCTTAAGGTGAGTGAATGTATTTTTTTTTTTTGTATTTTTTATTCATTTCATTTATTATTTAACTTTTCACTTTCGGTTGCTACTTATACACGCAAAACAACATTTATATAAACAAACAGTAACGGTAACGGTAACGGTATTTAACAAAAAGCATAGACGCGGACACAAAAATTTGCGCTACACGTTTTCTTGTGCAATTTATTTCTGCTTTTATTTATTAAATTGTACGATTAAATTTGCGTTTGCCAACACACAAACATTTTACTAAATTAATTTGACAAATATATTTTCGTATTTCATAATTTTTACTGGAAAAAACTGCTTTTATTTTGTATATATTTCCAACTACAGATTTGCATTTAAACCGAACGGCAACTCTCACAACCAAATTTAATGACACCTGCGCAAAAACTAACTAATGAAAAGAGAAAAGTAATAGCAATGTGTCTAATACATTCACGCACCTTAAGCTGAATTTTGAGCAGAGAACAAACAAACAAACATAAGCGAATATCTGGAGTGCTGAATGTTGAGCTCTCTTTATCTTTGGAACCATAACGATATATAGAACTCCATCATTAAAATTACTGTTACTTTGCTGTTCTTTTCTGCATACGAATTAAACATACAATGTTATATATTAAATACTATAAATGTAACGGTACATTTCTGCTGTATGTTTTTTATTATGTTGTTACACCTTATTACAAACAAAGATCTAAAAGAGGTACGTAAATTAGTAAACGTAAAATATTTAAAAACAGCAAATACGTTCAAATATATTCAAAGGAAATTATATGCAACCGAAATGTAGAGCCTGAAAACAAAACCTATCGAATTTAATTAAAATTGGATTTTTTTTTTAGGCCACTCCCCATAAAACGGCAATTTCGAAAGTATTTTAATTTCATTTGAAAAATGGTGCGTTGTATTTCGACTTAAATTTTATAGTATTTAATTCGATCAAAATATTATTGGACTACTATTTGTTTATGTAATGGTGTGTGCGTATGGTATGTATATATATTTTACAAATATACATAATTTCATAACGTATGTATTGATACATTTCATATAAGGTTGAACACATATACTAATCGTAGTAAATATATGTGCATTAAAAAAAGTAGAGTTAAATTTCGGTATATAATATAAAACATTCTTCCTTTTCCTCTACGATGTTCTCTTAACATTTCATTCTTACAGAAAAATATTCAAATGAGAGCTCAACATTCAGCTTAAGGTGAGTGAATGTATTTTTTTTTTGTATTTTTTATTCATTTCATTTATTATTTAACTTTTCACTTTCGGTTGCTACTTATACACGCAAAACAACATTTATATAAACAAACAGTAACGGTAACGGTAACGGTATTTAACAAAAAGCATAGACGCGGACACAAAAATTTGCGCTACACGTTTTCTTGTGCAATTTATTTCTGCTTTTATTTATTAAATTGTACGATTAAATTTGCGTTTGCCAACACACAAACATTTTACTAAATTAATTTGACAAATATATTTTCGTATTTCATAATTTTTACTGGAAAAAACTGCTTTTATTTTGTATATATTTCCCAACTACAGATTTGCATTTAAACCGAACGGCAACTCTCACAACCAAATTTAATGACACCTGCGCAAAAACTAACTAATGAAAAGAGAAAAGTAATAGCAATGTGTCTAATACATTCACGCACCTTAAGCTGAATTTTGAGCAGAGAACAAACAAACAAACATAAGCGAATATCTGGAGTGCTGAATGTTGAGCTCTCTTTATCTTTGGAACCATAACGATATATAGAACTCCATCATTAAAATTACTGTTACTTTGCTGTTCTTTTCTGCATACGAATTAAACATACAATGTTATATATTAAATACTATAAATGTAACGGTACATTTCTGCTGTATGTTTTTTATTATGTTGTTACACCTTATTACAAACAAAGATCTAAAAGAGGTACGTAAATTAGTAAACGTAAAATATTTAAAAACAGCAAATACGTTCAAATATATTCAAAGGAAATTATATGCAACCGAAATGTAGAGCCTGAAAACAAAACCTATCGAATTTAATTAAAATTGGATTTTTTTTTTAGGCCACTCCCCATAAAACGGCAATTTCGAAAGTATTTTAATTTCATTTGAAAAATGGTGCGTTGTATTTCGACTTAAATTTTATAGTATTTAATTCGATCAAAATATTATTGGACTACTATTTGTTTATGTAATGGTGTGTGCGTATGGTATGTATATATATTTTACAAATATACATAATTTCATAACGTATGTATTGATACATTTCATATAAGGTTGAACACATATACTAATCGTAGTAAATATATGTGCATTAAAAAAAGTAGAGTTAAATTTCGGTATATAATATAAAACATTCTTCCTTTTCCTCTACGATGTTCTCTTAACATTTCATTCTTACAGAAAAATATTCAAATGAGAGCTCAACATTCAGCTTAAGGTGAGTGAATGTATTTTTTTTTTTTGTATTTTTTATTCATTTCATTTATTATTTAACTTTTCACTTTCGGTTGCTACTTATACACGCAAAACAACATTTATATAAACAAACAGTAACGGTAACGGTAACGGTATTTAACAAAAAGCATAGACGCGGACACAAAAATTTGCGCTACACGTTTTCTTGTGCAATTTATTTCTGCTTTTATTTATTAAATTGTACGATTAAATTTGCGTTTGCCAACACACAAACATTTTACTAAATTAATTTGACAAATATATTTTCGTATTTCATAATTTTTACTGGAAAAAACTGCATTTATTTTGTATATATTTCCCAACTACAGATTTGCATTTAAACCGAACGGCAACTCTCACAACCAAATTTAATGACACCTGCGCAAAAACTAACTAATGGAAAGAGAAAAGTAATAGCAATGTGTCTAATACATTCACGCACCTTAAGCTGAATTTTGAGCAGAGAACAAACAAACAAACATAAGCGAATATCTGGAGTGCTGAATGTTGAGCTCTCTTTATCTTTGGAACCATAACGATATATAGAACTCCATCATTAAAATTACTGTTACTTTGCTGTTCTTTTCTGCATACGAATTAAACATACAATGTTATATATTAAATACTATAAATGTAACGGTACATTTCTGCTGTATGTTTTTTATTATGTTGTTACACCTTATTACAAACAAAGATCTAAAAGAGGTACGTAAATTAGTAAACGTAAAATATTTAAAAACAGCAAATACGTTCAAATATATTCAAAGGAAATTATATGCAACCGAAATGTAGAGCCTGAAAACAAAACCTATCGAATTTAATTAAAATTGGATTTTTTTTTTAGGCCACTCCCCATAAAACGGCAATTTCGAAAGTATTTTAATTTCATTTGAAAAATGGTGCGTTGTATTTCGACTTAAATTTTATAGTATTTAATTCGATCAAAATATTATTGGACTACTATTTGTTTATGTAATGGTGTGTGCGTATGGTATGTATATATATTTTACAAATATACATAATTTCATAACGTATGTATTGATACATTTCATATAAGGTTGAACACATATACTAATCGTAGTAAATATATGTGCATTAAAAAAAGTAGAGTTAAATTTCGGTATATAATATAAAACATTCTTCCTTTTCCTCTACGATGTTCTCTTAACATTTCATTCTTACAGAAAAATATTCAAATGAGAGCTCAACATTCAGCTTAAGGTGAGTGAATGTATTTTTTTTTTTTTGTATTTTTTATTCATTTCATTTATTATTTAACTTTTCACTTTCGGTTGCTACTTATACACGCAAAACAACATTTATATAAACAAACAGTAACGGTAACGGTAACGGTATTTAACAAAAAGCATAGACGCGGACACAAAAATTTGCGCTACACGTTTTCTTGTGCAATTTATTTCTGCTTTTATTTATTAAATTGTACGATTAAATTTGCGTTTGCCAACACACAAACATTTTACTAAATTAATTTGACAAATATATTTTCGTATTTCATAATTTTTACTGGAAAAAACTGCTTTTATTTTGTATATATTTCCAACTACAGATTTGCATTTAAACCGAACGGCAACTCTCACAACCAAATTTAATGACACCTGCGCAAAAACTAACTAATGAAAAGAGAAAAGTAATAGCAATGTGTCTAATACATTCACGCACCTTAAGCTGAATTTTGAGCAGAGAACAAACAAACAAACATAAGCGAATATCTGGAGTGCTGAATGTTGAGCTCTCTTTATCTTTGGAACCATAACGATATATAGAACTCCATCATTAAAATTACTGTTACTTTGCTGTTCTTTTCTGCATACGAATTAAACATACAATGTTATATATTAAATACTATAAATGTAACGGTACATTTCTGCTGTATGTTTTTTATTATGTTGTTACACCTTATTACAAACAAAGATCTAAAAGAGGTACGTAAATTAGTAAACGTAAAATATTTAAAAACAGCAAATACGTTCAAATATATTCAAAGGAAATTATATGCAACCGAAATGTAGAGCCTGAAAACAAAACCTATCGAATTTAATTAAAATTGGATTTTTTTTTTAGGCCACTCCCCATAAAACGGCAATTTCGAAAGTATTTTAATTTCATTTGAAAAATGGTGCGTTGTATTTCGACTTAAATTTTATAGTATTTAATTCGATCAAAATATTATTGGACTACTATTTGTTTATGTAATGGTGTGTGCGTATGGTATGTATATATATTTTACAAATATACATAATTTCATAACGTATGTATTGATACATTTCATATAAGGTTGAACACATATACTAATCGTAGTAAATATATGTGCATTAAAAAAAGTAGAGTTAAATTTCGGTATATAATATAAAACATTCTTCCTTTTCCTCTACGATGTTCTCTTAACATTTCATTCTTACAGAAAAATATTCAAATGAGAGCTCAACATTCAGCTTAAGGTGAGTGAATGTATTTTTTTTTTGTATTTTTTATTCATTTCATTTATTATTTAACTTTTCACTTTCGGTTGCTACTTATACACGCAAAACAACATTTATATAAACAAACAGTAACGGTAACGGTAACGGTATTTAACAAAAAGCATAGACGCGGACACAAAAATTTGCGCTACACGTTTTCTTGTGCAATTTATTTCTGCTTTTATTTATTAAATTGTACGATTAAATTTGCGTTTGCCAACACACAAACATTTTACTAAATTAATTTGACAAATATATTTTCGTATTTCATAATTTTTACTGGAAAAAACTGCTTTTATTTTGTATATATTTCCAACTACAGATTTGCATTTAAACCGAACGGCAACTCTCACAACCAAATTTAATGACACCTGCGCAAAAACTAACTAATGAAAAGAGAAAAGTAATAGCAATGTGTCTAATACATTCACGCACCTTAAGCTGAATTTTGAGCAGAGAACAAACAAACAAACATAAGCGAATATCTGGAGTGCTGAATGTTGAGCTCTCTTTATCTTTGGAACCATAACGATATATAGAACTCCATCATTAAAATTACTGTTACTTTGCTGTTCTTTTCTGCATACGAATTAAACATACAATGTTATATATTAAATACTATAAATGTAACGGTACATTTCTGCTGTATGTTTTTTATTATGTTGTTACACCTTATTACAAACAAAGATCTAAAAGAGGTACGTAAATTAGTAAACGTAAAATATTTAAAAACAGCAAATACGTTCAAATATATTCAAAGGAAATTATATGCAACCGAAATGTAGAGCCTGAAAACAAAACCTATCGAATTTAATTAAAATTGGATTTTTTTTTTAGGCCACTCCCCATAAAACGGCAATTTCGAAAGTATTTTAATTTCATTTGAAAAATGGTGCGTTGTATTTCGACTTAAATTTTATAGTATTTAATTCGATCAAAATATTATTGGACTACTATTTGTTTATGTAATGGTGTGTGCGTATGGTATGTATATATATTTTACAAATATACATAATTTCATAACGTATGTATTGATACATTTCATATAAGGTTGAACACATATACTAATCGTAGTAAATATATGTGCATTAAAAAAAGTAGAGTTAAATTTCGGTATATAATATAAAACATTCTTCCTTTTCCTCTACGATGTTCTCTTAACATTTCATTCTTACAGAAAAATATTCAAATGAGAGCTCAACATTCAGCTTAAGGTGAGTGAATGTATTTTTTGTTTTTTTTGTATTTTTTATTCATTTCATTTATTATTTAACTTTTCACTTTCGGTTGCTACTTATACACGCAAAACAACATTTATATAAACAAACAGTAACGGTAACGGTAACGGTATTTAACAAAAAGCATAGACGCGGACACAAAAATTTGCGCTACACGTTTTCTTGTGCAATTTATTTCTGCTTTTATTTATTAAATTGTACGATTAAATTTGCGTTTGCCAACACACAAACATTTTACTAAATTAATTTGACAAATATATTTTCGTATTTCATAATTTTTACTGGAAAAAACTGCATTTATTTTGTATATATTTCCCAACTACAGATTTGCATTTAAACCGAACGGCAACTCTCACAACCAAATTTAATGACACCTGCGCAAAAACTAACTAATGAAAAGAGAAAAGTAATAGCAATGTGTCTAATACATTCACGCACCTTAAGCTGAATTTTGAGCAGAGAACAAACAAACAAACATAAGCGAATATCTGGAGTGCTGAATGTTGAGCTCTCTTTATCTTTGGAACCATAACGATATATAGAACTCCATCATTAAAATTACTGTTACTTTGCTGTTCTTTTCTGCATACGAATTAAACATACAATGTTATATATTAAATACTATAAATGTAACGGTACATTTCTGCTGTATGTTTTTTATTATGTTGTTACACCTTATTACAAACAAAGATCTAAAAGAGGTACGTAAATTAGTAAACGTAAAATATTTAAAAACAGCAAATACGTTCAAATATATTCAAAGGAAATTATATGCAACCGAAATGTAGAGCCTGAAAACAAAACCTATCGAATTTAATTAAAATTGGATTTTTTTTTTAGGCCACTCCCCATAAAACGGCAATTTCGAAAGTATTTTAATTTCATTTGAAAAATGGTGCGTTGTATTTCGACTTAAATTTTATAGTATTTAATTCGATCAAAATATTATTGGACTACTATTTGTTTATGTAATGGTGTGTGCGTATGGTATGTATATATATTTTACAAATATACATAATTTCATAACGTATGTATTGATACATTTCATATAAGGTTGAACACATATACTAATCGTAGTAAATATATGTGCATTAAAAAAAGTAGAGTTAAATTTCGGTATATAATATAAAACATTCTTCCTTTTCCTCTACGATGTTCTCTTAACATTTCATTCTTACAGAAAAATATTCAAATGAGAGCTCAACATTCAGCTTAAGGTGAGTGAATGTATTTTTTGTTTTTTTTGTATTTTTTATTCATTTCATTTATTATTTAACTTTTCACTTTCGGTTGCTACTTATACACGCAAAACAACATTTATATAAACAAACAGTAACGGTAACGGTAACGGTATTTAACAAAAAGCATAGACGCGGACACAAAAATTTGCGCTACACGTTTTCTTGTGCAATTTATTTCTGCTTTTATTTATTAAATTGTACGATTAAATTTGCGTTTGCCAACACACAAACATTTTACTAAATTAATTTGACAAATATATTTTCGTATTTCATAATTTTTACTGGAAAAAACTGCATTTATTTTGTATATATTTCCCAACTACAGATTTGCATTTAAACCGAACGGCAACTCTCACAACCAAATTTAATGACACCTGCGCAAAAACTAACTAATGAAAAGAGAAAAGTAATAGCAATGTGTCTAATACATTCACGCACCTTAAGCTGAATTTTGAGCAGAGAACAAACAAACAAACATAAGCGAATATCTGGAGTGCTGAATGTTGAGCTCTCTTTATCTTTGGAACCATAACGATATATAGAACTCCATCATTAAAATTACTGTTACTTTGCTGTTCTTTTCTGCATACGAATTAAACATACAATGTTATATATTAAATACTATAAATGTAATGGTACATTTCTGCTGTATGTTTTTTATTATGTTGTTACACCTTATTACAAACAAAGATCTAAAAGAGGTACGTAAATTAGTAAACGTAAAATATTTAAAAACAGCAAATACGTTCAAATATATTCAAAGGAAATTATATGCAACCGAAATGTAGAGCCTGAAAACAAAACCTATCGAATTTAATTAAAATTGGATTTTTTTTTTAGGCCACTCCCCATAAAACGGCAATTTCGAAAGTATTTTAATTTCATTTGAAAAATGGTGCGTTGTATTTCGACTTAAATTTTATAGTATTTAATTCGATCAAAATATTATTGGACTACTATTTGTTTATGTAATGGTGTGTGCGTATGGTATGTATATATATTTTACAAATATACATAATTTCATAACGTATGTATTGATACATTTCATATAAGGTTGAACACATATACTAATCGTAGTAAATATATGTGCATTAAAAAAAGTAGAGTTAAATTTCGGTATATAATATAAAACATTCTTCCTTTTCCTCTACGATGTTCTCTTAACATTTCATTCTTACAGAAAAATATTCAAATGAGAGCTCAACATTCAGCTTAAGGTGAGTGAATGTATTTTTTGTTTTTTTTGTATTTTTTATTCATTTCATTTATTATTTAACTTTTCACTTTCGGTTGCTACTTATACACGCAAAACAACATTTATATAAACAAACAGTAACGGTAACGGTAACGGTATTTAACAAAAAGCATAGACGCGGACACAAAAATTTGCGCTACACGTTTTCTTGTGCAATTTATTTCTGCTTTTATTTATTAAATTGTACGATTAAATTTGCGTTTGCCAACACACAAACATTTTACTAAATTAATTTGACAAATATATTTTCGTATTTCATAATTTTTACTGGAAAAAACTGCATTTATTTTGTATATATTTCCCAACTACAGATTTGCATTTAAACCGAACGGCAACTCTCACAACCAAATTTAATGACACCTGCGCAAAAACTAACTAATGAAAAGAGAAAAGTAATAGCAATGTGTCTAATACATTCACGCACCTTAAGCTGAATTTTGAGCAGAGAACAAACAAACAAACATAAGCGAATATCTGGAGTGCTGAATGTTGAGCTCTCTTTATCTTTGGAACCATAACGATATATAGAACTCCATCATTAAAATTACTGTTACTTTGCTGTTCTTTTCTGCATACGAATTAAACATACAATGTTATATATTAAATACTATAAATGTAACGGTACATTTCTGCTGTATGTTTTTTATTATGTTGTTACACCTTATTACAAACAAAGATCTAAAAGAGGTACGTAAATTAGTAAACGTAAAATATTTAAAAACAGCAAATACGTTCAAATATATTCAAAGGAAATTATATGCAACCGAAATGTAGAGCCTGAAAACAAAACCTATCGAATTTAATTAAAATTGGATTTTTTTTTTAGGCCACTCCCCATAAAACGGCAATTTCGAAAGTATTTTAATTTCATTTGAAAAATGGTGCGTTGTATTTCGACTTAAATTTTATAGTATTTAATTCGATCAAAATATTATTGGACTACTATTTGTTTATGTAATGGTGTGTGCGTATGGTATGTATATATATTTTACAAATATACATAATTTCATAACGTATGTATTGATACATTTCATATAAGGTTGAACACATATACTAATCGTAGTAAATATATGTGCATTAAAAAAAGTAGAGTTAAATTTCGGTATATAATATAAAACATTCTTCCTTTTCCTCTACGATGTTCTCTTAACATTTCATTCTTACAGAAAAATATTCAAATGAGAGCTCAACATTCAGCTTAAGGTGAGTGAATGTATTTTTTTTTTTTTGTATTTTTTATTCATTTCATTTATTATTTAACTTTTCACTTTCGGTTGCTACTTATACACGCAAAACAACATTTATATAAACAAACAGTAACGGTAACGGTAACGGTAACGGTATTTAACAAAAAGCATAGACGCGGACACAAAAATTTGCGCTACACGTTTTCTTGTGCAATTTATTTCTGCTTTTATTTATTAAATTGTACGATTAAATTTGCGTTTGCCAACACACAAACATTTTACTAAATTAATTTGACAAATATATTTTCGTATTTCATAATTTTTACTGGAAAAAACTGCTTTTATTTTGTATATATTTCCCAACTACAGATTTGCATTTAAACCGAACGGCAACTCTCACAACCAAATTTAATGACACCTGCGCAAAAACTAACTAATGAAAAGAGAAAAGTAATAGCAATGTGTCTAATACATTCACGCACCTTAAGCTGAATTTTGAGCAGAGAACAAACAAACAAACATAAGCGAATATCTGGAGTGCTGAATGTTGAGCTCTCTTTATCTTTGGAACCATAACGATATATAGAACTCCATCATTAAAATTACTGTTACTTTGCTGTTCTTTTCTGCATACGAATTAAACATACAATGTTATATATTAAATACTATAAATGTAACGGTACATTTCTGCTGTATGTTTTTTATTATGTTGTTACACCTTATTACAAACAAAGATCTAAAAGAGGTACGTAAATTAGTAAACGTAAAATATTTAAAAACAGCAAATACGTTCAAATATATTCAAAGGAAATTATATGCAACCGAAATGTAGAGCCTGAAAACAAAACCTATCGAATTTAATTAAAATTGGATTTTTTTTTTAGGCCACTCCCCATAAAACGGCAATTTCGAAAGTATTTTAATTTCATTTGAAAAATGGTGCGTTGTATTTCGACTTAAATTTTATAGTATTTAATTCGATCAAAATATTATTGGACTACTATTTGTTTATGTAATGGTGTGTGCGTATGGTATGTATATATATTTTACAAATATACATAATTTCATAACGTATGTATTGATACATTTCATATAAGGTTGAACACATATACTAATCGTAGTAAATATATGTGCATTAAAAAAAGTAGAGTTAAATTTCGGTATATAATATAAAACATTCTTCCTTTTCCTCTACGATGTTCTCTTAACATTTCATTCTTACAGAAAAATATTCAAATGAGAGCTCAACATTCAGCTTAAGGTGAGTGAATTTTTTTTTTTTTGTATTTTTTATTCATTTCATTTATTATTTAACTTTTCACTTTCGGTTGCTACTTATACACGCAAAACAACATTTATATAAACAAACAGTAACGGTAACGGTAACGGTATTTAACAAAAAGCATAGACGCGGACACAAAAATTTGCGCTACACGTTTTCTTGTGCAATTTATTTCTGCTTTTATTTATTAAATTGTACGATTAAATTTGCGTTTGCCAACACACAAACATTTTACTAAATTAATTTGACAAATATATTTTCGTATTTCATAATTTTTACTGGAAAAAACTGCTTTTATTTTGTATATATTTCCCAACTACAGATTTGCATTTAAACCGAACGGCAACTCTCACAACCAAATTTAATGACACCTGCGCAAAAACTAACTAATGAAAAGAGAAAAGTAATAGCAATGTGTCTAATACATTCACGCACCTTAAGCTGAATTTTGAGCAGAGAACAAACAAACAAACATAAGCGAATATCTGGAGTGCTGAATGTTGAGCTCTCTTTATCTTTGGAACCATAACGATATATAGAACTCCATCATTAAAATTACTGTTACTTTGCTGTTCTTTTCTGCATACGAATTAAACATACAATGTTATATATTAAATACTATAAATGTAACGGTACATTTCTGCTGTATGTTTTTTATTATGTTGTTACACCTTATTACAAACAAAGATCTAAAAGAGGTACGTAAATTAGTAAACGTAAAATATTTAAAAACAGCAAATACGTTCAAATATATTCAAAGGAAATTATATGCAACCGAAATGTAGAGCCTGAAAACAAAACCTATCGAATTTAATTAAAATTGGATTTTTTTTTTAGGCCACTCCCCATAAAACGGCAATTTCGAAAGTATTTTAATTTCATTTGAAAAATGGTGCGTTGTATTTCGACTTAAATTTTATAGTATTTAATTCGATCAAAATATTATTGGACTGTTATTTGTTTATGTAATGGTGTGTGCGTATGGTATGTATATATATTTTACAAATATACATAATTTCATAACGTATGTATTGATACATTTCATATAAGGTTGAACACATATACTAATCGTAGTAAATATATGTGCATTAAAAAAAGTAGAGTTAAATTTCGGTATATAATATAAAACATTCTTCCTTTTCCTCTACGATGTTCTCTTAACATTTCATTCTTACAGAAAAATATTCAAATGAGAGCTCAACATTCAGCTTAAGGTGAGTGAATGTATTTTTTGTTTTTTTTGTATTTTTTATTCATTTCATTTATTATTTAACTTTTCACTTTCGGTTGCTACTTATACACGCAAAACAACATTTATATAAACAAACAGTAACGGTAACGGTAACGGGTATTTAACAAAAAGCATAGACGCGGACACAAAAATTTGCGCTACACGTTTTCTTGTGCAATTTATTTCTGCTTTTATTTATTAAATTGTACGATTAAATTTGCGTTTGCCAACACACAAACATTTTACTAAATTAATTTGACAAATATATTTTCGTATTTCATAATTTTTACTGGAAAAAACTGCTTTTATTTTGTATATATTTCCAACTACAGATTTGCATTTAAACCGAACGGCAACTCTCACAACCAAATTTAATGACACCTGCGCAAAAACTAACTAATGAAAAGAGAAAAGTAATAGCAATGTGTCTAATACATTCACGCACCTTAAGCTGAATTTTGAGCAGAGAACAAACAAACAAACATAAGCGAATATCTGGAGTGCTGAATGTTGAGCTCTCTTTATCTTTGGAACCATAACGATATATAGAACTCCATCATTAAAATTACTGTTACTTTGCTGTTCTTTTCTGCATACGAATTAAACATACAATGTTATATATTAAATACTATAAATGTAACGGTACATTTCTGCTGTATGTTTTTTATTATGTTGTTACACCTTATTACAAACAAAGATCTAAAAGAGGTACGTAAATTAGTAAACGTAAAATATTTAAAAACAGCAAATACGTTCAAATATATTCAAAGGAAATTATATGCAACCGAAATGTAGAGCCTGAAAACAAAACCTATCGAATTTAATTAAAATTGGATTTTTTTTTTAGGCCACTCCCCATAAAACGGCAATTTCGAAAGTATTTTAATTTCATTTGAAAAATGGTGCGTTGTATTTCGACTTAAATTTTATAGTATTTAATTCGATCAAAATATTATTGGACTACTATTTGTTTATGTAATGGTGTGTGCGTATGGTATGTATATATATTTTACAAATATACATAATTTCATAACGTATGTATTGATACATTTCATATAAGGTTGAACACATATACTAATCGTAGTAAATATATGTGCATTAAAAAAAGTAGAGTTAAATTTCGGTATATAATATAAAACATTCTTCCTTTTCCTCTACGATGTTCTCTTAACATTTCATTCTTACAGAAAAATATTCAAATGAGAGCTCAACATTCAGCTTAAGGTGAGTGAATGTATTTTTTGTTTTTTTTGTATTTTTTATTCATTTCATTTATTATTTAACTTTTCACTTTCGGTTGCTACTTATACACGCAAAACAACATTTATATAAACAAACAGTAACGGTAACGGTAACGGTAACGGTATTTAACAAAAAGCATAGACGCGGACACAAAAATTTGCGCTACACGTTTTCTTGTGCAATTTATTTCTGCTTTTATTTATTAAATTGTACGATTAAATTTGCGTTTGCCAACACACAAACATTTTACTAAATTAATTTGACAAATATATTTTCGTATTTCATAATTTTTACTGGAAAAAACTGCTTTTATTTTGTATATATTTCCCAACTACAGATTTGCATTTAAACCGAACGGCAACTCTCACAACCAAATTTAATGACACCTGCGCAAAAACTAACTAATGAAAAGAGAAAAGTGTAGCAATGTGTCTAATACATTCACGCACCTTAAGCTGAATTTTGAGCAGAGAACAAACAAACAAACATAAGCGAATATCTGGAGTGCTGAATGTTGAGCTCTCTTTATCTTTGGAACCATAACGATATATAGAACTCCATCATTAAAATTACTGTTACTTTGCTGTTCTTTTCTGCATACGAATTAAACATACAATGTTATATATTAAATACTATAAATGTAACGGTACATTTCTGCTGTATGTTTTTTATTATGTTGTTACACCTTATTACAAACAAAGATCTAAAAGAGGTACGTAAATTAGTAAACGTAAAATATTTAAAAACAGCAAATACGTTCAAATATATTCAAAGGAAATTATATGCAACCGAAATGTAGAGCCTGAAAACAAAACCTATCGAATTTAATTAAAATTGGATTTTTTTTTTAGGCCACTCCCCATAAAACGGCAATTTCGAAAGTATTTTAATTTCATTTGAAAAATGGTGCGTTGTATTTCGACTTAAATTTTATAGTATTTAATTCGATCAAAATATTATTGGACTGTTATTTGTTTATGTAATGGTGTGTGCGTATGGTATGTATATATATTTTACAAATATACATAATTTCATAACGTATGTATTGATACATTTCATATAAGGTTGAACACATATACTAATCGTAGTAAATATATGTGCATTAAAAAAAGTAGAGTTAAATTTCGGTATATAATATAAAACATTCTTCCTTTTCCTCTACGATGTTCTCTTAACATTTCATTCTTACAGAAAAATATTCAAATGAGAGCTCAACATTCAGCTTAAGGTGAGTGAATGTATTTTTTTTTTGTATTTTTTATTCATTTCATTTATTATTTAACTTTTCACTTTCGGTTGCTACTTATACACGCAAAACAACATTTATATAAACAAACAGTAACGGTAACGGTAACGGTAACGGTATTTAACAAAAAGCATAGACGCGGACACAAAAATTTGCGCTACACGTTTTCTTGTGCAATTTATTTCTGCTTTTATTTATTAAATTGTACGATTAAATTTGCGTTTGCCAACACACAAACATTTTACTAAATTAATTTGACAAATATATTTTCGTATTTCATAATTTTTACTGGAAAAAACTGCTTTTATTTTGTATATATTTCCAACTACAGATTTGCATTTAAACCGAACGGCAACTCTCACAACCAAATTTAATGACACCTGCGCAAAAACTAACTAATGAAAAGAGAAAAGTAGCAATGTGTCTAATACATTCACGCACCTTAAGCTGAATTTTGAGCAGAGAACAAACAAACAAACATAAGCGAATATCTGGAGTGCTGAATGTTGAGCTCTCTTTATCTTTGGAACCATAACGATATATAGAACTCCATCATTAAAATTACTGTTACTTTGCTGTTCTTTTCTGCATACGAATTAAACATACAATGTTATATATTAAATACTATAAATGTAACGGTACATTTCTGCTGTATGTTTTTTATTATGTTGTTACACCTTATTACAAACAAAGATCTAAAAGAGGTACGTAAATTAGTAAACGTAAAATATTTAAAAACAGCAAATACGTTCAAATATATTCAAAGGAAATTATATGCAACCGAAATGTAGAGCCTGAAAACAAAACCTATCGAATTTAATTAAAATTGGATTTTTTTTTTAGGCCACTCCCCATAAAACGGCAATTTCGAAAGTATTTTAATTTCATTTGAAAAATGGTGCGTTGTATTTCGACTTAAATTTTATAGTATTTAATTCGATCAAAATATTATTGGACTGTTATTTGTTTATGTAATGGTGTGTGCGTATGGTATGTATATATATTTTACAAATATACATAATTTCATAACGTATGTATTGATACATTTCATATAAGGTTGAACACATATACTAATCGTAGTAAATATATGTGCATTAAAAAAAGTAGAGTTAAATTTCGGTATATAATATAAAACATTCTTCCTTTTCCTCTACGATGTTCTCTTAACATTTCATTCTTACAGAAAAATATTCAAATGAGAGCTCAACATTCAGCTTAAGGTGAGTGAATGTATTTTTTTTTTTGTATTTTTTATTCATTTCATTTATTATTTAACTTTTCACTTTCGGTTGCTACTTATACACGCAAAACAACATTTATATAAACAAACAGTAACGGTAACGGTAACGGTATTTAACAAAAAGCATAGACGCGGACACAAAAATTTGCGCTACACGTTTTCTTGTGCAATTTATTTCTGCTTTTATTTATTAAATTGTACGATTAAATTTGCGTTTGCCAACACACAAACATTTTACTAAATTAATTTGACAAATATATTTTCGTATTTCATAATTTTTACTGGAAAAAACTGCTTTATTTTGTATATATTCCCAACTACAGATTTGCATTTAAACCGAACGGCAACTCTCACAACCAAATTTAATGACACCTGCGCAAAAACTAACTAATGAAAAGAGAAAAGTAATAGCAATGTGTCTAATACATTCACGCACCTTAAGCTGAATTTTGAGCAGAGAACAAACAAACAAACATAAGCGAATATCTGGAGTGCTGAATGTTGAGCTCTCTTTATCTTTGGAACCATAACGATATATAGAACTCCATCATTAAAAAAATTACTGTTACTTTGCTGTTCTTTCTGCATACGAATTAAACATACAATGTTATATATTAAATACTATAAATGTAACGGTACATTTCTGCTGTATGTTTTTTATTATGTTGTTACACCTTATTACAAACAAAGATCTAAAAGAGGTACGTAAATTAGTAAACGTAAAATATTTAAAAACAGCAAATACGTTCAAATATATTCAAAGGAAATTATATGCAACCGAAATGTAGAGCCTGAAAACAAAACCTATCGAATTTAATTAAAATTGGATTTTTTTTTTAGGCCACTCCCCATAAAACGGCAATTTCGAAAGTATTTTAATTTCATTTGAAAAATGGTGCGTTGTATTTCGACTTAAATTTTATAGTATTTAATTCGATCAAAATATTATTGGACTGTTATTTGTTTATGTAATGGTGTGTGCGTATGGTATGTATATATATTTTACAAATATACATAATTTCATAACGTATGTATTGATACATTTCATATAAGGTTGAACACATATACTAATCGTAGTAAATATATGTGCATTAAAAAAAGTAGAGTTAAATTTCGGTATATAATATAAAACATTCTTCCTTTTCCTCTACGATGTTCTCTTAACATTTCATTCTTACAGAAAAATATTCAAATGAGAGCTCAACATTCAGCTTAAGGTGAGTGAATGTATTTTTTTTTTGTATTTTTTATTCATTTCATTTATTATTTAACTTTTCACTTTCGGTTGCTACTTATACACGCAAAACAACATTTATATAAACAAACAGTAACGGGTAACGGTAACGGTATTTAACAAAAAGCATAGACGCGGACACAAAAATTTGCGCTACACGTTTTCTTGTGCAATTTATTTCTGCTTTTATTTATTAAATTGTACGATTAAATTTGCGTTTGCCAACACACAAACATTTTACTAAATTAATTTGACAAATATATTTTCGTATTTCATAATTTTTACTGGAAAAAACTGCTTTTATTTTGTATATATTTCCCAACTACAGATTTGCATTTAAACCGAACGGCAACTCTCACAACCAAATTTAATGACACCTGCGCAAAAACTAACTAATGAAAAGAGAAAAGTAATAGCAATGTGTCTAATACATTCACGCACCTTAAGCTGAATTTTGAGCAGAGAACAAACAAACAAACATAAGCGAATATCTGGAGTGCTGAATGTTGAGCTCTCTTTATCTTTGGAACCATAACGATATATAGAACTCCATCATTAAAATTACTGTTACTTTGCTGTTCTTTTCTGCATACGAATTAAACATACAATGTTATATATTAAATACTATAAATGTAACGGTACATTTCTGCTGTATGTTTTTTATTATGTTGTTACACCTTATTACAAACAAAGATCTAAAAGAGGTACGTAAATTAGTAAACGTAAAATATTTAAAAACAGCAAATACGTTCAAATATATTCAAAGGAAATTATATGCAACCGAAATGTAGAGCCTGAAAACAAAACCTATCGAATTTAATTAAAATTGGATTTTTTTTTTAGGCCACTCCCCATAAAACGGCAATTTCGAAAGTATTTTAATTTCATTTGAAAAATGGTGCGTTGTATTTCGACTTAAATTTTATAGTATTTAATTCGATCAAAATATTATTGGACTACTATTTGTTTATGTAATGGTGTGTGCGTATGGTATGTATATATATTTTACAAATATACATAATTTCATAACGTATGTATTGATACATTTCAT
Organism: Melophagus ovinus; assembly: GCA_023089585.1. Classification (NCBI taxonomy): domain Eukaryota; kingdom Metazoa; phylum Arthropoda; class Insecta; order Diptera; family Hippoboscidae; genus Melophagus; species Melophagus ovinus. The sequence goes on along the minus strand of JAKKIB010000181.1, from coordinate 3,170 downwards.
ATAAGGTTGAACACATATACTAATCGTAGTAAATATATGTGCATTAAAAAAAGTAGAGTTAAATTTCGGTATATAATATAAAACATTCTTCCTTTTCCTCTACGATGTTCTCTTAACATTTCATTCTTACAGAAAAATATTCAAATGAGAGCTCAACATTCAGCTTAAGGTGAGTGAATGTATTTTTTTTTTGTATTTTTTATTCATTTCATTTATTATTTAACTTTTCACTTTCGGTTGCTACTTATACACGCAAAACAACATTTATATAAACAAACAGTAACGGTAACGGTAACGGTAACGGTATTTAACAAAAAGCATAGACGCGGACACAAAAATTTGCGCTACACGTTTTCTTGTGCAATTTATTTCTGCTTTTATTTATTAAATTGTACGATTAAATTTGCGTTTGCCAACACACAAACATTTTACTAAATTAATTTGACAAATATATTTTCGTATTTCATAATTTTTACTGGAAAAAACTGCTTTTATTTTGTATATATTTCCAACTACAGATTTGCATTTAAACCGAACGGCAACTCTCACAACCAAATTTAATGACACCTGCGCAAAAACTAACTAATGAAAAGAGAAAAGTAATAGCAATGTGTCTAATACATTCACGCACCTTAAGCTGAATTTTGAGCAGAGAACAAACAAACAAACATAAGCGAATATCTGGAGTGCTGAATGTTGAGCTCTCTTTATCTTTGGAACCATAACGATATATAGAACTCCATCATTAATTAAATACTGTTACTTTGCTGTTCTTTTCTGCATACGAATTAAACATACAATGTTATATATTAAATACTATAAATGTAACGGTACATTTCTGCTGTATGTTTTTTATTATGTTGTTACACCTTATTACAAACAAAGATCTAAAAGAGGTACGTAAATTAGTAAACGTAAAATATTTAAAAACAGCAAATACGTTCAAATATATTCAAAGGAAATTATATGCAACCGAAATGTAGAGCCTGAAAACAAAACCTATCGAATTTAATTAAAATTGGATTTTTTTTTTAGGCCACTCCCCATAAAACGGCGTTTCGAAATTATTTTAATTTCATTTAATAAATGGTGCGTTGTATTTCGACTTAAATTTTATAGTATTTAATTCGATCAAAATATTATTGGACTACTATTTGTTTATGTAATGGTGTGTGCGTATGGTATGTATATATATTTTACAAATATACATAATTTCATAACGTATGTATTGATACATTTCATATAAGGTTGAACACATATACTAATCGTAGTAAATATATGTGCATTAAAAAAAGTAGAGTTAAATTTCGGTATATAATATAAAACATTCTTCCTTTTCCTCTACGATGTTCTCTTAACATTTCATTCTTACAGAAAAATATTCAAATGAGAGCTCAACATTCAGCTTAAGGTGAGTGAATGTATTTTTTTTTTTGTATTTTTTATTCATTTCATTTATTATTTAACTTTTCACTTTCGGTTGCTACTTATACACGCAAAACAACATTTATATAAACAAACAGTAACGGTAACGGTAACGGTATTTAACAAAAAGCATAGACGCGGACACAAAAATTTGCGCTACACGTTTTCTTGTGCAATTTATTTCTGCTTTTATTTATTAAATTGTACGATTAAATTTGCGTTTGCCAACACACAAACATTTTACTAAATTAATTTGACAAATAATTTTCGTATTTCATAATTTTTACTGGAAAAAACTGCATTTATTTTGTATATATTTCCCAACTACAGATTTGCATTAAACCGAACGGCAACTCTCACAACCAAATTTAATGACACCTGCGCAAAAACTAACTAATGAAAAGAGAAAAGTGTAGCAATGTGTCTAATACATTCACGCACCTTAAGCTGAATTTTGAGCAGAGAACAAACAAACAAACATAAGCGAATATCTGGAGTGCTGAATGTTGAGCTCTCTTTATCTTTGGAACCATAACGATATATAGAACTCCATCATTAAAATTAAATTACTGTTACTTTGCTGTTCTTTTCTGCATACGAATTAAACATACAATGTTATATATTAAATACTATAAATGTAACGGTACATTTCTGCTGTATGTTTTTTATTATGTTGTTACACCTTATTACAAACAAAGATCTAAAAGAGGTACGTAAATTAGTAAACGTAAAATATTTAAAAACAGCAAATACGTTCAAATATATTCAAAGAAATTATATGCAACCGAAATGTAGAGCCTGAAAACAAAACCTATCGAATTTAATTAAAATTGGATTTTTTTTAGGCCACTCCCCATAAACGGCGCATTTCGAAATTATTTTAATTTCATTTGAAAAATGGTGCTTGTATTTCGACTTAAATTTTAAGTATTTTAATTCGATCAAAAAATTATTGGACTGTTATTTGTTATGTAATGGTGTGTGCGTATGGTATGTATATATATTTTACAAATATACATAATTTCATAACGTATGTATTGATACATTTCATATAAGGTTGAACACATATACTAATCGTAGTAAATATATGTGCATTAAAAAAAGTAGAGTTAAATTTCGGTATATAATATAAAACATTCTTCCTTTTCCTCTACGATGTTCTCATAACATTTCATTCTTACAGAAAAATATTCAAATGAGAGCTCAACATTCAGCTTAAGGTGAGTGAATGTATTTTTTTTTTTATTTATTATTTTTCATTTATTATTTAACTTTTCACTTTCGGTTGCTACTTATACACGCAAAACAACATTTATTTAAACAAACAGTAACGGTAACGGTAACGGTATTTAACAAAAAGCATAGACGCGGACACAAAAATTTGCGCTACACGTTTTCTTGTGCAATTTATTTCTGCTTTTATTTATTAAATTGTACGATTAAATTTGCGTTTGCCAACACACAAACATTTTACTAAATTAATTTGACAAAATATTTTCGTATTTCATAATTTTACTGGAAAAAACTGCTTTTATTTTGTATATATTTCCAACTACAGATTTGCATTTAAACCGAACGGCAACTCTCACAACCAAATTTAATGACACCTGCGCAAAAACTAACTAATGAAAAGAGAAAAGTGTAGCAATGTGTCTAATACATTCACGCACCTTAAGCTGAATTTTGAGCAGAGAACAAACAAACAAACATAAGCGAATATCTGGAGTGCTGAATGTTGAGCTCTC